>OU452181.1:4173273-5563531 GCA_911728515.1 Peribatodes rhomboidaria | reverse complement strand
ATGTCGGTCTTCTAAAGCTGGTGGACTAAGCTTTTTAAACTTTCATACAATATGGGTATCAAATCAAAGAATTTCATGAGAATACGAATGCGAGTTAAATTTGAATGTGACCGGCAAACGACCTTGCAACAATTTTGCGTTTAGTGAGATGAACAGACTAAGAAACCTGTCGAGCGAAAGCTAAAAGCAAAAAAATAAATAAAATTTAAAAAAAAAACAAGCTGTTATTTAAATGCGCTTAAAGAATAAAACAAACTTTTGCTACTACTTATAACTTTTACTAGCAACTTATAATATAAATTGTGTAATGGCGTTCTAAGCTATTAGTAAAAGTTTTATAGGAAAAGAAAAATTATTTATTTCTTTTTAGCGCATTAAATAAAAAGCTTCTTTTTGAAAATGAATTTTTACTTTTAATTTATTCAGACTAAAAAAATATATTTATTAAGCAAGATACTCGCCTCTGAAACCTCGCTTGGCTCGGTCAATAAGCACGTGCAGTATTAATGGAATATCCACCTGGACCACGTCCAGTATGAGGCTTATTCGCGCGTTTGGTAACGGACCTACGTCATGGCACGGCCCATTATCTCGTCCAACCTGTCTGCCAGAGGAGTTACATTCCATTTCCACCAAGTAGCCACTAGCACATAAATATAATATGGTATTACCTAGTTGTAAGTCAATATTTGTGAGACAGTTATCTAATTATATTTAAAAAATAACTGCCCTTTAGTTTCTTGCCTGTTCTTCTGAGTAGTGGCTCTTTTTCCGAATAAGGTGGTCGTGTCTATTATAAAACTTTGACGTTCATAAGTATATCTTTGATACCCAAATTGAATAAAAACGTTTTGACTTTGACTTTATTGATATAGGCACTCGTACCGCCACCAGTGACTCATTTACTCCTGTTTTTCAAAAATCGCAAAGATTATATTATCATTTTCATGATAATATCATTAGATAATAATTGATATTTTTAAAAGATAGGCAATGTAATGAAGTTGGCTGCGTACTGACACCTTTTATCTTACGTAGCTTCATAACACACACAACCCTTGTCCGATTTGACTAAATACAACATCTCGTAGCTGTCCCGGGAAAAGTTGACGTGCGGTGCTGAGGACTGTGATGAGTTCCTCTGGAAAAGCCGGGACCCTCCATCAAGAACTAAGGCAAACCAGCGAGGGGGAAATTTTCTATCCAGCAGAAATGTGCTAAAAATTTGCGGTGCGAATGAGTGGTTTAAGTGAAGAAATGTATAGTTACTTATTATCATTTTGGTGGAGTTTTTCCTCGAAAATCTCCGGTGGTTCCCTTCGTGGGAACAAAGTGTCACACTTTATTTTTGGTTTCTGGTCTGTACTTAGCTATTCACGCTGTCATGCATGTATGTGTGCGAATGATGCCAGTCACTTTCCTTACTTTCACCCTGTAAAATAATTACGTACTTACTACATTCTACGATTAGGAATAACTTTATTAAGAACTATTAAACTATTAAATTTATAAATATATTTGTAAGTAATTAAATCTATTGGTGTTTTCTTTAGTTGTCATGAGTTGTCATTCAAATACAAAACAAAAATCTCGACAGCTGAGAAAAGCTGTGGGTTTTCCGCGAGTTTTGATGGTTGGCGAAAACTTTTTTGTTTTCGTTTGGCTCCATAACTTAGTTCCTTAGACATATTTCGTCTAAATAATACTACTGTATTGGATGTCTGTGGTTTCATAACGTTTCCGCCAGTAGCGCTCTATTGAAATGTTTAGAGCTAAAACTGAAAACAAAAAAAAGTTTTCTTAACGATCAAAACTCAAGGTAAGGGCCAACTATAGTCCTGTTCAATTATTTAAATTCAAAATTGCAGACTCTCCTAATTGCTCTTGTGGTTAAGTGTAAAGTTCCGCTTCCAATACACATTTCTTCTCTGCTCTCATTCCCAAACAAAAAAGTCGTTTTTTCATAAGCTAATTTTATTCAGTCCAATAAATTTCGTCTACTTTTCTTTTTATTTTCTTTTTCCTTTAATTTCTTCTATAGTACTATCTACCTCACCAGGATTATTTTTCTCCTTTTCTTTTTATATCAATTACTATCGCCTCCCTCACTGTTGATGGCAAAATTGCCCCAAAACCCTAAGGGGCAGAGGCCACTACAAACAAAAAAAAAAAGCCGAGTTTTGTAGGAAACACGCAAAGTAGTATTTAATAATGCTTGTTTAATTTACCCACGCTCATGCACTAGGTATAGCAAACCGGTAAAGGTTAATAATCCACTATTATTATTCCTCGGAGAATCACAAGTTTTAGTAAATAATTTAAATTCATGACACCATCTTTTCGGTTCCCGCCAAAAACTCCTTAACAGTAAAAAAAGGTGCGCTCATCCGTGGTTATTCCATGGTCATTCCATGGTGCGACGTGCGCTCCGATCGAGGCAAATAGTGTCAGAATCATATTGCCACTCCATTGCATCTACATTATGTAATACTAGCCGCGCCCCGCGGTGTTACTCGCGGTTAAAAAGTGATCCAGGGTATGAGCTACCTCATTATCAAGTTTCATCAAAATGCGTCCATCCGTTAGAGCGTGAAGATGTAACAAACATACACACTTACACAGTCACAAACTTTCGATTTTATAATATTACTAGCGACCCGCCCCGGCTTCGCACGGATGCAATGCTGATACTAAATACACTACAGAAAAACTGTGAACGTTGTATATAAAAACATGCGGCCCGCTCTGGCTTCGCACGGGTATTATAAACAAAAAAACGTTGTTGTGGGATATCCATAAGATATAGACATATGTATACCATCGAGGAGTTTTCTGTAGACCTTTTGAATGTGTACTAATAATTAGTACGAGTACATTATTTTGATAAATCTCGTAGGGTTCAGCCTGCGTTTGCAATTTAAGCGGAAAAAAAATTGATAATTAACGACATCACATTAGAAACCTCAAAAATAACAGTATTTATCCACTATTTAATGGATGTTATTTTACATATAAACCTTCCTCTTGAATCACTCTATCTATTAAAAATAAACCGCATCAAATTCCGTTGCGAAGTTTTAAAGATTTAAGCATACAAAGCGACAGAGATAGGGACAGAGAAAGCGACTTTGTTTTATACTATGTAGTGATAGTGTAGTATTGTGATTACTTATCAGTAGCTTCTGTAGCCCAGTGTTGTCAACTTATTATAATGAATTTTCCACCATAGTATGAAACACAATAGCTTGATAAAATAGTGTTTGAAACAAATATAGCTTGATACCATAGAATATCTGCTCCCTATCTCGATACGTGGGACAGCCAATAACATGGTATTTTATGAGTAAGGGTTGTGTTGCAAAAAATATATCCTAACGGCCCATACTTACTGATATTATACACTGTCTCGATGGATCAGTCGGTAGTGAACATGCCTTCTAAGCTAGGGGGCGCGAGTTCGATTCCCACCTAGGGCAAACATTCGTTAGATGAACATTTGTGTTTTTTCTATGTCTGGGTGTTAATTTTTAATTTAAGTGCGTATTTAAAAATATATGTATGTATATCAGTCTCTGGCCATCATAGTACAATTTTTGCTAAGTTTGGGGTCAGACGACAAGTGTCACCGTGTCTGCAAGTGTCCCGAATATTATTATAAATAAAAAATCGATAGTAGCTCTGCCAGTTTTTAGGCTTTTCGCGGCTAAATGGCCAAACTGATCTTGATGAAATTTGATAATTAGTTACAGCATTTGACGAGGAAGGTTATTGGATACTATTTACTGCTAACAGCTAGTTTTTAATGAAAACCAATTTGCAAATACTTTATAGTCTGACCCACGACTTCAGAATTCAGAAAATAGTATCCAATAACCTCCTCGTAAAATACTGTTACTAATTTTCAAATTTCATAAAGATCTGTTCAGCCGTTTTAGCCGTGAAAAGCCTACAAACATACAGACAGAAATACAGATAGAGTTACTTTCGTTTAATATTATAAGTAAAGTATGATATGGATTTCGAGCTTTATTATTTACTTATAACAAAAAAAATGTTTCAATGTAAATTTTTAACATATTTTTACAAACCAGAAACTGAATAGGTTTTTATAAAAAAAGAAGCATAATAACAAATCCAACATAAGGTTTAATTCTCAAACAACCAACTTTGAAATTAATAAATCCTACAATGTCCGACCACACCACACCACCGAAAAAGATGGCGCGCTCCTCTTGGTGCTTCTCAGGCAAGGAGTTTCCCACCATGCAGGTCCCGTCATCGTGACGTCAGCAAGGAGGTTTTGCTTAACATTTCTCATAATATATTATCACCACACCTTTCTCCCAAAGAAGATGGCAGAGGTATATTACAACACCCACACTTCGTCGGTCGATATTCAGTCCTATGAATGTGACTGGGGGTGAGCTTGTGGCCATACAACCGGCTTCGGTCATGTAGCAGATGACATACAATACGCACACAATATTCACACAATGAACAAATTAATGCGTGCTGTAAGCTGGGATCGAAACCACTCCCATCTGGCTAAAAGTTTCTTAAAGGTCCCTAAAAGTTTTTTAATATTTAATAATCGCGGATTACCCCTATTACCTATTATAGATAGGTAGTGTAAGTATACTGTATCCGGAACCCAAAAAACCCTGAAAACTGCAGTCTGTCAAGTTGCGGTCTTATGTTATAAATTAAAGTTATGCGCGTTTTAAAACACCATCTGCTGCGCAATTAAGAAATTAATATAAATTTAAATTTGAACATAATATTTTATTAATTGTTTTCATGAGCATTTATTTGCAAACGAAAAAGGTTTGCTAGGAATTGGAGACGTTAAGTTTAGTTTGAATTCTGAATTTTTAGTGTAATCCCCAATACTCTTTAGAAAAAACATAACCCTCTTTCTTGCGCAGTCGGGTAACAATAAGAGGTAAGAACAAAAAAACCATTAAATTCATACCTAATTGTATTGTTTTATTGTTTCTAGTTCACAACCAAATTTTAAATTATTCTGTGTAATTTTATTAAGTTTAAAGCCTTCCTCTTTCTGTATTGTCAACTAGTGACGTGATTTATTTTTAGACCGAGCGACGCGGCAACGCGATGAACCACAGTAACTAAGCGACACTATACAGTTGAGAGACGCAAATATACGGGAAATAATTTATTGAAAGGAACTTCAAAAATTTCAATACTCCGGAATTTATTTACATCATCACCATATACAGTACTGAAGGATTTTGTTTCCATGGTCATGAAAGCTTTTAAAAAAAAACTTGAGTATTTTTGCCGGGAATCAGAAAAAGGCAATTTTTGTTTATTTTATTAAACTGTGTTTCTTTGAGTATTCAACTAAAATAATGGTGGTGTAATAACCTTTATCGATTTGTTAAAATGCACGAGTGTCCGCAATTGATACAAAATTAGTAACGCAACTTTTACTTTTTTGCCAAACAAAGTACCTAGTGATTTTGTTGAATGTGTGATCTTCTAATTTTTCTGCAGGAAACAAGTGACTCATTGAACAAAAATACAAGTCCTCTACAAGAGGACAAACATCGACGCGAAAAGTCCAGAACCCGATAAGTAATCCAGTGAATCCTGTAAAGAATTTTTTATAGTAAATTACTGAAGTGCACATATTGTGTCAGCCTAGAGAGTTTGATATAATCAGTCGGCCCGGTCGAATTAGCGCCGCGTAGGTATATGGAATGGTAAAGGTAAAGTGGTAAAGAGATAGTACGTTAACTAGGGCCACAACTGAGTATACTTTGTTCCTACTCTCACTAGACCTTTGAGAATGCTAATGAAAAATTATGATATAAAATAGGACTGTTTATTCCCAAGAAACTGTTCCAGTGCCCACTCTCATCTCTCCTTGTTACATTCCGTTATTCTATGCTAAACACATATCTACTTTCGTTCATATTGTTGCATTTTGTCAATATCATAGAAGATGTAGGTAAATCAATTAAACTTTCATGTTGGTATTATGTATCTATATTACATACTCTTTGGTATGATGTATTTTAACAATTTGACTTGATTTATGTCAAATAGGCAAGGAAAATTTGTTCCTAGAAAAATAGCATACGTCCATGGAAAATAGTAATAGATTTCTAATTACCTATTTATTTTACAGGTTTTCAGGTTATGTAGGAGAAAAAAACAGAAAAGGAAGAAACAAATAAAGTACTAGTTTTATTTTTAGCAAGAAATATGAAACGTACAATGAGCAAAAGAAAGAAGCATAAATAGGTTTTTACATAGTTTTTCCAAATAAACCATAAGTTGATGTAGAGCTATTTATTAAACTTTAGACATTATTTAATGCTATTAAACTATTGTTTTAGTAGGTATTGTTTTAAGACAATGTCGAAGATAGAACCAAGTGAAGGAGAAAAGTAAGTATACAGGGTACCTATTCCTACCATTCGAGATATTTTCTGGTCTTTGTCTATCTCGCTTGAAAAGTCGAGAGTGAAGGTGACCAGATCTCATCTCACGCGTCAAGAATAGGAGACTAGGCTGACGTCACCATGAGGGAGTAGGACATATAATGGGTAAGAGCGAGGTTAAGAGTGAGAGAGAATATTAGATTTATTTCTGTATGTTGGTGTAGGTGACACGTTGGTGACACGTTAGTGACACGTTGGTGACACGTTAGTGACACGTTGCTGAAGCGTTTGAATCTATGGGTAGGTTTTATTTTTAAAGAAACTAGAGTAGCGTTTTTTTTTGTTCTCCCGCATAGGGGAATTTGGCGTCGCACGTCTTGTGCATTTGCCAGTATCAAGTTAAAAGAGGAACGTTCAAACTCTACTTTTTCATTCACGTCATAGACAACATAGATTCCATAAATATTTAAATACCTGAATTACGGTTTAAAAGTCTGTGGTTGCAATGCCGTAGCCGGTGCAATATTGGCTTCTGACATGGCTTTATTATTATTGTTGTTACTTTGTCTACTAGAGCAAACAGCTGAGACCTACGGTTTAACGTGCCATCCGAGCTACAGTAGCACTCTGTTGTAAATGCCACTTGCGGTCACCCATTCGAACTCACGATGTCGTCTGTTGTATAAAATCGGTGATCGGTTATGAGCGCCCAGTACCTAGTAGAATTAAGCTGTGACCAGTACAACTTTACTGTAATATTAATTTGTTAAGTACATTGACATCCCATTTGGTTAGGTCTAAGCATTTTTTCGCAACCGGCCGTCCCAATAATTTATCGTTGCCGGTTCCAATAGCGGATAGCGTGCTAATAGCCTGATAGCTAAACTTCTTTGAAACTTCATGATTGATTGACTTTATCAATGACCAGTCCCTCAGAATAATAACTAAAGCAATAATAACTAATAACTACTGCTTCATGTTCTAACAGACTCACGTTTGCAGAAAAAATTGCTTTTGCTCTACCGGCGGAGCCTGGGTGGATCTAAGTAGCCTAAGAGATAACGTAACATGTCGTCAGAAAAAAAAATAGGTCTGTTATATCGCCACACCCTGCCCTCTGATAAGGAAGGGGGACGTCACGCCTTTTCCTCGAAGAGGTTGGCAGTGGTCATATCGTGGTCATATTTCCGAATCTTATGGCTAGGTACATGTTTTAATAAGTTTGACTGCATGTTTAGTGAGTTAATTGTGTAAATTTTAATTTTTAATATACTTACTCGTACCTATTTAATAATAAAATATACATACTTATCGTACTTAATTTTAAAATAACTGTGCATTTTATTAAACTTGTAGGTAGGCCTTAAAAGACATATTTATGTCACTGTTAGATTTGTTATTGACATGGAAAAAAAGCAGCGTACTTATTTTAAGCATACTATCAATTTTTAGTAGTAACTACTCTACATAGTTTGTGTACGTCGTGATCCAAAAAAAAAACAAGATTTAGCCATGGTAGCATTCCAGTCACGTGAGCAACACGTGGTGACGTCAATCAATGCCGAAATAAGAAATTTACAAATAGTATGAAAGAGACGTGTGACGATGACGAGTGACGTCATACGTGTTTGCGCCTGGAATGCTAGACCTTGTTTTTTTGGATCATGGATCTAGCATTCCGGGAGCAAACACGTAATGACGTCACTCGTCATCGTCATCCATCTCTTTCGAACTATTTGTTAATAACATATGTCGGTCTTGCATCTGGCGAAGTGTATTATTATACCATGCATGGTGTACCTATGCCGTTCCGTAGCTGCACAAGAAGAACGTGCCATCCATGAGCAACGTTTAGCTCTTTCGATGTAATTTGAAAAATTTCGGGTTTATCAGTCAAAATTGACAGCATACTTGAAAATGACATTAGAAATGAAAAGTAAGTAGGTATAACATAAGTGCCAGCGCAAATGCACAGCTTGCGCGGGCACGTATCTTGTCGCTGCGACTAGACGCATAGCTGTCGTTTGGATCTAATCGTCTTGCATGCGCGTGTCTTCGCAAATGCATCGTATGTCCACGCACCATGTCCGTGGCCGATGACCAACTACTCTGTTCTTGGCACTCTGCGACTCAAATGCCAACTGCGTAGAATTTTGAACAAAAAGTAAGAATGTTGTCGGCTGCAATCTATCATTGCGTTTAGTCGTCAAGCTGTTGCATAGTGTGCGCTTTCGCTAAGGGAAAGAAGTTCTTGTGTCAAATAAATCAGTGATGTATTCAGGTAAAGATAGGGGTAGGGGGCCTCTTCCTCTGCAATATGAGTCTGCTTTATTTTTACTCAGATAAAAATGTCTGAGATAGTGGTTGAATCAAGCCATTTTAATCCGCGGACCTGAAACCAGGGGCCCTATTCGGAGATTTGATATTTTCATCTCACTTTTTTTCGTCCTTGTTGCTCTCGTTTGAAACGTCATAGGTGTGAGAGTGACCAAAATAAAATTTCATCTCATCTCACGCGCAGGAATAGCCCTCCAGGCCTAGCGCACTCTGCGTTGTACACAGCGCCAATAATATAGGTTTGCCCTCTGCATGGAACTCAGCTAAGAGTTACTCGCGCGTAGGACCTGGCGCGGGGCTAACGCTAGTAGAAATGTAATTCTTTTGCAGATTTTTATTAAAGAGTAGTCACTGGAAAAGCCAAAAAGTGCTGCATAGCACAAATACATAAAAAAAACGAAATAAAGAATAATAGTAGGTACTTAGTTTATACTTACCTCCATAATAAAGAACAACGTACTTATACACTACACCTTTAGGGCATTCTACTACCTATAATATTTTGCTTTCTCACAACTCGATAATACAGACTTACTTAATATATTAACCCGATAATACAGACTTGAGTGACAAAGGGCCCTAGACAACTTTAACATTTATAATTTAAATTTCTGGCATTGCTAATGTTTTCTAAATGTTTGATAGGTTGAAATCGTTTCCAAGCGATTCGGTTTCTAGAATCAGTAAAGCTCTAACGTCACCAGCAGACCTAGCATGCGCAACGCGACAACGGTAAGTTGACTCTTTTTATCGAAGACAGACGTATATTTAGACATAGCCTTGTCACGTTCTCACATGACAAAGTGACGAGAAGAATTTTGCCGCGCGCGCATGCTAGAGGTGCTGGTGATCGGACGAAATACGAGCTTTAAAAATGTCACGTTAACTCGTCCAATCAACAACTAGTCTTATAGCGTTAGCGATTCTAGAAAGAGAATCGGTAAACGCTATGAGTAGGTTTAAATTCGCATACTTACTGTGTCAGCATGATTCTTCTGTACCTACCTACTTGTACTGTTATTTATTCCGAAACGAAAACACAGTAAAGCCAGTTCATAGGGTTTTAAAATACTCATCGAGTCATAGAATAAGTTAATTACTAACCCTACGGTTAGGTTAGAGGCGCCCTGCATGCAGTCAAGTGGCATGGACAAACATTAGATAGGCTGATGATACCTAATGATGATATAAAATGCGAAAATAAGTTTTTCAGTAAGTATACTTACAAATAAAATAAGTAAGTACTTTTACTAAGTACATGCTTGAACCTACTAATTTATCATTTAAGCTTCAAACAGATTGACTCGAGATGCTGGAATTGTTGCGAATCTGTTCGTAGAATACAAGACGAATACAGACGCAACTATTCACGATTTGCGTCAGTATGCTTAAAGCCTTATACTAAATAATTAGCACATACAATAGTAAATCTTTGGTGTAGATAATATTGCAATTGTATTAAGATGCAAAGAGCTAGATACAATTTTATGGAATTGAGGTGGCCCCAGTTAAACGCCCCGCAGTAACATCCTAGCTACGTAGCAGTGACGTCAGTCGTTTTTAACCGGGCGGAGCAGCGGTCGAGCTCTAGCTCACACGCTTGTGAACCATTAATGATGCTGAGCCGTTCACTAGCCGTCTTTTTTTTGACAAACGCAACGTCAACGGTTCAGTTAAGCATCGGCTATGATTAACTGAATCGCCCCCCTGCTGTGCGTTTTACGATGTTGTCATGTCATTTGATTATGAAAGATACACGTGTAAATGACGTGTGGCCGGTAATAGAGGTGAAGCGTCGCGGTAGAGAGTTTTGAGTACTGTGGTAGGTCTTTTAGTGCAAAGAATATTTTTACAATTTGGGTCAGTAAAAACCCAAGTTGTTTTTGTTAAGGCGCCGACATATCACGATATTTCAACCAAACACACGTTTACTTAAGCCACTTCATTTAGAGTTCAAAATCGTTTATCATATTTCATGGTAAAACGAGATTGGCGCGTAAAATTACATTTTTTTTGTCGTTTTTAATAGTATTCCGTGTAACAAGGACACAAATAAAAATAAATTGCTCGGTTAAACTTTAGAGAACTAATCTGGCTATAGAAACATCGAAAAAAATGTGGTGTAATCGCTGAAAATTCAGGGAACTACGAGTATATACGTTCCAATAGATTTTAGGAAGGTACTTTTATGATTTTTTTTCCAAAATGAGAAAGATTTTCAAAATTTTTCTTCGGTTAAACTTGAGTTGGTTGTTTCTTCTACCACCTGTATTTTTTTTGTACCTGATCATCATCATTCTTCATACCAAACTAGGCGCAAACAAAATACTTTTTTTGATGATTTCGTGTAATACGGAGCCTTAAGGAAAGGCTAAAAGGTCAGGGGGGCTATTCCTGCGCGTGAGATGAGATGAGATTTTATCTTGGTCACTCTCACACCTATGACGTTCCAAACGAGAGCAACAAGGACGAAAAAGGGTGAGATGAAAATCTCAAATCTCCGAATAGGGTCTTCTCGAGTAGCTTTTGCTTGAAGGGTTACATTAGGTTTAAGTCAAGTTTATAACTATACAAACTTACCCACATTCAGACATGTGCCTGTTACTACTAAACGTTGTTATAGCCTTGGAATAGATATATAGTGTTTTGTCTTTTTCTTTCTTTGAAAATTTTAACTCGAATGAAAAAGACAAAGCTTTAGACTTCGCGGCCGACGTCGACGTCCTCCTCTACGAGTCATTCCTCAACCTATTCTCGTGAAATTTGGTGAGCGAAGCGGAAGACAGAGATCCGGACAAAAATCCAGACAGAATTCGGACATACGAAAGCATTTTTGTCGAAACTGAAGCATAGACGCATCGTTCGTTAATATGCTCGATCGGTCGGTTACTTCAGGTAAGAAATTAGAAAACTTTGCAGTATTTTTTGTTTATCGATTTCTGGTGATGATATTTTGATATGACTGCCTCGGTGGCTCAGTTGGTAGTGAACCTGCCTTCTGAGCTTGGGGGGGTGGGTTCGATTCCCACCTAGGGTAAACATTTATGTGATGAACATTTGTGCTTGTTCTATGTCTGGGTGTTAATATCTATTTAAGTATGTATTTAAAAATATCTAAGTATATTTATCAGTCTCTGGCAGCCAGAGTACAAGCAAAAAGGCGGTGTGTGGAAGTGTCCCGAATTTATTTATTTTGCAGACACCTTGTCAATTTTATTTACCCGATACAAAAAATCTAGAGTAGGTACTTAAAACATGTTACGTACTTATAATAACTCACAATTAAAAACTAAAATAGCCATAAAAACGCTTATCTATAGGACATCGTACCAAAACTTCTTAATACCA
This sequence comes from Peribatodes rhomboidaria, assembly GCA_911728515.1. Taxonomy (NCBI): domain Eukaryota; kingdom Metazoa; phylum Arthropoda; class Insecta; order Lepidoptera; family Geometridae; genus Peribatodes; species Peribatodes rhomboidaria. Next base: position 5,551,436 of record OU452181.1, on the reverse strand, counting down.
AACAAACAATACTACCTAGAATCGCCTGCAGCCACATTTTTCTGGCCCATAAATCGTTCTATTACTTATATTTGCGCCATGATAAATACAGGCGGGGTATTATTTACGACATGTTTGATCGGATAAGGAGTGTCCACTAGACTCGCTGGGGGCTAGATTGGAGCGGTAAATCATGTGACGAGATATGGAGTGACGAGATGAGACAAGTACTTTTGGCCGTGGTTGATTAGGTTCGATGGCGCTGAGATTTCTGGTCCTTGTTGTTGATTGTGTTCTACAGGATTCATATATTTATGACATCGCGGGACATCATTAAAAAATAATGAAAATCAGTTTATTTTGAGAGTTGTTATGTTATTTTTGATGATTATTCGATTGGTTTATAGTAATTTAGAGCGGTTAACACCGAATGGAGTTGCGTTTGGGATGGCAAGCGAGCGTCATTGTCTGTCAGTCATTCTTTCACTTGACTTGGTTGAAGGCAATCGCACGCAATGGTCATTCGCAAACCCATTAGCACTAAATCGCTAATTATTTTTGTAATCCTTCACTAATTAAGTAATCTAAGCGTCTGTATAATTAAAAAGTGAACACTGCTGTCCCCATATTTTAGCGTTCGTGAGTCTGGTGCCCAACATACCTCTAGATACCCGTGATGACGAGTTCACGAATCAGAAATTCAGACACGACTCCTCGGCCTTACCCAACTTCCCCATCATCAGAAGTGGGATGCTACGGCTCAGCTCTTTCCCGACTTTCCCCGTCATATATATAAACATTTATATTTTATGAATGACTTAATGCTGTTGGCCACTGAAGAATCTACGGCGTACCGGGATTAGGTAAGCGCAGATGGCGTAGGGCCTACTGGGATTTAACTTTTATAGCATCCTCTCTAATTCTGACTTCTTTGCTCTGCATTCTTCATACTAGTGACGTCAGATCTATCAGATCAGATATATGAGTATATATGAGTGAGTATACTCTCATCATCATCATTACAGTATTTTACGTCCCACTCCAGGGACACCGACCTATACCCTACGTCGAGGGTGACTGAGCCGCTATCCAATACGCTGGCTAAATGCGGATTGGTGGATGTCACATGTCCGAGAATTAACTCTAGAACAATTTAGGACATCAGTTTCCTCACGATGTTTTCCTTCGCCGTAAGAGCACAAAGAGTGAGTATACTCTAACTCCGTTAATATGTATTTTGTTTTATTACAATCCTATAATAGCACAAATACTTTTTGCATCGTTACACTTTCTACCCATTTTAAACAACCTGTCTTTTTACCGGAGCACGGTGTCTCACCCCTGTCTCATTTGGGACGGAATATCGTCTGGCGATGTATAGGTGTTGTATTACGCCTCTGCCTCGGGGAAAGGCGTGATGATATGTTATGTTATGTCTTTCACGCAGTTTCTATATACCACAGATTCAACGTTCCATAGTCAAATTGAGTTAAATTCTGTCCACAACTAAATTCTGAAAAATTACAATATTTCCTCCAATTTCCCTCAGAAGGTGTGTGCCATTTCCTGCGTTTTCCCATCCCGTCCACCATCAATAGCACTATCGTTATTAACTCCCCTCTCCCCAAAGACAAAGCGACTAATGATCCCGTCAATATTGCTTAGCGCACGACACGCCATCGACTAGCTTTATCGTGGTGCTAGTGAAGATTGTTGTGTAGCAGTAATCATAACTATAGAACGTTAACTTTTTTCCTGACTGCCAGGAAGGGTTGTGTTTTTTCGCGTATCTTGTAGGTATGCATGTTTGTTTTATTGATTACCTCGTATCTTTCAAACGGCTGGATAGATTTCGACAGTTAAGTTATCATTTATTTTGTCTTAAACACCCAAATTGTCTTTAGATAGATGTGCAGTCGAGATTTTGATTTCTTTAATAGACCCCCTTGCTTCATTTACTTCTTACCTTGATGATATTAATAATGTCGTTTGGTAAAGATTATGGTGCTTTTTCATTTGATTTCTGAATGTTATGAAAAAATATTTCGTAACAAAAACAATAACTCGAGACATAAAATTATCAGTCAGCAAACCATCTACCACGTATCGTAAAGATCCAGGGAAAGACCTGAGTGAAATTATTACTTGACCCGAAGGATAGTGGGTTATAGAAGAGGACAATCTACAACAATTAATCGAAAAAAAGATGATTACTATAATTAGATGTCATATAAAATATAGAATATAGAAAACTTCCACATAGGTATCCTAAATCCCGCTTAAATAGCTAGATTCAATATCTCAACAGTACAAAGACAAAACATAACTGACTTAGAAAAATATCCTTCACTTTTCTTGTCTTAACAAATCAACTGTCTTAGTCCCCAAACAATGCACCCAAGTGACCCGTGAACCGAAATCCGGCTGTCAAAATATCCATCGCAGTCAAAGGGACCTCATTTGTAAGGGAGCGGCGAAGGAACAATACAGTTAATTCTTGTACAAAACTTGATTGATAGCCAATCACATTTTACTTGAACAGCTGACGTGTCAAACAGTTAATGGAGTATGGGCTTAGATTGACGTTTTGGGAGTTCATCATCATCACGTCAGCCCGGGAGACGTCCACTGGACAAAGGCCTCCCCACAGATCTAGGGTGAAAAAACAAATTAGGTATGTGGGCCTCCCCCAATTATCAACCAACATAACTCCCACGAAGACTGGTCTTGCGCTGTGGCAGGTTTGGGGAGTTACAGATAAAGTGTTTTGGTCAATAGCATTGCGCACTGAGAAACTAGAAATTAGTTAAATAACAGATATCTAAACCCTTGAAAGTTAAAAAGTTTGTATCCTTAATAAAATCTGTTAAATATCCATAAAACTATAGATACAGATCTTTCTTCCTAAATTTACCTGATTATGATAATGAGACGAGGAAAAAGATAAAAAAGGAAAAGAAGAGTTAGATGTACCTACATTTTAAATATTTCGTTAATAATCCGAGTTTTTAATTTATATTTTTTTATTATGGGCAATTCAATATGAATGAAATCGTTAATTAATCAGTTAGGCACTCAAAATTCTAAAACGTACCTGGTAAAAAAACCGTGTTAAAGACTACATTAATTCGATAACCCCATGTATTTGACTAATATTTTACTGCAACTTTATGTTGACAGAGGATTTATTAATGTAAATAAAAATAAACGGGCTTATTACAAGCTGGTTGAGGTGTAAATATTTAGATTAATCGAGATCGTATGTAGAATACAAGTGATGAGAATTGATGTAAGATATGACCGAATATTTATTTGATCTTCCTATTGTTATGCTAATTTTATAAATTAGATGATATAAATCAAGATTATAACCCCTTCGTCTCCTCAATGACAATAACAAACAGGGTTCTTTATTAACATTGATCATCGCAGGCGATGATATTGATGACGTCATTGAAGTCAATACAGATCCCGTTTTTGTTAGAAGTACTACTTAGTTTGTATTACTTATTTGTATGGGTAAATAAGTTATAGTTATATAATAAGACAGTATTAGGGACTAGTGCGCCCTGCGATTTTACACGCGGTTTAAAAGTAGCGTATGTGTTAGTCCAGGGTATACGCCATCTTCATACCTAATGTCATCAAAATCTGTCCATCCGTATGAGCGTGAAGAAGTAACAAACATACACACTCACAAATTTTCGCCTTTATTGTGATAAAGTTTAGTTCAATACTTTAGCCTACTATGTTTCACAAAATTATAAAATCTTTTTTATCATCATCATTTTCCTACGCTTATTACACTGAAGTGGAGTCGGACAGTACATACAATGAACAATATTTCTATTAAAATCCTTATAAGAAATTCATCTTTTGTCACTTACACCTGTAAACACGTATTTAGGTGCATTTTTTTATAGTTGCGAAAAAAATAGTCTCAAGCTGATCAAAAGATTTTTCATTTATCAACCGCTTTAAAAATGTTAGGATGACGAAATTGCCTGGTAATAATCATAATGTTGCACACGAAGAATGGTTCCTTTTCCCTCGCATCGTTTTCCATTGCCAAGTTTCGTCACCCCCACTACGACACTGCAATAACCGAAGTCTACTAATCCCAAACAAAAACAACCACACTATAATGTTATAAGTGCACCTCAAGTAACCTACCTCTCAAGCTAACCGCCGCGCCGAGCAACTGTAACAGTACAACTCGTAAAGTACTTGCCGCATCAACCATAACGTATAAAGGCACTAAAAGCACGTCTGGCCGTCCCTTGAGGCCGTTTCGGCTGTCAATGCGAAAATTTAAGTCCTCGCCACACCCATGCACTCTGAAGGGTCGACCTCCGTGCCCTTTGTCTTGATTGCTCCCTTTTTCCCAAACTCGTTTTGTCTGGAATCCGTCATGTGTTTAGCGGAATGGCTGTTTGGTCCAGGCCCGTTGTTTGTCCATTATTCCTGGATGTTCTTTGGTCTTTTATGGAAATTAGCTTTTCGGAGTCTTATTTGAAGATTGGTTTTTGTTTTGAATGCTTACTTACATAGGTAAGATACTTATGTACTTTGGACTTTTTCATTAATATCAGATATAAGTTCAACTAGCTGTGGATCACCCACGGGCCTACAGAAACCATATTTTTTTCAGGACGAAAGGTCCCTAGGTCTTTTCTAAGCTCCTGACAATGTGTATGCAAGATGATCATTTGAGTAGTTAGGGCGTGGAACCGTATCAAACGAGCAAAAACACTTTGGTAGTTGGAAAAACTTGCCATGTGCCTTTGTTATCGGATGACACAACACAATACAGCAACCTATTTAAACGTCTACCTTGTAGAGTCATTCTAAAACATCTACATAATTTACAGCAAAACAACTGAATTTGAAATGACTCATAACATAACATATCGTCACGCCTTTCTCTTCAAGGGGCTGGCAGAGATGTATTGCAATACCTACACTTTGCCGGGCGATATTCAGTCCCAAATGTGACAGGGGCTGAGCCTGTCGCCGTACATCGGGCTCCAGTTACGTAGCAGATGACATTAACGCATACGTACATCTATGCGCACAAAATTATGCTCACATGATAAACAAATTGATGCGTGCCTTCGGCTGGGATCGAACCCGCTTCTTCTGGCTTGAAAGGCAAGCCATTGTTATACATTGAGTCGGTATCTACCGTTCTTTCATAATTAACAACTATTTCAAAAACAACATTAGAAGGTCATAACACAAGTCATAATTAATTGCTTATACTTTGTAACTTACCGAACGCATTTTAACCCTATTCAAAACCAACAACAAAACAGTTCCTTACTAACATATGTTTACAAAACATCCATACTAATCTCTTTGAAGGAATGTGTTACCGTCGCGGCTATTCATCTTATATTAACGACAATGTCTTGATATATTTTATCACATTTAGCTGTGGTCGAAATATTTACTACAACTGACCAGGCTAAAGCGATCTCCCTCTCCCTCTGCGTTTCATAGTTAATCTAACGTTCAAAAGGAAGATGTAAGCAGTTGTAAAGGCCTTGTAATACTGGTTAGTATGCCGCTTTATCCGTAGTGTGAACGTTCTTATTTGTCATCTGTCAATTTGGTCTATTTTCGGGGGTGATTTGAAAGCTCGTTTTAACAGGGCTTGTCGCTCGTGTTTTGTCATCGTTATTTTCGGTTATAATGAGTATTGACAGCGATTCGATGTTGTTTTAGTTTAGCTTTCGTGTTTTCATGAATGGTTGTGATATTTTTAAGCGAGGGGCGTATTACAATCCTTGTATTAAATGTTTTAGAATTTAATCGAACGCGAGCTAATATTTTAGTAGAAATTTGTTTAAGCACATTGCTTTCTTATTAGAATTATTTTCTCATGACAATTTATCAAGTTATGTGTCTGATTATATTATTAAAAGTCATAGTCAAAGGTCTTTATTTAATTGGGTATTGGAGATACACTTATGAACGTCATAGCTAAAAAAAATGACTCCTTGTTCGGAAAAAGAGCCACTACCCAGAAAAACAGGCAAGAAACAAAAGGGTATTTTTTTTTTTTCAAAAAGTTGTTTTACAAAATTTGGTTTGGAAAAACATAGCTGACTTTATAGATTTTGTAAACATAATAATATTTTTTGCAATCTAACACAAAATACTATGTGTAACGATAGCTTTAATTTTTTTCCTGGGTCCGAACAAATTTAATCATTAAGAAGTTTTCAACACAGTCCCTATTAGATTTCCCATAGATCGGTCTTCAATTGAATCGATTGATCGATGAAGTTATTTTCACTTTTTTTATTTCGATATGCAACACTATCATAAACCAAATTAATGACCTTCAATCAGTGCAGTACAGCTTCGATTAAAACCTCTTTAATTTGTATCTAGGGGCCACGCGTACATTTCGGTGCTATTAAAAAACCGAGTCGGGCCCATTACCTGCGCGCAGGGTCCTCCCTTAATCCCTATAATTATGGTCCCACAAGGTGATTGATAGTTGCTGGAACAATTCTGTGAGTCAAACGAGAATCTAATCAGTTTTTACTGGTTTTATTCTGTGTGTTCGTCGCAGTGTTGATGGTATGTGAGAGGCTGAGGTGGGTGTGACTGTGTTAAGAAATAATATGGAGTTATAGAATGATTATTTTTCATTGGTCACATAGCAAGTCCTAGTAAAAAATTATGATATAAAACATAGATCATCAACAATATAAAATAATTCAATGTAACTTTAGTGTAATATTATCTATATTCCATGCGAAATATTGTATTTTATTTAATCTTTTTTTTTTCAATATTGATATTCTGACAATGACATGATATTTTAAGACCATTTAAATTTAATTACCTATACCTACTATTTCCTAACTTTTCCATATATTGGGCTGAATATAGTCGAGAGTCCTTATTATGACCAAATATCCTGTATGTACCTCAATATTTCTGAAAAATAAATGATTTTGAATTTGAATTCAATCTACTATGACACGTCTTTATTTTTAAGCTGTGCGTCAACAGTTTCATAAATAAATCCAAGTTTCAAGAATTTTTTGACACAAAAAGTTTGAGCAGTTATCCGTTGACTATTCTGCGTCTTATTTTGTGTGTTAGATATTTAGTATAATTTACATTTTCAATTTGATAAGTAAATAAATTTTATCATTAATTTCACTAATATCTTCCAAACCGATTTAGTCAAAAAAAAATCACGGACAAAATTTAGCATTTATTCCATAATTTATTTACTTCAAAAAACTAAATTAGTTTTACAAAGTAGGTGCTTGTCAGAATAACAACATACTCATTAGTACAAAATTAGCTGAAATACTAATGTTATTAATCCACAATATGAGAAATGTTGACAAAACAATGGCTCTACAATGCCCTACATAAACGACGAAAATATTCCTCTAACGTAAACGTTTTCTAACAGCACAAATTATTGCAACGTTTCAGAATAATTTAGTAAAATGATGATAGTGACTCGTGTTGGAACGGTAAGTAAATGAAACAAAATGGTGACCATAATAAAACTAAACGAAAACATAGAAAAAAAACAAGCTTCAATGAGCAATAAACGATTACAACGAATCGTTAAACAACATATTTTTGAGGAAATGCAATGATAGCGATGATAGCCTAGCCGGAGAAGACCTGCCTTTCAAGCTAGAGGGAGCCGGTTCGGACCCAGCCGACGGCACGCACCAATTTGTTCATTGTGCTGAACATAATTATGTCATCTGCTACATGACTGGAGCCCGGTGTATGGCGACAGGCTCGTCTCCTGTCACATTTGGGACTGAATATCGCCCGGCGAAGTGTGGGTGTTGTACACCTCTGCCAGCTCCCTCGGGGAAAGGCGTGACGAAATGTGAATGCAAAGAAACCACACGCTCTGCCTATAAGTTACTCTTCCTTATGTTCCTTCCTTCATGTGTTTCCTTCCTTCCAAATAAATATTTGTCTTGTCTTGTCTTGTCTTGTCTTATGAAATATAACCTGGACATTCAGTTCTAGTTGCGAGTACAATTCGGATTCTTCTACTTGTACACAAGCGTGCTCTATCGCAGACCGTATCTTGCCAGATTTTCGAGACTACGGCCAAACGCAAGACAAAAAATTTGGAAACACACATACCTACCATAAACTAATAGCTACCCCGTCTCCGGCTGCTGGTTCAACCCCCAAATAAGAATAGAGACTATTAGGAACGCCTATTGTTGCTCGGGACGCCATTAAAACCATGTAATTTTATTAAATTGGTAGCAATTTATTTACGGAATCGTGCATCAGGTCAGCCTACTGCATTGTGTACCGTAAGCGCGTAGCCTCGCCAGATAGCATCTTTCGATTTACACGTAAAGTTCTATTTACGGGATTTGGTTTGGTAATATAGAGTGTAGGTAAATCCTACTTATATTATAAACGCGAAAGTTTGTAAGAATGGATGGATAGATGGATGGATGGATGTTTGTTACTCTTTCACACCAGAACGGCTAAACAGATCTGGATGACATTTGACACAGAGATAGATTATAGTCTAGAATAGCACATAGGATACTTTTTAACCGCAGGTGAAACCGCGGGGCGTAGCTAGTATGGAATAAAAGTTTTCTCGAGTACTCTGCGTACTTAGAAATGTATAATGTATCTCAAAGTATATTTAGAACAGTTGTGTAAGATATTAAGTAGATAAAATTAGTATTTTTTCATAAAATTGTGCTTTAAAATTAAACAATTTTTTTATGATTTATGAAACGGGAATTACTCACGTGCTATTTAGTCGATTATTTCGACTACATAGTTTAACTATATTTTTATTTTCTACTAACTTTACTCATACCTTGGTAGTTATTGTTTTTTTCTAAACGGAATCTAAAAATTAGTATAATAATAATATTTAAGTACAAAACTATGTTTATACTAGTGCCTCGCGACTGACGTCTGTTCTCCTCTATAGGTTGCATTCCTCAACCGATTCTAGGGAAACTTTGCTAGCAGGAACGATAATTCTACAAAATTGCGGACCTCAAAAAATAAATCATACCTTCGTCGTTTTGAAAAAAATCCAAAAACTAACTTGTTAAAAAAATCTATCTGATTATCGAACGTGCTCACAAAATCTCAAGAGAATCGGTTTTATTTTCTTTTTATCAATTTTATTTTGTTATTATCAATTATATTATCGATTTAATTTATTAAATTAAATCGATTTGATTATTGAACGTACCTACTCACAAAATTTAAAGAGAATCCGGACAGAATTTGGATTTACAAAGCATATTCGCCAGAGCTGAAGTAAAGACGCTTCGCTCACTAACGCTGATAAAAAAGTATTTGTTTATCTTTTGAAGTTTTTTGTTGAAATAACGTTCCTATTTTTGTCATAAGGGTAGAAAAATACGAAATGAAAAACAGGCTTGCCTATTTTTTGCAGTCATCTCCCTAACAGGCTAAAAACGGTCGGTCACTTCAAAAATTGCATGAAACTATTTGAAATATTCGTCGTAAATTGCGTCTCGATTGTCTATTCGACTAAAAAGTTTTATAAATCGATTTAGTCGCTGTAAAAAATAAGGGCATAATTACGGTCACAATGCGGCGGTTAGCGAGGCGGGACAATTAGATTTTGACGGGTCTGTGATAAATGGTCGTGGTGCTTTAACCACAGGAAAGGCGTAGAGTCGACAAAGAATACTTTTTGAGATATAAACTAGGATTTGGAATAGTAGAGTCAAATTTTTCTCTATTGGTTGCAGAGAGGAAAAAAAAGACTAAAGGTTTATAACACAAAGTCCTACAAGGTGTTAAGTCATTTACAGTTATATGAGTCTAAGTACTCTCCATTCAAAACTAAACCTCAACTTTCAAGAAAACTTTGTACTTAGTTTTTACTCGACTGCGCAAGAAGGAAGGTTATGTTTTTCGAGTGTATGTATTTATGTAAATGTATTTGTATGTTTGTGGGTTTGTTTCTATGAGGTTTCTTTGGCACGCCCTGCAGCCTAAACAGCTTAATGGATTTCGACATGTGAGGTGTCATTTGAATCGTCTTGATAGTGGAAGTGACATGGAATACAACATTTTGGAGCCCGGTTTTTTGTTTTTATTTTAGTAATGTTACTTGTTGTATTGTTTGGTAAACCATTTCCTATGTCTTGGTATTCAATAATAACAAATTTTTAAATAGAGATTTTGTAAGTAATTAAAAATAAGGTACAACATTTTTATCTAAGACCTCTCCACAGGCCCTCTATTCTATAAATGATTCACTAACAATACGACCCAACTTATGATTAAAGCGATCGTTTCTAACCGCGAATTATCAAATTTCTTCTTCGCCCTAGCATTATCACATAAGTCCAAATGTCTCGAGGTACCGCTTCACAAAAACCAGTCCCGAAAGACCCCCATAAACCACACAATCTCACCCTAGTTTAATGAAACTCGTCAAGTGATCAGAGCCAAGTTAAACTGGCCAAGTTAAAACTGAAGCGATTAAGACAAAATTGCGAAAGATTACAGGCTGGATCGTAATCCACGGATCAGATGTAATTATCAGTCTTCCTAACTTTAAATGTTATTAATTAGAACTGTGATTTAGGTGAACAATTTGGACGATTTCGGAAAGTCAAAACTTGAAATGCCACAATTAACTACCGCGTTCGTCAAAAATTGTGAGCAAATTAAGGGGATGATTCTGGAACCAACACTTATGAAGAAATAGGGCCCACGGCTACGCCTGCTCTTGAACCATTATCCTTTAACAATTTTAAGACTGATAATTTTAGTGCTTCTCCTATTGAGGATTACATCAAGATAAGTAAATGCCACGTCATGATTTCTGAAACGCCTCTGGCTTCCATTCAGCAGCTTTTAGTCTCATGATTTCGACATCAACGGTTCTTATCATATATGTAGACATATCTGCCTACAAGTAGGTACGAGTATATTCGTTACAACTACTTGTTTTGTAAAATTTCGCAAGATTATTCTGAACTGAACCTAACGTTGCATATATTATCATCCTACTAATATTATAAACGCGAAAGTTTGTAAGAATGGATGGATGGATGGCTGTTTGTTACTCTTTCACGCCAGAACAGATCTGGATGAAATTTGGCACAGAGATAGATTATTTTGTAACCGCGGGTGAAACCGCGGAGCGCAGCTAATTTATTACACCTAAAAGTGGACAGAAATATTATTTACTTTTTAAATTAAATTGTTTAACTATTTTGAGTCAAATTCTGCAAAATTCCTGAGTCATAGTATAGGCACTTAATGTGTCAACCGCGCAAGCAAAAAAATCAGAAGAGGCCAACCAACCAGAAAACTTTGTCAAATGTCCTCAGCCACTCCTCACATATAAATTTATTTCACTGTCCAAATTTTCTAGGTTTCCGCGTTCTGCTACGGCGCCGGCGGTAGCGCTCCTTGTGTCCTTCTGCACAGTGGAAGGTATTTATTAAAAAAATCCTCTAAAGTAAATTCGTTAATAATACCTACATACTTTCTAAAATCTTACAAACCACCAGCACCCAAAAACCAAACCCCTCCAGTGACAACCTTAATTACTTTTAGAGAAACAACCGTCTCAAGTGTTATCTACAATCTCTTCCATGTTATAAAACTTATAACGCGATGTACGGACCGACCAACTTAACTATGCAGTTGGCCAAATGAAGTAACTACAAAGTTTCCTTGAAGGATTTTAAATTAAGTTTAAAGTAATACGATAGTAGCTCCTCTATAGAAAAGTTGGTCGGACTGTAGCGACGGTGGTGACCGCTACTCGCACTGTTCTGTGACCGTTCCACGTGGTAGAGAACTGAATTATTCATACAATAACGAGAATCTAGAGTGTAGACTAACAAGATGGGACAGATCGTAAGAAAGAAACATTTTCATTTTGATACAAAAAGACCCCACTGTGCAAAATGGGTTTATTAAATTCAGGGGCAAGTGACAGTACTCAACACTCATATTAGTTTGGTCTTATTTTCATTTCTCATAGTAACAAACTCTACGATCAACTGAGTATAAGATCAAAAGCAATTTCTGGTGAACGACAATGTCCAGTTTGGCTTGCCTTTAAATACCTACATACCTAAATATTGTACGCAAACATCCTCAAACTCAATCTTCAAAACTTGCAGAAAACACGCGAAATATTTGAACAAATTCTTCAAAATATGCGAATGATTCATCTCTGATTATATTCATAAACCAAGAGCACACGACGTTTTGTCCTCGGGCGAATCTCCCACGAGTCGGATTTGACGGCTGGTCACATTTCAGTGTTGGAGCGAATTTTTTGACATTCCGTCAACGCCCTTAAAGAACGGTGTCGACTTATGTGATGGAATACTACGAGGCTTTTCTGTTCTTCCCATTGAAATGTATGTACCACGTACTAGAGAAGCTGTTAAAAACTAAAAAACGTCAGGCAACTTGATGACAGCGGGGCTTGCCCGCGTGGACTGACTACAGGTCTGCTGCAGCGCTAAAACTCTCGTTATGTCGTCCAACCAAACTATTAAAACATGTAGCGCTAGATCGCAATTTTCTTGCTCTATACACAATCACACGGCGTGCGTATGAAACCACACTAATGTAAGGTGTATGGATTGCAGTGCAGCGCAGTGGAAGAAAGTCAATGTTCGGATGGCGAAATCTAGTACGTATATACGAGTATAGTACATTTAGTACATGTTGCGGAAGATAGAAAACTTTGGCAGAAGATCGTAAGAGAGAGAGAGTAATTGGAGGTGGTGGTCACGACCCTCAGACATGAGGAATGCGACTTGAGGAGGAGGACATTTATATCGATGGTTTTATCTATACCTATACAATTATTTTGTAAGTGGTATAGATGTATGGTTAGCTAAGTGCCAGAAAGTTTGAGAGACTACGAGAGTTAGTAATAAATAAATAAATAAGCCTTTATTGCTGTTTACAAACTTACAATTTACAAATTTACAAAGTATTTATCACTGATAATCTATTTTTCATCAACAGCTTGTCTTTCGACAAAGGCCTCCTCCAAAGACTTCCACCTATCTCTGTTTTTTACAGTTCTCATTCATTCTGGACCAGCAACTCTTTTGAGGTCATCTTCCCAACGTTTTCATTTATTCATTTATTTATTATTTATTTATTATAGATGTATGGTTAGCTAAGCGCCAGAAAATTTGAGAGACTACGAGAGTTAGTAAAGTCATTCAAATAATTTCTATCTTTGGCCTAGTAACATCTATAAGAGTTTATTAAGTACCTATCACGTATATAGCATCGTATTAGTTGTATCTGTACTTGTGGCTAAATATACGCATATGGTAGACACAGATAAAGTCACGCTCTTGGCAGTAACTCTAGATTTAATTAAAGTAAGCAAAGTAGTAATTTGACGCACTTTAAATTGTTTACGTCTCTGTCACTCTCAAGTCTATCTAATAAGAATGACAAGAATAAATAACATTTTTTAGTCTGGAATCTAGGGATTCCTAAGTTCGTAAATCCTTTGGTTATGACGATATATTTGCATAATAACACTGCCTTAGGGCTGACGCGCGACTTTTGGGTGCATTCTTTACTTTTACGTGTCTTGTATGGAACCTTTGAAATCATCTTGTAGACCCCTAATTTCGATGATGTCTTTCTAAAAATATTTCCTAATACAGAAGCTAAAAAAAGTTATTGTTTTTAACTAAAGATAGAATAAATGTAATTCGCTTCACAGCCGGGTTTTTTACGACATGAATAACACTGCCTCAAAATAACTTCCAAACCAACAAAAAAAAAAAAAAACACTACAATTACATTGCAATGCGCAAACAAGTGAAGACTTCAGTCAAGTCTCAACTGCATATTGAAGATAATTGTCAACAATTTGCAATGTGTTTCTTACGGCGATTATTTCCACCTCGTCGCTCGGTAACATACTGCGAACAGACACGACAAACAAATAAATATTCAGACAGTAATTTCCGCTGCAACACTAATTAAACTCTTATGTAACGAACAGGAAGCAGCTATACCTACGTACTACTATACATGGATGCGTTAGTTCTTACACTCCAGTTAATCAGCGCAGCGACCGGCGTGCTGTAAAGAAAAAGAACAAAAAGATTGTTCAATACCAAGTCACGTAAAGAGACTCCGTTACACATATCAGTGTAATCATCACACACCGCATTATCTACGACAGCTTTTGCAACTTCGGACAAACGGTGGAGCAACAGTCACAAACCGTGACGACTGACAGTCACTGGTAAACAACCTTACGTTTACCTTATTCGTAAATCAAAGTCGATCTAATGTCGTATGTAATAGCGTGTATTTTGAATTTCAAAGACAATCTTGCCGGCCATTGCTATCCGCACCACAGAGTATGAAAGACAAAGATAATTGCAGACGTGAAAACGTTACCTACTGGATTCATAACATGTATTCGGTACATGGGACGTTCCGTTTTATGAATTTGTCGCTTCTAATTGCCTGTCGACCAATCAGCTCGAAGGTATCTCGGGACAATAGCCGCTTGTAGGACGTACAGTCACACACTGCGTATGCACAGATTGTAAATAATGTTCTGTGTAATTTTCCGGTAAGTGACTGCAACAATAGACGTCTGCAAGTAAACAAAAGAAGATCTGAGCATTGTTCTCAATTTAAATAATTTAAAAGACAAAAGAACGATAGTATCCGACGGAGAAACGATTTTCGTAGTAAGCCGTGTAATCTCAAGGTGCTCACACATGCTCACTGCCTTAATCATATCTTAATGAAAACAAAAATGTATGGAAATAAGTCAACAGATTCTAGGCACATTTAAGTTGGCTGTTTATGTTCCCAAAAAGCTTTCCTCATTGTAATTTGTAACGGAATGTAGTTGAATAGGCTAGCTAAAACTTCAAACTAAACATTGAATAACTAAAAAATATCGAATATAGGAATTTACCATAGTGATTGGCAAACATTTTGACTATGTCGAATAAAAAATTAACTGGTTAAATCGCAATTGGCTGGTTTGTCAAGATATTTACTTTCAACTAATTGGCAAATGCTTTTAAGTTTGTTTAATTGGCGTGTCTTCCTATGACATGTATGTAGATTGCACAACTATAAGATTTCTACAAATTAAAACCGTGTAAAAGTTTTGTGCAAAAAATCAGTTACTGAGTGTGGAGTCTGGAGTCATCTTGTCTGGCCACTTAGCTATACGCAGACATCTAGGTTTAAGATTACAAAAATATACCTACGTCATTAAGATTTCAACCAGAAATTTCTACAACTTTAATTGTGACAGTGAACGTCTGTATTTAACTTTACTTGTAATAGTAAACTAGTGCTTTTTTATTTATTGTGTGTCTGCAAGATAGTGTTTTAATATTTTTTTTATTTGATATTATTTTATACACTACATACGAGTATGAATTATTTTCAAAGAAACTAAAAATATGTCTAAGAGTTTTCAGTTTTCTGTCGTCATTCAGAAAGTTTTCCGTTTGAAACATTTTTTAGGTTAACTGCAGATGATGTAGTTGTGGAGAGTACTTACAGGGTTTTACATTGAACGTGAACGTATGTACGTAGTGAACGTTTCAAAATGATGGGAAATTTAAATTTCAAACAGTTTTTTTTTATTTTGGCGCTAGACCAGATAACTAAATTAGGCAATGATGAGATTTGCGCCGATCGTTGATCATTACTTATGATATTTTGTAGAAATAGTAAAAAGTAGTGCACCAGATTAAGTACTGTAGTAAGTAATTACTCGATAAACTGAAGATTGAAGGTTTTATTGACCTTTTTGAGTAATCGTGTGCATTTTTGCAAATATGTCTTTAAAATAAAGAGGAAATAGACTAGGTAACCGCAAATTCTACTATCATGTACAATAGTTACCTGGTCTAACTCCAAAAACAAAAAAAAATATTTAAAAATTCAAATTTTGCGCCATAAGCGAAACGTTGGCCCTTAACATAAGATTGACAACGTTCATGAAATAAATTATGTACTTCCATCATTACATTATGTACGACTTATATTTGGAAAATATTAAAACATGACGAGGAGCTTTTAAACAAATTCCTCTGACTTCAAAGTTTACAATCAAAGCAGTGTAGAGCTTTCTTAACAGCTTCTCCGATATTTAATTACCAACCAAAAATATTAAAATCGGCATCGGCATAAATAATAACGATGGTCACTAATAAAAAGCTTTAGTTACGCACTATTATACCGATAGTAATCGACGATAGGTATCGATTAAATGCTACTTAATTGCGCCCGCTCCGATTCGATAAAAAAGTTTTTGTCGTTCATCGAGACATTTCAATCGTTACGAATAGTTAACAGACATTCGGATTGGTTTAATCGAATCATTTTTGAAGACATTGAATTTTATTTTTAACAAATAACAGTGGTTGGAACGTACCGGCACACTTTTATGCCGCCGTCGTTTGACATTGAGGTTAATTGACAAAATATTACTTTTAAATAATATACACGTTTGAATACATACTTACATTGCAAAGTTTTTGTAAGAATGTAAATACTGTAAATTTGTAAAAATACAGGTAAACCTTCGTTTTTAATAACCATGCCAAAATTACTTAATTTAACCAAACTTAAAATACTTATTTAATGTAAAGTACCGATAGACACCACAAGTTTTGCGAGGAAAAATTTTTGCAATAATTTTTGCTTTCCATAATATTTCTTGGGTTACTGATTCCTCTAAGATTTTCACCTGTTTTTCCAATAATTTCCTCTTCTTTAGAAGAAAATTAAATGTCATGTTCACTCTCCCTGTTTTGTTGCATAACTTAAACCTATATCATTAAATATACCTACCCAAAGCTCCAAAACAAAATAACTTCTCTAACCACTCAAAAACCTGAGCAATTGCACACATCGACCACGAGACTCCATCGTATATCGAACGGGACCAGTCGAGAGCAATTACAATTAATGGATTTGTCATCGCAATTAATTTTATAGGAATTAATATTCGGGCGGCGAACGCAAAGGGGCACTTTTTATGTTATTTTTATGTAATAAATTGTCATAAAATGGACTCCGACGTCTTCGGTGACTGTGAATTGATTGACGAATTGCGTGACCAATCCGAAATAGGTGGATTTCTTTTGAGAGCGTTTGGTGAGCGGGCCACGAAATGAGCTCGTGCAATTGTGGAGTCGCGTGGTTCAAATTACTTCTTAGTGTGTCTTCACTGACATATAATTAAGTAGGTATACTGGTATAAAAAGCGATGGCAGCCTAGTTGGAAGAAGGCCCGCCTCTCAAGCGGGAGCGGGTTCGAACCCAGCCGATGGCACGCACCAATTTGTTCATTGTGTGAGCATATGTGCGTATTGTATGTCATCTGCTACATGACTGGAGCCCGGTGTACGGCGACAGGCTCGCCCCCTGTCACATTTGGGACTGAAAATCGTCCGGCGAAGTGTGGGTGTTGTATTACACCTCTGCCAGGTCCCTCGGGGGAAAGGCGTGACGATATGTTATGGTATAACATACCCTAATAGTAACTAAGACTAAACTCAATACCCAGTGCAGTCTACGTCTGTTAGCGTCCGTATATTGTTACGACGCGTTATTTATTAACAAAATGGATACTTAAAGATATCCTGCAACCTGTAACATACAAAGTTCTATTATATATCTGGCATTTCATACGCTAGTGCTTTTCGTAGCAATAAGTTGAATATAATATCTAGCTGTAGAGACTACGGATGTGGA
Organism: Peribatodes rhomboidaria; assembly: GCA_911728515.1. Classification (NCBI taxonomy): domain Eukaryota; kingdom Metazoa; phylum Arthropoda; class Insecta; order Lepidoptera; family Geometridae; genus Peribatodes; species Peribatodes rhomboidaria. The sequence continues at coordinate 5,533,679 of OU452181.1, read as the reverse complement.
CGTCGACGTAAATCCGCTCTCCGTCAGTCCAGCAACCCGCTAGTTCCACCGCCTCATTCCCAAGTTGTAAAACTCTTAACGGTCAGAAGTTCTCACGACAGATCGCGCCGATTATCGAATCGTGTTCATTATTAGTCAATCTGTTTTATTGAAGCACCGCCTTTGATCGAGACGACTATGTCAATTTCTTTACATCGATTATGATGTTAATCGAGTAACGTCTGCTCGATTGTTATTGTTTTTGGAAGTCGGCCTCTTCTAATCTATTTAATTAATTCGTTACTGTAACGTAAGACTGGTGAAGAATTAAAGTTGTCTTTCAAAGTTGTTGCGTACAGTAAATGAACGTAGAGCTGTTTTATTTTGCGGTTTGAGTTAATTTATGACAGTGTTGTGATCGAATTAAGTTCTTAAAAACTTAAAATAGTAGACACGTAAATGCCACCTACATCCGTCAATAAAGTACTAAATAATCTCAATCTTTAACGATATCTAGATCTACTAAAAACATTAACAAATCGATTCCTGATTGCATTTACAAAAACATGTATTCGAACAAAACAACCTATTCATGTGAACATACAACTCTACATGACCAGACCACAGACTAAATAATAATCACGCATGACAGTTACGACATTGACATTCTAACTTTGTACTCACCGACGCTACCAAAAATCTTTTAATTTATTTAATTTGCGTCTCTAATTATGGACAATCAACACTGAACGTGATTTCTCGTGACGCCTCAGACTTACAAGGTAGTCTTTTGTGCTATCGTCATTTGCTGTCAGGCATGTGTTTTGCCCGGTAACCTTTTCATACGTCACTTTAAAACCATCTCCGATGGACCCATCAGTTCCCTCTCACCCACCTGTGTTTTAACCAACAAAGGGAGACGAGGGAGACCTAGATTGATTTGCCAGCGATCACCATTATCGGAGACTAGTAATCACTTGTAATCACAGAACAACGAATGGTTTTACGTCGTGACGCGTTTTTTTGTCAAATTATTTTGTAATACTTTTTTGTTCGTTTTATGAATGGATTCAATGTCAGAGAGCGTCGTACGTTCGATTGACATCAAATTATATGTGATTATGCCTTGTCTGGTTGTAATAAATAATGCTTGGACGTAACTAGATAAAAAGGTATAATGTCAGCATCCTGGTCCAAGAGTCCAGTCGATCTCTATGGTGTTATTAGAGACAAGGATGCGCAGTAACGAAAGTAATTTTGTTTTTCATAGTAAGACTTAATTTGATCCAGTCATTTGTAGGTATGTATGAGTCAATATAAGGGTTGATTTTTCCGAATGGTTACTGATTTGGCGGACTGTCCACTTAGTACCTAGGTGCTAGTTGCTTGTGAAGAGATCGCTCTTAGTGATAAGACCGCCAGATGTTACACTACAGTTTAAGTTTTTTTTCTTTTGTTTTATATTTTCTTATTTTTGGTATGAACAAATGAAATGTTAATCTATCTACCTATCTATCACGTTTTTTTATCAACGACATGTGGCAGTTTTGGTACAAACATGTCAAAAAATTTAATAATGGATTTTGCACCCCATTTGTGAAGTTTTGAGTTTTTTTTTAAATTACCCTAAATACAATCGTAATATACCAAGGTAGTTAAGTAAGACATTAGATCAAGTTTAAACCTAAGCGCTAGAGTGGGTTAGACGATTAGAATTCGTTGCTCTTATAAAATATCAACACGTAAAATACCAAAATTGTGTCATCAGTACAAAACACATAAGTACTTAAACGGAAAATTAACAAGTAGAGGTAGCAAGGCTTGAGTTTCAAGCCTTCCAACCTCCACCTATTCATATTCCTCCAATGTCGAAACGGCTCATTGAATTGCATCCGCTTCACATTGTACTAGATACATCCACATTCTAACCATCGGTATTGGTTAATGGGCAATTGTACGCATAACTGTGAGGAGGAGGATCAGCGAACGTTGGAGAACAATCGCCATTGTGGTCAGAGCCAGCGGCGACTGTCACTGCAGTTGTGGAGCCAAAAGAGCAGTTGGTAGACCGCAGCTAGTTGGTAGTAAGTAAGGGACGAGACGAGCTGGCCTTGATGTCATAGTATTTAGGCAACCAAAGGCCTCTGACATAGCTTAGCAGCTGTTACAGATCAAATCATCCGGTTGATTTGTTTAATACATCTTATTTTTAGCTGCGACCAGAGTTTTCACACTGTCAAAGTCAAAGTCAAAATGGTTTTATACAATTTAGGTATCAAAGATACACTTATGAACGTCGAAGTTATTTAAATAGACTCGACCGCCTTGTTTTATTTTTTTCAAATAATAAATAAATTACAGTCTCACAAAATTTGGCTCACAACTAGGTAATATCTATAAATACTAGTGGCTACTTGGCGGAAGTGGAAGGCTCCAGACATCTTTGTCTTCTAAATAATTCTTAACCTTATAATACCCTCTTTTCATTAATGTAGTTTTTACATGTGATTTGAATTTTCCCTCAGTGAGCCCCGTTATATTTTTCGGGATTTTATTGTAAAAACGGACGCAGTTGCCTAAAAATGACTTATTTGACTTAGTCAGTCTAAATCTCGGTACAGCTATCCTATCCTTATATTATATATTATACTGTGATCAAAAAGTAGCCTCTCTCTTAATCCAGGGTTTATGCTACCTCCATGTAAAATTTTATCAAAATCCGTTTATCTATTTAAGCGTGAAAAAGTAGCAAACACACACACATTCACAGGAAGACGCACATCAAACTTTTGCCTTATATAAAATACATAGGTAAGATTTGTCATTAACCAGACTTACTCGCTAACTTTTTAGCAACCAGACAGATAAATAAGTAGTAAAAATAAGAAACACAATCATAGAAAAACATATGCGCTTACTTTAACCCTTGCTTCGTGTTCCTCATTCCATAGACATTCATTACATAGACCACTTGTCTTGTACAAAACCTTTGGCTTCTTATCGATCCAAACACTTTTCAAGTCACTGTGACAAGTTTATCAGTCGTTTTGCAACGTAAGGCGGGTCCAGTATAAATCCTAAGGTATCTAAAGCCGCGGACACATGGTGAAAGTTCACTCGTATCGCCGTCTGCGCCTGGAGGCTACAGCCTACGCGGAATGGAGGTATTCTGGGAAACAGTTTCTTAGCAAAATGGTTCGTTGAAATTTTGACTGTCTTCATTATCGTTATTGGAAGTTTTTTTTTGTTTACTAAGTAATTATTTTATTGCAATTTGACGTATATAAAACAAATTTACCTTGCTGTTTAGTTTCTTTATACTTATATTAACTTTTTTAGGTTTTCAATTGGTTCGTCACATACCATTAAACTCTGGCTTTGATAGTTTAAATGCGACACACTATCATAGTTGTCGTTTTCAAGTATGGTTACCTGTTTGTTTGTATAGAAGAATCCTGACAAAATTATATTTGTATTCATACGATAGACTAGTTTGTTATTGTACTTAAAAAATAACAAACTAGACTACTACAAACTAAACTAGACTTTATTTAAATACATTTAAAGACTAGTTTGTTATTTTTTTATTTAGTAATTAGTTTTCATTTAAGCGAGGTCTCAAGTCTATCTACAGGGAAAAGTCGACATTTATGTTTAGCTGACAATAACTTGAGTAAGTGCCAGTCTAATATTCGTAAAACTTTGCAAGTATCTCATGCAAACACAGTTTCTATGTTCGAATTGTTTTTATAATGTAAATGACTTTGTAAAAGACGAAATTAATGTACCTATGAGACTAATTACAACCAATGATTCTTGACTTTAATTTTAATTACTAATATATTTGGACACTTTGATAAGATTTTGTTTTTAAGTAATGTTTTACTGAATTTAATGATGTTCTAATGCACACAATGTTAATGGACAAATAAATAAATAAATAAATGAGTATTTAATACATGATTATTTTACTAAATCCCAAAACAATATCCTTTCAAATAAAATTATTTTGATTTGATTTTGATTTGAATGTGAGCCAAACCGTTTTAGGAATTGTGGAATGGGGTCTCGTGCTGTCAATTCGACTCGAACTAGTAGCATGTATTTTACCTTGATATCGTTTTTCACGTCTTAAGCTCCAGAATAAGCTCCGTGCACTGCATCACCCACAAGTGCGGTGGACACCCGATAGGCCATTAAGGATTTATTGCCAGCAGATTGCTATCATTACGCCTCTCACTGGATTATGTTGTTTGAATATGTTATTAGAGTGTGTGTCGCGACGCTGGAGGCTAATGGAATCACTAGAATCGCAGTTCGTGGTAAGCAGAAAATTGATTACATAAGTGTGCTTTTAATATTTGTAGCTATTTCCTGATTGACTGACACTGAACTGACTGTAGTCGATACCGACTGATGGCAGTTTTAAAGAGAGAAAAAAAACTGGTTGTCTGTAAAGTCGGTTTACTGACGATAGTTGCACGTGACAACGTGCTCACTCAAGTAGGAGAGAGACGGATGTCGAACGCTGCCGAACGCAAAGGCCGATTGTGCTTCTTTGTCGCTCGTTCCGCGCTCTCGCTTGCACTTCAAGCCTTACATGGAACGCTTCAGAGCGAGGTAACGCCGCATTTTTTCGTGCGTGCAGTCGGCTCTATCGAATTATAAGACATTGTCACGTCAAAAAAATCCTGATTGAAAATAGTAACTTTTGCAGTTCATTGCTTATTGTAAAGTAGCTGCACCCTGCGGTTTCACTTATGGTCCTTCGGGAACCGTTAATTTTGTAGAGATAAAAAGTACTCTATCTTTTTCTGTACCACATGTTGACAACGTGTTTGTTGAATTTCGCATTTATTATCGACCGAGCGAGTCGAGAAGCGTCTGTGCTTCAGCTTCGACAAAAAAGCTTTTACGTGTCCAAATTGACATTTACGTTGACTGCCTCGGTGGCTCAGTTGGTAGTGAACCTGCCTTCTGAGCTTGGGGCGTCCGATTCCCACCTAGGGCGAACATTTATGTGATGAACATTTGTGTTTGTCCTATGTCTGGGTGTTGATATGTATTTAAGTATGTATTTAAAAATATCTAAGTACGTATATCAGTCTCTGATAGATATAGTACAAGCTTTGCTTAGTTTGGGGTCAGGTGACCGTGTGAGGAAGTGTCCCGAATTAAAAAAAAAATCCGTCCGGATTTCCTTCCGGATTTTTGTCTTCCTCTGCTCAGTTAAGACGAAGCCTAAGTTAAAAGGCAAAAACGGAATTCTTAATTTTTTTAAACTAACTTACTAATACTAGTGGCTAATACTAGCTGGTGATATCGTGACCGACGTCTGTTTCAAACATACGAACATATCGTCACACCTTTCCCCCGAGGGGGCTGGAAGAAATGTAATACAACACCCACACTTCGCTGGACGATATTCAGTCCCAAATGTAACAGGGGGCTAGATTGTCGCCATACACCGGGCGCCAGTCGTGTAGCAGATGACATACAATACGCACATATGTTCACACAATGAACAAATTGGTGCGTGCCGTCGGCTGGGTTTGAACCCGCTCCCTCTGGCTTGAGAGGCGGGCCTTCTCCAATTATGCTATCATCGCTTCAAACATACGAAAGCATTTTTATAGAAGCTTCAAACATGATAAATCATGCTTAAAGCTTTATAGTTCGCTAGCAACAAAACATACTGAAACATATAAATTTCGAATCAGCCAGTTGCAGTTTTACAATAATTAGTATTGAGACGGAGAACCTCAATCAAATCCACCCTATTTGGTGACAACAATATTTATTTTCCCGAAAATAAAGCTCTATTTTCTAAGTCCAGGGGAAGTCCGTATCACTACCCACAGCGGTCTTTTAATTGCGTTCCGATGAAGCGCCACTAATGCCCTCTGCCCCCTGTTTCCCGCTTGCCCCCTGTTTCCCACTTCCCTACTTCGGCAAGTTTTCGTCCTTTCCGATAACGCACTTACGAAGCCTAGTTAGGCTTGGGACTAGTTCAGAATGTATTTTTCATCGAATATAAAAAAACAGCCATGAGGTAAATTTTGCTATAACTACTAAACTTACTGAACAACACTAATCTGGCCGCGTAAAAATTCTCTGTGTATTTTGTTTGAAGTCTGAGAAGAGGATTATAACAATTTGAGTACTGTCGAATTAGTTTAATTTAGATATTGGTGCAACAGAATGGATGTAATTTTTTTAATGCTTTTCTAATTTAATAAATTAATAAACATAACATATCGTCACGCCTTTCCCCCGAGGGGGCTGGCAGAGGTGTAATACAACACCCACACTTCGCCGGACGATATTCAGTCCCAAATGTGACAGGGGGCGAGTCTGTCGCCATCCACCGGGCTCCAGTCATGTATATCAGATTACACACAATACGCACATAATGTTCGTCGGCTGGGTTCGAACCCGCTCCCTCTGGCTTGAAAGGCAGGCCTCCCAACTAGGCTGCCGTGGCTTTAAATTAAATTAATAAAATATAATCATTATGTAGATTTAAATATTCAGAATGGCTAATTTGCGATATGTAATTGTTTTTTTACTTAAACAAACTATGTACAATTCAAAATAAAATAGAACATAAGTGCAGTTCACAAAAATAAATTAATTTGTGAAAATTGCCGCCATAATTTTGATGTGTGACCGAGTCCTTACTGTCCAGGCCAATCAATAAGGACAAACTGACGGCCAGAGGCCAAACGATGTTTACTCGTACGTGCGAACAGTTATTGGTGTTTTTGTCTATTTATTGTTTTTTTTGTTATAACGAAAATAACTTTTGTAAGTATAGGTACTAGTACGAGTACAATGCATACTGTATATTGGTAGTTACTTCGTGTGTTTAATGTCATATCATTTTGATCATATGATAAAACGTAAATAAGTTCTTGTTTTGGTACCTACTATGTTCTTTGTCATAGCGTTTTGGTCAAAAGCTATTATTTTTTTTTATTTAAAGAAAATTATTATATTATTAACAAAATTATTATTCATTTAAACAAAATAATATTTTTGTAAGTAGTAAAAACTTTTTTTTTAAAATCTAATTTTAACGTTGAATTTCCGTTAAAAAAATTAAGCTTAGATATACATATTTGTAATTTTAACTTTAAATTATACTTTAATAAATAAGTTATACCTACTTTTCCAAATGCATTACATACTTTAAAACAATTTACTTTTAATGTCAAAGAACAAGACCATTATTAAAAAAAAACAAAAAGCTGGCTTCAAAATATTGTACCCTATGTCACTTCCACTATCCAAGACGATTCCAATGACACCTCACATGTCGTAATCCATGAAGTTGTTTAAGCTATAGAACGTGCCAAAAAAACCTCATACATACATACACTTACATACACTTGAAAAATTTAACTCTCCTTCTTAAAAGACTGGTAAAAAAAGATAAATATGAAACTTTTTTTTATTTACGGTCACTAATATCACTATTTACCTGTAAAAACATAAATTCCTATGAACTATGACTCACGGTACTTCAAACACTTTCGGTTTCAATATTCAAACTTCTCAGAAGTTGTACGTAGTGCACCAGCTTAAACAACAGTTACTACGCCTGGTCAGATATTCGAAGAATTCAACAAGAGTCCTGCGAAATCTCAGGCGTTTCAGGAATTCAAGGAATCGGTTCCTAACACATTTCTCGAAGGTTACTGCGATGCTCTGGGACGTTGTCCTCGAAATGGGGAAGCGATTTCTAGCAACTGTCTCTCACATTTAGTTGTTCATTGATGTTATAATTAATCTAATAGGTATTTTCATTAACAATTTAACTTATAGAAACTAAAATTAGTTTAAACTAACCGTTATATTATAAACTAAATAGTTATCAGGCAACATTTTTCAATTTCCAACTCAGCCATTATTTATTTTCAAAAACGTTGAATTGTGCGAGCGAGATAGCAATAACGCCGGTTAAACGCTCTTAAGTAAAAAAAAGGCATGCAACGTTCCATAAAAACGCCTTCAGTCAAGGAGGTCCTACTTCAAGAAAACTTCTCTCTCAACCAAGACCCCAAACACAAAATGATCTCCGGCAAATCGAGCAGCAATCGTGGGCACTTCCACACAATTTACCTCGACGCGATATGTCCAGCGGTTGAGGAAAAGTGGACCGTTGGCCTTTCCGTCGTTAACAAAATAGCTGGAAACTGGTGGTGCTAAAACGGGCGGAGAGCGATTTGAAAATCTTCTTTTTTTTTTGTGGTAAGTAGCTAAAGTCTTCTTCTTAATCGGGCACTCTTGGCAGAGTGGTGGAGAGATGGTGGTACATGGTGGGTCTTCATTGTCGTCAGTCTTCCCGGCGGCGGTGCTATTGCTCTCTCAATGCTTCTCCATTTTAGCCGGTTCGTCGCATTACGGCATCTGCCTCTACCTCTCTTTCCAGCAGTCCAAGGTTAGGTAGCAACCTAACCTTGGCCTACTAATATTTCCATTGAGTCTTCGTTTCTGGAGATGTGTCAAAAGTGTAAAGTGGCTAAAGTAGCCCTTTAAATATGTGAAGTGTGTTGGTCGTGTTGGCACGGCGTACGAGATAGGTGGACGATATTGTATGCGCGAGTGGAGCCTGGACCTGATTGGCGTAGGACCAAAGCAAGTGGCAACAATGTTATGTGTGTGATGTGATGTGTATGATGCAAGAATGAGTGAAGTGATGATGATATATTTTTTTAACAGCAATTTAACTGACCAGTAGGTATTGTTCATGAAATTTTTTTATCTGATAAATAACGCAACAAAGTTGGTGGAAGGCAAGAGTTACGAGGAGTTCTTAGTTTAGTATATATTTGGACTGGTGCGGTGATGTGACTTAACCGTCCCGAATACGTATTCTACATATAATTATGTGTAACTGTAAAAAAATATTCTCAAGTATGCCTTCCGCTCCAAAGTTTCACGCGGACATTCTACAAAGGTTCAATATTAGCATAAGTGTGAAATTAACTTTTTTTTTTCTTTTGCAGTACCTATATCGCTTCCCGCTCCTACTAAGCCCGTAATCCAAAGGAAACTCAAGACGGCCTTCAAACATTACGGAGACAGCGCAGGGCCGGACTCTGACGTATGACATTGTAAATCACGGATATCGTCGCTACGTGACCGAGTGATGACAAACTGCTACAATCCTGTTGTTTTCTGGCTCAGGTGGTGCGTGTGTTATGAGCTCGTTTGTTGGGGTTGATACTGGATAGTTTGCTATATTGTGACGTATTGGTTGTGTAACTTTCCTTTGTCCTTCTATGTGGAATATCAAGACAAGAATGAATAGGCACCTTACGGACAAGCGTGCTCCATCTCAGACCACATAGTCACTTTCCATCAGGTGCGTTGTAGTCAAACGTGGGCACATTCAATAAAAAAATACGCCATGGTACTGGCTGACACTCACTTGCTAGGTTCATAAAAAAAAAAAAATATGTAGCCTCTAGATTTTGATACGTTCTCTAGCTGGATATATCAAGTATTGTAAAGAGGTTCTGTTGTCTTTTTTCTTTGTTTTTGTATGAACACTTAAGGGTGTTGTTCTATCCGTCAAAGTGAACAAATGTTAGAACACAAGTTTGCAAAATTCGAAAGAAAAATAATCGGGTGTCCATACAACATAACTAGTCACGTGATAATTTTTCAATGGAGAATTGGAGACTGGTTTTTTTTTTCTCTAATTTTGCGAACTTGTGTTATACTGGTAGGTTCTCTGGTGGGAGGCTTCGGGCGTGGCTAGTTACCACCCACCGGACCAAGCCATGCCGTGAAATGGCCTAGTCGTGTTTCGGGATGTAGTCCGATGTAACCGTTCCGAAGACGTGTCTGAGGCTCTGAGCAGTAGCGCACTTGTAGCGCCTCACTCAACTGCCGTCTTTGTACTTCTTCACTCCACAAAACTTCAAGGCTAGAGTGAATAAGTACCTTATCGTCGTCGTGCTCCATCTTAGACCACAACGTCGCTTCACATCAGACGAGTTGGTGGTCAAACGTCGACCTATTCTACATTAAAAAAAATAATAATAATAATAGTTGTTTACTTAGACGGGTAGCCAAAAACCAGCACCTTGTTTTACAAGAAAAGTTTAAGCTTAATCATGTAAAAGAGACAATGCGAATAAGAAGGTGTAGTCAAGAGTTTGATTTTACAGAGTTTTGATTTCATAGCCTCGGTAACTCAGTCGGTAGTGAACCTGCCTTCTGAGCTAGAGGGCGTGGGTTCGATTCCCTCCTAGGGCAAACATTCATGTGATGAACATTTGTGTTTGTTCTATGTCTGGGTGTAAGTTATCTACCTATATATAAGTTTTTTTTTTAAATAATATATATCTATGTATTTCAGTCTCTGGCCGCCATTTTTTTTTTTTTTTTTTTTTTTTCGTGGGGGAATGCGCTTACACATCCCCGCTACGCCCCGGGGGAGGCGCAGCGGGGTATGTCGGACTCGGTGCCAGAAGGGCACCCCTACCGACTAAACCCCCACGGTGTCCATCCTCGTCGGCAATGGCGGGGTCACGGGGCCTCTCTCAGATTCTCCGCAACCCCACCACGCCGCTGTCCGCAGCCGGACCCATCTCAGGAGGGGGCTCGTCCCCCTCCCCAGCTCCGAAGCGATGCCCTGGACACCAAGGCATCGACTCCTCAGGAGACCCTCCTTAATTGGGAGCACCAGACACCCCCGTATCCGGCGCCCCTGGGCCTCCTAGCGGAGACGGAGTGCGAGCCCTGCTGGCTCGTCTCCGTGTCCGCGCCCTCCGGAGCGGGAGAGAAAGAGGATCCCTTTCTCTCTCCCGCTCCTCGGTCTCTCTCTGCGACATCACCTCCTCGCAGAAGGAGACCATAGCCCTCCAGGACCCCTCGTCGGCGACCATCCTAGATAGGACGGTCGGCAGCGAGAGGTCCGCCCCAATAGCCGCGACCAATGCCAGTCGTGGCTCCGCCGCCCCCGGGCATACCTCCAGCACGTGCTGCGCCGTCTCCTCCACGCAGCCGCACTGGTGGCACACCGGGGTCTCTTCCCTCCGTGCTACGCTGAACAGGTATCTCCCGAGGCATCCATGCCCCGAGAGTACCTGGGTCAGCCGGAAGGAGAGACCCCCATGCTCACGGTGGACCCATTCCTTAAGTACGGGCCGGACCGCCTCCAGAAGTCTCTGGCCGCCATAGTACAAGCTTTGCTTAGTTTGGGGTCAGACGACCGTGTGTGTAAGTGTCCCGAATATTATCATTACAATTATTATTTAATTTAAATTAATTCAATTCAATTTAGCATGTTTTGTAGTTATAAGAAACGACTCATTTAAATTGAAACAATTTTGTCGTGTACTTATTTTTATACTAATACTAGCTGCGCCCCGCGGTTTCACCCGCGGTTAAAAAGTATCCTATATGCTATTCTAGACTATAATCTATCTCTGTGCCAAATTTCATCCAGATCTGTTCAGCCGTTCTTGCGTGAAAGAGTAACAAACATCCATACATCCATTCTTACAAACTTTCGCCTTTATAATATTAGTAGGATTTTTGTAACCTGACTGGCTTAATGATTTCTCCCTCAATCCGTCCCCACTTCAGCGACATATGGCGTGACATAGAGAATTCGCCCGCCTCCGAGAAAGGTAATTACAACTCGCCTGTGACAGACAGACCGACCCTTTCTGTTGGCTGTAGTACAACTTGCACTTTTCTTGTCTTAGTTGATTTGGCACGATAAAATAAATTCGGAGTTAATGGGTACGAGGAACTTGAAACCATTGGCTGTACTTATTTGGGTCAGTTTTTTTTTTACTACTTTTTATTTTTTTTACACAAGGTCGTCTGACCCCAAACTAAGCAAAGCTTGTACTATGGCGGCCAGAGACTGATATACATAAATATATATTTTAAAATACGTTCTTAAATAGATTATTAACACCCAGACTTAGAACAAACACAAATGTTCATTGAACGTCTGCCCTAGGTGGGAATTGAACCCACGCCTCAAGCTTAGAAAGCAGGTTCACTACCGACTGAGCCACCGAAGCAGTCTATATAGGCAATATCTAGGCAGTTATTATAATCAACATAATAGAGAATGAAGGTTAAGACTTAAGACCCTCTCATGGATTTTGGCGAGTGGTTGCTTGGTCTAGAATGGCATAGGAGAGATCGAAGCCCAGAAAAGACGGTGCATGTTGATAAAAAAAATAAAGAAAAAACCTGTAAAAACATATGCACAACATGAAACGAGGTATAATATGTATCAAATTTTAAAAAAGGAGACTGCTGTTTGCAAGACTGTTTGCATTTCACGACAACTCAAATATTTTACTAAAGTTCAACTGATTTTAAATACACGGTAAAGCTGAAGAAAATGCGGAAACCTTCATCATCATCATCATCATCATTTTAGCTGGACGACGTCCACTGCTGGACAAATACCACCCCAACGATCTCCAAAACGACCGGTCCTGAGTTGCACGCCCGCATCAAACAGCTTTCCACGACCCTCACCAGACCGTTGACACACCTTGTGGGGAGGCTTGTGGAAAGCATTAATAGTAGGTAAGTATACCAGGAAAAGCAGTAGTAGTAGGCAGATATAGGAGCTACTCGTGTCTGTATTTTTATTCTTACAATAACCATCACTTAAAAGTTACGCCAACAAAAAACCGTTAAGATCTGAAGACAAATGATTGGCACTGCAGAATTTCATAACAGTATATACGTCTTAGTCCTTTCTCGTTGACCCTTTTACGTGACAACAGAAGTATAAAGACTGTAATAGCGTTCGTACATGAGGCTATGTCAGTATCAATAACTGTAGATCCGGTGCCATCGTGACTCACGCAGTGTACTTGAAAACGCGTATAGTTTTTGTTCTCATATCGTCAAAATTTTATTTGAGCATTTCGCAATGTTCTTTGGGAAAGTTTGATTTTAGTATAATAAAATTATGCAGCCTTAGCTGGAGCAGCCTTGCCTGAAAGAAACCGATTTACTCGAGTCTTGAAGACATCCAGATAAAGTATGAAGTATGTCTTTAAATCTCACAATGGACATCGAAACTGAAGGTCCCTAATTCAGATTTGTATCGCCTCGTGTCCGACGGGCCATTTGCCCATCTTGCACTATCACGTCTCAACGAAATATGACGAGCATCAGAATTATAATAGAATCAATTTGCTACTTCAAATGTTTCTCTGCCGAGTAATTATAGTCGTGATTTTGTTGTGGCTGCAGTCATTGCGATTAGGTACTTACCTACTTTAGTCCTGTTCTATGAAAACGACAAATATTCTTGAATATGAGAACAGATTTGAAGACCAAAATCTAACTTAAAAGTGAATTTTGAGTTTAATTTCTAATCGAGAGCTTATCACATTAGTCTCTGACAATTTTCCACTAAAGATCATAATATTATTTTATTCAGACTAAGTCAGAAACGACTGTCTTCCCAAACAACTATAGGGGTATACTCTAAGTAGGTAAGTAAGTTGTTCAGAATACTTAGTCCTTTCATTTAGCTTCATAACGCGTACTCGCAACCATTCCGTCTACATTGCAATCGTCAGTACTTCGTCCAATCTATTCTTGAAGATCTAAGTACAGTATTATTGTAATACAAAACAATAATTCCCTCCTCAGCGCATGACATTAAGAAATTATTAGGTTGGACTGCATCCGCGTAAGGTCTGTGCTAGAGGGGGTTAGGGTGTGGATAGACATTGCTTGTTGGTTATTTCACTAAATAATAAATGCTCTAAAAAGAAATTAGCTGTGCAATTCTAAGGCATATGTATTTGTGTATTACATCCATCCATCCATCCATCCATCAGCCATAGGACGTCCACTGCTGGACATAGGCCTCCCCCATAGATCTCCAATAAGACCAATAGTACCTGGATGGCCGAGCTTTGCTCGGTATTTTTTTTTATTTTTTGATTGTGTTTTTTGGATAATAAACAATTGATTTTAGTCTAACCTCAAAGCAAACACTCATTGACTTCGTGTTACTTAACAACGCCATCTGCTGTTGTGTCGTTAAAGCAATTAGTTGCTCACAAAAAATAGTAGTATTATTATTCGCCAATAGATGTCAGGAAGAGTCATATTTTTCAGTTGAGATTGATTTTCGATAAAACACGAATAAAATGATATTTTCTAAAAATGATTCCTAGCTAGATCGATTTATCGCCCCCGAAACCCCCTATATATTAATTTGTATGAAAATCGTTGGAGCCGATTCCGAGATTCCAATTATATATATATATAGCTGTCACCCCGCGACTTCGTTCGCGTTTTGAGCTATCCTATCCTAATCCTATCTCTCAAGTTGGATCGAACTGCACATGGTGTGCGAATTTTATTAAAATCGGTTAAGTGGTTTAGGAGTTCATTGAGGACAAACATTGTGACACGAGATTTATATATATTAAGATATATATACAAGAATTGCTCATTTAAAGATATAAGATAAGGTCATCCGTCCACCTTGTGGGTGGACGTCCTACGCTGCTCTTGGCGGTACGTGGTCTCCACACGAGAACCTTTCGACCCCATCGGTCATCAGTCCTTCGTACTATGTGCCCGGCCCACTGCCATTTCAACTTGCCAATCCGCTGGGCTATGTCGTTAACTTTACAAACAGAATACATACCAAATATGAAGCATGTTATAAAAAGCCCAATTGCTGAGGTGCGTGGAGGCAAAATACTGACCTATAATTGATTTGCTCATGGGCGGTAATAACAGGTGTATTGGTAAGCATTTAAATTCATATACCTACAATTTGTGCTGATATTTTGACTGAAAGTGCTCACTCTGCTCTGGTGTGTCTCCTCCATAGATCTAACTTACACAGAAACAACGTGAGCCAAAGATATGGCAAACGGCGCGTCCTTTTCGTAGAGTTTGCATGTACAAGTTTAGGAGTGGCACCACGCCTGCACCGTGCCTTCACAAGACACTTTCGTATAATTCCGCAACCGAAATTGACTTCCAGTCTGTCACTATGACTGCCTCGGTGGCTCAGTTAGTAGTGAACCTGCCTTCTGAGCTTGGAGGCATGGGTTCGACTCCCAGCTCGGGCAAACATTTATGCGATGGATATTTGTGTCGTTCTATGTCTGGGTGTGAATTTTTACGTAAGTTTAGATTTAAAAATAAATTTATGTTTGTGTATCAGTCTCTGGCAGCCATAGTATATACATATAAGCTTTGCTTAATTTGGGGTCAGATGGCCGTGTGTGCAAGTGTCCCGGATATTTATTCATTTTTACCATAGTAAGTGTACAACGAAGCCGTCGAAGCAGAGCAAATGGCCGGGATGTGAGGGGCGAGACTCGGTTATTTCTCTACCGCCTACCTTACATCGCCCGCGTTAGTTACCCGGTAGCCAAAATTCAGGGGTATTAAGTATTTGTTACCACAGTAAGTAGGTAAGTAGTGGTGTAAACATATCTTTACTCGACCCATCGCCAGGCGGACAGGAGACGTATAAGCCCATCTGTATGTGGGCGCGCACGCCGCGGGCCGCTATTCTCTACATTTCACTCGAGCGCCCTTTTAGCGATGGCCCAAAGGTGATTAAAGTGGAGTGAATATTGCCAAGGTGAAAGATTATACTACTTGAGAGCAATGTTGGTAATATTTAAGGGCATTTAGTTCTAGCCTGTTACTGATAAATCTTTTATAACCTTCCAGAACAGAAAGTTGAATTCTCACACCTTAACTTGAACTGAATGTGAAGATAGTCGCAATAAGGATAGAAATGTAAAGATGCACTATATTTCCTCATAGCGTAATATTCTTAGCATAGCATTCTTTAGAAAAATACATGATACATATTCTATAGAAAAAATTATAAAAGATCGAGGAAGAACAGTTACTGTTACTGCAAGAATTGGCGCCCAATCTAGACTTAAAATCGAGAGGCTTAGATGCATTTTTTTTAAATTACTTACTCGTAATAAGTATAAGAGCGTTTCCACACTCATCTGATCCGAATCTGAATCCAATACGTGAAAATACGGGTATTAAAAAACGTTGACCGAATTTGGATACTCTTACGTACACAGCAGTTTGGATTACGCCCGTCCCAATCCGAACAATGTTGGTCCGAAGTAGCGGTAGTAATATTTCTATGAGAGGTTGCACACTAATCCGACTGAACTCCGTCATCCGGTTTTTTACCGGATTATTATTGTTTTTTCAAAAAAATAATACTACAGCTTCGAAACGAAATGTTCTCGGATTCAGTTCAGAGAAGTGCGGAAACGCTCAAAGTCGTAACGCAGTGCGGCTTTCAGCAAACCCTTTATAATTGGCAACTACGTAACATGCAGGAGTAGAAACAGTTACTCGAAGCTACATGTTACTTCTCACACAATCTAAGAGACTGTTAAGTAAGCAATCAGCACATTACCCCACAAGCCATGCCATTAGCAAAACAATTCATCACTCCATCACTTTGCAACATCATAAACAATAACGTTCAGAACCCATCATTGCAACAATAGTACGGTAACATTTAAAACATTCGTGACGATTCGCTGTCGATATAACGAGTAAGAGCCATCTCTGACGGCAAACCGCGACGAGCAAGACTTTTTGTATATGCGAGTAGAGGAATGGACGATGGATTATTTAATTCTTATTCAACCTTTTTGAGAGATTTGGTGCTCTAGAATTTGCTAGATTTTAGTCAATTAAAGAATCCTAAACTATTCCATATTGCTCACGACGTCAACCCTTGTTACCTACCTATGGAACACAGTATGAAGTGTCATAATGATTATATGACGTAAAAGCTTTCAAGCTAATCGCTAGCCAGACGCACGAAAATTAAAACGTCTGAAAATTCAAAGCACAAAGCATTTAGTGCAATAAAGTCTCACAACGAAGAGACACTAAGCAGAGACCTAAGTAGAGGTTGAAGCCCGAAACGATGGTCAGAACAAATGTCTAAGCAGCTTGACACCAAAACAAGTTACGCCATTCATGATGCCGCTGATCGATTTAGATGGCGATAATTAGCCCGGAAAGTCACCGGTTGGGTCCATCACTACGCTCAACAGTATGAGCATCACAACGCCGCGATACAAAAGTCCACATGTCTTCAATTTTGACACACCAAATGTCACTCTCTGCTCGGCGTGGTCGGTCGTCTGCGTTGTGTCTTAATAGCACAGCTTTTAAATAACAATATAAACACGCCTACCGTTATTAAGTCGGTAATCGGCAGATCTTTCTCAGGGATGGTATTAATATTAAGTATTAGCATGAAGGGAGTTCTTCAAGGCTGCGATTCGTTCTGGCTTGTAAGGATCTAGTAGTCGTGAGTTAAATGGTGCTATAACTTCTATGAAGTCATCTCAATTTAATAAATGAACTTGCGATACTCGTCTTTATTGCCTAAAGTTTATGAGTAAAATGTTTTAAAATAGAATTGAAAGCTAAATTCAGTCTCTGTATTTCAGAAGCTTTTTCTGTAATCGAACGTATTTATAAATAAAGTATGTGAGATAATAACAAATAAAGTTGAAGCATTTGAATAAAACGTAAGCAGTGACCATTTAAACGACATTTTGCTTTTTTTTTAAATAATAAGAATATTTATTGCAGTACTGTGTACAAAGGTCTTATTAAAATATAGTCTCAACATTAAATCAAATTTAAGTCGTGTGCGCAATATGATGTACATTGGTATATACTTATCAATGTCGTTAAACAAAATAAAAAGTTTTCAGATTTGTTTGACATTTTTAAAGAAGTATTTAGAAACGATTTCAGTCATTTTCTGAAATGAATTCGTCGTGAGACCCGAAACATTAAATAAATCAACTAAGTTTAAAGTATGGTTTAGAGTATAGGTAGGTAACTGAACAAACCACGTATAGGTACTCTATCAGCACTTAGACCACTATTCTCAGCATTAGCACGTACAACCCCAAGCGTGGCATTATTTAGCCAAAGTACGCCATATTATGGTATTTAACAATATCTAAATGCTGGCATTGCGTTTAACATTAGATACGGGCTGTGAAGATCATGCCTTGAGCCCTGTGCTGCGCGTAGGTGTGTCAAAGAATAGGAAGACGGAACATTTGCCTAAAACGATGTAGCCTCAGAGAAGATTTTTAAATAAACGGTTGGTATTTCTGTTAGACACTTTAGTAATGAGTTGAGGAAAAATTAACCCTGTACTTTGGTTGTGCCGGCGATTCACCAAATTTTTCGCATTTCTTGAATACAAAGTAACTACATCTGTCTTCGCGTTGTGTGTTTCTTGTGTTTGTTTCATTCTCCTGCGTTATTCGTAGTCCAAGTTTAGCTCAGTTATTTGATAAGAGTATCTGAATAATTTGACCGAAAGAGCGTTAGCGTGTCGCGAAGTGACGACAAAAGTGACTGAATTCGTATGTACGAATTCAGTCTGGATTTCTGTCCGGATCTCTATCGTCCTCTACAGGTTGCATTTCTTAAAGGATTCTCTTGAAAGTTTGAGTGTAGGTTAAATAAATAAATATACTTTTTTGTGACGTCAGTTTTTGGATATTTTTCAAGATGGCGTAGACATGACTTCCAAATACTGACTCGGCAAAAACATCCATATAATCATTGAACCTGCTCACAAAATTTCACGAGAAATGATTGAGAAATGCGACCTGTAGAAGTCGACAAATGTAGGCCAGAGGTTTACAGCTCACAGAGCTACTAGTGTTTTCTAGCGATAAATAAAAAATAAATAAATTCGGGACATTTTCACACACGGTCGTCTGACCCCAAACTAAGCAAAGCTTGTTTTTGACTATGGCGGCCAGAGACTGATATATATGTACATACATACATTTATATTTTTGAATACACACTTATATAGATATTTACACCCAGACATAGAACAAACACAAATGTTCGTCGCATGAATGTTTGCCCTAGATGGGAATCGAACCCACGCCCCCAAACTCAGAAGGCAGGTTCACTACCACCGAGGCAGTCAACTTTGTAACTCTATGTAGAGAACTAGCAACTTTTAAAAACTAGTTTAAAAGTTGCACAGTGAAAAAAAAAACAAAAATGCAGATGATACTAGTAAGACATCTGTTCAACATAATCTATGCCGTGCCTAGTCATAGGGTAGAGGGAACACCGCCCGAGGCAGATACAAAATAGTCTCCAAGAACGATCGCTGCAGAGATAACTATACAAGATTAATTTATGTTTCAAATTAGTTATTGAAGGGAAATCAAAGCACAGAATACCTAACTAGTAACTATGAACTATGTTGCATGTTTTTTTTTATTGCAAAATAGGCTTGCGTTTGGCCGCCAAAATGCCTGATAATAAGCAGTGATGCGGCCTACGATGGAGCTCGATTGCCTAGAAGAAACCGATTCACTCGAGGCTTGAAGACACCCAGATTATAAGTGTCAGGGAACACACACTCTGGCAGAGTATTTGTATGAGTATGTATGTGCATGTGCATAATTCAAAAGACGTCGCGTCTCTTTCATATATTTTATATGAACTGACCTGAGCTACCTGAACCTATGCCTGTTCCTGCCTTGCCATGAACCATCTAAACTGCCTGAATCTTGTGCACACCGCATCGTCGCTCTATGTCCGGCCTGTGTAATCAGCGGCTAAAGAGCTCGAGTTTCGTAGACGGTCAAAGAGATTTTTTCGTAAATTTTCAGTTAACAAGGAGTCTTATACAATCAGCAATTTGGCTATTTATTAATTTTGTCTCATGTGTATGATTGTCTTCGAGTCCTATGTATTCGAATCATCTTGGCCAGGTTCAGATTCAAAGTGTCCAGTTCCCAAAATAATTAGTTTACCAAAACGCCCTACTCTCAATTATCATTTTTCAAAACCAAATATAAATAGCAAATAACCGTCGTTTGCACTTTCCTCTAATTCGATGTCAACTACTAAACCATTCCGTGTTTATTCCTTGCGGATACAATCAGCGTTTACCATCATTTTTACAGCCCGCATAAAACCTACCCCACCCTTGATATTTCACGCCACCTAATACAATTACGGTGTGCGAAGGACAAGCAATAAAATAGCAAAGGAAACGGTCATTCGACACTTTAACTGAAGGGCTGAGTTAAAGTCTCCATCAACTTACAATGATACTTAAAAATATATGGATTACTCGCAATCGCAAAGTTTTTTTTTCCTCTATCCAAGGAAATTTGGCGTCGCACGTCACGTGCATTATTCCAAAGATATAACGCATAACATATTGTCAAACTTTTCCCCCGAACGAGCTGGCAGAAATGTAATACAACATCCACACTTCGCCGGACGATATTCAGTCCCAAATGTGACAGGGGCGAGCCTGTCGCCATACACCGGGCTCCAGTCATGTAGCAGATGACATCCAATACGCACATAATTATGTTCACACAATGAACAAATTGCTGCGTGCCGTTGGCTGGGTTCGAACCCGCTCCCTCTGGCTTGAGAGGCGGGCTTTCTCCAACTGGGCTACCATCGCTTTTATGAAAAAATATATAAATGCAAAATAAACTTAGTTATTTGTGACATTTATAACCGCACTTGACTAAATGTAAGAATTGCCTAGGTCCTTGCCTAACTAGTTTAATCTACTCCTAGCTAGCTCCCGCCTTTTATAGCAAGCTTTTTTACACGAACATCAAGCCATTCCTTAGGAAAATCTTAACTTTATGTGCCGATAAGCGAATATTTTGCTAGGAGTAGTTTAAAACTTGTTAAGCTAGAACTTAGGCAATTATATTTTTATTTTCTTATATTAAGTCTTATATAATTATAGTCCTTTTAGATCGACTTGCCGAGTTTTGGCGGCGCCCGTGGCAGACCCGCGCGAACGGCTTTAAAAAAGATGATCTAAAAAGAACTAGGTATCTATCACAAATTTTTAAGTTCGTTTTAATTTTTACGATTACGAAGCGGTCGAGCGCTGAGCTTGTAAGTCGACGGAGACCCTCAAAGGGTACCTTTCTCACTCGGTATTCTTCTCACTGACTCTGGACTCAAAGGGAAAGGGCAAACACTTGAGGCGGACGACCAAATAGAGAGCGTATTGAGTCGGGAAATAAAATAGGGGAAAGAGTAGAAGTTTTTCGTATGTGATATTTGTTTAGAGCTGTTAAAAAAGATTTTGACAAAGCTGACAAAAGCTTTATTTTTATTCATACTTATTAATTTCTGTACTTTTTTTTAATTTACTCAAGGACATACGAGTTACTTAAGGACTTAATTACTTAAGAACGACGATATATTTTTTGAGTCATGTATTGTTTTCTGTAACTGAACCTGAAATGAAAAATCTGAATAATGCAATTTGAAAATAAATTGTTCGTAATTTTTTCTAATTAAAAAATTGCTTAAAAGTTTTATTTTTGCACAGCTCTGAAAACACCAATTTCAACGCATTTTTTAATTTAAGGTAGGTAAATTTTCTGGTGAAAATATTAAGCTCAAAAATACAAAACTTCATTGTATTAATATCATGCGTGTGCCTTAAATTGTAGTTAAAAAAATGTTGATCAAATTTTAACTTTCGAAATGGTTTCACTAGCTCTATACAGATCTGCAATCAAGTGGACATACGTGGTGACCACAGGTGCTCGGGCAACTTTTCAAATATTTGCTCTCAAGGCTTTTCCCAAGGATTTGTCCGTTTTCCCGCCCTAAGCACCAACTATAGCGGCCGTAGATTTATTCAACCACGGATCAAGGAGGTATGCTTTGACATAACAAAAAGGGAAAAACCAGTTAAAACATCTTTTGTCGAAATATTTGTTTGGGATCAACAAGGTTTTACTTATTTTTGAGGGGAAGGGTTGTTTCGTAAATAGAGAATATTTTATTGAAATTAGACTTCGTTAATTTATTAGACAGTAGGTGGTTAATTTTGCCCAAACTTGTTGTAACTGCACACTTTTAACAAAGCAACTTTGATGTCTCTTATTACTCAAAAAAATGATAATTTTCTCACTTTGACTATTTTTAACCGACTTCAAAAAAGAGAAGGTTCTCAATTCATCTGTGTGTGTTTATTTTTTTGACGTGAGAACGTCTAATAAATCGATGAACGCCGGCTGCACGTACGAAAACGGATGACTCATTGTCCCGTTACGATCGGAGCGAGAGCGCTACACGAGCGAGCGAAAGGCACGACCGGCTTGAGCTCTTCCACTGGATTGGCCTATGCGTCCGAAGAAAAGATTTCATTAATGTTTTTTTGTATGTATGTTACGCGATCATTCCGCCAAGTATGAATCGATTTTGATGATTCTTTTTTTGTTTGATAGATCATACTTTAGAGGTGGTTCCGTATAAGTTTTGACGAAATCGGTTTCGCGGTATTTAAGATATCAACAAAACTCTAAAAACTGTTGACAAAATCCAATTCGGATGGTTGGAAGTCGGTTTCTTAAGCTATGCTTTTTATCTGTTAAAAAGGAAACTTACACTCGGCACTTAATTTTCTGATCAAAATTAATTATCAATTTAAGGCCTGTATACTAAAACGACGCTCAGATATATGAGATTGTATATTGGTCACTCTCACACATAAGACGTAACAAACGAGAGCAACAAGGATGAAAAAAGGTGAGATGAAAATCTCAAATCTCCGAATTTATATGTCTGGTAAAACAAGTTTTAAATCGAAATACATGACTGAGCGTAGTTTTGGCATACGGCCCTAAGAGACTTAACTATACTTTAATTTTTATGCCGCGGGAACTGGGTCCTGCTTTAAAAGTCACTGCTAACTTTATATACAGGGTGTTACAAAAACCCTGCTATATCCGTGCGGTGCGCATCCAGTACCGACTGCAGAATGTAATTATGCTAGTTTAAATCAAATATTGACTATACAAATTTTAAACACACATCGCGCTCCGCCTTCCCAAAAGCGCGAACGCATAGCTACTAATCGCGTCGGTTTTATTTGCAAGCTATTTGCGTCGTGCCGCTACTTTTTTAGAATAAAAGCCGCCAACGATATAGATTTGTTTACATTTTTGTAAACTTTTTTCTTGCGTTCTTAAATCGATCTTATCTCTTGCTATTTTTAACGTGCATTTTTTGGTATTTTGCATGAATACTTATGAGTGTACATGTCTTCTACTATATAAAAATAATTCGGGTTATCCTTCCTGACGCTATAACTCCAGAACGCAGGAACCGATTTCCACGGTTTTGCATTCGTTGGAAAGGTCTTAGGCTCCGTGAGGTTTATAGCAAAGAAAATTATTTAAAAAAAAAATTACGGTTATATGGGACCACGGGTGAAACCGCGGGGCGCAGCTAGTTCAATTATATAACAGAGCTTTTTGTAACATGCTGTATAAATTCTTATGTATACAAGAAAAAAAATCTTACGTTAATTGCCAAAACCAAGGCAATGATAACTTTTATGTACTTTAAGCACCTAAATAACTCAACAACCATAAAAACCATAGGCACGATGCAGTAATTCACTAATGCATCAACCAAATTTATTGACAATTACGCCTTTAACGATTTTACTGTTAACTTTACTGAATCATGATGAACCTGACCTTTGTTTCGTTTCCTAGTTTTGTTCGCGTTTTAGCCTAACATTTGAATTGAGCGGTCAAGAGCGTGACTGAGCGTTTTTGCTTGGTTCTTTAGGTCAAAGAAATGTTTTGAAAAATCCGCACAAACATATTATTATATTATAAACGCGAAAGTTTGTAATATTAGAATAATATAAGACGTTTGTTACTCTTTCACGCCAGGACGGCTGAACAGATCTAGATGAAATTTGGCACAGAGATAGATTATAGTCTAGAATAGTACATAGAATACTTTTTAACTGCGGGTAAAACCGCGAGCGCAGCTAGTTTTACATATATATAACGTGACTGGTGGTGATAATGATTATTTATTTCTAGTACAGTCTGTTAGTATTTAGTTTGGTTGTTTTCTTGACGGGGTGTAAGTGTGTGTGTGTGTGTGTGTGGGGTGGGGGGTGTATGTGTGTGTGTGTGTGTGTGTGTCGGGAGTGTTCTTAGCTATGTTTGATGAATAGGTGTAGATAAAAATCGGTGTTATACACATATTAATCGGGGGTATTTTAAATGTACAAATACAAAATTACGTAGTCTTTACCTACTTTATTGATAATCATCATAAAACCAACCAGTTACCACCCACTTGATACTCTTGATATATATTCTTATATATATCTTGATATACTTACCTATTGCTCTAAAACCTAGATTCAGTTTATCGAGACAATAAGTTCTCTAAGCAATTATCTCTGCATGTAATTACCAACGGAACCCTAAATTCGAATGGCAAATCGATCGCATTGAGTTAAATCGATTTCCTAGTGTGGTAGAAGTCGCAAATTGGACAAAAAACCAAACGTGCACAATTAGCACTCGGATAAAGCACTTGTCGTAATAGTCGTGGGAGACCACTTTTTGCTGGATGGTACAAGTTTAAAGACACTGCGATTAAAAGTAGGTATTAACTTAAAGTTATGCTCACTACGCTCAGTGTTAATCCATAATATTATAAAATCGAAAGCAGCCGTGTCTGTCTGTTTGTAGGCTTTTCACGGCTGAACGGAATTTCATTAAATTTGATAATTAGGTTCAGTATTTCACGAGGAAGGTTTCTGGATGTTATTTTTTGAATAAGCGCAAACCAAGTCGCGGATCACAGTTAATATCATAAAAACGAGATTGTTTTCTTTTGTAAGTTGTGTTTTTACGCTGTATATACTAAATACTCAACCGTACCCTTCCTATGAGTTTTGATAGTTAACGTACATATACGTAACGTACGAATATATACGTATAACGTATTCCCTGACACTTATAATCTGGGTGTCTGTAAGTCTCGAGTGAATCAGTTTCTTCTAGGCAAGCATGCTCCATCGTAGGCCGCATCACTGCTTATCATCAGGCATGTTGGCGGCCAAACGCAAGCCTATTAAGCTTTAAAAAAAACGTATAAATTATATAATTATGTGACACGAGATGTCTTTGAAAACAGCTTAACAGTACTGAAGAGATTTCAAGTCGCCATTGCACCACACAGTAAACTAGTATTCAATGTCCGCTCACATCTCGTCCCTCGCACCCAGTGATTGCATCGAACAATCTATAATAACAAGCGATAATCGTCGGACAGCAGTCGACGCGTTCGTGTCAAATCCGACAAAATTAATGTTGCCAATAACCGTTAGAGGCCGAAGACGAAATTCTCACGAGCAGCAGTTTCGTGAGGCGGTGCATTACGAATTTGTCACATTTGTGACGAGGACGCGTGGGTGGGAATCGATACAAAATGCTAGATTGCTAGATACTTGGCTAGAGATGAGAAACTCGTATCGATGTCGATGCACTGGCTTGGGCGTGTGATGCTCTACGAAATTGTAGCAGTCACTTTTTTTAGTAATGATGATTAGATGTACGGGTTGACAGTGGGATTAGAGTTGTTTCTTAGATAGGTACTTATCGATATAAAACAATCTTAAAATCTAAAGATTTCCCTAACTATGCATTTAATGTAATCAATAACCTCAACAAGTAGAATTAGCTAAGAAAAGTTGGCTCACTAACATGTTTAAAAATGTAGAGTAAGTAGGAGTAAGTAGGTCGCCAAATGCGTCTGAGGGGCAATTGCGTCTTTCGAGAATTACTGACACACCCTTCATAAATTAGGCAACTAACGCCATCTTGTACAGATTATTAGAACAAAAGATAGAAAAAAGATGTAGGTAGCGCCTAATTTGTAAAGACTTTTTCAGTCATTCTCGAAAAACGCAGTCCACCCTATATTAATGTTACTAAAAATAATTATGTAAGTAAGTACTTTGACAGTAAAATATATCCCAAAATAATTTAAAAAAGAATTAAAACTTGGTATCGTTTAACACAGTTTTCGCAAAAGCCCAATTCGACAACTAGGTTTATATCAGTTCGCCTCCTATTAATTTCTAGAGGCCAAGCATTTGCCCATAACATTTTATTATTTATTCTATTAAAATGCCACGATATAACAGTTTGTCGGCACCCATAAATCTGCACATAAACAATCAACGCAACAATTATAAATCGATAAATATTCATTTACGATACATTTCAGCCGTCATAAATTGATAAGTTGGGCTGCGTTACAATTTTATGGTAAGCGACAAAGTATGTGCACAATTCTACGCAACGCCACAGATTGGCATAACATATCGTAACGCCTTTCCCCCGAGGGGCTGGCAAAGGTGTAATGCAACACCCACACTTCGCCGGACGATATTTAGTTCCAAATGTGACAGGGGGCGAGCCTGTCGCCATGCACCGGGCTCCAGTCATGTAGCCGATGACATACGAGTACAATACGCACATATGCGACACAGTGAACAAATTGGTGCGTGCCGTCGGCTGGGTTTGAACCCGCTCCCTCTGACTTGAGAGACGGGGCCTTCTCCAACTAGACTATCATCGCTTTGCACAGATTGGCAACATCGTTTAATTTTTTTTTTTTACAACAGACTAGGCATGCGTTTGACCACTGACTCGCCTGATGGGAAGCGTCGACGTGATGGAAGGTGTAACACGCTTGCCTATGAGATACCTATTCACTTTACTGGGATTGTATTTAGGTGGAGAGACAGACGCAGGCAACGAGTTCCACACCTCTGCAGTTCTTACAAGAAAAGCTGACTTGAAACGATTAGTGCGTTTTGGCGGAATTTGTAACATAAGAGGGTGTCTCTTACTGGTGCGCCTGGTACAATTATAAAAGAACGGTGATGGCTGGATCAGGTCGTGCAGTTCTTGTGCACACTCGCCGTAGTGTATTCTGTAGAATACCGACAGGCCAATTCACGCCGGTGTGACAAGCTTGGATTCAACCAACGAGTCATTGTTAATGAGCCGTTTGGCGCGCTTTTCGATGGAGTCCAGAGTGTCTAGCTGATACTTGAGGGAACCATGCTATAGGTGGCAGCAGTACTCCAAACAAGATCGAACCTGTGCTTGATAAAGGGTAAGAAGCTGTTCAGGGGGGCGATTCAGTTAATCATAGCCGATGCTTAACTGAACCGTTGACGTTGCGTTTGTCAAAAATAAGACGGCTGGTGAACGGCTCAGCATCACTAATGGTTCACAAGCGTGTGAGCTAGAGCTCGACCGCTGCTCCACCCGGTTAAAAACGACTGACGTCACTGCTACGTAGCTAGGATGTTACTGCGGGGCGTTTAACTGGGGCCACCTCAATTCCATAAAATTGTATCTATAGCTCTTTGCATCTTAATACAATTGCAATATTACCTACACCAAAGATTTACTATATTATGAGTTATTTGCTGTTTAAGTTATAAGATAAATACGTAATAACAAGGCTGTAGGTAGTTAATAAAAGTATAAGTGTGGTGAAAATCTATTATTTTTACATTTAGTATCATCATTATCATCGGCATATCAAATGTTGACCCATTTCAGAGCGTGAGCGTTCTACTGAACGACACGTGACACGATCTTCTGCTTTAAGCATCCACCTAAGCAGCTGTTTATCGCTCCACTCGATGGCAGAGTGCTTCAATCTAAGTTTGCTGATTCTCGGTATCCACTCTTAAAATAATAACACATTTCGGTCTTTCTACGAGCATGACCATTTCATTTTCATATTTGCCAATTCAACTTGCTAAACCTTTGCTATGTTGGTTGTCTTAGTTCTACGACGGATTACCTCATTTTGGATTTTATCTTTAAGAAAAACTAGCATCAATGCTCGCAGTGTTTTAAACCTATGAACTAGCTTTATTGGTTAGTGTCTTCGTTTCGTTGCTGTAATGTAATTAGCTCAACATTGATATGGAGAACGAAGCAAGAACCTACTCATATCTCATAGAGAAAAAGCCCTCTCCCCCTAACTGTACCTAAATACACCACTGATTTATTTAGCACAACGTCATTCATTCCCATGGTTCCTTTGTCATTATCAAAGTTACTGTCAATTTTGAGTGACAAAACCGAATTCCTTCTTCGAAAACAAAAAAAGAAACGAAAGCGCTGACCGTTATCATGTGCCGCTAAGATGTGCGGCAAGGATACATAGTATTCTGTGCCAGTAATTTTCTAAGCTACATAGGCTAGATCTAGACAGACTAGCAGGAATCAATAGTAAATATTAGGAATCAGCTACTACTAGTAGTAGTTCGTCTCATCGTAACTCCTGCATAGGTATTCACAATCATTCAGGAACGTTTCCGTTTGAATACCAAAAATTTTAAACTCAAATTATTCGAATCTCAGTCCGTTTTCATAAGTTTTTAAATGTGATTCAGTCTTCCGATCGCATTTATGCTTGATTCCCTATTCCAAAATTTATAAAAGTAGGCTGAGAGTCGAACAATTTAAGTTTTAAATTTGTGGGATCCGATCGGAAAAGTTTTCGAATCTGATTCTGAATAGCAACCTCTAGACCAATTTTGTCTCACATTCGAACTTAAAAATTGTTTGCACGAACTACTTGCCTGCAAAATTTCATACAAATCGGATTGATCAACAGAACATACTCAAGTTGTCATCGATCGAACAGTTAATGCCAACTTTTGCTTTCGCTCGATCAATATATAGACGGAAATATTACTTTTTGTATCTCAGGATCCTAGGACCTACTTACACGAATATAGAAGGTATATAGAAGGCTTTATATTATTTGAACACCTACCTACAAAATTAACACACACCAAAACTACATTATAAATTGTTTAATACATTAAATAAATAAATCACGCTCACACAAACAAAGCTCACTAGCTATAACAAAGTCCGAATAAAGCTTTCATTTAACATTATAGGCTACTTTTTAACCGTGAGCAACACCGCAAAGTGCAGCAAGTAATATCAATCATTATATTATCGATAACACACTTTTAGTCTTTTTTTTTATGTACTCGCTCTATTGTTGGGCTCTAGGCTTAGCAGAACTCGCATGCCTAAGCGACAGCCTAAGCGTTTTTTCATAGCTTCTGCTCCGTTTTTATTCAGTTTTGTCTGCTTTAAAAGCTATAATAACATCGAAATATATGGTATTTATTGCAGTCGCTCCGTATGTTATCACTTCTAGGGCATTTTTTGTGAAAGTCGTGTAATCATTTCATTTTAAATAAAACGAAAACGATCATCTGAAATATGAGAAAAAAATGGATTAGTTCATAAATGTACATATTTTTTTAGTTAATTCCCTAGATGGCTTAAACATAGGTATACATAGGTCACTTTTTGAGCGCAAGTAATATCGCAAGGCGCAGCTAGTAAAGTAAGTACAAATAATAGTGATCATCATAGCATGGGAGCAACTCGCCTATCAGTCGATACTAAACTGAGCCATCGACGTTGAATTTGACTGCCTCGGTGGCTCAGTCAGTAGTGGACCTTCTTAGAAGGCGCGGGTTCGATTCCCACCTAGGGCAACCATTTATGTGATGAACTTTTGTGTTTGTTCTATGTCGGGGTGTTAATATCTATATAAGTATGTATTTAAATAATGTATTTAAAAAAAATAGGTTCAGGGCAATATCACTGTCTCTTAAACGTACCAGCTTGGTACCATCAATGCTTCACAAACATAACACGTTTGTGAAGCGTTGATGGCACCAAACAATCGATGTTGCATTAACCATAAAAAAGAGGACGATGATCGGCTCAGTATCACTGTCTCTTAAACGTATCAGCTTGGTACCATCAATGCTTCACAAACATGACACGTTTGTGAAGCGTTGATGGCACCAAGCAATCGACGTAAAAAGGACGAGAATCGGCTCATTACCACTGTCTCTTAAACGTATCAGCTTGGTACCATCAATGCTTCACAAACATGACACGTTTGTGAAGCGTTGATGGCACCAAGCAATCAACGTAAAAAGGACGAGGATCGGCTCATTACCACTGTCTCTTAAACGTATCAGCTTGGTACCATCAATGCTTCACAAACATGACACGTTTGTGAAGCGTTGATGGCACCAAGCAATCAACGTAAAAAGGACGAGGATCGGCTCATTACCACTGTCTCTTAAACGTATCAGCTTGGTACCATCAATGCTTCACAAACATGACACGTTTGTGAAGCGTTGATGGCACCAAGCTGTTGCCCGTCTGCTTCTTATGATAATAGGCACGTCAACGGTCCATTTAGGCATCAGCTCAGTTAATCATCGGACGAGCAACGGGTCAGTACCACTAGCGCTTCACACACGTGTCACCTGTAGTCTAGTTGGCCACGTTTATGAGTACTAAAACGTGGCCAACTAGACTACAGGTGAGGGTGATATTAATAGTTTACATTTTTATTGTTATTAACACAAGCTTTTATTTAATTTGCAATGTATGTATGCATGTATGTATGTATGTACTTATGTGTGTATGTATGTATGTATGTTACTATGTTTGTTCGGGTGGAATCTGGCAACTCAATTTTGAAGCAGATATCTCGAACCGATTGAGCTGAAATTTTGCATACACGCATGGTACACCATGCATACAATGCATGGTTAGCTATATGATGTCATTCTAAATCCCACATGGCGGAACACCCTCAATGGCGGACAAGTTTTTTTCAATGCACTCGTATAAGATACATACATTCATATGTGCATACATATCGTCACGCCTTTCCCCCGAGAGGGCTGGCAGAGGTGTAATACAACACCCACATTTCGCCGGACGATATTCAGTCCCAATGTGGCAAGCCTGTCACCAAACACCTGGCTTCAGTCATGTAGCAGATGACATACAATACGCACATTGTTCACACAATGAATAAATTGGTGCGTGCCGTCGGCTGGGTTCCAACCCGCTCTCTCTGGGTTGAGAAGCGGGCCTTCTCCAACTAGGCTATCATCTCTTTCACTCTTGTAATAACATGGGTATAAAATGAAAAGGCTTGCTGAATATTACACGAAAATAAAGTGACGTCACTCTAAATCCAATATGTCGGTCTTCTAAAGCTGGTGGACTAAGCTTTTTAAACTTTCATACAATATGGGTATCAAATCAAAGAATTTCATGAGAATACGAATGCGAGTTAAATTTGAATGTGACCGGCAAACGACCTTGCAACAATTTTGCGTTTAGTGAGATGAACAGACTAAGAAACCTGTCGAGCGAAAGCTAAAAGCAAAAAAATAAATAAAATTTAAAAAAAAAACAAGCTGTTATTTAAATGCGCTTAAAGAATAAAACAAACTTTTGCTACTACTTATAACTTTTACTAGCAACTTATAATATAAATTGTGTAATGGCGTTCTAAGCTATTAGTAAAAGTTTTATAGGAAAAGAAAAATTATTTATTTCTTTTTAGCGCATTAAATAAAAAGCTTCTTTTTGAAAATGAATTTTTACTTTTAATTTATTCAGACTAAAAAAATATATTTATTAAGCAAGATACTCGCCTCTGAAACCTCGCTTGGCTCGGTCAATAAGCACGTGCAGTATTAATGGAATATCCACCTGGACCACGTCCAGTATGAGGCTTATTCGCGCGTTTGGTAACGGACCTACGTCATGGCACGGCCCATTATCTCGTCCAACCTGTCTGCCAGAGGAGTTACATTCCATTTCCACCAAGTAGCCACTAGCACATAAATATAATATGGTATTACCTAGTTGTAAGTCAATATTTGTGAGACAGTTATCTAATTATATTTAAAAAATAACTGCCCTTTAGTTTCTTGCCTGTTCTTCTGAGTAGTGGCTCTTTTTCCGAATAAGGTGGTCGTGTCTATTATAAAACTTTGACGTTCATAAGTATATCTTTGATACCCAAATTGAATAAAAACGTTTTGACTTTGACTTTATTGATATAGGCACTCGTACCGCCACCAGTGACTCATTTACTCCTGTTTTTCAAAAATCGCAAAGATTATAATATTATCATTTTCATCATTTTCATGATAATATCATTAGATAATAATTGATATTTTTAAAAGATAGGCAATGTAATGAAGTTGGCTGCGTACTGACACCTTTTATCTTACGTAGCTTCATAACACACACAACCCTTGTCCGATTTGACTAAATACAACATCTCGTAGCTGTCCCGGGAAAAGTTGACGTGCGGTGCTGAGGACTGTGATGAGTTCCTCTGGAAAAGCCGGGACCCTCCATCAAGAACTAAGGCAAACCAGCGAGGGGGAAATTTTCTATCCAGCAGAAATGTGCTAAAAATTTGCGGTGCGAATGAGTGGTTTAAGTGAAGAAATGTATAGTTACTTATTATCATTTTGGTGGAGTTTTTCCTCGAAAATCTCCGGTGGTTCCCTTCGTGGGAACAAAGTGTCACACTTTATTTTTGGTTTCTGGTCTGTACTTAGCTATTCACGCTGTCATGCATGTATGTGTGCGAATGATGCCAGTCACTTTCCTTACTTTCACCCTGTAAAATAATTACGTACTTACTACATTCTACGATTAGGAATAACTTTATTAAGAACTATTAAACTATTAAATTTATAAATATATTTGTAAGTAATTAAATCTATTGGTGTTTTCTTTAGTTGTCATGAGTTGTCATTCAAATACAAAACAAAAATCTCGACAGCTGAGAAAAGCTGTGGGTTTTCCGCGAGTTTTGATGGTTGGCGAAAACTTTTTTGTTTTCGTTTGGCTCCATAACTTAGTTCCTTAGACATATTTCGTCTAAATAATACTACTGTATTGGATGTCTGTGGTTTCATAACGTTTCCGCCAGTAGCGCTCTATTGAAATGTTTAGAGCTAAAACTGAAAACAAAAAAAAGTTTTCTTAACGATCAAAACTCAAGGTAAGGGCCAACTATAGTCCTGTTCAATTATTTAAATTCAAAATTGCAGACTCTCCTAATTGCTCTTGTGGTTAAGTGTAAAGTTCCGCTTCCAATACACATTTCTTCTCTGCTCTCATTCCCAAACAAAAAAGTCGTTTTTTCATAAGCTAATTTTATTCAGTCCAATAAATTTCGTCTACTTTTCTTTTTATTTTCTTTTTCCTTTAATTTCTTCTATAGTACTATCTACCTCACCAGGATTATTTTTCTCCTTTTCTTTTTATATCAATTACTATCGCCTCCCTCACTGTTGATGGCAAAATTGCCCCAAAACCCTAAGGGGCAGAGGCCACTACAAACAAAAAAAAAAAGCCGAGTTTTGTAGGAAACACGCAAAGTAGTATTTAATAATGCTTGTTTAATTTACCCACGCTCATGCACTAGGTATAGCAAACCGGTAAAGGTTAATAATCCACTATTATTATTCCTCGGAGAATCACAAGTTTTAGTAAATAATTTAAATTCATGACACCATCTTTTCGGTTCCCGCCAAAAACTCCTTAACAGTAAAAAAAGGTGCGCTCATCCGTGGTTATTCCATGGTCATTCCATGGTGCGACGTGCGCTCCGATCGAGGCAAATAGTGTCAGAATCATATTGCCACTCCATTGCATCTACATTATGTAATACTAGCCGCGCCCCGCGGTGTTACTCGCGGTTAAAAAGTGATCCAGGGTATGAGCTACCTCATTATCAAGTTTCATCAAAATGCGTCCATCCGTTAGAGCGTGAAGATGTAACAAACATACACACTTACACAGTCACAAACTTTCGATTTTATAATATTACTAGCGACCCGCCCCGGCTTCGCACGGATGCAATGCTGATACTAAATACACTACAGAAAAACTGTGAACGTTGTATATAAAAACATGCGGCCCGCTCTGGCTTCGCACGGGTATTATAAACAAAAAAACGTTGTTGTGGGATATCCATAAGATATAGACATATGTATACCATCGAGGAGTTTTCTGTAGACCTTTTGAATGTGTACTAATAATTAGTACGAGTACATTATTTTGATAAATCTCGTAGGGTTCAGCCTGCGTTTGCAATTTAAGCGGAAAAAAAATTGATAATTAACGACATCACATTAGAAACCTCAAAAATAACAGTATTTATCCACTATTTAATGGATGTTATTTTACATATAAACCTTCCTCTTGAATCACTCTATCTATTAAAAATAAACCGCATCAAATTCCGTTGCGAAGTTTTAAAGATTTAAGCATACAAAGCGACAGAGATAGGGACAGAGAAAGCGACTTTGTTTTATACTATGTAGTGATAGTGTAGTATTGTGATTACTTATCAGTAGCTTCTGTAGCCCAGTGTTGTCAACTTATTATAATGAATTTTCCACCATAGTATGAAACACAATAGCTTGATAAAATAGTGTTTGAAACAAATATAGCTTGATACCATAGAATATCTGCTCCCTATCTCGATACGTGGGACAGCCAATAACATGGTATTTTATGAGTAAGGGTTGTGTTGCAAAAAATATATCCTAACGGCCCATACTTACTGATATTATACACTGTCTCGATGGATCAGTCGGTAGTGAACATGCCTTCTAAGCTAGGGGGCGCGAGTTCGATTCCCACCTAGGGCAAACATTCGTTAGATGAACATTTGTGTTTTTTCTATGTCTGGGTGTTAATTTTTAATTTAAGTGCGTATTTAAAAATATATGTATGTATATCAGTCTCTGGCCATCATAGTACAATTTTTGCTAAGTTTGGGGTCAGACGACAAGTGTCACCGTGTCTGCAAGTGTCCCGAATATTATTATAAATAAAAAATCGATAGTAGCTCTGCCAGTTTTTAGGCTTTTCGCGGCTAAATGGCCAAACTGATCTTGATGAAATTTGATAATTAGTTACAGCATTTGACGAGGAAGGTTATTGGATACTATTTACTGCTAACAGCTAGTTTTTAATGAAAACCAATTTGCAAATACTTTATAGTCTGACCCACGACTTCAGAATTCAGAAAATAGTATCCAATAACCTCCTCGTAAAATACTGTTACTAATTTTCAAATTTCATAAAGATCTGTTCAGCCGTTTTAGCCGTGAAAAGCCTACAAACATACAGACAGAAATACAGATAGAGTTACTTTCGTTTAATATTATAAGTAAAGTATGATATGGATTTCGAGCTTTATTATTTACTTATAACAAAAAAAATGTTTCAATGTAAATTTTTAACATATTTTTACAAACCAGAAACTGAATAGGTTTTTATAAAAAAAGAAGCATAATAACAAATCCAACATAAGGTTTAATTCTCAAACAACCAACTTTGAAATTAATAAATCCTACAATGTCCGACCACACCACACCACCGAAAAAGATGGCGCGCTCCTCTTGGTGCTTCTCAGGCAAGGAGTTTCCCACCATGCAGGTCCCGTCATCGTGACGTCAGCAAGGAGGTTTTGCTTAACATTTCTCATAATATATTATCACCACACCTTTCTCCCAAAGAAGATGGCAGAGGTATATTACAACACCCACACTTCGTCGGTCGATATTCAGTCCTATGAATGTGACTGGGGGTGAGCTTGTGGCCATACAACCGGCTTCGGTCATGTAGCAGATGACATACAATACGCACACAATATTCACACAATGAACAAATTAATGCGTGCTGTAAGCTGGGATCGAAACCACTCCCATCTGGCTAAAAGTTTCTTAAAGGTCCCTAAAAGTTTTTTAATATTTAATAATCGCGGATTACCCCTATTACCTATTATAGATAGGTAGTGTAAGTATACTGTATCCGGAACCCAAAAAACCCTGAAAACTGCAGTCTGTCAAGTTGCGGTCTTATGTTATAAATTAAAGTTATGCGCGTTTTAAAACACCATCTGCTGCGCAATTAAGAAATTAATATAAATTTAAATTTGAACATAATATTTTATTAATTGTTTTCATGAGCATTTATTTGCAAACGAAAAAGGTTTGCTAGGAATTGGAGACGTTAAGTTTAGTTTGA
Source organism: Peribatodes rhomboidaria (assembly GCA_911728515.1). NCBI lineage: Eukaryota > Metazoa > Arthropoda > Insecta > Lepidoptera > Geometridae > Peribatodes > Peribatodes rhomboidaria. The sequence continues at coordinate 5,497,845 of OU452181.1, read as the reverse complement.
ATTCTGAATTTTTAGTGTAATCCCCAATACTCTTTAGAAAAAACATAACCCTCTTTCTTGCGCAGTCGGGTAACAATAAGAGGTAAGAACAAAAAAACCATTAAATTCATACCTAATTGTATTGTTTTATTGTTTCTAGTTCACAACCAAATTTTAAATTATTCTGTGTAATTTTATTAAGTTTAAAGCCTTCCTCTTTCTGTATTGTCAACTAGTGACGTGATTTATTTTTAGACCGAGCGACGCGGCAACGCGATGAACCACAGTAACTAAGCGACACTATACAGTTGAGAGACGCAAATATACGGGAAATAATTTATTGAAAGGAACTTCAAAAATTTCAATACTCCGGAATTTATTTACATCATCACCATATACAGTACTGAAGGATTTTGTTTCCATGGTCATGAAAGCTTTTAAAAAAAAACTTGAGTATTTTTGCCGGGAATCAGAAAAAGGCAATTTTTGTTTATTTTATTAAACTGTGTTTCTTTGAGTATTCAACTAAAATAATGGTGGTGTAATAACCTTTATCGATTTGTTAAAATGCACGAGTGTCCGCAATTGATACAAAATTAGTAACGCAACTTTTACTTTTTTGCCAAACAAAGTACCTAGTGATTTTGTTGAATGTGTGATCTTCTAATTTTTCTGCAGGAAACAAGTGACTCATTGAACAAAAATACAAGTCCTCTACAAGAGGACAAACATCGACGCGAAAAGTCCAGAACCCGATAAGTAATCCAGTGAATCCTGTAAAGAATTTTTTATAGTAAATTACTGAAGTGCACATATTGTGTCAGCCTAGAGAGTTTGATATAATCAGTCGGCCCGGTCGAATTAGCGCCGCGTAGGTATATGGAATGGTAAAGGTAAAGTGGTAAAGAGATAGTACGTTAACTAGGGCCACAACTGAGTATACTTTGTTCCTACTCTCACTAGACCTTTGAGAATGCTAATGAAAAATTATGATATAAAATAGGACTGTTTATTCCCAAGAAACTGTTCCAGTGCCCACTCTCATCTCTCCTTGTTACATTCCGTTATTCTATGCTAAACACATATCTACTTTCGTTCATATTGTTGCATTTTGTCAATATCATAGAAGATGTAGGTAAATCAATTAAACTTTCATGTTGGTATTATGTATCTATATTACATACTCTTTGGTATGATGTATTTTAACAATTTGACTTGATTTATGTCAAATAGGCAAGGAAAATTTGTTCCTAGAAAAATAGCATACGTCCATGGAAAATAGTAATAGATTTCTAATTACCTATTTATTTTACAGGTTTTCAGGTTATGTAGGAGAAAAAAACAGAAAAGGAAGAAACAAATAAAGTACTAGTTTTATTTTTAGCAAGAAATATGAAACGTACAATGAGCAAAAGAAAGAAGCATAAATAGGTTTTTACATAGTTTTTCCAAATAAACCATAAGTTGATGTAGAGCTATTTATTAAACTTTAGACATTATTTAATGCTATTAAACTATTGTTTTAGTAGGTATTGTTTTAAGACAATGTCGAAGATAGAACCAAGTGAAGGAGAAAAGTAAGTATACAGGGTACCTATTCCTACCATTCGAGATATTTTCTGGTCTTTGTCTATCTCGCTTGAAAAGTCGAGAGTGAAGGTGACCAGATCTCATCTCACGCGTCAAGAATAGGAGACTAGGCTGACGTCACCATGAGGGAGTAGGACATATAATGGGTAAGAGCGAGGTTAAGAGTGAGAGAGAATATTAGATTTATTTCTGTATGTTGGTGTAGGTGACACGTTGGTGACACGTTAGTGACACGTTGGTGACACGTTAGTGACACGTTGCTGAAGCGTTTGAATCTATGGGTAGGTTTTATTTTTAAAGAAACTAGAGTAGCGTTTTTTTTTGTTCTCCCGCATAGGGGAATTTGGCGTCGCACGTCTTGTGCATTTGCCAGTATCAAGTTAAAAGAGGAACGTTCAAACTCTACTTTTTCATTCACGTCATAGACAACATAGATTCCATAAATATTTAAATACCTGAATTACGGTTTAAAAGTCTGTGGTTGCAATGCCGTAGCCGGTGCAATATTGGCTTCTGACATGGCTTTATTATTATTGTTGTTACTTTGTCTACTAGAGCAAACAGCTGAGACCTACGGTTTAACGTGCCATCCGAGCTACAGTAGCACTCTGTTGTAAATGCCACTTGCGGTCACCCATTCGAACTCACGATGTCGTCTGTTGTATAAAATCGGTGATCGGTTATGAGCGCCCAGTACCTAGTAGAATTAAGCTGTGACCAGTACAACTTTACTGTAATATTAATTTGTTAAGTACATTGACATCCCATTTGGTTAGGTCTAAGCATTTTTTCGCAACCGGCCGTCCCAATAATTTATCGTTGCCGGTTCCAATAGCGGATAGCGTGCTAATAGCCTGATAGCTAAACTTCTTTGAAACTTCATGATTGATTGACTTTATCAATGACCAGTCCCTCAGAATAATAACTAAAGCAATAATAACTAATAACTACTGCTTCATGTTCTAACAGACTCACGTTTGCAGAAAAAATTGCTTTTGCTCTACCGGCGGAGCCTGGGTGGATCTAAGTAGCCTAAGAGATAACGTAACATGTCGTCAGAAAAAAAAATAGGTCTGTTATATCGCCACACCCTGCCCTCTGATAAGGAAGGGGGACGTCACGCCTTTTCCTCGAAGAGGTTGGCAGTGGTCATATCGTGGTCATATTTCCGAATCTTATGGCTAGGTACATGTTTTAATAAGTTTGACTGCATGTTTAGTGAGTTAATTGTGTAAATTTTAATTTTTAATATACTTACTCGTACCTATTTAATAATAAAATATACATACTTATCGTACTTAATTTTAAAATAACTGTGCATTTTATTAAACTTGTAGGTAGGCCTTAAAAGACATATTTATGTCACTGTTAGATTTGTTATTGACATGGAAAAAAAGCAGCGTACTTATTTTAAGCATACTATCAATTTTTAGTAGTAACTACTCTACATAGTTTGTGTACGTCGTGATCCAAAAAAAAAACAAGATTTAGCCATGGTAGCATTCCAGTCACGTGAGCAACACGTGGTGACGTCAATCAATGCCGAAATAAGAAATTTACAAATAGTATGAAAGAGACGTGTGACGATGACGAGTGACGTCATACGTGTTTGCGCCTGGAATGCTAGACCTTGTTTTTTTGGATCATGGATCTAGCATTCCGGGAGCAAACACGTAATGACGTCACTCGTCATCGTCATCCATCTCTTTCGAACTATTTGTTAATAACATATGTCGGTCTTGCATCTGGCGAAGTGTATTATTATACCATGCATGGTGTACCTATGCCGTTCCGTAGCTGCACAAGAAGAACGTGCCATCCATGAGCAACGTTTAGCTCTTTCGATGTAATTTGAAAAATTTCGGGTTTATCAGTCAAAATTGACAGCATACTTGAAAATGACATTAGAAATGAAAAGTAAGTAGGTATAACATAAGTGCCAGCGCAAATGCACAGCTTGCGCGGGCACGTATCTTGTCGCTGCGACTAGACGCATAGCTGTCGTTTGGATCTAATCGTCTTGCATGCGCGTGTCTTCGCAAATGCATCGTATGTCCACGCACCATGTCCGTGGCCGATGACCAACTACTCTGTTCTTGGCACTCTGCGACTCAAATGCCAACTGCGTAGAATTTTGAACAAAAAGTAAGAATGTTGTCGGCTGCAATCTATCATTGCGTTTAGTCGTCAAGCTGTTGCATAGTGTGCGCTTTCGCTAAGGGAAAGAAGTTCTTGTGTCAAATAAATCAGTGATGTATTCAGGTAAAGATAGGGGTAGGGGGCCTCTTCCTCTGCAATATGAGTCTGCTTTATTTTTACTCAGATAAAAATGTCTGAGATAGTGGTTGAATCAAGCCATTTTAATCCGCGGACCTGAAACCAGGGGCCCTATTCGGAGATTTGATATTTTCATCTCACTTTTTTTCGTCCTTGTTGCTCTCGTTTGAAACGTCATAGGTGTGAGAGTGACCAAAATAAAATTTCATCTCATCTCACGCGCAGGAATAGCCCTCCAGGCCTAGCGCACTCTGCGTTGTACACAGCGCCAATAATATAGGTTTGCCCTCTGCATGGAACTCAGCTAAGAGTTACTCGCGCGTAGGACCTGGCGCGGGGCTAACGCTAGTAGAAATGTAATTCTTTTGCAGATTTTTATTAAAGAGTAGTCACTGGAAAAGCCAAAAAGTGCTGCATAGCACAAATACATAAAAAAAACGAAATAAAGAATAATAGTAGGTACTTAGTTTATACTTACCTCCATAATAAAGAACAACGTACTTATACACTACACCTTTAGGGCATTCTACTACCTATAATATTTTGCTTTCTCACAACTCGATAATACAGACTTACTTAATATATTAACCCGATAATACAGACTTGAGTGACAAAGGGCCCTAGACAACTTTAACATTTATAATTTAAATTTCTGGCATTGCTAATGTTTTCTAAATGTTTGATAGGTTGAAATCGTTTCCAAGCGATTCGGTTTCTAGAATCAGTAAAGCTCTAACGTCACCAGCAGACCTAGCATGCGCAACGCGACAACGGTAAGTTGACTCTTTTTATCGAAGACAGACGTATATTTAGACATAGCCTTGTCACGTTCTCACATGACAAAGTGACGAGAAGAATTTTGCCGCGCGCGCATGCTAGAGGTGCTGGTGATCGGACGAAATACGAGCTTTAAAAATGTCACGTTAACTCGTCCAATCAACAACTAGTCTTATAGCGTTAGCGATTCTAGAAAGAGAATCGGTAAACGCTATGAGTAGGTTTAAATTCGCATACTTACTGTGTCAGCATGATTCTTCTGTACCTACCTACTTGTACTGTTATTTATTCCGAAACGAAAACACAGTAAAGCCAGTTCATAGGGTTTTAAAATACTCATCGAGTCATAGAATAAGTTAATTACTAACCCTACGGTTAGGTTAGAGGCGCCCTGCATGCAGTCAAGTGGCATGGACAAACATTAGATAGGCTGATGATACCTAATGATGATATAAAATGCGAAAATAAGTTTTTCAGTAAGTATACTTACAAATAAAATAAGTAAGTACTTTTACTAAGTACATGCTTGAACCTACTAATTTATCATTTAAGCTTCAAACAGATTGACTCGAGATGCTGGAATTGTTGCGAATCTGTTCGTAGAATACAAGACGAATACAGACGCAACTATTCACGATTTGCGTCAGTATGCTTAAAGCCTTATACTAAATAATTAGCACATACAATAGTAAATCTTTGGTGTAGATAATATTGCAATTGTATTAAGATGCAAAGAGCTAGATACAATTTTATGGAATTGAGGTGGCCCCAGTTAAACGCCCCGCAGTAACATCCTAGCTACGTAGCAGTGACGTCAGTCGTTTTTAACCGGGCGGAGCAGCGGTCGAGCTCTAGCTCACACGCTTGTGAACCATTAATGATGCTGAGCCGTTCACTAGCCGTCTTTTTTTTGACAAACGCAACGTCAACGGTTCAGTTAAGCATCGGCTATGATTAACTGAATCGCCCCCCTGGTATTTAAGGTTTTATTTTGGATTTAGAAGGTGTAGCAATGTATGAATATTTTTTTATACTTGTTTTGTAGAGATGAGTCATTCTTGATATCTATTGCAATAGAAGTATCGATTAAAAGTCGAATTATTTTATTTTAATTACCTACCTGAAGTATTTTAAAGATCCTTTAGTAAACTATGGTTATTCTGAACCAAAAATCTAGAACTTGTGATATGGGAAAACAGAGTTTTTATGAGTGTCATTTAAACAGGTAATTATTAGAAGTGTTAACCACTACCAGGTAATAAAATATTTGCCATACGGGAATTCCAAGCAATTCACTGGTCAATCATCTCACGACATCTTGACATAACTGACAGAATTACCTTATAGAAACCAAATACATAGGACAATATTATTTTCTTACTATACTACAAATCAAAGACAGGTCCTTAAAACACCCCTTTCTAAATTTTTAATAACTTATTCAAGATTTTACGCATGAAAAGTACCCTTTATCCTTCTCTGTACCCCTGACAATGTTTTTGTGAAATTTCGTAATGATCGGTCAAATAAATAAGGCGTAAAAACCTAACAAACTCACTTTCGCATTTATGTTATAACTAGCTGCGCCCCGCGGTATCACCCGCGGTCCCACAGGAACTGTTAATTTTTTTCGGAATAAAAAGTACCCTATGTCCTTTTCTGTATCCCTGACAACGTGTACATAAAATTATATGAAGATCGGTTGAGTAGTTGAGGCATGAAAACGTAACAAACAAACAAACTCATTTTACCATTTATAATATTAGTTAAGATATTAGTTAGAACCACTTAGTTTTAATGACAAGCAAACACAAATGCAAGATCACATTATCAAAAGCGCGCAATTAAAATAAAGCTCTATTCACACGAAATATCGATTCGATCATAAACTTAATGTACTTAGTTCACATTAAACGAGGCGTAGGTGTAGTGCTTAGATTTTACGATTGTCAGGCTTTATGATTAGACGCTATGGTATCTGATAGGCACTGTCGCAACTTGAGATTAAAGTTCGACTAAGTTATTACGATAAAGTTAGCTGGTTTCATCACAGTAATCCCCTTAGTCATAGAACGAGATTCACGGATCGTACTTCGACTTTAGTTTGATGCAAAGTGCAAGAATCTCGTCCGAAAAGTTGAACTTCCCATCTAAGTAGAGTGGAAGAATAGAAAGTTAAACTTTCCATCAAAGTAGAGTGGAAAGATTAGGAAAGTTAAACTTTCCATCAAAGTAGAGTGGAAGGATTGGGAAACTTGGACGTTCCATCAATGTAGAGTGGAAGGATCAGGAAAGTTAAACTTTCCATCAAAGTGTAGTGGAAGGAATGGGAAACTTGGACGTTCCATTAAAGTAGAGTGGAAGGATTAGGAAAGTTAAACTTTCCATCAAAGTAGAGTGGAAGGATTAGGAAAGTTGAACTTTCCATCAAAGTAGAGTGGAAGGATTAGAAAAGTTGAACTTTCCATCAAAGTATAGTAGAAGGAATGGGAAAGTTGAACTTTCCATCAAATTAAAGCCAAAGAAATCTGTGAATCTTGCCCATAATCATTGTGTAGCCCCTGAATAGTTATTGAATAGTTATACAGTGGTTTTTCTCTTTTTAATCGATTTCAAAATAGGAGGAGGTTCTCAATGCGTCGAAATCTTTTTTTAGGGTTGCGCACCCAAAAGTTAAAAGTATTACTAAGACTCCGCTGTCCGTATGTCTGGCCATCAGTCACCAGGCTGTATCTCATGAACCGTGATAGTTAGACAGTTGAAATTGTCACAGATGATGTGTTTCTGTTGCCGATATAACAACAAATACTAAAAAACGGAATTAAATAAATATTTATGGGGGCTCCCATACAACAAAATTATTTTTTTGCCGTTTTAATAGATGGTACGGAACCCTTCGTCCGCGAGTTCTACCTTACTAATGGTTAAAATATTTTTTAGCATATAAAGCAGTCGACGCATAGGCCAATCGAATGGAAGAGAGATAGAAGCGGCACAAGCCGATCGTGCCTTTCGCTCGCCCGTGTAGCGCTCTCGCTCCGAGCGACCGAGCGTAACGGGACAACGATCGAGTCATCTTTTTTCGTGCATGCAGCCGGCGTTCATCGATTTATCAGATGTAACGTCAAAAATTGTATTCGAGACACTTCCTGGATAACCACCAGGTTTCATAGTCATTGATAACCACTAACTAGCAGAGACAATGATCCAGTGACGCCGTTCTAACTAGCAGAGACAATGATCCAGTGACGCCGTTCTAACTAGCAGAGACAATGATCTAGTGACGCCGAGCCCACATTAGCGGTAAAGCCATAGTAGGTAATGGCGTGACCACGGCTTATATTAGCGGCCCCCATAGTTCAAGGCTTTGCAGACCTTTTACAATGGTACAGGAGACGCTGCGATTTTGCTGATACAAAATTACATAGCGTCACGCCTTTCCCCCAAAGGGGCTGGCGAAGGTGTAATACAACACCCGCACTTTGCCCGACGATATTCGGTTCCAAATGTGACAGGGGCGAGCTTGTCACCATACACCGGGCTCTAGTCATGTAGCAGATGACATACAATACATTTGTTCATGCTATGTACGCATGTTTAGGAATATGGTCTAGAACCAAACCATTATTGTTCTATATTTTTTTCTAATTATGATTGTATTCTGTTTTGTGTGCTTAAATAAATAAATAAAATAAATAAGTACGTACATATGTTCACACAATAAGCAAATTGGTGCGTGCCGTCGGCTGGGTTCGAACCCGCTCCCTCTGGCTTGAGAGGCGACCCTTCTCCAGCAAGGCTGTCATCGCTTTTAAAGAAAATCAAAATTAAAAAGAAAACAAAATGGTGTCACACAGCGCTGTAGCTCCAGATTTTCCGTCTGTTTGTTATTAGTATGTTTGTTTGTACGCAGATTTTTCAAATTGTCACAGTTTTTGACTTCTTTTGAGGTACCTAAGTACGAGATGATTTTTTTTAACAAAATAAAAGATCATCTTTTTGAAACTTTTTAATGTAATTGTTTTTTTTTTACCATGCGACGATACGTCCAGTGTACAAACCCCGTTAGGTCTTTGCAATGTTAATGATGTCTCGCGGCGATGCTTAGTTTCAGAAAGACAATTACTAATGATTGTGCCCCTCGGTCACATGTGACTTACGGACACTCGACTTATTTTTTGTGTGTGATTTATGTCCAAATTGAAGTTTTATGAGATTTGCGTGCAGGCGATGTTGAAACTTAAGAAACAAGATTTAACAAGATCATATACTTACTTGGTAATGATTATAATAATTACTTGATTATTCCGTACTTTAGCACTAAAAATATTTATTGGGTAAGTATATATATGTATATTAACGGTACTTTTCACACTAATATTATAAAGGCGAAAATTTGTGACTGTGTAAGTGTGTATGTTTGTTACTTTACACGCTCAAACGGCTGGACCAATTTTAATGAATTTTGGTATGGAGGTAGGTGACACCCTGGATTAACACGTAAGCTACTTTTTAACTACAGGTAAAAATGCGGAGCGCTACTAGTCTACTTATTTGTTATTTTTTTAATGTGCTCAATCCAGTCTTGATGACTATTTTGTTATTTATACTATTCACGTTGTTATTGACGATTGTTGTTATACAACGTGTTGTTTTGCATTCCCGTAGAGTTTGTAGAGATAAGTAAACTCCACTAGTAGAGCACGAATAAACTATGGGTAATCTTGAAATCGAGAAAGAAAAAAACAGCTGTTCTGTACAAAAAGTTCGTTGATCGTGAACAAAATGCATGCAACATCTTTTTTTATTTATTTCAGGGTTGCCCCACAGTTAATTTGTGCTCTGCTAGTGGAGTTTATCTACCTCTACAAATTCTGCAGAAATGCAAAACAACACGTTGTATAACAAACAACCCAGTGCTCAGTTTTAAATGCCACCCGCGGTCACCCAACCCAAGACTGACCGTGTCGTTCGTTACTTGACATCGGTGATCGGTTACGGACACCTACTCGAGCTACGCTGTGAGCGCTACACAACATATTACAATAAGTACCTAATAAAACACTATCAGTTACATTACAACAAAGAAGTATCTATTTCAACAACTAAACACACAAAGAGTAAGTACTTCCTACTTACCATAAACAGGACGCAAGCCTCTGCTTAGCTCCCACTAAATCTTGTGAAATAAAGTGATTTGATCCCACTTTGACACAAAACCCAATTTAAACGGCAATAAATTAAACGTTAACTCAGAACTATATCTGGTGAGAGGTAATGAGTCCCAACGATTGGTTATTATCACCATGAGTTAACACCAACGCCCGTCGCGAGCGCTGAGCTTTGCTTGTAAATAAGGTTCGCGATTATCTTCGGGGCAATCTATTGTCAATGGATTCAAAGAGAATTGGGAAGGTGTTGGTCTGTATGAACGATGAAACCTGGAGAAAAACTATTTTTTTCAATCTAGGTCACGTCACACCAAAGTCGCCGACAGCCGCCGACATTAATATCGACGGCTATGATTCTTGATGTCGGCGGACATAGGTACTTTAAGAAATCTAGCAGCACACGTCATGTCGGCGGGCTGTTTCGGCGAGTAGACGACTTTGGGGTGTAGACTCCTTTAGATATGAATAAAATGCATGTAACTGATGCCTTTTTCAGCGTGTGGACTTCCTAAAGTACCTTAATTTAGCCAATATTAGATAACAGCTGGACTGTAGCTAGGCCTTTCATAAGGCACGCTGCCTGGTGAGAGGCCTAGACCCAGTCCAGCAGTTTTTTTGCCATGCAAATAACTTTCTGACCTACTTTTTGCTTGGAACACTAACCAATTGTCAACCGGATTTCATCACATGCTACAGTTTCGTTTTTAAAGTTTCTTCTTTTTTTCAGTTTTCTGAAATTAACCCAAAAGTTTACCTACCTCACAATCTTCCTTGATAAGCATAAAGTGCAACTTGCTATAATACACAGCTGAAAATGTATTCATATAGTTACGGCACGCACCAAATTGCTCAATGTGTGAACTTATGTGAGTAGGTTCTATCAAAGTAAACTAAAGCCACCGACAAAAGCCAGTGGCGCTTGACTATTTCTGTATTATCAAAGCATTAATTGTAAATAAGCTTTAATGCAATGCCGCCATGGAAGGAGTTGCAGGCGTTCTATCATTGTAATGAACTATCAGATAAGCGAGGATTTAGTTAGCACATTGTTACAGACCATCCACTGGGATCGATCTGTCGCGTAATTTTACAAATTATTTTTAAAAAAACTTACGAGATGTAACAAGGGTAGGATTCTTTAAAAAGGCTGTCATTGTCATAATATTAATGTCATCATTAATCTTTTTTCTTTTGTTTATAAAACTGCTTGCGTTGTGGCTTCCATTTTCACGGAAATTGCATTGTGTAATTTTACCCACGTTTTTAATAAATAATAATAAATATCAGGACACTTGCACACACGGTCGTCTGACCCCAAACTAAGCAAAGCTTGTACTATGGCGGCCAGCGAGATCTATACGTTGTCGACGTGGACATCACATAACGTCGTCATCACGTCGGCATCACAGATACGTTGTCGACGTCGACAACGTACCTATCTGTGATGCCCCTGGTATTATAAGTAGGTATTCATAGGCAAAATCCGACGAAAAAAATACTTGATAATTTTTTTATAACTTTTTACTATTGTATAATGACTAACGTTTATCATGACGAAGTTTTTTTTAATTATTCATCATCATCATCTGCAGCCTTTTTAAACTACAGCTGGCTTTTTTTTGCTGTGCTATCTGCAAAAAAATATAATTATTGCCTACAATTATTTTCAAATATAAAGTATCTAATCGAAAAAAAATATGAAAAACCATGTCATAATAATTAGCATACCTAAGTACTTCGGGCATGTACATTTAAACTGACATTTCAAATCGTCTAAATCGGTAATTTCCATTAAAACTTTTACGTTAATTCTTACGTTGATTTAGTCGACTTGAAACGTCAGCTTAAAAAAGTCAGTGCACGCCTTTTTAAGTTAAATTTATCCCATAACTAGACAAAGGACTCTCTCATTTCTTAAGTTGCCCAAAAAGTATGAAATCTTAACATAACAAATCGTCACGCCTTTCCCCCGAGGGGGCTGGCAAAGGTGTAATACAACACCCACACTTAGCCGAACGATATTCAGTCCCAAAATGTGACAGGGGACGGGCCTGTCGCCATACACCGGGCTCCAGTCATGTAGCAGATGACATACAAGGCGCACATATGTTCATACAAACAACCTAACGAAATCAGAACGATACTTTAATTGAATTGAATTGAAAAACTTGAATAATGAAAGCGGTTTTACTAAAACTTTGGACTGTTTAAACCATCTCAATGGCTGTGCGACTATAAGCGACACTCGACAGTAATATCGGATGTCGTGAGTTCACGCGCGGAGGCGCGTTGACACAAGCGAGTCAAGTGCCACGTTGCGACACCAAGCCCACAGTCGCTGACTCAGCACTCGCATTGTGCAAACGAGGCTCCGACTTTGACATTGCAAATCTACAATGGTAAATGAGTTAGCAATATTGTACCACTAGCTGCGCCCCGCGGTTTCACCCGCGGTTAAAAAGTATCCTATAAGCTATTCTAGACTGTAATCTATCTCTGTGCCAAATTTCATCCAGATCTGTTCAGCCGTTATTGCGTGAAAGAGTAACAAATATCCATACATCCATTCTTACAAACTTTCGCCTTTATAATATTAGTAGGATTTTAACGTGTATAGTTTAAGAAATCGTTGATAGAAATTACTTACATGACGAGTTTACATGTAAAAGTGTATTGTTATGTTTGTTGTCTTCTTATGACAAAACTGTCGAAAAGAGTTTAACATAATATAACATATCGTAACGCCTTTCCCCCGAGAGGGCTGGCAGAGGTGTAATACAACACCCACACTTCGATATTCAGTCCCAAATGTGACAGGGGGCGAGCCTGTAGCCATACACCGGGCTCCAGTCATGTAGCAGATGGCATACAATACGCACATATGCTCACACAATGAACAAATTGGTGCGTGCCGTCGGCTAGGTTCGAACCCGCTCACTCTGGCTTGAGAGGCGCACCTTCTCCCAACTAGGCCATTGCTAGAGTTAAGGGAAATACACAAATGTATTTTTTTACTCCGGAAAATTGCAGTAAAAATAAAAAAACACGGGTAAAACTGCACAACGCAATTTCCGTAAAATGCAAGTCACAACGCAAGCAGTTTTATAAACAAAAGATTTATTCGGATAATTAAATAAAAAAATTAAAAGATGATTTCGGTTACACAGTATCAAGACGCTTAAAACTTACAAGGTAGTTAGTGGCCATCTACACCAGCTATTTAATCATTGAATCTATCGTTTTCGGGGAGTGTGCATCTGGTTTGCATGACCTTATTCTCCCTAGCCCGTTCTTCTATAAAACAACCAAGAGTACGAAAAAGCGACATCGTTTTATGGTTGACATACCTACAACACGCACGAAGCGCTTTGGTTCCTCATTTCTCATACGGACCGCTAGAGTGTGGAATACTCTGCCAGACTGTGTGTTCCCTGACACTTATAATCTGGGTGTCTTCAAGTCTCGAGTGAATCGGTTTCTTCTAGGCAAGCGTGCTCCATCGTAGGCCGCATCACTGCTTATCATCAGGCATGTTGGCGGCCAAACGCAAGCCTATTATGTAATAAAAAATAAATAAAAAAAAAACTATCGTTATCAACACTTTACAAAACTCATCATCTACGTATCGTTAACTAGAGTAATTCGTGGTACATTCGCCCGTGGAAACGGCTACTAAAACTGCCATTATCTCCACCTGATCAATAGTAATTACGAGTATCATGATATCCATGATCAATAAAATATTTAGCAAAAACCCAAGCTCACGACGCGTGACATCATCGCAGTTTGACATTTTCAAACAAAAAACCAACGCTTTTCCTTGTCAGACAAAAAATATTTTTCCGTAATAGTCTTAATGGTCCATAATAATTTTAGATTATCGAGTGCCATGCGATTGTTACGTAGAGTAACAAATTGTTTTATTGCTCTTTTGTGATATTGAAAATAACATCCGCTTGACATTGTAGCTACTTGCCTACCTACCTATTGTGCAGTAATGCCTACTGAGAATTCTTTAGCCTTAGAATCCAAGTGAGCGATGATAGCCTAGTTAGAGAAGGCACGCCTCACAAGCCAGAGGAAGCGGGTTCAAACCCAGCCGACGGCACGCACCAATTTGTTCATTGTGAGAACATATGTGCGTATTGTATGTCATCTGCTTCATGATTGGAGCTCGATATGGCAACACACTCGCCCCCTGTCACATTTGGGACTGAATATCGTCCGGCGAAGTATGGGTACACCTCTGCCAGCCCCTTGGGGGAAAGGCGTGACGATATGTTACATATGAAATGTAGAATGTAGAAATATAGAATGTGTGCACCACACACACACACGCACACATAGACACACACACATACAAACACATACGCACTCACACGCATACAAACATACACACACTCACACGCATATTTAAAAACTCCACTTTATTTTTAAGAGTTAGCACTAAGCTAGGAAATTTTGTACCTGGTAAATATCTCAGAGTCCCAAGTCACAGGCTTGTACGCCTAGTTTGGGGCTCGCCGGCAATAATGTAAAGGCAATGATTTTTCCACAAACAAACATATTATTATTATAGAATGTAAGTGAGTGCTCTCGTTCATCATACCGGCATCGCAAGAGCAGTAGCCACCGCCGCCGGGAAGACTGTCGACAATGAAGACCCACCATGTACTGCCATCTTATTGACCACGACCACTCTACCAAAAGTGCCCGCTTAAGAATAAGAATCTAAGTAATTCTCAGTAGGCATAAGGTTAGATGTCCCACCCTGGTAGGGTTTAGTGAAGTGTTAAAAATGGTGCAGGTGACTTTACCGCACTAATAGGAGAATTTCGTGGCAAAAGTACCCGGCAGGACACGTGATAATTTAAATATGTGTGATACGATAAGTGGACTAGATCCCTAATAGAGTGTCTATTATCTACCGATAGGTAACAAAAGTCCATCGCCCGATGGGTTGACGACATCACAGCATCAAACCTATCGATAATCCCAGGCGGAAGAGATTGACGTAAGACACGCAAAGGCGTAAGAGAGAGAGAAAGATCTATGAAAACATCCTACGAATATTATAAACGCGAAAGTTTGTAAGAATAGGATGAATGGATGGATGTTTGTTAATCTTTCACGTCAGAACGGCTGAACAGATCTTAATGAAATTTGGCACAGAGATAGTTTATAATCTAGAATAGCACATAGGATACTGTTTAACAGCGGGTGAAACCGCGGGGCGCAGCTAGTAAGTCAATGAAATAAGATAAAAATATAAGAATAAGATTAGATTTGCAGCATTGATTAAATCGATCATAATTAGGTGTCAAATCAAATCTGCCATTTTCGTGGTAACATTCCAGTTCCATTTACTCAGCTAACAGTCAATGCAACACTTACGTAACCACTATCTCGGCCCATAATCACTTACATTCTCCTATTTTCGAACAAATGCAAATCGCCTTGAATCCAAACCGCTTACTAAAAAAAACAATGGACAATCGGAGACATACGATTTACGTAACGCCAAAGAAACAAAACGCACTGGCCGAAAAAAGATGTAACCTCCATCATTTACGTGGCGCATACGTCTTTTTAGCATTAAGAAAAAAAATAGTAACATTTGATCGATGGTATCCATTTTTAGATTCGCTCGGTGCAGTTTCAAAAGTGGGACTCTGTCATTAGAGGCTATTACCAAAGAGGTATGATTCATTGCGCGTTCATTGTCTTGGGTATGTTTGTTTTGGAGGTAGTGATGGGAACAATAATTGAAAGTCATGGGCCGAGACCAAACTTTTGTTCGTGAAACATTGAACATTATGTTTCATTTATCTGTCGAATCTTGCGTCTATGTGGATCGTTCTAGTACGTGGCAGCAAAACTGCACAAATGAAAACAAACAAATTACACGGGAAACTCATAGCATTAGTACAAATGGATAGAAGAACCACAGCTAAAAGCTGAGATGGAAAGAAAAAGTACAGCTTTACTCCTGCGGACCGTATATTCAAGGTTTGTATTTATCGATGGGAATTAGGTAAATTTTGAAAGATTTGAAGGGTCCTCATTAAATTGAGTCTATTTATTCACTTTGTTGAGAAAAATTCTAACTTTTCATTTTAAAATAGTTAGTTTTTGGTTCTATACTACTGGACTTACCTAATTCATACTCATACCTACTCATACTCATTTATTTATACGATTAGTATACGTCAAAGGCTAAAAATCAATTCATTTACAATCGTAATAATAAAAAATTAATTAATTTACAATCGTAGTAATAAAAAAAATAATTGAATTCATATAGTAAATCACTACTTTTTCAGATTTTGTTTGTAATTCTCTTATTCTGTTTTCCTCTGGCTGGAGTATTCTCCCATCTCAACATCACTATGAGAACATTATGACTGGATTTTTCGTAAACTTCGTTTGTTTGCTAGACTATTAGAAGCTTTGGTGCTAACGAGTGTAAATGATGAACTAGATCCGCTGTGTGAAGAAAAGAAAGACCATTTTTGGTGCTCTAGAACATGTGCAAGTATGGATATTTTTGAAATTAGAACACTAATTATTACTCTTTCTAAAGATTTTGCTAACTAGTGAAACTTTTTAGTTAGGATAAGGTTGTTGGTATACAAGACTACATAAGGTATAAGTCACTGACATTCTATTGACTCAAACGCACTTCAAAAGGCTGCGTGTTTTGTTGATACTTTCGTAGCCAAACAGCCTACTTCTTAATAACTAACCCCCCTCTCCCTGTATTCCCGTTAAATAATAATTAAGATCTATGTTAACAAAGGTCACGGTCCCCGGAGTCCGTGAAGTGTTATTTTTAAATATATGAAAAAACAGCCTACTTCACAAATCTTACGAATCATCAACAATTTTTTCCAATCCACCATTCTCATTCTAGACATTACATTAAAGCTTAATGACACACTTTGACGACCGAACTAGTGTCCTTCGCAGTTCCATTATTTTTTTATAATCACAATAATAGAACTAATGTGACCGCAGGCAATGTCGCCGGTCGCCGCAATTTGGCTCGAAATGTCGCAAGATGACAGCCGTGAAGGTTGCATCTCGCACGTGACGTCAGCTACTTGTCACTGTCATCAGGGAATAGGGCTGGCGGGAATCTATCGAGAAGTGATTGAAGGAAATTTGGCGGGAACCGAAAAGATTTTGTAGCGATTTTGTATTATTTTCTAAAACTTGTGATTCTTCCAGTATTAAAGTGTAATAAAGGTAGATTATTAACCTTTACCGGTTCGATAAAGTGCGTTTACGTGCACGAGTTTGATGATACAAACATTAGGAAATGCTACTTTTCGTGTTCTCTACAAAACTCGACTTAAAGTTTCAGAAAAGTATCCACGGCTTTACTGAAATGGGAAAGGGGAGGAATTTGTCTCATCTATCATCACCCTCTTCTCCATCATCTTCATCATACATAGATTTAGCGACTAAAATATTAAACATACGGATCTAAAGTACGCTAAGCATATGGATGACTAGGCGGTATGGCCATGTTAGCTCTAGCCTTGTAAAAAAATGGTTGAAGAGTTCCATAGGTTTAATTGTCCATAGTTACAAAATTTTGAACAATTTGTTATAAAACCGGAACGACTAAATAGTTAGACTTAGTTTTAACAACTTTAAAGCCTGTAGTCTAATATTTGGATCAGGAGATTTTTGTGTTCATACTGTACAAAACTTACATACACGAAGAATGAGCTATATTAGAGCAGTGTATGTGCAGTAAAGCAAACAAATCATTACGTAATGTCGTCATTAATAGATGTAAATGCCACGCTTGCTGTGATTTTTGCTACCATGTCCAGAATTTTTAAAACTCTTCTCTACTCACATTATATTTTTAAACTTAATAGAGAAAATTTAAACAAAATCTAGGTAAGTAAGTAAATAAGTTCTTAGTAAATAATTTTATAAGTGCAACCATCGTTTAGCTTTTAGGTAATCTTGATAAATGGTAAGTATACGAAATCAACATGATTAGAACGAAATATTATTGGCACCATAACGCGTTATTTGCATGGAATACATCGATTCACATAATCATTAATCATCATTTGACATCAAACATCATCAGACAGCCCTGATGACACCTGATGATGTCAACCTTGGGTCCAGTCACGAGCGTTGACAAAACAACATCATCGTGGATTTGTTTAATTTTAGTGGAAAACCGACGACGTCGTGAGCTGCCTAATCAGCCGATGGATTACCACTGCGACGTTTAGGAGAACAAGGGATAAGCTTACGCGGTTTATTAATAAACTCGTAAAAAAACGTGTGTTCGAAGACAAAATTCAAAACAGTATAGAAGGTTTCTACATAACATATCGTCACGCTTTCCTCCGAGAGGGTTGGCAGAGATGTAATGCAACACCCACACTTCGCCGGATGATATTCAATCCCAAATGCGACAGGGAGCGAGTCTGTCGCCATACACCGGGCTCCAGTCATGTAACAGACACAATACGCACTTATGTTCAAACAATTAACAAACTGGTGCGTGCCGTCCGCTGGGTTTGAACCCGCTCCCTGTGGCTTGGTATCATCACTTATAGAAGGGCTCTAGTGAAACATAATAAAAGTTTGAGTTTGTCTCTACATTGAATTGAAGAGATACCAACTGATAGGTAGGTAAATACGAATGGAGTATGACACGCTGACGCCTGGGTTTGTACTGACCTGTTAGTAGAAACGGCTCTTACAAGAGAAAGGGAAAAAGTATTTAAAACTTGGATTTTTTTGTGTTTTTCTAGAATTACTTACTTGCAAATACAGCTACAATCTAATAAAGGAAAGCTAATACAAAACACAATGCCGACTTCTATAAAATCTTTAGAGCGTTAATTCGTTGTTTCAAACAAGTAACATTATTAAAACAAAACCAAAAACCAGGCAAAAACTATCACTTCCACTATCAAGATGAGCCAAATGATACCTCACATGTCGACATCCATCAAGCTGCTTAGGCTGTAGGACGTGCCAAAGAAACCTCATACAAACATACATGCTTACATACATACATACATAAAAACACTCGAAAAACATAACCCTCCTTCTTGCGCAGTCGCCTAAAAAATGTTTGCTTATTTTGACCACAAAAAAATTAACATCCGACGTCGATCTCAATTTTAACAAATAAAAACTCTAACTGCAATATTTTATACCAAACAAATCACCATTTATAACATAGAGCCTGCTCGACACGCGCATTTTCTATGCAAATCTCGATTACTTTAATTGGAATGGCCTTTGCAATAATGTCTGCTTGTCATTGTACGCATAATATTTTATTTACGAACATTGCATATACCGTTTTTATGACTATTATAAATATACCATAACCAGAGTATCGTAAAAAAATCAATGACAATTCGAAAATACAAGGCAACTTTTTTGATAAGATAAGCAAGGATAAAGATTTTGTAGTCTGTTTAGTACAGTTTACTTTAACTTTCAGTTTAGTCTAAGTTTAGTTTTTTTTTTATTCTGACAATATGTTGTTATCTTTAATAGTAAGTTCCTTTAATACGCGCGGGATACACTGCGACAAAATACATTGTCGATTTCTCTAGATTAGAATACTAATTTTAACCAAAAATATTTTTTTATTTGTCGAAATCATTTATGTTTTAACCCAACTCTACCGACTTAAGATTAGGTTACATAAGATCTATAGAAAAACCATTTTTTGTTCACACCAGATTTATCAAGAAATATAAAAAGAGAAGAATATGACTTTAACTGTTAGTGTAACAACTGGCAGCCTTATCACTAAAATAGATCTTTTCTAGGTAACCTTAGGACGGGGGGAAGGTGGATGGATGGGTTAGAAGGCTTTTTTGCACTGAAATTACCTTTGACATAAAAAGTTATGTCAAAAGTGATTTCAGTGTCTTTGCAACTCTTTGTGAAATTTATCGGGGACAATAATAGTTCTAATCTATGCATAATTTCCATCTAAGCAATATCAAGAAGAAGCGGCACGAGTCTAATTTCTAGTACACAGCGCGTGGACACAATACAACTACAAGCAAACGCCGCAGAGTTGAGAGTATTATGTTACGTGTATCAATAACAAAGAAAGAGAGACGTACAAGAGACTATACTATAGCGAGAAGAAGACAACAATAATAATCACTATTGCAACTGGTTGCGTTTGTTTGTGACTACGGTGAATTGTGTGCAGCACCTAATTTATGCGGTCCATTTTTAGTTATTCATACTGCATCTCCCTTATGTTTGATCGAAGATCATTTCCCATTCATATTGCGCTTAAAAATCTCACCAATTAAAATAATTAAAAATAATTGCGTTCACAGTATAATTAAAGCGACATTTTTCTATGGAAAACACGTAAGTGTCAGGCTTTTAAATCACTAAACGCCGGATTTTATGTCAACTGACGATTATGTCGTATAAATTTCCATAGTATAATTAGTTAATTACGCTAATTCGATTTTAGATTAAATATTCATCAATGTTTATTTATTAACATTTTTTAATTGATGTGACATCATATTCTAAAACGAGAGGCAGGAGTGTGACAAACTGTAGGTAACAGGATCTTAAAATAGGTAGTAAACACATTTTATAGTGCTCATTAAAATAATAATATGTCGTTTGGCGTAATGTCATAAAATATTGATGTATTTTATGGGTATTAGTTTACAATTTAACACTTTTTAATAATTTTCTGCTAACTAGATGGAATATTTGTAAACATATTTAGGATGGCTGGAGAAGAGTGGCTAGAGATAGAAAGCAGTGGAAGATGTTGAAGGAGGCCTATGCCAAGAGGGACACTGAACTGAGAGACATTCTGTAAAGCTTAAGGTTTCTCTTGAAATGTAAGGTTCAGGATAAAAGGCTTATTGAATTGAATTGAATTTAGGATGGCTGTCTACAAGAAAAACCAAAAAGAAAGATTGCAAATGTGGTCCATGCTATGACAAATTGAACAAATATTTTTAGACACGGTTATTGATACATCTGGGTATGATGACAAATTAGAACCTGGCAGGCTTCGAGCCTGATTTTCATCAAGCATAGTTAATAACACTTCCGACTAATTCACCATTCGAACAAAACAAAAAAAAACAAAATCGGTTCCTCCGTTCGGGAACTACGATGCTACACACACACACACACACACACTCAAATACACACTCACACACACTCACACACACACTCACACACACTCACTCACACACACACACACACACACACACACACACACACACACACACACGTCGAACTTATAACACCCCGTTGTTTTTGCGTCGGGGATTAAAAAAGAAATGTCAGTGTAGAACACGGCCATTGACATTACTTCTTATCCAACTGCGCAAAAAGTAGAGTTATGTTTTTCGAGTGTATGTATGTATGTATGAGGTTTCTTTGGCACGGCCTACAGCCTAAACAGCTTGTTGAATTTCGACATGTGAGGTGTCATTTGAATCGTCTTGATAGTAGAAGTGACATATGGTACAACATTTTGGAGTCGGGTTTTTTGTTTTTCTTTTAATAATAGAACTTGTTTTTAATCAATGTGTAAAAAAATGTTTACGACGCGTCCAACATATTGGCTACTGTGAGAACTGGGTCGCACCGCCTTTTTGTGACACGACTCAAGCGCCGGCTGATGACAAATGTGTGTGGTGTAAGTGAAAGGAAACAATGGTGAAATGGTTGGTTTTTTTATTTGTTTGTGCATCGGCAGCGTTACATAGTAATACAATACATTTGTGTTTGTTCTATGTCTGGGTGTTAATATGTATTTAAGTATGTATTTAAAAATATCTAAGTATGTATATCAGTCTCTGACAGCCATAGTACAAGCTTTGCTTAGTTTGGGGTCAGGCGACCGTGTGTGGAAGTGTCCCGAATTTATTATTATTAATGATAATAATACTTAAAATAAGGCCAAAACTGATTATAACTATTTACTAAAAATAAATATAAATACAATTTTAAGACAATAAACATTAGATTTAAATAATTATCTAAGGCCTCTATTTTTATAAATGTTCTTGTCCATTCAGGTTGCCTGGAAGAGATCGCTTTGAGCGATAAGGCCACCGATTAAAAACGTAGTTAAGCCTTATTTAAGTACTATTGTAATTATTTTGTTTATTTAAAGAGTTGTTGTATTGTATTGTATTATCAAGTATCCTAATATTAGAAGGTCGATCGAGGCAAGTGTGAAATAAATTCACTAGTACAAAAGTTACATTACTTAGTATGCGTTAGAGCGGAAATACACTAGAGATTAGTTCAAGTTACAGTTTTGAAGATGAACTTCCGCAAAGTAACGCCTGATTCAATCAACTATTACATCAATATATTTACGCTGTAACAGTTTATTGTTACTATTTTTTAGAATAAAGCCCAGCTTTTTGGTATGATGTTAATAAGCTATCTCTATTTCAGTCAACAATCATTCAAATCCATTGACCCTTTTTCAGCTTCAAGAATGTAACAAACATACATATACTCGTACATACACATACTCACGCTGTCACAAACTTTCCTATTTATCGTGTAATTTAAACATTCTGAGCCTCGATTCTACTAAACATTGCTTTTTTGTCTATTTTTGATACCCCTGGCTTAAAAAAAGTGTCAATTTCAGGCAACTCATTCAATTCAATTAACAATTTAAAAACAATTGGTTAGTAGAATTGAAGGGCTGGTACGTATCTACTTATCTTGCCCGAAATATTTTATCGAATTATTACCTCCTTCTTGACCAGCACTATACAATCTTACACATACATCTTACAATCGAACAACCTAATCTAATCTGATACAACCACATCTTACACAGTCTTTCTTAAAAACATCGATCAAAAGACGGCACTCTACAGACGATATTAAAGAAATCGCTTTCGCTTGTGCCCTGACCCTTTGAAGGACGTTTGACAATAAATAGTTGATTAGAAAGAAGTTCCAATCCGAATTCGATACGTGACTCGATTTCGATTCCAAATTGTTTAATGACTCGGCGATAGTCGATCGAGATTATGGCGATAAGGTTTTCGAATGAGGTATCGATTCAGGAAATTGGTTACATCCTTTAACTAGATGCTAGTTTGTGATGATTTATCTAAACGGTAATGGCGAAAATCATTTCATGTAGCCGCTAGAGATGACCGTTATGTTAATTATTTAAAAATTGCCGTACAAAATACTATATTCTTGAATTCTGACACTTTGAACAATGTTTACTACGAATTACGGTAAATATAAATACAAACTGCAAACCTATAAAAATATCTTCTTTTTTTCCCTTTCCGTTTTACGGTTTATTTACCTAGATGAGTTTTTAACACAAAAACAAAAAAGACTTCAAAATTACAAAAAAAAAAAAACAGATTTGTCACGCTACACTTATACTTACTTTCTTTCTAATATTGTAAATGCGAAAGTGAGTTTGTTTGTTTGTTTGTTTGCAACGCTTTCACATCTCAACTACTCAACCAATCATCATGACATTTTGCATACATGTTGTCTGAGGTACAGAAAAGGACATAAAGTACTTTTCATACCAAAACAATTTACGGTTCCTGTGGGACCGCGGGAGAAACCGCGGGGCGCACCTAGCCCAAAAACAAAAACTAATAGAAAGTAGATCTAAACTAAAATGAAATTTGGAAATTTTGAATCTTATATCAATAGGACACAGGTACTTTGTCAAAACAGTCCCCACCAAAAAAAATATTTAATTAGTTACATCTTGCAATGTCCATTACCTTAAAAAGCTGAACGAAAAATAAAGCAGGAAGAGTACCTCCAGCACAGGTAACAATGTACTGTCCAAGTGGGAAACCGAATTTAAAACTTGACCCCCGCTGCTAGCCATGTCAAACCCCAACCAACATACCTCCACACTCAAAACAGGAGCCACAAACGCATTTTCCAAACCAAACTGACAGTTACCCGTCAAAGTTTTTCGAGTACCCTCATTTAGCCAACTGCACAGATAAGTTTGTCGCGCTATAGATTGATAGGCGATACGGCCGCTTTATCTTGAGATGACGAGCTTTTTTTCTTCGGGACCTTTGAGTGAGAATTGTCTTCCGATACATAATTGGATTTTTATCTCTTGTAGATTGAAACATGGCGTGTGACGGAGTTCTTGCTTTGTACAAGGCAATGTTAATTGCGAGCAAGTGATATTTTTTTCAGCAACTCCAATCAAACGCAAAGCAAACTCCAGTAACGGCCACAAGTAATGCCAGATTCACATAGTTATAATTGTTATGATAGTCCTACTATCATCATATTATAAACGAGAAAGTTTGTAAGAATGGATGGATGGATGTTTGTTACTCTTTCACGCCAGAACGGCTGAACAGATCTGGATGAAATTTGGCACAGAGATAGATTATAGTCTAGAATAGCACATAGGATACTATAGGATAGGAGCACTTTTTAACCGCGGGTGAAGCCGCGGGGCGCAGGATAATTTTTACATAACATATCGTCACGCCTTTCCCCCGAAGGGGCTGGGAGATGTGTAATAGAACACCCACCCTTCGCCAGACGATATTCAGTCCCAAATGTGACAGGGGGCGAGCCTGTCGCCATACACCAGGCTCCAGTCATGTAGCAGATGACATACAATACGCACAAATGTTCACACAATGAACAAATTGATGCGTGCCGTCGGCTGGGTTCGAACCCGCTCCCTCTGGCTTGAGAGGCGGGCCTTCTCCAACTAGGCTATCATCGCTTTGTTAATGTAAATTATGTTGTTTATCAATGTAATTGTTATGATAGTAAAAATAATTGTTATGATACGAGTATAATGATATAATTGTTGTGCTATTAAAATATAATTGTTTGCCAAAACAGGTGCGTCCACGATTTCCCCGTTTTCTAAAATTATCAAGAGATATTTTTTTTTCGTTCTCTACTCTTTTTTGGGGACTGAACTATTATCATTCGGCGAAGTATGGGTGTTGTAATGCAACCCTTTTGGAGGACGATATAAATTGTGCATGCTAAACTTTATTTTAAGTCTTTTCCATTTCAAAGCTGTAAAAAATTGTTATTACCCATTTTCACGCAAAATGTGAGCAGACCTGTTTTTCCAAGAATATTCGATACTTCGACAAAGTTTAATCCTTATTGTAACTGTTCCTGGAATGTCGATATCAATTGATACCACTCCCGACCACAGAACACTCTCGAGAACAAAACACAATCAAAAATTGATTGAAAACGCTACAAAATTAGATCTTTTACGAGACCGCGCCATAAAATCATTGGATTCTTGAAAAACAAAATAAAAATCCTTCCTAACAAGCTCTTAATTTATGCTTTTCACGCTTATTTTCTCGTTATAAGGTTCATTATCCTTTACCTGTGCGTTGAATGGTACAATTTGTTGGTCATTTGTCATACATTGGGTCAAAGGGTGATTCGTCGTCGGTTAATCAACGGACGGACGGACAAGATGATCAATCGTGATATGTAAAACGTGGAAAGGTTTTCTTTGGAGTGTGTTGACCTGCTTCAAGAAAGCATCCGATATGTGTAGTTACTTTGTAAACGATTGCAAAAGATTTGAGTAACCCATGTTCTGTTTTAATTGAGTTACCTTAGTCAACCTTGTTTAATTACTCGTTTAATAATTTACAAAAACTAGTAACAGTTTCCGTCCATCCAAGGAGTACCATTCCTATTTCTTTTTCTTCTCTACTAACATACCGTCTACCACCAAAAAAGGTCAAAAGCGCTCAAATTAAAATTACATACCTCGTTCACTATTTCCTAATTCCAAAAACAAAATGAAGGAAGTTTGTGCAATCATTGCAAGCATATAAATATTTAATTACTGAACATTCGTAGTGAACATGACATGTAATAATGTATTCGATATGCAAATCAGCTGATGGGTATGACCGGCGACTCGACGTGCGAACGTCCTCGTTTGTGAGGATGCATGAATTGAGCAGGGGTGCGTTGTCTCACGATACTGTGCGAAAAATTTTACATAGGTATAATAATAATGCTACGTATACACGATGAACACGGAGGACAGGACTAACTGAAGGATTACACTGTTGAATGTGAATCGGAGCTGCATGACCTTATCCTACCATTTCCTTTATACAGGACTAAGAAATCGGCCCGCTACCATCCATACATAGTGGATTTTCCCCGGATGCGCACCAAACGCTTCCGTTCTACATTAAATTTCTAATCCGTACAACCAAGATTGGAACATACTGCCGACTTTCTTATTTCCTGAGAATTAAAATCTAGGCCTTACCAAGGCCAGAATGCATAGACATCTTTTAAGTCTGCGTGCTTCATCTTCGACCACCTCGTCGCTTATCAACAGTCGAGTTGGTAGTCAAACCGCGAACGAAAATGTGACCTATCAGGAATAGCGAAAGCACAGCAAAAAAAATTGATGAAAGAACGGCAATGATGAAAAGTATTACTATGTACCTATATTGAATATGAACAGGGCAAGCGACAGTATTGCTACTATCAAGAAATTGCTAGTTATTTAAAAATTGTTTTTAGGTTCTTCGATTGTTTTTATTATTTTTATTTATCATTATCTGCCTTAATATTATCATACTCATTTGTTTATTAGCGATATTTGTGGACTGTTCTTATTTTTCGAAAATTTCAATATTTATTCCTGCATATTTAAATAGCTTAAAAATTAAGTTACCCTGCCTTAATTCCTTATTTCTAGCAGATCGTGTTGTTTAAATAGTTTTTCTAAAACCGGCCAACATTCACCAAGCACAACGAAAACGCGCCTGATTAGTCACACTCACAATCAGGTGTTTGCTCAAAACACTACCAGGAGTTCACGACTTCCCAGCAATTACCAGCTCCAGAGCTGGTGACGTCACCGACCCACCTTCTCATCACGACTGCAGTGACTAACAACAGTTCTCATATAACATGTTTTATTGTAATCGGTTAAAAATAGACGTGCAGTTAAAAATCGTGTTGATTGAAAGGTTAGGTGTTGGTAGAGCGTGAGATTGTACGGAACCAAAGATGTTTAAAACTAAGATTCTGTATGAATGAATACCCAAAAACCGTAATAAAATGCAGTGCTTAACTAAGCTGGAAGCACACTCTATTACTTACAGCCGGGTATTTGAAAACAGAGTCGTAATGGTGTTGTAATATGGTTACGTTTTCTTGGTCATTTATTTGCAAAACGTTGTTATATGTTGTTATGTTGAATCTATTTTATTTTTATTATTAATCTGACAAAGCCTCTTTACAGCTGCAAATTTGACAAGGCATTTTTACAGCCGATATCCTATATTTTACTGTTTCATAAAATTTTAAATTAATAATATTATGTAATCTGTAAATGACGTTGTCAAGTGTATAGTAGTTATACCTATGACCCGAATAAATGAATTGAATTGAATTGAATATAGTTATAAAGATATTTTTACAGAACAGTTATTTCTAGTAGGTTCACCTACGGATGCGGATATATTGCTATTAAACGTAATTCAAGTTTCTTAGTCGTTTCCTTGTCCCACGGTGTGTGGGGTATGATAAGTAAGTTTTGTAACTTGTCTTTGGTACCTTGTAAAAAAAATTAGGTTCAATTTTAGAAAAGTTATAAGCGGAAACATAAACACAGTTAATGCACATTAATTTTATTGTAAATTTGAATTTTCTGTCATTTACTTTACAGTCTTATAAAAGCAAGTACTTACATATTAGAAGACGTAAGATCATGTTCTAAGTACCTTTTAATTAATCATACAAAATCAAATTAAAATTTATCTACCTACTTGTAAAATGACCACCATAAAACATGTGGTTAATATTAATTGTTAACTTAACAACTTACAATCAATTTAATTGATACAATTCAATTAATAGACAGTACAAAAACAACTATGAACTGTCACTGACGTCAATAAAAAGGTTTCCCAAGTTCACGGGCTATGAAATAAATCGGTGAATCTTAACTAATTAAAACATATCGGTAACAGGAAACAATTAGACAGAAGTGCTTGTAATAAAACTTTTTAACTTATCATAAAGCTTTCGACACACCTGAGCGACTAACGATTACAGAAAAGCTCTACGACACACTTTTGTCGTAGAAAATTTCTGTAATTTTTAGTCTAATTAACTAAACACTTCAGTAAAGCACTTTTCTGTAATCGTTAGGAGGGCTATTCTTACGGAGTGAGATTCAATCTCACCAGTTTTCGTCCTTGATGTCCTTGATTTGAATAGTCATAGGTGTGAGAGTGACCAAGATAAGGTCTGATCTCATCTCACGCGTAGGAAGAGCCCCCAGCTACCTATGTCCAAAGAGTTTTTTAACTTTGTTGAAAATCGACTTGCGTTCTTCTTTGTTGAAAGTTGACGTTGGGAGTTTTGAGGATTCAACTCAATCAGATCTTCGATTTGTCAAACATTTGTATTTATATTCTACAAATGTTGTTCTGTCCTGTTCCACTTCAATAAAATACTTGAAAGTGGCACTAAAATATTTTTTTCAGCTAGTGTTGCAGTGAAATTTTATAGGAACAAAAGTTTTATCAGCTCTACAAGATTTAAATACTACTGCTTTCAGACAGTGACTAAAGAATAGCCTTCACTCGGATTTTTGGCTGACTCGACGGCTATATTTAAGCTTCAGTCGCGTTTATTGCTTAGATGTGTCTATAAAATATAATGGTACGTATGAATCAATTGGTAGGTAGTAGGTAAGTTTGAGATATCAAGAACGTGACGAGTATAGCGAAGTATGAACAAGTACCTGTTTTTGATTACCAGTAGTGGTTGGGAACAAGTGTAGGCTGAGCATGAGACAATTTTAAAATAAAATCATTATGGTACTCAATTTAATTTAAATATTTGAATAGTATTTTTTTACGTTTTTATGGAAGACAGATAGAAGGGTAAAATTATCTGAAGAAAACTTCTCAGGTTATTTATTTCATAGCTTCTTAGCTTCGAGCTAAACAATAATGTTTATTGGACCCACTTAATACAAGAATTTTATTGACATTGCCCAGTAGTGAAACGAAATGGGCCAAAAAAGATACTAAAAGAACTCTGTAATTATGATAATTATACACAACACAGCAGTGTCGTTCGTCAACCCACTTTAATATCGAAACCTACAACTCACCAACATCTTTAGAGAAGTCCCAAAATATTCCCGAAGTTTTTTAAGCAGAGTGATTGCAAACTGCACCTTTGACTTTCAAAGGGGCTGGACAAGAGAGCTGTGTGTAAATCTATGTCTACTACGTGCATTTGCCACCAAATCAGATGCTATACAGCGTGTCTTGAAATGTTTAGTTAATTATTTTATGACAGTGACACTTATTATGGAACCCGCAGACTACTCTTAGCAGTTAATATTGGAGAAGTTTTTTATCCAGTAGCTGCGTAAGGTTAAGGTCTGCATGCGTAATATTTTTGTTCTTACTTTTTTTAGCGATAGCCTAATCGGAGAAGACTCGCCACGCCACGACACGCACCAGTTTGTTCATTGAGTCAACCTTGTGCGTATTTAATGTCATCTGCTACGAAACTGGAGCCCAGTGTATGGAAACAGGCTCGCTCTGTCACATTTGTAACTGAATATCGTCCGTCGAAGTAACGTTGTTATACACCTCTGCCGACCCCTTCGTAGAAAAAGGCGTGACGATAAGTTTTGTGTAATTCTTTTCCAACTCACGCTATCTCATCCTTAAGTAAAGGTTGTTTTCATTAATTTAATTACAATGCGCTGTAGGGAAACTGCGCGCAGAAACGGGCGTATTCGCTACTGGCTAACCGTAGTCAAACAAAACAACCTTTACAAAAATAGAAAATTCTCTTCAACAATTTCGAAGTAAAGTAAACCTACCCTGTATAAACCGGACATTTCGGACAGCAACAAAAAGCGTTAAATCTCCAGAGGTCGTGATTACCATCCGACGGACGGACCGCATTACTTATGTATAGAGACGGACCCCACCGCTGCTGCATATTTATCTTGCACCAATCTCATCTTGCATACTGCAACCCTTTTAGATAAAGCTCCGTGGATTTCTGAAGTCCTGGTACTTTTCGATATGGAAACTGAGAAATAAAGCAGTTACTAGGTATTTTCGTTTTAGAGAACCTAATTTTTTTTTCCTAGCTGCGCACGGTTTTATCCGTGGTCTATAGGAACTGTTATTTTTTTTTGGGATACAAAGTACCCTCTGTCATTTTCTGCCTGACAACGTGTATGCAAAATTTTATGGTGATGTTGAGTAGGTGAAAGCACAACAAACAAAGTAACAAACGAACAAATCTTTAACTTTTATTTTATTACTAAGTTAGGTAAAAGTAAGGTAAAGCTAATTTAAATTCATTTTAATTCTATAAATATTTGTGTGAGCTCATCAGATTATGTTTTATTGGTTTTCTAATCTCGTCTTAAATTCACATCATTGGAAGTATAAAAATCAATTAAAATAGAACCTAACCCCGTTTTACATATGACTGAGGCAGCTGACCTAACAAGAGAGAAAGACTTATACCTACCAAGGAAAACCAAGACTGTACATGATAATGATGATAAAATTCTCGTATAACTAGCTAAAGAAAAGTACACACTACACGCACGTCACTTCTATTTGAATCTTATAATATAAATCTGTGAAACAATTTGGGCAATGTGGCGGCGATCTGCTAATACCATTCGATCCATGAGGCGTAGCCAGTATGTAACCCACATCGAAAATAGCTTTTTAAATCTACACAAACAGCGGCGCACTTGTTTACAGGACAATCCAGGGGATAAGAGGTGGGGCTAGGGTGACGACGAGGTGAGCTTTACGTAGGTTATTTTTAGAATCCCGGTATAGTGATTTGTTAGCCTAAGCCGTGGCTGGCTTTATGCCGTATACTTACCGTACAACATCGTAGCTAACTTCATTTTTTTGAAGTGAAACTTCTAATTCGACTTCCAACAAGGTTGCGTTAAACGTTTAACGCTCCTGGGGAGGGGGAATAGAAAGAGACAAAGCGAGAACGAATGCGTGGCACTCGAACGCATGCGCGTAGTAAGAAAGATACACAGAAGTTACACTTCTTCCACGCAAAGGGACTTCTCGCACTTTTTTTTTACAACAGACTAGGCATGCGTTAGACTACTGACTCGCCTGATGGGAAGCGTCGAAGTGATCGAAGGTGTAACTAACTTGCCTAGGAGATACCTATTCACTTTACTCTTGAACACCCCGGATTATATTCATTACGGTTTCGTTTGATGCAAACAAATAAGTACGTTAGAACCGAATTCTGTAATACTCAAAAACTCAATAATTTTAACATGCCAATTTAATTTTGTTTTATCTTCTAACTTTTTATTCAGATTCTTTTAGACGGCCTAAAGACTCCTAGACTAGCTTAATAGACCTGTATGGACTTAATTTTACTTACGTAGTAGTACTTTTCCTACTTACTAACTACATCTAGTGACTGTACTACTAGTTAGTTTTAATCGTCGTTGACAGTAAGAGGAAGGAGGGCAACAACGACTACAATCGAAAGTATCTGTATCCCAAAGTTCTAAAGTATGGTGTCTCTACACGAAGGCGAAAGAGGCGCTCAAGAGAGGCGATGTATCGACTCGGGCGCACCGCAGTCGCACAGAAATAGCGCTTGACGTTTGTATCCGCGGCGGCGCCTGTTCACTGTCAACTTTACAGAGCACTCTATCTGTAGAGACTGAGCGGACGTGGTAACACATCCTACGTGAGTGACTCGACGCAGCTGCTGTTGTTGCGCGATGGGAACTGTTGCAGCGGCTAGTTTGTTCAAGCAATGTACGAAATAAGTCAGAGCAAAATAATTGATCTAGGAAATGGTGCAATTCTCACATCAAGTATTTTCAAACATCATAAATTTCAAATCATAGGTACTAACAGCACCCGCGCAATCGAATAACGAAAATTTAATTCTCGCTTTGGCTGACAAGGTTCTAAATACAAACTGTAGTTTAAGCTAAATATTGATAAAATATCATCTAGGTAAGTTCATTAACGAAACATAAGCAAATTAGATACCTTGATAGTCTGACAATGTAATCATTTTACAGTTTTATGCGACATTCACAAAACTTGTTTTGATTTCACAGAATACCAGAAAAGTAACAATCAAAACTTTCATGTGGAACTACACTTTACGAAACACAATATTCTGACTTTAATGTTGGTACACTTTTGTGGTAATCTGTGTACTCTGTCTCATCCTACTCTACGCAAGTAAGGAGGGCGCGTTAAAATTGAAAATAAATTCAATATCAATTTGAGCGCGAGCCAAGTGC
Organism: Peribatodes rhomboidaria; assembly: GCA_911728515.1. Classification (NCBI taxonomy): domain Eukaryota; kingdom Metazoa; phylum Arthropoda; class Insecta; order Lepidoptera; family Geometridae; genus Peribatodes; species Peribatodes rhomboidaria. Next base: position 5,465,685 of record OU452181.1, on the reverse strand, counting down.
TGTATCGCGTCCGCGTCGATACGTGACGGGTGTGGCCCACTCGACCCGATACATAAAGAATCACACAAAAACGTTTCAAACATATTTCTAATGGGTGTTTGATGAAACGGAGGTTGCAAATGGCGGAAACTAATGGGAACGATCAATTAGGTACTGTCTAAAACGTCCTACTAATATTATAAACGCAAAAGTTTGTAAGAATGGATGGATGGATGGATGTTTGTTACTCTTTCACGCCAGAACGGCTGAACAGATCTAGATGAAATTTGGCACAGAGATAGATTATAGTCTAGAATAGCACATAGGGTACTTTTTAAACGCGGGAGAAACCGCGGGGCGCAGCTAGTTGTTAGTATTGGTTACTTTGGGGTTTGAATTTTAGTAAACACAAATCACACAAAACAAAAAAAAATGTTTTATTCTTTATTCAAGTCTCTATAATCACATTTCACACTAACCCCCTTAGCAATAAACGTTGTATAGCCTCAAAATAGTTTCACAGTCTTTTATCTTTTCGATCGAGTTCAAAAATTAAAAAAAAAGAAAAAGACAAAACACTGTGTAACTGTTCCTAGGCTATACAATGTTTATTGCTAAGAGGGTTCGATTATAAATGCAATTATTTGCAAGGATGGATCGATGGATGGTTGGATGTCACCCAATCAGGCAACAAAGCTGAACGGATCTGGACGAAATTTGTCACAGAGGTAGTTAATAGTCCGGAATAGCACTTAGAGCTACTCATTAACCCCGGGTAACACCGCGGTGTGCAGCTTGTCTTTCGTATTGGATACCTTGTCCTATGAGAGTAGAACCTTAGAGAAGCTAAGTACATAACGTGTTATCCTACTAACATAATAAACACGAAAGTTTGTAAAAATGGATGGATGGATGTATGTTACTCTTTCACGCCGGAACGGCTGAACAGATCTGGATGAAATTTGGCACAGAGATAGATTATAGTCTAGAATAGCACATGGGATTTTAACACAATTTTTAACCGCGGGTGAAACCGCGGGGCGCAACTAGTATCAAATAAATAATGAAGTTCAGTATCAAATATTATTTTAGCTAGTAAGCTTAACTATAGTTTCATTATGGTTTGACTGACCAATATAAAATATTTGAAAAACTTTTAAAACACTTTTCTAAGAGAAACCGTGTGTCATTCTCAAGCACCACATTTCTTTCGTCGAAAGTTCTCAAGTTTGTATACAGAGTGATTAAAATTTATCGAATTTCATTAACGTTTTCGCTCCAACTGTCAAAATATTGGCACATTGCCATTTGTCATTTTTGTCTCGCCGCGGTGCCAAGACGCCACTTTCAACGCGCAAGAACGAGTTTTAGAGGAAGTTATGACACTCAGTAATGGTTGAGGCCAGAAGATGTAACGGCATTGTCTAATGTACAAAAATAATCAATCAGGTGTGGAATGATGCATGTTCGAAGAATCTTTAATAGATTTGCGAAAAATATTTGCGAATAGCTTAATGTGAACGTCCGGAAGAATTTTGCTTCATTAAGGCGGAGACTAACTGATAACGTTTCATCGTGACGTATCGTGTTCGTGTATCAATTCGCTGTATCAATGCAACGAGCCAAGGCGCTCGCTGCGAGCTTACAAGCCTGTAGGCTTTTTCACGAACTTTTTGATGTCCGCCCGCTGGTGAACCTCGAGGAAAGGTGCTGGTTCGCGCGCAGGAATGCTTTTTCAAATTCAAATTCAAAATCATTTATTTACAGAAATATACATACGTACAGGATAGTTGGTGATAAATAAGAGTCTCACTATATTCAACCCATAAGGAGCATGCAAAAATTAAAAAATAGTAGGAAATAGTAGCTTGTTGAATTGATCCTGCAAACTTTTACGCTAAAACGATATGCATACTCAATAAGTTACGAGGTTCGGCTTCAGAGCCTTTAGAGTATGTGTACAATTACACAGGTACTCATCTGCCATCTGTACAAATTTTTCGTGTGGTCTCCGTTGGAAATATTGAAGAAATGTATGATAGGTAGAAAAAACAATGTAAGCTCAATGTTTTACTGACATCAATAGGAGGAACGACATTCTAACATAAGGTACTTTTCAGAGTTGTGTCAGTTGGCCGTGATGCTCCATAGCCTTAGGAATGAAATCCATCGAAACTGTGTGGACTAGGCTGGGTTGAGATACGCGTAGATGTTTTAATAAAATGTGTTGAACTCACAGATCATAGAGATGAACTTCTTTGAAAAAAAATAGACATGACAACCCAACTTGTTCGTCACTGCTCCGGTGGTTCCTGCCCTTATTACGCTGCCAGAGATAATTCATGCTATGTACATTAGAAGTGAGTACTTAGATGTTCCTACATGGAGACTGATAATGACGGCGACACAAATCAGTTAGAAGAAGTTATTATCAGTCAATGACATCATAAAAGCTGCCCCTAATTTCAACGAGCATGATCTGCAGTTTTTCATGTATTTTTTCTTGAAGTTCCTCAGGACAAACAAAGTACAAAGATTGAAAAAAAAAAGCGGTACAGGGTACAAATTAAAATAACCTATCAATTATAGGTATGCTAACAACAAATTCAGTAAAGTCAGAAATGTATCCAACGGTCACACTGTTAGATCCATTTTTAATACCACCGCAGCTGAAAAACACGCAGTCATTTTAGTCAACCCTCTGTCAATACATACAACATGCTCTAAAATAAAGACATGGACACACGTACCGTTTGGTATGCTTCCAAAATAATTCAATATGCTACATCCTCGAAATCCGGGTATAAATCCCGCGTCCCGGGATCACGTCGGCAATTATCGTCAATCAAACGTGGAACAACAAGGCACAACGGACATATTCTCAAACACTCGCTGTGGACGCAGATTCGAAAGGAACAGATGATTAACTTAAAGAGTAATGTCACAACAGAAAGAAACAACCATAAATATGTATGTACTAACTGCGGCCCGTTGTGTTTCTCTCGGTCAAAAGGTACCTTATATTCTTTTCTGTGTACCCCTGGCAACGTGTATGCAAAATTTCATGATGACCAGTTGAGTAGTAATGACGTGAAAACGTAAAAACATATAAACGAACCAACAAACTCGCTTTCGCATTTACATATAATATCAGTAAAGATTAGGATAACCAGTAGCGAACCATGACAGCCGACGACCAAAAATTACATGAATAAAATACCGTCCACCGTTCTTAAAAATAATTCAGCATTTGAAAGTTTGTCGTGTACTCTATCTTGTTTTACGTAAGTACTTGTATATCTGTGTTCTCTCATATTGTGTGCGGTCGATGTGTTCAGAGAAACGATTGTTTTCATTGGATTCAAAATATTTTATAAATACGTTATTGGCATCGCGAACATCCTACAGCTTTATTGTGGAAAGCTTTTGGGAAAATCGCTGGAAACGTCGTGAGGAACGTCGTACTAAGCGTTTCAAGTCAACTTTTCTCGTAAGAACTACAGAGGTGTGGAACTCGTTGCCAGCGTCTGTCTCTCCACTTAAATACAATCCGGGGGTGTTTAAGAGTAAAGTAAATAGGTATTTCCTAGGCCAGCGTGTTACACGTTCGATCACGTCGACGCTTCCCATCAGCCGAGTCAGTGGTCAAACGCTCGCCTAGTCTGTTGTAAAAAAAAAAGAAAATGCCGGAAAAATATCATTACTCCGACGTTGGCGTTGGTATTTTGGAACCTTCGTCTTTTGGAAAAATCTTTTTTATTTGCTTACTGATTAGTCCTATTTATTTTTGTCACTTCTGATGACGGCAAGGCCGGATTTAGAAGTGTGGAGGCCCGAGGGCGACAAAAGAGTCCCTAATTATTAGAAAGAGATGGAATAGAGAACCTCCGAGTGTGAACGATTATTGATAAATTGATTTGAATAAGTAAAAACAATATACCTAATCATATTTGTACAAATAGGTAGTAGTAGTTTTTTTTTATTATTATTAAAACGTTTGCATTACAATTTGAATTCAACAGATTTTTTTTTCTCGAAATCTATACTGTAAAGGCCCCTCTCTTGTTGAGGCCACTGGGCAGTAGCAACTGTCCTCCCCTAAATCCGGCCCTGGATGACGGGAAATCAGGTTTAACTTTTTTTTAAGATTACTAGCTACGCACCGTGTTTTAGATGCAGTCGAAAAGTATCTTATGTGCTATTTTAGACTATAATCTATGCCTGTCCCAAATTTCATCCAGATCCGTTCAGCCGTTCTGGGGCGTGATTGAGTAACAAACATCCATACATCCATCCAAATTTTCACATTTATAATATTAGTGAGATTTTATGTACAACTAGCTGCGCCCCACGGTTTCACCCGCGGTTAAGAAGTATCCTATGTGCTATTCTAGACTATAATCTATCTCTGTGCCAAATTTCATCCAGATCTGTTCAGCCGTTCTGACGTGAAAGAGTAAAAAACATCCATCCATCCATCCATTCTTACAAACTTGTTCTTGTCTCTTCTACCTCTCTTCTTAACACATTACTCCTACACTTCCAACGCAGACCACACGGAAAATTTTACACAGATGACGTTGCTCATCAAAATATCGTGTAAACTTTTACGATTCAATATCGTCGATCGTATAAAAGACGTCATATCGCGGTCAAATAAATTACTAAGTGTTCTATAAGAAAGTGTGTTTTCTATTTCCGTCGCATCTGTATGCAGTGGGTGATACTCTGGCTTCGCTTGTTTAGTTGTGATTTTTGTTGTACTCACGATGCTAGTCTAGCATAAGTCAAAGTCAAAGTCAAAATGTTTTTATTCAATTTAGGTATCAAAGATACACTTATGAACGTCAAAGTTATTTATATAGACTCGACCGCCTTGTTCGGACAAAAAGCCTCTACTCAGAAGAACAGGCAAGAATAAAAATTTATGTTTTCAAACTTTTCTTAAAATTCAGAGTATATGATAAGTACACTTTTAAGTGCGATAGGTAAATTAGTACATAGTTTAAAAGGTTAATTATCAGTAATAACAATATATGCCTAAAATAAACCTAACAAAAATAACGAGTTACATATAATACAAAGAGATCAAATCAAGTCAGTATACGCGGGTAAAGTACCCAAAGGTAAACAAGCAGTTCTTACTTATTTCTTACTTATTTCTCACTTATTTCTTACATATTTCTCACTTATTTCTCATTTATTTCTTACTTAAATCTTACTTCTTGCGTGCAACTAGAATATACATGAATAAAAGATTTTTTTAAATCGGACGAGACACTTTTCTGACGCAAATTACTATTTAGTACATCATTTCAGTGATTAAGAAAACCAAAGACTGAAAATGATAGATAGCCTTGTGCGAATCCTTCAGGCCACTTTAAAAGTATGTTACTAAAGCTACTCTCAGCTGGCTTTAGGCTACCCACTCGACCTATACGTACTTCCTTCAAAGAGCAAACGTAACTTCCGTGTTTAACGACTTCCAGTATACCGATTTTTTTGCGACAAACGCAACCTCAATAGTCCAGTTAAGCATCAGCTGAATTGGCCCCAGCTTGTGGCCACAGATAATACAACCTAGTCGAAACGTGTTTACCCAAATAGTTAAGGAGTCCCGTAAGATCATTAAAACAAAACAGCAATACCTATTACAACGTACAGACGGACACGCAGATCGTGTTTTATTACACGCTGAGATGTGTGGCATCAGTCAGGCGCCGTCGTAACTTTTATGTGGATCGATATAGGACGAAAATAATAAAGACGTGGATCATCGATAAATCTGTTGACAACACTCACTTTGAAAGCATTTGATATTGGTCATTGGTGGAAAGCGTCGCGGTTCGGCTTTTAGTGGTGGTGTGAACTGAGCTTTACTTTACCTGTTAGTATCCTACTAATCCTTCCTACTAATATTATAAGCGCGAAAGTTTGTATGTATGGATGGATGGATGTTTGTTACTCTTTCACGCCAGAACGGCTGAACAGATCTGGATGAAATTTGGCACAGAGATAGATTATAGTCTAGAATAGCACATAGGCTACTTTTTAACCGCGAGTGAAACCGCGGGGCGCAGCTAGTCTTAAATATATTTTATGGCAATATTTTACTGACCATTTTCTTTTTCCGTTAATCACACTATCACACTAATATTATAAAGGCGAAAGTTTGTGAGTGTCTGTTAGTGTATAAGTGTGTATGTTTGTTAGTTCTTCATGCTCAAACGGCTTGACCAATTTAAATGAAATTTGGTATAGAGGTAGCTCACACCCTTTTTTTTTTTTTTTTTTTTTTTTTTTTTTTCACCTTGGGAAAATCCTTTATGGATACCACCAACAGCCCCGGGTGCGGGCACAGAGTGGTTATGTGGGAATCCCGCCACTGACGGCCTACCCACTAAAAACCCAAGGGTGTTCCACCTCGGCGCAAAATGTCGGGGCAACGGGTACGCTTCCGGACTCCTCCGCAGCCCCGACAGCACCAGCCCCTTCGGGCACCACCTCGAGCTTGCGCTCTCTCCCTCTCGATGACGATGTGTCGAACACCAGACACATCGTCATCATCCACCTCCTCGGGGACCAATTTTGCCCGTGGGCACCAACCAGCACCCGTGCCTAGGCGCCCATGGTCCCCATGCGACGGGTCAGATGAGTGGCCCCGCCGCCTGCCACTTCGGCCGCAGAGGATAGGGAGAGCGGCAACGACACACCGACACGCCTCTTCCTCTGCGGCCCCACCGCGTCCGCCATCGAAACGGTGGCAACCCCGTTTGGGCCGCGGAAGGTAGGGAAAGTGGCAACGACACACCAACAGTCCTCTCCCGCCGCGGCCCCCAGCCTTCGGTTGCAGTGTCGCACACGCGACACTGCACCCCGCCTCAGTTGTGGGTCTGCCCATACAGACCCACACCCTACTTAGGCCGCTTCCATGTGGGCTTTGGAGGTAAAAGCCCTAAGAAGCGGCCCCACCTCGGATTCCTCTTGGCTTCACCGTGGTTGACGAAGCCACGGCTACTGAGCCCCCCCGCCACGACAAGGCGGGAACCCTCGGGGGAGAGGTAGCTCACACCCTGGATTAACACATAGGCTACTTTTTATCCCTTAAAAATGTAATTATATACCAGTAATGTATACTTTTTACCCGCGGGTAGCACCACAGGGCGCAGCTAGTAATATAGGAAAAGAGTCGATAACAAAATAATTTTCGTGGAATAAACGATACTTGTAACAATGAAATGACGTTAATTCTGTCCCCTGTTCTACTAACCAATTGTATATATGTGTAAAAAAATCGTTAATGGATTGATTCAAATGGACACTTTTTGTATGCCAAGAGTGTCAGAAATAGACAATTCAATAATAATTTAAAAACAATTGCTCAGTACAATCCGAGTCCCGGACCATCGAAGATCTGCTCGAGACAAATAGGACTGCAGTAAAAGAAAAGGAAGGTTTTTACTGCAGTTGGTACTCACTTAACTAAGTGGATTGAAGTGATAGGAATGATGGATACAAGGCAAGCTTTTTAGGGTTTAGTGAGTAGGAAACTCCATAAAATGTCTTTAAAACAATTAACGACAATTGAAATCCAAAAACTAACATTAATAGTAGTAAATTTAATTTATTAGTATATTTAGTAATTAATTTGTATATTTAGTAATTTAGGTATTAGTATGTAAGTTTATTAAAATTCTCAAATTTGTAAATACATTATTTAATATTTTAATATATTTTTTTAACCTTTTTTTTTTCTTTAGCACACACCACCGTCCATGCTTAATCATAATGTCCTCATTCCATCCAAAGGTCGTCTGGAAGAGATCGCACTGAAGCGATAAGACCACCTATTGTGCTTAAATTATTGAATGTTTAGTTTAGATTTATTTTGTATTTGGTGTCAATAAAGAGTTTTTGTAATGTATTAATTTCAAGAAATACTTCGAAGCTATAACTGTCTCTGCCACGGATGTCTGATACACGTTATGCGCTGTACATAGCCGCTCCGACATTTGAATAAGATGTTATCGCATAGTCCAGTTGCTCGTCCCAGTCGTGTCGTGTCGGAGCCGGGGCGTGACAGATCGTCAGATATAAACGGACTTGACAAAGAACTATTTTAACATGATGCTTGCATAGACGATAAGGATTAGGTATTACGGTCCGTTCACTGAGAATGAGTGCAATATCATGATTTAAATAACTTTTACTAGGTATAGTGCAATCCTGATTATAACAACCAAATGTGAAATACCTACCTGCTGAATTTGTTTGTACATATTTTTACCTAACTAATGAGTTACAATTACTCAGTTCTATGTTTTTTTATTATGAAAATCAGGGACGCAGACTAAGGTTATGATCTCATTTCTAGTTCACGTTGTACAGAGAATCACAATGAACATGAAAAATAACAAGCACCATAATATAGTGACCAAACCGTAATTGTTAAAAATCTATAGTTGCTCTGCCTACAAATAGATCAAAAAGACTGATTGCTCTTTCAGAAAATATTTACTTCAGAAAATTATCGAAATAAACAAGCGATTAAGTCGTTTAACTTCGACTCAGTAACAATTTAAACAGTAGTTTATATCAGTACCTACAGAGTTCAATATTGTTTATTACCATCCCAAAACCGTAATTTGCAAATACGCTCCACATAATAAAATTAATTCTTCAAAACGTTATAGCCATGCGAAGTCATTTTCAAAAGATTGTTTATTTCTAAGCTTTTTGAATCTTTTTACTGTACCCCAAATAAAATTCACACCACCGTCCAAACGGCAATAGAGAGTAAATACGTCAAAAATATCACTTCCGCATGTCAGGGCTGCCTCTAATGCCAGCTGAATTTTGCATCTGAATGCTTCACGCGGGGGCGGTAATGTGACAAGTGACAACCCTACGCTTGTTTACAAAATGAAGGTTAGAAATGCATTGTTTCACGCGCTTCGGTTCGAGCACATTTTTTTAGCAACATCGAGTTTTGGTAAGCTCGTAAGTGTTGCTATCACAAAATTTCGTTTTTATCCTATTTTTTTTGTAAATATAAATATACCATGTATCTAGAAGGTAAGCACTAGCCTAGAATAGTAAATAGCTATCACGCGAGGCTGTCAAAACACACCATAAGGTTCTGAATGGCATATTTTCTACTGGTAATGATACTGTGCTTGATGCTGTTGGGATTCGAATTCACAACCCTGTCCCGTGCAATAAAACCACGCTAACCACAGCAAAGCAATCACCACTACAAAAACTTTTTTGTAAACCGTTTGCTTATCTGTTTCACAAACATCCATGTTACCATGTTATACGAAGTCACGGAATTTACCATAATCTCTCCACTATAACGCATCATGGTTCCCTGCATGTAGGACATTACTAACGCTCTGCGCTATGGGGTAGACTCCCCTTGCTAGCTTTTATGGTTATCTGCATTTTATCGGCCGTTTGGTGTGATTATTTGAGATGTTACTGGGTTTTAAAGTAGTGTTTAGTTTTTGTTCGCGATTTGAAATGGGGAGTATTTTGAACGAGCTTGCATGCGGTTTCTTAAAACGCGGGTTCAACCTGGAGCTGTATTTTCTACGCGTAATGATAATGGTCATCACGTGTTATCCATTTCACACCAGCTACTTGAGTCATACGAGCGAGCGTAAGGCCAGACAATGATCATTGCCAAAACGCTGACGAAATAAGGGGCTGGTAAAGATTGGCAAAGGACCAGGATGAATGGCGTACAAGTGAAGCCTTTACTCAGCAGTGGGCGATAACAGGCTGTTCATGATGAAGATGCGGTCTTAAGAAAGCTTAAAAGTCCCATTTCGGACAGTGTCCGAAACTTTAATGTCCAACTTTAAAAGAAGTGCAACCATCTTGCCTGCATTTTCAATGTTATTGTTCCTGTGGACTTTTATTTGCGTATGTCACAGTTTTTAGGTCGCTAGAAGCCTCTGGGCTTATCAGCCCGTCCAGTGAGTCTATGAGAAATCCTAAAGGCAAGTGCATCGGATATTATCGGCATGCCAATGCCTCTGGTAGCCAGGCAGCAATCAGGAGCCTTATCGACACACAAATCGAATGATAAGAGAACCGGTATCAGGCCTGAGGTCGTCAATCGAGAGCTATCTCCACGACGAGCGACTAGACTTCGCACTTTCTAGTTATTTACTGTTTGGATACGATGGTAGAATCTCAGTGAGAATGTACTTAGCCAATGCATAAGCATACTAACATACTTAATACTTAACTTAGAGGCACACGTTTGGCCAAGGCTAGAGTTTAAGTATGACTTCTAAAGCCTTGGTCAAAAAGTATTAGGGGTGCCTAATATTTTTGGCCATGGCTGTATGTAGTGTACGTATTACAAAGTACAATATTTATTTGGTTCAATACCAGGGGCGGATTAAGAGTTGTGGAGGCTCTAGGGCAACAGGAAAGTGGAGGCATCTAATTATTACTCAAATAAAATAAAAAACCAGTAAAAATGCAATTTTATTTATTCCAAGACACAAATTACTTAACTACTTATATTTGTACAAGTAGGTATTAAAGTAAAAATATTTTAAAGTAAATTTCTATAAGCCTCTATTCGAACCCGCTCCCTCTGGCTTGAGAGACTAGCCTTCTCCAACTAGGCTGTCATCGCTTTGTAAATATGTTATATGTATGTAAATCAGTTTCTGGCAGCCATAATACATACAAGCATTGCTTAATTTGGGGTCAGACGACCGTTTGTGCATTAATGTCCCGATAATGTATTTTTTTATTTTAATTCCGTTTATGAAAAAACGATATTACTAAAAAGCAAAATTTTTTAATTTACAATTTATAAATCAAATTGCATTTCCAAAAATTCTAATTCAATAATTAGTATTCAAGTTCAGTTATTTGTTTAATTTACTGATCGTGCTCCAAAGCTAATAGTGAGTAACTCACCTCGACATTTGCACGACTAAATCATAATTGATCAGCAAAGTTAACTGTCAGTACAATGCGCATGAGTGGACCTTATGATGGATCGCTGACTAATAGGTCAGATGTTAAAACGGTAGGGATAATAAAAAAATACATATTATTGTATCTAATTTGATTATAGAGCTTACGTAAGCTCGGTTTTGTTAGATTTTCAATAAAAACTACCTTCATTTTACTCATGGTATAGGTAATAAAATACTCCGCCAGGTATAGCATTCAGCAACACGTAGTGACGTCAATCGATGCTTGAGCAAGATGGAAATAAGTCATTAACAACAAGTTCGAAAGAGACGGATGACGATGACGTCATTGCGTGTTTGCTGAATGCTAACCTTGTTTTTTTTGGATCATGATTTTACATATTGAACTATGCACATCACATATCATCACGCCATTCCCCCGAAGGGGCTGGCAGATGTGTAATACAACACCCACACTTCGCCGGACGATAATCAGTCCCAAAATGTAACAGGGGGCGAGCCTGTCGCCATACACCGGGCTCCAATCAGGTAGCAGATGACATACAGTACGCACATATGCTTACACAATGAACAAATTGGTGCGTGCCGTCCGGCTGGGTTCGAACCCGCTCCCTCTGGCTTGAGAGGCGGACTTTCTCCCAACTAGGCTGCCATCAACTATGCAAGAACGGTCAGTTACGTTTTATAATATTTTAAGGACAATACGCACAATAATTTGTTTTTGTTTTAAGAATAAAAATACGTATTTACGTCTGTACTCTTTACCTTTTTGGAAAAATATCGAGAAGTGTTTTTTTTTTTTTAATTTTTTTTTAATGTTTATTCATTAAAAAAAATGTATACCATAATAATAATTATAATTTATCATTAGATGAATAAAAGAGACTATCTATGACCCAATCCCGACGTCTCAATAGTCTTTGATCACAAATACCGACGCGAATTATTCTCCCTAAAATGTCCACTCTTTTTTTAGAAAATTGCTTAAGATTTTTTTTATAAAACACGTACCAAATTTCTTTAAAACTAGATAGATAGATAGATAGATAAACTCTTTATTGTTCACACCACAGATGACAAAACAACAAGAGAAAAATAATGATAAAACTTATTAAATAGTGTAACAACTGGCGGCCTTATCACTAAAAGCGATCTCTTCCAGGCAACCTTAGGATGGAGAGGATACGACAAATGAGTATGGGACAGGGTGTGCAAAAAAAATTACAAAAATAAACATAAGATTGATACAAAGAAACAACAACAAAACATCGAGTATTATACCTATACACCTACATAAACTTACATAAAAGTACATCATACTAATACAATACATTCTAGTACTTAAAATACCTATAGTTAATAAAATATACTAATTATTACATACATATATCACTAAATACATTTAATTATTACATACATACAACACTGATAAATAAAACTACCAAGAAAAAACGTTCCAGTTTATCATTAGATGCACAAAATAGATAGACTAGCCATGACCCAATAAATGCCAGCCGCAAACATGTAAATCCCTCGCCAGACAGGGCGCTGTAAAAACCATGACGGCACCCGGATCCCAACGTCTCAATTGTCTTTGATCACAAATACGTGAATAATTCATCACATCACAGTCGACAGTGACGTAGAGTAAAGGATGGGGTGCAGATGGAAAACGTGGCAGGTCTTAAACGCGAAAAAATATAGTAAAACAAAATACCTAAAGCTGTAGTGAAATACTTCTTGTTGTACTAAACCTAGACATAAGTAATTTATTGAAACAATATAAGCCTAAAATAAACCAAACAAAAATAACAAATTACAAATAATAAAACAGAGCTCAGTATCCGCGGGTAAAGTACCCAAAAGGCTGGCAACGTTACCTCGCTGAATAGCAATGCTAATTCGCTGACCGAGGTAAGCACCAGCCCTTTGGGCGTTTGTTCTCTCTATCAGACGCTTTGACAGCTCATTGAAGAGCAACCATGCGCTTGGACCCCAAGGGCCCAAAGTTTCTACCCCAAAAGGCAGAAATATGTATCCATCACCGAGGGATTCATATTTCCGTCTCTTGTGGGTTTCCGCCGATGTTACCGCCGCTCCCGCCGTCCTGGAGGTAGATGATACATGGGATGCCGCCAGTGTGTCGACGCATGTGGCATCCCACACCAGTGGCCTACCATGACTCCAGGGAATCAATGTCATTCCGTCAGGTCTCTTACCATCGTCGCGTGCGATACCGTTCGGCTCAAGTATGGCCGGCACGTTGACAGTGGTAAGAGCCCTCCGAATGACATCGTTAAGAGAGGCGTGTCGGGACTGGCGGCCAGCGCTTTGGCGGCAAGAAAGACCGTGATGTCCCTGACGGTCCACGGATGCTCCACAATGGCAATGATGGGGCTCGTTTGTATTTGCCCCGATTTGTATTTTTATTATTATTTGTACTAAACTAGTGAGATAATATAAATTTGTATAAACGAAACTTTTTAGCTGACACTTATAATCTAGGTGTCTTCAAGTCTCGATTGAATCGGTTTCTTCTAGGCAAGTATGCTCCATCGTAGGCCGCATCACTGCTTATCATCAGGCATGTTGGCGGCCAAACGCAAGCCTATTAGTAATAAAAAAAAATAGCTAGAGATGCATTATACACGTATTTTATTTTTATCCGACTTCAAAAAAGGAGGAGGTTCTCAATTTGTCTGTATGTTTTTTTGTATGTATGTTACGCAATTATTTTACTCCGCGTTTTTGTTTTGTTTTTGTTTGGTAGATCACATTTGTTTGGTAGATCACACTTTTATAGGAGTGGTCGATCGCATATACATTTTATCGAAATTGGTCAAGTCGTTTTGAAAATATAAACAAAAGTCTAATAATTATTTACATGGATGATGGGAAGTCGGATTAAAAACTTTTGCTTTTTTATATATTGGAAGCATTTTACATTAATTATTGTTGTTTGTGGTGATTTTGTTTTGATTTGTAAAACTAATTTACAAGTCAAATATAATTAATAATAATAATAATTTATAACAGGTATTAGATCATTATTATATAAAATATATGTAAGGAGATTAAAACAGCTTAAATTTTTAAAAAAATTTAGAATTTCGAAAACAATTATTTCTGTAATTTTAATTTTAATGCGCTTGTTTTCCTGTATATAAAACTGAAGCATTCAAACATACACTTGTTTTCTTTGTTTTTTTTTTTTGCTATTTTTATTCGACTTCGAATAAGAATTCGAAAAAAAGTGAGGTTTTCAACTCGACTGTATGTTTTTTTAGATAATAACAATACCTGAAAATCGGAAAGACACTTTCATTACAGCATTTCTATCGTAGATGGCTATATCAAAGACTTCACATATCTGTTTTATTAAATCTTAATCTTTTTCTTTTCTCGCTGACATTTGAAATACATTCTAGACTAACACGTTACTTTATTTCCGAAATAAAACAGGATTCCTACAAGACATTAATAAAAGAAAAACTTACTGCCGTCTTTGTACTTCTTCACTCTACAAAACTTCAAGGCTAGAGTGATTAAGTACCTTATGGGTCGTCGTGCTCCATCTTAGACCACAACGTCACTTAGCATCAGGCGAGTTGGTGGTCAAACGACGACGTGTTCTACATTAAAAAAAAAAAAACAAACAAATACTCGGCTGCAAAATATTGTACCCTATGTCACTTTCACTATGGAGACGATTCAAATGACACCTCACATTCTGCTTAGGCTGTAGAGCGTGCCAAATAAACCTCATTCACATATACATACATACATACATACCCACATACATACATACACTCGAAAACAAATACGACGTTCTATAAAATACCAAAATAACCAAAAAACATAGTTATTCGTTTGAGTTTTGTATTAACTTTATAAAATACCGTCACGCCTTTCCCCCGAAGGGGCTGGCTGAGGTGTAATACAACACCCACACTTCACCGAACGATATTCAGTCCCTAATGTGACAGCGGGCGAGCCTGTCGCCATACACCGGGCTCCAATCATGTAGCAGATGACATACAATACGCACATACGCTCACACAATGAACAAATCGGTGCGTGCCGTCGGCTGGGTCGAACCCGCTCCCTCTGGCTTGAGAGGCGGACCTTCTCCCAACTAGGCTGCCATCACTTTGCCAGAAATAATAATTAAAAACAGTTATTTGGTATTAAAAAAAACTTGTAGAGCACAGCTTTGGGCTAGCAATTTTCTTTGGCGTTTGAACTCCTTTAAGAATTTTTAAAGAGATTACCGAAATCATTAGGTATTCTCACTTAAGAATCTGTTTGAACAGTTTTGTAAGGGACAGGAAGATTAAAGCACAGCCCCAGGGTGGGGCTTTGCTTGGCTGGAGAATTGTTTCTTGGTATTTTCTTAGGTGGATATTAAAATAGGATAAATTAAATTAGAACGGATAATTAAGAGCACGTGTAAAATAAAATCTAAAAACTCTGCTCTCTACTACTGTCTACTGAAAACGTGAACTTTTGGTATCAAATTAAATATTGCACAAAATTATCCTTTGAATGTTTAACACTAGTGTGCCCCGCGGTTTTACCCGCGACTAAGACTACGTGTTAATCCAGGGTGTCAGCTATCTCCATAGCGAATTTCATTAAAATTGGTCCAGCCGTTTGAGCGTGAAGAAGTAACAAACATACACACTCACAGACACACACTCAAACTTTCACCTTTATAAGATTAGTTTATTTAATGTTGGTTACTGACAAGAATATTATTACGAAAAGTAAAAAGTTATGGGTACGAAATCATCCGATCAATTTCCAAATTTTGTAGATTTTAGTAAAACAAGTAGGAAGGTAAATAAAAAAAACGTAAAATAAAATACGGAATATAACCGATAAGTGTTTACAGAAATGGGTAAATTCTCCTTAATCCTTCAATTTTGTTTTTAAAACGTGAGCAACATAAAATCAACAGTGTAAAATAAATAATAATAATAATAATAAATCATTTATTCACCAAGTATCATAGACTCATACAATAATCAGAGTAACAGTCACATTATTATCATCATAAATTGCACCACATTAATAATTAACAGAATAATAGAAATACGAGTACATTATGAATTAATAAACTAGAATGATTTCGTTTTAAATTTTCGGTTGTCCATCGTCCAAGTTAATGCAAACTAGCCTATGAAGGTGTATTCAAAACTGATATGTTTCAACCACCTGTCAACAAAGTAAATTACGTAACCAAAATCCAGTCACAACCGGAGACGTCATTAGCCGCAAGCAACTCAATCAATCACCGCTAGCAATTAAAAATAACCAAAAACAAATGACATCTTAAACCCTGCAAAGCGTTTTGTCAAAGTTAACAGCGTGTTATTAAGTGTCAGACGAAAAAAATGGCACCGAAATCAAAAACAAGGTTTCTAAGTTGAGGAACCTTGATGAGTTTCTGAGGTAACCTTGATGCTAGTATAGTGCGTTTTCTGAGTGCAATTTTAGTGAATACTGAATTTTTTTTTTGTTATGATTACTTAAACTTTAAACAAGAAAAAATTTGAGTTCAATAGGCCAGCAAGGTAAACTCTCTGAACGCTGTCTCTAAACATCCTACTTCCTACCTATAAGGCGAAAGTTTGAGTGTATGTTTGTTTGTTACTTCGTTACGCTCAAACAGATGAACGGATTTTCATAAAAAATGGTATAAAGGTAGCTTATACCCGGGGCTAACACATAAATGTAGGTTACTTTTTAACTGCGGGTGACACCATGGAGCGCAGCTAGTTCGTCGTAAAATATGATATTCCCAGTCATCCAATTTGTACTCATACAAGTACTAAGATCCCTCAAATAGTAATTAAAAATTTACAAAACATACTCGTAAGATAAGACAACAAAATATGTTAACATAAGATAACAAAAGTCACAGTCCCCGGAGTCCGTGGAGTGTAATTTTTTAATTTAAAAAAAAGATCGCAGTCAACTTTCTCAGCGTTCTAAAAGCTCGTCTCAACCGCCTCCCGCAAACCGCGCTTTAGACACAGAATAAATAACAGTTACTACATGAAGCGGTGATTTTTAACACAGGCGGCCGTCTTGGGAAAAATGGGTTCGTATTAGCATTTTGTCCGTCGCCCTGTTATTAAATCATAACAGGTATTACACGACAATTAGCGACTATTCTCACGGTGCAGGCGACTCGGAGTAATTACAGGCCTTTGGCTTTTGGACGGTTTTTACTTATGAAGCTTTGGAGGTCAGTTTTAAATGGCGTCATGGTTAAATTTTGCTGGTACAGGTGAATTAGCTTGGTTAAGGTTTTAAGTTAATTGGAATTTGATTAACATCTTTTTTTCTACTTCTTTTGAGAGGAAAGAAGCAATTTTGGAAATGAAGTAATTACAGTTCAATTCGTACTATTCAGTTCATTCATTCAGTGAGTGCCAATTTTCTCATTGGCACTTTTTTTTACCAACAACTCGTCAGATGTAAAAAAAGTTAGTCGTAATGATTAGAAGTAATTATTCACTTACATTATTAGGATAACAAAATAAAACCAATCAATAAAATCTAGGTTTTAAGAGAGCACTGTTGTGTAAAAATTGGTTGATGAGCTTTTAGCTTTATAGAAAAACCACACACAGAAACACACTTATACAATAAAACTTATACTAATTTGCAAAGTAAATACTACACCTACATACTCATACTCAAACGTCATCAGATCTCCTTGATCTCACACACACATTTCACATCACAAACGTCTACGCAGCACAAACTGAATAATTAACCCCAAGA
This sequence comes from Peribatodes rhomboidaria, assembly GCA_911728515.1. NCBI lineage: Eukaryota > Metazoa > Arthropoda > Insecta > Lepidoptera > Geometridae > Peribatodes > Peribatodes rhomboidaria. The sequence goes on along the minus strand of OU452181.1, from coordinate 5,447,947 downwards.
TCTCACAACCAAAAAGACCAAAGCATTGCTTTAACATCTTCAAAGATAATCCACATCTGAAGATTACAGCAGGTCTGTATACCATAGTAACACGAGCACACAAAGTGTTCAACATAATATCTTCATTAAGACTTGACAAAATGTACAAAGACGATGTTCGCCTAAGGCTCGAGGGTGAAGGGATGGCAAAAATTGTATTAAGTTAATTAATTAATTAGTATTAAGCTGGTTATTTTTAATGGTTACTTTATATTTTATAAAGCAGCTATAATTATAGCAATTTAGATAGGTACAGGTAGGTATGAAGAGTTATGTAGAATTGTAGAAATGGAAGAGAGCTTTTGGCGCAGAATAAATAGTAGTACTTACTATCCTTTAGCAATAAAAGTTACAAGGCGCTCAACATTGTTTGAAACCTACATATAGCTAAAACTAGCTAACTACTAACTAACTAACTAGCTAACTAACTATAATAAACTAGCTATTACCACCAACTTCGTACGCGTTTCCGCGTAAGACCTTCCTCGTGATATACTATAACTAATAATCAAATTCCACCGAGATCCGTTCAGCCGTTTAGCAGTGAAAAGCCTACAAATAGACAGGCAAAGAGACAGAATTACTTTCGATTATATAATATTATTAAAGATATCATAGATAATAACAATGTATAATACAGATGTGGAATGACCGCCGATGGTCTTTCCACCAAGTTGCAACATGGACCGTTATAAAAAGGGTGTAGCATCGCTGGGCTAGTGTTGCAAGTGGTCATAGGCGGTGGTTACCGTTTACCATCAGACGGGTCAAATGCTTGTTGACACTCTTCTTATAAAAATAATGATATTGTAAGATGGCGCTTAAATCCTTCCTCCTTTGATTCATACCTAATGAGAACTTCCAAGGAGTGGAACGCATTTCCTGCCTCGGTGTTCCCCAGGAATAGTTACAACCTGAGTCTCTCTCTCAGAGACTCTTTAAGACAAGAGTGAATAGGCACCTCATGAGCAAGCGTGTTCCATCGTAGACCACATCATCACTTTCTATCAGGAGGGCTATTCCTACGCGTGAGATGAGATGAGATTTTATCTTGGTCCCTCTCACACCTAGGACGTTTCAAACAAGAGCAACAGGAACGAAAAAAGGTGGAAAAAAGGACAAATCTCCGAATAGGGCCACTGGTGTGTTGTGGTCAAACGTGCCCTTTCAATCATAAAAAAAACAGTGTATCTAAATAACATAAGTTTTTCTGAATAGCAATAAGTTTTGCAAAGTCCCTCAGGACAATCTCTGCAAATACGGCTACTTAACCATCAGCTGAGTTAAACTAAATTCGATAACTACAGAACCAGCAAGTCGGCTTTGGCAGTAAATAGAAACGCAGACATAACTCCTTGTGGGGTAATAGAGGGTGACGCGGTCTGAAAATAGAGAGTATGGACAATAGGTACAAAACTGATTATTATTTCTAACTTTTTTAGGCAGTATTTAGTAATTTCGTTTTCAAGATAAGCCAAATAAAATTCATGTAAAACATTATTAAAAAGATAATCTATAGGTAATTTAATCAAAAAGAGAACTAAGAAAGACAGTCATTTGATTATCCGACAAATGACAGAATGTAGGTATTTTTCAAAAGACTGAAGAGAGGCATCATATGAAAAATTAAATGTTAATAATCTGCCTCTAATGGCAAAGTCTGTTTTTATATGACAATTAAGGCTGATGATGATCATAAATACAAAATGATCACGTCTGTATTTTTATTTGAAAACGATATCGTTACATCTTTGTCGCTCATGAGCTCAAAACTAAACAATCTAAATACGTCGTAATAGTCTAGTAATAGTAATAGTAATATAGTAGTAGTAATATAGTAGTAATAGTCTTTACTAATCTGGTGTGGTAAAAAAGCGATGACAGCCTAGTTGGAGAAGGCCTGCCTCTCAAGCCGAGGGAGCGGGTTCGAACCCAGCCGACGACACGCACCAATTTGTTCATTGTGTGAACATACATATGTGCGTATTTAATGTCATCTGCTACATGACTAGAGTCCGCGCGGTGTATGGCGACAGGCTCGCCCCCTGTCACATTTGGGACTGAATATCGTCCGGCGAAGTGTGGGTGTTATATTACACCTCTGCCAGCCTCCTCGGGGAAAAGGCGTGACGATATGTGACTAATGTGGTGTCTTTTACACAGCTCGTAGTAAACCATGCTTTTAATTTATCTCTCACAAAAATCTATTAAAAATGGGTAAGCTTATCTTCACGAAGATGGAACCAAAATCTAAAACTTGTAACCTTAACTTTACTGTATTTGTGGCATTAATGCTTTTGCAACATTGTCTGCAGAACCACCCTTACTGTTTATGTAACCCAACGAAGCTAGACAAACCCGGAGGGCACGGGTTAAGTTAGTTTCCTTCCGCAGGCATTTATATTTATTAATTAGGCTTTGACAAACTGCGTGTTTCAATGTAACCCTCTGTTTGAGAATGCGATTTGCGTAGAAATTAATTAACTATCATATCTTTCATGCAATTGTTAGACGACAAATCAAGAAAATTAATTCGATCAGCAGAAATTGTTTTGGCTGTGTGTTTCTAATTAATTTTTCGGTCGTCCGTAGTTTTCGTCTTTTGATGGAACGGGTTTAGGTAATCGATATTCTGATGGTTATTTTTTTATTGAGCGCTTGGTAATCTAGGGGCCTAAAGAAATAGATATGTGTTCTTGACCTGCGTTCTTCATTTTCGATCACATCATCTCTTGTCATCATACAAGTTGGTAGGAAATCCAAACTTTTAGCTTATTTTATAGGATAGTAGCAAAAAAAAGGCATATGTTAACCCGGAGCTTAAGCTGCCTCCATACAAAATTTTATCAAAATCTGTCCATCCGCGTGAAGAAGTAACAAATAACACACACATAAACAAACTTTGACTTAATAATATACGCTGCGCTCCGCGGTGTTGTCCGCGGTTAAGAGCTTATTCGCTATTCCATCCATTTCTCCATCTATCTTTGTGCCAAATTTCATCCCGTTCCGTTCAGCCTTTCTGTCGTGATTTAGTAACAAACATCCATCCATTCAATCTTTCGCGTTTATAACATTAGTGTGAAGTTAGGATAAGAAGAGTAAAATTAGTGATCCTATAATTGTAGTCAGATGAAGTGTTGCGTTTGCATAAACTATTGATGCGGTCAAAGTCAACGTCAAAATATTTTTATTCAATTTGGGTATCAATATACACTTGTGAACGTCAAAGTTTTTTTAAATAGACTCGACCGCCTTGTTCAGATAAAGAGCCTCTACTCAGAAGAACAGGCAGATGAGTCGAATATCAAGCTCAGGAACGCGATGTAGATATTTTAGAAGATGCCTACACTAGTATAAATGCAGCTCCTAATACCTACCTACCTATTGAATGTAGAATTGTAGACCTCTTGATGGGATGTTCACACTATTAACGTAATTGAAATTCTTAAAAATGAGCCATTAATTAAATCAATATAATTTCAAAATTTCTTGTTAGAAAAATTACAATTTCTTACCAATAAACTAGTTTGATTTTATTCTCTGAACTAAGCAAAATAAACAAGGAATTTGACAAACTATGCGGTGTAACCTTCGATGGGTGTAACCCCTGTTTGGTTTTGAGATCTGCGTGGGATTCAATTAATAATTTAATCAAAGGGTCTCGTTTTTGATACAAGCTAGTATAACTATACTTTTATCTTGTAGATATTACTTTGGTAGAATAAACTGTTGAAATATTAATGCAATTGTTTAAAAAAACTTGGGTTTAGTACCTAAATGAAATAAACGTGGCACGAACACGGATGTATCAAGTTATTTATAAGTATGTTTATAACTGTGAAATTAATTTCCAAGTTTGTCAATTCAATAATCCGTTCGAGTAATTACATTTATCCTTGACATTTCCAAATATTTGAATCAACATCTTCATGCTTCGTTATATTTTTATGGATTCTCATTGAAGTGTTTATTATAAATTTAAATTAATATTCCGTGCTGTGAAAACGGACAGTTTACTTTGGAGGAATCATTTTTCAACGTCTTCATATCAGTCAATTACTATCTACAGAATTAGTAATTACTTTCCCTAATAAAACACTAATGAATCCATAATCGTATTCAAATAGCTACTGTAAATTAAGATACACCGTAATAACTAGTTTATTGATTATTCATAGTTCTAAATTGAATGCCAAAATTATCTTTCTTAATGTTCAGCTTGATATATTCGGTCGGTTTTTTTGATTAGACATCTCAATTTGGTTCGTTTGCGTGAAACAGCTTGTAAATTAATGAAAATTATAGCTTTTTTGTCGGTTAATAAATATTATGTAGAGTTAAATACTTAAAAGCTCGCGTTACTACAAAGCAATAACTGAGTTAACGGCAAAAACGTGTAGGCAGCTTATTATGTTTCCAGTCGAATGACTCCCCACAAAACTTTGACTTTTACATTGTTATTTTATAAGCCGTAACCAGATTATCTGTCCGCTAATTCGGCATACCACTTACCTACTCGCAGACGGAAATAAAAACAATTGTAGATTTTTTCCTCAATGAGTTTATTGCGCCAGAACAATAAATGAAGCTGATCATAACGTTTACTTTCAACATCGATTACGAATCTACACGATACCATATCGCACGAGTCCATTAATATTTATAATATTCGAGTCAGTATTGCACACATCGCTTCAACGCCAACTCAATACCCAAGCGGTATACTATCCCTAATAACTTACAGTTCGTGGGATCGATTATGATAATATTTGTCTAAATATCACAAGAAAATACAAAACGAAATACGATAGAATTAACACAATTAAAATTATTAACAATTAAATATACAAGAGTCTATCGCTCGGAAGTTTTGGGGAGGCAGTCACCAGTGCGAGCGAGGGTAGCGGCTGCGTCATGACACCGGGACGTGGTGCTGGTAGAGTTGCTCCTGGCGCTCGCACAGGGACGTCATCTTCTTGAAGGATTCAGAGGTCTCGCGAAAAAGCAGCTTGGCGTCATCTCTAGGCCTGCCATGAGCCGCATCTAGCCTCCCCGGAGAGATCACGGGCGGCGAGGACGCCGACAGCGGTGATAACGACTCTCGGACTGATTGAGCCCCTGCCGGCGCTCCATAAGGCCCTCCTGCCTGAGGCACTCCATTACCCATTAGAAAAGGCGTCGGAAAAAACCCCCGATCTCCGAACTGCGGAAACAACCCCGCTTGCAATGCGCTCAAATTTCTACTGTAAAACTTCATAGTCTCCGTCACGTAATTGGGAACCTGCGCTGCATCGTCGTTGCCGCCGTATCGCAAGCTCTCAAGTGTCGTCGCTAGCCCTTTGATGTCGGCGTACAACTTGTTGAGTATCTCGGCGTTCACTTCCAACGGGGGTTTCGTTTCTCGAGTGTCGGGCGAGTTTGTAGACAGGAGGCGTCGATGCAAGTCGGCGTTTGAGCTGTGTCGGTCGCGACTGCGCCGCGAAGGGAAGGCAGCATCGCAACCGTTTACGTCGCAAGGGTGGAGCAGCTTCAAGTGATCGTTTCTGTAATGCATGCGCAAGGTGAAGTGGTTTTGAAATACTTTCCCGCAAGCGGTGCACCGGTCGGGATTCTCGTCGTCTATTGGTATTTCTAATTCGTTGATATCAGTTCTGTCGTCGGTCCGGTCGCTGCTTGCTGAAGGGGAGCGCGCCCTCGCGAGTCGCTCTTCTATTGCGTGTAGGTCGCTTCCGCTGTCACTCGGGGTGTACAAGTCTGAACGCAGCCTCAACCCTTCTCGCACGACGCTCGGTGCACTGGATTCATCGTCTGATTCACTCTCGGCCTTCACTCTCATCACTGGTTCCGAGTCCACAGTAGCCTCTTCTCCGTTCTGAAATGGCTTCCATTTTTCTGGCTTCTGTTTTTTGAGAGACAAAGGTTCATCGTCCGCGCGGCTCGAACCGGGAGTCGAAATACTTCTAAATAAATCCGGATTACATTCTTCGTCGGATACGTTATATTCGTTGCTTTGAGAACACCGAGTTGGATTGCCACTTTTTCTCTTACGCTTATTTGGAACTAGCGATGATTTATCTTCTGAAGCGGTGGGTTCAGTACGGCCGCTGACACTTTCGGGTCGTTCAGAGGCTGTTTTGGTATCGTCTTTGTTTTTATTTACACTCAAATCTTCCGGTTCATCGTCATAATTTAGTCTTTCCACTACCGAAGACTCAGTCCTGTGTTCGATATGCTCCTTAATTTCATCATCATCAGAAACGTCATAATTTTCACTACAATTATTAAACTCCTCTTCTTGCATTACCGGAGGCTTAACGAGATCTAACGCACTACGGGATGGCTCTTGCGGTGGTGGCATCTTTCTATACATTTTTTCAATCTCGTTAAAGTTGCGGAGGTCGTCGAGGGGTACTCGAGGCGGCATCGGCGCGTGTGGAGGCGGGCCGGCGAGCGGTGGCGGCAGGCGGGCCGCCAGCTCGGGTGGCAGAAGCGCAGGCGGCGGCAGCGGCAGCCGCGCCAGTGCCGGCAGCAGTCCGAAGGGCTGCGCCGATCGCCCGTCATGCGCGGATATCTTGCGTCTCACATGTGGCGAATGCAGCTTTGGATTCGGGTTAGCACTGTGTCGGTTCCGGGAACGGCGCGAACTGAACATCATCGTGCATCCTTCGACCGTACACTTGTGCATCTCGCGCAGGTGCACCGCGGAGAAATGTATCTTGAGGGCACCCTTGTCGCAGAACGTCTTGAAGCATACGTTGCACTGCACTCTCTTCTTGCCGGTGGCAGGGTTGACGAACTGGACGCCGAGGCCAAGAGGCCAGGGTGCCGGCGGTGGGTCGCGCCTGTCCGTCCCGTACTCCGGCGACCGGCGCTCTTCGCTCTTCTCATCGTCGCGGCCACTGAAGCTGGCACCAAGTTTTCTGAAGTCAAACTGAGGTGCGGGTTGGCTCACACGAGGCATCATAAAATAGTCCAGACCGGCCGGCAGGCCGGGAACCACACCGAACTCTTTACCGTCCATCACGTCACTGTCATAATAGGTCGGGCGCGCGTAATGCGAAGCGGGTGGCGCGCGACGCGGCCGCTTTGCGACTGAGGACGTGCGACACAGGTGACCGCGCGCGGGCGGCGCGCGACACCGGGCTAGCGCGGGCGGTAGCGGGGTGCGGGGCGGGGGCGGGCGGCGGGCGGGGGGGTAGGTGGGAGGAGCTCGCGCTGGGCGGAGCGGATCGATGCTCGGTGGGGACAGGCGACACTCGCGGCGTCGCTCGCACCGACCACTGTAAACACTCTACACGAGCGCTCTACCTTGCCTTACGTAACTAGACACATGCGAGCACCCGCGCCCGGTGCCAGCGGCCAGCGGCCACTGCACGCGGACGTGACTGCCTGTCTCGGTTAGATGAGCCGGCCACGACCACGCTTCACTGCAACACAACCAAACGACTCTACTACACGTATACCTACGTACATACTCCAAGGAGACAGCGAAATTTAGACAACCAACTTTAGCTGCTAGAGAGCTAGCTTTAGACACAACTTTACGCATACCTAATTACCTAACTAAACATTGTAGAGTAAGCATACCTTAATAGATAAAACAAATATCTCTATACCAAACCTAGAGATTATTTTACCAATCCTTGCCACAACTAACATAGCCCTATCTTTAAATTATCACAAAACACTTTAACATTCACGTTACACTGTAATAGGAACTAACGATAGCGCTCGCTGCAAAATTAACTAAAACTTTAAAATGAGCTCACACTTCGCGTGAAAATTTATTCCTAAGTTTGTCAGGAAAATACGATAACGGGTTCTAAGAAGCAGTTTGTGGGGAACTGGTTTATCACTTATAAACAAACCATCCCTGTGGGTGTAAGCGAGTATTCGTTACGGAAAACAAACTATATAGCCTGATGAAGTGATGAAAGGTCATTAGATAATTAATCGTAACTGTATCTGAAAACCCATTTATGTTTCTGAAACAACTAATCTGGTACGCATATGTTGGAGAGCAGAAGCGATGATAGCCTAGTTGGAGAAGGCCCGCCTCTCAAGCCAGAGGGAGCGGGTTCAAACCCAGCCGACGGCACGCACCAGTTTGTTCATTGTATGAGCATGTGTGCGTATTGTATGTCATCTGCTACATAATTGGACCCCGGTGTATGACGACAGGCTCACCCCCTGTCATATTTTGGGACTGAATGTCGTCTGGAGAAGTGTGGGTGTTGTATTACATCTCTACCAGCCGGGGGAAAGGACGTTAGACGTGACGATATGCTATGTTATGTTGGAGAGCAGGCATACACAAAGTACAGTTAACATAGTTATCTGTGAGTAAGTATAGTATTGTTGATTAGCTTCGAAATATTGTACGAGTACGAGTATCCTTTTTCTCTAAGACTTTGTTGTTTTCTTATCTACATAGGTAATTTTGATTCATAATCTTCTTCTTTGTTCACAATTCTGTTTTTTTTAATGTAACTGAGTTTCTCGCCTAATTTCTAACTAACTTTGCTTAACGTAATGTCTTACCTAATGCCTAGCCTAATGCCTAACTTTATCACTATCTTATCATTACCATTATGATTGAGAATTATACAATATGGATGAATTAATAATAATTATCAACACATATTTTCCCTTATAATTCCAAGCATCATAGGTTTGCCTGTAATACAGTTTTGAACTTTTAATTCTGAATAGAGAGACAGAATTATTTCAACAGTAATTAATACCAGGAAATACACACTTTTTCAATAGAAAATAGGTTAAGTGCAAGGAACTTTATATTTTTTTAAATCTATTTCAGTAATGAGCAAAGAACCACAAGTAATATGATAAACCCTTGAGAGACCACGACACGTGTTGTGGTCACCCCATATTTATTAATAACGAAGTAGGTACTCAATCACGAATTGGTTCATTTGCGAGTTGAACCAAACGCAAATTCAGCAAACTGCGATTTGATGAACTGAACCAAGCTATAATAAAATAATATGCTAACTTATTATTGTTCAGTCTTATCAAAGTACCATTTTAAAGAGTATACCTAAAGAGTATTTTAGTTAAGAGATTTTTTCTTATTTTTTTAAATCTGTAAATTACTTACAAAAGAACTTCTTCATACTTTACTATCTTTGCTTCTGAATTTTAACCTGAGGACTTTTAGTATATGTTTTTGCTCTCAAATCTAAACAAATCCTAGGCAAAAAACCATTTCTGACATCGTTAAATTGGTATGTATTGTATTTTTGTTACAAGCAAATAGATGACTTGTTTACATAAAAATACAGTTTCCTTTTCCCAATCCAAGAAGTAAATCTTGTATAAGCAAACTTAGTACCTATTTTTCTTCAAATGAAGATAGACGCTTGCCAATCGATTCCCGTCAGCCGTTTCTGTTCGATGTCGGATCGCACGCAATAATCGAACGCGATTATTTTCGACTTCGGAAACGGTTACAATTACGTATCGCTACTCCACTGACGCGTAAACAACTTCACTTGAAATGTGTGGTTTAAGAGAAAAGAGATTGTCCAAAGTGTTTATATTTTAGTTCTAAATTAGCTCAAGAGATGGCGCCAGCGGTAAAATTAACACGCGGTGGTGTTATGTTCGCGAAATTTACTGAGCCTTTTGCCGTAATACATGTTGTAAAGTTTGTCACTGAACACAACTGAATTCAGTTTAATTTCATCTTATCGAACTCTAAACAATTTGGGAATAAATCCAGAGATCGTGAGTTTCTTTAGAATACACTGGCGGCAGTTTGATTGGTGATTTCTCAGAGGAGCGACACCGTATGCACGCAGCGAGCATGCCCCACTGCGGAATAGCCAGCGTGGAAAAGAGGGGTTTAAAACAGTAACCCTAACAGCTTTTATCAAAGAATACGTAAACATATATTTACGTACGTTACGTTTGAATATGAGCAGAATCGTGCGAGGGTTTGATTGGCCAATAATATGAGCATCGGAGGTCTCAGGTACCTACGTGGTTTCGTTACTTGACTTCGAAGAATGAAATTTGTAACATTGCTATTTGCTAAGGTCTCGAATGGAAATAGAAATCACTTTGGACGCTAAGGAAACTGCTAACTTTTGTTTCTTATTGCTTAGGTAAGTTTAATTTGTAGGTTCAGTATCTATTTAATAAATATAGGATCTGTCATCGTTTATGGCAATTACACAATATAAATCTTGTTGAACTTTTCCGTACACAGTAGAATTTGCGGCAATCCGCTCGTAGCTTGCACCGCGTCCTAGTCACCCATTTTATACTCTCAGTTTCGCGGTCCGTAACATAAACATGCTCTCTTTTTGTCCTAAGTGATCTGGCTCTGGTCAACGTTGATTTTTATATCAACTAGAGAAGTCTTTACACTGCATATTATGCCTAAGACCTATAAACATCTTTCTTCCGTTATCCCACAGTTTTGTGTGATCGCAAAGCGGTATGTACGCTTCTTATGATTTACACTAGATACACAAGTATGAAAGATACCTATTTGACTCCTAAATTTAGATTAAACTTGATTATGATCACTTGATTAAACTTGAGCGATTAAAATTATTCGAGTGAATTAATTTACCACGTATACAAATTCCGATGGTTTTAGTAAATCTCCAAGTATTCTAGTGTTTAATATTGCTCTGCCATCGTTACAAAAATATCTGCTCGGATTTGCTTTAATCGGATCACATACATCGGACATAGATACATCGGATCGTGGCCATTATCTATGTTTTCAGTGATTTTGTAGCATTCTATTAGAAAGAAAAATAATTGAAACCGGACATGTGATATCCGAAATTATCTCCAACATCCAAACTTATAAGTTTCACTTCTTTAAAATGTTAGTTAAAATTTTTTCAAACTGATTCATAAAATAATTTTCAAAAACTTGCCTAAGATTTGTTACAAAATATAAGCTCTATTTTCATTTTACGCCGGCATCACGATTACATTACCTAAATCATAATATTACCCTGTCAAAGACCAACATATTTTATTACCAACTTCTCAACAACTTCAGTGTATCGTTCGCCCCAAATTAAAACAACAAATAAATCTGGCCCAGATACGAAGCCATAAAATATTATAGACAATTACAATATCATATCATCATAATGTATAAGTTTCTTAATACAACGCCCGGCATATTTATTTTAAAAGAGCGTCCGCATAATGTTTGGATTAAACATATTTATGGAAACTTGCACACGACACTGGATGAAGACTAAGAAAGCATTGGCCTATAGATACTGCTGTATAGTCTGTGTTAATTTGACTATGTCTCAATCTGTATACCTTATTCCATAGCTACTACTTTTCCATCTGTGTCTTTGAACCTGGCTTCTAATGCAGGGGCTTCATTGGCGCGCGATAATTTGTGTTGCGTTGTCGCGTTAAAACCATCGTTTTCGGATATCGGCGATGTTCTTGTCTACATTAGCGGTTAACGCGTCGCCTTTCGGTAGCCTAGTAGTAGTTTCTGGCTTGGCCTTTGATAGCCTAGTTGAAGGAGGCCTGCCTCTCAAGCCCGAGGGAGCGGGTTAGGCCCCAGCCGAAGGCACGTACTAATTTGTTCATTGTGAATACATATGTGCGTATTTAATGCCATCCGCCACATAACGTGTGTATGGCGACAGGCTCGCCCCCTGTCTCATTATGGACTGAATATCTTCCGGAGAAGTGTGGGTGTTGTACACCTCTGCCAACCCCTTCGGAGGAAAGGCGTGACGATATGTTATGACTTGAGCGATAATTCGCCCCATACATCGCCAAGTTACAAACTAACCGGCTACACTTGTCGCGATAGCCCGAATTATCGCCGAAGGCCGCTAATGTAACTGTAGCATTAGCATCCCGTTTGGTTGTAGTAACTACATAGTAATCTGTGTCACAGTTCAATTTCTCTTGAGGCGGGTCTACGCTAGACGAACCGAGCACGAGCGAAGCACAAGCGGAGCCGTTCTCGGCTTCGTCGTTCGCGGCGTCAAGTGTGGACGTACAACGAACCTACGACGATCACTGTTCTCGAACGTAGTTTTCCGCAGTGAGTTCGCGGCTCTTGGCGAATATGGACGATATTAATATTGCAGTAGCCGCTGCTGTTGCAGCGATTATTATAGCGGTGGTAATAGATTTATCCTCCTTTTTTTTCTCTCGGCGATATGAAGCTAATAAACTAATAATTTTATTTTTGCACAATTCTACATCCTTACCCAATTCTTGGGATATACGAGACCATGCATCAATCTTCTTAGTATTTTTATAGTAATCTTCATGTTTTGGGTCCCATATCAATGGATTTTATTTCTATATAATTCAATTAATTGCACGGAAGTATCTTCGGTCCACGTTTCCATGATGCTCGACTCGAGCGACCGACGTCTGTCACTAAACACGTCCACGAGCGCACTGCGAGCGCGAAGCAAATCCCTTTGTGTTCGTCAAAAAACCGACAACAGGCGGAACGCAGCCGAGCACGAACAAAATGCTCGCAGCGCGCTCGTTCGAGGCTTGTAAGTTGGTCCACACTAGACGAATTGTGTTCGGCTCGTGCTCCGCTCGTGCTCGGCTCTCCTAGCGTAGACGCATCTTTGGATTTATCAATAACTTCTCATTCAGTAACTACAGTATAGTAACTATTACGTAATCTGCGTCGAATAGGAAGAAACACGTGTTTGAAGTATTTGTTTGTTGTCTTTTGATCAAAATAGAACAAGTATTCAATACGGACACTAGAACTCCCGATTTAACTTGGTTGAACAATTTGGAGCTAACTTTATTACCAAAAGCATAACGTTTTGCTGGATAATGTTAACTGTACTTTAGTTTTTCAGATTTCTCATGTTATTTTCAGGTAGAAAATTTGTTGTTGTTGATTACTGACTTTGTTGGGCCAGAATTCTTTTGCAGTTTATGTAAGGAAGCAGGTACCATACATGATCCAAAAAAACAAGGTCCAGCACTAAGCAAACACGTAATGACGTCATCGTTATCCGTCTCTTTCGAACTTGTTGTAAATTACTTATTTCGGTCTTGCTTATACATCGATTGGCATCAATACGGGTTGCTAAATGCTATACCTGGCGGAGTATATTATTACACCATGAATATACATATTGACTAGCTGTTGCGCAACAGCCTAGTGTAAATAAAAGCAACTTCGTTCGCTTTTATTCAGAAAATAGTATCCATAAACCCTCCTCGTGATATACTGTAACCAGTTAGCTAATCCTACTAATATTATAAACACGAAAGTTTGTAAGAATGGATGGATGGATGTTTGTTACTCTTTCACGCCAGAACGACTGAACAGATCTGGATTAAATTTGGCACAGAGATAGATTAAAATCTAGAATAGCACATAACATACTTTTTAACCGCGGGTCAAACCGCGGGATGCACCTAGTTATGAATAAAAATCCGTACCAAAGAGATCGAAGTCCAACATTTTAAAAACTTTACAGAATTTCATGACAAAAAGATTTATTTATTCAGAACAAAATATCCAAAAACCTTCCTTGTAAGTTACTGTAACTATTTATCTAATTTTATCAAAATCCGTTCAGCCGTTTAGTCGTGAAAAGCCTACAGACAGACTGACAGAGTTAATTTCGATTTTATAATTGGTAAGGATTACCTATATCATGGAGTTGTTGTATCACGAGTGTTTCATAGATGTTTTCAGTTTAGTAAAACCCAATCTTAGAACCTTGTATAAGACAACTAGAAAACCCCAAGTGATAAAATATAAGTTACGGACTTAAGTGGATACGTTTCAGGTACCACTTCCGGTGGTGCGGGCGGATGCGCGGGCGCAGCACGCGCGCGTTCGACCGTGCCAACGAAAGTGTTACGCGGTGATTGATCGGAACTATTGGAAGGAATTGTATGATACTCAAATCGGGAAGCTGGTATTTATTTTTCACATAACATAACATATCGTCACGCGGGCTGAAAGAGGTGTAATACAACACCCAAACTTCAAATATTTAGTAAAATAAATCTAGTCCGCACAATGTTGTCATACCCCATCAGGGTCATTATGTGATACATTTTTTTGTGATTTACCTTTAAGAACTGCATGTACCATATTGGAAGCAATAAATTATTGAGTATTGTATTGAGTACAAGCTGCGCCCCGCGGTTTCACCCGCGGTTAAAAAGTATCCTATGGGCTATTCTAGACTATAATCTATCTCTGTGCCAAATTTCATTCAGATCTGTTCAGCCGTTCTGGCGTGAAAGAGTAACAAACATCCATCCATCCATACATACAAACTTTCGCGTTTATAATATTAGTAGGATAGGATAGGATTGAGTAATGAGTATTGTGTATTGTGTATTTATTGAGTATAAGATGTATTTAGAACAATCATGACCAGCATCTACAACCTCGTTTCCCTACTGCTGCCATAAATTAACTTTTGACGTGAAATAGTAATGATACACGTACCAATTCATTTTTACGAGAATCGTAAACAGAGCGTTTCATCAAATGAGTTTAATGAAAATAAGTGATTGTAATCATGCAAGGATGTGTTAAGTACCTACTAGTACAATACTAACCGTAAACATGCCATCAACCTTGACAGAGTTTTGTGAACAAAGATTGTAATCTAGAACGCACATCGTATGCTTAATTAATTTTAAATGATGCACAATTTTGCGTCTGTGCATGTGTGATAAGTATGATACTACCAGTGGTAAAACATAAGTGTGACACGTTTTTCTATAATTTTTCTATATATAAGCGGCACGAATCAACATAATATGGGTACGGCCTAGAAAAATGTATTATTAAAAAAAATTAAAACAAAAAAATAGTGCGTGGAGTCCCTCCACGCGGAAGAAGTGAAACTTCTGTGTATCTTTCTTACTACGCGCATGCGTTCGAGTGCCTCGCATTCACTCTCGCTCTGTCTCTTTCTATTCCCTCTCCCCAGGAGCGTTAAACGTTTAACGCAACCTTGTTAGAAATCGAATTAGAAGTTTCACTTTTTTCAGTTTGTTTTTTTTTTTTTTATTAAACTAATCAAATGTTAATATTTTAGAAATAATCACGTTCAACATTGTTACAATTGACTTATTGTAGGCCCGCAAAAGCTGTAAACTAAGCGCTACGGTATGTTCACTATGACTCGTTTATCACTCGTAGGTACACTTTACACATGTCAAAGATTTCAGACCAGCCCAGACAGAAAAGACGCTGGACGCGGACGAGACACGGCCGAAGCGGAGACATGTCCACCTTCATACACAAGTATAAATTAGAAATTAAAAAAAACCCCGACACCGATTTTCATCAAACATTTGATGAAAATCGGTATTCACAGCTAAGAACACTCCCGCCTAATTAACCTTTTAAACAAAAAAAAAACAAATCAAAATCGGTTTATCCGTTTGGGAGCTACGATATCACAGACAGACAGACACACACACAGACACGTAAAACTTATAACATCTCTTCGTCTTTGCGTCAGTGGTTAAAAACAAGAAGTGTCGCGTCCGCGTCCCGTCTTTTCTGTGTGTTGCATCGTGTCACTTCTATACATTTTGTATGAAAGTACATTTAAGGGAAACCGAGTCTGCACCCCGTCCGTGTCTCGTCCGAATCTTTTTTATTTTTATTTTATTTATTATGGCTTCGCAATGATAACTACATCAATACTTTTATAATTTGAACTATTTTAACTCAATGTGCTATCTTTTAAAGGAAGCACAGCATGCGTTTTATGGTTACATCATTCATTATGTTAAAGAATATTACTAACTTAAAAAAAAACATACATATTACATAAACATATTAGGTTGGACTTAAAATAATCAAATAAAATAAATTTTAAGCACTTTATCCTATGACCTGTTGTTTTTGGCTAAAATTGAGTTTAGACTAATTTTAAATTTAGCTAATGAGTCAACGAAAACATCTATATTTGTACAAGATTGGTATTCGTTAATGAGTCTACTTATCCTAGGAACAGGTGAGTTTGCACCTTACCATCTTACCATCTTACGTGCTTTCTGTCTGTCTTGCCCTTAAAACACGATGTTAGGACTGTCCTTATTATGACTACGTACTCATTACCTTGTAAGTAATTAAGCAAGAAGCAAACATCCAATCTGACTACGCTAGTATTACGCTAGTTGTGAAATCTACCTAGTAGTCATTAAAATCGGTGGCAAATGAAATCGTATCCTCTGCCATCCGTCCTCCAAACGCAGTGAGTGAGGACAGGGCACAATGAAACCGATAGGTATCAGTGGTTCTAGTTTGAACCGTGAATAGTTGTGATATGTTTGAATTTGAGTTGGTTTTCTTTTGCGTTTTAGGCTGTTGCTTGTTTGTAACTCTGAATTTGGTCCAAGAGCGGTTTTAATTATTTACTAGTACATAATATGTACAGTCGTATAAGTATATCGCAAAATGCCTTATTAGAGAACCGATTTTAAGGTATTGTGCATTATTTTTTAGCATTCTTTGACCTTTTTCGGTATACCTATAATAGAAAGAATCAAAGAAAGCTTGATATAAAATACATCCATATCGTCACGCCTTTCCCCCGAGAGGGCTGGCAGAGGTGTAATACAACATCCACACTTCGCTGGACAATATTCAATCCCAAATGTGGGGCGAGCCTGTCGCCAAACACCGGGCTCCAGTCATGTAGCAGATGACGTACAATACGCACATACGTTCACAGTCACACACTGAACAAATTGGTGCATGCCGTTGGCTGGGTTCGAACCCGCTCCCTCTGGCTTGAGAGGCGGGCCTTCTCCCAACTAGGCTGCCATCGCTTATAAAATAGAAATAAATAAGTAATGAAAATATTTGGGAAAGGTAGTAAACCACCAACTTCCAAGCCTGACCAAGCTGTAACCATTTCTTAATTTGCCAATTGGTTCTATAAATGAATGCTTTCTTGAAAAACCGATTACAAACTGTTATTTCTGATTGACTTCTTACATGACCCATTTATCACATTTCTTCTTTAAACAAATAAACAACAGTATGCCAAGTAAAACCACGAGCCATGCCTTGTCTTAAGGCGCCGTATGATCACGAAATCAAGGAAAACAAGTATTATGTTTGCGCGTAGTTCTCCAAATTTTCAGCGATTACAACGCCTTTTTTTTCGATAATTAAATAGCCAGATTAGTCCTCTAAATTTTAACCGAGCAACTTTTTCCTATTTGTGTTCTTTTTACGATTAAATACCAATAGAAACGGCAAGAAAATTTAATTCTAGGCACCGATTCCATTTTACCATAAATATGATATGCGACTTTCAACATTAAGTGAAGCTGCTTAGGTAAGAAATTGACTACGACATCCGATTTAGTCGTCGAGCAGCGCTCGACGTGAAAGGTCGTTCCCGGCCGCTCTGTGGCACGATCCGGCGTATAATTTGATCACATAATTATACATCGTATATTAATTATAATAGAAAATTATAAATAACTTGAATATAGCAGATTGTAGGTCGTTGTAAATAGTGACTTTATTAGTGCAAAGTCATTTTACCAGTATGAATATTTAAAATATTCATACTGATAAAATGACTTTGCACTTTAACACGCTATAAATAGAGTCCACATTGATTGTTTCAAAAGCATGAGCCCTCGCGTTGAGCAGGTCGAGCGCCGCCGCCGACAGTATACGGTATGACAGTACCTTATATGCTACACTTTCAGGTACATTATGATGACGTTATGTACCTCGTTGTTATTACCCAAGCTATGTTTTTTAGTTCGGAGAAGCGAAAAATGACGGTACCAAATACTGATATTAGCCAACCAAGTACCTCAGAAGAATTAATGTATAGACCAATGTAATGTATAGACCTACGAGCCCAAACGGCCTAGCATTTATGAGCCTTGAAAATAATCCCTGTCAGCAATGTTATTGCTCTGATTGCTTGCTTATCTAACCTTCAGGGGTGATCCTTGGTAGTCTACATTCAAAGTGGCAACCAAAGACTGCCGGTGCGGTAGCCGCCATCTTGAATTTAATGGGAAATATTTTTTTATCGGATCGTTTTCAACAAAAAACAGGACTGAGTTGTTATAAATTTGATTCTTTCTACAGCTTTAGTTTTATTAACCATTTTTATCGTGCGATCGTTATTTTTCAAATAAAGCCAAAAAAATAATACGTTGATCATTCATTTTAGGGCATGTTCAAAGTTGTGTAAAATAAACTAGATAGAGACACACTGCAACGTAAAATTTGTATCTGAATTTCTTTCGTTTGTCTTTAGTTACCTTTTTTTGTTGGGATTAAATTATAATGATTCAAATTTACAACGACTTAAGACCTCACGCATTTAACAAAAAAATAACTTTTTACATAATTTTAGGTCAAGCAATCAAGACTTAAGCTAAATGACGTCAGTGGAACCAATTGTTGCTTATAATAATAATAAGTAAGTTTACGTTTTACATATTGAATTAAAAGTTCCCATTTAACCAATTTATATTAGAGTACTAGAAATTGCAAAAAGACAGTAGGTACACATCTCTATGTATAAAACGCGCGCCGGCCCCGTCAAAGAAGCTACTACGTCGTTGTGAAGTCAAAGAAGCCGCCGCGGCCCGCTGCAGCTGTGTACGTACGCGACTTCGGACAACATGTGGTTTTCCTACTTAGAAATATATTTTCTAAAACTTTAATTTTTTTGGTGATGATTTTTATAATGAATCGCGCTCTGTTGGTAAAGTACACCTACTTTTGTAAATTTGGCGGAAATGCAAAACAACAGATTATAGAAAAATGCTTGCACATAATAGGAATACTCAGTACAAGTACCTGCTAAGGGATGCTTTTTTTTTTGCTTAATAATAATAATAACTCAATGTTTTATACTTTTGTAGCGTAAGCATCGAGCTCCCACCTGAAATAGTTAATTCGATAATCCCAGATGGTCCTACAAATCTTATCTGCAGTGAGTGAGTTTGCTTTATATAATACATATCTATACTCCTATCTGTATCTCCTACATACATTTATTTATTTATTTATATAATTATGATGACATAAAGTCGAGTTCTTCCAACTCTCATCAGCGTATACATTGATTATTGGTAATTTACTTTCTATTCTGCTACATTTATAACTGTGTCTAAATCTATTTCATATTCTATATTAGGTTGAAGTAAAATAATGAAAAATATTAGTGACGATAATTCCCGAAATCCCCATTGGAGTAAGTAGTGAGGAATTCGGGAATGGCCCATTTTATCCTCTATCCTGCAAGAACGGTTATTGATTATGAAATCAATCAAAAGATTTATCTGCATGTTTCACATGTACTGTATGCAACGTTCCTTGTGAATAAATGTGAGTATAAGTGTGGACCTTATTGCGCGGCGATACGATTAGCGGTCGCGCAGCGTCGACAACAAAACGTAAGCATAAGATATCGTGGTAGGTCTCCATATAGCTGTTGCACTACGTACGCGCACCGTCGTCCGTGCGTTTCGCCAGTTCTATCCGCGTATGCGCAGGTAGAAAATGAAATTCGAATCGCGATTATACCGGGCCTTAAACAAAAAAAAAACCAGTGGAAACTGGCACCCACATCTTACAAGGCGAGGACGTGTGTACAGAGGAAGTGATTCAGGCGTCGCGGCCCGCTTGTTCGCTGAAGCGATGCGCTTGCGCAACGCGAGCACGCGATCAGCGCCGAGGTTACTGTGCGGATTACACGAGTGACTGCTGAAGAGCGCGGCTTTACCCGCTATTCTGCATGAACTGTACCATGTCGTGGCACGCAGGAGTACGAAGATATTCATTATGTGATGTGGCATCGAGAAATTCCTGCCTGAAACACAAAACAGAACTGTTTAAACACAAAATCTCATTCTTCAGTATTTCGAGAAGCTGTTCGCTCTCGTGGCAAGGCCCCAATACTTCTGCGGAAAATCATTTCAATTTACGCTTCATATTAAATGGCTTTACCTAGACGGTTGCATCTTCAATTCCACACACCACAGGCCATGGTCTACGCCATATACGGTACAGCTTTTTATCACATCCCGACTAGAACTCGAGACAGCAATCGCCATTGATCAATTGTGCTATCCTAACTAATATTATAAATGCGAAAGTGAGTTTGTTCGTTTGTTTGTAACGCTTTCACGTCTTACCTACTCAACCAATCGTCTTGAAATTTTGCATACATTTTGTCTGGGGTACAGAAAAGGACGTAGGGTACTTTTTATACTGAAAAAAAAAGGTTCCTATGGGCCCGCGGGTGAAACCACGGGGCGCATCTAGTCTATTGATAAATCTATCGCTATTGATAAATACAAATTAGTGAGGGTTGCAAGAAGCCGCTGGATGCGGGAAACGTAAGACTAGTCATCGTGGAAATTATTGGGAAAGGCTTTTGCCCAGCAGTGAGCAAGTTCCGGCAGAGGCTGATGATGATAATTGATAAACAACCTGTCATCTTACAGTTTGCAAGAAACAATTTTTAAAATTATTCACTACAATATTTCAACAAATTAACACGATAGAAAATGGGTGCGTGCGGTGGCGACGGGACCGTGAAAATTTATGGCCCCCACTCCGAGTTTTTAAGAGGTTTCTGTAATATCGCGCCATCTATTTCAGTGTTAGTTTCCGGAAGAAAAAACAGACGTTTTGAACGTCTTATTTTACATTCATAAGTAAACTTACAACTTTACAAATCTTACTATAATGTAGGTAGAAAACGTAAGCAAGACGATGGTTAAGTATCGTATAAAAATGAATTAATATTAAACATACATATATCGTCACGCCTTTCCCCCGAGGGGGCAGGCAGAGGTGTAATAGAACACCCACACTTCGCCGGACGATTTTTAGTCTCAAATGTGACAGGGGCGAGCCTGTCGCCATACACCGGGCGCCAGTCATGTAGCAGATGACATACAATACGCACATATGCTCACACAATATACAAATTGGTGCGTGCCGTCAGCTCGGTTCGAACCCGCTCCCTCTGGCTTGAGAGGCGGGCCGTCTCCCAACTAGACTGTCATCGCTTTTTTTATCTAAAAAAAAGTGGAAACACTCAAAAATTGCATTAAAACGTGAGGGGTGCAACGAGTTTTCCATGAAATTCCGCACGATGGCGCCACTCTATTCTAAAAGCCATGTAAAAGCTCAAGTCACGGCCATCATTTGTCACTGTGCGACTTTTCATTTAGCAGCGAGTGACGGTGACACACTTATTTAGTCGCGTCATTAACGAAATGAAGCAAGATTTATGACACACAGCTTGTCTGGAAATGAGTCGAAAATTTGGTACTACAACTACAAACGAACCTGTTAGTCAAATTCAAAATCTTTTTATTCATTTTAAGTATCAAAGATACACTTAAGAACATCAAAGTTTTATAATAGACTCGACCGCCTTGTTCAGAAAAACAGTCAAGAAACTGAAGGGCATTATTTTTTTTTTTTTATTAAAAAATTACTGTCTCACAAATGCTTACCTAGAACTAGGTAATATCTTGTTAAATGTTAAATGTGTACCTGCCTAAATAGGTTCAATATTCAACTTTACTTTTAAAAAGTTACAAGAAATAAGTAAATTAAAAATTACGCTATAAACCCACAATGGTGTTCCAGTTACTTACCTAGTTATTAATTAATAAGTAATAGGAATTTACTATAAGTTCATTCATCCAATAGATTTCTACAACCAGAATTACCTACTTCTACACTAAAAGAAAATTCCGTAAAAATCGACACCAAGGGCGTACTATGGTACGTAATCAAAACAAATGCACTAGCCTCTTTTTTTTAAATTTGGCTTCATACGGCTTGTATATTTAGCCAGTGTCAAACAAAAACATCCATTGCATAATATTGTAACTCTATTTTTACTTTGTTCTTTTTTTTCTCAAAGTGCAAAGTCGTTCCGAAAGATTGAACCTTTCCTAATAATTTACCATTACGACAGCAATATTAGTGAGAAAATGTCTTCGTTTAAGGGCAGGCCAGCGGTGCGTAATAATGTTTTAATGACTAACATTATGCAAACACATTAAGGTTATCACCCTCTTTGTGATCGGATTTGTACCTACCTAAGTATGGTGAAATTTACTCGGTTTTTTTTTTATGTTAGACTTTTTTAGGCTTCTCAACTAAAAACTAAACTATAATTTAAGATTAGGTAAAAATGCTTGGAAATTAAGATAATGAGATGAAATTATTGTAGGTACGATTAGGTATTGCCTGCCGAAGCGATGCCATAGAGTGAGTATATTAATCTTAATACAGAATTTCAGACTAAATAGTTTAATTCTAAAGCATATTTCATAGTGCCTCGGTGGCTCAGTTGGTAGTGAACCTGCCTTCTGAGCTTGGGGGCGTGGGTTCGATTCCCACCTAGGGCAAACATTTATGTGATGAACATTTGTGTTTGTCCTATGTCTGGGTTGATATCTATTTAAGTATGTATTTAAAAATATCTAAGTATGTATATCAGTATCTGATAGCCATAATACAAGCTTTGCTTAGTTTGGGGTCAGGCAACCGTGTGTAGAAGTGTAAAAAAGAATTGCTTCTCCGAGTTAGTTCCAGTTCCTAAATACAACATTAAAAAAAACTCAACAGCAAAGAAATTTTCTCCCCTCGTCTATTTTCCCACTGCCAGTATTATGACTGGAACCTTTTACAACAAAACACTATTGTTAGGTGACGTGTTCACAAAAACTGGACATTGTCAACAATTTTGTTCAACAAGTTGTTACCAGCTTGTCACGTCACTTTGATGAAAAAGCAAATACTTCCATTATCAGTCATATAGCTTTTACAATAAAGCACACTTTGAAATAACAACAAGCTTATAGAGTAATTGTATTCAAATATTTCGTTTGCACAAATTGACAGAATAAAAACGATTTTGGTAGAAGAAAATTTAGTCTGTGACAATGTTAACCCCTCGATTGCGCCGGCCTATTTTCCGAGGGGAGCGTAAAAGCTCCGAAGAAAAAATAATAACACGGACTTATCGTCTTTTTTAACGTAGATCCTTACATAAATAATGATAAAGGGAAATTAAATCAAAGTCTTATTAGAATATTAAAAGTTTGGAAGGCGTTTTTTAATGTCTTTGGCGGTGTTTAGGGACGCATATTTCACTCAATTTACTAAATGGAAATACTGGGTATGTTAGACCGTTACCGCTATTAGGGGGTTGGTTGGTCGTTTTAATAATATTTTTTCGGTTATTAAACGCGTTTATTAATTACATTGTATGGCAGTTATTGTTTTTGTGTGATTTATGGAGTTATGGATTGTATCATTTGTACATATTATGTTTGTGTATTAATTTGATTACTGATTATAGGTATATATTATACTAATATTATAAACACGAAAGTTTGTAAGAATGGATGGATGGATGTTTGTTACTCTTTCACGCCAGAACGCCTGAACAGATCTGGATGAAATTTGGCACAGAGAGAGATAGATCTAGAATAGCACATAGGATACTTTTTATCCACGGGTGAAATCGCGGGGCGCAGCTAGCTTACAATAAGATTGTAAAACACTAACTTAACCTTACAACTAGCTTTATAAGGATAAAGAGTTTTGCAAGAACGTTTTACTTTTAACCATCTAAGCCACTTTAAAGCACCGTAAAACATGCCTCTCGTGAGTCTGCCGCTAATTCGGCCGAGGCCGCTTCCAAAGGCATAAATTAAGGCGGAATCGCCGCAGTGACCACAGAACCGATAGTTTAAGAATATTCACGAGTATAAATTAAACAGCATTCGCTGCTGTGCAGATTTCCCTAATGGTTGACCGTCAGGAGTAGGAAGCTGAAGATGTTTTGATACTTGATAAATGAGTAAGGGCCGAATTCACCATTTATGCTACTAATCGAGATTTATTAAACTAAGTTTAGTGAAAGCAAAATGACTGTTTAACCTCAGTTTTTCACGTAAACCAAGTTTAAAATGAGCTAATCGCGTTTATATTCACTGGTGAAATTGGCCCTAAATGAGTTAAGCACAAGATATGAGCCAGAGTCTGTATTAAAAAAGCATATAAATTACATGAGCATGGCAATTTTTGCAGTTTTTTTAGAATCGTAAATAGCTATTAGGCACTTATTTAATAAGATTAATGAAACAATAGACCCAAGTCATAGAATATAATGCTTTGTAATTTGGTGCCTAGAATTTTATTCACACTAATGTGTGGGACAATTCTAGGACTGACGTGACAGCGTAAAATTATTTGCACTGTAACGTCAGTCTCATTTAAGTACTTAACTCATTTAACCTAGCTTTTTTTGAGTTTATAATAATGATATCATAAACAGAGTTACAGATTTTAAATTTTGCACAACCT
The DNA here is from genome assembly GCA_911728515.1 of Peribatodes rhomboidaria. Taxonomy (NCBI): domain Eukaryota; kingdom Metazoa; phylum Arthropoda; class Insecta; order Lepidoptera; family Geometridae; genus Peribatodes; species Peribatodes rhomboidaria. The sequence continues at coordinate 5,423,526 of OU452181.1, read as the reverse complement.
TGTACGTTTTTTTTTTCATTCTAGTGAGTAGGACAATTCTAGGACTGACGTTACAGTGCGAAATTATTTGCACTGTAACGTCAGTCTCATTTAAGTACTTACCTAGCTTTTTTTGAGTTTACAATAATGATATCATAAACAGAATTACAGATTTTAAATTTTGCACAACCTTGTACGTTTTTTTTTTTTTTCATTCTAATGAATGGGACAATTCTAGGACTGACGTTACAGTGCGAAATTATTTGCACTGTAACGTCAGTCTCATTTAAGTACTTACCTAGCTTTTTTTGAGTTTATAATAATGATATCATAAACAGAGTTACAGATTTTAAATTTTGCACAACCTTGTACGTTTTTTTTTTCATTCCAGTGAGTAGGACAATTCTAGGACTGACGTTACAGTGCGAAATTATTTGCACTGTAACGTCAGTCTCATTTAAGTACTTACCTAGCTTTTTTTGAGTTTACAATAATGATATCATAAACAGAGTTACAGATTTTAAATTTTGCACAACCTTAAACGTTTATTTTTTTCATTCTAATGAGTGGGACAATCATAGGACTGACGTTACAGCGCAAAATTATTTGCACTGTAACGTCAGTCTCATTTAAGTACTTACCTACCTTTTTTTGAGTTTACAATATGATATCGTAAACTGAGTTAGAGATTATAAATATTGTACAACCTTTTTTTTTTCATTTTCAAGTATCAACCCTTCTCAATCCATTGCAAACACGACATGAAACATCCGGGGCGCGGTCAGGTTGTAAAGACAAGACACATGGCCAGCACCAGCGACCTCTCCCGGGATACCGCGGCCGTTGTGTTCAACTATTGATGGGGTTACACAATACCTGATAACATTATTTTGCTATTGCTTTTATAATGTTATTCGAATAATTTCCAAGATAGTTCGAAAGAAAAGTTTGGACCTAAAATAAAAATCAATTTGACAACGCAATAGACCCACACTATCTACAATGCTTAATTGCTAAATAATCTAAGTATAAACTAGCTAAAAGTATCGCTGTCTTTGTCTAATACGTAGCAATAATACTTATAATCTGGGTGTCTTCAAGTCTCGACTGAAACGGTTTCTTCTAGGCAAGCGTGTTCCATCGTAGGCCTATTAAATAGGTAATTTAAAAAAATAACAAAGGCAGGTACATTTTAGCTAGTTTAACTTTAGCGATTCAGCATTCTGAATAAGGTCTATTATTACTTGTATCAATCCATGTCAACCCACTTTCGTCATGAGCGTCTTCTAAACCTAGATCCTCAGCTGATTTCTAGTTACTAGTTGCCTTCCGTATACTTAGCATCACTCCACCGACTTCAAAGTGTACACCGACTGCTAGATACTGCGCAGGTGATTGTTAAACTAGATTTTAGTTCAGGTGCATAGGATGAATAAAATTATTTTGACTCCGAAGTTTAATAAGACATAAAAACGACACATTAATAATTAAGTATGCCATAAAAAAAATCTGAAATTAAAAAAGGTTTAACGTCAAAACAATAGGTTAGATTTAGAAGTAGCTTATTAAGAAATAACTTTAAACCACCGCGGTTAAAAGTGCAAAAGTTAAAAGCTGTCGTAAAAATTCTCAGACCACAATTACGGGATCTCCTGACTTAGAACCGATTTGGGCATATTACCGTCATTGATATAACATCAGCCACAAAACGAGACGAATCCCATTAAACCTTTGCACTCACATTATCATTCCAATTTACACATTTCGGTCACAATTTATCCTACGCATGGCATAAAAAACCAATTTCGTCGGAAAAAATGTGGCGTAAAAGCCAAAGTGTAACATACGAGCTTTTGTAATATCAATTTGCCTCTCATACATATATTCATGGAGCATCGCGGCAGGTCATATAATTTATATGTTAGGAGTTAGGAGCAAGTGGAAACAATCGTATGTATTCACGAACGATTTCACTGTGGAAAGTGGCGGAATATATTTAGGGAAGGGGTAAGTGTCCGTCTTAGTTTACGAGTGTTATGGTCTATGTAGTTCATGTTTATCCATAGCCTCTCAAGACAGAGCTGGTTCGGACCTAGCCGAAAGCACGCACCAATTTGTTCATTGTGACATATGTATGTGCGTACTACAGTGGAACCTGGTTAAGTGAGACATCAAGGGACCTGCAATGTCGTTTCACTTATAGAGGTATTCCACTTACCCAGTGTCTCAGATATACAGGTTTAAATAAATATCTGTCTCATTTACAGAGGGTTCCATTAATAAAGGTGAGAATACAGGTTATTTCAGTTATACAGGTGCGATCATTAAATAAAATAACGTGTTATGTATGTAAATGAGTTTTAATAAAAAAAAAATATCAGTTACAGAGGTTTATGCATATAAAATTTACTCGCTGTCTCAGTTATAGAGGTAACTATGATGATAAATCGAGAGAAAAAATCCCAGATATAGAGGCTTACCTCGTCCCACTAACAGAGGTAATTCAGTGCCAAAGTGTTGGGACCTCAGCATGAGTTCTAGTTATGGAGGTTTCTCACTTATCCAGGTCCCACTTAACCAAGTTTCACTGTATATGTCATCTGCTACATGACTGGAGCCCGGTGTATGGCGACAGGCTCGCCCTCTATTACGGTTGGGACTGAATATCGTCTGGCGAAGTGTGTACACTTGTAGGTGTTGTACACCTCTGCCAGCCCCCTCGGGGGAAAGGCGTGATGATATGTTATGTTTATGTATGTTTTATATCCCTTATTATTCAAATTCAGGTGTTCACATGTTATTTTTTATATAACACATCCGTTGAGATCATGCTATTATTTTTTCATTTTTGAAGACTTATTTCAAAAATACGATAATTTTTTTTCGATAGTTTATTTAGGTTTTTATACTAAATTCCTATTATTTTGATGTTCTTGGCTTGGCTAAAACAATCACGCTACCTCAATTCAGTGCTCGACCTTTTTTTTTTAATACACATTCAACACATCCGTTGAGATCTTAGCCGTAGTACAAAATATTAACTTTTCTAGATTACTAATTTCAAAAATACAATTATTTTGTTTATTCGCAACGCAAACAGAGACGTCTTTTTTATTCAAATTTCTTGAGGTTAATACTTATACGACAATAAGGTAAAAAAACAAGCAACATTATTAAAAGAAAGACAAAAAACCCGACTGCAAAATATTGTCCTATGTCACTTCCACTATCAAGACGATTCAAATGACACCTCACATGTCGAAATCCATCTGCTGTTCAGGATGTAGGCCGTGCCAAAGAAACCTCATACATACATGCATAAACTCGAAAAGCATAACCCTCCTTCTTGCGCCCAATCAATTTATAAGATATTTTTAGATCTCTTTAGAGCTTGTAAATATATTTTTCTATAATTTTTTTTATTCTTTTTTCAAACTTGTCTTCATGTCTCGTAACTACACTGAACACTATCTCGCGTACTAGCTCCAGCAACGCGGTCTGCCGGTCGGCTAGAGGTGAAGAGCATTATGCATGCGAATTGTATGCCACTCTAGGGGGCAGTTACTTATGCTACGTCTTTGAGAATAACTTGCAGGATTGTAACTTGGAAACTTGTGATGTATCATTTTTGAGGGTTTTTGTAGTAAAGTTTCGCCCTAATCCCGTGAAAAAGTTACATTTTTTGTGGTACCAAGAGGGAAAGGAGAATTTAGGTCAATGGTTAGGATTTTTCAATTCATACTTCCGTACTATATCTTTGCTAATTATAAAATCTAAAGAAACTCTGTCCGTCTGTCTGTCTGTTTGTAGGCATTTCACGGCTAAGAAAAGCCTACAAACAGACAGACGGACACGGTACGGCTGAACGTATCTTGTTGAAATTCGATAAAATTGACAAGGAAGGTGTTCCGGATGTTTTTTCTTAATAAATAAATCTTTTTGTCATGAAATTCTGTAAGTTAATAAAAAAGAATGCTCGGTTTACCAAATGCGTCAGACAACATCACAGAATAGTACGTAGTTGGTACTAAAATAACAACTGACAACTAACATTATAACTCAAAACCAGCCAGTTTTTTTTTTGTCTTTTATCTCTTTGGTAACGGATTATTATTCATAATTTGATAATTAGTTACAGTATATCACGAGGAGGGTTTATGGAAACTATTTTCTGAGTAAACGCGAACGAAGTTGCGGGAAACGGCTAGTAATAATATAAAATTTTAAGTAAATCTGTCTGTCTGTCTATAGGCTTTTCACGGCTAAACGGCTGAACTGATCTTAATATAATTTGATAATTAGTTACGAGTGTATCACGAGCAAGGTATTTGGAAGGTATTTCTAAATAAACGCAAACGAAGACGCGGGTAACAGCTAGTTAACCATAATTAATTTAACGTACGTGACGTAGCTAATTTTATTAATTTCATTTATATGTATGCTAGTCTGTAAGGTATTTATTTTCTATGGGCCTCTGTAACTTGCATTGTATGCAAGTTATATTGCCTGAAATAAATGGATTATTATTATTATTATTATAATGATGCTCATGTAGATATCAGGAATATTTGTACTTACGAATTCTAACGATGATACAGCTCAATACACAATCACATCACACTAATATTATAAATGCGAAAAAAGTTTGGATAGATGTATGGATGGATGGAAGAATGTCTGTTACTCAACGCACGCCAGAACGCCTGAACGAATCTAAACTAAATTTAGCCCAACGATAGATTATAGTCTTGAATATTTCACACACACACAGTTTCACCTGCAGTAAAAAGTGTCCTATGTAATAACAATAATAATAATAATAAAATAACATGTAATAACATAGGACACTTTTTACTGCAGGTAAAACTGTGTGGCGTAGCTAGTATTATCTAAAAGCCAAACGATATAGGTAAGTATCATATAGATCTAAAAACTTTGTTTGTACACTGTACACTTACACGTACACTTTGATTGTACAATTTACCTACACTTTTTTTTTGGTATAGATCTATAATAATAATAATATTCGGGACACTTGTACACACATTCAGACGACTATAGATTTTATTTATAGATCTATACCGAAAAAAAATATAGGTAAATTGCGTACCTATACACGATACAGAAAAGGTTATTTTAAAAGTGCATGAAAATGTTTAAAAGAATAAAACCTTGTCAGTTGTTTTCGAACATTGAGAGAATAATAGAGTTGCAAAAATGTTTTATGTCATCCCCACGCCGCGCCGTGAATTTTCGTTTGTTTGACGGTTTGACATTCTGTGAAAAATTGAATTCGCGGGAATTTGGGAGTTCTCTAGGAAAATCAAACATTGAAAAATAGAGTTCTTCGTGAAAACCAGACCAGAAAACCTTGCAGAGCCCGATAGGGTCCATTGGACTATGTACTCATATTTTTAACATCTTGTACTGTATGGTTGCAAATAAAATATCTTGAATCTTGAATCAACCAAACCAATCTATAATCAAGTCCCTTTAGATCCTTTTTCATAATGTCGCATTTCTTTTGTTTAACTTTCTTTCACTTTTGTTTCTATGTATTAAGTATTTTTATTTTTAATCTTTAAATGATTGTTGTTTTTTTTTACCACTGAATAATGCAAATGCTGTATACGCCTATAAAGGGTTTTTTTTTTTAACTTAATAGGCTTGCGTTTGGCCGTCAACGTGTCGGATGATAAGCAGTGATGCGGCCTACGATGGAGCACGCTTGCCTAGAAGAAACCGATTCACTCGAGACTTAAAGACACCCAGATTATAAGTGTCAGGGAACACACACTCTGGCAGAGTATTCCACACTCTAGCGGTCCGTATATAGGGTGTTCATATCAGCTCCATATATTTAGCTATTTAATTTTGAAAGTGTAATATGATCACCGTTTGCGATCTTTTGGCGTACTCGTATCTTTATAAATAAATATTATTTACTATGTACCAGCTTTTTTTTTATCCAGATAACATTTAAGTGTGACAGAAAATTTAAACGGAAGTTCAATGCAAACTATTATTAATGGTGCGGTTACATTAACGGCATTCGGCGATAAGGACAACGGCGGCCGGTTATTTCGTCACTTGGCGATGTATCGGGCGAATTATCGCCCACATCAACTCCTCAGAAAGGCGACGAGTTAACCGCTAATTTAGACAAGAACATCGCTGATAACCGGTAACGATGATTTTAGGGCGACAACGCGACACGAATTATCGCGCGCTAATGTAGCCGCTCCATAAGGGAAACTATAATGGAAAACAAGACTTTCTACCTAAACTAAGCACTTAGGTAACTAAGCACGTATGAAAAGAAACATTTGGGACTGAATATCGTCCGGCGAAGTGTAGGTGTTGTATTACACCTGCGCCAGCCCCTCGGGGGAAAGGCGTGACGATATGTTATGATAAGAAAAGAAAGGAATAAAATAATTAATTAGCTGTTAATCCCTTTTGTTTTAATTAATTATGAATGCATACCTACTTTATTTTAACGTTTTACACGTTAAAAAATCTTTGAAATATATATTAAGTTTAAATTTATTATTTATTTATTTTTCAAATTGAAAATAAAGGATTTGCCTTTAAATTATCGTTTAAAAACCGTAAATATTCCACAATCTAACCAAAACAGAAATTACCATAAAATTGCGGTCAATATTTGCAATGATCCGTATCAAAATAACCGGTTGATTAATATTTCGGTTTCAGATTGATCCCGGGCCAGCCTGCGGGCGTTCATTTGCTGGACAAACAGTGACCGGTCTTTGACATGAGTTGGTAAACACTCGGTTAATTAACCGGCGGTAAACAGGAGGTAAAGGAGTTTACGGGAAAACTCGGCAAGGGTATTATCTGTACTATTTACGGGTTACGGATACTAAGGGCCGATTTCACCAGTGAATATAAACGCGATTAGCTCATTTTAAACTTGGTTTACGTGAAAAACTGAGGTTAAACAGTCATTTTGCTTTCACTAAACTTAGTTTAATAAATCTCGATTAGTAGCATAAATGGTGAATTCGGCCCTAAGGGTCCCGCGACGCTCTGAAGTTTCCATACAACCAATACAATACAATACAAAAACTCTTTTTTGACACCAAATACAAAATAAATCTAAACTAAACATTCAAAAATATAGGCGCAATGGGCGGCTTATCGCTTAAGAGCGATCTCTTCCAGACAACCTTTGGATGGAATAAAAACATTATGATTAAGCATGGACGGTGGTGTGTGCTAAAGAAAAATAAATAAATAATAATAATTAAGCAATGTACTTACAAATTTGAGTATTATAATAAACATACATACTAATACATACCTACATAAATACAATACAATCGAACCATATCAAACCATACATAGCGCTTGTCAAATTTCTTGGAAACCATTTGTCAGATTATGATGAAATTTGGCATGTACAATTAAATGAACTACGAGTATATCTCCGCTCCTATGTTCTTGGTTTTTTTAAAAATGTCCTCAAGAGAAAACAGAGCTATGAAAAATATCCGCATTTTTAAGGTCACTTTTGACTGATTTATTCAATAGATAGACAAAGCAAATAAAAAATCCCTTTACATAGGGAGATTGTCTACATCAGTAGCTTTTAAATGAATCCATAATACAAGAGAAATTCTTAGCTATTTAAGAATGATTACAGAAGTGCAAAAGTCATAAAAAAAATTGTACTTTATAACTCTGTAGGTAACTTTAGAGGCTCGTCAGGATCATTACTTGCTCTCTTCGTTCGTCATCTTCTTCTAGACGAAACCGCTATAGAATACCTTAAGCCAATGCGAAGTTAGTCAAAAGTGGTCACCGGACTCTTAAGGGTACTAAGCCGAAAATAAACGTAGGTAATTACTCACAATTTCGAAAAACTTTTATTTTGGTACCAACCCTAATACCGCGAATTATAACCAGCTGTTCCATACACTCTGTAATGGAACTCATGTAAATGGAATTTTTCTAACAAAGACCGTTTTTTAACCTATTGCTGTAATATATATATAGATAACTAGATTAAGATATACACAAGTATAAATTAAAAATTTAAAAAAACCCCGACACCGATTTTCATCACCATCGATTTTCATCAAACAGCTAAGAACACTCCCAAATAATTCACCTTTCAAACAAAAAAAATCAAAATCAGTTTATCCTTTTGGTAGCTACGATGCCATAGACAAACAAACACACACACACGACATAGACAGAGACACGTCAAACTTACAACACCCTGTCATTTTTGCGTCGGAGGTTGAATCATAAAAACTTTAAATATAATTAGGCAGAGTTACGACGTAGTTATGTGACGTGAGACTGTAGGAGTTTTCAATAAATTCCGATTTCTAATTAGCAAAATTATAAACTACATCTGCGCCCTGCGGTTTCACCCGTGGATAAAAAGTGTCATATGTGCTATTCTAGATCATAATCTATCTCTGTGCCAAATTTAATCCAGATCTGTTCAGCCGTTCTGGCGTGAAAGAGAAACAAACATCCATCTACCCATTCATCTATTCTTACAAACTTTCGCGTTTATAATATTAGGATGATAAGAAGATAGTAAGAGTTGCTGCGCCCCGCGGTTTCACCCGCGGTCCCACAGGAACCGTTCATTTTTTCGGAATAAAAAGTACCCTACGCCCTTTTCTGTATCTCAGAAAACGTGTATGCGGAATTTCATGATGATCGATTGAGTAGTTAGTGCGTGAAAGCGTGACAAACAAACAAACTCACTTTCGCATCTATAAGATTAAGTAAGGAAGTTAGGATGGATAGAGTAGGTATAGATATAAAGATATAATTACGTACAAATATTCAATACTTTCATTACCTATGTTTATTTTGGCAAAATTTCGTTCTGTATTTCGAACAAAATATGTTTTTGCGTCGAGTCAGGTCTCATTTAAAATTTAATTTCAATACTTATTCTGCTTGTTTATAATTTTCACTCTAGTTCCTCATTTCGTATAATTAAGCAGTCAGTAAAAAATCACACTACGTAGAAGTAAAGTACATAATGTTTTATTTCTTAAATATTAAATGGAAAAAAAAGGGAAAACGAAGATGGCTTTTCTGGACTTTCTGCCTGATTGTGTAGAATAGAATATAACAACACTTTATTGTAAAAATACTAGCGACCCGCCCCGGCTTCGCACGGGTGCAATGCTGATACTAAAATATATACTACAGAAAAACTGTGAACGTTGTATATAAAAACATAGCGGCCCGCTCTGGCTTCGCACGGGTATAAACAAAAAATGTTATTGTGGGATATCAATATGAGATAGACATATACCATCACGGAGTTTTCTGTAGACCTTTTCAATGTGTACAAATAATTGGTACATTATTTTGATAAATATCGTGGAATCAGCCTGCGTTTGCAATGTAAGCGGAAAAAAATGAAAATTAACGACATCACATTAGAAACCTCAAAAATAACAGTATTTCTCTGCTATTTTATGGAAGTTACTATACATATAAACCTTCCTCTTGAATCACTCTATCTATTTAAAAAAATCGCATCAAAATCCGTTGCGTAGTTTTAAAGATTTAAGCATACAAAAGGACATAGGGACAGAGAAAGCGAGTTTGTTTTATACTACGAGTATGTAGTGATAGTGTTAAAATAAATAGTGATATTATGATAAAATAAATTTAAATTTTAAAAAACCCCTGACACCGACTTTTATCAAACATACCTAGCTAAAAACACTCCCGAAAAACGAACCTTGACAAACATTTAAAAAAGGTTAATCCGTTTGGGAGCTATACGATGCCATACACACACACCCACACAAACACACGGTACCGTCAAACTTATAACACCCTGTTGTTTTTTCGCCGGGAGTTAAAAACTATAGGTCAGTAGGTACATACAATAATTACAATAAACCTTAACTTCGCTAAACTTTTAATGGGCAGCCATATCGCTCAAAGCGATCTCTTCCAAGCAAACTATCTGTGGGGCTATTCCTGCGCGCGAGATGAGATGAGATTTTATCTTGGTCACTCTCACACCTATGACGTTTCAAACGAGAGCGACAGGGACGACAAAAGGTGAGATGAAAATCTCAAATCTCCGAATAGGGCCACTGATTGTTTACTTCAAAATTATGCATTGCATTCGAAAATACATGATCAATGAGTGATTGAGATGACAGGTTATGACACGTGTAAAGAAAGTGTGCGATGCGGTGCGGTAACAAACATTTTTTATCAGTTAAAATTTAAAAAAAAACCTGACATGGATTTTCATCTATTCACCTTTCAAACAAGAAAAACAAAATAAAAATCAGCTTATCGAATACCTACGTGCGGGAGCTACGACACCACACACACACACACACTCACACACACACTCACACACACACACAAACACACACACACACGCACACACACACACACAGCACCCTTACCATGAGTTTTGATAGTTACGCAAACTTTTTTCGTTTTCGTTTGGCTTCATACATTCCAGTAAAGCGCCCCTGGCGGAAACGTTTATTAACTCGGTTAAAAATTAAAACGATAAAAGTATTTGTTAACCGTCAAACTATGACTCGTGGTAAGACCCCTGGTCAAACTTATAACAACCCGTCGTTTTTGCGTCGCGGGTTAAAAATACCGAATTGAGAACCTCCTCCTTTTTCAGCTTTCTTGACGTCGGCTAAAAGAGATAAGACCAGATAAAACTAATAGTGAATTCTGAAGCATCACCCTCATTTCCGGCGAACACATTGCAACTACTCGTAGTTCACGCTGGCCTTAATTAATAAACACGGACTGGCTGAAATTTTCACCAGGGCTAAAGGATATTCGTTTGACTAAGGTGTCACTTTTTCAAGGCTTAGATTTTAGATTCTACCTGAAGCGTCATTCTGGTCTGTGCTAGCTTTAGAAATAAAAACATACGCTTGCTCATCTTTGATAAAAAAAAGCCGAAGAAAAATTTTGTTTTTTTTTAACTCTATGAATAGACTTGTATGAATGACTTTGTTTAATAATTTTTTTTTAATTTTAAACTTTAAACAAATTAACAATACTGCGACAGTTTTCCCCTTTTTTTGGTGCCTTTTTTTTTGGCGTCGCACGTCTTGTGCATTAGCCAGTGTCAAGTTAACCCTTAAGGTATTTTTATAAAGTTATTTTATTTTATAAAGTTTTTTACATATGATGGAGTGATGATGATAAGGTGATGATGGTAATGATGATGATCCCTTCCCTTTCTCCATTTCAGTAAAGTTATGAATACTTTACTGAAACTTTAAGTGAAATTTTATAGAGAACACGAAAAGTCACGTTTTGAAATGTTTATATCATTTGCCCACACTCGTGCACTTTACGAACCGATAAAGGCCGCCAAAATATAATTACTTTAACACTCAACAATACAAAATTACGACAACACCTTTTCGGTTCCCGCCCAAAACTCAGTTTGCTCCTTTTTTGCACACAAATATTTTTTCCATGTACGTTTACCTAGATGGCACCACATTCGTTCGCGTAGATTTTTCCGCATCTGCCAAGGGTCGCTCTGAATAAACCATGTGATTCATTCCCGAAGGGCCTGCGGACTGCGTGTTTAATGGGAACACTGAGTTTTCTTATTAGCGGTAAATACAAGTCATTCTTATTTCAGGCGCGCGTTAAATAACGTGTTTAGTGTTGCTAGTTGTAGCTGGACAGAGAACTACTACGATAGAATGCCACGGGTTTCTGTATAAGATCCCTGGTCCTAGTAGAGAATAGGTTATTTGGAAATAGTTTGTAACTGTTGTAATTAATTAATTAATGATAATTATAACATTCGGGTCAATTAATTAGTAGCTATTGTCGTCTACGTTAAAATGTATCGTATTGTGTGCGGAGGACATCGCGTGCAGGCGTACCTATCTCCGGTGATGAAGGGGTCCGTACGATCCCGAAACTAGTCGAGCAGTTGTTATAATACGATACGTTTTTACTAACGTAAGTGATAGCCGGATGGTAATTCAATGAATGTATTTCGCATGTTTTAGTGATGTATAGATTTTGGTAGTTTGAAGTACATTCGGTGTTTTTGAGGAGTTTGACTACATTCTATTAATTTCCACATGGTAAGAAAAGTAACTTTTTCATGACGACGGTTTGGACATCTTCGGTAGGTATAGCAAAAACGCCAAAAAATCTAATAACGTATTTTAGGAATAAATAACTCTTAATGTTTGATATTATTTATCATCATAATATCAGCGGAAAGACGTCCACTGCAGGACAAATGCCTCCCCAACGGATCTCCGTGATGGTTGATCTACGTTCTCCGATTCCAGGGACTGTCCTAGAATCGGGGAACGTAGTAATACATACATAACATATCGTCAAGCCTTTCCTCCGAGGGGGCTGATGGTGGTGTACAATACTCACACTTCCCCGGATGATATTCAGTCCCAGGTGTGACAGGGGGCGAGCCTGTCGCCATACACCGTTACCATAATGACATTAACTGATTTCAAAGACAAAAGATAGAAAAAAGATGTAGGTGGCGCCTTATTTGTGAAGGGTTTGTTAGTAATTCTCAGTTGCCCCACAGACGCATTTGCCCCAGTTGACCCTTTATATTAAAGTAACTAGTAGGTGTCCAGAACTTTTCCTATGATCGTTTAACTAGCACTTTTAACCCCACGTTCAGTAATTATTTCCAATGAGTGAGCACAATCGGTAGCATTACCGCGGCGTAGCCAGGAGCTACGAATATTCGTAGCAAGTGCTCTCGAGCGTGCTTCTACTGTTTTTTATTAAATTTGTAATATTTTTTAAGAGATAGGTAAACGGTTCATTAACTCGGGTTCTCTATCTTATTGTTTTGTTTATTGTTAAATGGAAAACCCTAGTTTAAAAATGACTGTTTTCAATCGCTTTCAAAATTGAATCTTATTGACTTGACAAAAAGTGTAAGCCAGTACTTAAAAAGTAGTATGTACTTTAATTAAAGGCATTGCAAGTTTTAATTACAAAGATTTTATTTAGTTATAATTTTGTTGTCTAAGACGAACCATATCGTCGTCCTAGGCAGAAATCTAGTGCTTAAAAATATTTGTCTGATAAATTAAGGAAGACGGGTCGAACTTAATTGCCTGAAACGACACACTGGCTCACTGGTTGTATCTTCACTTTCTTTACCTGAAATTCCTAACTATCCGACTGCGCAAGAAGGAGGGTTGTGTATTTAGAGTAAATGTGTGTTTGTATGTGTGAATAAGGTTTCTTTGGCACGCCCTACAGCCTACACTGCTGAATGGATTTCGACATGTGAGGTGTCATTTGAATCGTCTTGATAGTGGTAGTGATATAAGGTACAACATTTTGTAGCCGGGTTTTGTTTTTCTTTTTATAATGTTACGAGTTTGAATATCATATATATACGCTATTGTAATGTACACGCATTATTATTTAACTATAATATTTAATAATATATTGCTATAGTACCTACGTATGTAAACGTAAGTATAGTGTACGCTACAATAGCGTATATAATAGCGTACACGCAATAACATTAAATTACAAATAATTACATTAAATAATTACATTAAATTACATTCGCATTAATACGATACGCTACGAATGCTCAGAATTCGTAGATCCAAGTCAGAGTGGACCACAGTTGAAACATGTTTGGGCACATTTTCACATTAGGGTCCGAGGTTGACCGCGGCGGGAACAAACGAGCTTTTGTTAAACAGCGGGCTTTACAAATTATATCTTATTTTGCAACACAGTTAAATACTTCACAGTAGTAAAAGATTTGACTGTGTATTTACATTTAACATAACATAAACATAACGTCACGCTTTTCCTCCGAAGGGGCTGGCGGAGGTATACAACACCTACACTTCGCCGTACGATATTAAGTCCCAAATGTGACAGGGGGCGAGCATGTCGTCATACACCGGGCTCCATCAGATGACAGAGGCGGTCGAGTCTATTACAAAACTTTGACGTTCATAAGTGTATCTTTGATACCCAACTAAATAAAAACATTTTAACTTTGACATACAATACGCGCATATGTTCACGCAATGAACAAATTAGTGCTTGCCTTCGGGACCGAACCCGCTCCCTCTATATTGTGAGGCGAGTTTTCTCCGACTAAGCTATCATCTCTATATCGCTATCTTGTTTATATGTCATAAAATGGTATACTTACGTTTGATCAAACTCGCCTGTTGTAATCCGCACTTGTGGTAGGATCATAAACTTTGCATAAACGCCTGTAACTGCACCCTGCGACAGCCGATCGGACGATAACAACCATTGGCTCAATACATTTACGACTCGAATGAATGAATGAATAAACACTGAGAACGCCTCAATGAATGCCTCGATTAAGACGTTAGCACTTTGCGGAGAGAGCGCAGTAATGTTTATGTACTACCATCTTATCTGCGGAGGTGGGCAAATGAAGGAACTAAAGTTATCAAAGAGGAGCCGTCAGTTTTGTTCAGGGTTGCGATGGTAGCGCCCGCAATGAAATGTTCAGATAAGTTAGTGAAATATTGTGGGTGCATTATCGTTTTATCGCCATTGTTGATTATTTTATTGAAATGTGCCGGAACATTCAGTGGGATGGACCTTTGTTTGGGCTTGTAAATATGTACTGATGCTTGGGGCAATAACTGATATTCAGTTGTTTCTACTGCATTTGAATTTATTTTTAACCGACTTTAAAAAGGAGGAGGTTCTCAATTCGACTGTATGTTTTTTAATGTTTGTTTCCTCATAACTTTTGACTGGGTGAATTCATTTTGATGATTCTTTTTTTATAAGAAACCTGACGCATTCCGTGTGGTCCCATATAAATTTTATAGAAATCGGTTGAGCAGTTTTTAAAATTTCAACAAAAGTCTATAAATTGGTTACATGTATGACGAGAAGTCGGTTTCTTAAGCTTTGCTTTTTTATTATAATATTTATACATAATCATAAAATCAGAAAAGTCTTTATACCTTACAATCATACATACACATACACACAATACATACAAGACATCAATAATATTACCAAATGCTTTTGTGACGTAAGTAATTACTTTTCGACAAGTCCTTTATAGGAGCATCCTTAATTCATTGTTTAGTTACAATTGTTAAGGAACTGTTACTTAAACAAGGACTTTCTTACTTTCAGTTGGCAGAAGACAAGGCAATTCTTACATTCAGTTCAAGTGGCCAAAAGTACTTTATCGTTCTCAAAAGACCACGCGATCACCTGCAATTACCAATATTCGCCAAACTAACTATATATAGAATGAGACTAACAATGAAGAAAAAAACAAAAAGCAAGATTCCGCCCACGAGTTAATTGAGACATTACTCGAGGATGTCTCAAATATTATAATAGCCATAATTATAACCATTAACAAAGTGTATTGATATCGAGAGTGAAACAAAGGTTCGGGTGAGTCAGGACCTTCATCGTGAGAACGAAAATATAAACAACTGTAGCATCAATGAGAGGCAAATTAAATTTACATATTAGAACTAGCTGTAGCTAGAAATAGAATTTACATATTAGAACATGTGAGCTATCCTATCTGTTAAGTTAGATCGAACTGCACACGGTGTGCAAATTTGATTGAAATCGGTTAAGTAGTTTAGGAGTCTATAGCGGACAAACAACGTGACACGTAATATATATATATTAACTAGCTGTCACCCCGCGACTTCGTTCGCGTTTTGAGCTATCCTATCTCTCAAGTTGGATCGAACTGCACATGGTGTACGAATTTTATTATAATCGGTTAAGTGGTTTAGGAGTTCATTGAGGACAAACATTGTGACACGAGATTTATATATATTAAGATGAAGATATTATATTATATTATATTATATTATATTATATTATATTATATTATATTATATTATATTATATTATATTATATTATATTATATTATATTATATTATATTATATTATATTATATTATATTATATTATATTATATTATATTATATTATATTATATTATATTATATTATATTATATTATATTATATTATATTATATTATACGATTACATACATATATGAAAGTGTCGAATATCCACACTAATATTATAAAATCGAGAGTAACTCTTTCTGTCTGTCTTTTTTATAGCTTTTTACTGACGGCTGAACGAACCTTGATGACATTTGATAATTAGTTACAGTATATCACGGGGAAGGTTTTTGTATACTATTTTCTGAATAAACGCGAATCGAGTCGCGGGTAAGAGCTAGTCTTTTTAAATAGGTATACGAAGTATGGAGAATAACTTTTCAAAAAGTAGCAAATTATTAAAACTGAACAAGTCAAGTCAAGTCAAAATGTTTTCATTCAATTTAGGTATCAAAGATACACTTATGAACGTCAAAGTTATTTAAATAGACTCGACCGCCTTGTTCGGACAAAAAGCCTCTACTCAGAAGAACAGGCAAGAAACTGAGGGGCATTATTTTTTCAAATAATAAATAAATTACAGTCTCACAAATTTTGGCTTACAACTAGGTAATATCCATAAATACTAGTGGCTACTTGGCGGAAGTGGAAGGCTCCAGACAAATTACATAAGGCTCACTTATACAATTTCACTTAATTGACATCACAAAAAAACATTTAAAAACTATAGTATACTATAGTCTAGTCTAACTATACTATAGTCGGAATAATCGACTGAATCGTACGTGAGTAATTCCCGTGTTTTAAATCATAAGTACCTGGATGACCGAGCTTAGCTCGGTATTTTTTTTTTTAATTGTGTTTTGTGGAAAATAAACAATTGACTTTAGTCTAACCTCAAAGCAAACACTCATTGACTTCGTGTTACTTAACAACGCCATCTGCTGTTGTGTCGTTAAAGCAATTAGTTGCTCACAAAAAATAGTATTATTATTCGCCAATAGATGTCAGGAAGAGTCATATTTTTCAGTTGAGAGTTTACTCAAACGCCTCCTTTTTGTTATTTTTCTTCCAAGTTTATGTTTAAGTTGATTATCGATAAAACACGAATAAAATGACATTTTCTAAAAATGATTCCTAGCTAGATCGATTTATCGCCCCCGAAACCCCCCATATACTAAATTATATGAAAATCGTTGGAGCCGATTCCGAGATTCCAATTATATATATATACAAGAATTGCTCATTTAAAGATATAAGATGTGTGAAAACCACGTCAGTTTCCATAATAAAACATTTAAAAACTTTATAAACAAAACAAAAGTATAAATTATCATCATTATGAATTTAAATCTCAGTAATTCAAACTGGAACACATCATATTATCTTACTGTCCTGGGGCCTACCATGACATGTTATTGCCATGCTCAACTTTTACTTACTTTTATTTAAAAGTTTATAAACAATTTTAAATCTTTAAAAACAAATTATAATTCCAAAATAAGACAAGAATTCGTTTCCAAATCGACTCAACGTTCCAAACTCGAAAACACTTAACCCTTCGCTTCCTGATTTTTTCACCCCAGCCATAAAATAACCCTTCTTCAACTAAAAGCTGTAAAATCTTGAAAAACTCCCCGAAGACAGCGAAGACACAGTCAAGGACATAATTCATGATGAAAAAGTTAATTTTCACGGGGTAAAATCTCATTTGCATATTTTTGTGTACAATGTTCAATTATTTGAGTGCGTATAACGGCTCACTTTTCCTACTGAACCCTAATAACGGTCCTCGGGGCGTCGTTTCGGATACAAAACCCTTTCTGGGAATTAATTTTTCTTAGGCAATTAGCGAGGGATGTAAAGAGGATGTTCCGTTATTGATCTGCATCTTTATGCAGTCATGACTCCGTCAGACTTTGCTATGTAATGTTTTTTTTTATGTGGAATAGGTCGACGTTTGACCACCAACTCGCCTGATGTTAAGCGACGTCGTGGTCTAAGATAAGCACGATGACCTATAAGGTACAAATGTTCATGACATGAATTTTTGCCCTAGGTGGAAATCGAACCCACGCCCCCACTGTCAGAAGGCAGGTTCTCTGCCAACTGAGCCACCGAGGCAGTCAATTAGGGTAAATATTAATGTAGCTGTAAATGTGAAGCATTAGTAAAATAATTAATTAAAATATGTATAAGCAGCAACTAGGTCAAGCTGCGAATAAAAATCAGTTGCTCCACAGAGAATATTGCTAACTAACGACATCGTATGTATATGTATAAGGCATGTATATTCAACAATTACAAAAACAATACAATTTGATTAGAAAAAAAAAAAAAAACAAGTAACCTAGTTTCAAGGTGTTCATAACCCAGCTTCCACTAATCCATCCTTAATTTGGTACCTCGTATATTTTCACACCGTATACATAGTAGCGTTGTCTGAAGAGGCTTCACAGTTGGGGTCAGAGCCATTTCGCTCTTTACTTATTTCTCGTGAAGGGTGTATTTAGAAGATATTGTTGAAAACGATGAAACTTGGAAACAATTGTGAAATTTTACGCAAGATAATCAAATAGGTATCTTAATTGTATTCTCTTCATTTGAAGGCAGCTTTGTTATTGGTAAATAAGGTCACGAAATGTTGTATGTTTTCAGAATTTCAAGTGAAATGATAACTCAAAACTTGCTGCTAAAGAAACTCACTTCAATAAATTAAAATCCAAGACTTTATGAAAACACGAGTGAGACCTAAAAGGTCAAGAAAATAAGTACACTAGAATTTATTTACTTATTACATACATTACGTATAACTATAATTTAATCTAAAAGCCCGTTGACAGAGGGAAAGGTGCCCAGAATGCTGGCAGCATTGCCACGCTGGATGGCAATGTTTAATTTCTGTCCGAAATAAATGCCAGCATTCTGAACACCTGATGCCTCCACCAACCGTTTAGCCAGGTCCCTGTAGAGAGATAGAGCCGCTGGGCCCCTGAAAATAAGTTGAATTGAGCCTATATGGGATCTTATGTGTGTACTTTTTTACTACAAAGTGAAATAGTAACAAAAATTATATTTTAATAGTTTTGTTTTATATTTTGTACTTTGTTTGACCCACTTACTCGCCTAATGGTAAGCGTCGATCGAAGGTGTAACACGCTTGCCTAGGAGATATCTATTCACTTTACTCTTAAACACCCCCCCATTGTATTTAGGTGGAAAGACAGACGCAGGCAACGGGTTCCACACCTCTGCAGTTCTTATAAGAAGAGTGCTGGTGTTATAGTTTGGTTCATATTAATTGAGGGAAAGAGTTTGTTGACCTTTGTCTTACTCCCGCCTTATTTGGGCAGATTTGGGCTTAATAGTGGATTAAGACAAAAGTAAACAAACCATTTGATCGTCTGGAGAGCTATTCTTACGGAGTGAGATTCAATCTCACATTTTTTTGTCCTTATTGCTCTCGTAATCTCGTTTGAATAGTCATAGGTATGAGAGTGACCAAGATAAAATCTCATCTCATCTCACGCTTAGGAATAGCCCCCTGATCCGAGTTTGTAAACCTCATAAAATATTACAATTATTTAAAACACTATTATTTTCAAAAACGGCTATTTTTTTTTCAATCCATCTGAACCGATTAAGAATAAGTAAGAAAAATAAGAACGCGTAAATAAGACAAGAAAACTATACAAGTTAAGTAACAGAAACAGCAAGAATTACACATAGTAGAAAAAAAATGTTCTTGAAAGAATTAGAACTATTAACTAAGCTGTTCTATAAAAATTGAAAAAAAAAACAATTTGAAAAAAAAAGGTGATTAGTATTGCAATACTAATCACAATTTTTTTTTTCAAATTAAGCGTGGAAGATCACCAAGTGACCTTTAAACATTAATCAGATCACCCAACCCAACAAAACGTGAGTCTCCTAGTGCAAAAGCAAAATGTATCAAAACCACGTCAGTTCCCTTGTAAAACCACTTTGTATTATAGCTGAAGCGGTCAACTAATGCAGCTTGAAGAGTGTTAAATACGATCATTACAAGCTGTTTTGTCAAACCACCAGTCGACTATTACAAGGCAATATCCTGATTCTGCACGGCCATATCTAGCGAGACTATGGTCTTTAATGTGCTGGAAGGCGCTTGTTATTTATAACAAGCGGTATCCCGCGGTTTCACCCGCCCAGAAACTGTTAATTTATCGGGATAAAAGTTTGATCACTTTTGACCACTTGATCAAACAAATCAATCCATTTCTTTCAAGCAATATTAACTTGCATAAAATGCAAGTTACAGAGGCCCATAAAAAATAAATACCTAAACCAACTTTAATAAATACCTAGTACTAAATAAAAGTAAATACCAATATTCTTATGAGGAATGGCTCAAGGTACGTGTAAAAAAAATTAGATAGGAGCTAGCTAGGGGTAGATTAAACCAGTTATGCATGGACTTAAGCAATTCTTATTTTTAGTGCAAGCGGCCATGTGTGTAGTGTGTAAGAACTAGTATTTGTTAGGTAATATTGACCTACATTAGATACAAGTTGCGCCCCTCGGTTTCACCCGCGGTTAAAAAGTATCCTATGTGCTATTCTAGACTATAATCTATCTCTGTGCCAGATTTCGTTCAGATCTGTTCAGCCGTTCTGGCGTGAAAGAGTAACAAACATCCATCCATCCATCCATTCTTACAAACTTTCGCGTTTATAATTCTAGGAGGATAAGTAGTAGTCAATAAGCGGACACTATTAAGTGCAAACGTGCTTCTATTGATTAGTCTCCGTAAACAACACCAATACATGACGACTCTGCCAGCTCAGCAGAAACAATTTACCCTCCAACTTTTTCCTGACTAAACAACCAAAATTATACCATTTCGGCCACACATACCAATACCAAAACATGTGCTGATGCAGAGTATAAACTACTTCCATACCAAATTTCATCCAAACCCG
The DNA here is from genome assembly GCA_911728515.1 of Peribatodes rhomboidaria. Taxonomy (NCBI): domain Eukaryota; kingdom Metazoa; phylum Arthropoda; class Insecta; order Lepidoptera; family Geometridae; genus Peribatodes; species Peribatodes rhomboidaria. The sequence continues at coordinate 5,402,664 of OU452181.1, read as the reverse complement.
TTCTTATCTTTTTACCTGATTGAGTAACAAACATTAAAATATCTACATCTAAACATAAACATTCACATTTATAATATTAGTGAAACAGGATGATAGCATGTTATTCTGTCAAACTAGGGTACTAGTTCTGTTCAGGCTTAATCGGATGGGTGGAACAAATCTACGTGGCATCGGAAAATAGGCCTTTTGTTAAGGAAATTGTCCTTGAGAAATTTGTATGATACTGGTTTCATAGTAACCCCATCCTACTAATATTATAAACGCGAAAGTTTGTAAGAATGGATGGATGAATGTTTGTTACTCTTTCACGCCAGAACAGCTGAACAGATCTGGCTGAAATTTGGCACAGAGATAGATTATAGTCTAGAATAGCACATAAGATACTTTTTAACCGCGGGTGAAACCGCGGGGTGCAGCTAGTATAAAATAAAACGGGCTTTTAGAAGATAAAACCTGTGACTCGTCATCGTTCGGCTGCATTTAGGCTGCGCTTCTACTAAAGATGTCCGAGAATGTGAATAGGGATGTCTTTGTTAAAAACCGATAGAACCGCTAACCTTTTTTTTGTGGGGATTAGCCTAGCCTCGCTCCTGTGAAAACAGCTTAGCGTACGTGTACACTGTTACGTGTACGTACGTGTTTGTACATACTAACAAAGCGAGAAATTTGCTACCTGACGTCCAAGCGATTGAGGGTCGTGTTTGGGCAGTATGGAGTTTGGCCTAGCATCACTCAGCTCAGCTCCTGTCGAAACGGCTTAGTGGAGCGAGGTGTTTGTACTTACAAAACAAGCGAGGGATGGGTGCGAGGAATGTGTACGAGGGATGTGTGCGAGGGATGTGTGCGAGGGATGTGTGCGAGGGATGTGTGTTAGGGATGGAAACGAGCGAGAAACTGCTAGCAGTTACTAGACAGAGTTTGTTTGAGTTAGATTGTGTAATTTTTTACACAAACTCTCGACGCATCCTCGCACCGCTCATCTACGCACTGTTTTATAGCTAAGAGATTAATGTAAAAGGCATAATTATTACTTTTTAGATTACATTCTGCAACCAAGCCTAAAATCGTTTTAGATCCTCATTGTAAAGGTTTCTACGCATCCTCGCACTGCTCAGTGGCCTGGCACATCTCTAAAGCTAAACAACGTTTATTAGTAAATGGGTAAGTCACCACCGTCTATGCTTAATCATAATGTTTTTATTCCATCCAAAGGTTGTCTGGAAGAGACCGCTCTTAAGCGGTAAGACCGCCCATTGCGCCTATATTTTTAAATGTTTAGTTTGGATTTATTTTGTATTTGGTGTCAATAAAGAGTTTTTGTGTTGTATTGTATTGTATTGTAAGTCCATAGGAAAACACAGGCCTTTCAGGGACTAACTTGCTTTGTCTTCTTCAAACTCTTTGAAAATTTATCGTCACTCTATGAAGTCTTAAGGCGTTCTCCGCTATGTTTACTAAACCACGGTTTCTTCTCTACGATACCTTTAATCACACATAGTTTACGAAAGCTAGTTTATTTTTAGCATATTTTTCGATTGAGACATTGCTGCTCAACAAGAACTTACAAAAACTAAAGAATGGATTACTCTGTAAAAAGAAGTAGAGTGAATCAGTCTGCTCTACTAAAATAAACTAAAATAAAAGCTTCATTATGCATTACACACATCTTTTATGTACTTAAAAGGACTTCATCAAAAAAACAAACCAAAATTCAAAACGCATTCAAAAAATAACCCCAACCTGAATGCGTAGGGTCCTTTTGACCAAACACAAACAGTACTAGACTTTGTATACTTATGGAAGTACTTAGTTACCTTTTCTTTTGTATATAAGTACTCTAATTGAGACCGAAAACGACCCACTCAGACGTTATTCAAGACATGTATACATTTTAATAAATGTATCGCCAGTGAAAGAGCTTTTTATCAAAAAAGAAGCTCCAGTGGATGTAGAGTGGCTATGTTTTATAACTTTTCCGGGGATATTTTACGTTAAGCAATAAAGATAAACTGATAATGTAGAGTAAACCACCATTTAGAAATTTTATACTTATTATAATAAAACATAAGGGTTATTTTTTAAAAGACTTATGTAATCACACTATCATCACACTTTTCACACTAATCTTAATTCACAAATATTATAGGTAAATGCGAAACATTAGATGGAAGTATGGATAGGTGTTTGTTACTACACTCACGCCAAAATGGCTTAACGAATCTAGATGAAATTTGGCGCAGGGATAGTCTAGAAAAACACATAAATACTTTTTAACTGCGAGTGAAACCACGGAGCGCAGCTGATAGAAAATAACGCTTAATCTAACAGCAGCCTCCAGTAAAAAGTACCAGCACTCCAGTATTTTGACGCACTTGCCCTCGTCCTTCGTCACTCTTATTCCCTCCGATTGAATAAAGTGAGAAACAAATACGAGTATGATTGTATTTTGTTCCAAAATAGCATTTTATTATTAATATTATTAGTTGTTAATAATAGGGGATCTAAATATTTCTAAATATTAAAGTTGTTATTTTTATTATTATTATGCCTTTAGTGCCAACATTATTTCAATTTCAGTACAATACTATTATTTTTTGATTTAGCGTTATTGGGTGTCGGCGTGTCCTTGCGACATAAGGGCCTCCTCCAGCTTTCTCCAGTATAGGTACTCTTTTTTGAGTTGTTCTGTACTACAGAGAACCCGCAATCTTTTTGATGTCATCAGACCAACGTTTTCTTTGTCACCCTCTTTTTCTCTTTGTTTGGAATCTAGGTGTCCATTCTGTTATATCTTCATTCTGTCGTAATTTTCTGTTAATTAAATAGTAAAGTTCATCTCCCAAATTTTTTAAATAAAAGCTTGGTCACTCTTCTCTTACATAACGTAAAAAATATACAAATTAAGTGTAGGTGGCTGAATAGGCCCGGAGCGAATATAAATGAACGCGCCGTGTACTTTAGGGTTAAGTATACAATATCGTCGGATTGAGATGTTGCTTGATAAATAACGGAATAACGAGATTCGTTTGCGTCATCCTGCTAAATGTAGATTATTAATATTGCTTGCACAGGTTCTAAATTTTTCGTATTGATTTGTGTCATTTTAAACTTATGACTTTTGTATTCATCATTATCATTGCTAAATTAATATTTTCCACCAATTACTGCTGGATAATTGAATTGTCTTTAGCAAACTACTAACAACTTATTTTACAAACGACTAAAAAAAAATGCGTACGTATACCATACCTACGTAAGTTGTACAAAATTGATTAATCTTGTAAAAAGCGATGGCAGCCTGGTTGAGAGAAGGCCTGCATCTCAAGCCAAAGGGAGCGGGTTCGAACCCAGCCGACGACACACACCAATTTGTTCATTGTATGAACATACTCGTATGTGCGATTTGTATATGTCATCTGCTACATGACTGGAGCCCGGTGTATGGCGACAGGCTCGCCCCGTCACATGTGGGACTGAATATCCAGCTCCCTCGGGGGAAAGGCGTGACGATATGTTATGTTGTTAATCTTGATCCTATTGTATGAAATTGGATATGAATACTATTTTAAAAGCTTTCAATTACACTGTACTACCTCTTAATTGAGTCAGATACTCCACTTACAAAAACATTCACTTAAAACACTTCCTAACCTTAAAAACACTTTGAAATTTATAAAACTCAAAAATAACTCTACATTGTTATAGTAAAATTACCATCAACGTTCTAACCGACTTTTAATTCTGAACCTTATAATCTAACAGATAGTTGCTTTATTACCCTATATCCAAGACTCAGATATACCTGACCCAATGACTTCTAACAAATAAAAGAGGAAATTTTAACTTCTTTTTTTCAGGAGGTCGGAACAAAGGATCCGGAGCGGAATAAAAGGAGTGCCGGAAGGTTCGCCACCCCTGACCCGGGCGGGTGGGGTGGGGTGGGGTGTCGTACGTCATCTGTTAAGGCTGAGGATGTATGCTGTGTGGGAATGTGGTGGTAAGGTAGGAGGAAATAGAATTTACCGTGTATCTCAAAATCAGAACTGAACAAACGTGCAATCAGGTCTAGTAGTCTAATTAATCAGGTACATTATCTGAGTTAATTATTTGACAGTCAATGGGTAATGAAGTTTTGAAACAGAGCGTCCTCTATCGTCGCTTATCGTTACCGATTTTGCATATAGGCATTCGAAATTCAAATAATTCTAAATATAAGGAATACTTTTTTTATTTTTAGTTAGTGGCTTCTGCCCTAAGGAATACTTGGTCACCAAACAGACGATCAATAACGATAAACGACAAACGGCAATTCGTTGTCTAACATTCCAAGCATACAAAAGCTTTGTTCCCATAGAGTCAGAAGCCATCGCTTCGCTTATTATAATATTAATAAAAACGACTGTCAAAGCCACAGCCTTAACATTCGGGCCAGCTACTCGGCTTATAAGAACTGACTTTTTTTATAAATCCAACATAATCCCACAAAATAAAACCTTCCACTTCCAGGGTAATGTGAGTTACCCTAAAACGCCCACACCAAACACATCCTACCTTTATTCCAGTTTATTTCTGAAGAAAACCCGCCCAGGGACCAGCATTAAAGTTTTCACATCCCAAGATTGCATGAGCTATAAAAAACCGCCCGCCCGCGATTGGTGGAAAGTGTCGCGATGGGCGTGGCTAAAGGCTTTGTCGCCAAAGGGCGTGGCAGAGAGAGACAACTCGGTTTTGTCACTGCTTAAAAAGCCTTGGGAGGGACCGCGGTGTGTAAACTTCTTTATGACATAAGGTTGAAAATGGTTAGATAAGTAGGTACTTACCATTACATACATAGAATTACATATGTAATTCTTGCTTAGTTAGTTTAACTTATGAATTTGATGTGACAGAAATCGATAGATAGCATATTGATTTCTTTAGATATTTAGGGTGTAGGTACTTACCCTAATAGCAAATGAATAGCTAAATCTATTAACAGCTAACCAAATTGAGAGCACAATAAATATATAACAAAACCATTCTAAGTCAATATTATTATTTTTTTATTAAATTTTGTTGTTTAAACATCTATGTCTATACTGAAAACTTCTGAAAAGCAATAAGTATTATTAAATGACTTCAAAGCAATATCAATCTCACCCCCATATGCCCCACATCCCTTACAAAGTACATCCAACAAAAGCAGCTAATTCACTTACGTTTTTCCGAATAAAACTGAAATAAACATAAAAACGGCAACATAACATCTCCGCCCAAGACTGGGGGGTTTGGGGGAAAGGTCCCCGGTAGGTCCCCCTAAGGTCCCCCTTAGGGGTGGGGTAGGGGTAGCAAAAAGCTCAAGTGCAGGAGGCTGTATCGATCGCAGCGACCGGCGACATGGCCGGGTCACATGGATGGGAGAGAGGACGGTGATGGGAGACGCGATTTTGTAAGCGATCTTGCAAGTTTCCTTTATTATAAACAGGCGGTTATCCACGGATTACTAGTTATGTAAAAATGTTGTCGGCTTCATTCAACCCCTTACAACAACAAAAAAAAAAACAATCGAAAAATATATAAAACAGAGTCGTTAGTTTTTTTTAAACATTAGATCATTTTCTTTTTTTGGAAGTCAATTACATTTTCATACACCTTGGAATGACAGATGGAAACAGTGCCACACATTTCAACATGCAATCGAAAACATGCAGATACTGGTAATTCACAGCAAATGTACCGGAAATGAAGCCCGGTTTTCACAATGAACTGCAAAGGTGTGGAACTCGTTGCCTGCGTCTGTCCTTCCACCTAAATACAATCCGGGGGTGCTTAAGAGTAAAGTAAATAGGTATCTCTTAGGCAAGTGTGTTACACCTTCAATCACGTCGACGCTTCCTATCAGACGAGTCAGCGGTCAAACGCATGCCTTGTCTGTTGTAAAGAAAAAAAAATGAAATACGACCCGAGACGATCCGCCTTTGTGCAGTACATAAGTAGTAATAACACGAGCATAGAATAAGTTAATTCTATAATATGTCACTACTAAGTATGGCAACTAACCATAGCATCTACGTAAATGCAAAAATACTTACTTACTACATTTGGTTGAAACCTCAGCCAGATAGGTATAACATTCTGAGTCAAAAATGGTCACGTGGTCAACACGTAGTGACGTCAATAGATGCATAAGCAAGACCGAAAAGTGTCATTTACAAATAGTTAGAAAGAGACGATGACGATGACAAGTGACGTCAATACGTGTTTGCTCTCGGAATGTTTTTTGGAACCTAGTTTGTTTTTTTAGATCATGGTTGAAAGAATCGAATTTAACAAACAAATTCTGTTCGTATTTCTAATTTGACTCTTAAATATTTATGGTCCTATCAAAAAGAAACAAAAGAGCAACGAATTTTCGACAAAACAATAAAATTTTACCAACGACAACAAAAACAATAGACTGTCTTCAAACGCTTCCCCCGGGTCACAAATGAAATATTAAGTTGAAATTGGAGTTAATACCTGCCGGGACAGAACGGCGTCTTGTAAATCATTCAGAATCGCGTTATGGAAGCGCGAACGGAATTAATATCACTTTTCTTCGTCTCGACTCGACGGCAATTACTGTGTTGTCCGTATCACTGCGATGCAAGGAGTAGGCAAAATTGAACAGAAGTGACGTAGTTATCCGATTTTAACACCTAATTTTATCAAAAGATGTATTTTACATTTGTTAATTAAGTATGACAAACAATATTTTGAATATTTTATTATGGAAACTGACGTGGTTTTCACACATTATGATTTATGAAACGGGAAATCCTCAGTGCTATGCGAGACGCATCCGCGCGCGCGCACTCGCCTTGATAAAGACCACCGAATGCGGTTGAAACTATAGTTAGAATAATCGAAAATTATGATTTATGAAACGGGAATTACTCACGTATCGTACGTGAGTACGATACGTGAGTAATTCCCGTAATTCCCCATAATTTTTAGTAGTTTTTTACCATTTGCTTGCCTTAACAACTCATCGCGCAGCATAATTTGCAACCGTACTACTGTTCAAGTTTGCAGTCTGCCTGTAGGTCACTGGCATGCTACAATAAATGTAGCACTGATATTTGGGGCTGCTTAGCTGTGTACGTCACCTGCCGTTTTCATTGTGATCATACAAAGTTACCTAGCACCGAGCTGTCTTCTCTGCACCCCCGTTCCATCTACAGCATTCCCCGAAGAGCCTAATTCGACGCGCGACACCGCCCGATTAAATTTTAATATTTGAAGCGAGAGACTGCCTCGGAGACGATTGCGATGGGGAGATGTCTCTGTTTGCGTTGTTTTTATGTAGATTAGCTAAGGTTGGTTTTGGTACTTTTTTGATATAGCTCGGTTTTTTTGCGAGCGTGTTTTTCTAACATGGTCAAACGCGAAGATCTCATAAAATGAAATTCGAAAGTTACTTATTAACTTTGTCTTTTACCTTTTAACACAACTCGTCTCAATCCTAGGGGTCTACTATGATATCTTATTGCCATGACTGTAAAGTTTTGTTTTCGACGCTGCGCGACCGCGAATCGTATCAGCGCGCAATAAGGTTCATGGTCGCACAGCATCGGATTCAAAACGTAACCATAATGGAAATGAGGTCATGGTAGGCTCCCAGATGTCCGCTGCTAGACAAAGACAAAACATCTTAACATCTCCATCATGGTATAATAACATACTCCGCCAGGTATAGCACTCCGGTCACGTGGGCAACACGTAGTGACGTCAATCGATGCATAAGCAAATGCAGATAGTTCGAAAGAGAAGGATAACGATGACGAGTGACGTCATTACGTGTTTGCTCCCGGAATGCTCCCTTGTTTTTTTTGGATCATGATCTCGTAAAGACCGGTCTTACACTGTTCTTCACAACTAAACGGCTAAAATAAATTTTAAGGTTTTTTTTTTACTTAATAGGCTTGCGTTTGGCCGCCAACATGCCTGATGATAAGCAGTGATGCGGCCTACGATGGAGCACGCTTGCCTAGAAGAAACCGATTCACTCGAGACTTGAAGACACCCAGATTATAAGTGTCAGGGAACACACACTCTGGCCGAGTATTCCACTTTTTTTTTTCACTGTTTCAGATTGTTTTAAGCCCTAATTATTTTCAAAGTCGTTAATTTCAGTTTAATTGTCCATGTGACGGCCTTTAAATTAAAAAGTACGAAATTTTCTATTTTACTTGTATTTGACTACCAAGTAACGACCACCAAGAGAGTATAGTAACATCGTCAAAAACTCAGTTACACAATTAAAGCTAACAGTACTCTACAATTTCCGAACATTGCAGTCTCCTGCTATGTTTAGCTTCCCAATTAAGAGGGTTGCGTGATGAACCGACTCTTTCTTCTTAACTCACTAATGCATGCAAAACAATACCTTTGTTCCCTAACGAAGGAAAGTAAGTATTGCACAAGTAGCCACAAAGGCATCACACACCTGCGAATTAGCATACGAAATTAGCATTTATATGCATGTAATTAGAGGCCAGATTGGTCTAAACCGTTAATTTCGTATCGATATCCCCACATTATTCTAAGGTGGATGTTGGTTGCCATTAGTCTGATCTGTAGAACATTCGGCACCGGATGTCCTATTAAAATAATCGGCGTATTTCAATAAACAACCATTATGTCTGTTGCTGGCATTATTTTGGATACTTGTATCCGAATTTGAGTGAAATTTGACAGATGAGTGTAATTTTGATACTTGAAAGCAAAAATAAATTGTGGGCTTTGTTTGCTGCGTGGATTTTGAGTTTACGTTCAAAGTAGGTTTGAAAGGATTTAAAGAGAAGTGCTTTTTTTAGCCAAATGTTGTCATAAGATCGAATTACTTTGAGACAATGAAAGCTTGCCTTATTGTTTAGTGAACACCCTTAACTTGTTAGTTAGCCCTTAACTTGGTTCTTAGATGTTCCTTAATCAAAAACGGGTATAAAAATAAAAGATTATTTAGTGCTAAACATCGTCACGCCTTTCCCCCGAGGGGGCTGGCAGAGGTGTAATACAACACCCACACTTCGCCGAACGATATTCGGTCCCAAATTTGACAGGGGGCGAGCCTGTCGCCATACACCATGCAGGCTCCAGTTATGTAGCAGATGACATACAATACGCACATATGTTCACACAATGAACAAATTGGTGCATGCCGTCGGCTGGGTTCGAACCCACTCCCTCTGGCTTGAGAGGCGGTCCATCTCCAACTAGGCTAAAAAAATAGTAAAAAGGTATAAATAGTTAGAAAGTTACTAGTAATAAACACTTAGATGAATGTATTGTGTTGGTATATCGATTGTTATTTATTTGTGTGTCTAATAAATAAAAAAAATAAACACTCAAATTATTGAGTAGAACTTTAAACTACGTTATCAAAATTTTTAAATCAAAAGAGCTTTTCAAGTATCAAAATATTTGGTCTGCATTACCGACGACGCGAGACGTACCTAATCAAATGACTGGCTACCTGTTTTACGCCTGGAGGATATATTTTATTTTGCCTGCCATCGTATCGCATGAGAAGCCCGCACTCAGCTCGCGTTTTTGGGTAAACAGTTTTTTTTAATTCGGTCTTGGGAAACATTACATTGTTGCCAATTGACTCTGCTAAGAGAAAAACACTTATTCAATTCAATTACTTAAAAAAATCAAAAAGTTTACTTGACTTTAACTTTTTTAGAGCTAACAACGCAGAGACTCAATTTTAGGGTAGGAGACTTTTTACTTTTTTTTTTGTACCTTGCTCCTAGACTATATTTTCACTAACAGTACTGGCCATACTGCCCGGCTATCACCTGTTAGAAATGAATGTATGACTAAGGCCCGTATGCTAAAACGACGCTCAGTTATGAATCTCGATGAAGCTGTCTTCTGACATTCATTTTTCATTTCATAACACTTTTTTTTTATGAATAATAGGTCGGCGTTTGACCACCAACTCGCCTGATGTTAAGCGACGTTGTGGTCTAAGATGGAACACGACGACCTATGAGGTACTTATTCACTCTAGCCTTGAAGTTTTGTAGAGTGAAGAAGTACAAAGACGGTAGTTGAGTGAGGCGCTATACAAGTGCGCTACTGCTCATACCCGTCTTCGGAACGGTTACACCGGACTACATCCCGAAACACGACTAGGTCATTTCACGGCATGGCTTGGTCCGGTGGGTGGTAACCAGCCACGGTCGAAGCCTCCCGAGTTTGCTACCCGATTAGCACAACCCGGGGACCACGTGTAGGGTATCAGAATAGAGTACACTCCTACGGACGTGGGTAGCTCAGCCCCCAAACACTTCCTTTCCGTCATTGTCGCAATATTGCCGGACCAGTTGTCGGACCACTATTTCCGCAAAAATATGGCCCAACTAGGAGCCCCCTTGGACATAATATATTTACTTAGATAGCATGAAACAAACCTCAGATCAACCTAGACAGTAAGATGACGCACGGCCTATGATTTAGGTGAAGCCAAAAACCATCCAAAAACTACGCTACTGTCGTATATGTACACAACACACACACATTAACGCAAAAAAACTACGCTACTCGCTTGGTCATTCTTACCTCGACATGATTTGCATTGGTTTATGGTATAATTTCGTGTACATAAATATACATATTGCATTATAAAAGTGTGGCCAGAACTACATTTTGAGGTTCTTTTTAAAAACTGTGCTGTATTTTTACCAGTCAATTTTGAAAAAGCCGTAACATTAAACTCTTACAAATATGTGCAGTTTTAAAATATTAAATCTCCTAAGGTTGTATATTGGAACGGAAATGGCTAACGTAGAGTTTGGGAATTAATATAAGTTTTCGTGCAATTGTAAATGTTTTTCATGGCAACATTACTACGCGCACACGTCTAAAAAGAAGTGGCTTTAGCGAGATATATCGCAGTATTCCATCTTTCCTCTAGGTTGGTCTGAGAAAACAAACTTAAAACATGCACGATGAAAGACTTTCTTCTCCAATACATTGCAGAAGAAAGGAACAGTAACGTCCCGAGGCTAATAAACTTCAGCCAAGCTATGGGTCAGCTATTTGCCTAATTGGAAAAACGGTAAATCTATCGCATCACCCCTTCTGAGAGGTCACCCCCTCCCTAGGGATGCGCCGATCGTTGTAAACAACTCTTCGGTGTTGCTCGTAAGCGAAATATGGCTGGCTGGTTAGCAGTTTTATATACGGTGCAAGTTTTGAGTGTGGATCTATGAATATTGTCCTAATTTCAGGTATCGATTCTATTTTGAAATCGGAATCGATAATCCCGATCTCAAGATCAGAATTTTAAAATTCCCACACATTCTTTATCTGTTTGTGAACGTAGTAAGCAGTAATGTGACAGTAGTAATTTTGGACTTTCACTTATCTCTAAGACTAGCTGCGCCCTGCGGTTTCACCCGCGGTTAAAAAGTATGCTATGTGCTATTCTAGACTATAATCTATCTCTGCGCCAAATTTCATCCAGATCTGTTCAGCCGTTCTGGCGTGAAAGAGTAACAAACATCCATCCATCCATCGATTCTTACAAACTTTCGCGTTTATAATATTAGTAGGATATAATTTAAAAGTAATAAATCGGACGTACGTGAACCCATTGGAATCGGTGGTAAACGCATTTAACGTGAAAATGTTACTTTAGGTATATCTAAAGCCTAAAATTTGCCTTGCTTTGTCTGAGGTCAAATTTATTTTGAAACTAATGATGAAAATTTCTTCCGAAATTCAATAAAATATTGATTTGGTAAGTATCAGTTTTCCACTGTTCTTTATTCTTTCTCAAAATCGATCGCTTTCCTCTCCAGTAGATGTTAAGGAATTTCTCACAAGTCCAATCTTGGTTGTAAAGTAGCTCACCTCAGCGTCCGGAGAATTCTTCAAATCCCAGGGCGCACCCGGGATCCCTTGCTCGAGGGCAACGCAGACCCTTTGTCTTTTGTTTGACACACGAGCGGTAGAATAAAAGAGCTTTTCGCAATCTAAATTATCACGATATAATAATATACTTCGACAGGTATAACATTCCGGTCACGTAGGCAACACATAGTGACGTCAATCGATGCTTAAGGACCGAATTAAGTCATCTACAAATTGTTCGAAAGAGACGGATGACGATGAGAAGTGACGTCATTATGTGTTTGCTCCCGGAATGCTTGTTTTTTTGGATCATGTAAATAATAAAAGGTTAGGTACTCAAATATCTGCTCAGTTCTCCTTTCCACATCCTTCTTTATAATCACATCATCGTTTCCATTTCGAAGCCTAAATGGAAAGCCTGAGTGACCTAAGTCCTGACTAAGTAAACTGTGAGCAAGTTACTGATTGCCTCAAGTGCGTCAACTTAAATATTCTAAGTGAAATGTCCAAACAGCCGGTACTGTGTACGCTGTTTACGGCGTGTCGCTGGCAGACTCAGTCAGTGAGCGATTTCACAGATTTGTATTTCAGTGGATTTATAAACGGCATAATTGTTAGCAACACATACAAAAGAATGCAGTCAATGGTCTGCTGTGTGACGTTTTGCGAGTGAACTGTTAAAGGAATGTAGCGGATGAATGAATTAATGTAGCGTAAGGAATGAAGGAGTAGCGCCTGAGTCGCCCGACCCGCCCAACCGGCACTTTTGGCTAGACCACGGAAGAGGACGGATCTCGTTGTGTTTTTCATTGGTGTCCATTCGATTCATACTGAAATTGCCTACAAATTGTACATGGTTTGGATTATTGGAGGTTTTAGTTGTTTACATTTACATTAAGGTGGTTTTGAATACCCTACCTTCAGAAATAGTTTACATAATCTTACAAAAAAACAAAAAAAAATATATAAGTACGTATTTGAATGATCAAGTATAGGATACATTTTCGCTATCTATAGTTCTATTTTTGTTGTGTATCGCGGGTCGAACCTGGACAAAATTGACACGGTACCGGGATGAGAGGCGTACGAGAACTATGCTCAGCAGTGGGAAATTAAATAAATAAATAAATAAATTCGGGATATTGTCACAAACGGTCGCCTGACCCCAAACTAAGCATAGCTTGTACTATGGCTGTCAGAGACTGATATACATACTTAGATATTTTTAAATACATACTTAAATAGATAATAACACCCAGACATAGAACAAACAAATGTTCACCTCGTAAATGTTTGCCCCAGGTGGAAATCGAATCCACGCCCCCAAGCTCAGAAGGCAGGTTCACTACCAACTGAGCCACCGAGGCAGTCTCAAAGGGTTAAGGGCTGACGATGATGATGATGATACTTCTATTCTTTGAAATTAAAATTCAACTTGTAAGACTTAAAATATTATTTTCCGCAATTTCGTCACCGAACATAACATTTGTTTTGGAAAGCACTTCAACTATTCACGCAGTGTGTCCCGCTGTTTCACCAAAGGTCCCTCAAGTAACCCTCCACCACGTGTGTCACACGTCATTTCGTTTGTCGCATTTCATCACACGTCCGAAGGGGACAATTCTAGAGCAATAGTACTAGTGTCTTTTGGAAGGATAGATTCGATTGTAAAAGCAAAAACCAGGTGAAAACTTCAAGTGATTCCGATAAAACTATAATGTCAAAAGGATGAGCAAACTGTTGAAACTCTGAACCACTAAATTAAGAACACTTCTGTGCACAGTTAATGCAATAAAAATATTCTATTCTATTATATTCTGAGGAACTTTTCGCCACAGAATAACTAATAGTACAATTTACTTTCGCCCGCGACGGATTTTTCACGGTGATGATTTTCATGGTCCTAATCGTGATGTGCTCGGAAGTCTTGTAGGATACATCAGTTTCAAACCGTTAAAGTGTTTCAATTATTATAGTCTTCCTGCAAGAATAGCACGGGCTAGAGACAAATTCTCTTTCCACCGTTTTTACCCGCGCTTACATGTGACAGAGCTAGAATACGGATATGTTTGTCTCTTTCACGCGAGATTAAAACGGTAGAAAGACAATTTTTTTCCGGCCAGTGCTGGCCCTGCTAATTTTTTAAGTTAAGAACCAGCTAAAATCAAGAAACAGCTCTCTCTTCTCAACGTTGTTGAGGACAACAACTTAACAACGTTGATAAGATGAGAGCTGTAAGCCAAAGCTAGTTGTAAGCCAAAATTTGTGAGACTGTAATTTATTTTATTCTTTAAAAAAATAATGCACCTCAGTTTCTTGTCTGTTCTTCTGAATAGAGGCTCTTTATCCGAACAAGGCGGTCGAGTGTATTTAAAAAAAAAATTGACGTTCATAAGTGTATCTTTGATACCTAAATTGAATAAAAACATTTTGACTTTGACTTTGAACGTCTTCCACCATTTTATCAACAAAACTTCTTTAAACCCCAAACTAGCCATTTCAGCCATGGCCCATTATTTTTTCCTTCCCATAAAGGCTATGGTAATGTTAAAGGGTTCGTCGAGACTTCCGTAGGGGTCGGGGGTGTATGTTACGACAGATGTTATAGAGCTTACTTGACACTTTAGGTTTTATTAGTAGGGGATGTCGCACGACTGATAGCTGATGGCCCTGATCGATAGCTTCTTTCAACTACTTTACTGATAGTAAGTACGAGTAAGTAAGTACGAGTAATAATTTCATAGGAAAGCCCAAAAACTTTTTATTTTCGCTTTTTGTCTTGATTTAGATTTCAAAACTCACTTTAAAAGTTAAGTTATAAAATAAAATAAAAAACACTAAAATTAGCCGCGCCCAACGATGGTACCCATGGTTGAAAGCTACTCGTACCTACATACCAAAACTCTACAAAATCCGTCTATCTGTTCGAGCGTGAAGAAGTAACAAACAAACACACGCACACAAACTCACACACACGCACACAAACTTTCGCGTTTATAATAGGTGTTCGTAGGATCAATAATCATTTGGCCGGTACGCTGTCGAGGCCTCAGTGGCCAACAGCATATAGTCAACCATTAAAAAAAACAACAATCATAATATTTTAACATGTTCACACAGAAATTACACCAGAAACGATTTGAAATACGTATAAGTCACAATAGATCTCTATTGTGACCATCAAATCGTTTTTGGTGTGGTTTCTGGGTGAAAATGTTAAAATATTATGATTGTTGTTTTTTTGTTATGATTGTTGTTTGTTGTGACCATCAAATTGTTTTTGGTGTGGTTTCTGGGTGAAAATGTTAAAATATTATGATTGTTGTTTTTTTGTTATGATAGTTGTTTGTTGTGACCATCAAATCGTCACACCTACAGACCTACACCGTACCCCCATGTTCTGTACATCTAAATTGAAGTGAATACGTAATCTCCGCGGTCCTTACCCTCAAGGTAAGTACCACGAGTATTGTAAGAACTTATCTCTTGCATAATGGATACGCCCTGATAGGTTTCCGTAAGTGATTGATAGAGCCCGTCTTGGAGGAGCACTCGCGTTTATGCTGCAGCTTTTGCTATTAGGACATTTGACAAAAATCAGACATTTGCAAAAAGTCAGACTTTATTATGCCTACCTATCTTATTGATAGGATATTGTTTTATAATGCTTTGCATTGGTTGCATTGTATGAGCTTGAATATTGATTTTGTTTTCTATCGGCTCTTTTAAATATGTAGTCCGTTTTTGTTTGCCAGTAAAAGATTCGTTTGGCATTTGTCGCATTTACCACGTTGACCCCGTTCTTTTCGTCGAATACTTAAATTTACATTTTGACATCTTTGAATTAAAGTTTGACACACGATTACTTAGTTAATATTTATTAATTAGTAATAGAAATCAGAATTTATTGATAACTTCAATAGTTACACGTCACAGTTCAATAAATGCCAAACGCTACAAGAGTTTTTGCATGTTTAAACAGTAATTAAATTGAATGAGAAAAAAAATATATCAACAAAATAAATTGCACACCTATAAACAATACAACTATCATTGTATAAAATAATAATAATAATATTAAAGTCTCATTTTAAAAATAAGGTTTAGTAATTACGTATTTCAATATATGTGTATAACACGCCATCCAAATAAAACTTAATATATTTTCTAGATAATCATCATTCTACACAGACCTTTTAAAATCTATATATAGAAGTATGATGAAATTATACTTAATGTAGGTATTAAGACTATGTTTCCCAAATAAAATATAATCGAAAATTCCTGTTAGCCTCCAATCCAAAACACGTACCGCGAAATCCAATCCCGGACAAAACTACATCTCCATTAAAATATATCAGTAGTCATACGATGACGGATCGGCGGAGTATTGTTGTGCTAATGTTGCCAGCGGTCCAGTGTTGCCAACAGAAACTTTTTAATGTGCCCACGTCATCCGCCCACCCCTGGGACTGACGAGATTTCCAATGATATATTCGTGTTTCGAGTTTTGCGATAAATCAATAAGTTATGAAGGTACTCATAAGTTGTTTACCGTCTTGTTTGGTTGCTAGGCGAAAATTCTGTTAAGCTTTAGAAAATTCTTAATTTGAAAATGTGAATCTGTAAATGAGTCAATATCTAATGGAACGTTCCAGCGCTGAGCTTGTGATTAAAAAATGCGACAAGTAATGTTATTAAAAAAAAGCCGGCTGCAAAATGTTGCACCTTAGGTCACTTCCACTTTCAAGACGATTCAAATGACACCTCATATGTCGAAATTCATAAAGCTGTTTAGGCTGTAGGGCGTGCCAAAGACACCTCATACATTACCCACATACATACACTCGAAAAACATCCTCTCCTTCAACAACTCCTTCTTGCGCAGTCGGGTAAAAACGATTCAAATTTCAAATGCTACACAGATAAAATTTACTTGTTTCCCTATACACATGTCACTTGTTTCTTTAATGAATTGCATTAATTTTCGAATTTTCCAAAACAAACGTTAGCGTTTTGCTATCGCACCCCCTTTGTGCCGGACTATCCATCAATGAACGATTACTGTTGTCCCTACATCGTACAGTATACAGCGTAGGGTGACGACATGTGAGAATGTATATTTTAAGATAAAGTTCATTTAACATAGCAAAGAAATTCGAAAAGTCCCCAAAAGCCCAATCAAAGTTGAATTAAGTATTGTATGCACCCGTTTTTGTTTAGCACGAAACACTAAAAGCGCTACTAGTCGAAACTCACTCACCAAAAAACCGACAACACACATAAAATTACATTACATCACACCTTCCGTTTACGATACCGCCAGAACCCTTCTAATCCAAAAAATTGCCTTCAGAGTATTCAAACCCAATAACAATTGATAAATTGACACCCACCGCTACAAACAAACGACCAAAGCCGCAACATGCAAAAACAGATTCCAAAAGTCAATTTCCAAATTGCCCGACGACTATAAAGTCAACCCTCCTTAATCCAATCACACCCCGTCCTTGTCAACGTTTTGTTTCCTCTTTTGCAAGCCACCACATTTGCAAGACCTCCTCAACCATAGACAAACACAAACTGTCATACTCAAAACAAGAGACTAGAGGGGTCATTCCGAAGTGGTTGCAACGCATAAAGGAATCAACAGCGCCACCAAAAAAGACCCAAATCGCTTCACAAAAAAAGAACAGACGAAGAAAATAATCCATTAGTTGCGTGCCGCGCAAATGCCTCGGTCGTTAAGGGGATACAACACGCGAAAAAGATCAAAAAGGATTTGTGTTTCGAACACGGGGATTCTATTATTTCGTCCAGTCAAAGCCGGGAGTTCGAAATTTAAAATGTAGGTACTTAAATTCAATTCCTATTTCAGTTCCGCTTTCGAAATGTATTTCTTTTTAATTTTCATTTGGGTCTATGCGAGCTTGTTTTCGGCCATTCATAGTTAACGTGAGTGATCTTTTGTAGGGGCTCTCTGTGAAATTGGAGAGGGCAATGTTTTTGCCTTTTTGTGAGATCAAAATTGCTTTCGTGTCGCGTTTGTGCACAAAATCGTTCCCAATCTTACTCGTACTTCCAATTATTTTTGCTCAGAGACTTAAAACCATCCAACCATTTAACTTGCGACATTTACAACATTGCTTACATGTCGTTTGGATACTATTTTCTTTTTTTTTATTATTCAAGTCGCACACTCAACTTTTATCGGTGCTTACGTATCTGCTTCAAAAAGCAATTCTCGCAAGTCAAAGCTATCGAATACTTTAAAATCCGCTGGAGACGTGCCCCTCGGTCTCGGGTGAAATGTGGCCTCTCAGGGGCCCGTGACATACATTCTAATAGTTTTATTGGGGGAGGCTCACTTAGGGAACTGCAAGAACCACTTACAGAATAAGTATTGGGGAACTTGAATTGATGCCACTTTCAAAGTTGTGGTTAGTTCTGGAAAATGTTAGGATACTTCTGCCTTTATTTGGTTAATCTTTGCCTTGTGTTTGTTCATAGTAACTTCTCTTTTGTGAAACAGTTTCTCTCTTATTTGTAAAAAAAAAGACTTGCAAATTCTTAGCAACTAGTTTTCATTATTTGTATTGTTTTTATATTGCTGTGAAATAGTATAAAAAAAGATACAACTAGTTGTGCCCGCGGTGTTACACGCAGTTAAAAAGTAGCCTATGTACCGGACTATAATCTATCTCTGTCCCAAATTTTATCCAGATCCATTCAGCCGTTCTGGCGTGATGGAGTAACAATACATCTATCCATCCAAACTTTTGCATTCAAAATATTAGTCTGATGTGATTCTTATTTTTTATTTATTTTAGTTAGTTTGATTTATTAACTACCCCTATATAAACTAAAATAAATATAAAATAATCTATCAAATTTCAGTGCCATCCAATAACACAAGTCAACACAAGCCTAATCTACCAAGAACATCCAAAAAACATCACTTAGAATTCCCCTCCAGCGGAACCGGATAAATCCGGTTTCCAATTGAATTTAACGTCAGAGCGACGTGTCCTCACGGTAGATTAGCCACTGCCGGTCAAGTGTACCTACTTACATTGCTGTTGGATGGACGTAACTGGTGTGTGGATTGATAGCCCTTACATTTTTGAACGACGAATTTTAGAATGGGGAGAGTGGTTGTTTTCTAACCCAAATATTGTTTGTTTTCTTTTTCATAAACTTGAAGATGACAAAATTAAATGCATTTAACGCTCTAAGCCAAAAATTCTGATCTGGGACCCTATTCGGAGATTTGAGATTTTCATCTCACTATTTTTCGTCCTTGTTGCTCTCGTTTGAACCGTCATAGATGTGAAAGTGACCAAGATAAAATCTCATCTCATCTCACGAGTAGGAATAGCCCCACAGGAAGTGGTAAAGTTTTTTTTTTTTTTACTTATCGTAGGTAAGTGACTAATGGAACCCTACGATAAGTAAAAAAAGGCTGTTCGTTTATGCAGGACTAATTTTATGCATAGGCATTTAGTCAGACCAATATCAGCAATTTCCGATGGACTGAATTATTTTTTCTACAAAGGGACTTAGACTTCTCGACTTTAGAGTCTTAGACTTCAAAAAAATAACAGTCGGAAACCAAAGCGTGCTATAAAAACTTGCAAAATATGGCTTTAGCAACCGCCTTTCATATATTATACTATTATATATTATACTCGTATGTAAGTTTAATATCTGATGCGACTCGTCGCTGACTTTTTATGAACTCAACAAATTCGACTTTGTGTCTTCGACATTAAAAAAAAAACTGAAATAAGTACTAATGTTGATCAAACAATATTTTTTTCATCAACACGAGAAAATTTGAACTCTATTTACATAGGAGAAGGTTAAAAATTAATTTTCAATGTTAAAATTTGGTGCAGATTTCACAGTAAACAGAGTAGGGTGTATTAGGGTAAAGTTGTGTATCGTCGCGACAGGAGGCAATTTTCAGAGACTTCCCGCAGAAATGGACACCTAATATCCGATATTGCTCACCCTACCCTATATACAGGGCTATCAGGAAAAGGTGTACTAATCTGATAGGGGGTCATTGTACTCATCATTATGAACAACCTTTACTATGGGATCAACCCTGAAATCCAGAAAAAAATAACAACTGTTCCACACATTTTGTCGACGATCAATGAACTTTTTGTATGGAGCAGCTGATTTTTTAATGAGATTTTAGGTTGATCCCTTGAGAGTTGTTCATGATTATGAGCACAATGACCTCTTTTTGGCTTAGTACACCCTGTACCGATAACCCTTTATACTTATTAATGTTTTGATTGTGGTAAGAACTTATTTGTAAATAGGAAACTTCAGATAACTCAGGGTCACTTGCAGGATGCTCGGGTTATCTTTTTAACTCGGAGTTAGACCGCTCATCAGAGGTAAAACTGATTAAATCGTATTCCGCCACCAAGAGCTAGAAGCTAACATTGAGTTAACACAATTAAAGATAGATATCGTCCCCTCATCACCCCGAAAAGAGCTGCCGGAGTTGTACAGCGCCTACACTTCGCCGCACGATATTCAGTCCCAAATGTGACAGGGGGCGAGCCTGTCGCAATACACCGCGCTCCAGTTACGTAGCAGATGACATTAAGCAACTACATTCATACATACATATACAATTATTAGAGTGACACTTATAACATTTTAGGTCGCTAATTAACGCTGCGCTTAAGAATTTACCTCCGTCTGTTCTGCAATTGGGCTTAGACCTTAGCCAAGAAAGGATCTAGTCAGTAAATATAATTAATATAATACTATATTATACTCACTAACTTTTTGTTTAAAAACCAGTGTCGAAAGCCCCTAAAGAAATTACTCATAACGTTCACCGTCCCAGCTTTCGTCAAAATTTTAATTTCCACCTGGCATCCCGCAAATGTCTCGCGGTTTCAAACGTCGAAATTTCCGGAAACTTTTCCAGTGTAATATTTCACCGCTACTAATATTCTGTTGGAATAACTTTCTGTCTTTGTTCTTTGTTCTGTGGGAATTCTTTTGCAGGGAGAGAGCTTTGTGGCCATCAGTTATTTTAACAATCTTTGTCGCTGCAGGTTTTTGTTCTTTCATTGTGGATGCTTTGACAGACTTTAAAGAAAGCAAATGACTGTTTGAGGTATGTATGTTCTAAATTCAAATTGAAGGAGACGGATTTTTTTACCCCGACCCAAAATCGACGGGGTGTTCTATGTTTGACGTGTCTGTGTGTGTGTTTGTGGCATCTTAAGTAAGCTCCCGAACGAAAGAACCGATCTGGTTTTTTTTGTTTAATTGTTGAATTAGTCGGGAGTATTCTTAGCTATTCTTAATATATATAAATCTCGTGTCACAATGTTTGTCCTCAATGAACTCCTAAACCACTTAACCGATTATAATAAAATTCGCACACTATGTGCAGTTCGATCCAACTTGAGAGATAGGATAGTTTAATTAAATATATATATATAAATAATAAACGCGAACGAAGTCGCGGGGTGACAGCTAGTGTTAATATATATAAATTACGTGTCACGTTGTTTGTCCGCTATAGACTCCTAAACTACTTAACCGATTTCAATCAAATTTGCACACCGTGTGCAGTTCGATCTAACTTAACAGATAGCTCACGTATATATATAGTACCTGGATGGCCGAGCTTTGCTCGGTATTTTTTTTTATTTTTTAATTGTGTTTTTTGGATAATAAACAATTGATTTTAGTCTAACCTCAAAGCAAACACTCATTGACTTCGTGTTACTTAACAACGCCATCTGCTGTTGTGTCGTTAAAGCAATTAGTTGCTCACAAAAAATAGTAGTATTATTATTCGCCAATAGATGTCAGGAAGAGTCATATTTTTCAGTTGAGATTGATTATCGATAAAACACGAATAAAATGATATTTTCTAAAAATGATTCCTAGCTAGATCGATTTATCGCCCCCGAAACCCCCTATATCTTATATCTTTAAATGAGCAATTCTTGTATATATAATATATATATAATTGGAATCTCGGAATCGGCTCCAACGATTTTCATCCAATTTAGTATATAGGGGGTTTCGGGGGCGGTAAATCGATCTAGCTAGGAATCATTTTTAGAAAATGTCATTTCATTCGTGTTTTTCGATAATCAACTTAAACATAAACTTGGAAGAAAAATAACAAAAATATGACTCTTCCTGACATCTATTGGCGAATAATAATACTATTTTTTGTGAGCAACTAATTGCTTTAACGACACAACAGCAGATGGCGTTGTTAAGTAACACGAAGTCAATGAGTGTTTGCTTTGAGGTTAGACTAAAATCAATTGTTTATTTTCCAAAAAACACAATTTAAAAAAAAAAAACCGAGCAAAGCTCGGTCATCCAGGTACTACTAATTTGTATGAAAATCGTTGGAGCCGATTCCGAGATTCCAATTATATATATATATATTATATATACAAGAATTGCTCATTTAAAGGTATAAGATAAATAATAAACGCGAACGAAGTCGCGGGGTGACAGCTAGTGTTTGATAAAAATCGCTGTCGGGGGTTTTTTAAATTTTTAATTTATACTTGTGCCAACAGTTTTTTTTTTTTTTGTTTTGGTTTGGTTTTGATTTTTGGTGGTGTTTATATCTCTTCAGGCGAAATAAAATATTGTCAAAAATTGAAGCTTTAGAGCTTCAATTTATATAATAATAATGCATAGAGAGAAACAAAACAATAATTTTAAAATATAGACATTGCCATCTGTAGGGTTTAAGATCATTTACTTATTGACAGTTGGAAGGTATGTTATTTCTTCAAAATTTACCTTGAAGTGTTGTTGAAAGTACTTAGGTACATACTTAAACTCAATTATGAGCTATTATATATCCCGCGACTTCGTTCGCATTTATTCAGAAAATAGTATCCAAAAATACCTTTTTCGTGATTAACTGTACCTAAGTGATTTTCAAATTTCAACAAGATGCTTCCAGCCATTTAGCCGTGAAAAGCCTACAAACAGACAGAAAGACAGAGTTATTTTCGATTTTATAATATTAGTAAGTATTAATATGGACGACTACTTTGATACCATACCAATAAAGATATATGTATTTTATGTACCTACGTATCCTTTTACAGCACACAATCCGACGCCATCGTGACATCCGGTTCGCGCCAGCGTCGTTTCCGCGCGCGAGATGCTCACTGCGAGATAAATCGCGCGGGTAGTTTGCGCTACATTTGTTTGTCTGGAGACAGCTGCAAGCGTACGTCGTACAGTATAAGGAATAGACAAGCAAATGAGAATGAAAAGATGTCTCTACTTACTTTGGCGTATAATTAATGACCTACCTATACATTTTTTTTTAATCGGGACACTTGTTCACACACAGTCGTCTAACCCCAAACTAAGCAAAGCTTGTACTATGGCTGTCAAATACAGATTTACATACGTACATAAATATTTTAAAATACATACTTAAATAGATACTAACATTCAAGTTCGTAGCACACATATCAACTCGGAAAGGGATCGTAAACGTATCGCCTTTACCAAGGTAAGGCGATTACGTTACGATTCTGATTAGTGTGCGTTGCAGTAGGGAGTTTCTTACAAAGAATACTGGACGGCTCGAGTTGATACGGTGACGATCCCTTTCCGAGTTGATTTCTGTGCTACGACCTTAACAGACATAGAACAAACACAAATGTTCATCACATAAATGTTTGCCCTAGGTGACCAAACCATAGGCTCAACAGGCAGGCAGACAGACAGTAACTACCAACTTAGCCATGCACCGGGGCATTCAACCTATGTAATATATCTTTTAACATATCGTCACGCCTTTCCCCAGAAGGGGCTGGCAGAGTTGTAATACAACACCCATACTTCACCGGACGATATTCAGTCCCAAATGTGACAGAGGGCGAGCCTGTCGCCATACACCGGGCTTCAGTCATGTAGCTGATGACATACAATACGCACATAATATGCTCACACAAAGAACAAATGGTGCGTGCCGTCGGCTGGATTAGAACCCGCTCCCTCTGGCTTGAGAGGCGGGCCTTCTCCCAACTATAGGCTGTCATCGCTTTTAATTTTAATATTTGTTTTATAACATTCAAAATGGCTTATTTTTATACGCCATAAGCTACACCACAACCTTGTAGCAAATTTACTACTAATAGAATAAGATGCAACAACAACATCATGGGACATTGTAACACACTACATACAGCATACTACAACTTCGCACGATGTTCCCTTAGTGGCTTATTTTAATTTATTGACAAGATAGTCAGTTCTACTGATCTGACCAAAACTTTTTCAGAAAAATAAACAAGAAAGCAACAAGAAGTCCGCAACAACAGACCGTCCGTTCATTTCCTCATTTGTTGTGCAAGATTGGACACCATTCCATCACCGCGGGGGTAAAACACGCGGAGTGTCCCCGGCAGGGTCGTTAGCCGAAATGGCTAATGAAGCACGAATTGGCAGGGAGTGACCAACTGGCGACCTTCTTTGCTTGAGAACTAGATGGCGCAGTAGTGCTAATAAGTGAGAGATATCATTTTAACCGGCTAGAGAAGAAAAAGCTTAGGAAGGCAAACGAAAATATAACAGGCTCACTGAGGGAAAATTCAAATCACATGTAAAAACTACATTAATGAAAAGAGGGTATTATAAGGTTAAGAATTATTTAGAAGACAAAGATGTCTGGAGCCTTCCACTTCCGCCAAGTAGCCACTAATATTTATTAATATTACCTAGTTGTAAGCCAAAATTTGTGAGACAATATTTATTCTTTCAAAAAAATAATGCCCCTCAGTTTCTTGCCTGTTCTTCTGAGTAGATGATCTTTATATGAACAAGGCGGTCGAGTCTATTTAAATAACTTTGACGTTCATAAGTGTATCTTTGATACCTAAATTGAATAAAAACATTTTGACTTTGACTTGACTTTGACTTTAAAGGGAACCTGAAGAAGAACCTTTCGTGTCAGACTTTTTTGGAATCTTAAAACCTCCGGAAGGAATTAAGGATATATACGATTAGAACACGTTTTCAAATGCCGTTACAGAGGAAAAGGACGTATTATTATATGAAATGTAAGATACAAAACTTAAGAAGACCCAGGACACAGAGCACCGAACCACTTTACGTCTAAAAAAAATCTAATACTGTGAAATATGTGGTATACAAACACAAACATATTTTTTTATTAAAGATACCATTTGCACAATATACAAAGACTGTGGACCCCGCACTTCTGAAGTCTGATAGATAAATAGTTGTTTTGTGTGATCTAAAATACATAGGTACTTATTTTTTACATTCGTGCTTTTCTTCCAGGTAAATATTTTAAAATCCAGGCAAACTGCCTGTTTACGACCAACTAGCTTCCTCAGACCTTTAAAGTCAACTTTCAAGCTATTTATTTTCTTAACACTTAGGGTCAACTGGGGCAAATGCGTCTGTGGGGCAATTGCGTCTTTCGAGAATTACTGACAAGCCCTTCACAAATTAGGCGCCTCCAATTTTTTTTTCTATCTTTTTTGCAATAATCTGTACAAGATGGCGCTAGTTGCCTAATTTGTGAAGGTTTGTCAGTAATTCTCGAAAGATGCAATTGCCCTACAGTCGTATTTGCCCCAGTTGACCCTATAGGTTGAAGTTCTAAATTTTACTAAAAGGTTCAGGTTAGTCTTATCCAGTAGATCTGTAGTTGTGTCCACGGAGACGGCGGACATTGGTTAATTACGTGCGATAGTCGGAGCTCACGAGAGAATGATTGCAACGCGGTAACGACTCTCGGACTTACGCCGAGTGGCCTTTACATCAGCGGGCTGTATTCGATACATCTTTTGATACACCTTTTAACTTGTTTCGTTCTTGAAAAGACGGATCTTATCAAGACTGCCATGCACAAACGCTTCCATGACGGAGTGCTCTCGTAATGCGACGAACCGGCTAAAATTGAGAAGCATTGCGAGAGCAGTAGCCACCGCCGCCGGGAAGACTGACGACAATGAAGACCCATCCTGTACCACCATCTTATTGACCACGACCACTCTTCAAGAGTGCCCGCTTAAGAAGTTCATGAAAAGACACTTTATATATATTGATACTATATGATACTAATAGACTGCACTTGTCTAATTCTTATAGCTCTAGTTCATGCCAAAGGTACTTAACTATTAAAGGTCTCATCTTCATGTGTTATCTTTTCCAGTTGTATTCCAGACCGTCCACAGCTTTCTTGCTGTCCTCTAAATGTCTTTCAAACGGCAGCAGCAACGAAACTGGTGGTTTGTCTAGTAACCGCTTTTTGTCTTCATTGGTTTGGGCTTGGGTTTCATTTTGTTTAAATAATTTTTTTATTATTTATATATGTATAGGAACAACAGACAGTCGTATTATAAAAAAAATACTTATAGTGGATACATAAATAGACTTATTAATAATACGGCCCACAACGCTATTTACAGATTACTAAATAAATTACCTATAAATTTCGCAGAAGTTGCTAACTTAAATTGAGTTTATCTAATAAAAAATCAACAATTTTGAGACAAATCTTAAGAGAAACTAAAACATGAATTATATACATCTATTTAAAAACTATAAATCTATTTATAAACAGCTAAGTACAATGGAGTAAAATATGTTATATATATTTAGCTAAAAAAGTTAAGATGAAACTTTTAAACATTCTGCGACTATTAGAGAAATAAGCTAGTAAATCTTGAATTAATTCTTCTAGAAAACAGAAAACAGTGTCCGTAAATTTCGTGGCCTGCTGAAGTAAGCACGTACTTCGTAATGTCATTCGGCAGCGAGCGGTACAACAACTTGTTTATGGACTCATTTCGCTGTTCGCACACAAACTACACGGACTATTCTCACTCTATCTACACACATGCATACATAGCTACAAGCAAAGAGCTTTTATGTTACGCCACATTGAAACAACATAGTCTTTCTGTTGTTTTAACTCAATCGGTAACAGATTTATAATAAGATACCGCAAAACATAAGGGGCCTTAATACAAATCTTTTATATGAGAATTTTAGAAAATATTGACTGCCAAATGCTATTATAAAATTGATGACTTCCTCCGGGATACATTTAAATAAATATTGACATACCTACATTCTATTCATACTTAACTATCAAATGAAATATGACTTGCGGTTCTCTTTCATCTGACATTATATTTAGGTAAGCTATTATATTCAAACGCAGACATTTCAACTTTAATTTTGACATTTAATTTGTAGTATAGATTCATTTAAATTCAATTAGCCTTGACAATTTAATATATATTTTTTCTATAATTAGCCATCTCTCCAAATTTTGCACGCCTCTTTAGGCATAACATGAAGCTCGTCTCTAATTTACTATAACAACAATATTTATAACAATAGGTATTACTCGTGTTTAAAGCAAATAAATGTATCTTATCTTTATCTCTAAAATAATACGTAATTTTTAACTGTTTGCCAAAGTGCCCGAGTATTCTTTAGGACCAGTTTCGTTCGAAAATAACTTACAATAAGTATAGGTAGGTACTTGGTCATCGCAATAATCTCAATAGAAGCTAGAGTTGCATTAGGTTTAAATCATATTATAATTCTCAAATTTATAAGTTTATTTAAAAAAATACCATACAGCTTTTTTTTAGAACACACCACCGTTCATGTAATGTAATTACCTTTTTGACGAGTCCATTATAGGAGCATCCCTAATTAATTTTTTAGCTAAAATTGTTAAGGAACTGTTACTTAATGACAATAAAAATTATTCTATTCTATTCTATTCTATTCTATTCTATTCTATTCTATTCTATTCTATTCCATTCTATTCCATTCCATTCCATTCCATTCCATTCCATTCCATTCCATTCCATTCCATTCCATTCCATTCCATTCCATTCCATTCCATTCCATTCCATTCCATTCCATTCCATTCCATTCCATTCCATTCCATTCCATTCCATTCCATTCCATTCCATTCCATTCCATTCCATTCCATTCCATTCCATTCCATTCCATTCCATTCCATTCCATTCCATTCCATTCCATTCCATTCTATTCTATTCTATTCTATTCATGCTTAATCGTAATGTTTTTATTCAAAGTACACTATGTCCTTTTGAGTACCCCAGACAAAGTGCATGCAATGCATGCTTTTCAAGACGATCGGTTGAGTATTTAAGACGTGAAAGCGTTACAAACAAACAAACAGACTCACTTTCGCATTTATAATATTAAGTCATGGGTTAGGATTTGGTGTCAATAAAGAGTTTTTGTATTGTATATCTTAGACAGGCTAAGTACATGACATCTATCTAATACAAGTGCACAGAACTCTATAGGTAGAGAGAGTCCCGTAATTATAGAGGGAACGTTAACTCGAGATGGACCCGCAGTTGAGATGTAAAGGCAGCGGTGGGAGCATTCTGTCTCTATGCAATTTCACGGTACAGACTATACTAGTTGAGATGCAAGATCTAGATTATTTAGTTGCATTATAAAGTTTAAGCATTTTAACCACCTCTAAATACAAGCTTATACCCTACAAACTTTGTATAGCCTTGAAATAGCTGTGTTTTGCCTTTTTCGATCGAGCCAAAGAAAAAGACAAAACATAACATTTCGTCACGCCTTTCCCCCGAAGGAGCTGGCAGAGTTGTAATACAACACTTACACTTCGCCGGACGATATTCAGCCCCAAATGTGACAGGGGGCGAGCCTGTCGCCATACACCGGGCTCCAATCATGTAACAAAACGCTGTATGACTAAACTGAGGCTATTCAATTCAACGTTTATTAATACTTTATTACCTCTCGTATTTAACCGACTTTGAATAGTCAATTAGATTTTTTTGTACCTACTTGTTATGCCATAACAAGATTTTGCTGATTGTGAACAACTTTTTTTGCGAAATATTTTTCTCGAAGACATTTTAATTTAAAGAAAATATCACACCTCGAAAAGTCGTTTTTAATATTATTTTTGTCCTATCGACATCAATGCACACCTTAACTTCTCTTAAAGTATCATCTAACATCAATCGAACCCTACAATCAAGCTTCCTTCACGACCTCCACACCCCAGGCTCTCAGACCAACTGCATTATCCCCTTCGCTCCTGCTCAAGTGACAAACTCATAAACATTTGTCACTGGACCGTCCAAGTAATTGCGACCATTCGACCAGCACAACTAAACCCCTGGTTTGCTTCTTTACCCTCGCCTTTTCAAAGGAAGTGATCGTAATGAAGGGCGCAAGGAAGGTCTTGAAAGGCTGGTGAGTTCATTACTTATTGGTGGCCCGAAACGTTTAACCGATCCTGTTCTAAATTTGAACAAATAATTTACAGACGGTCACTCTTGACACCACTGTGTGTCGTAGGGCTGGCAAAAATAGGTAACTCTCTTGTTGATCTTCGAAGGAAAAAACTCAAAGGTGAGGAGAGAGACTTCGTTCGCGTGTATTCAGAAAATAGTATACAAAAGTCTTCCTCGTGATATACTGTAACTAAATATCAGATTTCATCATGATCCATTCAGCCGTTTAGCCTTGAAAAGCCTACAAACAAACAGACAGACAGACAGAGTTACTTTCGATTTGATAATAAGTAAAGTAAGGATGCACTTACATATATCGAAGAATGGACTAATCTGACTAATCTAAGCTAAGCTCTTAAGCTCTTAAAACATTTTCGTACTAATTGCCTGACTTTAATTTGGAATCAAATTAAAAGGCCTGCACACTACATAGCAATCCTACTCCTGTAAAACCAGAAGCTTTATTGTGGCGCTGGTAATCATGTGCTCTCCTCAGATCAACCTAGAGGAAAAGATGGAACACTGCGTTATATCTCGCTGAAGCCACTTCTTTTTAAACTCGTGTGCGTGGTAATGTTGCCATGAAAAACATTTACAATTGCACGAAAACTAATATTAATTCTCAAACTCTACGTTAGCCATTTAATCCTTAGTAGATTTAATTTTCTAAAACTGCACATATTTGTAAGAGTTTAATGTTACGGCTTTTTCAAAATTGACTTGTGAAAAAACTGCACAGTTTTTAAAAAGAACTTATATAATGCACTATGTATATTTATGTACACGAAATTATACATTAAACCAATGCACATAATGGCGAGGTAAGAATGACCAAGCGAAGAGCGTAGTTTTTTTGCGTCAATATTCACATATTGACGCAAAAAAACTACGCGTGTTGTGTACATATAAGACAATAGCGTAGTTTTTGGATGGTTTTTGGCTTCACCGAAATCATATACCGTGCGCCTTCTTATCCTCTAGGTTGATCTGAGGTGCTTTGCGGCTCGCCTGACGCAAGCAGATTGGCACGCGACACGATGACCAATGCCAGAACGATTACAAATTAGGGTTCCTTGGTTCAATTTTCACGATTTTTAGTGCTAACCCTACGTTAAATAATGAGTTGGATGTCCCGCGCCGGCCAGCGCCTCGGGCTAGTATTGATGAGCACCGACCGCATAAACCCCGACAAAACGACGCCGTGACGTCACACGGACTGAATAATATTTTCATTTATGAACGGTCACGAAATACCAGGGCCAAGCCTGTCGCCATACACCGGGCTCCAAACATGTAGCAGATGACATACAATACGCACATATGCTCACACAATGAACAAATTGGTGCGTGCCGTCGGCTGGGTTCGAACCCGTTCCCTCTGGCTTGAGAGGCGGGCCTTCTCCCAACTAGCCTGCCATCGCTTCTTTTTTTGCCTTGTTTTTTTACCGGAGCAGAAATTTTGTATTATGGCTACTACAGACAGTAACGCCAACAGCTTATTGAAGTTTTTACGGCTTTTAAGGTTTTAAAAAAAACTAAAATGCCGTCTACATTATGCCCACATCTCAAATTATGATAATCGTACAGAACCGTATGTCCATCATACCCGTCATAATCTGATAATGCATATAATTTCCGCTCCTCAAAACGTTCCTCCAAAGTGGGACATGACATGGAGCTCGCTATACATATTTATGAAGATTTTATTAATTTCGGAAGTTGTTTTTATTTTCATGATGCTCAAAAAGAGACAATAATTTTAAGATTATACGCCACTTTTTATTTTAGGTATTTTTAACCACCGACACAAAAACGACGGGGTGTTATCCAGTTGTCTGTGTGTGTGTATGTGTCTGTCTGTCTGCATCGTAGCTCCCGAACGGATGAACCGATTCTGATTTTGTTTTTTTCGTTTGAAAGGTGAATCAGTCAGAAGTGTTCTTAGCTATGTTTGATGAAAATCGATGTTGATGAAAATCGGTGTCGGGGGCTTATGTTTTTCGAGTGTATGTATGTATGTATGTAAGTAGGGTCGGGTCGGGAACAGTGACTCGGATTTTTTTGGACATTCAAATTATGAGGAAGAAGTTGAAGTAGCGAGCTGAAATTAACACCAAACATGCGTTGGTTCTTAATCTTTCTCCCTGCCGTGTCTCTTTTTCAATCAAAACGGTATTCAAGTTGTAAGACATAGTTTTTTAAAAAATGGGATTTGAGCCACTGTGTACCGGTACTGGGCTACTGTGGTTCGACCCTGTAGTACACAGAGACTCTAACAGTACACAGTGGTTCGACACTATAATATTCAATGAAAACTATGGTTTATATTTAGTTATGTTTATTGGTTTCAGTCAGAATCATCTCTTAAGCCTATAATATTCATCAACATAAATCACACAAAAGTTATAAAATCAAAACGTCGAGTCAAATTTAACAATGGAGATCAGCCTTTTTTCTGGCATTGTTTCTTTGTTGTTTGAGATCTAAAATCTTATGAATAGTTACATTTTTATTTCAATTTCAAGCAAGTCACATAAGAGTAATTAATTGTAATGGCGTGAAGAAAAAAAATAGTTTGTTTTTTGTAATGTCGAGTGCAAAAGTGTTTTATGCATATAAGATTATATGAAAAAAAAATAAAGCTTGTTTTTTATTGCGAAGCAATTTTACTTGCATTGCATAGGTTTTTGCTAAACATATAATATACAAAAAATAATCGGCACAAAATACCGAGATACAATAGCAACTAACGATGTACCTTACAAATCGAAAAACAATCTCCAATAGAAATAATAATAAAGCAACAATTATTATTAGTCGTTAAACTTGCAAATTATAAAACACAAATGTTTTCTTTTAGACAACGAAAAATCAACAAAAAGTATCACGTTACAATAAAACAGATCAATATATTTTTAAAATTAACACAGTAAAAAAATGTTAACATTACGAGTATCATCTGAATGTCAACGTAGCTTCAAAGAAGACAAATCCAATGGAAAGCAGTACATTGGTCTAGAGGAAGTGCCAACCATCGTTGGCTTGGGTAGAATGTACTTGATATCATTCTCTTTAACTATGGAAAGGTCAGGTTTATCTGGTATATGAAATCTTTCTGTTCTAGGTTTGTGTCTGAGAAAAGATACATAATATTCTAAATCGCTGTTCCTACCCTCCAACACCTTGCCGATATACAGCAATCTTAGTGTTTTTGTTACAAATTGCGCTATAATATATTCTCCTTCCCGTGCTGGGCGAGGTAATGGTTTTCTTAGATGGTTCTCCGTTAACACAAACATTTCTGGGTCAGTATCATCCTGGTTACTGTTCGCTTCATCGCTATATTCTTCTGAGTCTGTTAGCTTTAATATTTCTTTGTACTCTTCTTCTTCTTCGTCACTTGTCACCACTTCACGAATGTTTTTGTTCTCTTTTACCACTCTGTCTTGTTCTTTTTCGTCGGTTAATACTTTTTGAATGGTTTTCTTCTTTTTTGGCACTCTATTCTCTTCTTCTTCGTCATTTTGCAATATTTTTCGAACTGTTTTCTTCTTTTTTGCTACTCTGCCTTCTTGTTTTTCTTCTTCTTCGTCACTTTGCAATACTTTTCGAATGGTTTTCTTCTTTGTTGCCTCTTTTTTTTGTTGCATAGCACTTTTTTCTTTTTCTATGATAAGTTTCTCCGGCGTGTCAGTTGCGATCATACTACGTCCAGCTTTTCGTCGTTTTTTGTTAGTATTCCTTGGACCGGCTTTTATAGGGTTTCTAAATGCAAATGGAGATAAAAAGGAGTCAGTTGATGATGCTGGAGTTATTGATGGTCGGGCTGAGTCTTGGGTTATATTTGATAAAGGTACACGTTGAGGGGTAACTGGGCAAGTTTCAACTGACGGTGCTTCAATTTCAGATGCTTGCAATTCTTGATCTAATTTTTGAGGTCTCTGAGAACTATTGGAAAAATTCACAGGACTCTTGGGTAACAGCCGTGATATAACTTGCAATACCTGAAATTTAAGTGTAGCTGGCGTGTTATTTGCAGTTATGGTCGTCTCATCTAAATTTAATGGATCCGCAATATTCAGGTCAGTATCAGATTTAGCTCCTGTAGACTCACATAAACATGAATTTGTTGATAACACTGCCATGTCCTTTGTAGTGCGAATCATTTCATGTAACATCGTGATATCTTCTGAAGATAATTCGGTTATTTGATCCGTTTCCAGTTCGTTTGACTGAGTCTGCGGGAATAAGGTTCCAGGTATTTCATTTGAACTTGTCTTGTTGGACTGATTTTCGGGAGCAAATGGTGCAGTATAAGAAAAACCTTCTTCTCGAGGGGCGCAATCTGGACATGGCCGGTCGGTTACAGAACTCGGGAGATAATCATCGTCTGTAAATATTAGTCTATCAAATGGATGTATTCCACATTTGGCAAACGATTTCGTAATATTTAATGGAGTCATAGCCTTCTGGAAAGCAATACCAATGATTTCTCCCAAGTCGTAAATCGTAATAGGCTTGCCTGGATGCCTCATGAGCCAAGAATCAATAGCGGCGTTATAGTACACCTTGAAAGGGCCATATATCCCCACATCTAGAGGCTGCAGTTTGTTCGAAGTATGAGGGTGCAAAGTGAGGATATGAACGCCCGCATCCTTAGCCATATTCAATGCTTCTAAACAAAAGTGGGATTCATGATTATCCATAATCAGTATGCATGGATTGTCTTTTGATGCATTTGCGTGCTTTATAAAATGTTTCATAACTGCCGGAAAGATGGTACTATTCATCCAGCCTGTAGGCGTTGCTAATCCGAGAGTACCAGGTGGCGTGTTTTTAATCATGTGCTCCTTGAAATTTTTCCTTGGAAAAACTACCACAGGCGGCAAAGCATTGCCGCTCGATGAAATTATGCAACAAGTGGTAACCAAAGTCCCCCTTTCACCGCTTGTGACTTTTCCTACACATTTCCGTCCTTTGGGAGCTACGACTTTTTGGGGCTTTTGAACCGTGGTGGTTGACGTCTCATCGAGGTTGAAAATTCTTGTCCCATCTGCAAAAGCAGGATTCCTCTTAATCAAGTTCTCCAGGTTATCAAAAAACACGGTCACATTTGTTTGATTGAAAGATGTGGCTCTGGCGAGACTGCATGGTTCTGGCCGTCGAGTGGTCAGATTATGCCTGCGCTTAAAAGAAATAAGCCAATCTTTTCCTGCCATCTCATTTTTTTGCCAAGATGCAGGCATTTTTATTTTATTTATTTGAGCGCATTGGTACGCTAATTGTCGGCATTCTTTCGACGTCAATCCATAGAACAGTGAAGAGCAGTAATTGATATAATCTTTCAACTCTTTTTCCTGTGTCGCTGTGAAAACTTTATTAACGGAGTAGTTGGGTTGTAAACGCTGTCCTTCAAGCGATGCAGCATTCTTAGTTTTGAAAAAATAACGCTTTAATGTAGAGAACGGGACTTTTACATCTTTCGCTGCTTGGCGTATCGACACCCCGTTTCTAATTAAAGTAATTCCAAGTCGTATACTTTCTTCGGAGCTGTTTCCGATTTTCCTTCCTGTGACACTTTTGCGACGAGGCATTCTAAAAGTGAACAAAAAATATAAATTGTTAGACTATAATATCTGTTGCGGTGGCTTGATCGATAAATTGGCTACATCACAATTTGCCTGATCATTTATTATTATATATTATTTTTTAAATATACTTATTTATTTTTAGTAACAATAATAATATAATAACAAAACGTATTTATTCAGTAACAAAAAACAAAACTCAGACTACAAACAGTGTTCTTATTTTTTAGTTTCACTTTTGTATTTAATTGTACATATCGGACAAAGTAGGTGCACAGTGACTCACGAAAGTATACAGTGACTCATGAGCCACCGTGTACCTTTTAAATTTGAGCCACTGATCACGCCGTCGTCATTTTGAATTCAACGGCGTACACATGTCATCTGATTTGCCGAAGGACAACCGAATCTACGCCAATGCCTAGTATATTGATGTCACTTTCCATGAAAACATTAACAAGCACCTTAATCTTTAAATTTCAATACATAAAAACACGTGTAATTTACCTTGTAAAGTAATTTTTCACTCACGAAAACAAACACGCACTTGTACCACATCTAAACGGCGCCGGAGCTAGCGAAATACTGGTTTGTACATGTTTGCGTGTCGAGCGCTACCGGTGAATGAAGGAGACAGGTAGATATTGCGGTTCTACACGGAATTATAGGCGTGAGCCAGTGTACCCGACTGAGCCACCGTTCCCGACCCGACCCTACGTATGAATGTGGGTATGTATGTATGTATGATTTTCTTTTCAAAGCTGAAACAAAGACGTTTCGCTCGCTAATTCAGTGCCGGATTAAGCGATTGAGTAGGTGGTAGAAAACCACTACGGGCCAAACGGAACCAAAAACTAAAAAAAGGAAAAGCTGTTGTTGTTGTATGTTTGATGAAAATCGATGTTGATGAAAATCGGTGTCGGGAGCTTATGTTTTTCGAGTGTATGTATGTATGCATGTAAGTACGTATGAATGTGGGTATGTATGTACAATGTACATAAGTATGATTTTCTTTTCAAAGCTGAAACAAAGACGTTTCGCTCGCTAATTCAGTACCGGATTAATTCCATTGAGCAGGTTGGCAGAAAAACACTACGAGGCCAAACGGAACCAAAAACTAAAAAAAGGAAAAGCTGTTGTTGTTGTATGTTTGATGAAAATCGATGTTGATGAAAATCGGTGTCGGGAGCTTATGTTTTTCGAGTGTATGTATGAATGTATGTAAGTACGTATGAATGTGGGTATGTATGTATGTATGATTTTCTTTTCAAAGCTGAAACAAAGACGTTTTGCTCGCTAATTCAGTGCCGGATTAAGCGATTGAGCAGGTGGTAGAAAACCACTACGGACCAAACGGAACCAAAAACTAAAAAAAGGAAAAGCTGTTGTTGTTGTATGTTTGATGAAAATCGATGTTGATGAAAATCGGTGTCGGGAGCTTATGTTTTTCGAGTGTATGTATGTATGCATGTAAGTACGTATGAATGTGGGTATGTATGTACAATGTACATATGTATGATTTTCTTTTCAAAGCTGATACAAAGACGTTTCGCTCGCTAATTCAGTGCCGGATTAAGCGATTGAGCAGGTGGTAGAAAACCACTACGGGCCAAACGGAACCAAAAACTAAGAAAAGGAAAAGGAAAGTAAATGTTTTGTTTATTCTTAAATTTTAGGAAAGCAACTCAAGGGCCTCCTGTTTACATATGCTAGGGGCCCCGCGCTTGCCTTATCCAGCTCTGACTTTCTGTATCATTCTCCGTTGTTCGCATCTCATATTGATTTACTCATAAACAAGCTATAGTCACTCCTGCCAACAAACTCGTGGCAAAGTTAAGTAACTATCATCCGTGCGCGAACTAATAAACAAACAGTGAGATTCACAAGAATCCGAAGTTGGCAATCAGTGGTTGGTCTTCGAGATAATTAATGTTGGGACGTCTTTACCCTCTGCTCCCCTCGTCTGCCTTAGTAGTGACCACATTATTTCTTAAGGAGAGAGCGGGGACACGTGAAGTTAAATAAAATAAATAAATATTCGGGACACTTGAACACACGGTCGTCTGACCCCAAACTAAGCAAAGCTTGTACTATGGCGGCCAGAGACTGATATACATACATATATACTTTTAAATACATACTTAAATAGATATTAACACCCAGACATAGAACAAACACAAATGTTCATCACATGAATTATTGCCCTAGGTGGGAATCGAACCCACGCCCCCCAGCTCAGAAGGCAGGTTCACTACCGACTGAGCCACCGAGGCAGTCCTTTCCTTTCCTTTCATGCATTCCATTTCATTGACTATTTGTTGAATAATGGCTCTGCGAGCTAAAAACTCGCGAATCTGTCTCTTTCGAAATGGCTGAAATATGTTTTTTTTACGTTTTCA
The DNA here is from genome assembly GCA_911728515.1 of Peribatodes rhomboidaria. Lineage (NCBI taxonomy): Eukaryota > Metazoa > Arthropoda > Insecta > Lepidoptera > Geometridae > Peribatodes > Peribatodes rhomboidaria. Next base: position 5,365,446 of record OU452181.1, on the reverse strand, counting down.
ACTCCATTACTTTGACATTTTGAAAAAAAATTAAAAACTGAATCGACACAAAAAAAAAAACATTTTAATTATCGAACCTGCCACGAGAACAATCTCAACCGGAGAATCGGCTGAGAAATGCGACATGTTGATGAGAACAACGCGAAAAGGAGACGCTTCGCTCGCGCTTTTCCCTTGCTTGATCAATTAGAAAACTTTAAAAAAATAATTTTAAGACTAATAAAATTTATTAAAATGTTTGTTTCCAAATTATCAGGCAATTGGATTTTGGGCAACTAAAGTAGTTTTTGTAATCAAAATTAGTTTTATAGTTTTGTAATAATAAATGTTGCTATCATTCAATTCTGTATTTCAGCAATAATGTGAATGGGTATCTTCTAGGCAAGCGTGTTACACCATCGATCACGTCGACACTTCCCATCAGATGAGTCAGAGGTCAAACGCACATTGTAAAAACAAAGTAACACAACAGCTGCTTGCGCCAAAACGTAAGCTCGACTATCTAACCACTAAATAATATTTCCTCATGTCTAAAATCGTAAAGCGATCAAAAATCATCAATCGATGATAGCCTAGTTGGAGAAGGCCCGCCTTTCAAGCCAGAGGGAGCGGGCTCAAACCCAGCCGACAGCACGCACCAATTTGTTCATTGTGTGAACATATGTGTGTATTGTATGTCATCTGCTACATGACTGGAGCCCGGTGTATGGCGACAGGCTCGCTCCCTGTCACATTTGGGACTGAATATCGTCCGGCGAAGTGTGGGTGTCCTCTGCCAGCCCCCTCGGAAGAAAAGGCGTGACGCTATATGTCTAAAATCATGACTTCATAAGTTCTGAACAAATTTATAATGCTCTCATACTCGTACTACGTCGACCACTACGATTGTCACTCCGACATTGACAAATATCTAAAACATGGTCCATGAGAAGGTTTATAATGTCCTGGTACTGCGTGATTGTCACTCCGCAGGGAGTCCCCACGTTGTGGGGCTCCAGGACACTTCCAGGTAATTACGACGACCATCGACCTTTGTCTTGCAACAGCGATAAATAAAACGATATTTATTTGGGGACGTGACAAAATTATTTGCGTGCTTAGATGAGCATTTTCGTGTTGGCGATGTTTCGTTTTTTTTTCGTCTTGTTTTCGTTGTTGTTTTATTCGGCCGATAAGTGTTTCTACTTTCTTTTATAGTGGCCAGTCTTTTTCAGAACAAAATGCGTTCTACCTGAGTCCTAAATGAACTTGGCCTATCTAGATTAGGAGCTGTTTTTATGTAAGGTTCAAAGCAACTAAATAATGTAATGTTATGTTTTGGGGGTTGAGCTACCCACGTCCGTAGGAGTGTACTCTATTCTGATTCCCTACACGTGGTCCCCGGGTAGTGCTAACCGGGTAGCGAACACTGGTGGGAGGCTTCGGCCCTGGCTAGTTACCACTCACCGGACCAAGCCATGCCGTGAAATGACCTAGTCGTGTTTCGGGATGTAGTCCGGTGTAACCGTACCGAAGACAGGTCTGAGCAGTAGCGCACTTGTGGCGCTTCACTCAACTGCCGTCTTTGTACTTCTTCACTCTACAAAACTTCAAGGCTAGAGTGAATTAGTACCTTATAGGTCGTCGTGCTCCATCTTAGACCACAACTTCGCTTAACATCAGACGAGTTGGTGGTCAAACGCCGACCTATTCTACATTAAAAAAAGCTTTTATGATTTGTGAAAAAACCCCAATACAACATGTACTCCACTAGCAGACTATGAACTATGAAACACGAATAAATTATGGGGCAACCTTGAAACCGAGAAAAAAAACAGCTTTCATACAGTTTGTCGACGATCAACGAACTTTTTGTATGGACTAGCTGATTTTTGTTCTCGGTTTCAAGGTTGCCCCATAATTTATTCGTGCTCTGCTAGTGGAATTTACCTACCTCTACAAATTCTGCAGGAATACAAAACAACATGTTAAGACATTAGAAAAATGCATGAGACCTATTTATAGATCAAAGTATACACTGAATACACTGAAATAAGTTTACACTGGCCCGTTATCCTCCTTTACCAATAAACGTTGTACTGTCTCGGAATAATTAATAATATGCGCTATGGGGCGTGGGTTCGATTCCCATCTAGGGCAAACATTCATGTGATGAACATTTGTGTTTGTTCTATGTCTGGGTGTTCATTATAAATTTAAGTAAGTATGTATTTAAAAATATGTATGTTTTTTTTTAGTAAGTAGTCACTTATTAATTGTAAGAATACTATGAGTGAAACAGCAATAAAGGCTTATTTATTTTTATTTTATTTATTTTATGTATTTTATCAGTCTCTGGCCGCCATAGTAGAAGTTTTGCTTAGTTTGGGGTCAGACGACCGTGTGTGCAAGTGTCTCGAATATTATTATTATTAGTCACACAGTTTTTTTATCAGTCGAGTTAGAATTCGAAAGAAAAAAAAAGACAAAAATATTCCGAGTCTACACAACGTTAATTAGAAAGGGGATATTTGGGTAAATGTGTCTACCATGCACACGCAACGAAAAGTGTCAAACAAATGTCTTCGAAAAGGAGAATTATGACGGTCCATCGGCAACTCCTTAAGGTGGCGTTAATGTTAAATTAGGTGATCCATCCAGGGGCAAAGGGCGCTAAGGGCCCAATAAATTAGTTGGGGACAGCGAGGCTAATAAACACGGCAGTGAAATGGCAGCGCCGAATAACTTGTTACGACTTGCCCCAGCTTCCCCTATTGACTAATTACTGCACTTTGTTTTGTGAACACTCTGTCCGAAAACAAGTACCTATCACAGGGAAGGAGACATAGCCCATTTGATTGCACATGCTAAACCTCATTACAATCTATTTTTTTGTTTTTTTTTACAACGGACTAGGCATGCGTTTGACCACTAACTCGCCTGATGGGAAGCGTCGACGTGATCGAAGGTGTGACACGCTTTCCTAGGAGATACCTTTTCACTTTACTCTTGAACTCTCCCAGATTATACTTAGGTGGAAAGATAGACGCAGGCAACGAGTTCCACACCTCTGCAGTTCTTACAAGAAAAGTTGACTTGAAACGCTTAGTGCGTTTTGGCGGAATTTCCACCATAAGAGGAATGAATCGTATCTAGATATTCGAGAAGAGCGTTTCCATCAAAGTTCCAAAACTCGATGTGACAAATCAAATCAAATGTCTTTAATCAAGATCTTTAATCTTTTATCGAAGACAAGCTGCGCCCCGCGGTTTCACCCGTAGTTAAAAAGTATCCTATGTGCTATTGTAGAGTATAATCCATCTCTGTGCTAAATTTGATACAGATCTGTTCAGCCGTTCTGGCGTGAAAGAGTAACAAACATCCATCCATCCATCCATCCATTCTTACAAACTTTCGCGTTTATAATATTAGTAGGATACACCTATGAACGTCAAAGTTATAAAAATTGTTCAGAAAAAGAGCCACTGTCAGTTGAGATGCTTTCAACGGCTTCCAAAATACTACGCACAAACATATCGTCGTCAAGGTTGCTGTCGTTTAATTGTCCATTATTCAGTCTTAGGAATTAGTAATAAAAAAAAGAGCTCATAAAATGTTAAGAATAAAGTACTCCAAACCCTTGCAAATGTCCAGTTCCAGTGCTATTTTGTCAACGTGAGCAGTACAAGTCGAGTCGCAAGCGCACAAAGCGTGCGATCCCACATCGATCAGGCTAATCTACGCGGACGGGTGCGCGGGCGCATAAATCGACGGGCGGCCGGCGGTAAAGCACTCCAGCACTCTCAAGGAACGTTATACAGTACTTTGAAGGTTGTTAACACTGCTCGGAACAGCTATGTTGGCTGTGCCAAAGAAAGAATGGAAAGAAGATATTATTAGAAAAAAAAACATATCTGCCCACTTTGCAAAATTTCCAAAAACATTCATAAACATATCGTCACGCTATTCCCCCATGGGGGCTGAGGTGTAAAACAACACCCACACTTCGCCAGACGATATTCAATCCAAAATGTGACAGGGGGATAGCCTGTCGCCATACACCAGGCTCCAGTCATGTAGCAGATGACATATTTTCACACAATGATCAAATTGGTGCGTGCCGTCGGCTGGGTTCGAACCTACTCCTTTAGGCTTGAGAGGCGGGCCTTCTCCAACTAGGCTATCATCGCTTCGAGGCAATGCTCTTAAATTCTGAATGAATGAACCTTCAGTACTGTGAACAGATAACCCTTCCCCGGTCGGTGTCCAAGGAGGCGTACAAGGATGCCCACTCAGAGATATCAGCTGGGAGTTTATCAGGCGACAATACCGCTCGATAGCGAGATTCATTGTAATCGGAGATAACTCGTGTAACACCTAGTGCTAAAGGATGTTTCGAGAAAAACGGGGGAAGTAATCTTTTTGAAATATTAAAGTCGTTGGTGAAATGGAGGAGGTATTGCTAGATTGTGTCGTTGCTGACGGTGATCTTTGAAAAAACTATTTTAATACTAACAATAACTTAAAGATACTCGTATATTTCAAACATGTAAAAAAATCGCATAATATTGTGCTACTTTTATTCATTTATCTAAAGTGAATTAACTATGTTATTGATCGCAGTTGCGTAAAAGAAGACTAAAAATGTTCAAGTAGCACATTCTTGGTTGCTACCTTTTATCTAGACCATACTATAGATAAATCTGGAAAAAACAAACAAAGGGCCTCATTCTCAAATGCACACGTGTCGCGTGTGCCAGAATGAAAGAAAAAGAAAAGAAAAGAAAGAAAAAGAGTTTATTTATGAACACTACGTTTAAAATTAAAAACAACTATCTACAAGTTCACAAATGTGGGTCACAATAATGAATGAAGTCACGGTCACATACTGTCATGACTTTTCTGGCGAAGCAAGCAAGTTGGTGGCCGAGTAAGCTAACCCTAATGAGCCCTGTGAGTGTCTGACAGTTTTTCTGGCGAGAGAGATACTCGGAGTCATAATCATCTCCCTCCTATCCACAATAGGATATAATATTTTTCCGTTCGTCTCTGAGCGTAAGTACGTATATGATGTCATCTGTTACATAACTGGAGCCCGGTGTAAAGCGACAGGCTTGCCCCTGACACATTTGGGACTGAATAACGTCCTGCAAAGTGTGGGTGTTGTACCTCTGCCAGCCCCTTCAGAGGAAAGGCGTGACCATATGTTATGTCTCTATCACTCATCATGTCTGAACTCATTCCCTTCTCATTAACGTGGTCTTTTACGCAGTTCATCCATACTCTATTCTGCCATCTCTACCGCTTCAATGAACGGTCACCAGCGCGTAACCAGCGCCCTTATTCTGCCGCATCCGATATTATAATATCGAACACGCCAGAATAAGAGCGCTGGTTACGCACATATCTCACGGGTGACAATATTCCCCGCCACGTTATCGAATTTCGATTTACGGCACTGCCGATATCTGTCGAAGCTCATGTCGCGTCGCTTTTTATCTTTTGCCTTACATTGACCGCAGAAATATTTGTCGCCCGACGATATTTATTATGAGATTGCATGCCTGGATGGCGACAAACGTTTTGTTTTTTTTTGAAGTGAGGTTTATGCGACGCTGCTAGTACTCGTACCCTTACCCTTGGTATAATAATACACTCCGCCGAAGTAACGTCAATCGATGCCTAAGCAAGACCGAATTAAGTCTTTTAAAAAGAGTTCGAAAGAGACGAATGGCGATGACGAGTGACCTCATTATGTATTTGCTCCCGGAATGCTGGACCTGGGGGGCTATTCCTGCGCGTGAGATGAGATGAGATTTTATCTTGGTCACTCTCACACCTATGACGTTTCAATCGAGAGCAACAAGGACGAAAAAAGGTGAGACGAAAATCTCAAATCTCTGAATAGGGCCACTGGATCATGCCCTGACCATGTTTTTTTTTTGCCCGTAAGGCAGGCTAAAGCCAACATGACCATACCGCCTTGTCTTCCGTTCGATTTTTTCGCATAAGAAAAAATCGAATTTAAATCTAAGGTGAAGATGATAAAGGAGAGGGTGATGAAAGATCAGATGAATCCCTCCCCTTTTCCAATTTCAGTAAAGCCTTGATACTTTACTGAAACTTTAAGTCGAGTTTTGTAGAGAACACGAAACGTAGCATTTCCTAATGTTTGCATCATTTGCCTGCACTCGTGCACGTTAACGAACCGGCAAAGGTTAATAATCCACAATTATTACACTTGTTAACACTCGAAGAATAACAAGTTTTAGAAAATAGTACAAAATTACGACACCACCTTTTCGGTTCCCGCCAAAAACTCTCGATGCTTAATCAAGACCGAATTAAGTCATTTACAAAGAGTTCGAGAGAGACAGATGACGATGACGAGTGACCTCATTATGTGTTTGCTCCCGGAATGCTGGACCTGGGTCATGCCCTTACCATGAGTTTTGATGGTTACCTAACTTTTTTCGATTTCGTTTGGCTCCTTACGTTTCAACAAATCGCCCTTGGTAGAAACGTCAAGCAAATAAGTTAAATGTACGGAGCCAAACGAAAACGAAAAAAGTGTACGTTAATTATCAAAACTATTAAGTAAGGTTGCTGGAGATGTTATTGTATATCTAAGTATGTATATCAGTCTCTGGCAGCCATAGTACAAGCTTTGCTTAGTTTGGGGTCAGGCGACCGTGTGTGGAAGTGTCTCGGATTTATTTATTTATTATTTATTGGAGAGTGCAAATTACGAGCTTTTTGACTCGATTTCTTATATAAATGAAAATTTTGTCATTGTAAATTCAATCTTTTCGAATTCACTCTATCAAAACACCATTTTGTTTGTTACCAAGTCAATGGACCGGTTAGTTGTAAATGTAAATATAATGTAAATTTTTGATTCTTTTAAATTTTTAACTCGATTGAAGAAGACAAAACACCTTTATAACTATTGCAAATTTCCGAGACTATACGTACGACGTTTATCCTTACTAATAAACGTTGAATATGTTCAGAAATTCGGAACTATATACTGTTCAATGTCATTCATGTCATTAAGTTCATGCCTCATTTTTTTTTCAGTTTCCAAATATTATTCCCAAAAAAAGTACTTACCTACATGTCTCTACGTTCTTATCAAACATTTTCGAAATAAGTATCTATCCACTTCCTTATTTAACTTTTATGATGACCGGTTCAGCCGTTTTTCAAGAAAGGCAACGAACCAGGATAAATAAAATAGGCATAGGGATAAAACAGACAAAGAACTGTCGCAAGAAAAAGTCATAGAGCAAACAAAATTTTGTCAAAAATGTGTCATAATCATAACATTATTATTTTTGTACTAGCTGCGCCCCGCGGTTTTACCCGCGGTTAAAAAGTATCCTATGTGCTATTCTAGACTATAATCTATCTCTGTGCCAAATTTCATACAGATCTGTTCAGCCGTTCTGGCGTGAAAGAGTAACAAACATCCATCCATCCATTCTTACAAACTTTCGCGTTTATAATATTACTAGCTGCGCCCTGCGGTTTCACCCGCGGTTTAAAAGTATCCTATGTGCTATTCTAGACTATAATCTATCTCTGTGCCGAATTTCATCCAGATCTGTTCAGCCGTTCTGGCGTGAAAGAGTAACAAGCATCCATCCATCCATCCATTCTTACAAACTTTCGCGTTTATAATATTAGTAGGATTAGGAAGTAGGATTTGTTTCAGTCTGATAAGAACTGACTCGAAAGGTATTTAATGTATTGATATCAAAGTAAAGAGTACCTAGTAAAAGCTTGTCCGATCATACAGATCAAGCAGTAACATAACTCCCAGTCGTTAAAAAAAGTTACCTAAGAGGTTGTATCTCTGGCGTGTTCCGTAAGTTTTACCAGGGCTGGATTAAGTTTATTAATCCTATTTTCATTAAGTAAGTTGTCTAATCACCTGTTTTAATTTGTGAGCTTAACTGAATCATAAATAATCATAATCCAAAAAAACAAGGTTTAGCATTCCGGGAGCAAACACTTAATGACGTCACTCGTCATCGTCATCCGTCTCTTTCCAACTATTTGTAAATGACTTATTTCTGTCTTGCTCTAAGCATTGATTGACGTCACTGCATGTTGCTCACGTGACCGGAATGCTAGTGGCGGAGTATATTATTATACAATGAACTGAAAATTGTGGAACAGATTACTATGTAATTTTGCGATGTTATCCGAGTATTGATAACAGTAAACGATACGGTCAATATAATCGAAAATATTAACTACCTACTTAAAGTTCAAACATTATTTCAGAATTTAAAAAGAAAGTACCAATAATTGTCATGTAACGTGGATTTTTCATTGAATTTTGAAATGCTCTATAAATCTACAAATTGCAAACGCGTTTTTAACTTAAATCTCTATTTTAATAAGTACTAACATTATCTTCATCTAGAAACAATAAGATAATTCAATAAGTACCTAGACTCCGCAATACTTCTTCACTCTTAGCAATACCTAAAGCGAGTCACAGAATATACAACTTTTACATGACTATTATCCACCTTTCAATTTCAACCAATCAATTTGATTTCTTTTAAAATGTTTTCCTTTGACTAAAAAATCACAATTTTAAATTCAAGCCCCTCTAGAATCCTAAATCCGTCACCATTCGGCCATCAATACTAACTGTGGTGCCCCCGAGAGTCGTACTCAGTCGTGGAAATGATTCCTCCAAAATATCAATAAAACACAAACGCGCTTCGCCGCTGGGAGCCGTTCGCGTCGCCCCCGCATTACAAATGGGCGCAAATACGGCCCTGCCCTTTTGATGGGACACTTTTTTTTGAGGGTAGATTTTAGTATTTAATGTGGACATCTAAAAAAAAATAAAGCACTACAAAAATATAATCCAGTAATTGTAAAACAATAAACAAAACAAATTGACTGCCTCGGTGGCTGAGTTGGTAGTGAACCTGCCTTCTGAGCCTGGGTGCGTGGGTTCGATTCCCACCTAGGGCAAATATTTATGTGATGAACATTTGTGTTGTTCTATGTCTGGGTGTTAATATATATTTAAGGACGTATTTAAAATTTCTAAGCATGTATATCAGTCTTTGACAGCCATAGTACAAGCTTCGCTTAGTTTGGAGTCAGACGACCGTGTGTGGAAGTGTCCCGAATTTATTTATTATTATTATTTATTCAATGAGGAAGAGCTGGAAAACCGCATTCAAATCTATGGGTCGCAGTGCACCACCATGATCCAGATTAAACTAATAATCGCATGCTATCTATCTCGTTTGCGCAAACTTACTTCCAGCATACGCCATCCCGCTCGGACTCGATCACCAAAATCAAAATCACGAAACAGGTATTTCTAGTAAGCTGGGGCCCTATTCAGAGATTTGAGATTTTCATCTCACCTTTTTTCGTCCTTGTTGTTCTAGTTTGAAACGTCATAGGTGTGAAAGTGACCAAGATAAAATCTCATCTCATCTCACGCGCATAATAGCCCCCCTGGGACCCTATTCGGAGATTTGAGATTTTCATCTCACTTTTTTTTATCCTTGTTGCTCTCGTTTCAAACGTCATAGGTGTGAAAGTGACCAAGATAAAATCTCATCTCATCTCACGCGCAGGAATAGCCCCCCTGGTCGAAATTGCACAACTAAAATTTACTCTCCCGACGAAACCCAACCAAGTGCTATTTTTTCCCGTCCATTGCGACCGCAACCTGACGTTTTTGCTCCGGCATTATGAGATTTACATTTAGTAATGTCGTTTTATTGCGCCATAACGTTAAGGTATCGCCATAATCGGTAATGTTAGAGGGAAAATCACTTTGGCCGTGTGAAAAATTCAGTGAGTGCCCCGAAGTATGGCGGCGTATTGGTTTTATGAATGTCATGCGGATAGTGAACCAAGTGTTATGGCTGCGGAGAAAGTAAGAAGGGAGATTGAAAATTGTAGATATACCTACATACTTACTTGTATTTGTCTGGGTAATTTCTGAAAATCTAGCGTAAGGCGTTTGAAGTAGGAATGTTAGATTTAGTAAGCAGGAAGGTTGAGTTTTTTTTTTTTTATTACATTATAGGCTTGCGTTTGGCCGCCAACATGCCTGATGATAAGCAGTGATGCGGCCTACGATGGAGCACGCTTGCCTAGAAGAAACCGATTCACTCGAGACTTGAAGACACTCAGATTATAAGTGTCAGGGAACACACAGTCTGGCAGAGTATTCCACACTCTAGCGGTCCGTATGAGAAATGAGGAACCAAAGCGCTTCGTACGTGTTGTAGGTATGTCAACCATAAAACGATGTCGCTTTTTCGTACTCTTGGTTGTTTTATAGAAGAACGGGCTAGGGAGAATAAGGTCATGCAAACCAGATGCACACTCCCCGAAATGTATCCGATAAAAAACCGATAGACTAGCAACCTTGCAACTAGTTTAGTGTTGAAGTCATAATTGCTGATATCTGGATCTTCTAGCAGATCCAGGGAGTCTTCGGCCTCGCCGGCGAGGTCGGTATGTGATCGTGTTTCTTTGGTAACCGGCGCCTATACCAAATACTGCATACTTCCTGTTGCGGGGAGCTGTCGGGTCGGGTTCATACGGAATTCTTCCGAACGCGATTCCCTATTCCAAAATTTATAAAAGTAGACTGAGATTCGAATAATTTGAGTTTCAGATTTGTGGGATCCGATCGGAAACGTTTCCGAATGATTGTGATTAGCACCGCTGGAGCCTTAGACAAGTCGCAATCGATTCCAAGCAATTCTGTTTCTTGAATCACTAACGCTAGATTAGATTCCAAACTTTGAAGTTTGGCCTGGACAAGTTATCGTGGTAATTAGCGAAGAGGCCCAATTGCTTCAATAGATTTTGCTCTTAACCATACCAATTATCGTTATACCTTTGGGATAGATAAACTAGATCATGGATATACGAGTAAGTTATAGAAACGCTAGAGTCCAGCCAGATTCAGTGACGTCTGCCCCCCAATGTTACTAGCCAATTGCTTTTAAACTATTTATGGATTGCCTCAAATTGACACCGTTTGTACGCCAGAAGTGTCAAAAATAGACAATTAATTAACAATTTAAAAACAATTGCTTAGTAGAATCGTGGACCAGGAGAGCTATTCCTATGCGTGAGATGAGATGAGATTTTATCTTGGTCACGCTCACGGCTATGACGTTTCAACGACATACTAGAATTTAATATAAAAGGTTATATACACATAAGGTTGCCTGGAAGAGAACGCTGATAAGACCACCAGTTGCCTTATCACTAAGAGTTTACAGTTTACAGAGTTACAGTTTAAGTTTTCTGTTTTGTTGTTTTGTTATTTCTGGTGTGAACAATAAAGTGTTTATTTATCTATCTATCTATCTACTAGGAGTTCGTGGCCGATCACTAATCTCAAGCAGCGGTCGACACGGTCAGCCCTAGCAGGGGTGACCGCGGGTGACATTCACAACTGAGCGCTACCGTGGCTCGGATGACACTTTAAATTTAAGGCCCCGGTTGTTTGTTCTGTAACAACAATCGTCAAGCCATATCAGAGGCCTTTGGGCGGCCTAGAAACTCTGACATCAGGGCTTGCTTGCTTGCTTGCTAGCAACATACATCCTCTGACTTAGATTTTGGAAAGAGTTTCTTAGCTATTAATCTAATCAAATCATTTATTTGCTGGAATATAAACATAAAGGTCTTAAAATTAGAATTGTTTTCAATTGTGTTGACGTGTATTAAAGCAGACTCAGTTTTCCAATTCTCTTCCTCTCTATCACAATTCAGCAGCTCCCAGCCTCATCATTCAGGACAACAGAGTGAAATCAAATATAAGCGTGACCGCCAGCCATCCTATAAAGCTGAGTTCGTGCCTTCAATACCGCGGTAAATCGATCAGGAGGGCTATTCTTACGGAGTGAGATTCAATCTCATCATGTTTCGTCCTTGTTGCTCTCGTTTTAATAGTCATAGGTGTGAGAGTGACCAAGATAAAATCTCATCTCACGCGTAGGAATAGCCCTTGGACACTTGAGAAATCGAGTTAAAATCGAACAATGTATTCACAGATATAGTGTAGCGAACGGGATGACAATTTATGTACTGTACCTTTCTAAACTCCTCTGAATAAAAACCTAAAATTGTACTAAAATAAACAAAACATTGCATTGTGTGGACGTATGTATAGGTGTATGTGTCCCAAGTAGATTTATTACATTTTCCACAATGTGGAAAATCTTAGTGAATGTAGTCTTCTCAGTCCCTAATAGGGCTTGAATATCGGACGCTTTTTCAATTCCGGAATTGGTTTTCGATACTCAGTATTTATTTCGGAATTCCAGACCTCAAGTGTCTTTTCGTATAAATAATGATACGTAAAAGTTTAAATTGATTCTAAGCGCAAAAGATTTGCAAAAATGTCATACCTAATATTATTATATTATTATTTTAATGTATGTTTTCTACCACATACCATTAATTTTATATCCATGGATATTGGTCTCGCCAATTTCGGAATTGGAAACGATATTGGATTTAATCGGAATTACGGAAATATGCCACTTCCGGATTTCCGGAGCTCAAGCCTTAATAGTTAAAACGAAATACACAATATAGTTGTAAATTTTTCATGTCGGAAAAATCCATAAAAACTTTTAAAATCTACTCACTTTACTACCTACTAATATTTTCGTACTTTCTTACACATTAAACAATTTTATGGTCATACTCCTGTTCACAAGTAAACATAATCTATGCGGTATTCTGTGTCAATAATAAAATGAGTTCACAAAGTCTAAGTAAAATCTATCGAATATTGAGTGTGACCACAAGCTACCTCCGCTCTCCCCAAGAAATCGATCAGGACACCGAACCCCATCTTAAAGAGACTCGCAAGAGGGTATTTATTGAGCGTAATTAAAAAGAAAACAGACAAAGGCTCGCAGCTGATCAGGACGTGCTTGGAACACGAAGATTTAAAGATGTGCCTTATTTATCGATGTCGATGATTGCACAGTCGATAATGTTTAATCTTAAAAAGATGGCGATTGAAAATTAGCCGTATAAATTGTATAATAATACTAGCTGCGCCCCGCGGTCCCATAGGAAACGTAATTTTTTTTTTTTTTAATTTGCTATAAACCTCACGGAGCCCGAGACCTTTCCAACGAATGCAAAACCGTGGAAATCGGTTCGTGCGTTCTGGAGTTTTAGCGTCATCGTCAGGAAGAAAACCCGACTTATTTTTATATAGTAGATGAAACTTGCTAGCAAAAGCTATCGAAAAAGAAGCTTTAAAGCTTTAGTGTTTTTGTATAAACAGAAACTAGTAAACACAAATACATTCGATATTTTACTGAAACGTCCAATAGGACAGTTCAAGGATTTATAGTATTTCTAAATTTTTTTTTTTTTTTATGATTGAATGAGCCTACGTTTGACCACAACACACCTGATGGAAAGTGACGATGTGGTCTAAGATGGACGCTTGCCCATGAGATGCCTATTCACTCTTGTTTTGGAGAGACCCAGGTTGTTGTAATTCAAATGTGTTCTGCTAAGACATTTCTCGTAGGCGACGACCAACTATTAACTCATAGCATAGATTCGTTATTAAAAGTTCGTGAATACAGGGATAAGCAAGTCGCCTCTTCTTGACGCGTGAAATGTTATCTTGCTCACTTTCACTCCTATGACTTTTCAAGCGAGAGAGACAAAGAGCAGAAAATATCTTGAATTGTAGGAATGGCCTTCTTGCTTTAAGCCGGTTTCTAAAGGTTGTACAAAGCTAGCTATCTAAACGCCAGTGGTTTTGATTAAGACTCTTGTATTGCTATCATAATAGAAGTCGGCTTGCTTCTTACTCTATCTTATCATTCTCGTTAAGTATCCTTTAGTGTTTATTATAAATTTTCTTGTTATCCTCTGTGCTGCAAAATTACTGCACGTGTTAGTGTACTCTGTTCTGTGTTTTCGAAGCAAAATATATTGTTTGTTTGTTTTCCACATTTTCATCAAACATTTTCAAGCGTTTTTTTTTTTTGTTTTTACCTTTTATTTACTTTTAATTTGACATTCTTACCTATTTAATAATATAGTTCAGTTTTTTTTTTGTCAGAAAAAGTATTAGCAGTTTTTTTCTATTTAAAAGAATGTCTCAGATCAAAAGCTCAATAGTATTAATCCGAAAAATGTATGTGTAAGAGAGGCAGACTGTCTAACTATCAACTGAATACAACTACAGTAGAAAATATAAATAGGAACGAGCTTCTGCTATCTGCAATTTTATCGATAAGTTGTGACCGCAAGACAACACTAATGAAAGATCACAAGCCGGTCGTGCAAAAGAGGACTTTTATCAGTGACCGATACGAATACTCCTAGATTCTGAAGCTTAATTTATTGCCACCCTACTTTTACCACTTTCATCTTACGTTATGATCCACCTTTATTAGAAAGACAATAAAAGCTACTTTTCTTTGTACAGTGTGAAGGAAAACTTTGTACGAACAACGTTGACGTGTTCCGAGCCTTATTTTGATTCTTATCTCGGGGTGTTAAAGCTCAAAATGAGGTTTGATGTATTTAGCCTTGTAATTTATTGCAACCCCTTCTGGTGAAAAACGATTGACAAATAACTTTCGGGCACTCCGTTAAATGATAGCTGTTGACCAATGATTGATTTACTTTTTAACGGCTAGGCTGATTAAACTTTGGCTTTCATCGTAACGGACGCGAATTTAAAAATCGATTAAAAGCGATTTTATTTGAAGAACGGTTTCGTTTTTTTTTCATAATTTTCAGTTGCATTTCAAGTTCATAGTGTTAATAATGACGTTTTAGACAACTAATTTTACAAGCTTTGTTAAAATTGGATTGAGACGTTGTCGGCCTGAACGAAATTGTTGTGATAAATTTACAGAAAACATATTTCGTCATGCCTTTCACTCACTTCGCCGGACGATATTCAGTCCCAAATGTGACAGGGGCGAACCTGTCGCCATACACCGGGCTCCAGTTAAGTAGCTGATGACATTAAACAAAAAAACAATCCTGTTAAATGACAGACACAAAATTCGATAATTTATGTAATCATTACATTACATTAAATAATGACATGTAATTTTGCCATTGAAGTATTTTTGTACACTAATTCCTGACACACTGATTTCCTTACACTTTATGGAATACCTTTTTTTTGTTTTAAATATCTAGAAAAAGATGGATATCTCGAAAAAGTAGGTTTGCACAAACTTAGGTAGCTGTTTTAGTCAAAAACGTAATAGAGGTCTAATAACGTATTTACGAAATTTTAAGTGCTTTTAATGATTATTTTAAAATACAAATGTTTAACAGAAATACGTTGCTGGTGTTTCAATACGATACAAATAAAAATGTCATAACCCCACGCCCGTTGCTTCAATATCGACGAGAGATCGAAATTCGAGATAAAATTGCTTATCAACGGAATGTCGAGATTAAATAACTGAATATCTCTTCAAAACATGAGCCGTGTATTCTTGAAAAAGTGAATTCAAAACTTTGTCTCCGAATGAACTTGGTTTTTGTCGTAAAATAATTCTAAGAACCGCTTAGCACTTGCGGAAGATACGGAGTTACATTCTTAAAAACAGGATTAAGAATATTGTGTTCATTGTCCATTTTAAGTTAAATTATTTTTTTTGTAGAGTCCTACGTCTCCTTATTAAATTTTTTTGTATATACAAGTTGAGTTATGACGTAGATTAGTATTTGGAGTTTTTAATATTTAGATTTTTATAGTTTGTCATTTGTGTTGTGTATTTAATAAATAAAATAAAATAAAATTGACTCAGACCTAACAATTTTAAAAATTATATTCTTTCTTTTATATTGGCTTCCAATTCTAAGGGCCGTGTTCAAAAACGACGCTCGGACATGAATCTCGATCTATAACTGTTTTAATGCATGGTAAAACCAGTTTTTATTCGAGATTCAAGGCTGTGCGTCACTTTAGCATGCGGGTCTTAGTGAAGCAAGATGATATTTTATAAATTATACCCCTGAGAAGCAATTAACTCCAAGTTAGAAAAAATAAATCACACGCAAAACGTATCATACCATTAGGGTGCAATACGTCGTGTATTTCGTTGTACGGAAGGCATAGTTTCAACCGGCGTCACTTAGCTGCTTGTAGAGCTCCGTCCTAATGATTCTTTTCGCATCCTCATGAAGAAACCACGTTATTGCAGTGCGTCGAGCATGTTCGCCGATGCACGGGTTCCGGATTTCTTTGCCGTCATCAGATCTAGAGTGGCATCCTTCTGGGCTGGGTTGAGATGTTTGAAGAACGGCATACTGTAATGCCTGGGGAACTACCTCAGTAGCGCGATTTTTAAATCATGGATGACAGTGCACCAGAGCGCGAACCGAAAATAAAACTGTGATATATATATTATACAAGTGGTGCCTGGCGATTTTACTCGCGGTTAAAAAGCCTTATGTATGTTAGCCTATGTGTAATCCAGGGAGTCAGCTACCTCCATACCAAATATCATTAGAATTGGTTCAGCCGTTTGAGCGTGAAGATGTAACAAAACATACAGACTCACACACATTCACAAACTTTCGCCTTTATAATATTAGTTAGTAGCACAATTTATTTTAGAATTATTATTTTAAAACACAATATTATACTTTTCTACTTTTCTAAGTTATGTTATGAAGATGCTTTATGTATAAGTTATTGCCCGAAATAAAAATTATTATTATTAAAATAACTCAAGCTTCTAGAACTGGCCCTTAAAGTAGGTATCAAACGGTGAACGGAAAAACAGAATAATATCTAGAGCTTGAAAACAACCCAACGCCAATTACGCTGCGATGGGTGGAGCGTGATTAATTACGCTGTAAACGAGTTTGGTTCATACATGGCGATTGTTTCCTTATGAAAAGTACACTTATTATACTTATTAAACTTACACTTATTATACTTATTAAACTTACACTTAAACGTAAGTGTAAGTTTAATAAGTATATTACGTCCATGGTGTAAGTGTAAAAGTTGTTAATTTCCGTTCACCGCTATCAAAGCAATATGTACTTAGTTAAAGAAAAATAACTGAATTGATTTATTTCACCATGAAGTATTTTATTTATGCAGAGGTGTGGAACTTGTTGCCGGCGTCTGTCTGTCTACCTACCTCTAAATACAATCCGGGGGTGTTCAAGAGTAAAGTGAATAGGTACGTACCTCCTAGGCAAGCGTGTTACACCTTCGATCACGCGTCATCAGGCGTCAGTGGTTAACGCATTCCTAGTTTGTTGAAAAAAAAAACACTCCTGGGCGACATCGACGCCATGACAGAAATATCGATAAAATTGAAATGCACAATACCACTTCACTAGTTATGTAAAATTGACAACTACTGAGGAGTGTCACGCGCACAGTCCTACAAATAAACGAAGTATTGATGGATGAATTTTTGGCGGGAACCGAAATGATGGTGTCGTGATTTTGTCTTATTTTCTAAAACTTGTTATTTTTCGAGTGTTAAAGTGTAATAATTGTGGATTATTAACGTCTACCGGACCGTCAACGTGCTTGAGTGTGGGCAAATGATACAAACATTGCGAAACGTGACTTTTTGTGTTCAAAACTTCACTTATAAGTTTCAATAAAGTATCCATAACTTTACTGGAATGGGGAAAAGGGAGGGATTCACCATCTTTATCATCACCTTATCATCATCATCCTATCATCTGTGAAAACGAATGATCAGTACTTGACACTGGCAAATGCACATGACGTGCGACGCCAAATTCCCCTGAATGATGAAGGAAAAAAAAATAGATGGATATTAATATAGGCTGTTATGCTAAATGAAACACAAACACGAAAACCGGGCTGCCATCCGTCGCCTACAGGGACCCTATTCGGAGATTTGAGATTCTCATCTCACTTTTTTTCGTCCTTGTTGCTCTCGTTTGAAACGTCATAGGTGTGAGAGTGACCAAGATAAAATCTCATCTCATCTCACGGCCAGGAATAGCCCCCCAGGTTCGACTCGTACAATCGTGAGTTCGAATTTTGGTTAAAAACACGAACGCATCGGGAATATATACCTACAATTTACAACCTAACTACAATATAGGTACATGTACATGTTGGTACTTACGTGTAAAGTACAATGATCGCCGTAATGCGTGTGCGCTGCGAAATATTTCAGAGCCCGCATCGGCTGGAGATTTGCTCTACTTAATAAAAGTAATAAACTGTAGGTTTCGGTGTAAGAAAACATCGTAAAAATACTACCTATCAAAGAGAGTTAGAATTTTTTTTTTCTTGTGCTCGGCTACACAGGAACTACCGTCAAGTTGATTGTAGCCAAGTACCTGATGTACAATGTGTTGTTTTGCAATCCCGCAATATTAATGGAGTTGATTGTTCTATAGTATATCATTAAAATTTACGTTTATTTGAAGTTATTATAAAGTTATTCTTCGATAAATCGGAATTAGCGTCCATCATCACATCAGAATAGACCCCACGGCGAATCCTACGTGGATCTCGCGCACACCCAGCCCACCGCTACACCGCACTGTGGCAAGCACGACGACGTAAAAAAATAAAGTAATTTAATGAGTTAGGCTTATCATTTAATTAGGTAGGTAACTATTCCAAATACCAGTGCTCTGTTAGTGAAGCATATCTAACTCTATAAATTCTGCGGAAATGCAAAACAATAGCTTGTACTCGTACATATGACAAGACTTAGCGAAGCGCACCTTTTATCATCACTCCATCATCTGCAAAATACTATATAAACTTGATACAGGCAAATGCACAAGACGTGCGACGCCAAATTTCTCTGGATGCGGGAGCAAACAAATACCTCGACTTTTAAGTCAAAGTCAAAGTCAAAATGTTTTTATTCAATTTAGGTATCAAAGATACACATAAGAACATCAAAGTTATTTAAATAGACTCAACCGCCTTGTTCGGATAAAGAGCTTCTACTCAGAAGAACAGGCAAGAAACTGAGGGGTATAAGAATAGCCCTCATGGTCTGTTAAACTTGGCGAAGCCTCCAAGTAGAGCACCTTACCCGTCCCTTCGCACGTCATCATCGCACAGTAAGCGCTACTTTATCGTCTTGTCGTATAGTTTAATGGGGTCTTTGTCGCGCGGCGGCCGCTGCGTTTATCATGCGTATCGCTGCGACGCCGCGCGGTGACGTGCGACAAGCCGCGGCCAACGGAAGAGCTTTATGCTTGTTTCACGGCCAATAATCGTAAATATAGATGATGGATGGCTTAATTTTGTAATGTAAGAGATATATTGATCCTTTCTACGACTGAGTGTCAGACTGCGTTGTCTGGAAGATCATAGTCTCAAGAGAGACATATTGAGACCTGCAGGGCTATTCACAACCATTCGAAAACGTTTCCGTTCGGATTTCAAAAATTTTAAACCTAAATTATTCGAATCTCAGTCTATATTCATAAGTTTTTAAACGTGATTAATTCTTCCGATAGGATTTATACTTGATTCCCTATTCCAAAATGTATCAAAGTATACTGAAATTCGACCAATTTGAGTTTGAAATTTCTGTGATCCGGTCGGAAACGTTTCCGAATGATTGTGAATAGCACCGCTTATTACAATATACTCCGCCAGGTTGCGTTCCGAGTCAAAAATGGTCACGTGAGCAACACGCAGTGACGTCAATCGATGCATAAGCAATAAGTCATGTAAAGCAAGTTCAAAAGAGATGATGACGATGACAAGTGACGTCAATAGGTGTTGGCTCCCGGAACGCAAGACCTTGTTATTTTTCATGATTTTATCATGATCGGGACCTTTCTACTGTTAACAGTAGATAGATAACAGTTGTAGTGTTGTTTCATAGATAAATAGATTTCGTAATGTTGTGGATGTGACATAAATGATAGATAGATACTCGTAGATAGATAAACTCTTTAATGTGTGCCACTTGTCTATACGTTTTAGATGTGAGTAGGTATGTAGGTACCTATTAGCTACATTTCTATCTAGGTACACTTAAATTATAGAAAAGTAAGTTTATATGTAGGGAGTAAGTAGGTAATTACCGTCACTACGGTCTGCATAGGTATTCACAATCATTCGGAAATGTTTCCGTTCGGATTCTAAAAATTGTAAACTCAAATTATTCGAAATTCAGTCCGTATTCATAAGTTTTTAAACGTGATTAATTCCTCCGATCAGATTTATATTCAAATCCCTGTTCCAAAATTGATAAACTAGACTGAGATTCAAACAATTTGAGTTTGAAAATTATGGGATCCGATCGGAAACGTTCCCGAATTATTGTGAATAGCACCACTGATTTCCCCATCGTCACTCCCGGAGGCCTGCGGCAGCCTGAAAAGGTTGCTGGACTTCTGGGAGCACCTGGGCTGGTTGGAGTGAAGGGAAGGGAAGAGAAGTAAACCTCACGCACAATGCCCCAATCAAGTGGCTAAATGCGGAAAACGCCCAGCTAAACAAACAAAAAAAAGCACCACTGATTTCAAAAAATCTTTTATCAATACGCATACAATACAAATAAAAGCTACGCAGTCACTGAATCTCTGAGCTAAGAAACATGAGCAAAACCGCGGGTAGACAGCTAGGTTAAAAATAAAACATTAATAGCCTAGTTAGAGTATTTACAACTTTCGCCACAGATCGCTAAACCATACCGACTCATCGCTAAATACCTCGTAATAAATTCCAGTGCGCAACATAGTATGCAAATCATTTTTATGTCTTATCCGCGAACAAAAATTCTTCTAAGAATCCAATCTTTTGTCATTTTAAAATATTTAATAAAATGTCACATAAAGCAAGATCGTTAGGATGTGAAATATGGAGGTTTTAAGAATTTCGAGGAAATTAATACATTGTCGCTGTTGTCGTGTGACACACGGGATCCTTTTTATTTACGAGATTGGTCATGGACATAAATCTGCACAATCGATAAGCCGGTAATATCACTAATAAATTAATTACTCCATTTCATTGGTATTTTTCTGTTTTTATTTTTGTTATAATATTTTATCTACAAGACTAATAAATTAAATATCATGTCTTTGAATATTTAAAGTGTAGGTACTTGTCACCAGTCAACCTTTATAGTATACTAAGATTGCAGACAGCAATGTTAATTTACAAAATAAACTTCCGAAATCATAGCTAAAACAAGTAGATTATTTAAATGAAAACAAAAACCCAGCTGCAAAATAGGTCACTTCCACTATCAAGACGATTCAAATGACACTTCACTTGTCGAAATATATTAGCTGTTTAGGCTTTAGGGCGTCCCAAAGAAACCTCATCCATATACATACGAGTAAATACCAACATACGTACATACACTCGAAAAACATAACCCTTCTTCTTGCGCAGTCGGGTAAAAAGATTCCAACGTAAGACTTTTTCATCACGAAAACTTCACTGCAAGAACGTCTGATCCACCAGTCCGATTCCAAACAATAGCCAAATAAGGAGAATCCCCAAACTAATTAGCCAACACGCCAAAACTATCCAAATCCCCATTTCACTAAACAATCATAACTATTAACGTGACCTGGGAACAATTCCCGAATTAATTTAAAGTCCCGGGACAAGGGACAACCGGGAATAAATATTAATTTGGAATACCGGGATCATATCTCCGGTAGTGAATAAGTGATGTAACGGTTATGTTATTAGGGAGCAGAAAATTATCAATTTAACAGAGTCCCCGGGCCGACGGACGACCCTTGACTCGGAGTCGGGCGGGACAGAGTTTGACGTGCTAGGGTTGGCAATATGTCACGAGCTAAAGCAACGCCAATGGCTAATCAAAGTTTAAGGAGGATCCCGCTAAATAGTAAATCAAAGTTTAAGGATCCCTTCGATGTGATTTGGTTCGGATTACATTGGAAGACAAACAGTCTTATTTTCCAAATGTAAAAGGAACCAATTGTTTAATACTATGAGTATCTTTATCGAGAAAATGGTCTGCAGTTTTTTAAGAAAATTATGTCGTTGTCGGGAAAATGTAGTCTTTTCCAAAATTGAAAGGAATATAGACAGATAGAAGTAGATGTAACTATACATAGATCTATGCGCCTTAGTAGGTCCGTTAACACGTTTCGTAAACTTTTTTTTTTCTTGTAGATGTAACTTGACAAATTAATCTGCGTCAACCCTGAAATCACCCCTTTACCAGCAGTCTCACATCGAGCACACACACACGAGCCCCTACACACGGTACACCATGCACACTCATAAAAGCAATTCGCCAAATTATTATCGACATGTTAATAGACACTCCGAGGTCGTAATGCGCAGTTACCGATACAGTTTGTTACGGTGACTTTATGACCATTTTGTATAGCTTTATAGCCATTTTGAGGACTTTGTAGATGTTAAAGGGTTAAGTTTTGGGTTAAGCCATAACCGTGTGGGTTATGGGGAGTTAAATAAATTGTTTTCTGTATCGTGTGTAATTAAGCCGTCAAGTGCATCGTATAGTCCATATTTTAGTTTTTGAAACTTTATGACTCTCAGATTAAACTTTGCTTAGACTATTTTATTTTTATTGACATTACAAATAATAAAAAGGTTTTTTTTGGTATAAGTAAGTTTTGTTTTTAGAAAGAGTACTAAAAGTAATTCTAAGTATTTTAGGCAGATTTTGATAATGAAGTACTTATATCATTACGCCTTTCCCCCGAAGGGGCTGGCAGAGGTGTACAACACCTACACTTCGCCAGCGATATTCAGTCCCAAATATGACAGGGGGCGAGCCTATCGCCATGACATCTGCCACATAACTGGAGCCCGCCAGTTATGTGGCAGATGTCATTAAATACGCAAAATATGTACTTACCAATACTTAATTACCTTCATACAGCATAAGTACAGCAAAGCAGCATGCAAAAGCTATAGTTTTTATTAAGAGGGCCGCGACGCTCTGAATTGGTTTCTCTTGGTTTTTTGTCTCTTGGTTTTTTTTAAAAACGTTCTCAAGCTAAAATAGAGCTATGAAAAATATCCGCATTTTTAAGGGGTCACTTTTGACTGATTTATTCAATAGGTAGACTAAGCAAATCAAAAATTCCTTTACATAGGGAGGTTGTCTACATCATTAGCTGTTAAATGAATCCATAATACAAGGGAAATTCTTAGTTATTTAAGAATGATTACAGAAATGCATAAAAGAAAAGTCATAAAAAAAAATGAAATTGCACTTTGTCACTTTGTAGGTAACTTAAGAGGCTCGTCAGTATCATTACTCGCTCTCTTCGTCTTCTTCTTCTAGACGAAATGGCTATAGATACCTTAAGCCAATGCGAAGTTAGTCTAAAGTGGTCGCCGGACTCTGTATCCTTTCTCCGCCAAAGCTTAAAATGTCGATTGATTTGACTTACCTACCTATTTATTTTCATGTTTTATTCCTTCTCCAAAATATTTTAGCTTTTGTCAAATTATATTTTCCCGGTTTTTCTCCCAAATATAACAATCAAGCCACACAATGGCACAGGTACACAATAACCCTTTATTACGTTACCGCAACAAGCTCCCAATTAGCTACGGAACCCTTTGTCAGAGACGTCTCACGTAATGCTTATACTAACCCTTGAGTATATCGTTTGAGGATGCGTCTAAAGGTTTACTGTATTTTTTCTGTCGGTGAACCCTGACCTTATGTTTTGCAACTAGCTGCGCCCTGCTGTTTGATCCGCTATTTGTAAGTAACCGTTAATTTTTTCGTGATAAAATGTAGCCTTTGCGTTAATAGGTACTCCTCGAATTGATCATTCGAGTTGATAATAATGACTGCCTCGGTGGCTCAGTCGGTAGTGAACCTGCCTTCTAAGCTAGGAGGCGTGGGTTTGATTCCCACCTAGGGCAAACATTCATGTGATGAACATTTGTATTTGTTCTATGTCTGGGTGTTAATTATCTATGTATATATTGAAAAAATATATATATGTATTTCAGTCTCTGGCCGCCATAGTACAAGCTTTGCTTAGTTTGGGGTCAGACCACCGCGTGTGCAAATGTCTCGAAAAATATTATCCTATATCTTTAAATGAGCAATTCTTATACATATATATATAATTGGAATCTCGGAATCGGCTCCAACGATTTTCATACAGTTTAGTATATAGGGGGTTTCGGGGGCGATAAATCGATCTAGCTAGGAATCATTTTTAGAAAATGTCATTTTATTCGTGTTTTATCGATAATCAACTTAAACATAAACTTGGAAGAAAAATAACAAAAAGGAGGCGTTTGAGTAGTCTCAACTGAAAAATATGACTCTTCCTGACATCTATTGGCGAATAATAATACTATTTTTTGGGAGCAACTAATTGCTTTAACGACACAACAGCAGATGGCGTTGTTAAGTAACACGAAGTCAATGAGTGTTTGCTTTGAGGTTAGACTAAAATCAAAGGTACTGCATATAATATGAAAAAGTGAGTCTGTTCATTTTCTTTGTTTCTTTGTAACGCTTTCACGTCTGAACTACTCAACCGATCGTCTTAAAATTTTGCATACATGTTGTTTAGGGTACAGAAAAGGACATAGGGTACTTTTTATCCCGGAAAAATCAACGGTTCCTGTGGGACCGTGGGTGAAACCACGGGTCGCAGCTAGTTATTATTATACTAGGTAAGGGCCACCTCCATATCAAATTTCATCATAATCTGTTCATCCGTTTGTACGTGAAGAAACGACAAACCATCACACAAACACACAAACATTTACATACATACGAGTAATATTTGATACGCTGTACATTAGACGGTTAGATCAATAGGTACTTACCAGTTCCGTATTAAGTTTATAAGTAAGCAAGATCGCTTATAATAACAAATTAACGTCCTAAGCTGTATTTAAGAAAGCACTCATGCTAAGAGACCATCACGAGTCGAGGAAGGCACTTTCTCGAAAAAATATAAAAAGTGTTCCTTAATGACGTCCTCAAAGCGCTGATAAGAGTCCACAGCTTGTGAATAGAACTATGCTATTATATTTAGTTAATCAAGACCCGATTGTGATGCTTTAAAGCTTGAGGTGTTTGTTTACACAGAGTATTGTAGCTCGGTGCAAAGCTACGCATTTATCTGCAGTTGGATGAGGGAGCCTAAATCGTATTTTCTAAACCAATTTCACAATCTTGCCGGCGATTTTTTTGGTTCTATTATTTAGCCGCTATTATAACAAGTTGGTACTGTACTTGCGTGTTGGCTTGATGTCAATGGTTTATTAACTCATCCAAAAGCCTTCGAATAGCTACTCTAGAGATCTTTATGTATTTGGACGTCACATTAAATTTTCTTAAGTGCCTACATTACAATTGACACTTTCCCGACTATTGACTTCTTAATTTACTTGTAGAAAGCAAAAGAATATGAATCGAAACTAACAAAGACTACCTCAAGATGAGTGGTAAACAAGAGGTCCAATACTCAACGGTGAAATATGATCACAGACTAAAAAAATAAATCCTACTTATATTATAAACGCGAAAGTTTGTATGTATGGATGGATGGATGGATGGATGGATGTTTGTTACTCTTTCACGTCAGAACGGCTGAACAGATCTGGATGAAATTTGGCACAGAGATAGATTATAGTCTAGAATAGCACATAGGATGCACTTTTTAACCGCGAGTGAAACCGCAGGGCGCAGCTAGTGTAGAATAAAACCTTCGACGAGAATCAATAAAGAAATTCACCATTTAAGAAATCGTCTTGTTCATTCTGTAGCAAACATTAAATTAGTATTAATATAGGTAATTGAAATAATCTTTATTTAAGTCAAAATTAAGCGTGGCAACAGCAGTGCAACATTAGTAAAGACAGTTATTAGTTGCCAAAATCTCGCCGAAATGATTTAAAGCCGACTCTCGTCTCAGACCTCGGTCTGGCCGCGGGCCCTCCAGACAAGACATTTAATTACTGCCTAATTTATAGCCCTCGTATTAATCCGCAAGCCGCTCTAGCCCCAACATTAAAACACAAAAAAAAACACCAAATCTATCCCCTTGATTACAAGCTGTCACGTCGTAGGATTTTTTCTAAGCCCTCAATTCTAATTAGTCACGTCGGTTTCTTCGTCCTCGGAACATCAATTTTCTTAAACGCTTAGAGTAGTCCCCCACCTCGGATGCTGCCGCAAATTTATTGCTTAATTACCTCAAGAAAACTCGTCGCGCCACGCCACGCGCCGACAGATGTTTTTTATTCGCGTGGAAAAACAACGGCTTAAGAATGACATTAATTAATTCTTAATGAAATTCATCTTCACCCTCGGCTTGTTTTAAATTAAACGGCCGATTTATTGCTTGTACAATTTGTCGTGGAATAATTAAAACAGAGGTTCGCTATTACGTTTATTCGCGACAGGATCGGACACCTCGTGAAATGTTTACAAATGACGTCTATTAATAAATACTACTTTACGCGAAGTTGCTGGCGACGAGTGTTTTTCTTGTTTGAAAAAACGAGCCAATAAGTGAGTTCATTGGATCAGTATTTCCTTTGATATGGATCGTCGACTGGGGTTTGGAACAGTGGTTCTTCGAACCTGAGATATCCTTCATCAGACCTCATTGAGTTATGGTATGCCTTCGCTGCATCGGTATAGCTATCGCCACTGTCGTGGTACTGATGACTGTTTATCAGATTCCTGTTTACGTTTACTCGGTTATTAGCAATATTCCTCGTCTTGTCTTCTTTTTGCGGCAATATCGGAGTAGGAGTCACTTTGTCTTCAAGCTTCTTATCTTTGGGAACGGTAGCGGCCGGAGCGAGGTCTCTGTAATTCCTCTCTTCTTTCCTCAAAAGAGCATATGGGTTTCTTGTCCTGAACCTGTAATCGTAGCGCCCATTCCTCGCGTACACGTCATCGTCAAATCGCCTGTAAGGGTCAACAGAGTAGCGGTATCGCAGATCAACGCTTGGTGGAGTTCGAACAACTTCAGGTAGGTGAGCATAGTAAATAATTCTTTTAGGTTTTCTTGGTACAATGTTGTCGTAGGGCTCGTCGTACCTATCAACTCTCGGAACGCCTCCTTGATAAGCGGGGAAGACGCGTCTCTGATCATAGACAGGGTAGTAAGGATCAGCGCGTCTGTAAATGTCATCCATCGGATAGTAGCGCTCATCGTAGAACTGTCGTCGAGATTCATCAGGATAGAAAACAGCTTGCCTCGGATATACAGGCTTGTACTTCTGTCTGTCTTCTTCTTCAGGTCTGACAAATTCAGTCCTCAGCTCCTCCGTTCTTGTCGCTCGTTGAATCGCCTCTTTGTCGTTGCGAGATTCTGAAGCTTCTAGCACTTTGTTTTGAGTAACGAAATTGACGCGAGGCATTCGAGAGTTGATCAGTTCTCCTGATGGCTGGGGAGGGGTAAGGATATCTCCTGATTGAGAGTCATCACGACTGGCATAGGGTAGTTTGATCCAGTTTTCGTTAGAAGCCCTTGCGCCTCGTCCAGTTGGTTTGTCTGTCACTCTTTCAGTAGTCTGGTACAATGGTAAAGTTTCCTTGATGTCGTTGGTGAGGGATATCTTGGTGGTGGGGTCCTCTGGCGGTAGAGGGCCAGGGATCCAGGGGGTGGGTTGGTTCATTTGTTGTCTGTGGTCGGAGTGGACGTTGAAGAACTTCTCCTCTTCGATGACGCCGCGACGGTCTCGCACAGGGTCGGGGTCTACGTTGATCTGAAGTGAAAGATTGAGTTTGGTTAGCAATTGTCATTTTAGAAAAGGATAATATTAATAATGCTTTCGGTTTTTTAAAAACAAATTATTGTTTGAAGAAAAGATTAATTTTAAAGACCGCCCTTACCATACTAGCCGATAAGCTTGGAACAGAAAAGGTATTGAAAACTGCCAGAGCCCTTTTCCTGTCATGCTGATTTCTATCGGTCTGCAAGCGTGCTGTCCGCATCCTACCATTTGTATACATTTTTCCTATCATGCGGACACGCGCGCGGAACGCGGATTGGCTGCAGGCGCGCAGCCCGCGTGTGTGCTAAACGGATGAGGGCGACGTTCTTCTGGCTACAGTGTTGTTTTTACTGTGACACACATGACGATACGTACGACACTGCAGCGGCAAACGAAATCTTTAACCTGCGTGTGGCCGGAGCGTGCTATCACTCGCATGCGGACCAGATCCGCGAGTGGAACAGAAAAAAGTTCCTTATGACGATTGAGTTTTATGATCATAGTTATGTACACGATAAAATTGGCTACATGAGCGAAAACTAGCTGGCCTCAGCTCTTGCCAAGATACATAAGTATATCTAAGCAAGTTAATCTCCTCTGATTAGGACGCCAGCTAGCTTTCGCTGCGTCAGTATGTCAGGTATTAAACACAATTTAGTTCGAAAAAGTTAGCATAACTTAAAAATATACCTCAGTCTGCGTCTCGAATCCACGCTGCAACTCGATGCACATCGCAGTCGGGATGAGGAAACTCCACCACAGAATCATCGCTCTTGAATTTTTCATCTCTCCGAAAAACTTCTGAAAACATTAAAATAACTATGTAAGTACTTATTAACAAATCGTTCACGCCTTTCTCGCGACGGATTGGCAGACGTGTATTAAACACAAAAGCCACACTTTACCAGACGATATACAGTCCAAATGTGACAGGGGGCGAGCTTGTCGCCATACACCGGGCTCCAATTATATGTACAGCAGAGCAGAACAATGAACAAAATTGGAGCGTGCATTTGGCTGGGATCAGACCCGCGCTCTCTGGCTTGCGAGGTGAGCCTTCTTCCAACTAGGCTATCATCGCTAATCTTTTTCAAACCAAATAAATTAAAATAAGTAGGTCTTAAAACTGACGATCTGGTGAGGGTGGCGGGAAGCCGCTGGATGCGGGCAGCGACCGGTCGTATGGAGATCATTGGGGGAGGGCCTTTGTCCAGCAGTGGACGTCTTCCGACTGATAAGAAGATGATGAGACTTTATTAATATTTCTACAAGTGAGGTAGTAGGTAAGTGAGTTAGTTAGTAGGTAAGCATTTCTTCTCTATCCACCTGCTAGTAGCCCGTCTGTCCGTCGGTGGTGTTGGTGACGGAAACGTGATGAAATCAAACGGAAGCGGCGCGAGCGCAGCCGGCAGACCATGAACGTTATCTGTTCGTATTGTAAATACCCCGGCCTCGCTTTTACCTAATATTTGAAGTAATTACTATCATTACGTGCGACGATCTGATGGTCAAACTCGCAAAAATTGCCTTCGATGTTTGTGGAAATGTGGTATGTTGATATGGATGGTGTACAAGTTGGACGATAAAATTGAATGTGAATTTAACCATGACTTTCTCTTGGCACAACTGCTTGACACAACCAGTTGTAAACATCTTCAATCTCAAATACTTACGACTACCTCGGTGGCTCGGTTGGAAGTGAACTCATGCTTTCTGGCCTTAGGGGCGTAGGTTCGATTCCTACCTAGGGCAAACATGCATGTGATGAACATTTGTGTTTGTTCTATGTCTGGGTGTTAATTTCTATCTAAGTGCAGAGGATCCGTGCTTACCCATAGTCAGGATTTAAGCAATTTTTAACAGCGCTAGATCAACAACAATAATATACCTACCAACAAGTATGAATGTTTATTTGTGGGATGATAATGAAGTAATGGCTAATGGTATGATCATAATATTATACAAAGTGTGCATGACTGCGCTGTAGCAGGCTCTTTAGGACAGCCTGAACATCAAAGAATAAAAGGTAGTTTTCTAATAACAAGAGATTAACTTCAACTTTTAACATGGAACCAAATTAGATACCTACCACGTACCTTAATCATTGTCGGCCAAGAACCACAACAGTCTAGGACCAAAACACCAAAGATGGTCGGTGAGCGGTCTAGCCCTAACAAGAAACTAACATCGACCGGTAACTTCAAGCTTTCACAACATGACACACACCTTACCTGCTAACAGCTGACTGTTTAAACTACAACAAAGCCGGAATACTCCCACGGGTTCGGCGATAGTATGACTAGCCGTCACGCTCCACATCGTCAGCTATTGAGCTATTGACAATTGTCTATTTACTATCAATCACCGTTATGCGAGTTTGTTCAGCCCCGTTGAAGGCGAATGGCCTAGTTATAGGTGCAGCCAGTGCCGGGTCGATGGACAGTGGACCCGGGATTCGCAACGTCATTCAACTAGGTTGCAAGCCTCATTAACTATTTTTGGGAGAATTGAGCTAGTTAGCTTCAGCTGG
The DNA here is from genome assembly GCA_911728515.1 of Peribatodes rhomboidaria. Lineage (NCBI taxonomy): Eukaryota > Metazoa > Arthropoda > Insecta > Lepidoptera > Geometridae > Peribatodes > Peribatodes rhomboidaria. Next base: position 5,335,198 of record OU452181.1, on the reverse strand, counting down.
TTTTATTCGCAAGCAGGGACAGCGAAAGTGGGTACTCCATAATGAAGGGGGGCAAACTTCTCAAAATTTGAGGCTTGCAACTTACGTAGGCAAGTCGAAAATGGAGCAAGTCAAGCCGTGGGGTTGGCGCGGTGTACAGGTTCACCAACAACACGTGCGGTGTTCTGTGTTTAAGCTTGGCCTGCGCAGTTAAAAGTGTGGTGTAGCTGGTGCTTGTGGTAAGCCTATTACGAAAGAGAAGCTATAGTGACCCCGCCGCGCTCCCGCCCCGGTATGAATAAAGGCTCTATTTCAAAAGGTTGGGTTCTATGTACCTATTTCACTGGGATAAATTTATATATAGATAGGATAGGATAGATTCATGGACTAAAACTAGGGTGGCCTATGAAAAGCGTTGCGATCGTCTGCTCGATAAGCCTATAAGTGGCTGAGCGTTCTGTCTTTGTAACATTGGTTTAAAATAACAAAGTTGTAAGGATATCTACTTGACTTAGGAAAAATGTTAATGGCAATCGATTCGACATGTAAGATAGGGAGGGAACATCAAAGTGACCGTGCCTTCTTTGTAACTAACAGGTTGCAGGTGCAGACCCAATACCCAATAGTGATACCCAAAATGAAAAGACATTCGATCGGAAACTTTGGGGCGAGGAGGCCAGGGTCTGGGGCTGACCACGAGTTTTGATCGTTACAATTTTTTTTAGTTTTCGTTTGGCTCCATACATTTCAATTAAGCGCGCCTGGCAAAAATATTAATGAACTAGGCTTAATGTATGGAGCCAAAGAAAAACTAAAAAAGTTTTCGAAAACACAAACTTTATATAATAGGTCGGAAGAAAACAGCTGAGGCTTCCAGACATAAGGGCGAGTACAAAAAAAATGACGGTCCATTTGCACCATGCATTGTTTTGCATAAATACAAAAAAAAATCTAAAATGTCAATAACTTCAGAATTTAATTTTAAAAGACTCTTACCATGAGAACAGTGGTGTTAACTATCCCACGTACAATAAAGATTTTTATTTTTAATTCTAGGTTGTCAATTTTCTTTATAACAACACATCGACTCACCTGATCATACTCCAGCAGCAGCCTGCTCGGGGTTCTGCACCACAATGACGATGGAGTCCCATGGCGCAGTGGTCACGGCGAGCGAGCTTATTGTTTGTCCACACAATTAGCTACTGTGTCCACTGGGCTTTTGATGTTCGTGGATTGTATCATTATTCGATATCAGAATCACAGGCGGCATTTCATGATTAATGTTTGGAGCTCTGGAAACTTTCTTGCGATCATGTGCTTGATCCATTTTTAAGTTCCGACTTACTCTATGGTTCCGACGCAAGACAGCGTTAGAAGTATATTTTGTGACTGTGTATATTTCTATGTGCATAACAACTCCCATAATAACTCCTACAAGAAATAAAATCTGATCTTATTTTTTTTTTTTGCTGAAACGCGACTTGATGGACTGTGCTATGCTATGATCATCAGAATGTATTTAACATTTATAATTTAGGGATATACCTACTTGTCATGATTATTGTTTGGAGCTGTGCAAAATGTTTAGGTATAAACCTACTTGTCATGATTATTGTTTGGAGCTGTGCAAAATGTTTTGAGATCACGTGCGCCGTTTTAGGTAAGTATTCCATAGGTAGTCATTTGACGTTGGTTTGGTCCTTTATCGTACTCGTTTTCATAAAGTCTAAGTTGGTTTCAGAAATAAAACATATTTTATTCATATCATTTTCCAAAAATATCCAGACAAGTATTGGCTATAACATTTTAGTATCGCTTGCGAATGTTTAGCATTCCCCTAGGCTACCTTAAATCGCACCTTTAAAATTTTGCTAGGAAAACCAACAAATGTTTCACTTGACTTAAAGAGTACCTACTCCAAAAACCCTCTACAATAATAAAAGATATTTGGAGTGGGTATTAAACCGTGTCAACACAGTAAATGGAAACGCGCTCAAATAACTGTTCTATCCAATTTTTGGTGTAGGTTTTCAAACAATGCGATTTATATCCGTGTCGCCTGTCGCGGAATAAACGATATAGGTATACATTATTGGGCTTATCGGAACATCTGCTGATTCATAAGAGTTTAATAAACTCTGCAAAAAGGAAATATGAAGCTTTTGTTTTTATCTAAAGTTGGAACTGATTTGTTAAAATGTAGTAGGGATTAGCATGGGAAAGCGCTCTCAACGCAGACGTTTTGTAATTTTTGAAAAATATTTGTTTTTGCAAAATTTGATTATTATGAGATCGCTGCTAGACAGGCCATATTGCCGACTGTGGCCCGGCCATCTTCACCCATACTAAAAATGTATGATTATATGGCCGGGCCACACTCTAAATATTGTCATAATATTACCAAGCCAGTATTGCTGGGCCAGTATAGCAATTAAAAATGGACGTAGTTTCTGAAAAACGTTCCAACCCACAAACCAGTCAAAATTGAGTTAAATATGCCAATCTTCTCATGTCATTCATATTTATTACCTCTTAAAATATGGCAACCCTCTCCTCATTCTAAATATGAAATCAAGACATAGTAGCCCAACCCACATGTATGAAACGCGCAAATATTTATAAAGCAAAAACAGCCCAAGTATCTTGAAACGTTTTCCCTTATTTATTTACATTACTAAAACACTCAAAATTAAAATCACTAAAATGATCCAATCCACTTGGAACGTTTTCATTAAATAAAAATCTCCTATTGGAGGAATATGACATACCTATTATCTAAAACGTTTCAAGCCACTTGGATCGTTTTTAATTTATTAAATATGAACCAATATCTCTTTCTCTAAATCGTTCCAAACAACCTGAATCCTATTATTTTTTTTAAATTAGTTTTATAAAGAATTTAACTCGTTTCTATAAAACGTTCCAAGTTGCTGGATTGTTTTTTTTTATACTCTTTTTACTTGAAACGTTTTAGTGAATCTTACATTTTTACTATGCCATGTGTATAGCAATTTCTCAAAAACGTTCCAAAGCAATTAATTAAGTTATATCAAAAAAACTACCTAGGTTGTAAAATTAAAGCAAACATTAATTTAAAGTGTGTTACGATATGTTTCGATAATTAAAGTTAAATATTAGATAATTACACGTTTACGCTGAGTAATACCGGATTGAACTTTAAACGCGATTTCCCAAAAACTTAACCCATGTGGATTGGAACGTTTTTCAGAAACTACGTCCAAATATGGCCCGTAGGAATATGGCAATAGGAGGACCCTAAGACCTGCATGCTTAAACGACACTCTGTCATGAATATCGATTTAAGCTGTTTTTGTATGGTAAAACCAATTTTATATCGTGGCATGCGGGCCTAAGTGTCCCAACCCATAGATTTATTTATCAGAATGCGCGAAAACTTAAAAAAGTATATATTTAAGGTGGCGAGTGAATAAGCCACAAAGGTTCTATGAAGCTCTTCCTATAATTATGTATCAACTCAAACTTCATCAATGAGTTTCGATATAACATACATATCGTCACGCCTTTCTCCTGAGGAGGCTGGCAGAGGTGTAATACAACACCCACATTTCGCCGGACGATATTCAGTCCCAAATGTGACACGGGGCGAGCCTGTCGCCATACACCGGACTCCAGTCATGTAGCAGATGACATACAATACGCACATATGTTCACACAATGAATAAATTGGTGCGTGCCGTAGACTGGGTTCGAACCCGCTCCCTCTGGCTTGAGAGGCGGACCTTCTCCCAACTATGCTGCCATCGATTTTTCTGGTTTAGATATAAGAAAGTAAAAATATTAATTATGCGCCCAGGACCTCTAGCATGCGCGCGCGCCAAAATTGTTCTCATTACTCTTTGTCGTGTGAGAACGTGACAAGGCTATGTGTAAACATACGTCTATCTCTATAAAAAGAGTCGACATACCATGGTCGCGTTGCGCATACTAGGGCTGCTGGTGATTAAACTCAGGTGAATTAGGCATACTACGAGATAATTAGGTTCGTAGTAATACATTTATAACTTTCTGCAATTTTGCTTTCCTCTATCGAGATTTACTTGCAACTATGAGTGCAAATATTACTTTTTTTACAAATTAATGTTAACAAATCAAACAAATATTTAGCGTGTTTATATAAAATTTTAATTAATACTTTTATTGTTCATTAAAATCATTTTGACAACTTAAATGCACTCCTGTGTAGGTATCATTCAAATTACGTGACCATAAATAATAGAATACGACAAACAAAATGTTACTTGAACAGTAAAATAACAGTTCACTGGTACTAGAAATAAGGCATCTTAGTTAGCATTAAAATTACAAGAAAGCTATGTTTGTATTGATATCAGTACTTGGTACTTGCATAATTATTTGATACTCAAGCTCGACTGATAGTCACTCAATACGTAAGCTGGGTTTTAATACGACATAATGTTTGGGGAAGAAATCAAAGAATTAAGTACATACATACAGTCAACTGAAACAGCTTTTGCTTGAGAAGACATACTATACAATTAGAGAATTTATTGACGATAAGACTTTAGTGTAATATTAGTATCTATCCTCCATGTGATATTGTATTGAATTTAATTAATTGTTTTCAAAGATTGACATTGTAACATTACATGATATTTTATGACCATTCAAATTTAATTATCCACCTACTATTTCCTAATTTTTGCACGCTCCTTAGGAGTTGAATATAGTGAGACTCTTATTTATGACCACCTATCCTGTATGTACCTATATTTCTGCAAATAAATGATTTTGAATTTTAAACTGCAACTCTTGGTTTACGGCTTTGATGAAGATGCTTTACAACTCCGGCAAAATCATGTAATAAATGTACCATAAATGCATTGCTCCCAAATCGATGGGTAGATTCCAATGCGGTTTTATTTAGTACATTGAAAACTTGTTGAATTGAGTTGGTCATTTACTGTATTTCATTAAAATCTGTCCAGCTGTTCAAAAGTTATGAGCTCAATACTGAACTGGTGTGATCTCACATCTCAGGATTTTGTTATGTTTAAAACTCATTTTATTATGTGTCGTGCTTTCATTGATTTCCTCTCCAAACAGCAATATTAAAGTGAATTAGTTATACTAGCATGAACTAGTTTTTTTCTAAAATCTTCTAGCATGTTCTAGTTCCTCCTAGTTCTTCCTAAAATCTTCTAGTATGTTCTAGAATCTTCTAGCAAGTCCGAGAATGTTCTAGCACGTCCGAGATTGTTCTAGAATGTTCTATTCTTGCTGCGCCATGGCGGCGGGCGCGGTGGGCTCGCCGCCGTCCTTCTTCTTAGACCCGGAGACGATGTCGTCGATTCGCAGAAGAAGGATGGCTGTTTCTACCGCTGTTTTGTACACCTGGAAAGAAAAAAGAATTTTATCTAAAGGAAGGTATGATATGATTATTTATAAATGGCCAAGTGATAGCGATAAAAAGTAGCGCCTGATTTCCGTGAAGAAACAACATCGCAATGATTACAATATTCTCTGCCGGTTTCTCGTTTAAAGGTCGATTTATATCAAACGAACATAGAGCTAGAGCTAGAACAAGAGCATTCTTTCGTAATCTTTTGGTGTAAACGAAAGCTAGACGTATCCATTTACATCGAACAAACACAGAGCTAGAGCTAGATAGAACAAGAGCATTCTTTCTTAATCTTTTAGTGTTAACAAAAGCTAGATCGAATCAGTGTTGCCAATGCTACGGCAATTAACGTGTTCTACGGCTTTCAGGCCAAAATATCACAAAATGCACGGCCTACGGCTGCAACCCTGTAGCCGTAGCAGATTCTACGGCTATTCGCAAATTCTACGGTAATTGATTAACTCCGATGTGCGAAATTACTCACTTCTCACTTACCCAAATATTATTTGACAGGAGATCGAGAGGAATAGCACTTTAGGATTGTCGATTTTTTAAACATCGGAGTAGCTTACTGTATTCGATTACTAATCTAAGTATACCGAATGCCAACATTGCAAAGTTGTCTATGGCTGTATGGACTTTGTTATTCTTTCTACTATAAAAGTAAAATGAAATGTCTATGGCGTGCAGCTATAGACGGGGATTTCCCAATAATCATATATCAAATAGTGCATCCCTTTTTTATGATCGTGGATGAGTGATACAAATGATTAGCTAGCTCACAGAACACTATTACTCCTTGAGCTTGCTATCATAACTCCTAAGTTAAACATGGAATCTATTGCCCTATATTTTGTATTCATTTATTCTTTGAGTATTGAGTGTGTTATTAAACAGTTTTGTAACAGTTTGAATAATAAGTTAAAATAAAAATTAAAGCTATTCAAAATAATTATTTGTTGTTATTTCTTCAAACAAATAAAAAAAAACAACATTAGCCAAATGGCGCATTATTAAGGTTTTTAATGTTAAAAACGTTTAATTATCATTAATCAAACGTTATTTTTTTAAGCAATGACACGGCCCACCGATGATCTTTTTCCATATAAACACGGCTTTTTTACCTAATATACACAGCCGCCTAAAAATTTTCATTGGCAACACTGGATCGAATGTTCTTTGCTCATTTGAGTCAATCCTGTGGTTGATATTGGTAGTGCTTCGCTATGTCTGATTCTGACAGCGATATCATTATTGCAAGTGCTGCATTTATTATTTTATTTATAATTATTTTATTATTTACATAATATTATTTTATTATTATTATCGATAAGATATGTCAACAATCACTAGAACACAAGAACGCTTTGAAGAGACCGCTCAGTGGCGCAAGCACGCCCGAACACGCTAGAATGCTCTAAGCAACTGTTCTCTCGCTCTTGCGCCGTTTACATCGAACGAGCGAGCATTCTTAGAATATTCTATAGAATCTTTGCGAACGCACTAAGAACAACGAAAGAATGCTCTACGCCTGTTTACACTTGAAGAATTTGATGTAGTGGGGATAGAATGAGCATTCGCTCGTTTAGTGTAAATCGACCTTTACGTTGGTGGTTTCTTCAAGTTCTTAAGGAGTTTGATAAGGTGCGGGCAGCTGTCTGGCTAGCTCGCGACATTTTTATATTGGATAAATAATTATAAAATGTATTTTTGATAAGTTTAAGTCTATCAATGCATTAAACACAGTATTACAAAGTATCCAAGATAGTTTTCATGTTGATATTTATTTTTACTCGTAAAAACGTAACCACGTAAAAAATTCGGTGCTTCCGTTTCTCTGAGCACTCATAATATCAACTTGAAAAGAGGCAAATTTATAAATACATTATATCCCCCTTGGCAATAAACTTTGTATAGCTTCGAAATAGTTATACAGTGTTTTATTTTCATCTTTCTTTTACATTTTTGAACTCAATCGAAAAAGACAAAACACTGTGTAACTATTCCGAAGCTAAACAATGTATATTGCTTATGGGGTATAATTTTGTCTAATATAATAATGTCGCGAGCGAGCGAGACAGCTGCTGCGCCATATCATACACCATAAACTTTATTTATTTTATTTTACTCAACGATAGGCCTGCACTTGGCCGCCATCTTGTCTGGTGTTAAGCAGCGATGTGGCCTACGATGGAGCACGCTTTTCTAGGAAAAATCGATTCACTCGAGACTTATGACTTACAGCTAAATATAAGTGTTAGCGACTGGCTGGAGGTCGGCCTTCTTCCATAATTTGGAGAACGGTCTCCTTGATATATTTTAAAAGTAATATTATGTTTTGAAAGGCAGATGCCATATTTTGTAATAAAACACTAGTAGAAAACCAAAAACTAAAACAAAATATGGCGTCTGCCTTCCAAAACATAATATTACTTTTAAAATATCAAGGAGGCCGTTCTCCAACTTGTGGAAGAAGGCCGACCTCCAGCCAGTCGACAAATAAGCCCAGTTCCTCTGATCGTATATAATACAATTTTAATTTACCACCATCGTTTTCATTTCACCTATACAGTCGACACGTCCTCAATAATAAGTAACATTATCATGTAGGCTGATTGCCTGATTGGCAGCTGTGAAGTTCTGCTCAAAACACTGCGCAGTAGCTAAAACGAAGGTATGCGCGGGCGTCAGAGGCAAGACGCCGCAGTGTCGCTTGCGGCGCACGCGCACAGCCGCCGTTGAGTTTGAATGAGTGTTACCTGCAGCTTGACAGCCAATAATTTATTGACTAGCTGCGCCCCGCGGTTTCACCCGCGGTTAAAAGTGCTATTCTAGACTATAATCTATCTCTGTGCCAAATTTCATCCAGACCTGTTCAGCCGTTCTGGCGTGAAAGAGTAACAAACATCCATCCATCCATACATACAAACTTTCGCGTTTATAATATTAGTAGGATATTGTGTGAACATACATGTGTATTTAATGTCATCTGTCAGGCCGGTGTTCAATGTATTTGGGACTGAATATCGTCCGGCCAAGTGTGAGTTGTATTACACCTCTGCCAGCTCCCTCGGGGAGTTGCGTGTCGTGGGCGTATCGTCACCCCCCGGCGCCCTAGTTACCTGCAGCTTGACAGCCAGCGGTTCCCAGATGCCCTTGACGGCCATGTCGACGATTTCGCCGCTCTCCCCGTCGATGCCGGCGCTGGAGCCGCCGGCGGCGTGGCGCGCGCGCAGCGCCGTCAGCGTGCGGATCGTGTTCGCGCCGCAGTTCTGCGCCAGCGTGCGCGGGATTATCTCTGGTTCACAAACACATGCTAGCATTATACACTGACAAATGAAAACAGTGCCATACCTTTCGATATGCAATCGAAAGCATGCAGATAATGGTAATTCACAGCAAATGTACCGAAAATTAAGCCCGGTTTCACAATAAATAGATTCCGGACATTTCCACACACGGTCACCTGACCCCAATCTAAGCAAAGCTTGTACTATGGCTGCCAGAGACTGATTTACATACTTAGATATTTTTAAATACATACTCGTATTAACACCCAGACATAGAACAAACATAAACGTTCATCATATAAATGTTTGCTCTAGGTGGGAATCGAACCCACGCCCCCAAGCTCAGAAGGCAGGTTCACTATTAACTAAGCCACCGAGGCAGTCAATGAAATGCGACCCGAGACGAACCCAGACTATAATATGACCAGACTATGGTATAATATACTCGGCCAGGTAAGTACCTATAGCATTCTGAGTCAAAAATGGTGAAGTAGTCAACACGTAGTGACGTAATCGATACTCAAGCAGGACCGAAATAAGACATTTACAAACAGTGTGAAAGAGATAGGTGACGATGACGAGTGACGTCATACGTGTTTGCTCCCGGAATGAGACCTTGCTAGATGCTAGACCTTGTTTTTTTGGATCATGGATGAATGGCAGAAACATAAATTTAGAGCTCTATCACATCATCGTTTGTTTGTTTAGCGGGGCATTTTCCGCACTTAGCTACTTGATTGGGTCATTGCGTGTATCACATCATTACATTAGTCTTTTACGTCCCACGCCAGGCACCGGGCAGGGACACCGTAAGCACACGCGTCAAATTTAAATGCTTATACTCTAGGACATCGTTAGTCTTTTACGTCCCACTGCAGGGACACCGTAAGCACACGTGTCAATTTAAATGGATATTAACTTTTCAATTAGAAAAACGCTGCAGGCCATTCTGAAATGAGAATCTTGTCATTGTCTGTCTCGTTTGAATAATCATAAGAGTAAAAGTGACTAAGATAATATCTCACGCGTCAGAATCTCAGAATAGACTTCCAGGATCCAGCTCACGACCAAATCGGAAAGCGTGGTTCATCTCACTCGGTTCTATGACAAAAGTTGAAGTCGGAAGTTGAAGCCTGATATGAACTTGATCAAAATAAAGAAGAGTGAATGGCTAGTGATGATTTTAAAGACTTCAAAAATGTTTTCAAATGAGGTTCTTAACTCGGTTGTTCTTACTAAAGTTTTGTTACCACATTGTAAATTGATTTAATCATATTATTTGGACCGATATTTTCGAATTGGTCATCCAAATTCAGAGTCTAAATACGAGACTAGTTAGGTTTACCGTTCCAGATGATATCAATTGAACCGATACGTCAATAACAACGAAGCACTGACAATATCGAAAGGCGCAGTGAAATATAATTGTGTAATATTCACATAAGCACATAAAGAATCTTTTCATTGAAAAAAAACAGCTCCATATGAAATTCAAATTTATTTGGAACGTGAGACTTGCAACGTTTCACGGTTGCACAACCGAAATACAAACGCAGGTGCGGCGGCGGCGGCTGTTTACAATAGTCTATGAGTATACAGGGTTATAGGTACCTCACCAAAAACCTCTAAACGGTTTAATGTACTCATCAATATGAACAACTTTTACTATGGGGCGAACTCTGAAACTGCAAAAAAAATAAGCTGTTCCATACATTTTGTCTCAGGTGATTGAACTTTTTGTATGGAACAGCTGTTTTTTTTTCGCGATTACAGGATTGGCTTCATAGTAAAAGTTATTCATATTGAAAAGTACAATGAACAAGAGGTTTTTGATGAGTTACCTATAACCTTGTATATTACTAGCTGTTACCCGCGACTTTGTTTGCGTTTATTCAGAAAATAGTATCCAGAAACTCTCTTTCTTTATTGTTTTTTATTTTTTCAAACACGTTGTTATTAACTATTATAGTTTATTTTATATTTTCTTTTTGTCTGCTCCTAATTACATATGTGTTTACACATGTTTTGGAGTATGGTCCAGCTCTGACTTTTTCTTCTATAAACTACTTTGTAATTGACTGTTGTTGTTTGTGTTTAAATAAATAAATATTTAAAAAAAAACCTTCCTCATGATATACTATAACTAATTATCTTTCATCAAGATTTGTTCAGCCGCTTAGCCGTGAAAAGCCTACAAACAGACAGACAGACAGAGTTACTGTCGATTTTATAAATTAGTAAGTATAGAAGTATAGATTTAGATGAGTATGTCTAGAGAGAGTTCCGTACTGTTTATGAACGAAAAGTGACAGGCCAAGTTTTCTATACTAGTGTGCGTGACAGATACGTTTTTTACTAGGGTGCATCATACATTTCGTTCATTTAGAACCTAACGGTTGGCTGTTATGTGTTTTGGCCCGGTGTAATGTTTTTTCAGTCCATCTGGACTTAATCAAATGCATATTTCGAGATAGATCAGGTGGGTACACTTTTTATATGTCTGTTTTGTGTTTTTTTGTTTATGTATATATTTGTATTTGTCCTGTTTTAGACCCCGACGCAAAGCATAGGGGTAATATAAATTTAACGTGTGTGTATGTCTGTGGCATTGTAACTCTAAAATGGATAAAACAATTTTGAATTTGTTTGTATTTTTTTGAAATGTGATTTTAACGAGTATTCTTCTCTTATTGTCGGGTTTTTTACTTGTGTATACTTTTTTTTGTTTATCCATACTGTGCATATTTGTATTTATCTTGTGTTTCGCCGTGAATAAATGTTTTGTTTTTACCAGAATGGTAAACAAACCAAAAATGGAGTGGTATATGAGTCATATAAAAGCAAAGGCAGCAACATCCCATATTTTATATTTTCATATGGGATGTTGCTGCCTTTGCTTTTATATGACTCATATGTTCGACCTGTATTGTACATATGTCCATCCCTATCTTCTCTCAAACTACTGAATGGCTGACCGATTTTAATAAATGATATCGTTAGACTCATCTATACTGCGCGAATATCATAGGTAACATTTCGAAGTTGGTTTTACTTATTAAGAATGCTTGCTTTACAATGGGTACCTAACGTGATTTTCACACATTATGAATATTTGATACGAGAATTACTGACGTACGATTCAGTCGATTATTCCGACTACAGTTTCAACCAATGCGACTTTCAACAAGGTTGCGTTAAACGTTTAACGCTCCTGGGGAGGGGGAATAGAAAGAGACAGAGCGAGAGGGAATGCGTGACACTCGAACGCATGTGCGTAGTATACCTGTTACAGGCCAACGCGAGCGTTAGCAACGAGTAGCATCAAATATTCCAACGCAAGAGGGAAAGAAAAAGAAAGATACACAGAAGTTTCACTTCTTCCGAGTGGAGGGACTCCACGCACTATATTTTGTGTAGTAGTTACCTAGAGCCTGCGCGACAGCGCGGTAGGGCGTGTTGTGCGCGGCGTTGGCGCTGAGCAGCTGCGACACCGCCATCTCCACCGCGCCGCCGCCCGCCACCAGCCGCGGGTTCAGCACCTGGAATACAAATTAGTTTTTACCAATTTTTTTTTTTTTTACAATGTTAATCTAGGTGTCTTCAAGTCTCGAGTGAATCGGTTTCTTCTAGGCAAGCGTGCTCCATCGTAGGCCGCATCACTGCTTATCATCAGGCATGTTGGTGGCCAAACGCAAGCCTATTATGTAACAAAAAAAAAAAAAAGTTCGGCGTTTGACCACTAACTCGCCTGATGTTAAGCGAAGTTGTGGTCTAAGATGGAGCACGACGACGTATAAGGTATTTATTCACTCTAGCCTTGGAGTTTTGTAAAGTGAAAAAGTGCAAAGACAGCAGTTGAGTGAGGCGCTACAAGTGCGCTACTGCTCAGACCCGTCTTCGAAACGAAATATAGACAGAACTTCAAAACTTTGAGAGAATAAAACACTCAAAAGACGACCCTCCAAGACTGGGGCAAATTGTAATCGCTTCAAAGCAATTCTGTTTCTAGAATCGCTAATACGTTAGCTAGCTGCTAATAGGACGAGTTGACAATATGATCACGTCACATATTTATAAGGCTCGTATTTCGTCCAATTAGCAGCAAATGTTCGAGCGTTACAGAATCGCTTGAAGGCGATTGTAACTTGTCTAGGACCTCTGGTAGGAGTGGGATTGCTCGGAAGGGGATCCTTAATTCGGTTCGTGATCGGACAACTAGTGAGGAGCTACAAGTGTGAAACATTTTAAAACAATTACATTTTAAAAAATATATTCACAGGTTCTATAACTTAATAATTAAATTCAAGGCTAAAGAAGAAAATGTTACAGTTATACTGAAAAATACATCGTTATATCCTATGTTTTTGTACAAAAATCGAGATTATACAGTCTAAGTTAAAATCAGTCTGTTTTTCAAAACCGCGGGGAGCAACTAGTTTAAGTCTAAAAACTTTGAGGTTACAAATGTGTAACTCATGTGTCATCAATGGATGACGATTATTTCACCTTGATCAAATCATAACTGACTGTAAGAATTCTAGTGATTCGACTCAATCACTAGAATTAGTAATTACTTTTAGTGCCTTTCAGTAGAATCGTGTACGCATAAAACACAGTGACACAGCGTCTCCGTGCGGAGAAGCGGCGTGCCAAGTTTGCCAGAGATGCAGCGGCAGTATGATATCCGTTTTACCCGCGATTAAAAAGTAGACTGTATTAATCCAGAGTATCTATCTCCATTCTGACTTAATCCAAATCCGTCCATTCATCCGAGCATGAAAAAATAACAAACTAACACACAATCGGCCTTCTGTCTCTATCTTCTATTTATAATTTTGTACCTAGCTGTAAGTTTTCCTGAGAAAATTAAATAAAAAACTTCACAATCTTTAACATTTATAATTTTCAAGTGATATGGTAATGTAATTAATGGTAATTTTAACCGCTAGTGAAACCGCGGGGCACAGCTAGTAAATAAATAAATTCACACTTCCACACACGGTCGTCTGACCCCAAACTAAGCAAAGCTTGTGCTATGGCTGCCAGAGACTGATATACATACTTAGATATTTTTTTAAATATATAGAAGCACCCAGACAGAACAGACACAAACGCTCGTCACATAAATATTTGCCCTAGGTGGGAATCAAACCCAAGCTCAAAAGGCAGGTTCACTACCAACTGAGCCACCGAGGCAAGCAAATTACTGAAATAGCTTACCAAATTCTTAGCAACATGCAGAGCATCCTGCAGATTCCTTTCGATCTCATTGAGGACATCCTTAGAAGCGCCTCGGAGCAGAATGGTGCAGGCCTTCGGGTTCTTGCACTCGGTGACGAAGGTGAAGTACTCGTCGCCGAACTTCTTGATCTCGAACTTGCCGGCCTGCGAGCCCACGTCGCTCTCCTTCAGCTCCTCGGTGCGGTTCACGATGGTGGCGCCGCAAGCGCGAGCGAGACGGTTGTTGTCGGTCTTGCGGAGTCTGACGAGTTTGTACTAGTGTTAGAGACCGCTAGCTTGCATCTTCTGGCAATCACTCAGATACTACTGATTTATTTGAGCCTTTTTATTTCTAAGGGTGCGATGATAGCCTAGTTGGAGAAGGCTCTCGGCTCACGCCAGAGGGAGCGGGTTCGAACCCAGCCGACGGCACGGGCACGGTGAACATATGTGCGTATTGTATATCATCTGCTACATGACTGGAGCCCGGTGTATGTCGATAGGCTCGCCCCCTGTCACATTTGGACGATATTCGGTCCCAAATATGACGCATATGTTCACACAATGAACAAATTAGTATGTGCCGTGGGATCGAACCCGCTCCCTCTGGCTTGAGGCGAGCCTATTCCGATTAGGAATATCATATAATTTTTTTAAATCTGGTAGTGACCAAAATGCAAACTTGTCTTACATGAAGAAGACTTTAAAATGAACAGAATAATTGTTAAGGAAGTCACTTTAAACAGCTTCAGATTTTCTAATAAAACATGCTAAAATATTCACATCTCCTGATCCTGCGTGAATAATAATCGTTCGACAAAATGTGTTCCTGATAGAAACTCATTTTTTTTTTCTCAATGGGACTTAACTGGAAATATCTTAGGTACGAGTGATATAGAGAAAATTAAAGAATTTATTTCTAAAACTACGTCATACTAACCTGCGAATAGCAGTAATGCCAGCCTTGACCAGGTAGTGTTGCGCCAAGTCCGAAACTCCCTTCTCAGTGAACACGATGTCAGGCTTGAGAGCGATGATGTCTTCACACTGACGTTGGACGTGTTCCTCTTCTAATTGGAGAAGTTTTGTGAAGTCCTGTAGGTAATTAATGTTTAGTAAACTAGTCGTAATAATCTTCTGTAAAGTGTGGGAAGTCCTGTAGGTAATTAATGTTCAGTAAACTAGTCGTAATAATCTTCTGTGAAGTGCGTGAAGTCCTGTAGGAAATTAATGTTTAGTAAACTAGTCGTACTAATGTTCTGTGAAGTCCTGTAGGAAAAAATATATTCAGTAAACTAGTCGTAATAATGTTGTAACTGAATTTGTCTCAAAAAAAATTGCCATGTTACAGGCCTTTGGGCGGTGTAAACACTTTGACGTCAGGACTGGACTAAACCTATACTACACAATCATAAATATTTACTTTATCTTGTGATTGGGCAAAAAAATTCAAGTATGAAAATTTAAAATTATTATTACCACTGATTGGAGAACATTAGCTAATGCTTACATGTAACAGTGGACGAATTATCTATTTCAATAAACAGGTTGCAAGAAATAAGTCTACCTATTACCTATTTTACCTAGTTCATTGGAACATGTGTTTTAACCCAAAGTCATTATGTAACTTCTGTAGATTCTAGCACTAGCTCTAGCTTCTAGCTCGACTTGGTGGTGGGTTACCCCATGATTCTGTAAGCTTTTTGTAACTGGACCTACATGGATGGTCTTACAATTATTATTTTTATTAAAATGGTTGTTTAGTTTTATCATCAGTAATGTAACAATAATAACCTGTTCCCCCAGTATCTCGATGTTGGTCTGGCTCTCGCCCTTCTTGTATTCCAGCGGGCAGTCCAACAGTATGATGCGCGGGTTCTCTATGTAACGCCTCATCTTGGGGTGAGTCACATCCTTGTTGATCATGACGCCGCTCAGCACGCGAGACTCTTCCACTGTGCCGCCGGGAACCTTCTCGATTTTAGCGTAGCTACGGAAAAAAGGTAGTTAGCCTTCGCCCTGGTTAAGCAAACTGTGAGCAGCTGACAATCAATCTTGCAGACCTGGGTCTCTTCAAGACAAGTGTGTATAGGCAGCTCCAGTGCAAGCGCGCTTGATTTTAGACCGCGTAGTCACTTGTCATCAGCTGTGTTCTGGTCAAACTTAGACCAATTCAAAAAAAAAACTGGCAGTCTGCTAGCGGACTCTGAGTCGTGTATTCGGCAAACTCAATGTCGTGCAAGCGGCGAGCTGTACCAAACAAAATACGAATCAGCCGCTCGTCAGCAAGCGATACGCCGCAAACTGAGTACGCGCGTACTCAGTACGCACTGTACAGACGCTACATCAGCCGCTTACAGTTTGCTCAGTTAGCATGAAGCCTTAATGGTAGTTATGGCGATATTCGGGTGTGGGAATGGGATTCTAAGATGATGTTCGTTTTTGTACTGAAATATGTGAAACCAATATTTAAAACGCTAAAATCAGAGCAGAAACAGGCACAGATAAGAGATCTGTCTGTTTCTATACTTTCACAACTAAATTGATTCTGCTGAAACTTGTCATTGGTAAAAATGTATCATGAAAATGTGAGTACATATTTTTTTGCGGACAAAACGGTAATACTGTGAAATGTCAGGTTAAGCCCAGGAACTCTATTCTGACACGAGAGATATTATCTTGGTCACTCTCACTCTTATAGCTTTTCAAACAAGTGAAACAATTCTCACGCGTCAGAATAGGGCCCTTATGTGATTAAAATTGTTGGACTTGAGCAGCTAGAGTTCAAAAATTGTATTTATCAATATAAAATAACAAGTTTTATTTTTGTAGCATCCAGTCTATTAACTTTTCTGCAGTGCTATTCACAAACATTAGAGAATGTTACCGATCAGATCCCACAAATTTAAAACTCAAATTGTTCATCACATCGTCGTCTACTTTTATAGGTTTTGGAATAGGAAATCGAGCATAAATCCTATCCGAAGAATGAATCACATTTAAAAACTTATGAATACAGACTAAGATTCGAATAATTTGGGTTCAAACTTCTAAATTCTAAATTCAAAATCCGAAAGGAAACATTCCCGAATGATTGTGAATACCTATGCTGATGTGAAGGTGTTGTGTCTAATTTACTGTTATTATAATAGTCAAATTTTCAAATCTTACTTCTTGATGTCAACTTCAACCCTGCCATTTTCATTGATGGTGACGGTGTTGACTGCATCCAGAGAGATGTCCACAGCCAGGTCGGCCCAGCGCCCAATGTACTTAGTGCCGACACATGAACGGATCTGAAATAAAGTTAATTTGATGTTAAATAAAATGAAACACATTGCCATATTGTTTTCGTCCTTGTATTTTTGATTGTGTTGGTGGCTCAGGTGATTCCTACCTAAGGAACATTCATGTGAAGACCATTTGTGTTTGTTCTGTGTGGGGGTGTGAATTTTTATTTAAAGAATGTATTTAACATTTTAAGTTAAACAGTTCTCAGTTCAGTTTTTGGCAACCATAGTAAAAGCTTTGCTTAGTTTGAGGTCAGACAACCATATGTGCAAAATGTCCTAAATATTTGTTATTATTATTTATTTGAAGCGATGGCAGCCTAGTTGGGAGAAGGCCTGCCTCTCAACCCAGAGGGAGCGAGTTCGAACCCAGCCGACGGCACGCACCAATTTGATACTTGATATAGACCGCCGAATGTGGTTGAGACTATAGTCAGAATAATCAACTAAATTGTATGTGAGTAATTCCCATTTTCATAAATCATAATTTATTAGTTTGGATTATACTCACAACTTCCTTCAGCTTATCCCTATCATTCAAGTCAACTGGTATGGAGATCTTGTCTTGCAGTAATTTAACAGCATCTTCTAAAGCCTGCCGGTATTCTCTGATAATGACAGTCGGGTGGATGTTCTGTTGCAGGAACGGCTCGGCAATGGCCAGCATTTCTCCTGCTAGAACAATGACAGATGTGGTGCCATCGCCAACCTGGAATTTCATTAATTAGTGTTAGAAGTTAGTAAGTAGACTCATTTGGGTCTAGTTTCTGACAAGTTTTCCAAACTGTTCACTTTTTTCTATTGTACAAATAACCACTAAATTAGAGGCAAACAACAAACATTAAACTTTTTTGACCATTATGTTGATAATAGTACCTTGAGAACTCAATACCTTTTGGTTACAAACTTAACTTGATTGGTTAGATTACTTTTGGTATCACAGACCACCTATGAATAATTTCTAATTATGAAGGACTATGATATTAGGTAGTTATGTACATATGTAACTAAATAATTTAACAATAATATTACATTTTATACCAATTATTAACTGGCTTTTGTGCTCACCAAAGAATCAATTAAGTACATCAAAGGACTGGCCGCCTATTCTTGACATTAGAGATGTTTCTTGATCACTCTCACTCGTATGACTTTTCAAACGAGAGAGACCAAAAAAAATATCTTGACTTGTAGGAATAGGGCTCCTGCTCCTTTATTATTATTATTAAATATTCAAAAAATTCTAACCTCTTCATCTTGAGTTCTGGCAATTTCGATCATTGTTTTGGCCGCTGGGTGTTGTACTGTGATCTCGCGGAGGATAGCGTTTCCATCGTTTGTCATCACGATACCGCCCATGGGGTCCATCAACATTTTCAACATAGCCTGCGGTCCGAGGCATGTTCGAATAACATCTGCTATTGTCTAAAATACACACAAAACAACATGAATAATGACTTAGATAGATCAATTGTAGTAGAAATAATAAGTTTAGCGTAGGTTTTTAGCAGAATTACCTTTCCAGCGTTTATATTCTCCACTTGAACCTTCCGGCCGAACTCACGTTTTGTGTTTTGGCCTGCAATGATATCACCGTTGTAGTTAAAATTACTTTAATTCAACCAATTCTAAATTAAATAGGTGGGATACTCACTCAGAACTAATACAGGTTGTTGTCCGTACATTTTGATAGATTTTCAAGTGAATATTTTTCGTGAGTCAAACAATGTTTCGAGAAGAAATTTTAAAAGAAAAGAAACTCACGAAAATCGCGTGGTGACTGGTGTTGCCAGTTTTCGATACTGAACTTTCTACCAATTTTACCAGATCTACCAATGTTTAACAAAGGACGAAGAATTAGATGAATTTGATTTCTGTGTGAACAAATTTATCCCAATACTTTTGGGATCCTATAGAGATAAAAGAAAAAAGACGCTTTAGAAATATGTAAAAACTTAAAATGTTTCTAAAGTTTTATTAAGTACTGGCAATTTTTATAACTCATTGACATTTGTCAAAATATGTTTTCAATCAATGTCCAAATAGACATTTGTGATAGCGCCATCTGTACCACGTCAGAAGTATAAAGTATACTTCTCAATACATTAACCAGAAAATGATTACGGTAATTGGTCACAGATGGCGTCAAATTATTTCTTTTAAAATTTGTGATTTAATCTCAGATCAACCTAGAAAAGATGGCGCACGGCGTATGATCTACGTGAAGCCAAAAACCATCCAAAACTACGCTACTGTCGTATATGTACACAACACGCACACATTGACGCAAAAAAACTACGCTACTCGCTTGGTCATTCTTACCTCGAAATTATTTGAATTGGTTTATGGTTAAATTTCGTCTACGTATCTATACATAGTGCTTTTTTTTTTTTATTAATTTATTCATGACCATGGATACTCGTCCTTCAGTCGGATTCTTAGTAATATTTTTTCCTTCAGTAACAGATGATGAGATGATGATGATGAGGTGATGATGAGGTGATGATGAGGTGATGATGAAGACGATGAATCCCTCCCCTTTTCCCATTCCAGTAAAGTTATGGATACTTTACTGAAACTTTAAGTGAAGTTTTGTAGAGAACACGAAAAATCGCGTTTCGCGATGTTTGTATCATTTGCCCACACTCGTGCACGTTGACGAACCGGTAAACGTTAATAATCCACCATTATTACAATTTAACACTCGAAGAATCACAAGTTTTAGAAAATAATACAAAAACACGACACCATCTTTTCGGTTCCCGCCAAAACTCCCTATACATAGTGCATTATAAAAGTGTGGCCAGGACTAAAGTTTGAGGTTCTTTTTAGAAACTGTGCAGTTCTTTTACAATTGTCAATTTTGAAAAAGCCGTAATTTAAACTCTAACAAAAATGTGCAGTTTTGGAATATTAAACCTACTTAGGTTGTATATTGGAACGTAAATGGCTAACGTAGAGTTTGGGAATTAATATAAGTTTCCGTGCAATTGTAAATGTTTTTCATGGCAACATTACCATGTACCAGTGGCCCTAGAGGGGGTTTTGGCGGGAACCGAAAACATGGTGTCGTGTTTTTGTATTATTTTCTAAAACTTGTGATTCTTCGAGTGTTAAATTGTAATAATGGTGGATTATTAACGTTTACCGGTTCGTCAACGTGCACGAGTGTGGGCAAATGATACAAACATCGCGAAACGCGATTTTTCGTGTTCTCTACAAAACTTCACTTAAAGTTTCAGTAAAGTATCCATAACTTTACTGGAATGGGAAAAGGGGAGGGATTCATCGTCTTCATCATCACCTCATCATCATCATCCCATCATCTGTTACTGAAGGAAAAAATATTACTAAGAATCCGACTGAAGGACGAGTATCCATGGTCATGAATAAATTAATAAAAAAAAAAAAACCAGTGGCCCTATTCGGAGATATCAGATTTTCATCTCACTTTTCTTCGTCCTTGTTGCTCTCGTTTGAAAAGTCATAGGTGTGAGAGTGACCAAGATAAAATCTTATCTCATCTTACGCTCAGGAATAGCCCCCCTGTTTGATCAAACGTGTCGGTAGACGATCAAACGGCGCGTCAAACACAACCAAAACATGAAATCGCATCAAACGAACTACAAACCCATGAATGTTTGACAAACCTCTCAAAGCAACCGTGTTAAATTGGTTTTGTCTACGTAAAAAATCTACGTGTTTGATTCAAACCGTTTGACCGTCTCGGGGGCTCTTAAGCTTCTTGTAGCCTAATTGAGTAGGGGGGCTATTCCTGCGCGTGAGGTGAGATGAGATTTTATCTTGATCACTCTCACGCCTATGACGTTTCAAACGGGAGCAACAAGGACGAAAAATGGTGAGATGAAAATCTCAAATCTCCGAATGGGGCCATAGGTACCTATCTAATTCTACCGAACGAATATTTTTTTGTTGGTACCTGGGTAAATAAAGAGCTACATACAGTTACTACAGTTGGTGATTTTGGAAGCTCACTTCGGACGTTTGATAGTACTTAGTAATTAAAACAACAGGTAGGTAAGGGATTAGGTAGGTACCTTATTTAATTTCCATTATTTATAGCCATAATCATAAATCGTACCTACGTATACTTAGAAATTTTGCAAAATTTATAGAGTAGATGAATGGGTAATTAGAAAAAACCGACTAGATAAGTAGTAGGCAAAACATTGCTAACATAGAATTGCTTACACATATAAAGATACATAGATTTATACTTATCTACTTATTTTATTCGCTAAATACCTAAGTATTTTTTGACTAGAATTTAAATTAATGAGATCGGACATACTTTTATCATGTTACATACAAATAAGTATAAGGGGCAAGCAAAAGAGTGTGGCAAAACTTGAGTCATTGGTCGTTGAACTTGTAGCCATCATCTCTTCTTAACGACATTTCAATAATTAGCCAAATTTTACCCCACCGTTACAGCTTAGTAAACAGGTTATTTTTACACTTATTATACCTAGGTACCCTAACTCTATTTTAATAGCGTTGAACTATTCAGAAGCGCATTTTACATTTCGAAATATATTCTTCTTCTACTTCGTGTCGATGTTTTTTTTTTACTGTTTAAATGTGCCCCGACCAATAGTCGGCGACAGCCACTTCAATAGGAAAGGTCTGCATCACATCAGAGAGCAGCTGTTTGGGCACTAAGGGCTGGACATTCAATCGATATAATAGGAAGCTAATCTATAATATCTTCGTCGTCTACATCCGACGACTCTACCTTCGTCTCTTCGTCTTTACTAGCATCTTCCTTGCTGTCTTGAGACGTATGGAGATCCTGATACACGCGTTTCAAGTTCCTCATTATGTACGAAGTTCCGTTCACCATCCCAGATTTGCTATCAAAGAACTTTTCATTCCCTTCGGATGGACTGCCCCGAACTGGTACGGAAAAAGCAGAAACGTGACGAGGACGCTGCCCAAAATCTCTCCCCAAACGTTTGTCCAATCCTAAATCTGGTGGAGGAACCTCTTGACCGTTGGTGTCGCCTTCTGCCATACGTTTTCTATCGTAAATATGTCCAGAAACGCGTAAATCGATGAAGAAGTTCAGAGGATCTACTCCGAATTGTGGATTGTATAGTGGTGGGTACCACATCGGTGGAGGTGGGGGTAAGATCAAATTGGGTTGGGGCACAGAATTGTCTTGAGGACTTCTACCGATAGGCGATGGTTTTGGGAGCTCCTCCGTCCCAACATCGACGTACGAAGACTGTCGTCCATGTCCGGGGCTGCACGGTGGCTTCACATGCTCCGTTTTCGGTGATAACCCCCTCGGTGACGGCTCACGGATTCTAGAATGTTTCTCCACAGTCAGTTCTAAAGGAACTTCTGGTCGAATTTCTTCTTTCTTCTCCTCTTCTTGTTTCGGCCAGTCTCGCCGCCAATCGCTTTCGTTCTCCGCGAAGTATTTGTGTGTTCTTCGTTTGAACCTGCGCTGGTAATGAGGCGGCCGGCATCCGTGGCGAGCGCTGACAAACGATCTTAGCATTTCGCTAAAAAAAAATGCGTGAGGTTGAAGGGGCAGAGCGCTGTACAGATATGGTGGTGTCGCAGCTAGAAGCCGGGAAACGAGCTCAGTGTTTCTGATATCTCGTACGCTGGTTTTTGGAACTTCCGTTGGAGGTTTTTCTTCTTGAACGGAGCTCATCTGTAACAAAAGGGTGCATGTAAATCAATCAGCAAATGAGCGAGCGAGCGACGGACTCTCATGTGAATGGGACGCGCGAATGAATGGGGTGTCTTGTCTGGGGTGTCTTTAGACGTGCCGATTTTTGATAGGTGCCTACAATACAAGATTAAGCTTTTTAGATGGAATGCAAAAACTAAGATAGGTATATCATTATATCCAGTAGGTACACACATAATTGTTACTTACTACTACTGACTAACAGCGTTTGACGATTTCGAAAAGTTCGCAGCGTAAGTTAAGTATGTAGATATAACTTGGCTTTTGTAACGTTACTCGGCCCGACCGATCCTCATATTTTTGTTTCAGTAATTACGTTAAATCATTCTCTAAGAACGGCACAGAATCAAGGTATAGTAGAGTATGAACCGAAGGAGGTAAGCAGTGTCTTATGACACGGGCGGTTTATTAAACCATGAGCAGAACGAGGGACTCTAGAGTTAACTCCTGAGCGCAGCGAGGGAGCTATAATGTAACGCCCGAGCGAAGCGAGGGAGTCCTGAGTGAAGCGAGGGGTTCAAGCCGCTCAAGACGAAAACACTGCTTAATCCCAGAGGTGAATACTCTACTTTTCACACCTTTTGCGAGGCAATAAAAAGGAACTGAGAAAATAAGTTGTACATCAAACGCCGTTTTTAGAGTTTTGGCTGGAAACAAAAAAGGAAGCGTCGTGACTTCATAGGTATTTTCTAAAACTTGTGGTTGTGGTACACGAGTGTGGGCAAATAGTACAAACATTGCGAAGCATTTCGTGTTCCCTTCAAAATTCCATTTGATACGGGAGTGATTTATCTTGCAATCACTTGGTTATCGTTACAACTAATAAATACGTAATTTACTAGACACTGGCTAATGCACACAACGTGCGGCGCCAAAAATTAGAAGAAAAAATAAACAGCGTTTTTGTTTGAAAATTTCAAGCAATTGCGTTCTTTTTTAGTGGTGGCCAGTTAGATTTTCGAATAACTCGTCCCTTTGCTGAGTTTTCACTCTATTTTAATCTCTTTGCTCGAAAACTCCCTTGGAATTTCATCCAACATTATCTCCCTTGGGAGGCAATGCTTTGCTTTACGTTGAATCTATGTGATATGGTCATTGTCGAGCAGGTGGTGTGAAAAAGATTAAAAGTAATCGTAGAGTCGTACAGTGTAAATGCGCCGGCAAGCCAGTCGGTAGTCGGTGATTATCACCGGGGAACAATACATCCATTGTGTAACGAGCGCTGCACAGCACTCGGCGAGACTTATCTCTGAGTCTGAGAATGACTCAATCTTGGATATTGTCATCCAGAATCTTAGTAGGCATGGTATAATAAAAACTCAGCTAGGTATTAGCATTCAGCAACACGTAGTGACGTCAGTCGATCCTTAAGCAAGACCGAAATAAGACAATCACAACAAGTTCGAAAGAGACGGATGATGCTGACGTCATTACGTGTTTGCTGAATGCTAGACCTTGTTTTTTAGATCATATTAGTAGGGTACTGTCAACTATCATAATCCAGAAGTATAACAAAATTACCTTCCAAAGTATCATAATTTAGATAGAATTTTGGAGTTCTTCATTGTAAAACCTGTTTTGTGTCCATAGTTGTTATTTATTATTAACTAACTGCGCCCCGCGGTTTCACCCGCGGTTAAAAAGTCGCCTATGTGCTATTCTAGACTATAATCTATCTCTGAGCCAAATTTCATCCAGATCTGTTCAGCCGTTCTGGCGTGAAAGAGTAACAAACATCCATCCATCCATCCATACATACAAACTTTCGCATTTTTATTAATTATAGTATTATGTATAGTAGGATAGGAAGGATAGTAGGATAGTAGGACGTCTCTACCACTAGTTTCCAACACTTGTTGCTAATTGCCTTCTGTAAAACCTTTTGTAGATTCAAAGGATTTGTCAATTACAAAAACGGTGAGTAAAAAGACATCCGTTTTAAAATACAAAAACCCGAGCGATGCTATAGGAAGCGATACCCCGCGATGCGTTCGTCTGTCGACATCGATTTTTCAGCTCACCGCTGTTTTATTGGCAATATTCGACTGACGGGCGCATATCTGACTACGGGGCTTTGAAAGCGGATTTGGGCTTTTTTTAACAGACTTTTTATTCGATGCTTTAGCGCGATATATTCGTTAGAGATGCGAATTCATGTATTCATTGTGGACTTACTTATATGGAACTTACGAGTATGTGGAACATTTGATTGCTACAAACACAGAATTGGATTCATAAAGCATGCACCAGCTTCGTAGCGAGCAGTTTTTAGCCGACTCCAAAAAGTTATCTATTCGGTTGTTTTTATGTTTGTTACCGCATTATTCCGTTTTTAATTTCGACCTATTTAAGAATTATACTTATATTTGAAACAATAAAAGTACTTAGTACTTAAAGATTGGTTACATTATTTACAAAATCTAATTCAGATTGACGGGAAGTCGGGTTTTTAGCTCTTTCTATGTTCGCTGTAATGTGAGCGATGGCTTGGCGTGGACCTTTCGACACAGATTAGCCGTCAGACCGTAACTATCTCTAAAGAGACTCGTTGTACTGGTAACTCTAAGCCTGTGCTGTACTAGTAATCTACCGGTCTACCTGTGAGGCACCTACTTGACCGGTAGATACTTACCGTCCGCTACCGCCCTAAAGTGGAACGAAGTCACCTTCTACCTTGAAGTTGTTTGACATCATCAGGGTGTCAAACCACTGCAAATTGTTTGTAAGTACCTCATTATGCATGAAGTTCCGTTTACTATCCCAGATTTGCTTTCAAAAAGTTTTTTAATGCCTTCAGGATAGCCTACGGAAAATTCAGAAAGGACAAACTACTACGGGAAAAATGTCATATTTAATATACGCGTGTCAATCAAATTTCAGACCAGTCTTTTAAATAGTATAAAAATAATTCACAGCAAAACTTGCCTTTCCCAGCCCGGTTTCTGAGTAAGGTACAACTTCTTAGGGAGCCATGAATACGGCTATCAACGGTTCAAAACTGACGTCACAGTTAAGTTTACAGTCACCTAGTTGAGTTTATAGTTATGGGTACCTCGTTACTCGAAGTCCTTTAATTCTATCAACAAAGGCTTCCCAGTCACACACACCGTCTTGAGAATCGTAAGCATCACATGGCTGTTACGCACACCACGGAACCTATACAAACGCATGTATTAATACGGTATCCCTGAATGATAGAAATTAAATGTCACATTAACATATCGTCGAGTTTGAAGTGAAAGCGATACATCGGATTTGTGGGACAATAAACGGGGGTGGAGAGGGGTGGGTTGGACGATAGGGTTGTACGAAGAAATAAGCTCAATCGGTTTTTAAAATTGACTGTTTTCTCCATACTTACTTAAGTGTAATTTTATTTCAAACAAATTAATATTCGATATTGCCTAAATAAATAATTGCTACTAGCCCAAATTAAATTCAAATAGTGTTCATGCTTTAACTTAAAAAAAAACATTACACGAATTTCAAACAAGTACATTAGACTGCCTCGGTGGCTCAGTTGGTAGTGAACCTGCCTTCTGAGCTTGAGGGCGTGGGTATGAATCCCACCTAGGGCAAACATTTATGCGACGAACATTTGTGTTTGTTCTATGTCTGGGTGTTAATATGTATTTAAGTATGTATTTAAAAATATCTAACTATGTATATCAGTCTCTGGCAGCCATAGTACAAGCTTTGCTTAGTTTCGGGTCAGGCAACCGTGTGTGGAAGTGTCCCGAATTTATTTATTATTTACTTGTTACCAAGTAATACTTATCTAGAAACTTGGCAGTCCGCTAATGGTGTGTTGTGACGTTACTAATTTTTTCTACAGATTAAATTGCTATGACAGCTAAGTACGTGACAGCCCTACCGTCTTGGTTGTTCACAATAAATCCAGAGCGGCGTATCTCTATTCAAACAGTTGATACGGCGCGAAGCGAGTCTTACGTGCAAACATGACGAACTCCCCCGCGGCAACCCTACGTCTGCGAGAGATAAGTGGGCGACAACCATAGATACGGTGAGTTTTTAATCGGCGGGAGATGCGACTTACTTTGTACGACTCCTGGTATTGAAATGAGTATAGTGTGTGAAGCCAATTAACTTGAAATGGAGTTTAGTTTCAGATTAAAAAAAAAAAGCGATTGAAAAATAGCTCAAACTGAACTATACCAAATGAAAATACTGAGTAAGTCTATACTTGCTTGCGGTAAGTAAGGCGTTGACTTTTTTTTTAAACCAGAACTACCAATATAGACTTGATCGCCGAGTGCCATTTGCTTATTTCAAAACATGTTTTGTGGTACAGCTAAGTACATTAAAGAGACTAGAGTATAAAAAAAACGGAAAAAAATAAAAGTACCCACAAAATCTTTTCAATTCTCTGTCATAAAAATTCTATCAAAATCACACAAAAAACCAACACAGTCATACGTGCTACGAATATTCGTAGCAATAGACTACGGTGCTACAAATTCCGTAGCACCGCAGCGCTGTAGCAACTATGTAGCATTCGCAAACAAAATGCACAGAGATGTAAAAGAGATCGTTATCTGGATGTGTCCTTTGATACTGCTTCCCGTCGGTACCGGAACACCGCAAGCTGATAAAAATAAAATAAAAATAAATGTTCCGACTGACGAGCGGAGAGACAGCTATCTTTTAATTATTGGGATTCCTACAGCGATAACTGAATTATTATGAAATGCGAGCTATATTTTCACCTTTTTTTAATGCAGAAAGGTAATGCAGTCTTAACTTTAGACGAAAGTAGAATGAAGATAAAGAAGAAGAATGAAGATGAAGATGAGGAATGAAGACTGAAATTTTCAAAAATGTTCA
Source organism: Peribatodes rhomboidaria (assembly GCA_911728515.1). NCBI lineage: Eukaryota > Metazoa > Arthropoda > Insecta > Lepidoptera > Geometridae > Peribatodes > Peribatodes rhomboidaria. The sequence continues at coordinate 5,307,445 of OU452181.1, read as the reverse complement.
AAGAAGATAAACATTTTGAACTAAGGACAGGTCAAACAACTTTTAGATATTTTTACCCGACTGCGCAAGAAGAAGGGTTAAAAAATCTAAAAGTTGTTGTTTTTCGAGTGTTTGTATGTGATTGTGTGTATGTTGTTTTTTTGGCACGCTCTACAGCCTAAACAGCTTGATGTATTTCGACATGTGAGTGTAATTTGAATCACGTGGATAGTGGGAGTGACATAGGGTACAACATTTTTCAGCCGGGTTTTTTGTTTTTCTTTAAATAATGTTACTTGTTTATGCCATCGATAGCACAAAATTACTGCGTCAAATCATGACTATGCATCACGTAATTTTTTAACCAGCCTTCATATTGATTTCCAAACTTTTACACTGTAAAAATTAATTTATTTATTGTCGTTAAACGGTAATTCCTCTGAAAATAGCATGAGTACCGACAAAAACCATTTCCAAATACATTTTTAAGCGTCTGTTACAATTCAAATCACTCCTCTCACAAAAACCCACAAAACGTTTAACGAAAAAACCGCTGTTAAAGTACATAAAAAATTCAATTAGGCGGCTTCAACGCGCGGGTTTTAGCGACAAATTCGTTTCGAGCGAGATTTACCACCTGGGTGGTATTTTTATGGGATTTTCTACCTTATGCTGTGAATTTAAAGGTGTGGTCGTACAATGCTGTCGTCGAGGCTCACGGCAAACGTTAATTTCCATATTAAAACCGTCACAAAGGAAGCAGATTCAAAAACCACATCGTCCGCTGAGACACGAAGAGATGTGTGGATTATTCGGATGCGGTACTTCGAGCATAAATTTAGGTATGGAATTTTTTGTGAAGAAATGAAGAATAAAGGATTTACTTTTTCACTTAACCGAGGAAGATTTAAGCTTTTTCAGTTTTAGTAAAATTATTTTCCTAACTAGACCGAAACCTCCACAATATGCTAAATAGAGTGCAAGGTATACCTACGAGTATGCCTATCTTAATTAACTATCTCGGAAATCATATCAAATAAATAAAGGGACTTTGTTCGCGTTTATAAAAAAAATGATAAACAATAAATCTTCCACGTGATTTACTGTAACTAATTGTCAAATTTCAACAAGATCCCTTCAGCCGTTAAGCCGTGAAAAGCCTTCAAACGGACAGACAGACAGAATTACTTTCGATTTTATAATATTAGCATGGCTTTTGTTCCATTCAGAAAAATGATTCGGTCTTCTGATCGAAAGAGTTAAAGTATTTTTTCTATTTTGAAGTTTTATGGAAAATATTTTCCTTTCAATAAATAAGGTACTTTTACTCATTATTACGTCTCTCCTGAATCCTGCTGTTTATTATGAACGGAGGAGGTTCTCAAGTATTTATTATTTTTCACGCATTACTTTGTACAGAGTAGTCTGTTTCTGATAGTTATTTTTTTAATGTTTAACCCTATTTTAAGAGTAGAGTAGTCACAAAAAATACCACTTCCAAAATACTGCTTTTCGAACCTCCCAACTCAAACAATATTGCGCTCAGATACCGAGCGGTATGATAATCGCGTCAAAACGCACGTGAAGTGCCACCGTTGAGGGGACCACCCAGCTTGGGGGTTCTGGGGGGGTAGGGGGTCTGTGGCGGGGGTGTAGGGGTACTAAGCCGATGACGGCTTTAAAACGTACCCGATTATCCGAGGTACTTTGGAAGTATGATTTATAACGGTCTACTGATTTGAGCTTAATATGGTTGGTTTGAGGTTTGATTGGTTATTGCGATGTGCCTATAAAGTATTGCAGGTTTTTTGGAACCAAATATGAGAATGCTTAAGTGGGAGTGTTGTATTTATTATTTGTAGCCCGAAATGTACATTCACCAAAAGTTAAGAGTGAAGGTGTTCTTGTTAATAGTGCATGGTTAAGACAAATGTGCTGTGATGTAGACATTAGATGAGTTGACGATCAAGAAAATCTATCAAAAAAAGATACTATGTCATGGTACAGAAAGTACTTTTAGATATTTAAAAATAGTACCTGGATGACCGAGCTTTGCTCGGTATTTTCTTTTTTTTTTAATTGTGTTTTTTGGAAAATAAACAATTGATTTTAGTCTAACCTCAAAGCAAACACTCATTGACTTTGTGTTACTTAACAACGCCATCTGCTGTTGTGTCCTTAAAGCAATTAGTTGCTCACAAAAAATAGTATTATTATTCGCCAATAGATGTCAGGAAGAGTCATATTTTTCAGTTGAGACTACTCAAACGCCTCCTTTTTGTTATTTTTCTTCCAAGTTTATGTTTAAGTTGATTATCGATAAAACACGAATAAAATGACATTTTCTAAAAATGATTCCTAGCTATAGATCGATTTATCGCCCCCGAAACCCCCTATATACTAAATTGTATGGAAATCGTAGGAGCCGATCCCGAGATTCCAATTATATATATATATATATACAAGAATTGCTCATTTAAAGATATAAGATAAGATATATTACGGATAAGTAAAGTACTTACTTAATTTTATTTATCTATTTTAAACTTTACAAAATTAACGAACTATGTAATAAATAGACTGTCAAAAACAAAAACATTTTGACGTGGCCGTGTGTACAGAGTTTTAGGTAAAACAGAAAAAAAAATAACTAAAAAATCTACACCATCGTAAAATGTTTAACAAAAAAGCAATCCCTTTTTTTAATCCCAGCAGGCTCGGGAGTTGAGCTTTTTGTAGAGTGCATTAGTTTTTAGGGGTCCGCGTAATGAAAAACTCCGCTATATTTAACTAAAATGGTCGCTGGATCTGTGCAAAAAATTACAAATGGAAAACATTAAATTGCAAACCATTGGAACTGAGAAAAAGGTTTTACAAATTGCAAAGTAAAATTTTATTTTTCAGCATATAAAAATAATTTGAATTTTGTGTTTTTTTTTGTGTTCAATGACGTATTCGTATGTACCTTGCTTCTATTGATAAAAACTTCCAAAAATTAAAAAACCTTAACTATTTATAGTAAAGATAAAGATGATTTATTTGCACGACATGGTTTATAATAGACTAGCTGCGCCCCGCGGTTTCACCCGCGGTTAAAAAGTGCATATCCTATGTGCTACTCTAGACTATAATCTATCTCTATGCCAAATTTCATCCAGATCTGTTCAGCCGTTCTGGCGTGAAAGAGCAACAAACATCTATCCATCCATTTTTACAAACTTTTGCGTTTATAATATTAGTAAGATGTTGGAATATGTAAACAAAAAGGCGCTAAAGCATGTTATGCCGGATAGGCGTAAAAATGTCAGAGTGATGTCATTATGTAGTAAGTAATATCACCTAACTCTAAGCAGAGTTTATAAGTAATAATCTTGTTATTACAAAGAACATTCTCAGAGGCATGTAGGACATACTTATGTTAATAAATTAATTTATCATACGGAACACTAACCAAATTTAGAAATATTTCCCTTGACTAGTTGTCATAGAATTTTGTGCAGGAAAAATACATCAACGCATCTGTCTATTTAATGACTGACAGAGGCTTTTACCTCGAAACGTAACAGCGGACTATGTTTTCATCCTTTCATCAAGTTTGACGTGTAAGCCTTTAAGCGCTACCATTTGATATGAAAAAGGCATAAAAAATAGCATAACATACATAACATATCGTCACGCCTTTCCCCCAAGGGGGCTGGCAGGGGTGTAATACAACACCCACACTTCGGCGGACGATATTCAGTCCCAAATGTGACAGGGGGCGAGCCTGTCGCCATACACCGGGCTCCAGTCATGTAGCAGATGACATACAATACGCACAAATGTTCACATGGTGAACAAATTGGTGCGTGCCGTCGGCTGGGTTTGAACCCACTCCCTCTGGCTTGAGAGGGTGATGATGGCCTAGTTGGACCTTCTCCAACTAGGCCATCATCGCTATTGCATTGCTATAAAAATTTACACAGAAAATATTTACAACTGATGCGTTGCTTCTTTTTCATTTGGTAGAACTCGGAACCACAGTACACTACAGACCAGTTTATCTGTGGAGTTGACCAAACGAGGAAACTAAAACTTTGCATGGGGGACTTTCGTTTGCTCAGCAAATGCGATGGTGGCTCCCCATTCAACGCTTTAAATAAATTGGTCTCACTGTAATCAAGCAGCTCACTCAACCAGAAATCTGAATGTAGCCAATTTCCTAACGAGATCTATCACAGATAGCGTACAGCGAGTGAACGAAAAGAACGAATGAGCGAAGTAATGACGCTTGAATGAACGATGCCGGTTTCCAGTATTCGCTGACATAGGGAAATGAGTTGTAAGTGAAAAATGGCAGGTAAATGAAATGAAATGATAAAATATATTTCATGTTCGTGTGAATGTGATCAATATTTCAGTATTCAGCCAGTTACTTAATGTAAAAATGTTCTTTCGCTACTTTATTGTATTTTTAAAGGATAAAATCAGATATTTTTAGTATAACTTTACAAAATATTTAAAAATGTTAATTTTTACCCGACTGCGCAAGAAGAAGGGTTATGGTATTCGAGTGTATGTATGTATGTATGTATCTATAGCTGTATGTGGGTATGTACGAGGTTTCTTTGACACGCCCTACAGCCTAAACAGCTTGATGTATTTCGACATGTGAGGTGTCATTTGAATCGTCTTGATAGTAGAAGTGATATAGGGTACAACAGTTTGCAGCCGAGTTTTTTGTTTTTCTTTCAATAATGATACGTTTTATAATCACTTGCCATTTGCGATAATCTGACAGATAGCAGACAGTAGATGTACTAACATTACACAAGATACAATTACCTACCAACCTATCTACCTACTTCTCTTTTTATTTTAATATGTAAGAAAAAGATGGCACTACAGTAAGGGCTGACAAAAAAAGGTAAGTACAACAGATGTCAGTTATTAACTAAATTAAACAGTTAATAAATGCCCAACCAAAATACGTACACCAAAAAACTACAAAGCCTGGTCTTATCTGCAACAGGGCGCTAGTAAATAGCCTGACGAATGTTAAATAGTTTAATTATAATTAATTTAAGATTTGATTACTTACTTTCATAATGAAGCTCAATTATTTCTAATAATTTAATAAACCTTGTTTTGTATAGCAAGCATCCCTCCACAAACACACGAGGGAGAGATATAAGGATATAAGACGAAAATAATATAGGACGATATAAGATGTTTATCAAAGACGTGTTACGATCGCATTATAATTATGTTACTGTACAGGATTACGGTAATTCCATTAATTATTTGAACGCTTTGAGGCACTGTTTTGTGGTAATATTAGGTAAATACTATGCTAGCTATAATCGTATATACTAATATTTGAAATGCCATCATTCGCATTTCGAATATTACTTAGTACGATTATAGCTAGCATTACAAAAAATAATCTCTAATCTAAAATGACATTTATGTCATCAAATAAGATAAAAAAATCCTAAACTAACTTAACTTTTTTTAGTGATTAAAACGATAATGACGATTTATTGACTAGCTATGCCCTATGATGTTATCTGTTGTTATTTAGAAAAATAACTTACGTGTTATGCCGTCGCTCGCAGTTTAAAAGTAGCATATCCATTAATCCTGGGTGTAAACTATAACCACACTAAACTATCCAAATCTGTCCATCCGTTTGAGCGTAAGGAGGAACAAGCAAACACACAGTCAATCTTTTATATAAGTAGGATTAATCATTAATTACACTTTCCCACACAAATTACACGACTTTAGCAAAATAACCTAAATTTTGCTTATATAAATTTCTTTGTTTCTGTTGTCTAAGTTTCTGTGTTCTATTAATTTTTCTTCTTCTTATTCTAAAGCCAATATTACTCTGAAACTTCTCTTTCAAACGGCCATTTCAAGCTGAAGTACCAGAGTACATTTACGACGCGAAATGCTACTTACTCGTTATTCCGCAGCTTATTTCTCCCTTGCCTAATAACAATAAAACCGTTATCGTATCGCTCGGTAGACTCGGTACACAATGCCATATTGTCGTTTACATTCCGTCAAAGCGCGGGCTGAGATCTACGAATTTTCAAACATTTGAAAAGAGAATGAAATAATATAGGCAAAAAGAAAAATATTATATAAGCATTTTTGAAGCTTGTTCTAAATTTTACTAAGTAAGTTACAAAAACAATGGCAAAAATATTATAAAACGTTTTAGTCCTGAGTAATCGATCCCTCAGTATACATAAAATACGCATAGTCAAGTTTGTTATAACATTGGCCTAATGTATCAATCGATTGATCGTAAGCAATTTCATTACATGATGAAAACGACACCAATAACAATTTAGAAACTGAAGACTTTTTCATGTATCGCTTAATACACTACGATAATACTACACACCATATAAAGTGGTATTCGCACCGTATTTATATGCCGCCTCCATAGATTCACGTCTCCACGATAAAACCGCGTCTCGGTTTCTTTGTGTCGTAGCATGTCGTAGGCAATAATGGTGCTACGCTTCTACGGAAGCTCTGACGCGGCGTAGACCTACAGAACGTATAGCTAAGTGCCTCTTTGGACAAAATGTAGGGAAACTATTTTTTTTACAACGAAAAATCTGCAGCCTCACACTCGCTCACTCTCAAACTTTCGCATTTACAAACCCTGTTAATAAACGTTGTTTTACAATTCAAAGTCATAAGTAATACAGATTTTTATAGTTGCCGAAACTGTGACTTTCGTATCAACAAGCGTATTAAATTCGAACTGCCTTAAACTTTGATCCCAATATCAAATACCTATCTTAGCAAAACCACCACCAACCTGTTCAACGTACCAATTTGTTCATTGTGTGAACATATGTGCGTATTATATGTCATCTGCTACATGACTGGAGCCCGGTGTACGGCGACAGGCTTGCCCCCTGTCACATTTGGGAATAAATATCGTCCGGCGAAATGTGGGTGTTGTATTACACCTCCGCCAGCCCCTTAGGGGAAAGGCGTGACGACATGTATGACCAGGGTTAACCACTCGGCTTATTGCTTTGCCATACGAAATTACTTAAACACATGAACCTCAAATTTGAATGAAAAATAACCGAGTCACCATACAAAATAACTAGTCACGTGTTCAATCAATTTTGTATAAAGATTTTCTTTTTCGAATTTTACAAACTCATGTTCTAAAAGTTGTTCACTTTGACAGCTAAAACAATACCATTATGTATCAATACACCCAAAATCAGCACCCTGAATAATCGGGTTAAAAATTTAAGAGGAAGAAAAAACAAAACAATGTACATATATTACGAGGCTATACGACGTTTATTAGTAAGGGCTTCGTGTGATCGAAGAGTAAGGGGGTAAAAATACAGCAGGTGAGAAATGTACGTCCCAAAAAGTAGGGAGTATCACAGCGGGAGTATCACATTCCGACAGCACTTCCCCGCGACAAGCAAACTCACTCATGTATTTATTTTCCGATCCGATACGCGATTCCCATCTGATTTTACACGTACCCGATATGCTAATACTCACATAAACAGTAATTCAATGTTTTGAATTCGTTTACTTTAGGTTTAGAAGATGAAGCGTCCTAAAAATACAAACAGACGTACCGACCTCCTTTTTTGAAGTTGTTAAAAAAGTTTATTAGGCCGAGTGGTCAGCCCTGGTGTGAGTTTATTTCTACCCGGACCTCTGACCGGGTCTTTGCCAAAAATTGTTTTGTTTTAAAAAAAAATACAAAAACTGACTCGTTATATATATGTATATGTAGAGCCACTAGTTATAGTTTTATATTTATTCATTTAATTAGTTAAATAGTGAGTTTTGGCTGTGAGTAGCATCGATCACTATTTCAACAAACTGACCACTAGCGGATCCACGGGTAGACAAAAGAAAAAGGTATTAAATTCATCCTCTACATATTCGAACATCTTTATTTTTTAGTTTTATTGTATACCAGCTGGGCCCCGCGGTTTCACCCGCGGTTAAAAAGTATTCTATGTGCTATTCTAGACTATACTCTATCTCTGTGCCAAATTTCATTCTGATCTGTTTAGCCGTTCTGGCGTGAAAGAGTAACTAACATCCATCCATTCATCCATTCTTACAAACTTTCGCGTTTATAATATTAGTAGGAGTAGGATAGTAGGATAGGATAGCCCTCGGCTAGTCAATCCTGAAACGAACCTTACCTATTTTGATAAAGCTCACTTTCATCTTAGCACAAACCAAAACTCCCAAACCAACATCCTGGATCCGCTAAAATTGTTACTTTACCGTCTCAGAAAACGATGATAAAACACTACTTATCCTAAACTACACTCCGTCGAATCACTCGAGACGGAACACTTAACAAGTATGCTGAATCCGGATCTAATGAGCAAACAGAGAAGGGATTGAGACCAACGTTTACATTGCACAGGTTTTACATCCACTCAGCGTGTGGAGGTGCATATGTATGATTGTGCATATGTATGGAAATGTTTTCAGGGTTATCGGGACAGGGTGTAATAAGCCAAAAGGAGTACTCATAACTGAGAACTACTTTCAATAAGGAGCCAACCTAGAATGGCGAAAAAAAAACAGCTGTTCAATATAAAATGTTGATTGTCAAGATTATGTTATGTTAGGGAACAGCTGTTCCATATAAAATATTGATTGTCAACTTCATGTTATGTTAATTTAGAACAGCGGTTTTTTCTCGGTGTCAGGCTTGGCCCCATAACGAAAATTGTTCATATTGATGAGAACAACGACACCCTTGCGGCTTAGCACTTTGAATCCTGATAACCTTGTTTGGAGGGAAAGGGATGGATAACCTTTTGGAACTCGTTTAAAAAGATTTTAAAATGTTTTTCCGTGAGTTGCCTGCAGATTGCTTACCTGACTTGTCATCATCTTAAAAGGCTTGGCTGTATGTGGATAATGGATATATTTTATAAATCTATGCTTTCCATATAATACACGCTGCCAGGAGCTTCAAGAGAAAGTCAAGTCGTTATGTGAATTGTAGTCGGATTACGGACTATGTGTATTGTGTGGCAGAAGTAGAAAGATGAGCTCGATTCTTTTGAGAGGATTTGGCCCTTCATAGCAAACAGGTAAGCAGGGAAAGAGGGACGGAAGACCCTTAACAATGGGACGAAACAGGCTAATTTAATACAACAATAATTTTGAGCTAAGCAAAAAACTGCAATATGAAGATCGCAGTTCTTTAGATTTGAGTCGATCTATGAAGATATGAAAACCACTTGAAAAAAAATGTCTTTAAAATATACAGCATTGAGAGCGGGACGAGACAATAAAAATCAAAACCACAAACTACCTAAACCAAAATACGTCAAAATAATAGCAATACTTTTCCCCTATTATATTAAAACGCAAAGCTGCATAGCGAAAAAACCTATGCGATTAGAGACATTTTTAGCTAGCGTTGCATAAAGCCGCGTGCACAATGGGCGTCGGGACGCGCGCGACAATAGCGACGAGCGCTGAAAGGTTTATTGTTTACGGATGACGCGCGTGTGGACGCGCCTTTACAACGGGCTGATACCTCGACGGGTGAAGGAAATAGAGGCGCTAGATTTGCCAATGTAAATTTTACTAAAAAAAGGTAATACAAATTTTGATAGCAAAATTTATAAGTACATGTAAGATAATATTGTTTAGAAAATTCAACTACTTTTTTTTTTCAAATGTATGTGATTGAATTAAGGGGTAATATAAGGTAGTTTACACAACTCGTACGTGTCTCAGTTGTGTTCGTGTTCAGTTGTTGTGTTTTAATTTAAAAACGCTTACGAAACGAATTATGTAGGCCGCAGCCGAAGGATCCAAGAAAACCAAATTTAAAACTATAATTATTTAATTAACTAAAAAATAAATTACAACTAGGTACATGTGCGATTGCAACCGATGTTAGGAATACAATGTCCGATGGAGTCATCGGTTAAACACCAGGAAGAAGGTGAGAACAAAAAGGTTGTGAAACTTGCGAGATTTGGAGAATCGATGGTGTGAACAAAAGGTTGTGAAACTCGCGAGATTTGGAGAATCGAAGCGCTGACTTGAAGAATTTGGTGGCCGGCGGTCTGAGAAGCGGTGATGTATCTCGATGGCGTAACACCTCCACCCTCAGAAAGGCAACTATTTGAGAACCTTGAGAGCAAATGTTGCCGGTTCTCGAGACGGGGTTGCAGGATTCTCGGCATCTTCGTCTTGAGGTACTCTATTTCCATTCTGGACGTTACTTGTCGTGTTCTTATAATGCTTGTAGTAGCGTCGTATAGTCAAGGAGGCTGCTAGCATCGTTGCGACGAATAAGATACTGTAGATTGGTAATGTCGTATGGTATAATGTGTCGGGTGCAACATGGTCTAGTCGTACAGCTGGCTGCAGCATCACCTTATCTTGGTAGTCATGTAAGTTCCTCAAATTTATAGAGTTCAGTTTCAGATGTGGCAGCGGTGAGGTCGTTGCTACTTCAAAGTTCATCGCTATTTTCATGATATTCAGGGGTTGCCCTTCGATTTTGTCATATTTATTGCTGATTGTAAACTCCTCTGTGCTCAATGAGCAGCTGACTGGGATAGTAGCAAGGTAGCTTCCTTGTACAGTATCATAGCTTTCGTGTTCGCAAGAAAAGTGTATTTTCGTCGGCCGGGGAAAGGAGATAGCGTAATGTCTCTCGTCCAGTCGGTCCACGGCTCCCTTAGATAGCTTGATTGTGGTCATCTCGCAGGTGTCGTCGAGAGATTGATTCACGATGAGTTTTTGGATGCAGTCTGCTTGAGCGTGCACATGGTGGTTTAAAGTTTCTTCACAGAGGAAACTTGTACTGTACTTCGGACATTCTGTCTCTATGTACATGAACGTCTGCCTGTTACTTGCAATGAGAGGATACGGGGGTAGGATAGACTGGTTATTCTTGTTAGGGATGATTGCTAACCTAAATAAATCGTATTCTATGGGAGATACTATAGGGAATTTCAAAGTTATAACTATACGTTTACCTGAAAAGTAGTAACCCGGTTTGATAACGTCATAGTATTCCCTTAATTCTAAACCTAATATATGACCCCTTGGGTAGATTAAATCTAACTTCTTTATCATTCTAGCCAGTATATCTACGCTTACTATAGAATGGTGGGTGCTCGATGCACGCACGAAACTTAAAATATTTTCTACTCTCTTATGTTCTGCCATAATATCATCTGCATTTTCAGAGATGATATTTGTCGTCTAATGTCTTTTCGTTGACTTTACGAAAGTCTATACCAAGGCGCCACTTCACTTTGCCTGACGCATCAGATTTCTTGGGCACAATCAATATCGGAGAACTCCAAGCTGACTCAGAGGGTTGAATTATACCCTGCTCTAACATTTTTTCTATCTGTTGTCTAACTTCATCTCTATGAACGTACGGGTACCGATAACTCTTCGTGTATACCGGGTTTTCGTCTGTAGTTCTAATTCGATGCTTAATTTGATTCGTAAATGTTAATGATTCACCTTCTATGTAAAAAACGTCCGCATACTGAGCACACAATGATTCTAAGTTCGCGCGTTCCTCAGCATTTAAATGGTTAGTACGAAGTCGCGATAAGACTTCGTCGGCGCGCGTGGGCGGTTGTTTGGTGCGCATGCACTCGTTAGAGTGAACTTCAGCTACTATCGGTCGGTCCATTGAAAATACTACGTCGTGTGAGGACGGATTCGCGATCAAGGTATCAAGGTCGGCCATTCTTTCTTCCTCTATTATATTATCTAAGTTTCTATTACTATCTGCTAACCTATGCCTACCCGATGCAGGACTTAAAGATAATCTTCTTGGATGAAAATTTTTGAAAAAAATTCTACCTACTAATTAATAATCTAAATTACAATTGCCTACTCGATGCAGGACAAAAGGGTTTTTTTTTTATTTGAAGAAACAAAAAAAAAAAAACAAAAAAATCACTAAATTTAGGAAAACTAGGTGTAAAGGTTATGGTTAAGGAGCAAGTACAGGAGCAATTCATGCACTTACATGTATTTCATTCTGGTTTCCTCTGGAATCGATGTCTGGATTTGTCCTTCAGCCACGGGCCTAGGTTCTTTCGGATAAAGCAGGAATAGTGCGCGCCGCACTTAGCACACCACGCACAGTAGGAGTTCTTTCACGGACAGTTCACGTTTCACGGATTGTTCACGTTTCACGGATAGTTCGCGTCGGAGCACTCCTAGCTAACCTACTTTATCCTACCGTCTGCGCCAATTATGTAGGCCGCAGCCGAAGGATCCAAGAAAACCAAATTTAAAACTATAATTATTTAATTAACTAAAAAATAAATTACAACTAGGTACATGTGCGATTGCAACCGATGTTAGGAATACAATGTCCGATGGAGTCATCGGTTAAACACCAGGAAGAAGGTGAGAACAAAAAGGTTGTGAAACTTGCGAGATTTGGAGAATCGATGGTGTGAACAAAAGGTTGTGAAACTCGCGAGATTTGGAGAATCGAAGCGCTGACTTGAAGAATTTGGTGGCCGGCGGTCTGAGAAGCGGTGATGTATCTCGATGGCGTAACAAACGAGTAAACACGATGTATTTATCATGTTCTCAATCTATAGTACATTACAGTACAGTAGTGTAGTCTATTTAGTAGCTACAGAGCGAATCTGATGTTTACAGTACAGCTACACAAAAAATACGACAATGGACAATGATTTATTTCCAGCGCAAAACATGTAGTACTTAAGTTATTTATAAAACAAGGGAAAATAAAAAGCAAAATTTATTTTTGCCACCAAACTTGCCCCATAATGCCATAAGTCCAACACAACATGATGATACGACGCTGCAGCGATCGGGTATACAAGATCAAAGGATTTTATTATGGAAACTGAATTACGTACGTGACGTGAGTAATTCCCGTTCCATAAAATCATAATATGTGAAAACCCTGTCGGTTACGTACGTGACGTGAGTAATTCCCGTTCCATAAAATCATAATGTGTGAAAACCCTGTCAGTTACGTACGTGACGTGGGTAATTCCCGTTCCATAAAATCATAATGTGTGAAAACCCTGTCAGTTACGTACGTGACGTGGGTAATTCCCGTTCCATAAAATCGTAAAGATCAAAGGACGCTGCACTATCCAGCACCAGCGTCTTTGTTTCTGTGTAAAATCATACTGTGCCACATAATGAGTGACAGAGGGAAGTCTCTTCGCCCGCGGTGACTCAACGGAACGATATTATCTCTGGGAATTGAAACTGAGACCATTTTAGGGGAATATTATTTTTTTTATGCCTTAAAATCGGTTGAAAAACCTTGTAACAATGTTTGGAAAGAAATGTTTTGAGTGTCGATGCGCCTTCGTAGCTATGCGTAGCTGGATATATGCTACGGATAGTAAAATCTTTTAAAACATATTTTGAAACTTCCGTAGCGCATTCGCAGCAGTTTGCTATGGGTAGGTACTGGGGGGCTATTCCTGCACGTCAGATGAGATGAGATTTTATCTTTGTCACTCTCACACGTTTCAAACGAGAGCAACAAGGACGAAAAAAGGTGAGGTGAAAATCTCAAATCTCCGAATAAGGCTACTGATCAACTTTTGAAACGTCTTGTAGCGTGTTTGTATCTCAGCGTAGCTATATGTTGTGGGTAAGAATATCATCATCAACTATTTTTCACTCACTGCCGAGTACTACTTGTCTTTGTCTCATGACTTTGCGTAGTCAAGGCTACAGGTAATAAAATAAATTGTATGCAGGACTAAGCATTTGACCACAATGAGTTTTAAGTCGCTAAGTGATACACGCAGGTGTAATGATTCAAACATTCCACTTTGTGCACACAGGTTAAAAAATTGGACTAAATCAATAAAACCATACTGAGAGCCATTTTTAAACCCTTTTAAATCTGCTAGATACTATCATGTATACTTTAGCTATAGGGTATCTTTCTCAAACAATGAACCCCCTCAAAATATAATCTGAGCGATGGAGTCCGTCTCTTAACGGAATTAGCCGCCGCCCGGCGCAGTTCAAACAATGGTACCTTCGGAGCCGTCGCCAAATATCTCCGGTGAATCTTAATCTGGAAGTGAGTTTCGGGACTGGTACCCACTAAAATAAAATAAAATATTGAAATTTATTATGTATAGCTATCTAGACTTTTAAGAGTGAAGGTAGTGGATGCTAAATTACTTAAAGCTTCAAAACTAATATTCTTGACCGAGCGAGCGGAGCGAAGCGTCTCTGTTTCAGCTTCGAAAAAATTACTTCAATGTCAGTCCGGCTGTCACCTCTACAGGACGCATTTCTCAATCGATTCTCGTAAAAATTTGTGAGCAGGTTCTGTAATTTTTTTTTGTCGATTTAGTTTTTGGAATGTTTTCAAAATGGCGGAGATGTTTTTGTGTTTCCGCAAGTTCTTCAGCTTGTAGAGCCACTAGTTTATAATATTGACAGATTAGTATTAGTGTACGTAAGACCGACAATAAACGTACTGTAAAGGAAGTGAAACTGAAAATCATTTAACTGTGGCTGACGTACTCCCTCTTTCAGCATTAGGTGATTGGGAAGAGCTCAAGTTCTTTAAATGTGTCATTTATTCTGCGTGTGACAGTGGGTGGAGACCCTAATCCCAGTGGCTGTCTACCATTCTTGTTCCTCAGCTAATAATTATGATTGTCGTGGTGTTATACAGTGCCGTTCATTAAACGCAAGGAATTAGGACTTTTTAAAAGTTGCGTTTTTCACCGAGATAAATATAAAATCGAACAGATAGGAGATAATTTTAATGGTAAAAACATTTTGTTATCATATTTTACCTACGTGGCGCTTTATATTTTTTAAACTTTACATATTCACACGACAAAACGAGGAAGTCGCTCAGTAGCTTAAAGGAAAGATGGATATGAAACTATATGAAAAGTAATATTACTTTTCAATGCATCTAGTTTTATAGAATTCGATTTTAATAAAATTACGATTCGAAAACATTCATATTTCATCCAAACCTACTTCTCCAAAACTCGATGAGGAGTCGAAAATACGTAATACCCAAAGAATGCACGTGTATTTTCGTACTGCCACAGAATAAATAATAGTACAGGTAGTGCTGCTACGAAATACCATCTATGCTAAAATAATGCTACAAAACAAAAAGTGAACAGACAAGTTATACTGGGATCGTATTCAATGCGCTTCTCAATTTATTCGTATATGCAGTTTGTTTACACGTGTGTAGACCGACACGCTTGCTGTTTAGCGGCAAAATAAATGAACTTAATTTTTTACAGACGCCTAAGAGTTTTGTTTAAAAATATAGTTTATAATAGTGGTTCCCATTCAATTTGACGACATACTTGCTAGCTGAGTGCGCGCTGCAGGGTTGTGCCAAGTAAGTTTATCGATATCCACTAAGCACACAATTTGTTCGTGAATATTCGTGATTCATCATGCTGTGTGACAACTTCTTTGCCGAAGTTCTTTGCTTGCGCCCTGCGTCTTCGTTCCCAATCAGATAATCAAATCTGACCTCTGTGGCTTCTCCGTGGTCGTCAGACACAAGTTGGTTGGAAGGTCTAAGGACACAAGTACACACACACACACACACACACACACACACACGAAATTAAGATGTTGTAAGCCGTGTTACGAGTGTAGAGCCCATAAATCGTGGTGAATGTATCCATATTCAGTATATCCGGGAACAACATAGATATACCTACAATAGACGAATAATCTAGACGTGGATCGGCTAGTGACACCGTATGCTGGTTTATTTTATTTTGTTAAATTTAAACTAACTAATATTATAAAAGTGAAAGATGATAAGAAACTGCACATCCAACTGAGAGTTGGACATAGAATACTTCGGATTGAATACATGACATTATATTCACGCGTAAAGAAAGTCACGTATAAATCGATTAACCCACAGTACCGTCCCCGTCAACGTCTAAGAAGAAAGTTTCCATTTTTATTCTAACACTAGCTGCGCCCCGCGGTTTCACCCGCGGTTAAAACGTGTGTTATTCTAGACAATAACCTATCTCTGTGCCAAATTTCATCCAGATCTGTTCAGCCGTTCTGGCGTGAAAGAGTAACAAACATCCATCTATCCATCCATGCTTACAAACTTTCGCGTTTATAATATTAGTAGGATGTTAATGTGTAAAACCGACTAAATTAATCTTTTTGGGAATTTCAGGTGTATTAAAATGATACGGTATGTGGTAAACCAACCTAAAAGGCTAGACTATATGGCGAAAGTGAAGATCGCAAACTGGATCGCATCAAAAGTTGAAACAGAAATGAAAACGGTAACCGAATTATATCGACGTAGTCGGCTCAAGACTGAAACCATCCCCTCAAGACCGATTGAAATAATCCAATACTTTTTATTTAATTGTAACATACCCAAGATATTATACGTTGCTTTATTAGAACAAATACTTGAAGTAATCGAAACACAACTAAATAATTGCGTGAATTCAGATCGAAGCTGCAATCGTAAAGAGTTTCTTGATAATCTTTGCTGTAACGCGGTAATAATGAGGCAGATTAGAGCTAGGTTGTGTACTAATAAGATTTAATTGGTCATTTTTTGTGGAAATTGCTTGATGATGGTGATGATGAATATCTACTCGAAGTAAACGATCTATTAAAAGTATAGAGTTAAGAATACGCAAGTATTGAAAAAAAGGCACGCCGATCCACGAGCCACGAATTTTTTTTCAATTAGTATTTCAAATACTTGAGGCTTCAAAATACATTTATTTTAACATTAGTTAAAATACATTTAACCTTCATTTAGCGATCGTGAGTGTGACTGCGAGTCGAGAGTGTAATGATGGTAAATGCCGGGTATTAGAGTTGGCAATACTGACGTAAAATTAGCCAACAAAACCGCAAAAAAAATTGTCAAAATAAAGTGTTGGTTTTCTCCACTTTTCAGCCGGTGCGGTGGTGGTCTAGATTACTTATTTTGTAATTTGCATTTCGTATTTCAATTAAAATTAGCTAAAATCCTATTGTATATATCCTTTTGTATTTTAAAACTGTATCCAAGGATATTTTGTTTTTTAATTACTTGCGATACAGTATTTTTAAATTTGTATTTCAATTAAAGCAAAGCATGTATTTTACTCAGCCTAAAGGTATGTGAGGTCTGCGGACTCCGCTCGAGGCAAACTATGTACTAACTATAGTGGACCGAGGGAGTGCGAAGCGTCTCTTTTTCTATTCAGCTGGGGCAGACATGTTTTCGTATGTCCGGATATCCGGCTGTTCTAGTCTTCAAGGCGGATTTCTCAACCGCTTCTTGTGCAATTTTTAAGCAGGTTCAAAATTATAAAGAATTTATAATCTATATTCTATATGTCTTTAAGAGTCGTGTCAAGGCTCACTATCTTTCAAAACAATAGCCGTTAGATATATATAATAGTAGTAAGATATGTATGTCACAAAATTCGCACTATGTATTTATTTATATATTAGTTACATTTATTTTTAAACATTTTTAAAGTATTTATATTATATTTATTTCGTCTACTTATTAGTATTTATTTATGTATTTTTATTATTTATATAAATATATTATGTATATATATTTATAAATACCTATAAATATGTATATGTACTTATATATTTATTATTTTTATCTTATTATTTTTTACGTCTTGTAAAATTATATTTTAGAACTTTCAAGGCCTCAACTTATATAAATGTTCCTGTCCATTCAGGTTGCCTGGAAGAGATCGCTTTGAGCGATAAGGCCGCCCATTAAACACTTAGTTAAGCCTTATTTAAGTACTATTGTCATTATTTTATGTTTTTAATAAAGAGTTATTGTTGTTGTTGTTGTTGTTGTATATTTTTTTTGGCGATACTATTAATTGGTATTTTTTCAAAATGGTTAAGAAAGGATTTTATTTACATTTTCGCGATGTCGTCAACTAGCAAAACCACTAGTTATAAATGAAACACAGCGTGAAAGCAACCTCAATGTAAAAGTCAAGTCGCAGACCTGCAGATGACGTAGGACACCGCTCCAAGACATTTGTAAGTGCCGAGGGACGACTGACATACTGTGTATGATTAATAGTTTTAGGCGGGAACGGAATTTGACTATAATTAAATTATGAACTGAATAAACTGGGGCTAGCTGGCTTTTGAGAAAATTGAAAAGTTAGTCTAGTGGTCGTAGGGTTAAAGTTAGGTTAATAACACACTTCACACTAAACTACATTATTTACACTAATCTTAATATATATATCTTAATATATATAAATCTCGTGTCACAATGTTTGTCCTCAATGAACTCCTAAACCACTTAACCGATTATAATAAAATTCGCACACCATGTGCAGTTCGATCCAACTTGAGAGATAGGATAGCTCAAAACGCGAACGAAGTCGCGGGGTGACAGCTAGTATTGCTATTAGTATTATAAACACAGAAAAAGTTTTTTACCCAATCACGCCCGAACAGCTGATTGGATCATAATGAAACTTGGCACAGAGATAGAGTATAGTCCGGCATAGCAAATACGATAGATAATCGCGGGTGAAACCACGGGGTGCAGCTAGATACTGATATTGTAACCAAAAAACTTATTCAAATTCACATTCAGAAATAACATACCTTTTAGGTAAATCTTACGTACACCACTGATCTGGATACATTTAGGGTGCAAAAACTCTTTTCCTAAGTCCTATTTATGGGTATATTCAGATACCTACCAATAAATAGATACCATAATATAACTATGATGTAGGTAGCGAAAACAATTAGTAGAGTTAGTATCTACCATCGCTGAAACTTAGTATCAAATCTTTTTAGTACCTTCTTTACAAATACCACTTCAAAATAGCGTATATAATACTTAATTCAAAAACAATATTTACCAAATACAAAATAGCGTATAAAATAATTCATAGACAATATTTATTAACCTACTTGTTGATTTCCGAAACCACCTCAAGGAGGAAATCAACCCTATCCCCCGCAAACAACTAATAATAAATTCTTGGCGACGAGCCAAGAATTTATTACCCCGCTATAAATATTAAAAAGTTGTTCCCATAAATCTCTGCAATATTAATAAATGCAAAGAAACTTATGGCACATGCGGAGGCAATATTCTTGTACAAACCTCTTTCGTAAGTGCTTACATAGGGTTGCTTAGTAATTAATTACTTGCTCTCTTCAGAAGATATTTCACGCACTTTTTATACTGGTAAAAAAAACTCGAATGCAGATTTGAGCCAGGGATTCACAAACACGAACGCCGTAAGATGTCCTAAGGCGGTCATTACACCATCCAATTTTAGCACGCTAGCTCAGCTAGCGTACTGCAAATTGGACAATGTAATGACCATGAAATTACCACCAATAATGCGTCATTACATTATAAAACTTGCAGTACGCTAGCTGAGCTGTAATTGTTAATTGTATAATGGCTGTTAGGCAGTTAGCAATCCTTTTTTTTTCTACTGCACGGGCATTGCCACGCTAAGTTAGCATACTGCAAATTGGATAGTGTAGTAGCCGCTTAAAGCATGATTGTCGTTTGCTATTCAACCACTATGAACTCAGTAGGTACATATACAAATCTTTAAACAAAAAAACACTAAAGAATTAGCAGTCAAATTATTCTCAAAATCTCTTGCCTGTCATCACTCAGCCGTGTCGTAAAACTTGTAACAAGCAAATTAATAAACGTAAATTAATCCTTCCCTGCCACCGGATATGTCCCAATATAAAACGGCTCCGTCGCCATATTGTTTTCCAAGTTAAGGCGTCGTCGTCAGCGTCGCGACACTGCGTAGAACATTCTACAGAGTTACAACTCAAAGCTACTTGAGAGCGCAAAACTGTTGTCACATGCGATGCTGTACACATAATAAATAATACATTCGGGACATTTTCACACACGGTCGTCTGACCCCAAACTAAGCAAAGCTTGTACTATGGCTGCCAGAGACTGATATACATTCATATATATTTTTAAATATTATATTATAGATTAATTAGATAGATATTTAACATACAGACATATAACAAACACAAATATTCATCACATAAATGTTGGCCTTAAGTGGGAATCGAACCCACGCCCCCAAGCTCAGAAGGCAGGTTCACTACCAACTAAGCCACCGGGGCAGTCAAATAATTCCGATAAGTTCAATAACCAGTCAGATTAACGTACCTACGTGCTGTTACACGTCCTTGTGCCTCTGCATAATTACTGTCGTTATAACATGTCGAAAAGTACCATGTATTGTACGTATTTGATAAAACTACACATCGTCACGCCTTTCGCCGAGGAGGCTGGCAGAGGTGTAAAACTAAAAAATAATAGTGCGTTTGATAAAAGTAAATGTATGGAAAATGGTGCAGCGCGGCGCCGCTCCGAGCGCTTATTATTAACAAGCTGCTACACGCGGTTTCACCCGCGGTTAAAAAGTATTCTATGTGCTATTTAGACTATAGTCTATCTCTGTGCCAAATTTCATCCAGATCTGTTCAGCCGTTCTGGCGTGAAAGAGTAACAAACATCCATCCCTCCACCCATCCATTCATACAAACTTTCGCGTTTATAATATTATATAAGTAGGTTAAGATAGTCATACGCGTGTAACTGCGTTTTTCGTAATTTTTTCTATCGAATTTCTTACTACCTACTACGTATTTTCAACATAGAGAAAAATTAACGAATCCAACAAATGCAGATCGAAACGGATACAGTTTTACGCTCCATAGATGTTTTTCTGTAGATTGTCTACTCGTGTCCCGTCGTCTTCGAAAGAATAGGGCTAATTAATCAAAAGTCGCCTTTTCCTCTGATTTCCATGGAGACTATGACCACCCGCGAGTTTGCCCGCTAATGGCTTCTTTTGTGGGCTAACAATTTAGGGATTGAATTCCTGTTTGCAGACGCCCGTTTCGTTTTTATTGTGAGCCTCCCCTGCGTTGTAAGTACTTGTGGTGTAATCCAGCGATGATTAATATTTGCTCAGATATTGGAACTCTTTTAAAGGATTTTTTTGTAAATTGGGTAGGATTTGATAAAATCGTAATACCTATATTTTATACTAATTGATCTTTCAGAAGTAATCTATTATTTGTTAACGGCTAAGGACTATTTTTATTAGGCTTGTTTTTGTAGACATTTTTTTTTTTTATTACATAATAGGCTTGCGTTTGGCCGCCAACATGCCTGATGATAAGCAGTGATGCGGCCTACGATGGAGCACGCTTGCCTAGAAGAAACCGATTCACTCGAGACTTGAAGACACCCAGATTATAAGTGTCAGGGAACACACAGTCTGGCAGAGTATTCCACACTCTAGCGGTCCGAAATGAGGAACCAAAGCGTAGTGTAAAGGACATACTCAATTTGGAGTTTAGAACGATAAGTAGAGTTAAAAATAATCTTGAAATAAGTGTGTGTTCCACTTCCATGGCAACCCCGGCACAGGAAAACCTAGGGCAGATATGAGTGGGAAACGTTATTTATTAACTTACAAAAATGTTTTTAAGAAAATCGTAGCTGAAAACAAATGAGACGGTGATGCCAACTTTTATGAAATTCCAACCCGCAAGCTTGCATTTTCAACTGCATCATTCTTAAGGCTATATTGAAGAACCCATGTAGGAATCTACCATCATAACATTAAGCTGAAGTAACTGCTAAAACCGAAGTTATATTTGTTCAAAGCGACACTTCGGAAGACAACGATCAGAGGGGATTTAATGGTTACGGGAGACGTCTTCACAATCACAACGCTAATTAATACCGTCTCCCCCTAGATACCTACCTTTTATTATTGCTTGATTGTTTTTAAAACAAGCTATAATTTATGTTTAAATCCGGCGGAAGATTTTATTAGAAGCTTCCTACTCGTATTTAAAACGGTTTTTTTGAATAAAAACAAGTAATAAGTATACCTAAAGAGATACAAGAGGGTAGATATATTTTTGACATTGTTCGTGAAGATTTTTTTTTAATTTAAGTAACTAAAGGCCACTTGCAAAAGCTCGGGTTATATTTCTAACTCTGAGTTAACTGCTCATCAGACTACATGTTAAACTGATAGGTACAGGTTAAACTGATGGCGCAAGACTATTGTCTTTTATTGTATTGTATTGTATTGTCACCCAGAGTTAGAAGCTAAATTTGAGTTAACACAATATCAGAGTGACGTTTACTACGAGTATATTTCAACTCTGAATTAATTAACCCGGCGTTTAAGAATTTAACCCAGTGTCTTCTACATGTCGCCGTAACAATAGGTATCCTGTCTCTAACTCGTAAGTAGAATCACGTAAAACAATTTGGATACTTTATAACTTTGTACTTAAAGAGACACACACATTACACAATACACTTATAAAGACTTGTTTATTAACATACTTACCACCCTGTTAAAAAATAAAAGTAGATACAGCATGGAGGCAAATAATAAGGGTCAGGTACAGCCAAAACCACGTTGACTAACAAGTAATAAGTTCTGTGAAATCGGTCATAGTGCTTAAAAATACAATGAAATACAATGAAATGATTGGGTTTGTATGAATACATTCATACAAACCCAAATACATACCTACATATATACCCAGATACATACTTCCATACATACATACACTCGAAAAACTCCTTGCGCAGTCGGGTAATAACACTGGTCGAATTTACAAAAACTTTTCTACACTAGATACATCTGTCACCTCACTGGTTTTGAATTCGATACACTCCCATACTGAGCTCCCAACGACCAAAATAAAACAGAACACGCCATTCTGTACGAGTGAATACATTGTTAGCAGGAATCGGACACGTTTTATTGAATGAAATTATTGGTTATAGAACAAAGGCGGTTAAAAGAAGGGTGAGAGCCCTCGCAATAATGATATTAGTTCGTAACCTCATATTAAATAGGGATGAGGACGCCTGCTTTAGTGCAAGAGCTATTTCGTTTTTTTTAAACGAATACGAGCAAGAGAGAAATGTTTAGAGCAAAGCACTGTTAACGGTTATGAACAAGTAACATTATGAAAAGAAAAACAGAAAAACCGGCTGCACAATGTTGTACCTATGTCACTTCCGCTATCAAGACGTTTTCTTTTCATCGTTTTTCATTCTCAATTTATCGACATTCAAATGACACCTCACATGTCGAAATCCATCAAGCTGTTTAGCCTGTAGGCCGTGCCAAAGAAACCTCATACATACGTACATCCATACATATGCACATACACTCGAAAAACATAACCCTCTTTCTTGCGCAGTCGGGTAAAAACGCCGCAAGTACTGACTCAAAACCAAACAATAAGAAAATAGAACTGCGAAAAATATTACCTGCATTAATCATTTCTAACAAGTCAACATCATGCATGGATATTTAACTACGCCCGTGACAATATGCTGACTATTCATTAACGTTCTTAGCGGTAGATGTTACTTTTTAAGAATATCCTTTCCTTTCTTCCCAGTTTTATTTTTTGAGTAAAGTTAAATAATACGGAAATTCCTAACTCTATATGAAATTTAAAAAAATTAAGGATTTTTGTCTGATATTTAACTTTCTGGGGGGCTATTCCTACGTGTTAGATGAGTTGAGATTTTATCTTAGTCACTCTCATACCTATCACGAATCAAACGAGAGGAACAAGGACAAAAAAGATGAGATGAAAATATCAAATCTCCGAATAGCGTTCCAGGTACCTATCTTATCTAAGCACGGGCTCCTATACTATGCTACAAGCCCACAACACAAACCAAAAATGCTCATAAAGACGTTAGTATACTGTGGTAGGCCACAAAGGGGAGAAATGTCCGCTAAATGCCACAGACGCGGCAATTTTGGTAATCTAGGAGATTTGTCACGGTATTATTGCAAGGCGGCGGAAATGTCACATCATCACCCATTTATCAATCGTCGTTAGAATCAAAATTTGGAATTTATTAATAAAATGATTACTTATATGTGTGATCTGTTATCATTACCTCGCTGTAATCTTTGTGCCAAATTTTATCCAAATTCGTTTAGCCGTTCTGAGGTTATTGAGTAACAAACGTCCATCCATCCATACTTTCGTATTTATTAATTAAGTGATATTATTTTAAACACATTTATCGTTCTTCAGCTTACAAAAAGTATTTCGGTGTACAAATTGAACAATGTAGTGTGCACACTCACTGAAGGTGACAAGGGAGAACCATATTATGTCCGCTAAATGTCACAAACGCGATAATTCTGATAACGAGCTGCATTTGTCACGGTGGTATTGGGACTGTAAGGAAATGTCAAATACAACATTACGCCCTGGAGACATTAGCAACATTTTTTTGTCTGTCTGCAATAGTTGCTGCATACTATGTTTAATGAAAATCTTTCTTCACATAATACAATCTAAGCTAAACCACCTAAAAATATAAAATACCATAACATACTCGAAGGACCAAATCATACTATTTTTCTCGCAAAACGATTCCAACCGATTTTAGTTACCAGATATTTTTTATCCATACAACTATCGTGTGACTTGCTAAAATGTAAATTTGGAAATGATTGACACATCAGGGTCGCGCGGGACACTCGCGAAGGGTGCAATAATACCCGGCGTTCACAATGCTGAATGGAAGTGTGCAGTGTGCACAGCTCTTTGCATTTATGCGACAGGACAGATAAAAGGATTACACACTCTGAAACGTACTTCGATTGAATTTAAAGTATTTCGTTTTTTTTTATTGACACTTGACAAGCTTGCATTTAGCCTCCTTGCCTGATATTGAGCAAAGCTAAAAAAAAAAACGATTCACTTGCGAATTTGGAGAAGCAATTGCAAAATAATAAATCTTGTTATTATTTTTGTAATCGTTCAACAAATCCGATGTGAGTACACTTTGCTTATTTTCGTACATTTTACTAGTAATTTTAAAAACAAAAAGTACCTATTGGTTGCATTGCCCTATGTAAATAGGGAGTAATTCTGTGATTGTTTTTTTTTTAAACAACTAAATAAACAACCACTCGAGAAAATGAGAAAAGAATTAAAAAGTAATAAAAACACAAATGAGGAGCTTTCAATCATCCCTCTGACGTTGAGGGGGGGAGGGGGTGACGTCACATGAGATTAAAAACTTTGACGGCTCTCCCACGGAAATTAGCATTTCGCTCCTGGCCGCATTTGCATACGGGCCGGACTAATTTTTAGCTTTTGTTATTTTTGACGGTAGAATTATATTAAGATAGGTAGGTATGGATAGGTAGGTAGAGTGAGTTTCGTTTATTGTAGTTACCCTAGTGCTTTAACGTGTTATATCACGCACGATTAACGATAAAGCTTAACGCATTACTCCCGTCATTGAAATAAAAACTTTCAGTCAGGTTGCGTGAGTTGAATTTACAATAGCTAGGTACTTAGTTCATTATCATGCAATATCGCGGCAATTGGGAACTACCAAATATCCCTTTATCTCATTTTAAGTCTTAAATCATGAAAAGAGGTATAATCTATCTATGTAGTACGATTTGCCAATACCTACGTAAGTAAGTATGTGAGTTTTTTTAAAGCAGTTTAATATTTTTCAAATAAACTCCAATCATAATTATGTTATTAAAGTTGGTGTGTATTAACTTGGAATCCAAAAAATATAGACTACTTTAACTAATAAGATTTTTTTGTTAAAATGTAGCGAGGCAAGTAATTAGAAAATGTAAAACGACGTCTATAGCTATGTAGTCGTTGACAAAAATGCTAAAAGTTCGCTCCGCTGTTCGGAAAAACGAAAAAGAATTCAGCTTGAGTAGCTTTACTCACAGTACACTGCGTATGGAAAATAGTAGTTGATTTTAAAGTACAAATAATTGAGTTTATTTTTTTATGATTGAATGTGCCCACGTTTGACCACAACACACCTGATGGAAAGTGACGATGCGGTCTAAGATGGAGCACGCTTGCCCATGAGGTGCCGTCTCACTCTTGTCTTGAAGAGACCCAGGTTGTATCTATTGCTGGGGAACACCGACGCAGGTGTGTTCCACTCCTTGGCAGTTCTGAGTTGTTTGCCTCGAACGGAGACCTCGTACATCTCTTCAACCCCTCGTTTGATATAGCTCATACACGATACGAACAGGTAAACTACAAGTGTGCAAAATTTCAAGGAGATCGGATCAACGATAGGTATTCAGGTTCTCACTAATTAATTGGATAAAAAATTAAAATTAAATGCTTTATTACCTACAAATCCAATTACAGCTTTTAACTAAATTGCCAATTCAATTGTTTTTGCTAAAGTACATACCTACGTTCTAATCTTGAATTTGGTAATAGCTGCTTTTATTTTGCTTTTTAGCCTTGTTCCGCGCAGTAATCGAACCGCCCACCCGCCAAGTCACACAGCCACTGCGCCGCTGCGTTTCACCGCAGCTGTCACTTAATAATTTAATTGTACATTTCCCTCCCCGCGGCACTTTCCGTTCACTCTTGAAACTCTATTATTGCCGGTAAAAAGTGGTAAAAAGGCAGAACTCCACTGTGCTTTTTAAAAGCTTTGCACTTTTACAAAGAGTCTTAGGACTGTATCTTAATAGAGCTTTAAGCTGAGTGCAATATTTACGAAGGGACCTAGGCTTTTCCATATCATGATTGGCTAGTTTGTAGGGGTTCCTTGAGAGAATAATAAGGGAACTTCTAAGTGAGACTTGATCATCTGTTGGTTTGCAATAGTACTGAAAACACAGGGTGGAAACCCCCTTATATCAGCGAGGTGCGCAACCAGTATCGACTGGAGATAGCAATACTGCTAGTTTAAGAGTCCCGCGAAGCTCTGAATTTTGCATACAAACGCGCTTGTCGAATTTCTTTGAAACTATTCGTCAGATTATGATGAAATTTGGCATGTACAATTAAATTAACTATATCTCCTGCCCTATGTTCTTGGTTTATTAAAAAACGTGCTCAAAAGCAAATAGAGCTTTGAAAAAATTCGCATTTGTAAGGTGTCACTTTTGAACGATTTATTTAATAGCAAATCAAAAATCCCTTTTCATATGGATTTAAATTAATCCATAGGTCAAGGAAATTCTTAGTTATTTATGAATGAAAACATAAGTACGAAAATCTTTAAAAAAATGTAATTGCAATTTGTCACTCTGTAGATAACTTTAAAGGCTCGTCAGTACCTCTACTGGCTCGCTTCGTTCGTCATCTCCTTCTAAACGAAATGGCAATAGAAAACTTTTAGCCGATGCGAAGTTAGTCTAAAGTGTTCGCCAAACCCTTAAATAAATTATTGAATAAAAAAAATGCACACACAACGCGCTCCACCGACCGTAAAGGAAGAACACAGCCACTAACCGCGTGGTTTTACTCGTATTTGTGAACTATTCGTGTCGTACCGCTACTTTAACGCTACTACGTGCTTTACTTTGTCGGTCCGCCTCTCAAGCCAGAAGGAGCGGGTTCGAACCCAGCCGACGGCACGCACCAATTTGTTCATTGTGTGAACATATGTGCGTATTGTTTGTCATCTGCTACATGACTGGAGCTCGGTGTATGACGACAGGCTCGCCCCCTGTCACATTTGGGGCTGAATATCGTCCGGCGAAATGTGGGTGTTGTATTACACCTCTGCCAGCCCCCTCGGGGGAAAGGCGTGACGATATATTATGTTAGATTTGCTAAAATTTTTGTAAAAAATCCTTTCCGGAAATCCTTTTTGTAAAAAAACCGGTCATTCATAATTCTTGATTACTGATACCAATATTGCAAATACATGGCCTTCGTTACATCACAGGGTTTTACCAACAGGCTGTCGTACTTTATTAGTGCTTTTTAGTATCTTATTTAATTCACCAACAACCTCTCGCAGATACCTGTTGTAGAGAATATTCTCTACAATATAATATTTAGAATCTTAATAAAAAATTAGAAATCTTAATAGATAAAATTTAGAATCTTAAAGTATAATATTTAGAATCACTTTTAGTGCACTAGATACCTACTTACTACTACTATTTTATTTTGTACTTATTACTTACAATAGTACTTGCAGTACTTTTTACAAATTTTGCTAAATTTGTTGTTGTTCCACTTAATTAGTTTTAAAATTTGAAGGAACAGTAAATCAAATGTAAGCTTCAAACAAAGTTTTACTTAGTTATTTAGGGCCGCACTGTAAAACGACTCAGTTACGAATCTCGATTTAAAGCTCGATTTAAATCGAGATTCAAGACTGAGTCAACCAAAACCTTAAAACTAGTTTCAAAATAGCGATTCATGGCTGACCGTCGCTTTTAAAAGTGGCCGTAATCCCTAAACTAAAATATTGGATTCATAGTTGATACTTAGAGAAGAAAAAGAAAAAAAACTACAGTTTTTAGGTGTCATGGGATACACAAAGCTGCCTACGAAAGGTTTTTGGTAAATCGAAATAGCACTGTAAATTTAAACTTGTACCTATTTCCACTCAAAAACTACTGAGTTATTTTGTACGGCTTGCAAAATTGATCCCAGCATTCAACAGGCAGTTTTATTAATAATACAAATTTCAAACAGTTAAAAAGGACTGAAAATGTGTAAGTAAGTATTACCTTGTTGGTTGGTTATATAAAAGTAACTTTAAAATTCTTACCTTCAACTTCCGTTACACCACTCCGAGGCTACGATCGAAATTCGAAATAACTCTCTCACTTATAAAAACAATTATGACACGTGCGCTCAGCTCCAAGGTCCAGCGCACACTGGCTCCAAAAACCGAGTCCAAGGTACAAAGCCGCCCAGCCCCGGTGGGCGGGGACTGGGCTGGGCGGGCCGGGATCCAGCAAATCAGCTCAACTCCTGAAACTTCTTTTCTTAAGCTCGGATTGAAGACTGGCCGGCTGCGACGGGGGATTAGCCATTGGATAGTTAAAGTTTTCAGTTACTGCAAAATAAAGAGAAAACTGCGAAATGGGAAGTTAGTAAGGCAGCTGTGAGAGATGGAAGATGCTTCTGATCTTAAAGTCTTAACAATGCTTAATCAATATACAAGGTTAGTTTTAATATAATCATGCCAAAAAACAATTCCGCCTTTCTAGATACATCACACCAAGCAACCTTACAATTTCAACAGTTTCATGGATTTTATAATAGGTATTTTCTTTGAAATAAAGTAGGTTTTATGCTACTAGCTCAGATCAATCTATATAGAGGAAAAGGTGGAACACTGCGTTATATCTGGCTGAAGCCACTTCTTTTTCAATGTGTGTGCGAGGTAATGTTGCCATGAAAAACATTTACAATTGCACGAAAACTAAAATTAATTCCTAAACTCTACGTTAGCCATTTCCGTTCCAATATAGAACCTTAGGAGATTTAATATTTTTAAACTGCACATATTTGTAATAGTTTAATGTTACGGCTTTTTCAAAATTGACTTGTGAAAAACTGCACAGTTTTTACGAAATGTAGTCCCGGCCACACTTTTATAACGCACTATGTATATTTAAGTACACGAAATTACACCATAAACCAATGTACATAATATCGAGATAAGAATGACCAAGCGAGTAGCGTAGTTTTTTTGGGCCAATGTGTGAGTGTTGTGTACCTTTACGACAGTAGCGTAGTTTTTGGATGGTTTTTGGCTTCACTTAGATCAAACGCCGTGCGCCATCTTATTCTCTAGGTTGATCTGAGGCTACTAGACATAATTTTATAGGTATTCATACCTCCAGAGAGTTCCGTACTTACTGTTTATGAACGAAAAGTGACAGGCCAACTTTTTTATACTAGGTAGTGAGCGTGACAGGTACGACTTTTACTAGGGTGCATCATACATTTTGGTCATTTAGAACCTAACAGTTGGCTCTTATATTTGTCGACGCATGCAACGTTTTTTCAGCCCATCCGGATATTTCATTTACCAAAGGTAGGTAAGTGTAAATTATACGTGGGAAAATAATAAGTATAAGAATAAAATAAGATTAAAATTAACTTATAAAACTTATAAAAGAAGGAACGCAGGACAGTCATGAGCCTAGTGAGAGTCGGTCGACCAAAAATGTATTGCGAAGCAAAATTCGTCCTCCGTCCGAATCGAAAGCATCAATGAGAATAATAATAATAATAAATAATAAATTCGGGACACTTCTACACACGGTCGCTTGACCTCAAACTAAGCAAAGCTTGTACTATGGCTGCCAGAGACTGATATACATAGTTAGAAATTTTTAAATACATACCTACATAAATAGATATTTACACCCAGACATAGAACAAACACTAATGTTCATCACATAAATGTTTGCCCTAGGTGGGAATCGAACCCACGCCGCCAAGATCAGAAGGCAGGTTCACTACCAACTGAGCCAACTCTCAAAAATTAACGAGAACCGGTTGAGAAATACGACATGTAGAGGAGAACAGCTGGACATACAAAAGCGTTCATGCGGTTTTTTTTTTTTTTTGACACTTCCACACACGCTCGCCTGACACCAAACTAAGCAAAGCTTGTACTATGGCTGCCAGAGACTGATATACATACTTAGATATTTTTAAATACATACATAAATAGAAATAGATATTAACATTAATTCAAACATTATAGCAAACAACATTATATATTTTGATAAGTTGAACATGAAAATCAGTTATCCTATCGATATCGATCGCTTTTGATAGTTTTTTCGCTTTTTGGTTTGACTGGTTTATTTTTCTTTTCACAGGTTCACTCGAATAGAAATATAAAATAAAACACAATAGGCAATTTGGATGAGATTATGGTTATAGCTCGTACGTAACTTACGTTTTGCTTTAGGAATTATCCTTGAATGTCCATTCTATTAAAATAACTACCTACGGAAAGGGTTCGAAAAGGTACGGAAACAGCAAATATCTGTAAGATATAATTATGTCTGGATTTTCCGCGACGATTTTCACAATCATTTGGAAACGTTTCCGATTGAGTCTCGCAAATTTCAAACTTAAATTGTTTGAATCTCAGTCTACTTTTTTACCTTTTGGAATAGGGAATCGACCTATGCCTATAAATTTTAACCTATGCCGGTTGGAAGCTGTCTTCCGACCAATTAGAATAGCCTTGGTTCGATAATTACCTATAGCCACAGAACATATAGCAATACTACATATAGAATGGCCACTGTTACCCCCCGACCAATCGGGGCTTCCTCACCCCGCCACCGATTCAGAGCTGTCGAGGAGCTGACTTGAGCACGGGACACGCAACACCCTATTCGGAGATTTGAGATTTTCATCTCACTTTTTGTCGTCCTTGTTGCTCTCGTTTGAAACTTCATAGGTGTGAGAGTGACCAAGATAAAATCTCATCTCATCTCACGCGCAGGAATAGCCCCCCTGGACGTGACGACGCAGTGTGACGGTTGTAATTTAAAGTTGACGTTTTGAAGTAAACCTACGGTTAACATACCTTTCACACACGGCTGACACGACACACTTCATGATTATATTACGTTTATATTATAATTAACATTTGTGTTTGCTCTATGTCTGGGTATTAATATATTTGTATTTAAGTATGTATTTAAAAACATCTAAGTATGTATAGCAGCCATAGCCATACAAGCTTTGCTTAGTTTGGGGTCAGAAGACCGTGAGTGGAAGTGTCCCGAATTTATTTATTATTTATTTATTTATTATATTTATGTTATTATTGATACCAGTTCTAATAAGATTTTTTCAACATTCATTTAGTTACACCTTTTCCCGCAGAGCTAGCCAGATACCATTTCTCTCCACTTACTAACGATCCTGGCACACATACTAATTTGTAGATTCATTTTAAATTTACAACACATTCTTACTTCTATGGGTCTATGGGAATTATTAAAGTATCATCCGTAGCTGGTATCATTCCGTACTGCTTTTGAAAACACGCGCACAAGCTCACCAAAGCTGGCCTGCTGTTAAAATTATTGCGTTACAAAGCGCTACACTTCAATTAGACAAGTAATTTATCGCAGGTTTCAAATTTTGTTGCAACCTTTTCATCATTTGATTCCTTTAGACTTGGGAATTTCTACCACTTTGCAACTAGTTATCTCATTCATTAACTTCATCATCAATCATAACACCGAAAAAAAGGTCTTTTAGGTTTCTAAATAGTTCTGCAATGTGTCTTTTTTTATAATAGCCCTTTCGGAACGTTCCAATACAATTGTGCGGGTCACAAAGTTGAGTATAGCTAATTAGTTTTACGTTGGCAATGGACGGGCCTAGTATCGTATGATTGTGCGGAATATGAACTTACACCTCTCGCGCAAATTTTGTCCGACGCACAGTCGGCGAGCAGGTTTCAACCTGTACAGTTCGTGACTGATTGCGCTCCCCGAGTTGGCCAAAGTAAGTACCTATTATTGTTTTATTTTCTAAGTGTAGTAATATACGAGTTATTGATTAGAAAAATAGTTAAACATACGATGTTTTTGTGATAACAGTGACGATTGGCAAGCAAACGCTTCGGCGTAACGGCCTAACGAACTTTATTGTCACAATTGTATCGACGTGGGCCCTACATTACCTCATGCGTATTTTAAGTTACCAATGATTATTAATTTTTCGCAGTTTTCGCGCCATGTTTCCGGTTCTAAACGACGCTGCTATCATAGCAATACTCAATGACTCTGGGGAAGAGGACGATGACAACGACGAAATCGATTTGGACAACTTTATTGAAGAAAACTCCGAATATCCAAGTTCTTCTTGTTCTGATGAAGGCGAGGAAAATGGTGACGATAATATACCTCTGAGTATGCTAGTGGGATAGCAGAAGAAGCCTTTCAATGGCAAACCTCTTCCAAAAGAAGCTGTTCGTGATCCAGGAGATATTAAAACTCCATACGAATATTTCGAGCGCTATGTTCCTGTCGAGCTCATGGAACAGATGGCTTTGACCACAAATCAATATTATATGGCCAAAACTGGTATACAAATGAAACCTGTTTGATCCTTGCTGGGTAAAAAATAGTTTTTTGGAATACATACCATTGTTAGGTGTATAAAATTTCCAAGACTGAAGATGATTTGGAACGAAAAGCACAGCTATGACCCGATTGCAAATGCAATGTCTAGGGAACGGTTTTTCCTTCTCAGGACAAACTTGCATTGTGTAGACGTTACAGCGGTGAATCAGAGTGATGAACAAGCCAAAAATAAATTATGGAGGGTGCAGCCTGTTATTGATGCCATTCGAAACAGATGCCTGCAGTTGCCAAGAGATGCTGGTAACTCTTCAATTGACGAACAAATGATACCTTTTGAAGGTCGATGCGATTTGAAGCTTTTTGTTAATTATTATTAATGTAAAACTAGTACAAAGCTGTGTTTGTAATTTCTAATAAATATTTTTGTATCTCTCAGGGTTATTTCATTCATGGTCTCTTTTCAGAAAAAAAACGGATAAAAGGAGGTGTTAGGCCCAATTTGATACAACTGTGACAATCACTATGGTACGTAGGAAATAAAGGGCCCAGTATGATACAATTGTGACCCTCACAATCGTACGTAATTAATGAAGGGCCCAATTTGATACAATTGTTTGTACATGAATTTTCCAAGATGGCAGCGGAAAATCTGGAAAATTTAAGCAGATTCGGAATCTGCGGTCCCAAATTACCTAAGATTCAAGTTCAAAATTACAAATTTCTTTGTAGTTTGAGCGCCGGTCCGAAAGGGATAGTACTGACCATCTAAACCAAAGCTGATATTTTTAGGCTTACAAATTCCCTGTACGACTGCTATTTTAGCTCACTCCCTTAATCCGAAGTAGTGCCTGGGTGGGGCGGGCGACTCAGGCTCTACTCCACTGACATTCCTTTGACAGTTCGCTCGCAAAATGTCACACAGCAGAGCATAGACTGCATTTTTTTAGCCAATGTGTTGCTTACACATTAGCTTAGAACACTCCCAACTAATTCACCTAACCTAACCGACAAAATCGGTTCATCCGTTCGGGAGATACGATGCCACACATAAGACACGTCAAACTTATAACACCCCGTGTTCAAAACTAAAGGAACAGGAAAAGGAAGAAGTATTTTTTACAAGAAGCTGCATAAAGACCAAAGCAAACGAAAGCCAACTATATGCTGTTGCTGCGTCACTTTTGTTTTTATTGAAACAAAACGGGACGCAACGTATTCTGTGGCATTCGTTGGCTAGGGCTGTACCGAGCTTACGACAATAACAATTATCAAATATGGTTGTACTATACGCGCCATCTACTGATTGTAAGTTTCAACAGTGCGTCAACGTTCCACTTTACGTGTTTGTAATATTTACTTACCTACTTGAAATAGTTAATAGTAGGTAATAATAAACAAAATAATATTACGAAAATGTTCAGCTGACGTTAAAAGTTAATAAGCACTTCTTGTTATAGAAGCACCTACTCAGAACATTTAAACTTTTCTACAGAAATAACACAGCAAAAATATAGCTTACGTTTAACATCCAACGAGCCCCACTGCCGGCAGTTGGGACAAAAATTAAAACGTCCTCCTTCTTGTTAATAATAATAGCGACAATGGATGTTGAACGTCAGTGTGGGCACGACTTATCGCGTTTTTTTACAACGGCATTGAACATTTTTATGACGTTAATTTGCATTGATGTAGACCGTTCAAGTATGGCCACCTAACCTAATTAGGTGGCCATACTTGAACGGTCTACATCAATGCACATTAACGTCATAAAAATGTTCACATAACCTAATTAGGTGGCCATACTTGAACGGTCTACATCAATGCACATTAACGTCATAAAAATTTTCAATGCCGCAAATATCAACGGAATAGTTGTCGCGATGATGATTATTGGCGTATCCCTTTAGTGTGGCCGGAACATCAAAATAAAGAATGAGAAGCGTATCGCCTACGTTAAGTAGGTACAGCCAGCTAGAAAGATGGGATGGGATCTTAATAAATAAATAGAAAGGCCTAGACAGTAGCGGGCCCTGCTTAGGGACTCAGGAATTCCCCCCAAAATCATCAAATTCCACACTCCACAATTATTCTGAGGGCGCTCCTCGACGAGCCGTATTTTTACTGCAATACTGGCCCGGCATTACTGGCAACATTGCCAACTGTAGCCCGGCCACCATTCGCCGTGCTAGAATGCCAAATTGTCGTACAGACGATCAGGGTCAGACTGAGCTGAAAGGGCCCGGGTGGCTCCCCACAAGCCAGGAGCCCGAGACGGGATGAAACCCCCAATCTACCTACCGTCTGGCTTAAGATTCAAGATTCAAGATATTTTATTTGCAACCATACAGTACAAGATGTTAAAAATATGAGTACATAGTCCAATGGACCCTGTCGGGCTCTGCAAGATTTGGTAGAGAGGAGGAGGCTACTTTATATAGAAAAACTTGACTAAACTTGGCTTGCGGCAAGCCCCGCAAGCCAAGTCCGAGGGGGGTCTGCGCCGGCTGGGGCCCGGCAGGCAAATGCCACCCTGGCTTTAATATGACCAGTCCGACCGTGCAGACGATATGACCATACCACACTCAAAATATTGTCGCAATGTTGCCGAACCAGTATCACTGGGCCAGCATAGTTTCAATTGATATTTGGTACCCAGCCCAACGGCCCAGGGACCCTATTCGGAGATTTGAGATTTTCATCTCACTTTTTTTCGTCCTTGTTGCTCTCGTTTCAAACGTCATAGGTGTGAGAGTGACCAAGATAAAATCTCATCTCATCTCACTCACAAGAATAGCCCCCCTGGCAATATTGCGCATTCTGTCATCATCAGCCATGCTAGAAATTTGTTTTTAAAGTTACGGGCCAGGGGGGTTATTCCTGGAGGGCTACTGGGACCCTATTCGGAGATTTGAAATTCTCATCTCACCTTATTTTGTCCTTGTTGCTCTTGTTTGAAACGTCATAGGTGTGAGAGAATAGGCCCACAGTACACACTACACAGGGGGCCAATGAACGAACAGTACGGTAAATATAGTAGGTACCTAGGAGGTATTTATCTAGTTCTTAAATCTGAAACCATGAACTTAAAAAAGAAACAAGCTATAAAATTAATAAAAATCCATTTCATACTTCTGAGATTTCATTGACCATAATTTTCAACAGCAGAGCCATCTATTGTTTGATATTACATCTGTGTAAACTAGGACACCAAAATAGGTACCCCATTGAAATACGACATTCGATACATAGCCGCTTGTATTTTGTAAAATTAGAACGTGTCCGATCAATAGTTCTCGCTTACTATGATTTGAGAAGATGGCGCAGGTGTAGCAGCAACGCAGTCAGTGGTTGTACTTTTATGGAAATAATAATTAATATTGAAAACAATACGAAATCATATGATATTGAATATAACCAAAAAAATATATGAAAAGCATGACAGTATTTTAATTTTTTTTCTAATTTTAATTCAAGTTTCAAACTGAGAGTAGAGATCATGACTGCGTAAGCATAGTAAAGCGGCTGGAAGCAGCTTGCGAGGGAATGAGGTCGATGAACACCGCCATCTTGCGTGCGCGGTGTCATTTAAGTTGAATGGCGAGACGTCGAGTTGGTGTAGTAATTTTGTGTTTGGTGAAGATTTTCATTGCGACGACTCAAAGTTACTGAAATACGAACTATACAAAGTGTTTGGATTCATAATCGTAAGTACTTTAACAACCCGTACAGTAATAATGTGGCGGAAAATTCAAGATATAAATTTCGTGGTTAGAAGTTCCTCTTTGGCGTCACCGCGTCGCGTCCCCAATATATTCCGGCCACATTCAGCTTCCCGGCAATCGATTTTTACCGCGTTCATAGATACAGTAATGTTTATTATCACCAAATATCAATTGAAACTATGTGTTTTTCAGGTAAATGTATTCATATTGCTGCGAGAAACTTGTATTATGATACGTTAAAACAACAACGATGGGTGACGACGTGAAGCAAGTGAAAGTAGACAACTGGGGGATATATTTCCTCCAAAGGTTGAAGCACTTTTTCAATCGCACAGACTACTGTGACTTGACTCTACAATTCCAAGACAATGCCCAGCTGAAAGTGCACCGTTTAGTGCTCAGTGCTTGCACCGAGTACTTCGAGCTATTGGAAAGAACATGCGAAATGTACGAGGACTGTTTAGTCATGCCAGAAGACCTGCAGGCTGACATCGTCGTCCCAATCGTGAATTTCATGTACACAGGTCAGTTAGAATTCAAAATGGATCTTCTTGAGAGATTACACCAATGTTCTGAAATAATGAACATGCCCGTTTTAACCAAACTTCTCGACTCACACCGGCCAAAGCCTAAGGTCACACAAACTCAAGTTCAAAGTTACACACCAACCATGTCTATGAAAAAACCTGTGAAACATTTGGAAGGTGTTAAACAGACGATTAAAAGCGTTAGCGCCACAGAAATCGTCACAACTACTCCCATAACATACAAGAGGTGTCACAACAATATCATAACTATTCCAGAAAAAACTACAATTTACAGGGACAAAAAAGTTTACCTGCCTTTAAATAAGTCTTCAAATAATGGTTTCCGTGCATACCGTGAACCATCACCAATACCACTTGATCAGAGGTATAGCAAAAAGGTGGTCTCAGGCGAACCTCGCCCTACCCGTTATGAGCTACCGGAAGAACTAGATACGGATAACATTTTTGAGAACTCTTTCTGTAATATTTCCTACACCTCACAGCCTTTACAAGTACATCCAGAAACTAGAAAACAATATGCAAAGCGCCCTAAACTTGGTGATGCTTCTACATCTAAGAAGTTTGGAGGGAGCACTATAGACATACTGCAGTGTAAGAAACCAATTAAGCCACCACAAGATCCTTTATTTCAAGATACTACAATTGCAGATGAAGATTTGTTTACAGAACAATTTGCTAGTAAACCAGGACCTTCCAGAGATACCAATCAACTGTTTGACCAGATTTTAGAAAAAAATCAAGACAGCAAACTGACTATTGAAACAAAGAATACAAAATCACCTGCAAACTTAGATCATGCTAAGATTATAAGTGAAGTACTTAAAAAGTATCCTCATTTGGTAAAGAGTAACAAAAACATTAAACTAAAAATTCTTAACACTCCTAGTAAAGGTACCAGAAGACAGAAAACTTCACCAGTTTCTGTTGCACCCAAACCAATCAAACTTGAAAAGGAAGTAGATTTCACATATGAAACTGATGTTCTGGATTCTATGCAAGCTGCAAAATTGATTGCTCTGGGAGCAGAAAATACTGATGGTCCTTGGATATGTCTCATATGTGGTACACCTGGAAAAGCCATGAACTTCACCAGCTACTATAAATTTAGACGTCATCTTGTTGAGGTTCATAATGAGAAGCCGGTCTTAAATATTTGTGAATACTGTGGTCAGAGATCTACAAAGAGAAACTATTTACTGCACCATTTGTATACCAAACACGGTGTGGAGCCACCACCACAATATCGTTTTCCAAAATGTAACAACTGCAGTTATGTTGCACTAACTGAAGCTCTCCTTGTTAAACATAAATTGTCACACATTGAAGTTAAAAAATTCCGTTGCAATGTTTGTCCTGCTGCTTTCCATTCATCCTTACAGCTGCTGGCCCATATTCAAAACACTGGACATAAGTACTCTGCAGACAGAAAATCAAACTTCCAGTGTATTTACTGCCAAAAGAACTTCTTGAGAGAAACCAACCTTTGTGCTCATTTAAAGACAAGTCATAAACTTGAAGCAATACAAGATGGCATCATTGATGACTCTGATGAAGAACAAGAAGAAAAGAAAGCTATTGTAAAATCTGAACCAGTATTGAATGATTTCCAAGACTTGGATATTCAATACCAAATTCAACAGAGGCCTGATGGAAATATAAATATTGTCACCAAAACTACTCCTGAAAAGACACCAAATGCAAAGCAAACTATTCTCAATTCTGGTTTATCTGGACAGGTATCTGTACTAGCTCATAAAAATAAAGCTGCGAAGAAACCCCAGAATACTGAAATTGAATATATTCAGGATGTAAATCTGACAACAGAGAATGATACGCATGAAGAAATTGTTATGATAGATAACACTGAATATATTATGAGAGATAACCAACTTATTCCTAGAAAATCAAAGGAAATTACTGAGGAATATATTTTATCTGATCATGGCCTTGAGTCTGTGACACCCACAACATCAATGGAATATACAAATCCAGATAATATACAACGCGCAAACATTTTGCTCAAGAATCCAGATAACATGGCTGAGTCTATACCAATATATGTGTCAAATGAAGAAGAATATAAAGCTTTAATTTCTAACCAGCCCATTATATTTGATAGTGGTGATTCAAACAAAACATTGACAGTGCTGACTGCTCCACATACGTCTACTTTAGAAACTACTACAATTGACTTGGACACCACTCAACCAAATGATATGATGATTATCCAAGACAATTATCCCCTAAATGTTTCTGAGGCTGTAGCTTCAAATAACTCAAACATAGTAGTTGTATACAGCCATCAAGTTGGTGGTGATAATAAGCAATACCAACTTCTCACTACACAAGGCTTAGGACCACAGTTTGTCCAGTCATCAGCAATCATAACACAAAATTTTGAAACAGTCACAACAACTACTCCGATCATGAATACACAGGCATTAGAAAAACAAGTTGAAGAAGTCTGGCAGAGTGATCTACATCAAATTGTGAATACTGATCATATTGAAATTACACCGATGACAGTCAATCAAGCAGTGGAAGAATCACCTAATAAAATGCAAGTATCAAATATTGTAGAATCCAACATAGACTTAAATGACCTTCCTCAGGTAGAACTTCCATCAAATGTTAAGGAAACTACTGATAATACCACAAATATTTCTTCTGCTAACCAGAATCAAGAAGACATGATCACAGAAGAGATAATGCCAACTAGTTTAGGTGAAAACAATGTGCAAAACACATCCGTAATGGAGATCAGCAATAATACTCTGATAGAACACAAAGTAGAAGAAACTGTAGATTCTAATGAGCCTCCTGAAATGGCAGGCAATAATATAATGGACCAAGAAGAGATTGATTCAAAAACTGCTGCAGTTGAAGATACAGAACTTATGGACACATACACAGATGCAGATTATGTAGAATCACCGACATATTCACAAACAGGACTAACCATTGAATCTGTGGTTGAAGAAATGGATGTATCTGAAGAGCACCAATCTTCTGCAGAAGAAGAAAATGTTCAGGAGGAAAAACAAGAAATTTCCTCGGTATCCAATGTTTGTAAAGATACAAACAATACTGAGCAAATAGTTGAAGCTGAACAAGCTCATATAAATTCTAAATGGTCAGAAGAAACTCCAACAGAAATAAGTTCTCATGATCACAGCAGTACAAAAGTTATCAACGAACAAGACAATTTAGAAGTAGAAGAATCAATTGAAAACATTCAACAAGAGGTAGAAAAACAGATGGCAGAAGTACATACAGAACAAGAAATCTCAGAGGAAATAACTGAACATGAGATCACAGATGATGGCGACATAGGGACCTCTTCACAAGATGAATCAGACTATGTTCAAGAAAATCCTGTTTCTGTAATTGTTGATCCTGTGGTTGCGCAAGAAAAAATTTCTTCTTTATTAAATGATTGGGAAGATTCACAGGAAGAGAATGGCTCTGCAAATGAGAATACACCTACTGTGCCAGATGAAAGTGATGAAAATGCTCCTCCCAAGCCTTCTAAAACTAAAAACGCCGATAAGCAAGACAAAATCAAAAGTCTAGTTAGTGATTGGGATGAAGATGAGGATGAAAATAAAGAATGAATTTTGATGACAAAAAAGTATACCCGCAAACATAACTTAGTGGAAAAAACACCATAGAAGCAGTAGTTAGTTTAAGATTAGTTGTATGTTTAAATTATGAAATTATATCACATAAGTATGAATATGTATAATTTAAAAGTTTATATTAGAAAGCAGACTTAGATATTAAGGGCACAAGTTTTTATTTTGTGGGTTAATTTTTTATTGTGTACAGTTTAGTTGTTGTGTATTGTCCTTACTTTCTAGAATACCGAAATCAAATAAATTATATTTATATTTGACATAAAGAATAATACTGTCATACATAAGTTACTAATCAGTGCTTTAGCTACATTGTAATAACAAATTGAAAGATAATATAGCTATTAAATTTTTGTACTTTTTACAAACAAGAGGTTTAGAATCTGCAACTGTCCAATGTTTATTTAGATCTACAACTATGTAAAAGCAAACTTGACATTTGTTACATATCTGATTTTTTTATGGTAATTATCATTGGTTGCATTACATGTATGCCATATTTTACAAAATGTAGTTGAACATCTAGAGTGTGTCTCCTACACTTGCTTTTTTGAAAAATTACGCAAAAACATTGAAACAAAGGGTGTGGCTATACACTTTTTATTTTCAAGCTGCATGAAAAACATTCACTGTGTAGGTGAAGAGGAAAAAGGTTTGTTTTAGTTTCAACCAACATGTTCGCAGAATGTGTGTCTATAATTTTAAAATTATGTGTAATCTGAAATATTTTAATATGCAGCGGACAGTTTTTGAAACCACATGTTTATTTGTAATGGGTTTTTGTGTAATGTTTAAAACAAGCAACGAGCGCCGGATAACCTGGCTTAAAAAGGGAGTCTATAGATATTTGTATTGTAATATTGTTGACTATCATTAATTCATTATTTGACCTGAATTGTAAAGGTGGTTGAGTATGCCTTCTCATTTATTTCTAGGATATCTTAATAGTTAACACTTACTTTTGTAAAGTATGAAGTTGGTTTCTATGTATTTTATGTAAAGCTTCTGGTGTTTATTTTACACCTTTATATTGTAGTAACAATGGATTTTACTTGTGTAAATAAATTATAACCAAACCAATAAGTTTTTATTTAAGCTTTCCCTAACTTGAACTAACTTAGGGCCTTTCTATAGAAAATCAATTAAAATTATTTTGTATGAAGGTGGTGTGGTAGCTGTCAGATTCCTGTTTTGATTCCACTGTGACAAAGTAGCACCATCTATAATAATCTAACAAAGATTAGTATAAATAAAACAATTTTTCTGTTATAAAAATAACTTTATTTACTAAATAGTCAATGATGCAATTCAATGTGCTAGGAATAAATGGCTAGAATACTTGAATATTAGGTACTTGCATTTTTTGTTTAATTACTATCAGAATAATACTCATGAATACTAGCAATAATATTCATTTTTAATTTCCAGTTAAAAAATCATAATTAGTATTTTATATTACATAAACAGTTTAATCAATATATACGGGAAGGCGAGTGGGGGCGCCACTATTAGTTTTTTTGGTGTGCGTAACTTCAGCTTCCTCATAGGTGATAGAATAGTTTTACCTATGCCAATATTTAAAGCATAATAGCTGCAATCAAATATCCTAGTCTTAGTTTAGCTGCCACAAGAACTTCGATAATATGAGCCATTTACTATGTGTCAGCTGGAGTGACACAACCTCAGCTCGCACATCCAGTACAGGCAAACCAGTGAGGTTAGGGTTTTGGACAATAACTAGAAAATTAAAGCATAATAGCTGCACAAGGTAGGAAAAATCTGAACGATGCTACTCAAAACATGTAGAAGCTATGATCAAAAAACTGTGTGTAAGCTGGTGTTGTGTCACTTCAGCTACTCATCTCATATCTTCCAAACGAAAGAAGGTATGATTATGCATTTTAGCTCAAATTTTAAAGCATAATTGCTGCCATTGGCAGCAAAATTTTCAAGTCTCTGGGTTATATACTTTCCGAGTTATAAGCTAATACCTATGTGTAAGCTGAAGTTGCGTCACTTCAGCTGACACATGTTGAATCGACGAAACTATCAAACGTAGAGTTTTCATTTAAAGGGCAAAAATTAAAGCATAATTGCTGCCATAGGCAGCAAAATTTTCAGATTCCTAGACCTCGTAGTTTCCACGTAATAATCAAAAAACAGTTTTCGCGCCAAAAAATTCAAATTTTTGCTTAAAAGCGGCGTTGCCGTTCCGTGCGGTACATTATTGCAATTCAATTTGATCTTAGCGCGCATAGTGTTAAAAGTCATTTTAACTTGTGTTCAAAATTCTTTTAGTTTTGTTTAGACTGAGAGCCCCTGAACCATATGGAACTAAGAATGCACCTGTAAAAT
This sequence comes from Peribatodes rhomboidaria, assembly GCA_911728515.1. Lineage (NCBI taxonomy): Eukaryota > Metazoa > Arthropoda > Insecta > Lepidoptera > Geometridae > Peribatodes > Peribatodes rhomboidaria. The sequence continues at coordinate 5,264,246 of OU452181.1, read as the reverse complement.
TTGAAGGCAGATTCTTATGACCTTAAACAACGACGAAGGTTATTGGTTTTGGCGTGGCTTGTTCTCTGTAATTTGGCTAACAAAAAACGACTGAGAGCCGCTGAACTATATGAAACTAGGTATGTATGTTATTTTAAAGATAGATTCTTATGAACTTAGAAGACGAGATAACTAGACTAGGAGCTCCCTGGTCTTCTGATTCTTCATGGAACAACTGAAATAACACTGAAGTAGTTATCGAATACAGATACTTACCTACTTACAGGCTATGGAAACTGACGTGGTTTTCACACATTATGATTTTATGTAACGGGAATCACTTACTTATGCGGTTGAAACAATAGTCGGAATACGAGTAATTCCCGTATCATAAAATCAAAGTACTTACAGACTATTAAAATACATTTTACTATCTCTTACCCACACATTAAACATTTATCTTCTTGATTGAATCAGGCGTTACTTTGCGGAAGTTCATCTTCAAACTTGTTAAACACCTACACTACTTACTTACACTAGATATTGTCCAAGTAACAAATTTATCTTCTTTACTATACAGTGGTTTGTCTTTCTTCTTTATTTTAATTTTTTAATTTTTAAATCAGTAAATGTACTAGATGGCACGCGAAGGCTGTAGCGGGGTGGTGGGGCAAAAAAACTGGTTCGCCATGCCACTGTCTACCTCGCGCCTGTGACGTCAAGCAGCCATTATCTGTCGCGCGACGTCTTTTGTTAGCCAAATTACAGAGAACAAGCCACGCCAAAACCAATAACCTTCGTCGTTGTTTAAGTTCATAAGAATCTGCCTTCAAATTTTACAGGTGCATTCTTAGTTCCATATGGTTCAGGGGCTCTCAGTCTAAACAAAACTAAAAGAATTTTGAACACAAGTTAAAATGACTTTTAATACTATGCGCGCTAAGATCAAATTGAATTGCAATAATGTACCGCACGGAACGGCAACGCCGCTTTTAAGCAAAAATTTGAATTTTTTGGCGCGAAAACTGTTTTTTGATTATTACGTGGAAACTACGAGGTCTAGGAATCTGAAAATTTTGCTGCCTATGGCAGCAATTATGCTTTAATTTTTGCCCTTTAAATGAAAACTCTACGTTTGATAGTTTCGTCGATTCAACATGTGTCAGCTGAAGTGACGCAACTTCAGCTTACACATAGGTATTAGCTTATAACTCGGAAAGTATATAACCCAGAGACTTGAAAATTTTGCTGCCAATGGCAGCAATTATGCTTTAAAATTTGAGCTAAAATGCATAATCATACCTTCTTTCGTTTGGAAGATATGAGATGAGTAGCTGAAGTGACACAACACCAGCTTACACGCAGTTTTTTGATCATAGCTTCTACATGTTTTGAGTAGCATCGTTCAGATTTTTCCTACCTTGTGCAGCTATTATGCTTTAATTTTCTAGCTATTGTCCAAAACCCTAACCTCACTGGTTTGCCTGTACTGGATGTGCGAGCTGAGGTTGTGTCACTCCAGCTGACACATAGTAAATGGCTCATATTAACGAAGTTCTTGTGGCAGCTAAACTAAGACTGGGATATTTGATTGCAGCTATTATGCTTTAAATATTGGCATAGGTAAAATTATTCTATCACCTATGAGGAAGCTGAAGTTACGGACACGTTTTTTTGAAACAATAGCTAAAGCCTCTCATTTGCAATTATAGTTCGTTCATTTTGCCGCATCTGTATATAAACTGATCATACTATTCAGTTAGTACCTATTACCCCTAGTAATAAGGTTTTATTGTCCATTCAATATGTAAAAAAAAATAATTCAAAAGCCTAAAATAAGAGATATTACAAACGAGCTGCACTACTAAGTTAACTTTTTTTACAATGTTAATGCAACTGTCAGATTGCTTTAGCTTGACTCCGGGCATAGTTTCTTCCTTGTACTAAATAGGTAGATACTAAAAACAATATTTGGAATATATTTATTGGAATATACATTACAAATTCTGATCTGCAATCACAGAAGTAATTTCGAAATAAAAATCACAATTTTAATGGTAACACTCGAGAGGAAGGTTAGCATAAGTTACATTCTAACAATAACTAAAATTGACCGAGTCCTCGATCAAGTACAGACTTGACCGAAGGTACAAGTGGTATATTGTCAATACATAAATGCAAGATACAAGAAATAATATATATACATTAGAATGTATTAAGTATTTAATTATGTACAATTAAATGAGTAGTAAACACAATTAAAATAATTATAGAGAACCTAATCAATATGTAGCCAATAGTTAAAACTTTTATTCACATGACAGCATTTCTAAATGCAGAGTAGGCAGGTGCAATGTGCTAGTATTTTAAAATGAATTTGATATAGCTATAAACAACTCGTCTAATGTCCAGACCAAAGTAATTAAGAGTGATAACTTAATATGAATGCAAGTATTGTTAGAAAAAAAACCCTGCAAAGCTAGCATGGGCCAGAGACAAATTGTTTTTCATCACTTTTAACTAGCGAGAAAGAGTCAAACATATCTGTTTACTAGCTTTTTTGCATCTAAGAGTTGATAAAAACAGTGGAAAGGTTATTTCTCCACACCACATGCTAGGCCTGCTGTAGTTTTAGTCTTGAGTAAAAATATTAGCACAGAAAACTGCTTCAAAAACAGAACTGCACACCCATTTTGAAGAACCCATTGTTACCAATTATCAAAATTATTGTGTATATCTTGGTGATAATGTGAGTGATCCAAAGATATAAATCTGTACAGTATACTATACCTACTTTAAAACTGACCAGTCTACCAGAACAAATTCATAGCCTTTGCCACTACTTTAAATGTTAGAACCTGACAACTTGTACAAAATTTAACAACTTAGTTACTAGAAAATATGGCTATTAATGTTTCTCCACACCGAAACTTCTTATGTCCATAGCTTAACTGGTGTCTCACTATTTGGCTCATGAATTTAAATTTGCATTTTAAGTAACAACATAATATAATTCTACAAACATTATTTACAAAATAAATTACAATATTTACATTTTAACTCATGGATCAGTTTATTTCCTAATCGGATATGGAGACTACTACATATTTCACCATATATGAGAGGAAAACAAAGCCTACAAGCACAAATAGGTTTGTTAGAATGGAGTGCATGTTGGACTGGTGGTCCGATGTGACCTCGCCTTCGGCCGCCTGCGGCTGAGCCTGCAGCATAGCTTCTTGCCGCTGCTTCAACAGCAACTCAATCTCTTCCACATAGTCAGGAAACAATTCACAGAACATCTTATTCTTGATGTTTATTTCTAACGACTCGACTGCAAAACATCGCTTCTGGTAATCTGAAGTTTCCATAGAGCCGAGTGTAGGTGTCTTCTCCAGCATGAAGCTCAGCAATCCCGTGAGGATGGTAGAGATTGACCACGCCGGGTTCCACGTGTCCGGATGGAAGTCGGTGATGCTTAGACACAGTCGCGTGTTCGTCTTGAACCTTCCGTTCGGTGTGATCATGTAAATAGAAGGCGGTTTGAAGGGAAACTCCCTAGGAAACATTATCTTTCCGTGATAGTATCCGCCTTCGTATGGACTCTTTTCGGGCCCTTTCACAACATAATGCCATTCTAATATGTTGGAAGGCACTGGCTCCGCTGTTACATATGGAATGGGGTCGTTTTTTAGCCGTAGATAGTCCTGCTTCAGTCTACTCGTGGCTCCAGTTACTTTTGTTTTCGCCATGTTATTGCATATGATTCAACGCAAAGAAGTACTATGTATTGCAAGTCTCGTTAGTAGAACGAAAACACTTAAATAATGTATTTTTATACACATAAAATAATTATTTACTAGTTTTGAATCTTCGAACAAATCACGAAAAAAAATAATAGAATTACGTCAATTTGCTTTTGCTTGGTTGCATGTTTTTTTTTAATATTTAATGTTGCCAGATGATGAAAAACATGAAAAGATAAGGAAAAGATGATATCTCTGGGAAACACCAAAAAGCTGTTTTTGCAGTTCCATACCACAACCTATAGTAATCTATAAACCTAAAATCAATAATGAAAAGTTTTTCATTTCAATTTTTTTAGAGACCACTGTGTTTTAAATAAAACTAAATTAAAAACTGATTAAAATATTTTCACAAGGTGAAAGTGAAGTAACTTTATAAAAAAAGTCTTTGGTAAAAGAAAGTTAGTTCTAGTAGCCCAGTAGTGTCGTATGTGTCAATATTAGTACTGACAGACTGACACTGACATTTAAAAGCTGAAAACTTTTTTTAAATTACGCTTTGGTTATGCAAAAAGACTCCATTTAACCTTACCAAAAAAGCTGGAATGTTTTGACAAGACTTTCATGCAATCTTCAAATTAGCCTAGCGGGTGATCCTGTGAAGTCAGGTAGCGGAAATCGTATACCATACCAATCAAAAACCAATATTAAACTGTAAATGAGTTAGTTCGATGATCTGTTTGTTTGTTACGCTTCCGCGTTAACCAGCCGATCATTAAATTTTGCATTCACGCTATCAAGGATACAAAAAAGAAACGAGTATTTTGTACTTCGGGGCGCAGCTAGTATGTCTAACACTCATGATGTAGAAAGAATACCTTTAGTTTATGTAAGTAATCATTACAACATCTCAAAACAAAATAAGCTAATGATGTCCAATCATATTTTGTCCAACCCCAAGAGAAATAAAATGCACCAAAACAAAAATAAATTATTTATTGCCAACAAACGAAATTAACATCACAATATTAACAATATAATAGTCAATATTCTGGTAAGTCTTTTAAAGTATTTTGCTACAAATACTAAAGCATATATTAAAACTAAAATACCAGGGACAAGGCACTAGACACTCCGGAAATAGACAAATCTAAAGATACTATTCCGCATCTAACCGTAATGGCAGCAGCAGATGACGACATTTCTGGTTTGTATTTGTATATATTTGTATGAGATGCGTTCCGACGCGAGCGACATGAAGCAGACATATCTGCCGCTGGTGTCATGTTGCTCGCTGCGAAACCGTCTGAAAACTGCCGTCTGCGGTCGGTCGCGGAAAGGTACCATAAGACACCTCGCAAACCAAAATCAACCAAGTCTTTTAGGCGGTAGCATAGAAACACTAACATACATACATACTTACATACGCTCGAAAATATTAGCCTCTTTCTGGATAGTCAGGTAAAAACTAGTATTCTTTCGTGGTCTCACATCGATAGGTCGAAAGTTCAGTTCTATCATTTATAACAGCACTATAGTGTTACCACGTTTCCGCATGAGGAATCAGCGGTATTTTCAGCGTTCTTGCTAGACTTTTTGAAGTGAAACTTCTAATGCGACTTCTAACAAGGTTGCGTTAAACGTTTAACGCTCCTGGGGAGGGGAGTAGAAAGAGACAGAGCGAGAGTAACTCTCGCTCGTGGCACTCGAACGCATGCGCGTAGTATACCTGTTACAGGCCAGCGCGAGCGTTAGCAACGTGTAGCGTCCAATATTCCAACGCCAGAAGAAGAGAGAAAGAAAGATAAACAGAAGTTTCACTTCTTCTGCGCGGAGGGACTCCACTCACTATTATTTTTTAAGTCAGTTGCCGCAATTTAGCAGCAGATTCCTAATTTCGTGGTTGAGTTGCTTCAGCATTTCTTCGTCGGGGTTATCCTGCTGGATCAGTCTCTCTCGCTGCGATATGAGTTCGTTTATTTTGTCGTTCACCGGGTTTTTGGGCGCGTTCCTGAAATATTTAGAAATTAGCTATTTTAGTTTGAGTGATTTATTCAAACAAACAGTTTTTTGTTTGTTTTTGGAGCTAGAATATAGCTGTTGTACGAGATAATTAAATTTGCTATTATCTAAGACTATTTTTTTCGTTATTTTACAGATGTAAATTTTGAGATTTATAGACTCGTTATTTTAGAGACTTTACAAGTTTTTATTGTCCTACAACAGGACAATAAAAACACTTAAGAGTCCAGCGACCACTTTAGACTAACTTCGCATTGACTTAAGGCCATTTATAGCCATTTCGTCTAGAAGAAGAAGACGAGCGAAGAGAGCGAGTAATGATACTGACGAGCCTCTAAACTTACCTACAGAGTGACAAAGTGCAATTTCAATTTTTTTTATGACTTTTGCACTTCTCTAATCATTTTTAATTAACTTAGAATTTCCCTTGTATTTTGGATTCATTTAACAGCTAATTATGTAGACAACCTCCCTATGTAATGGAATTTTTGATTTGCTTTGTCTACCTATTGAATAAATCAGTCAAAAGTGACCCTTAAAAAAGGCGGATATTTTTCATAGCTCTATTTTAGCATGAGAACGTTTTTTAAAAAAAAAACTCTCCGCCCCTATGTTATTTATTTAACTGTACATGCTTAATCTTATACCTTTAAATGAGCAATTCTTGTATATATATATATATATAATTGGAATCTCGGAATCGGCTCCAACGATTTTCATACAATTTAGTATATAGGGGGTTTCGGGGGCGATAAATCGATCTAGCTAGGAATCATTTTTAGAAAATATCATTTTATTCGTGTTTTATCGATAATCAATCTCAACTGAAAAATATGACTCTTCCTGACATCTATTGGCGAATAATAATACTACCATTTTTTGTGAGCAACTAATTGCTTTAACGACACAACAGCAGATGGCGTTGTTAAGTAACACGAAGTCAATGAGTGTTTGCTTTGAGGTTAGACTAAAATCAATTGTTTATTATCCAAAAAAAAACAATTAAAAAATTAAAAAAATACCGAGCAAAGCTCGGCCATCCAGGTACTTTCATCATAATCTGACAAATGGTTTTCAAGAAATTTGAGTGGCGCGTTTGTATGGAAATTTCAGAGCGTCGCGGCCCTCTTAAATCATCAGTTTATAAGTTGATTTGCTTACTAGAGCAATCTGGTGCATTACTTTTAAATATCTCTACAAAATATCGTAAGGATCTTCAAAAGAATCATTTATCATTTAGGGAACTTTATAGCGTAAAGGAAATAAAATAGGAAGTTTAAAAAAACGAGAACTGGCACTTACTTCAAATCAAACATATCTAATCCTTCAGGACCCGAATTGCCTGCAACAAAGATTTTAATATTTAAAACAAAAATAAAACATTGAGTAAATATAAATTTATAAACTATACATATAATAACTAATCCTACTAATATTATAAACGCGAAAGTTTGTATGTATGGATGGATGGATGTTTGTTACTCTTTCACGCCAGAACGGCTGAACAGATCTGGACGAAATTTGGCACAGAGATAGATTGTAGTCTAGAATAGCACATAGTATACTTTTTAACCAAGGGTGAAACCGCGGGGCGCAGCTAGTAATAGCATAATACAAGCGTAACGTCAATTAATAATAATAATTATAAAACTGTAACAATTCATATGGAGTAGCGTGATGTACTATTGATTTTGCTACATAAATAATAAATGATGATACCGTTTTAAGCAACAATAAAGATCGATAAATGTATTACTTGTTCTCCTCACGATTAATCAATTTCAATTGATTCGGTACACAGCTGTATTGACATTTTTTAAACACTTTATGCCATTTTATGCGTTATCAAATGGTTTTCATATACAACGCAAAATTGCCACTGATAAAATGTACGAGGTGCAAGTTTTGCCAAGCTGCAGCTGCCACGAGATTCAGTTGCCACCATTTTTAATTTGTCATTGACCATTAACTTAATATTTAACAAAAACCATATAGAAAAAAGTTTGGAGCGCTATAATTAAAAACCTATGCGTTATACAAAAAAAAGTTTCAAATAAAAAAGATGGGAAATATTATTATCTACAATAATGATCTTTGCAATTTTTGTCGTACGATGCGCGGTTCGCGAGATATTCGATAAAACGCGTTTTTCAAGATGGCGGCTGACGCAGGGATGCCACCCCGACGCCAACTTGGATTTACATTCCTGGGACACCCCTGCACAAATTAAAAAAAAACCTGGTCCCGTACATTGCACGAACATACTTTTTTTGCTGCGGCGCTTGGCCTACTAGTATTAGTTTGATTGTCAACTTACTGATCATAGAGTGCGATTCCAAAGCAGGTGTGTTCGCCAGAAGATCGACATAGAAATCGTCTTTCAACTTGTTAATGTCGACCGGACTCTTCACCGCTTCATTTTCGTCTTCTATGGGGTCCAACCTGGAAAATGTACATTAAATTAATTTATTTATTGTGTGATGTGACAGGAGGCGAGCCTGTCGCCATACACCGGGCTCCAGTCATGTAGCAGATGACATACAGTACGCACATATGTTCACACAATGAACAAATTGGTGCTAGCCGTTCGCTGGGTTCGAACCCGCTCCTTCTGGCTTGAAAGGCGGGCCTTCTCACAACTAGGCTGCCATCGCTATTTATCGCATTTTGTTTTATTTATTTATCGCATTGTTCATTCGCCGCTATCCTACTAATATTATAAATGCGAAAGTTTGGATGTATAGATGGATGGATGTTTGTCACTCTTTCACGCCAGAACGGCTGAACAGATCTGGATGAAATTTGGCACAGAGATAGATTACAGTCTAGAATAGCACATAGGATACTTTTTAACCGCGGGTGAAACCGCGGGGCGCAGCTAGTTTTTAATATTTTCGACGCGTGAAATTCTTTGTTAGTCCACTTAGACTGGTCTCGAAAAACATAACAAGTGGTCTATCCACTTGTTATGTTTTTCGTTTTTGAATAGACCCCGTATGAACCCCTTATGACCATAGAGTCCATGGACCCCTTGCAGGTTGTTCTCGACCCCTGGTGGTCGACATAGACGACTTTGGGAATCATTGCTCGGGACATTTCATAGGTGTAGACGTACGCGTCCCCGATCTCCCGGCGGCGCTGGTGCAGCTGCGCGAGCAGGCGGCGGCGGTCGCTGAGCTTGATCAGGTGTAACTCTCGCACGGCGCGGCCCCACTGCTCCTTGAAGAACGCTTTCGATTGCACCGCACTGTCCAGCTTTTCTTCTAGGCAACGCTGAAACAAATTAAGAGGGCCGCGACGCTCTGAAATTTCCGTACAAACGCGCTACTTAAATTTCTTGAAAACCATTTGTCAGATGATGATGAGATTATGATGAAATTTAACATTTACAATTAAATTGACAATATCTCCGCCCCTATGTTCTTGGTTTTTTTTTAAAAACGTTCTCAAGCGAAAATAGAGCTATGAAAAATATCCACATTTTTATAGGGGTCACTTTTGACTGATTTATTCAATAGGTAGACAAAACAAATCAAAAATTCCATTACATAGGGAGGTTGTCTACATCATAAGCTGTTAAATGAATCCATAATACATGGGAAATTCTTAGTTATTTAAAAATTATTACAAAAGTGCAAAAGTCATAAAAAAAAAATGAAATTGCACTTTGTCACTCTGTAGGTAACTTTAGAGGCTCGTCAGTATCATTACTCGCTCTCTTCGCTCGTCTTCTTCTCTAGACGAAATGGCGATAGAATATCTTAAACCAACGCGAAGTTAGTCTAGGTCGCCTCGGTCGAAGTTAGTTAGGTCGCCGGACTCTTAACCATTCATAACGACTAGCCAGGCCCCGCACTGTTACCCGCGGTTAAAAAGTGTGCTAAAGTCCTATGTGCCATTTCAGGTTTTTACCTATCTCTATGTTAAAGGACAATGGACAAATTGGTCCAAAAAACATATAAGTTTACCGGCAGGGTATACAGGGTGTTACAAAAACCCTGTTGTATCCAGCATCGGCTGGAGAATGCAATTATGATTGTTTAAATCAAATATTTACTCTAAAAATTTTGAACACACACCGCGCTCCGCCCTGCTAAAAGCGCGAACGCAGACAATAATTGCGTTAATTTTGATTGTAAACTATTCGGTTTGTGCCGCTACTTTATTAGAATAAAAGCCGCGAACATATAATACATACTTGTTAACATTTTTGTAAAAATTCCTTTTTTTCTTGCGTTATTAAACCGATCATAACTCTTGCTATATTAACGTGGCTTTTGTTTTGGTGTTTTTGCATTAATTCCTTCAAGTGTGTATACATGCATTTCAATTATACAACATGATAAAAAAAGTACGACACCGGTAAAATTCAACCTACAGAAATCGATATTTTTATTTTTAAAGGATAGTAAAACGTGAATATATTATCAGAAATGTTTAACAAAATCTTCATGGTGACGTCGCGAATCACGATGATGTGACCTGCATGGTAGGTGCTGTGGGTGGGTGGGTGAATATCATGTAAATGGCTTCAATGTTTCTTTTAATTTTCCTTTCACAAGGTTTATTAAATCACAACTACAATACAAAATATCTCCGAAACTGTGAGTTCGAATCCTGCGGGCGTTTGGACCAACGTCCATTTATTTTTGCCCATTGTCCTTTCATCCGGATCCGTTCAGCCGTTCTGGCGTGATTGAGTAACAAACGTCCGTGCTCCGATTCAAACTTTCGCATTTTTAACATTAGTATGATTAATTAGACCTGGTAGTCCAAAGTCAGGCATAAAAAGAGGTAGAAGCAGGGCCTCGATTTTACTAAGCAAATGAGTTGTCTATTTTTATACTCCTGGCATGCAAAAGTATAAATTTGAGGCAATTCATTAACAAATAATTAGATTGGTTGAAATTGGGAGGCAGATCTACACGCTGGACAGATCTTCACGATGGTAACTAAGGCGTCCATGACAGAGTGTTTTCGTAATGCAACGAACCGGTTAAATGCATTGCAAAATCAGTAATCTTCGACGCCGGGAAGACTGACAACGTTGAAGAGCCACCATGTACCAACATCTTACGAACCACGACCACTTCGCCAGGAGAGCCCGATTCAGAAGAATTTTACTACATCATATCGTCATCGTCATGCCTTTCCCCCTAGGGGTCTGGTGTAATACAACACCCACACTTCGCTTTTCTACTTCGCATTTTACTACAATTTCACACAATACCTAACAGGAACGTTTTTAGAGATAACATGTTACCTATGATTATGTTTAGCAATTACCATACTTATTTTACCCAAATCAGAGCGTAAAAAGTAACAAACAAACACATGTTCGCAAACTTTTTCATTGATACATGTTAGTGTTTATTGTGTTTATTGATACATATAAGTGTGTGTAATATACATATCTGTACCTCAGTGGTATACAACATTATGTGCCAAAACAAAAACTTTACAGGATAATCAAAATAGTGCGGAGTGAAATTTGGAATGAAATTTTTAGGTAGTTAATTCAAAGCTATTGGAATAAACTTTACTGCATATTTCATGATTAATAGAGTGAATTATTATTAATTACACACGAGCACGATAAATACATTTATTATTTGATTTGACGGACTTGAGACCTTTTACTTCTAAAAAAAATTTTTTGCCTCAATGATATAGAACAGTATGAGCCAAACGTACACGTTTTTAGAAGGAGTAAAAATGTAGATTGAAAAACAAATCAATGCAATAAGAGGGGGTTCTAGCATAAACAGGTGTCGTTATTAAAATTTACATACATACATCATTAAGAAAAAAATTAAGAATTTGAAAAATATTTTATTTTCAGTCACTGGTAAAACAATACTTAATTCAGTCGGAGTCCTCGGGCAAATCCGGAACATCAGCACATGGAAGATTCTTGTAGTAATGTCATGAGGGGTTCCGCAGGCCTCGGTCTTGGGGCCAGTCCTGTGGAATCTTGGCTATGACTGGGTACTCCGAGGTGGCAACTTGAGCGGGGTCGAAGTGGTATGCTATGCGGATGACACCCTGGTTTTGGCTTATGGCCAGAACTATAGGGAGTCATCGATACTAGCAACCGCCGGCACGGCTCAGGTGAGTGAGTCGTATTCGGCATCTGGGGCTAAAGGTGGCCCTTAACAAGTCCGAGGCCGTATGCTTTCACGGGCCTCGGAAAGCGCCCCTTGCTGGAGCAGAACTAGTTGTGAGCGGTGTTCCAATCGGCGTCGGGTCGACGATGAAGTACCTAGGACTCATTTTGACAGCCGATGGAACTTCCAGGAGCACTTTAAACAACTTGTTCCTAGGCTCACGAGAGCTGCATCGGCGCTAGGAAGTTTACTTCCAAACATGGGAGGGCCAAACGTCGCTTGTCGCCGCCTCTACGATCGATGGCACTGTATGGGGCCCCAATATGGGCGGACGCTCTGAGTGCTCATAACGTAAAGCTCCTGCGGAGACCACAGCGGTTTATGGCACTCAGAGTGACCCGAGCATATCGCCCGGTATCGTACGAGGTGGCTTGCGTTCTGGCTGGTACCCCACCGTGGGATCTGGATGCACAAATGCTGGCTCACTTTTACCGCCAATTGTCGGATGCACGATCCAGGGGAGATTTTCCTCCCCCTGAGGTGATAACACGTTGGTGGAGGCTGGGTCAGCAAGGCATTATGAACAGGTGGCGTCGTAGGCTGGACAAGCCAAGCGCTGGTCCAGGTGACCAGCGCTTGGCTTGTGGTGACTGTGGAGGCTGTCCGACCCGTTCTAAAAGAATGGGTTGAATGTAAGCATGGGGTCTTCTCTTTCAAGCTCGTTCAAATCCTGACATGTCCTGACATGGTCATGGCTGTTTTGGCCGATACCTGTTTAGGATAGCCGGAAGAGAGCCTTGTCACCAGTGTGATGGCGCCGAAGACACGGCGCAACACACGCTGGAGGCATGGGTGATGTGGGACAGCCAGCGCTTCTAATTAGTGGCGGAAATTGGAGCCGACGTATCACTGGCAGCCGTAGTTTGGCTTTGACCAACAGTGAGTCGGACTGGAATGCCGTTCGGGACTTCTGCGAAGACGTCGTAGAACGCAAGGAAGTGGCGGAGCGCATTAGGGAGACTGACGCGTCAAGCCACCCTATGCGCAAAAGAAGAGGCGGACGCAGGCGATTGGCGCATGAGCGCCGAATGCCTCCGTAATGGGAACTCTGGGTGGCAGGCTCGGGGGGGCCCGTCGCCTGATTAGAGAATTGCCCCGAGGTGCACGATGTGTGTGAGGTGTTTCCACACATTGTTATGAAGGGCGAATGGAGCAAAAGCTCCCCGAGAGAGGTCTTCGGAGACCAGCGCTGCTGGGGTTGCGGAAGAATTCGGGAGCGCACCCGTGGCCCTGACTAATGGCGCAAAGGAGGAACACCCCCAGGGTATTTAGTGGGTATGCCGCCACTAGGGCGGAGACTCCCACATCACCACACTGCTCCCCCCGGGGCAGGCTGGTACCTATAAAAGGTTTTCCCTGGGACACAAAAAAAGAAAAGGTTAGGTTAGGTTAGGCTAGGTGTTCTGTAGCACTTCCCCGAGGGTTCCCGCTTTGTCGTGGCGGGGGGGCTCAGTAGCCGTGGCTTCGGCAACCACGGTGAAGCCAAGAGGAATCCGAGGTGGGGCCGCTTCTTGGGGCTTTTAGCTCCAAAGCCCACATGGAAGCGGCCTAAGTAGGGTGTGGGTCTGTATGGGCAGACCCACAACTGAGGCGGGGTGCAGTGTCGCATGTGCAACACTGCAACCGAAGGCTGGGGGCCGCGGCGGGAGAGGACTGTTGGTGTGTCGTTGCCACTTTTCCTACCTTCCGCGGCCCAAACGGGGTCGCTACCGTTTGATGGCGGACGCGGTGGGGCCGCAGAGGAAGAGGCGTGTTGGTGTATCGTTGCCGCTCTCCCTATCCTCTGCGGCCGAAGTGGCAGGCGGCGGGGCCACTCATCTGACCCGTCGCATGGGGACCATGGGCGCCTAGACACGGGTGCAGTCTGGCGCCCACGGGCAAATAGGTCCCCGAGGAGGTGGATGATGACGATGTGTCTGGTGTTCGATACATCGTCATCGAGGGGAAGAGAGCGTAAGCTCGAGGAGGTGCCCGAAAGGGCTAGCGCTGTCGGGGCCGCGGAAGAGTACGATAGTCCCCTTAGCCCCGACATTATGCGACGAGGTGGAACACCCTTGGGTTTTTAGTGGGTAGGCCGTCAGTGGCGGGATTCCCACATAACCACTCTGTGCCCGCACCCGGACTGTTGGTGGTATCCATAAAGGATTTTCCCAAGGTAAAAAATAAAAAAAAAGGTGAAGAAAAGAACACCTTACACCTACAGACCAGAGATGTCAGAAGCCTTCGAGCGGCCTAGAAACTCTGACACCAAGGCTAGCCACTCGGCCTATACGAACTTACTTGCTTGTTTTTGCCAAATTTTTAAATTTCATCAAAGTTCCTACTTTATTTTTGTCATTGAATAAAGTACCTTAATGCACAGTTATAAAGATCAATGCCATAAGAAATGGACAGGAGATACTATTATTTACCTCTCAGTTAGTTTTCTCTATGATATTTCGTTAAAAAGTCAATTTAATAGTACATACTTACCATGTTCAACAGTAGTGTCATATTGATCTCCGGCATTTACTAAATTACACAGTATTTTCCACGAGAAAAGATGAGATTTTTACAAATTTAGGCAATATTTTAAAACCAAACGCACAGTAGCAGCGACGCCGCAGGCACTGACTGTCACTCGCGTCGCATTTCGTTCAGAGGTAAAGAACATTATGTCCATCAGTCCATCCAATGAACAACATTAAGTCGCGCTGTGTTTAGAGGTAAACAATCTTAACATCATTTGAGGTCCTGTACCTTGTAATGATATGAGGATTTAATGTTATATACTATTGGGTATTTGTTTTCACAGGCGCTGTAGGACTTAATGCTTTATACCACTGTATAGAGCCGATTCTTGCGACTCTAAAAGTGCATTAAAAGTAATTTCAAAGAAATTGGAGTTACTATTGTATACCTCTAAGGTACAGATATTAGTGTGGTAATCCTAACTAATATTATAAATATGAAAGTGAGTTTGTTTTTTTGTTTGTAACGCTTTCACGTCTCACCTACTCAACCGTTCGTCTTGAAATTTTACATACATGTTGTCTGGGGTACAGAAAAGGACATAGGGTACTTTTTATCCCGGAAAAATCAACGGTTCCTGTGGGACCACGGGTGAAACCGCGGGGCGCAGCTAGTCAGTAATATTTATATTAATTCGTCTATTACCAATTCTTGGATAAGACTCGCCGTTTGATCCTTCGTCAGTCCGGAAAACTTGTTGTCAGCTTCCTTTTCGGAATTCTTCAAATTATTCTGAAAACAAAAATGTTGGCGTCATATTCTGCATCATGCAATTGCAGAAGCGATGGCAGCCTAGTTGGGAGAAGGCCCGCCTCTTAAGCCAGAGGGAGCGGGTTCAAACCCAGCCGACGACACGCACCAATTTGTCCATTGTGTGAATGGTTCAATGTGCGTATTGTAATAATATGTCATCTGCTACATGACTGGAGCCCGGTGTATGGCGACAGGCTTGCCCCTGTCACATTTGGGACTGAATATCGTCCGGCGAAATGTGGGTGTTGTATCACACCTCTGCCAGCCCCCTCGGGGGAAAGGCGTGACGATATGTTATGTTGTACAATTGCAGAGACGGACTGAGAGAACACTACCGGTCTCGCTCTTGCTGCTGAACAATCGTTCGAATCGAAATCGAATCGTTCCTTCTCGTTCTGTCTATTGTCTGTACTAATCATAAAAGTTCACGATTAGTTCTTGAGATTTTTTTAAGTTTTTTTCATGCAAAAACATTTTTTTAGTTTTAATTCATCCTTTGAATTAATTAATTCATTCAAAGGGTCTTGGAACTGTAAATATGAAAGGTGACCAAGTCACCGTTCGTAGCGAATATGTAGTCTACCAAGTATGTATTTGTAAGTAAACTTGAATATAAATATCAAAAAAATTATGTCAAACCTTTAGAGTATCGACTTGTTTCTCCAACTGCATTATTTTGAGATCTTGCTCTTCAATAGCCATGTCTTTCATTTTGAGTCGATGGTTCATATCGTCTTCCATTTTCTGAGACGCTTCTCTTAGTTCTTGATACTTGGCCGTGTAGTGAGCTTCTAGGCCTTTCTTTGCTTCTAGCAACTGGAACGAGAAAATGTACTTTAGTTTTAAATATAATATTACTTGAATATTTTTTAAAGTATGTAGTGTAGTCTTAGAGCATAAATGCGTGTAGTGTAGAGCATAAAGAGTGTAGTAATCAGAAACTTTTTGGCTAAAAAGTATCCTATATAGTTCCTCATAAAATGATTAAAAAAAAAACAATAATGTTATGTTTGCTTTGGCCATGTATCGTTTTGTAAAATTACTTTATATAGCTGGTAAATAGAAGATAGTTAAACGAAATTGTACATAGTAAATTGAGCTAAATGTTATTGTGTTACTATATACAAAATACGGGTGTTAATCGAAGGACACACGCGTTCCGGAACACGTAACGATCCCACGCTACCTTCGATTTTAACCGACTTAAAAAAGGAGCAGGTTGTCAATTCATCGGAATCTTTTTTATTTATGTTCACCGAATTTTTTTGTTTCAATTTTTTTTTGTTTCAGAAGTGTGTACTGTACAAGGTCCCATTTAAATTTCAACAAAATCGAAGGACACGCGTTGCTACACATAACGCGTGCTACCTTCGATTTCGACCCGACTTTTTAACCAACTTGAAAAAAGGACAGGTTTTCAATTCGTCGGAATCTTTTTTATGCATGTTCACCGATTACCCGAAGACTAGTAACTTGATTTGGAAAATTACTTTTTTTTTCAACGGGTATACTTCCCAAGTGTGTACATAGTCCCCTATATTTTTTTTTCCAAATCGGTCGAGCGGTTTTTAATTATCAAATTCTGTTTTTTTTTTTACAAAATCAGATTCGGATGACGGGGAGTTATTTTTTATTTTATTTTAAAAGATTATGTACTACACATAACATTGGCCTTCACTCATTTTGGTGCCTAAGATTTTAGACCTGATTTTGGGTATATTTTGTGAGCTGATACGAGAAAACTAGTCACATTTTTCAAAGCAGCTCTTGTTCATGAGGAAGAAAGTATACAGAATACAAGCGAATTACCGTGTCATTAATCGGTTTCCGTTGATTTTTCATTATATACTCACCGCATATGTAACAAAACATATCAGGATCGTTGATGCAACTTTTTAAATTACTTGCCATCATGAATTTATACGATTAATGTCATAAAAGTAGTTATAATGGACTGATTTTGAATAAAACCGTAAAAAAATTAAAATAAGAATTGTAGGTAAACCAGAGCTGTAAGCTGACATCTAGTAGCAGCAACTTTACCGACTACAGATGCGAACAGAGCTGCACCATAACAAAATATATTTTTTGTAGGCCAGTGAATTGATATAAAACTTACCTTCCTCTCCCGCTCCGTGTTCCTGTACCCCCGGAGCCGGAAGTCGTCAGTGGCACGGCTGAGCTCGGCGGCCAGGGCGCGGCACTGCTCTATGCCTTTACTCAGCTTGGACTCCAGCTCCACTCGCTTCTTCATCCACTCGCGAGAGAGAAGCTCGAGGTGGTAGTCTTCTTTACGCTTTAGCTGAAAAGGGAACGTTACCTTTATCTGTTTTTGAAGAGCCATAGAAAATTTTTAAACTTGTTGAAGTTATACTTCTTTTAGCGCGATAGAGAAAAATGATGAGAGTGAATTTTCACGATGCGCGCGCACACCGACACCTAAATTCTACATCGTGAAGTTAGTTCTAGGTGGCATGAAAATTGATAACTATGTTCAAGTTGTATATTCTAGTATTTTTATATTTAGAACACGTGTTTTGTAAGAGTACAATTAAACAGTGAATAAATAAGTATTATTTTGGTGTTTTTTATTTAAATAAAATCTTTTTGATTAATTTTAATATTTATCGTTAATCACTACTGCATTTTAGTTTTTTTTTCCATACGCCAAAGAAGTATAACTTCTAACGCGTGTACATAAGTACACACACTTATTTATTTTTATGTTATTTTAGTTTATAAGGTACTAGCTACGCCCTGTGGTTTCACCCGCGGTTAAAAAGTATCCTATGTGCTATTCTAGACTATAATCTATCTCTGTGCTAAATTTCATCCAGATCTGTTCAGCCATTCTGGCGTGAAAGAGTAACAAATATTCATCCATCCATACATACAAACTTTCGAGTTTATAATATTAAGTAGGATATATGAGATATCTCCAATTCTTCCCCACTTCTAAGAAAAGTCTGGTTACGCCCATGTATACGCCCATGTATTCTATACGAGCTGATTCCATCATCTGACTTCCGCCACAGGTCATCGAGGCAGACATTCCATCGATATGTCGTCAGCTTTAATAAAACCCACACGAAGCGCTTTCAAAACTCCTTCCTAATCAGAACTGCTAAGGAGTGGAACGCGCTTCCTGCCTCGGTGTTCCCCAGCAATAGATACAACCTGGCTCTCTTCAAGACAAGAGTGAGACGGCACCTCATAGGCAAGCGTGCTCCATCTTAGACCGCATCGTCACTTTCCATCAGGTGTGTTGTGGTCAAACGTGGGCCCATTCAATCATTAAAAAAAATGTATGTAAGTGCGTTAATTGAGCAAGGAGAGTTTTTTATGAGCAACAATTATTTATACAAGTCCCGTGCCACCACGTGGATATCATTTCGAATCAGGGAAGTTTACACCAAAATAACACAGCATAACCTATTTTTGCAATACAAAGGTTGCATGTAAAAATGTATTGTAATTTACTTGATATTTGTGGAGCTCCTGCTGTTTCTCCTTCCAGTCTTCGAGCTCATCGACAAACTTCTGCATTATTTGGTCACGAGATTCGAAGGGCAACACTTGCTTCACTCTATCTAAAAAAAAAAAAATGAACTCTTTCATTATTGGGTAACAACCATACAGGCGAATTGGGTATCTCGTCTTTTTTTTGAAGTCGGTTAATAAATAGTTTCATATCAATAATCAATAATCAATAGTATAATAGAATAACTGTTTAATACTAAAAAAAACATTAGTTTTATAAATGAAAAAAACAACGAGTTAGTGTATACAAATTCTCAAATCTTGTTCTAATATATAATATTTTAAAGTAAATTTATTACCTTTCTCATGGCATATGCAAGTGTCACTTTTGCTGGACTCCATTTTCACAGGTTCCCTGTAAAATTAGCGATTCACATTTTTAACAAGTGTATTCAAGTATTTTAAAGTTGTATCCGTGCTTTTCTTACTAATAAACTTTTTGCCTGGAAGAAATCTATAGTGATATATAGCGAAGAGCCTTAAGGCAGCCAGTTGCCACTAGTTTTAAACATTATTCTCCTTTTGTTTTGTGATTTGTTGCATAAACAACAAATAAATCTATCTTCCCCTTATGACGATCCTAAGACCCTTTTGACTAAGTTGACAGTGTTTGCCTTAGAAGCAGAATATAATAAATAATAAATTCGGAACACTTCCACACACGGTCGCCTGACCCCAAACTAAGCAAAGCTTGTACTATGGCTGCCAGAGACTGATAATCATACTTAGATATTTTTAAATACATACATAAATACATATTAACAACCAGACATAGAACAAACACAAATGTTCATCACATACTCGTAAATGATTGCCCTAGGTGGGAATCGAACCCACGCCCCCAAGCTCAGAAGGCAGGTTCACTACTAACTGAGCCACCGAGGCAGTCAAATATCCTGGGGTTGATTCCAGTCTGGGCAGACGTTCGAATGTAAAATTTAAACATCAGTTCTCTCTGGGTATGTTTTGTGTGTTTCGTGCCATCCGCCATACAGAGCAACCTATAGTGGGGAACTGTGAGTGTAAGGCTTTGTCCTGATTACGCAGACTGTGAGCGGCTGATTGTCTGCTAGCAAACTCTGAGTCGCGTATTGTTCAAAATCAATGATGAGCAAGCGGTGAGCTGTAGAGAACAAAATGCGAATTAGTCGCTTGCCAGCAAGCGATACACCTCAGTACAGTCTGTTCACTATTAAAATAGTACAATATACATGTTGTCCAAAGTGTATGTACATTAGTTCTAAATTAGTTTAACAGATAGCGCCACAGGTAAGATTAACACGCGGTGGTGTTATGTTCGCGAAATTCACTGAGCCAATTGACTTTTGCCGTAATAAATGTTGATAAGATTTTCACTGAACTAAATTGTTTGATTTCAACTTACCGGGACCTTTATTAATTTGGAATTTATTCCACAGGTGTACTGGTAATTAATTAGCATCCTTTTAAAGGCAAATTCTGTACTTCAAAACAAACATCTTTTGTTCTACAGCTTTTTCCGAAACTCAACAAATTTTGAAACAGCGGGTTCGGACCCAGGCGACGGCACGCACCAATTTGTTCATTATGTGAACGTGCGTATTGTATGTCATCTGCTACATGACTGGAGGCCGGTGTATGGCGACAGGCTCGCCCCTGTCACATTTGGGACTGAATATCGTCTGGCGTAGGACTGAATATCGTTATGTATATTATCGTATAGGTATGTATGTATTATATGTTTTGTGTGATACCTGGGCGAAGCTAGCTCGGTGCTCTCGCTCGCTCTGTCCCCGTCCCGCTCGCACCCGCACTGTACTTGCACGTCGCTGGTGGCGGGGCGCGCCCGCGCGAGCCTCTCCTGGCTGTCGGTGAACGACTCGCACATTTTCCTTATTAGTTCCGCTAATTCGTTAGTCTGGATCACTTGTTCACCTGACGCGTTTTTGTATCTGTAATTTGAGGCAACGTTGAAAAGGAACATTTGTTCAACCTAATAAAAACTGTTTTTTTTTTTTGAGTTAGTAATATTTTTTAATATTATGATGTAACCATAAAATGCATGCTGTGCTTCCTTGAAAAAATTGCAAATTAAGTTAAAATAGTTCGTAAGTTTAAATTATAAAAGTATTAATTTAATTATCCTTGACAAGCCATAATAAATATTTAAAAAAATCACGCTTCCTGGCTTTTACAAATTAATAAATAAATTAAATAATATACGGGACACTTGCACACACGGTCGTCTGACCCCAAACTATGTACTATGGCAGCCAGAGACTGATATACATACATATTATTTTTAAATACAGGAATGTGTATTTGTTCATGTGATGAACATGTACATGTTCATGAATGTTTGCCCTAACTGAGAATCAAACCCACGCCCTCTAGCCCAGAAGGCAGGTTCTCTACCGACTGAGCCACGAGGCAGTCAATGAATTACAGATACAGATTACTTCGTCTCGATATGAGTCCTTGCTAGCCCTATTTCTCCACAACCCCTGGTAATAAGTAAAATGGTCACAAAGATTGGATAACCCATACTATTTTTCAAATTTTTTTTCTACTCGCCTTAAATCAAAGAAAAGTGTGTCCTGCTTTTTTTTTCAATAATATGTACATACTCCTTTTAATATTAGGGCGTATACAAGTAGAAAGCGGTGCCCACGTTTGTTTATCCGTGCTTACGTACAAGAGGAACCCTTGAGCTGTTGGTTGAAAAACCAACCAAGGGGAACCCTTGGTCACATTTTCTACAGGCTTGTCTTCTACGCGCTTGATTAATATGGCACTGGAAGGCTATTCCTACAATTCGACAATTCGAGATATTTTTTGGTCTTCGTCTTGCTCGTTTGAAAAGTCATAGGAGTAAAAATGACCTACCTCAGATCTCATCATCATTCGAATCTATAAGTCTTAGGAAATCGAGTATAAATACAATCAGAAGAATGAATCACGTTTAAAAACTTATGAATACGGACTGAGATTCGAATAATTTGAGATTAACATTTTTGGAATCCGAACGGAAACGTTTCCGAATGATTGTAAATAGCTATGCAGATCTCATGTGCTTATTTCGTTATTTAGTTAACCTGTCAGTGTTCCTAGCAGTCATGTTCGTGTACCCCACACCTCCATCACCCGTGTTGAGCTCGGTGCAACTTCCGCTCTTGTACTCCAGGATATTATCCTTGGAAGCCGAGCAGAGCCGAGCGCCGGGGGACAGCTGGGTCGCGCTTCTAGCTGTCAGCACTGACGGCTTCTGTCAAATTAATAAGTAATCATTAATTGACAGGTATTCTGCCCTAATCCTAAATAAAATTATAATTGGGAAAGTGAGTTGAGTTTGTACGATTGTTTGTTACACTTTCACGCCTTAATTGTAAGCCGATCATCATGAAATTTTGCATACACGTTGTCATAGGCACAAAAAGGATATTTGCAAGTTAAATAAAAGCTTGTAAACAAGAAACACAAAAAACCCGGCTGCAAAATGTTGTACCCCATCACCCATGTCACTTCCACTATCAAGACGATTCAAATGACACCTCACATGTCGAAATACATCAACCTGTTTAGACTGTAGGGCGTGCCAAAGAAATCTCATACATACATACATACCCACATACATACATAAACATACATGCACACACCCAAAAAACATAACCCTCTTTTTTGGGTAAAAACAAAACACTGCCTTCTGAGTAGTGGCTCTTTATACGAACAAGGCGGTCGAGTCTATCATAAAACTTAGACGTTCATAAGTATATCTTTGATACCCAATTGAATATAAACATTTCGACTTTGACTGTAAAACTTTTCTGATGCTATACAACGTTTATCGCTAAGGGGGATAGAATGTAAGCATCTAATATAACCTGTGTTTCCTTGACCCCGACATACTTGAGGCTCATCTCGACGTCGACGTGCGGCCGCCTCGCCGCGTCCCCGCCCCGGCCCGAGCTCGCCAGGATGAAGCACCGCTCGTGTATAGTGAGTGCTCGCTCCACGTTACAGAACTGGTCGAGGAACTGTCGCGGATCGTCGGTCGGGACCAGCTTACGGAGATCCATGCTGCAGAGGCCTGTGGGACGGAACGGGAGCTTGTTATGCCTGGTCATGTAGTATAAAGCACCGCTCGTGTATAGTGAGAGCTCGCTCCACGTTACAGAACTGGTCGAGGGTTGCCGGTCGTCTGTCAGGACCAGCTTACGGAGATCCATGCTGCAGAGGCCTGTGGGAGGGAACGGGGGCTTGTTATGCCTGGTCATGTAGTATAAAGCACCGCTCGTGTATAGTGAGAGCTCGCTCCACGTTACAGAACTGGTCGAGGGTTGCCGGTCGTCTGTCAGGACCAGCTTACGGAGATCCATGCTGCAGAGGCCTGTGGGAGGGAACGGGGGCTTGTTACGCCTGGTCATGGAGTATAAAACACCGCTCGTGTACAGTGAGCGCTCGTTTCACTTTGCAGAACTTCGCGGCAATAGTCTGGTTCCGGCTTGGTGCTAAATGACGCCCTAAATTTGAATATAACAAATTAAGTCAACTTACCAACTTCGTTTTCCCCCACACATATTTTGGCGATAACATAAGGACACTCGTTGAAATACCGGCCCAGGGTTGCCAACTGCGACGCTAGCCGGAGCGACGTGCGCTGATTGAACTGAGCGCACGCGCCGCTCGCCGACGATGTCACGACAACCCTATAATAAGGGTGGTAAGGTCAATTTCAAAGTGGTAAGGTGGTAAGGTCAAGTCAACGAGACAAATACCGTTAAGTTTTTAGGTATCACTGTAGATCAATATGTAAACTGGAAAGACCATATTAAAAACGTTTGTACTAGGGTTAATAGATTTGTATTTGTTCTTAATAAGCTTCGAAATACTGCTTCACGGAAGACCGTGTTATTGGCATACCATGGCTATGTAAGCTCCGTGCTACGGTATGGCCTCCTTCTCTGGGGTAACTCGACAGACATAGATAAAGCTTTCTTATCGCAAAAAAAGTGTATACGCGCGATTGTAGGTATACGACCATACGAGTCATGCAAACCTTTCTTTAGAGATCTTGGACTCTTGACGCTGACGTGCATGTATATTTTCGAAATAGCAGTATTTGTTCGTAATAATTTTAAATTGTTCACCACGGCTAAAGATGTATTTCCACGTAATACAAGAAACGGACACAGACTTGTACTCGAATATCATACGAGATTGGCACTGTTTCGCAAAAATTGCTATGCCATGTGTATCACTGTCTATAATAAACTCCCGACATCGATAAAAGACCTTCCATATGGTATGTTCCGGAAAAAACTTAAGGCATGATTAATCGAAAAAAGTTTCTATTGTTTAAAAGAATTTTTAAGTTACCCTCTAAAGCAAATGTAAATATCTTACAAATTCATCTACTTATTCAATTTAACATATTGACATTGTAATCATGCATTTGACATAAAGGCTTTAATTTAATTGAATACTTTGACATAGCCGAGCCGCAAATATTATGACTATTATTTTTTAGAGTTAATTATGTATTTATTTTGACATGCCACCTTTGACTTTATATTATTATTAATTAATTTTGACAACAAATCAATACATAATAATTGTACCTATTTTATTTTTATAATTCATGATTTTGTAAGCTATCATTTTAATTTTATTTTATTTTTAGATGTGACCAAATTCACATGCCGAATAACGGCAAAATAGGAGAACATAATTATTTTAACTAGCTAAGACCATTGTAATACCCTATTTTTAGTGAATAAATTTCATTTCATTTCATTTCATTTCAATTTTCCATTTTGGGGGCTGAGCTACCCACGTCCGTAGGAGTGTACTCTATTCTGATTCCCTACACGTGGTCCCCGGGTAGTGCTAACCGGGTAGCAAACTCTGGTGGGAGGCTTCGGCCGAGGCTAGTTACCACCCACCGGACCAAGCCATGCCGTGAAATGACCTAGTCGTGTTTCGGGATGTAGTGACGGGTCTGAGCAGTGGCGCACTTGTAGCGCCTCACTCAACTGCCGTCTTTGTACTTCTTCACTCTACAAAACTACAAAGCTAGAGTGAATAAGCACTTTATAGGTCGTCGTGCTCCATCTTAGACCACAACGTCGCTTAACATCAGGCGAGTTGGTGGTCAAACGCAGACCTATTCTACATAAAAAAAAAAAAAAAGAATTATACGGAGAGCCGCCCGCGTGTGGATCTGGAGCCCTAGACGAGTTGCAATCGCTTCCAAGCGATTGCAATATAAGATAGCTTCTGTTTTTAGAATCGCTAACACTCGAACACTAGCTGCTGATTGGTCAAGTTACAATATGATCACATGACATTTTTAAAGATCGTCCAATTAGCAGCTGACGTTCGAATGTTAACGGCTTAGCTATTAGAGAAACAAATCGCTTGGAAGCGATTGCAACTTATCTAGGGCATCTGGTCTACGCTTAGGCATCCCTACTATTACATACATGTTTTTCCATCATTCTACGACTACAGCGGGATTCGGCGAATATTCGAGGTATCGCGACAAGTGTGGCCATGTCGTTCGTCTAATCGCGGCACTGTCGGTAAAGTGGTGCACATCATAGGGTTACTAGTTGACTACTTATTCTGCATGATGTAAACAAGAACATCGCCGAAAACTATAACCGATACCTATACGAATTACATGATGCTTTTAGCGCGACGAAGCGACACGAATTATCGTGCGCTAATGTAGCCCCAGCAACAAAATGTGAAGGAAAACATCGTGAGGAAACCGACATGTCCTAGATGAATAATTCGAAAGACATGTGACATCCACCAAACTGCACTGAGCCAACGTGGTGGATAGCGGCTCAATCACCTTCGACGCGTGGTATAATAATATACTCCGCCAAGTATAACATTCCGGTCAAGTGGCCAACACGCAGTGACGTCAATCGATGCTTAAGCAAGACCGAAATAAGTCATTTACAAATAGTTCGAAAGAGACGGATGACGATGACCAGTGACGTCATTACGTGTTTGCTCCCGGAATGTTGAACCTTGAACCTTGTTTTCTTGGATCATGCTTCGAAGTATGTTAGGTCGGTGTCACTGCAGTGGGACGTAGAAGACGAGAGATGATGATGATATAAGTGACTCCATAAATACCTGTCAGTCATTATGTTGTGCGTGAAAACTGAATATGTTACGTAGCACTCGCTTTCTTTCTTTTCATTGCTAGTAGCTGTTTCTGGAAGCAGCTGCAAAAATAATACAGGACTTACGTCATAGCAGTGAAAGTTATTGAGTAGAAAAATTTATACTATAATATAAAAGATTTTTGTATCAATTTTCAACATGAAAGAAAAACTATTTCCCGTCATAGGATTATTTTAATTAGACTGATGCGTACGTATTCTTTATTTTTTATACAAAAAAACCAGGCAACAGGCGACAGGCTCGCCCCTTCCTGTCACATTTCAGACTGAATATCGTCCGGCGAAGTGTGGGTGTGGTATTACACCTCTGGCAGTCCTCTCGGGGGAAAGGCGTGACGATATGATATATGTAAGTATGTTTATAAAAAAAAACACATGTTTTTATACAGTAACAAACATTCAAAAAAATATCCAGCCAAATTGAGAACTTCTTTCTTTGTTTTAGGTAGGTTAAAAACTACTACAAGATTTTCACAAACCAAATCAAGATTCTCAACAGATCCTATAACGAAGCTGAGAATGAACTGGTGGTTCCCGCCTCCGATTTGAATGAGGCCTTCGTCGCACAGTAGCTTCGGTTGAAGGTCGGGCGAAGATGCGGTCTTAACGCTCTCTGCTATGTATTCATCTGAAATATACGACAAGTTGCACTATTATACCCTCTACAGAGTCACTGCGAAAAGTCTTGTCGATACTCAAAGGCATATGGCTCAATTCCGTCACCGGCTTCAGTGTAGCTTTATTCAAGAAAATGTAATACTATTACTTATTCTGTGCTGCTCCTCCTCCTTAAGTCCAACCCAACTAATGAATACACATTTACTCTTATCAAAATTATCATATTTGCACTAGAGTCTAGTTCCAAATGTTTATGTTCCAAATGTGTCTATTGTCTAGTGACTTCAATACAGATGCAAGAGTATCAACAACAACAACAACAACAACAACAACTCTTTATTAAAAACATAAAATAATTACAATAGTACTTAAATAAGGCTTAACTAAGTTTTTAATGGGCGGCCTTATCGCTCAAAGCGATCTCTTCCAGGCAACCTGAATATTATTATTGAGTATCACCAAGTGAATAGAGGAATATTTGTGTGAAAGTAAATCAAGTGAATTGCGTGACCACACAGTCGCTCATAAAAAAGAGTTTCCTTGTCAGCTATCATATAATTTTTCAGAATTATTTTTCCAAGGATGTACACACACACAAAAAATCACATTACATACAAACAAAATATGTGTGTAGAGTGACATGCCGTAACTTTATCAGCTTTAATGTGTTACAATGTGATTAAAACAGTATACTTACTAAAAGTCATGAGCATACTCTTAGCTGTTGGTGGAATGCTGTTATTTCCTGACGGGAATGCAATTTCATTGCTGTGAAACATGCGCAGTTCATTTCTCTGAAACAAATAAAGGGTAAACCACTTTATGCTCACACTATAAGCAGCCACATAGTTAGGGTGGTGCCAGTAGTGCCCACACACAGGAGTACCATACCTTATAGGGGTGCTACAATGACCACACCCCCTATTCTGACTTGTGAGACAAGATCTGGTCGCTTTTACACTCATGACTTTTCAAACAAGAGAGACAAAGACCAGAAAATGTCTCGAATTATATGACTTCCAGGACCAAGTTTTGGGTTATGGATGGACCACCTCTTTTATGCAAGCTTCTTTAACTGGTACCCAGTTACTCAGTTAAAGAAGCTTGCATAAAAGAGGTGGATCCACATAAAAGACTAGCTATGGTACTGACTCTAGGCCATACTGTACCAAGTCCAAAGAGATATACTACTGTACAAGACTATACAAATTAATACTTATGGATAATTTCACTGCTTATTTTTTCCGAAAAAAGCGATGGCCTAGTTGGGAGAAGGCTCGTCTCTCAAGCCAGAGGGAGCAGGTTCAAACTCAGCTGACGGCACGCACCAATTATGTTCATTGTGTGATCATATGTGCGTATTGTATGTCATCTGCTACATGATTGGAGCCCGGTGTATGGCGACAGGCTCCCTCCCTGTCACATTTGGGACTGTTCTATTTCACCTCTGCCAGCCCCGTCGGGGGAAAGGTGTGAAGATATGTTGTTATTTTTTCAGACAGAAGAAACAGATTCTTGAAGAATTGTAAACTTACAGGTGTAGGAGTACTGATTCTATCTTCGATGGAGAGGCTCATCATCAGCTGAGGATGGCAGCACTTCCCCTCTGACCTAACTCCGAGCAGCCTGTGCCAGGAGTACTTTACCTGTAGAAATGCCATAATAAATTTATCAATATGTTAACAGGAGATGTAATTATAAGTGATCGAGCACTAGTTCTTCAGTGTTATTATTCTTTGTTTTTACTGGTGGTTTTTGGTGATATTTCTACTAAAATTATTTAATTAACTGCTTAAATGAAATACCAACAACTTCTGTAATTTTCAAGTATACACCTTTCTACATGTAAAATATGCTAACAAAACAGCAGATTAGATAAGAAAATGGTGTGAAAACTAATAATAGGTAGTAAAAACCAGTCTTTTTCTTACATCAATGATCTTGTTGGAGGGGCAAGGCTGAGCACCGAGCAAACTGAGCAGCAGGTAGCCAATCTTGTCCTTCCGCCCCTGCGTTCCCATCGAAAATACTTCCACCTTGATAGGAACATTTTGCACTCGTAGACTGAAACACAATTTTATCACAGTGATAACTGATAATATGAAATACAGTCGTCTGTCTATGGCAAAGAATACATTTATGAAAAAAAAAATTATAATTTTTAGAATTTTGCGCCTTTTCAAGACATTTTACATACCTTCGAAACCTTCTTTTGTCAGCCTCCCAAACTAACTCAGCATCAAATACTGGGGCATGACCGGGTATTACAGGGTCCGTCTCTAGCATATACCCATTTAGAGAGCCGCTCACTATGAAGGGAGACCTCAGGAAACCAAATCCTAGACCTGTAAATTATAGAAGTAGAAAGGAAAGTTGCACCCAGCTGCATCAGTGAACTAAAAAGCAGTTGATTCTGTTATAGGTAGTTTACCTTCTTTGATATGTAAAACTATCTGAATATTAGGCCCACGAAGCTCTTCCATTAATATTTCTAATGGAAAACCTAAAGAAAACGTATGCAAATATAAAAATTGAATCAAACGAAACTGTAAACAGTTTTCCAAAATCAAAACAAGTTTGACTGACATTCAACTGACAACTGACTGACAGACAGTCAGACACTGATAAATAGACAATTTTGACAGTTTAAATTCTGGCACCGTTAGTTTTTTTTTTTTGCCCCTAGGGCAGGCTAAAGCTAGCATGGCCATACCGCCCAGTCATTCATTTGATTTTTTCGTACATGAGTTGTTAAATCTAAGATGAAGATGATAGAGGAGAAAGTGATGAAAGATGAGATGAAACCCTTCTTTTTTCTTATTTCAGTACGCTTCCACTTTAGATACTTTACTGAAACTCTATGTCGAGTTTTGTACTTCTGTAGAGAACACGAAAGGTAGCATTTCCTAATGTTTGTATCTTTTACCCACACTCCTGCACGTTAACAAACCGGTAAAGGTTAATAATCCATCATTATGACACTTTATCACTCGAAGAAACTCAAGTTTTAGAAAATAATACAAAATCACGAACACCATATTTTTGGTTCGGTTCCCGCTAAAAATTTCACAACCGTTTTTGACACAGTGACAGTTTTCGATGCAAAAAAAATAAAGATGTTCTGTATGGATCCGAATAGTCGATTGTACTCGTAATCTCGAATCAAAAATCACATAAGAGGTCACTTAATATTTTGTGGTACTTCTCCGTTGCATCGCGCTTCGATCCACTCCTCGGTAGCTAGCTAAAGCATGCTGTGTGGGTACAAATTGGAAGACGACCGTTTATTAATCGTCCGACTGAGATTCAAATTGTCTTGTCTCGCAGATACAGATGGAGCCCTAGTGCATGGCTTAACTTTTATGAAAAGTGTTCTAGAAACACACTGTGGTTTCACCCATTTTATACAGGAACATTTTATTTTTCGGGGTAAAACTTATGTTATTCAGTACAAACAAAGTTATATTTTCAAAAGCAAACCACATAGTACAACTTCTGTAAGATCCAATACCTTTCACCTTTTACGAAGTTAAATATGATAAAATGGGAGAGGAATGATGTCTCACCTAACTATGTCATAAAAAACTTTATTGACCTACTTAATTCAAATAGATAGAAAGTATTAACTGTTTGAAAAACATGATGATTTCGTCGTATTGAAAATGAATGGACATCAAAGTGTATATATAGTTTGTACTCGTAAATTGTATGTCTAATTAGTTTGGTTGACAAAACTATAACCTGGTTTGGTAAGTATTTTTTGGACCAGACAGGAGTTAGAAAGAGTGTTATTATTTAAAACATTGTTTTTAAAAAAGGCCTCCGCTTATCCTATAACTTGCTTGATGTATAGTATTGTACAACGACTACATTAAAAAAATATTTATTCTATTATACCCTACCTTACATAAATAATACTTACTGATCCTACGATATTCAAAAAACTTAGCCCATATTTCTAAAGATAACGTCACCCTAATTTTTTTTAAATTGTACCGGAAACGGCTTTGAAACTAAGTATATAATAAAATTTATCATTTCAAGGATTAAATGAATATCATGAATTGTCGTGATTATTTTGCGTGATTTTTTACTGCTCTTAAATGGGCTTGTAGAAACAATTACTAATAATTAATTTGAAACTTGATGAACTTTATCAAATTAATGATTGATTTTGAGTTTGATTTTGAATTTTTGCTTGATTGATTGACAACGTGGAGTTGTCTTTGTGTGTGTGTGACTGAGACGGAAATAAAAAATAAACAAAGTGATTTCGCATGTTAAAACGAACAAAGCACAAAAAATCCAAGACTCCTACATTTTAATAGTCGTTCGATCTCGAAATTATAATGAAGAAGTTTTTAAATGAGTACAAAGCCACAAAAATTAATAAAACCAAGTCTGAACATGGATCGCTAGGGTAAGTACCTACTTACTATGGTGTTCTTTGATGTTTCTTTCCTAACTTTACAAACTACCCTGAAAGTGATCATAGAAATAGCGGAATAAAATAATGGAGGTGGTCGGTGCACTACACGGTTGACGAGTCGCCTGTGACCGCGGCAAACTAGACTCGAGCGAGGCCCGACGCGCGACGACCGTTCCGCGACCAGTGGATCACCGGACCGAAACGAAAAGTAATTTGTACAAAAAACCAAATTCAAGTCATTGCGAGCGGCGCGTTGTTCGTGATGTTTTGTCCGACCGCACAATATATCGGTGGTCATTGTTGGTAGCAGTTTTTGTAACGAATGGAGTCGTAACTCGTAATACGCCGGTAATGTTTCGCGTGCTATTCGCATCGTCGGGCTTTCGGTTTTACATCGAAAAAAGTTACTTTTTGTAGAGTAAATACTGTTAAATGCAGACGGCTTTTAGACAGTGCTATATTTAAGGAAAAAAGTGGATGAAGCAGGACATGGGAGTGTTCAAGTGGTTGCGTCGGTGAGTACGAACGTATTAGGTTCCTATCTAGATGTACCTAGCGTACCTGTCCATCCAGTCTATAAGTAGAACTTGGGACAACTCTTCTCCAATTACAAATAAATCAAGGCTATCATGTGAAACCATGATGTTCTTCAGTCATTAGGTAAACTCCAGTTCACCAACCTCCTATCTATTCCCTGTTGAAAAGAGATGGCGCTACCTTCCTCTCCTCTTCTAAATTTTTTTTTAACTTTGAAAACCATTTGTCCTATGCACCTGCATTATGATTTCTAAAATAAAACCTGATCACTGCTATTTGAAAAAGTGAGAGCTGAAATTG
The DNA here is from genome assembly GCA_911728515.1 of Peribatodes rhomboidaria. Lineage (NCBI taxonomy): Eukaryota > Metazoa > Arthropoda > Insecta > Lepidoptera > Geometridae > Peribatodes > Peribatodes rhomboidaria. The sequence continues at coordinate 5,232,466 of OU452181.1, read as the reverse complement.
AAATTGCTTTATAAAATTACCTACATTCCTAGCTAACAATGGAGGCTTTGCATGATGTAATGCCTCCACCTAGCTGAATCATCAGCTGTAAACTCTTTTGACTCAAATTCAATGGCCCATCGGAGTCAATCATTGTGAAAAGGCCAGCACAGAATAAATTATAGTATCTATGCTCCAGGTCCATTTTCAATTGAGAATACCATCTATTGTGACACATGATTGCAGTTTAATTGCACAAAATCTAATCACAGTCCACCTTGGAATCGTCCAGGATTGACATGTTCTAAATTTAAATTATATAAAGAGTGGTTGAATTAATTATTTTTTTCTGACTACCCACAAGTTTTTTGTGTTTGTTTTTAAGCTTGATTTTTGTAAGGGGATAGCAACTGATAAAGGTAAGAAAATCTGAAATAAAATTATTTGTTTATATATAACTAGTAGCAATATTTAAGTCCATATTTAGTTTGATCTTGTTACTAGGTGTGATTCAAATTAGACTGTTGTAATTAATCTTACTGATTTAAATTCAAATACTTAAATCTAGATAAGTACTTTATTGTTTATATAAAATCTTTATATTCTAAATAGTTAATTAATGTACCAAAACACCTTGTACAGACCATCGGTCATGATAAAGTTTATTGCTCTAATAAGAAATTTTAAGTCTTACAAGAGTAATAGTAATTTTCTCATTAGGAACTTGCATACAATTCTTGCTTGAAAAGGAAGTATATTTAAATTGAACAGTTTAATTAGTACATAGTAGGTACCTAACTGTTCTGTTTGTCAGGTTGGGTGAGAATAGGCGCCGATTCGATTCCGCTCGATTTTTATAATTATGTACCTACTCATAAATGTAGCTGTGGATAGAATAATATTTGATAAAGATGATGATTGACATACAGGTCCAGTGTTATACTAATCTAACCTTCTATTACTCCACTAATATTACTAGTGGCTCTTTGAGCTGATACCTACCTCGCGACCGGCGTCTGTCCCTCCTCTACAGGTTGCATTTCTCAACTAGGTATCTCGACCGATTCTCGTGAAACTTTGTGACTAGGTTCGATACGAGTAGCTATACCTTATTATTTGTTTAGTCCTGGCGTGAAAGAGTAACAAACATCCATCCATCCATCCATTTTTACAAACTTTCGCGTTTATAATATTAGTAGGATTTACAAACGGTTAAGAAATGCGACCTATAAAGGAAGACAGCCGCACAGAAATCCGGACATACGAAAGCATTTATGTCGAAGCTGAAGCATAGACGCTTCGCTCGCAAACGCTCGGTCGGTTGAGAGGTTAAGTTTGTATGTTTGTAGGGGGTAAACTCAGAAACTTCGATTGAGAGGTTAAGTTTGTATGTTTGTATGGGGTAAACTCAGAAACTTCGATTTTATTTTTTTTGGTCACTAGCTTTAAAAGCGACGACGAATTGGCGATGAATTGTGAAGCGAGCCACCACCCTGACCGATGACCACGACCACTCTGACAAGAGTGTTAACGACTAAGAAGAAGCTTATTAAAACTATATATTTAATACTATAAGCTAACTTGGTTTAAAAAAGTTTCACTGAGTGCTATAGACAATAAATCGCGAGCGAATTTGTAGGCAGTATCATGTAGGTATATATCATGAAATTTTGCATTCACGTTACAAGAAGTACCTAAACAGAAAAGGGTTAATTATTTCCGTATAGTAACCGTTAATTATTTCGGGACGTTTACGTCCCGAAATAATTAACGGTTACTGTGGGACCGCGGGTACAACCACAGGACAATAGTATTTTACAAAATAGGGTCTATTAAATAGGGTTTTAGGGTCCATTTCAATGCCTTATATTCTCGTCTTCATGACTCGTCTCCTCTTGGTCAATCGCGTCGTTGCGAACATTCAAACGACTGCAATTCCATTCAAAATTGAATGGTCGGAATGGGCACGTTTTGCACTTTCAGAAGCCATTGATTCCCGCGGCGGCACACAAAACAATTCCGCTAACTCTGCACTCAGTTTCGCAATCAGAGCCGCCACAAAGGAATAAAGCACGATTCACACCGCGAGCGAGCTACTGGCTTTGTTTAGTTTGCACTAGCGGCCTGGCTTCGTATTTCTGTTCACATGAACTACGTTGAGCTATACGTATACGAGCTAACGGAACTATGTCACAGACTACACGGACAAGGGTAACTGACCCGGGCCTGATTTTACTAAGCAATTGTTTTAAAATGGTTAATGAATTGTCTACTTTGACACTTCTAGCATATACATGGTTATAGGTAACCTGAGACAAAATGTATGGAACAGCTGATTTTTTTTTTCGCGATTTCAGAGTTCGCCCCATAGTAAAAGTTGTTCATATTGACGAGTACAATGAACTCTTAAGAGGTTTTTGGTTAGGTACCTATAACGCTGTATAAAAGTGTCAATTTGAGGCAATTCATTAACAATTTAAAAACAATTAGTAGAATAGGGGGGCTGGCCCTTCCACTTTTTGTAGGTTACCAAGGGTGTCAAAAGTAGGCAATTAATAAACAATTGGTTTAGTTGTTTGTTTGTTGTGTGATCATATGTGCGTATTGTATGTCATCTGCTAGGTATATGACTGGAGCCCGGTGTATGGCGACAGGCTCGCCCCCTGTCACATTTGGTACTGAATATCGTCCAGCGAAGTGTGGGTGTTGTATTACACCTCTGCCAGCCCCCTCGGGGGAAAGGCGTGACGATATGTTATGTAACATTATAATTTGTTATTTTGCGTCGAAACTCGAAAATACTAAACCTGAAATACACTACATCTAGTTGTGTAAGGGCGTTCCTAGACGGGCAATATTTTTTCTGCAATAATGGCCTGGAAATACTGGCGATATTGCCGACTGTGTAGCCTGGCCATCATCAGCCATGCTAGAAACGCATAACGATATTGTGCCGCAATAATGCCGAGCTAGTAATGTTGGGCTAGTGTTGCACTTAAAATATGGCCCGTACAGGAGCGTCCTAAGCAAAATGCTTAGTTTATCTCGCAGTGTGAATCGCTCCCAACACCAAAATAGCAGAATCGTGACTGACGTCTTATAATTACCTCAGATACCTGAAACCTTTTGACTTCAAATACATTATAAAACAGTGTTTGCTATTGAAATTTCACTTTCACCTATTTGCTGATCGGCACCGCTAATATCATTCTATTATTGCCATCAAATTTGATGGGCAGATTTTTATTTATGAACATTATCGTGACACCCGAAACGTGTCCGGAGACTTCAAAAGCTTATTCGATTCTATTCGAGATGCTTTCTACTTTAATTAGTAATTACGTAAGGTATTGTTTGTACTTATTTGTATTAACTTCCGGCCGGCGATGACTTATGATCGAGTCGTGGACGTCGTAAGATTATAAAATCGTGTTATCATCAATCTCATGCGATCTCATTTATTTTGCGACTTATCTTGAATCGCGGGCTGGTCTAATCTTGCTCTTAGCTAACCTTTCGCTGTTCTAAAGGCATTAATAAGTGATCGTTTACATGTATTGAGCGTGAGACAGCATTCTAGCGAATGATACGTTACAAGTTGCGAAGTAGGGCCAGACACAATGACCTTTTGTCGCAGTCGTTCCATCTTTAGATGGAGCTGTAGCTAAAGTTTGACAGTCATTAAAAAGTATCGATTTTTGACATGCATTATGACCTAAAATCTAAATGTTCGCAAGAATCCTACTTCTAAACATACGAGTATAAAGCGAAAGTTTATATGTTTGTGTTCGTTTGTTAGTTTTACACGTTCAAACGGATGGACGGAATTTGATGAACTATGATATGGAGGCAGCTTGTACACTGGATTAACACTAAGGCCCGCATGCTAAAACGACGCTCAGTCATGAATCTCGATTTAAAACTAGTTTTACCATACAAAAAACAGCTTTAATCGAGATTCATGGCCTTAGACTATTTTTTGACCGCGGGTAACACCGCAGGGCGCAGCTAGTTCTATCTTACTAATACATATTATTAACGCTAAAGTTTGTAAGAATGGATGGATGTTTGTTACTCTTTTACGCCAGAACGGCTGAACAGATCTGTATGAAATTTGGCACAGAGATATATTATAGTCTAGAATAGCACATAGGATACTTTTTAACCGCGGGTGAAACCGGGGGGCGCAGCTAGTGATCCATAAAATGCTATTACTATTTCGCTTTGGTCTATTCGTAGCTTACGGCGAATGCTCACTGTGTCACTGTTCTTTACAAGACTCGCCAGTGAATGCCAGAACTATCGACGCTGTGATCTCCCAGCTCTTAACTAACCGTTCGCTTTTGTTCTTGCTTCAAGATTTATGCCGATTTCTAGCGTCTAGAACAATAAGGCGCGTATTTCCTACCTCTGGCTGCTGTCACTCGGTCTGGGAAGATATTTTTTTTTTTGCCATCTAAGAAGCCTATCGAATTGATAATCGGTAAAAGTGTAACGAAGTTTCGAAGTACAGCCGACCGTTTGTCATGATTACGATCGTTTCTTTCCTGAAATAAAAAGCTCGGTTAATCATTGTCTTTATGATTGACGTGTTGCGAAATTATGAGCCTAAGGTCGTTGACTTAAGAGCTAGAAACGATTTGGTTTTGTATAGGTCAAAACCTGGGTTTAAGATAGTAACTTGCACTTTCTTCAGTTTTACTTTTAATTGAGCCCGATTTCACTGAGTAATTTTAGTAGCTGATGAGATTTTATCGTTTTGTTTCATTGTCAACCACTTACTTTGTGAGTTTTAGCTGACATTCGTCTTTCATTGTCCAAATTAAGCCGTGGTTTGGTAGATGGTTGATCGCCTGGGAAAAGTGGACAAAGCACACTACACAACGTTCACTTAATTTTTTTCAACTGTATGACGTCATATGGTGATGATGAAAATAGACGCACTAATTCGAACTATCTTTCGCCAACGTTCATACCACGTTGAAAACACCGGTTCTCGTCCGATCACCGAAGTTAAGCAACGTCGGGCGCGGTCAGTACTTGGATGGGTGACCGCCTGGGAACACCGCGTAATGTTGGCTTTTTGCTGCAGATGTTTTAGACTCTTGTGTTCTGACGCATTTCTGACGTCATATCATTTTATACTGATTTGACGTCACAGTATGAAAATAAAACCATATTTTGGGGCTTTCTTTCGCCAACGTTCATACCACGTTGAAAACACCGGTTCTCGTCCGATCACCGAAGTTATGCAACGTCGGGCGCGGTCAGTACTTGGATGGGTGACCGCCTGGGAACACCGCGTAATGTTGGCTTTTTGCTGCGGATTCTCATGAGTCTGAGGCAGATACCAAATCTTTCTCACAAAAAAATTAACAGATAAGCACTGCGCTACTCTTTTTTATTTAATTTTCTTTTTATTTGTCAATCTGAACCGAATTTTTTCATACCGTTTCAGTATCATTAGTGTTTAGGAAATAAGACGGTGGCTCCCTCATTAAACTTGGCAGATAAGTTGATCGTACTCTAAATTGTAATACCCCAATACCCATAAAGCCCGTCAAGTGTATCACGCCACTGACCCGCGACGCGGACGGTCGGCGTCCCACGGTTTTGTCTCACTACTCGCGGTCTACATAATCTGTTACCATTTTACTACTTTGTCGCTACAAATACAAAGACATAAAGTAAACCTCAAATAAACCTTCTTAAACAGAAGGAAAAGTTATCTTTATTGTGACAGAGTACTAAACGATTTCAAGATTTCTTTTTGTAGTTTTCTGACTACTATTTTGTTGCATGTCACTCAGATTTGTATTGTTGAGGCGTTTTTACTCGGCCCATTGTTGGACATTAAAATAATTTACTTAGTTGAATGCGTAGTTAATGCTTAAGTTTGTTTTTCAAAGCGTGCGTGTTACGGAACAACATTATGGATATTGCTCCATACAAAAACTTCTATCAGACTTTGACTTCGCATTTTCTTTTAGACAATGTTGTGCTTCTTTTAAACATGAGTACTTTGACAAGGAAAGAAATTAGGGTATGATTGTTATCAATGAGATTTATCTACGCCTTTGAATGTATTTTTTTTTTCTGGTTATGAGCCTATTCTATTGTTTTCTTATGTTTTTCCCATTAGTAATTTGCGTGTTTGGTCTTAAGCGTATTGTGTAGACGTACCTGGACAAGATAAACAAATAACAAGATAACAATCGTTTTGTTTTCTCGTGAGGGATCGTGATGTAAAAATATAATGTACTTTTTCGGGAAAACTGTCGCCAACGTTCATACCACGTTGAAAACACCGGTTCTCGTCCGATCACCGAAGTTAAGCAACGTCGGGCGCGGTCAGTACTTGGATGGGTGACCGCCTGGGAACACCGCGTAATGTTGGCTTTTTGCTGCAGATGTTTTCGACTGTCTTGTCTTCTGACGCATTTCTGACGTCACAATATTTTTATACTTATGTGACGTCACAATAGGAAAATAAAACCTTTTTTGGGGCTTTCTTTCGCCAACGTTCATACCACGTTGAAAACACCGGTTCTCGTCCGATCACCGAAGTTAAGCAACGTCGGGCGCGGTCAGTACTTGGATGGGTGACCGCCTGGGAACACCGCGTAATGTTGGTTTTTTGTTGCGCCTCTCAATGTGTCTGTTCAATTTTCTCTCTTGTCCTCAGAGAGCGTGTGACGGTGACCACCCGTCACAACACGACTCCCGACGAGACCACGCCCGACGTCCACCAATCGAAGAGCGCCACTGAAATATCCATTGGCGCGCAAATCGACACCATACGCACCGAGGAGTACAAGCGAGACTTAGCGGAGTTCCAAGCTAGGCGATCTACAGGTCCGAAAGATCTAGAAGCTTTAGAAATCCAAACGAACATATCTTCAGGCGCCAAAGACGAAAAAGAAACTCAAGAAACTCTAGCCAAGCGATCCACTAGAGCTAAGGAGTTAGAAGTTACCCCAAGAAAAAAGAAATGCGGCCGTCATTCATTACCAATAAGTTGTACGGATTGCGCGTCAGATCATGATAACACATTCAACTACGAAAAGAAATCCGCCGTGAAGTATAAAAAGCACAAACGTGCCCGCAGCAATACTCCAGATAAAATATACGAAGGGGTTCCTAATATACAGTTCCTATTTCAAAATCAGGTATGTATGACACTATTTTATAACTGCGACTAGCTTACTTGATGTGATGCTTCTGTAGATGTCTAGACAACGGAGCCACCAGCGTGTTTAAAGAAAAATCGATAGCTAATAACGGAAGTTTTTCTCATTTAAAGAAATCTAGATGTATGTCTGGGTATGTCAATTTTATGTAACGGAGTCATTTGTACCCGACTGCGCAAGAAGGTGGGTTATGTGTTTCAAGTGTATTGAAGAAGTTTCTTTGGCACGTCCTACAGCCTAAACACCTTAATGGATTTCGACATGTGAGGTGTCATTTGAATTGTCTTGATAGTGGAAGTGACATAGGGTACGATATTTTGCAGCCGGGTTTTTTGTTTTTCTTTTAATAATGTTACTTGTTGTTTCATAGTTTGTGTACCCAATCGAAAATATTAGCATTACGTCAAAGTATTGAAACAAGACAAGACGGGAGAAGATGTAATTTTTCGGAAGTTCTATCGCCAACGTTCATACCACGTTGAAAACACCGGTTCTCGTCCGATCACCGAAGTTAAGCAACGTCGGGCGCGGTCAGTACTTGGATGGGTGACCGCCTGGGAACACCGCGTAATGTTGGCTTTTTGCTGCAATTCTTTTTGGCTCATTACACTTACTTTTTCGTTACATGGGAAGAAGTATTTTACTCAGCTGTCAAATTGGCTGATTTCTTTTTATTTGAAAAGCTATAGAATGGTTACTAAATCCACCAAGCGCAGCCATCTAATTCTTGTCACTATTTCCAGGTATTCATGCCAGGAGGCAACATGTTCACAACCTCCACCTTCACCGACCCTCTCAAAACAAAACGTCATTCGAAGCGCTGCGTCCGATCACCCGACTTCATAGCACAGAAGCACATAGACTTCAAAGAGAACGAGTCGGCATCGCCGCCAGAGTTTTTAAAGGGCAACTCTCTGTCTTTTGACGTGAAAACCTTTCTAGAAGGTTCTAGATTCGAGGACGAGGTCGATGGTTTGAAAACGACTGAAGATTTGAAGTCTAGTCATTTGAATAAGGGTGGGACTGGTGACGATAGTAAGGACAACAGTGGTGATAACCTCTGGGAAGTTATGAGCGAGTTGAAGCATTTCGATCAATGGGCGGATGAACAGTTGCTTCCGAAGTCGCCCAGTGCTAGCAAGTCTGATGATAGCAAAGTAAGTAGCAATGAAAACGTTTCCTGTTCTTTTTCTTGACATAAACTATTAAGACAGAAGGCTTGTTGAAGATTCTTCTGTCAATTTTTGATAAAATCTGTGCTGAGTACACATCCTATTTAAATTGTAAGAGCAAAAGTTTGTTTGTGTGAGTTTGTTATTTCTTCTATTTTTATATTCTTCTATTCTATATTTTGTAATTGCTAGCGGGGTGCAGCTACTGGAATTTAATTAATTGTTATTTTTACATCTGTTTGATGCTGGATAAAACCCTAAAAACTCAACTATCTCCAAAAACAACACTTTTTTTTTTACATCCCGTCACGCCTTCGTCATCATCGTCTAAATATAACCCTCGTTAAGTATTAAGTAGTATCATTCACAAACATTAAGTATGAGCGCTCGAACGCACAGGGTACAGAAGATGTATAACAGCTGTCATATCAATGTATTGAGAAAGTCATACTTAGTAATTTAATAATCATTTAATTAAAATCTGTAAATATATTACTGGGATAAAACTCGTCTTAACTATTCCCCCTGACATTTTTCAGAGCGATTGTAGCGCCTATGGTTTACCGATAGCAAGCACTTGCAACCTCGACGTAAACGCGGACCGGCTGAAGATTTGGAACCACGGCCGCTGGGGCGTAGTGCCGGTGCAGCTGAAGAAATTAGAAGGGGTCACCGTCGACCATGTTAAAAAGAAACAGAACACTGAGATTAATATTTTAAGGTCAGATAGCTTTTTCATGCAATATACTTTTGTCTTAGCCTGTATCAGTTAATGCAATACAAAACGTAGGTATAAATGCCTGCAAATTTATAACCTTGTAAGTGAGCGTGACGTCAAGGCTTATTTGATAAATAGAAGTCCTCTTTCGGTGCTCCTTTCGCCAACGTTCATACCACGTTGAAAACACCGGTTCTCGTCCGATCACCGAAGTTAAGCAACGTCGGGCGCGGTCAGTACTTGGATGGGTGACCGCCTGGGAACACCGCGTAATGTTGGCTTTTTGCTGCAGAAGTTTTTGGCTGTCTTGTTTTTTTACGCATTTCTCACGTCACAATATTTTTATACTTATGTGACCTCACAGTATGAAAATAAAACCTTTTTTGGGGCTTTCTTTCGCCAACGTTCATACCACGTTGAATACACCGGTTCTCGTCCGATCACCGAAGTTAAGCAACGTCGGGCGCGGTCAGTACTTGGATGGGTGACCGCCTGGGAACACCGCGTAATGTTGGCTTTTTGCTTCCAATACACTATTATTATAATTTTGGGGTTCCGTGAAACACCTAACTAAGAAAAATACACGGAACATGTAAATAGCAGATTTAAAATTGTATGTGTACTTTTTTCAGAAAATGCCGTCATCCGAACATTATTCTTCTAATGGGACTCTATCCAGATATCAACAGCAATGTGCATATCATTTGCGAGAGATGCGTGGATTCCCTATTCGGTGTACTTCATGTTCAGGTAAAAATACTATTTATCAATATTAAATAAATATTCGGGACACTTATTACACGACACGGGGACACGGTCGTCTGACCCCAAACTAAGCAAAGCTTTTACTATGGCGGCCAGAGACTGATATATACACTTACTAGCTGCGCCCCGCGGTTTCACCCGCGGTTAAAGTATCCTATTGCTATTCTAGACTATAATCTATCTCTGTGCCAAATTTTATCCAGATCTGTTCAGCCGTTCTGGCGTGAAAGAGTAACAAACGTCTATCCATCCATCCATTCTTACAAACTTTCACGTTTATAATATTAGTAGGATATACTTTTAAATACATACTTAAATAGATATTAACACCCAGACATAGAACAAACACAAATATTCATCTTATGAATGTTTGCCTTAGGTGAGAATCGAACCCACGCCCCCTAAATCAGAAGGCAGGTTCACTACCGAGTGAGCCACCGAGGCAGTCAAAAATCAATATTAAATCTTTCTAGCTCTTTTTATGCAAGTATAAATTGAAAACCTTAAAACTCTTGACACCGATTTTCATCAAGTATAGCTAAGAACACTCCCGACTAATTCACCTTTCAAACAAAAAAATAAAATCAAAATGAGTTCATCCGTTTGGGAGCTACGATGCCACAGAAGGATTCTCATATGGATTGCTAGAGTGTGGAGTACTCTGCCTGAGTGTGTGTTCCCTGACACTTATAATCTGGGTGTCTTCAAGTCTCGAGTGAATCGGTTTCTTCTAGGCAAGCGTGCTCCATCGTAGGCCGCATCACTGCTTATCATCAGGCATGTTGGCGGCCAAACGATAAAAAAAAAGACACACAGGCACGTAAAACTTATAACACCCCTCCGTTTTGGCATCGGGGGTTAAAAACTTCAGAAACTTTTTCATGATTTTAAATCACATGTGAACACTGTGCTCAAAGGATCCTGTGGATCACAAGATAATAAAACAAAAAATTAGTAAATGTTTTTAACCGACGAAACGTAGGAGGTACAAGTCGACGCGTAAATATATATATATTTTTTATGTATGATCACGCATAACTTTTTTTATTAGAACAATTTTGTACTACATACTTATTTAATAGTTAGTGGGCAAAGTTAGTGGGTCCACCAGTCATGAATAAGTTTAACTACCTTTTGCTAGCTTCATATTATACTAGCTGCGGTTCACTTCACTTCACCCGCGGTTAAAAAGTATCCTATGTGCTATTCTGGACTATAATCTATCTCTGTGCCAAATTTCATCTAGATCTGTTCAGCCGTTCTGGCGTGAAAGAGTAACAAACATCCATCCATCCATACACACAAACTTTCGCGTTTATAATATTAGTAGAATAGTTGCGCCCCGCGGATAAATCCTATGTGCTGTTCCAGACTATAATCTATGTCTATGCCAAATTTCATCCAGATCCGTTCAGCCATTCTGCCCTGATTGAGTAACAAACATCCATCCATACATCCATCTAAACTTTCGCATTTATAATATTAGTTTGATTAAGTTAGTGAATAAACGTTATTTAAATTGTGTGCGTATTGTATGTCATCTGCTACTTGACTGGAGCCCGGTGTATGGCGACAGGCTCGCTCCCTGTCACATTTGGAACTGAATATCGTCCGGAGAAGTGTGGGTGTTGTATATCACCTCTGGCAGCCACCTCGGGGGAAAGGCGTGATGATATATGTTATTTAAAAATCGAGCCAATAATATTGTAATATTGAAACTACAGTTGCAAAAAACATAAAGCTTATTATCACTTTCCTTATTTCCAGGGTAGTATACTAAGCGTTCAAACTGCCGTCCAATACACCCTCGACATCGCAAACGCGATGGTTTTCCTACAAATGCAAGGCTACATACACACGGGACTCAATAGTATGGCCATCATGATCACTAGCCATGACACGGCGAAGCTAGCCGATTTAGGACCCTGTGCGAAGGTCCAGAAGAGTGAAAAACGCTCGAAACAAATTGATAAGGGATACGAAATATACTCGCCTGAGCCGCAGTATGTGAATATCGATGGTCAGTATTTTAAACCTTATTTATTAAAGCTAAGGACTAAATTGATATTAGTGCTATTCACATGTTGATCTCATGTTAAAATAACATGACGTCACAATCTAGAAATCGAAGACCTTTTTCAGTCATGCTATCGCCAACGTTCATACCACGTTGAAAACACCGGTTCTCGTCCGATCACTGAAGTTAAGCAACGTCGGGCGCGGTCAGTACTTGGATGGGTGACCGCCTGGGAACACCGCGTAATGTTGGCTTTTTGCTGTTTTTTTCCAGATACTCGCGAAGGGAAATCTTCTGATAACGAGCCTTTGCTATCAGCGAATCCGTCCGAGACGTATATAGAGTCGAATGCAGTTTCAAAACCGTATGAAAGCTTTCAAAACAGTGAGCTTTACCGCTGGCAAGCTCCAGAACTGTTTGATCCGTGTGAAGATGGCATGGTGTACCCTTGTGCGAAAAGCGATGTTTACTCGCTTTGCTTGATACTGTGGGAGAGCTGTAATGGTAAGGATTTTATTTTAATAGTAGGCGGGTTAAGTCTTGGTAACTAATGTTTGCATGTGCTTTGATAGTTATATATGCTTTTGTCGTTTTTGTTTGGCTTCATACATTTCAATTAAGCGCCTCTATCGGAAACGTTAAGGAACAAGGAACAAGGTCAAATGTACTAAGTTAAAGTAAAACCATAGAAGTTTACGTTAACCATCAAAACTCGTACTAATCCTGCTAATGTTGAGTTTTGTCAACTTATCAGAGCGTTGGCTCAATAAGGAAACATATTTTCAACGATGTCGGCCACTCGTTCCTATAGATACAACAAATAATGCGTGGAGTCCCTCTTCGCGGAAGAAGTGAAACTTCTGTGTATCTTTCTTACTACGCGCATGCGTTCGTGTGCCTCGCATTCACTCTCGCTCTGTCTCTTTCTATTCCCCCTCCCCAGGCGCGTTTAACGGTTAACGTTTAACGCAACTTTATTGGAAGTCGCATTAGAAGTTTCACTTCAATAACTAGTTGTACAGCACTATTGTCACCTTGAAGTGCTTATTACACCATGCGATCTGTAGTCTAACTATCTACTAGGTAACGTAGTGTAATAAGAGATCGACAGATAAACTTGACAGGCCTCCTTATTCTTACGCGTGAGATGTTATTTTGGTCACTCTCACTCCTATGACTTTACAAACGAGAGAGACAGTGACCAGAAAGCATCTCGCGCGCAAGAATAGCGGCCAGATAGCCAGACTATCAATAGCACACGATAGATGACATGTGCATAATTTACTTGAATTCATGCATAAAAATGTCTAACTTACAGCTTCCATACCATGGAAAAGGCTGAGCTATGAGGCACTAAAAGAGCATTACACTCTATGGCAAACTGGTATACCGTTGCCGCAAGATGGAACCTACCCTGGCTGCTTGCTATCCTTGCTGCAATCGGGGCTCAGACTGGACAGAAGCACTAGGCTAGACCTGGAAGCACTGCAAAAAACACTTCAAACAGTGAAGGTAAAGTCAAAGTCAAAATGTTTTTATTCAATTTAGGTATCAAAGATACACATAAGAACGTCAAAGTTTTTTCAAATATACTCGACCGCCTTGTTCGGATAAAGAGCCTCTACTCAGAAGAACAGGCAAGAAACTGAGGGGCATTATTATTAAGACAACTAACCCCCTCTACCTGTATTAGCCTTAAAAAATAATAATGACGATACCAGTTAATAAAAGTCACGTTCCCTAGAGTCCGTGGAGTGTAATTTTTTGCAACAAAGAATGTAAAACAAAATTACATCAAATTTGTAATAGCGCCATCTAGCAGTGTAAGATCGAATTACTTGCAAGGTGACTTTTCTGTTAGCTGGGCTTGTTGTGTTTAGGATATTGGTTCGCTGCTGTTTTGGGGGAGCTCCTATTGTATTGAGTGATTTGCAAGTATGAGTGATGGCGCTCTTCACAATTGAGTTTTTGTATTTTTATTATTTTTCATAGAATATTGAATTAAAACAACTTTTATTTCTGTAGTTCAAAATCTTAAAATAATATAAATACTGTAAAAAGACTTGTAAGATTCATATAAATATCGTCACGCCTTTCCCCCGAGGGGGCTGGCAGAGATGTAATTATACAACACCCACCCTTTGCTGGGCGATATTCAGTCTCAAATGTGACAGGGGGCGAGCCTGTTGCCCCTATCAAAGTCAAAATGTTTTTATTCAATTGGGTATCAAAGATAAATTTATGAACGCCTAAGTTTTATAATAGACTCGATCGCCTTGTTCGGAAAGAGCCCACTACTCAGAAGAACATGCAAGAAACTGAGAGGCATTATTTTTTCAATAAATAAGTTACTGTCTCAAAAATGTTGGCCAACAACTATATAGGTAAGTAATTGTATATTACTACTATGTACTAGTGGCTTCTTGGCGAAACTCAGTCTTGGCGGTAACACTCATTAGACACATCATATGGATCATAACACACTCATATGGATTATATAGACTGATCTATAAGACTTAATTTTCTATTTATAATTATGATGTTTTAATGTGATAATAGAAGTCCTTTTTAAATTGCTTTGTTGCCAACGTTCATACCACGTTGAAAACACCGGTTCTCGTCCGATCACCGAAGTTAAGCAACGTCGGGCGCGGTCAGTACTTGGATGGGTGACCGCCTGGGAACACCGCGTAATGTTGGCTTTTTGCTGCGTCTTCTGACGTATTTGAATTGTGCTATGATATCTATAGCTTGACAATTTTTTTTTTTGTAATTAGCCATTTCTCCAAACTTTGCACGCTTCTTCAGGCATAACATGAAGCTAGTATTTAATTAACAACAATAGGATTACTCGTGTTTAAAGCAAGTAAATGTATCTTCATCTTTATCAATATTTGTATGTTTGACGTCACAATGTGAAAATAGGAGTTCTTTTTCGTTCCCTCTTTCGCCAACGTTCATACCACGTTGAAAACACCGGTTCTCGTCCGATCACCGAAGTTAAGCAACGTCGGGCGCGGTCAGTACTTGGATGGGTGACCGCCTGGGAACACCGCGTAATGTTGGCTTTTTGCTTCCGACTTCTCTTTAGTAAACAATAAACTGAAGTGTATTTTTGTCCTCCTTTTTTCTGTTTAATGTTAAACTCTGAATAAAGAAGTACTAAACTAATTTGTTTGTTAACCAACTAACCTTATTATGCCAAGTGTAAAACTAGTTAAACTTAACCGTCAAAAATGTTATACTAGCTGCGCCCAGCGACTTAACCTGTGGTTAAAAAGTCCGTTATCCGGTGTGCTCATGCTATCCATGTGCTACTTCAGACTAATCTATTTCTGTGCCAAATTTCATACAGATCCGCTCCTGTGATTGATTTACAAGCATATATCGATCCATCCATATAAACTTTCCTATTACTACGTAGTATAAAACAAAGTCGCTTTCTCTGTCCCGATGTCCCTTTGTATGCTTAAATCTTTAAAACTACGCAACGGATTTTAATGCGGTTTTTTAAATAGATAGAGTGATTCAAGAGAAAGGTTTATATGTATAATAACATCCATTAAATAGTGGAGAAATACTGTTATTTTTGAGGTTTCTAATGTGATGTCGTTAATTATCAATTATTTTCCGCTTACATTGCAAACAAAGGCTGAACCCTACGAGATTTATCAAAATAATGTACTAATTATTTGTACACATTGAAAAGGTCTACAGAAAACTCTGCGATGGTATATGTCTATCTCTTATGGATATCCCACAATAACAAATACAAATACAACGTTTACAGTTTTTCTGTAGTGTATTTAGTATCAGCATTGCACCCGTGTGAAGCCAGGGCGGGTTGCTAGTTATCCATATAATACTCGTTTTAGTACGAATAATAATTACAAGTATCCTACTATACTTACTACTAATATTATAAACGCGAAAGTTTGTAAGAATGGATGGATGGATGGATGGATGTTTGTTACTCTTTCACGCCAGAACGGCTGAACAGATCTGGATGAAATTTGGCACAGAAATAGATCATAGTCTAGAATAGCACATAGGATACTTTTTAACCGCAGGTGAAACCGCGGGGCGCAGCTAGTTATGTATAATTATTTATACATGTAGCTATTGTATGTCAAAATAGTTTTTGGTATCGAGACTGTAAACCATTTTGTGTCTAATTAAATAAATAAATAAATGAAGTGTAGATTCGACCAGCGAAATTTATTAAATCGTTGACACATCTCGCTGCCGGATTTGTATTTGCAAAAACCCTTTAAGATAACTTAATCTTTAACAATTATTTACAGTGTACTCTCGACGGTCTCAGCTACATCGTGATCCCAGCTCGTCTTTCCAAAAAGAAATCCAGCTTCAGTTCAGTCGGGTGGGACACCACATCTCCCACCGACTCCGACCAGAGCCCCAAAAACGTCCGGCACACAGCCGTCATACACAAACCGAATGAAACAAATGAACCCGACAGTATCTCAGACAGCAGCGAGAAGGATAACAGCAAAAGCGACACCCCTGTCTACGAGACTATCAAAAAAACATACGCGACGTATGCTTCTGCACAAAAATGCTACATCGACGATGTTGACGAAAAGGATAACGTATCGTTGTCCAAATACCAGCTTTTGCCTGAAAAAGATTTCTCGAGCGCCTGTTCCACTCCTATATCAAAGGTTAAAGCTAGAATGAAGATCGAAACGCCAGGCACTTTGCATCGAAGCGATTCTACCGAATACTGCAGCATTCTAAGCCCGAACCGTACAAGCATTTTTGGACCTACTGACGATAGCTATAAAGAGCAAAGTACGGAAAAAACTTCGGCAAAGCTATTAAGTAAAAGCTTCACGCCGAAATCTTACAAGCCTTTGCATATAAAAGTGCCAGAATACAATTTGGACTCTATAAAGCCGTTGCTGAAGGAGCAAAATGGCATGGAGAGGTCGTCTTACAATTTTGATATCAAGAACTATAGCTTGCCAAGTACTCCGATAGCTCGTAGCAATAAACTGAGGAAGAACGCTTGGCTTTCTGGAGACGTGACTGCAAATGAAAGAAGTTCGGAGACTAAAAAACAAACAGAGAAAATTCAAACATTACCAAATAATGAGGAAGGTAAAAATTCATCTTTTTATACGACTTATTACGGTTCCTATCTACCAATAGGGACGTTAGTGGGTATAAAATTTGTACCAAATTTTTGAAACAGTTGTCGCCAACGTTCATACCACGTTGAAAACACCGGTTCTCGTCCGATCACCGAAGTTAAGCAACGTCGGGCGCGGTCAGTACTTGGATGGGTGACCGCCTGGGAACACCGCGTAATGTTGGCTTTTTGCTATTTTGCAGATATTGGGCAGCTTAAAATAAGATTTTCGGAACGTGTCGAAACGATTCCGAAGTCTACAAGTTGTTCGGTTGAAATCCAAGGCAACTCTGAGAACCACACACCATCGCACGACAGCAGGTTGGAACCACCGCTTGAGAACGTGGATACTGTGATTGTAAAGCAAAGTGCTACAGAAATTAAAAGGTTAGTAACTCCACACCTAAGTTTAAAAAAAAAAGAAAAAGTATTTATTGCCTAAAACTAAAAATTAAAAAAACAAATTACAAATGAATGCTGGGTACACACACATCAAGCCAAACGAACGCCAACGCACGGGCAGCGTTCCGTTTCGTTTTAATAAAATAAAACGAGATGCAGCACTCTTTGTTACACTTCACTCTCTGTTAACATACTTCTACTCTTTGTTTCTCATACTTACCAATCTTATTCTCTGATAGTTGTAGTCTGGCTCCCTTACTAATGAACGTTGTATAGCTTCGTAAAAGTTATGCAGAGTTTTGTAATTTCTCGACCAAGTTAAATTTTTAAAAGAAAGAAAAAAGACAATACACTGTATAACTATTCCGAGTCAATACAACGTATATTAGTAATCCATAGGTGTCTCCCAAGTTTCAAATAAATTGGTTTGTTCTATCAAGCATGCTCCATATTAGGCCGACCAACGCAAAGCTAAAATATCACATACAAATATATTTATTTCTTAGTGAACACTACAGCGACAACTGAAACTTTAATCATATAAAAATGTTTTGTCGTTAGGTAAGTAAATAAATTATTTATTGTCTGTTACTGTTTTATTATGTATTTTATTTTTTGTTGTTGTAGTGTTTTGTGCAATTAAATAAATTGTATCTTTCTTTCTATAACTTAACTGCCTTTACGTAATAAGTAATAAAATTAAATAAATTCGGGACATTGTCACACACGGTCGCCTGACCCCAAACTAAGCAAAGCTTGTGCTATGGCTGCCGGAGACTGATATACGTACATATATATTTTTAAATACATACTTAAATAGATATCAACACCCAGACATAGAACAAACACAAATGTTCATCACATGAAAGTTTACCCTAGGTGGAAACCGAACTCACGCCTCCAAACTCAGAAGGCAGGTTCACTACCAACTGAATCAAATTTAATCTTTATTCAGAACCATCCCAGAAACCACCGAGACCGAAGAACCTCAAGACAGCTCTTGGTTCAAATCTCCCTCGGCATCAGAGCGCGGTCGCCGCAACACGGTGGACGATGAGCTCCTGGCCGGGGTTAATGTGAAGCCGCTCGTGGCCATTCACGAGCGATGGATACACGAGGCTAACAGGAAGGCGGGGCGGTCTATGTCGCTGCCAGAGGAAAATAGGTAGGTTTACTTATTGTTTACATCGTGGGGCGACCAGTCAGCGAAACCATCGAGACTGAAGAACCTGAAGACAGCTCTTGGTTCAAATCTCCGTCGGTGGACGATGACCTCATGGCCGGGGTTAATGTGAAGCCGCTCGTGGCTATTTACAAGCGATGGATACATAAGGCCAACAGGAAGGCTGGGCGATCTATGTCGCTGCCAGAGATTAGATCCTACTAATATTATATACGCGAAAGTTTGTATGTATGGATGGATGGATGTTTGTTACTCTTTCACGCCAGAACGACTGAACAGATCTGGATGAAATTAGGCACAGAGATAGATTATAGTCTCGAATAGCACATAGGATTGACTTTTTAACCGCGGGTGAAACCGCGGGGCGCAGCTAGTAGATAATAAGTAGATTATAATTATATAGCATGATCCAAAAAAACAAGGTCTATAGCATTCCGGGAGTAAACACGTATGACGTCACTCGTCATCCGTCTCTTTCGCACTATTTTTAAATGACATATTTCGGTCTTGCTTATGCGTCGATTAACGTCACTACTTGTTGCCCACGTGACCGGAATGCCATACATGGCGGAGTATATTATTATACCATGATATATAGATAGATAGATGTATGTATCTAGTGAACCGGCGCGGAGTGGTGAGTTAAAATCCAGCAAAAATCCGTTTTTCAAAATCGACCTTCGCTTACGTAATGCAGTGTTGCCTATCGCAAGTCCCAAATATTTATCTTTGAATTTAAAAAATCAAAAAGACTGGCCTTGTGTATGCAGCATAGAGTAGCTTTTCGGCTGTGGTTTCTTAAGAGTTCCGCGACGCTCTGAAATTTCCATACAAACGCGCTTGTCAAATTTCTTAGAAACCATTTGTCAGATTTGCATTGCAGAAATTTAGCATGTACGATGTACAATTAAATGAACAATACCTCCGACCCTATGTTCTTGGTTTTTTTAAAACCTCCTCAAGCGAAAATAGAACTATGAAATAGGTATATACGCATTTGTAAAGGGTCAGTTTTGACTGGTTCATTCAATAGATAGACAAAGCAAATCAAACATCCCTTTAGATAGAGAGGTTGTCGACATCATTAGCTTTTAAATGAATCCAAAATACAAGGGACACTTAGTTATTTAAGAATGATTAGATAAGTGCAAAAGTCATTAAAAAGATTGCACTTTGTCACTCTGTAGGTAACTTTCAAGGCTCGTCAGTATCTTTACTTGCTCTCTTCGCTCGTCGTCTTCTTCTAGACGAAGTGGCAATAGAAAACCTTAAGCCAATACGATGTTAGTCTAAAGTGGTCGCCGGACTCTTACTCTTGAGCAACTGCGGTGTGTAAGGCGCCAGGCGGGCTAACTAGCTGCTCCCTGCGTAGCTAGTTTCGCAGAATCCGGTCTTGATAAAAGTGCCTACATATAAACGACTTACCTGCCAAAGGATGATGCCAGAGTTTCTATGAGATCTGGTCCCACCTTCCAATAGCTATGTATGTTACATCGTTGGATAGGTATTCTTGAGCAGAATAAAAGTTACTATGGCGCCAAGTTCAAATCTTAGTCCGTTCAGAGTTATTCTTAATTAAACATGGTAGTTTTATCAGTAGTCACAGTACGTCGTCTTGCGTCTTGCGTCGGCTTGCGCGCACCCTCGCCGCCTATCCGTGCCGCTAACCAGTTTCATTGTTCTAAGCATACTTAACGAGTGCGAGTGAGACAGACCGATAAAAAGGTTTGCGTTACCGTCTACACTACGTGTATAAAGCACAAATGCAATTACATATTACGTAAAAATAGCATTACTTGGCTACTGATAAAACTACCATGTTTATTAAAGAATAACTCTGAACGGACTAAGATTTGGAAATTGGCGCCATAGTAACTTTTATTCAGCTCAAAAATACCTATACAACGATGTAACACACATAGCTATTGGAAGGTGGGACCAGGATTTGCATCCTCCTTTCAGCCTCAGAAAAGTAGTTTTAGAGATTATTTCTTTTGCTCGTTTCGTTGTGGGTTCGATGCCCGGCCGGGCAGATGTTTGAATGATTAATTTAAATGGATGTTCTGGGCCTAAGCTGTTAATGTATTTGTGTGTGTTCCTTGGCATCCTACAGGCAAACCTAGTGGGTAGAAATGAGTGAGAAAAGTTTATTTATTTATTTAATGTGTATTTTATTTAGTCAGTAAGCGATCTTTGACTTTTAGGTAAATATACTACACTTAGATACTTAGATTACTTTTAGGCATACATATTTTAGATATATTTTATATTAGATTTATGCTGATGTTAAGCAATGATATAGCCACGTTTGCTTAAAAGACGCGGAATCACCCAGATCGTATCATAAGAATATCTAAAGCATTCTACACTAATTCCGATGACGTCATAGAACATGGTGAGACGGTCTAATTTGAGAGTCTCGTTGCCAACGTTCATACCACGTTGAAAACACCGGTTCTCGTCCGATCACCGAAGTTAAGCAACGTCGGGCGCGGTCAGTACTTGGATGGGTGACCGCCTGGGAACACCGCGTAATGTTGGCTTTTTGCTGCAGACTTCTTATGTTCACTTATTCCATATTATTTTTTCACGTTTTGCAGTTTTACTCGATTCCGAATAAGAGGGTAATGCTTTCATATTTTATTGCAATTGCTTGACACCAAATCAAACATAATTATCTTTTACCACCAAGTAATACGTGGAATGGTGCGGGTACATTAGCGCGCGATAATTCGTGTCGCGTTGTCGCGCTAAAATCATCGTTATAGATTATTGGCGATGTTTTTGCCTACATTAGCGGTCAACTCGTCGCCTTTCTGCGAAGTTGACGTATGCGATAATTCGCCCGATACGTCGCGGACGAACTAACCGGCTACACTTGTCACGATATCCCGAATCATTTTCGAATGCCGCAAATTCGTTGAAGAAGAATAATAGTTTGGCAAAGTGGATGAGAGATTATATTTTTGTCTAGCTTAGTCTCATGATGTCATAACGCTTGATACCAATAGTTTTATTTGAATCTTCTTTCGCCAACGTTCATACCACGTTGAAAACACCGGTTCTCGTCCGATCACCGAAGTTAAGCAACGTCGGGCGCGGTCAGTACTTGGATGGGTGACCGCCTGGGAACACCGCGTAATGTTGGCTTTTTGCTACTTCAAAACATTAATTAGGCTACACACATATACAAAAACTCATTTTTAGTGTCTTTTTCTTTTTTTTGACAGTTTCAGATCCCAAATAGCTGCCGTAAAGCCAGCCTCACATTGCGTAGACACGTTGCAGCAATCTTTACCTCAACTCAACACGAAAAAACCGCTGAATCGAACGCCAGCTACTGCAAACAATGGTAATTTAAAACTTAATCGGACTCATTAAGATATATTTAGGCATACACTGTACTTCCGTAACACTTTGTTTATGCACAGTTACCGTAAAAAAGAGACGTTTATTTGTGAATTCACGGGGTTTAAAGAATGCAATGTAATTGTGTACCTTACACCTTATTTCTAAAGAAGGCTTTACTTACGTTCCAACCTTGTAATTTGTTAATAGAAGTAATTTTTTTAATTTCCTAAAAATATAAGCTATTTAAAGAAAATGGTATTTTATGCAATGTATGGGGTGTGGGCAGTGCCGGATTAAACAAGCGTGGGGCCCGTTCCCCAATGTGAATATTTGTTAACAACACAACAGGAACCCTATTCGGAGATTTGAGATTTTCATCTTACCTATTTTCATCCTCGTTGCTCTCTTTTGAAACGTCATAGGTGTGAGAGTGACCAAGATAAAATCTCATCTCATCTCACGCGTAGGAATAGCCCCACAGCCCTTGAGTTTTTTTTCCCATTTTTCTCAGCTTCAAAGTACACATGTACTTTGAGAATGCCTAGTAAGTGAAGGGCATGTTTTTATTGTTTTTCGCGCCCATAGAAATTGCTGCCTATTGCTATATGGCTAATCCGGCACTCGGTGGGTAATATGTGCAGGTTAAAATAATTCGTTTTGACTATTATTTAACGATAATTATTGTACATGTGGTGATGGATACTTAGACTTAGACCTTACTAAATGCATAGACTAAAAAAATGAATAGTCTTATTTTAAAAGTAAGTGATACATATTTTGAAAAGCTGCTTGACTAATTTTAAACTGCTACTTAAATTACTAATTTCTTAATAGCATTAAATTACTTAACTAAAATAAATCCATTATTTTGTTTTATATTAACAAGCACGTTGCTTTTTATTGTCTATAGCTGACCTTATCAAGCCTATCTATTATGAGGTAAGTTTAAACTTTTTATTTATAAATACTAGTCCGCCCGTTCCGGCTTCGCACGGTACCTAATAAACCTTCCGTTAAAAATTATACAGGGTTATTGGTACAGATAGGGGGTACTACGCTAAAAGGGGGTTATTTTACTCATAATTTTATTATGAATAACTTTTACTCTGGAGCCAACTCAAAATCTCGTAAAAAAAAACAGCTGTTCCATACAAAACGTTTGTTTATTGATCGTCGACAAACTGTATTGAACAGCTATTATTTTTTTCTTTTTTCGATTTCAGGAGGATATAAATAGTAAAAGAGATAGTTTTGACATAGTAGAAGTTCATAATTATGAGCACAATCACCTCCTTTCGGCTAAGTACACCCTTTCCTGATAACCCTGCATAACTGATGGTGAAACCATATCATTATCCGTTGCGTGGCTGTGGAGGAGTTAGTGGATATACTGACAGAGGATCAGTGGCCCTATTCAGAGAGTTGAGATTTTCATCTCACTGTTTTTCGTCCTTGTTGCTCTCGTTTGAAACGTCATAGGTGTAAGAGTGACCAAGATAAAATCTCATCTCATCTCACGCGCAGGAATAGCCCCCCAGGGGGGCTTTTCCAACGCGTGAGATGAGATGAGATTTTATCTTGGTCACTCTCTCGCCTATGACTATTCAAACGAGAGCAACAAGGACGAAAAATGGTGAGATTGAATCTCACTCCGTAAGAATAGCTCTCCAGATAGAGGCGGAAAGTGACTTTGTTTTATACTATGTACAGATACAGAAGAGATATAAATAATAAAAAAAAAACATTAAAAAATAATAGACTTGTCCGCAGTCGGATTATCTATTGAAGGTAAAATTAGATTTTCTCAATAATTGACTTAGAATTTTTAAACGGGTCAAAATTACTCAACGATCTGGTGGTTTGTGCTCGGTTCATCCGTTCGAGAGCTACGATGCCACAGACAGACACACACGCACATACACACACAGACACGTCAAATTTATAACACCCCCTCGTTTTTGCATCGGGGGTTAAAAATACAAATACAGTGAAACCTGGTTAAGTGGGACCTGGATAAGTGAGAAACCTCTATTATTGAGAGTTGCAATGAGGTCCCGGTTCTTTTTCATTAAATTACCTCTGTTAATGGGACTTTTTGAACCTGGTTAAATGAGAATTGAATTCTAAGACTTTTTCGATATAAATTTACCTCTATAATTGAGACTCTGTAGCTCAATTACCTGCATAAGTGAGACAAATTAATCAGGTTTTAACACACTTTGACATGTTGACATTTCGCGTTGTCTTTCGCGCATGCTTTGTTTGTCAGAACTATCTCAGGCTTTGACCTAAAAACAAGGAAATAAAAGTATTTATTCCCTTGTTTTTAGTGTTTATTCCCATTCATACCTACATTAAATTCAATTAAACCCTCAATAATTGGTACATAAATGTCTTGGTCCCTTGAGATCCCAATTATCCAGGTTTCACTGTACTATAATGAATTATAATGTCAATTTTAGTTTATGTATTTAGTACTACTAAATGTTACAGGCGGGAACTGGGAACAATTTTGCCAAGCGCGGAACAACATTGCGAATAGACTCAGTTTCACAGCGGGCAGCCCCGACCGCTGCCATGTCTCGAAGATAAATTCTGATAAAGGGTGAGTGAAGAAGACATCACATACTTCCATCTCGCTTTTTCTTGTGACGTCAGAATGCGAATACAAGCTCATTAATTTGGATGCTCTATCGCCAACGTTCATACCACGTTGAAAACACCGGTTCTCGTCCGATCACCGAAGTTAAGCAACGTCGGGCGCGGTCAGTACTTGGATGGGTGACCGCCTGGGAACACCGCGTAATGTTGGCTTTTTGCCTCGGCTTCTCTTTTTTCTGTCCTTTCCAATTTTCTTCACTATCTTAACTAATATTATAAATGCGAAAGTGTTTGGTTTTTTTTTTACGCTTTCACGCCTTCACTTCTCAACCGATCATCATGAAATACTTTTTTTTTGCATACACGTTGTCAGGGGTACAGAGAACTATATAGGATACTTTGTAACCGCGGGGCGCTGCTAATCAAGAATAAGGGCAACAATGTTTTTAGTAGATTAGTAGGCAAGGGCTGTAAGGCATCAATTGCAGCCCGAGATATTTAGGCGCACGAGCGCAGCGAGGGCGCCTATAGTTCGAGGGTGCAATTGATGCTTACACCCGAGCTAACTACTCTGCTTTACATCTCGATTGTGAGGTAAGTAGAAAAAAACCGGCATTACAAGAATAAAACGTTTTATTAGTTAATAAAAGTAAATAAGTATACTTAGTACTCAAAGTACGCTATAGTACTCATAGTTGCTTTTAACATTGAATAAATGCACCACAAACTAGATGGCTGCAGCTTTTTTGATAGTTCACTAAAGTATGTTAAGAATACAGTCTCAGATAAAGACTTTACTCGTTTTTTTTTTCGCCACTTCATGAACTCGTCGTAAGTTTTCAAATATCTCTCTTTAGAACTTTCAGGCAAAATATTGTTAATTGCTGCTTCAGCTTCCATTTTCATTGAATCGGGAGTGCAGCTTATATCATCATCACTTGCAGAACTCATGTTTTTTTCCTAATTAGCACGTAATTATAAAAAAAATCCCAACACAATATTTAAAGTAAAAGTTTCTATTCCCGCCTTTTTTCATCTTTTTTTAAAATTACTTTTTTCAAGAACGAAATTGAGCTTCGCCGTTCGATATTTGAAATTGATGACCTCTTTTGTCATTGGGCTGAATGCATGATGTCTATTGCCAGTATGATGGTTAGATGTACGCAAACTTTTTGAAAGAGTGACTTTTTTTTTCATAACTTACCGCCCTAGGGCTTTTCTAGCTACATTATTACCCTAGAGCGCTAATTGGTCACCTACAAGCTCCATTTGGGAGTAATAAAGACCTACTTACCGAATATGAGAGATGTAAATTAATTTTATTGTATGACGTCAAGATTCCTGATGTCATAAAGCTGATACAAACGGTTTTATTTGGATGTCCCATCGCCAACGTTCATACCACGTTGAAAACACCGGTTCTCGTCCGATCACCGAAGTTAAGCAACGTCGGGCGCGGTCAGTACTTGGATGGGTGACCGCCTGGGAACACCGCGTAATGTTGGCTTTTTGCTTCGTGTCGCAACTTTTCCTGTTGCTCCATATTTTAAAGTATTTTTTTATTGTTACTTGAACTAATATCTAGTGTATTTCCGCTTTAACGTCGCATTAAGTACATCAAGGAATATATATTTTTTTATTCTATTTTTAATTTGGAATATTTTAAATTAATTCAATGAATTTTACTAGAAAGTAGAACACAGAACACTTCGTACAAATTGATATTTGAATTTAATTTAAAAGTTATACAATTTGATATATGGAGCTAATTTAATAAGGAATTTAACAGAAATAATGTTATGAAATTTACAACAAAATTTTGTCAAAAAATTAATACAATGAAAAAAAACAATAAATTAGCAAAAAATTAATCCCTATTCTTCGAACACTTCGTCGACACGTATTTCGCCTCTACACGAGGCATCCTCAGGACTTGTTGTTAATTTTTATTATTATTTGTATTTTAGTATCGCAACCGAAGACTGTATCGAATCAAAGGCAGACCAATGCACTGATACAAAGGGTATTGAAGACTTCATTCGGGATCTGATCCGAAAAGAATTCCAGCATTTAATCCACGAGATACCCGACGACTCCACGACCGTATTTTGTCACCGAAACGAAGATTTGCTAAACAAAGGAGTGTCGAACATAGTAGAAAGTTTGTATAACGACGATGTAGAAAGGACCTTAAAGAAAGACCCTGTGAAGTCATTTTCGAGGGTTAAAATCAATGGGAACAACAAGCCCTTGCTACAAATCACCTTCAGTCGCTCAGGGGAGAACAGTCTCCAGGTTTTGGATAACTGCGTGAATGTGACCATTTGTGATAATCCTAAGGAAAAGCTCAATGTCTCTATGGAAGACACTTTGACGGAGGATCTACATGCCGGTGGTTTGAAGAGATGCCAGGCTTTTAATGCTATTCAGGTACTACATAGAAAAACAATAGTTTTTGATTTTTGGCATTGTGCCAATATTTACTGAAAATTTGTTGTCATTTTAGTCTAATAACAATCTTAGCATGTAAATAAAATGTTCCTTCTCGCAAGACAATGCACATTGCAATAAAATTACATTCTTATAAAACTTCTTCTAAAACACTACCTACTTTCTTTGCTACTGACAAATATGTAGGCTGTTATAAATATTTTACTATGTATTTATGGTACTCGCCCGCGCGGTAAAGGGACGCGGGGGAAAGGCGTCAAAGGTAATCAGAGGCATTTAAGATTCCTAAAATGAATGCAAAGACAATTAAGAAAAAAAAAAAACATAATCATTACATAAACGAACATAATCATTCTTTTTTGGATTTTGGCTGCTGAAAATACCGCTGCACATACGTTGTTTTTCTAGCGCAGCTGCAGTGCAGCTGCGCGCCTGAGACGTTTTTTATGTTCGTTTTTTAACGTCAATTTTTAATACAGTTTTTTAAACCACATCCAAAAAACCAACGTCGCAGTTAATGTGTTAAAAAGTAAAAGAACATTCGTGTCCGGTAACAGGAAGCCAGAAGCACCGAGGACCTGTACATCGACGACGACCTCTCGACGCAGCTGCAGGAGAACTTCGGCGGGCGAGTGAAGCTCATCCCGCTGCACGGCTCGCTGCACGAGATACTGTGCGAGCGGGAGGACGACTGCTGCCTCATCAAGGTGAAGCAGGAGAACGGCTGCGACACCATCTACTTCAGGTAATATACAGAATAAGAAATAAATTCCTAACTAATATTATAAAATGCGAAAGTGAGTTCGTTCGTTTGTTTGTTACGCTTCAATGCTCAACCAACCATCATAAAATTTTGCATACGCATTGTACAGCAAATGTACAGGAAGCGACTTACGGTACTTTTTATCCTGAAAAAAATAACGGTTTCTATAGGACCGCGGGTGAAACCGTCGGGCGCGGTCATTGATTTTATAGAACGGGAGTTAGTAACGTACAGTTTGAGTCAAAGTAACCGACTCAAATAGTACGTGAGTATTGAATAATTCCAGTTGTATAAAATCATTAGTTGTCAAATAAATGTACAGACGCAGCTATTCAGTTCAGGCATCGGGAGCTTGCAAAAAATATTTTTATAAATTGTCTTTTGTCAAATTTTTATGGTGATATGTCTAGCTTATAGCGCGAAATTCAAATTTAAACAACCTTTTTGGTTTTTGGAGCGGACCGGGTAACTCTAGGACGTTATAATGGGATTTACGGTTATCTTAGACTTTTCTTCTCGTTATCGTTTAAATAAATTTGACAAATATGCCAGCTAAACTATGACATAAACTAGGCCGTTTATCGGTTTATTTGCTTATTTGACTATCTAGTGCATTACTGTTCGATATCTTCACAAATATCGTAAGGTAAAAATAGTACGTTACCAAACTACTCCTAGTACCAGTCTACTAATAGTACGATGACCGCCAATTCCATTTTTAGCTCTTTAGGTCAGCTCCAAAAAAAAAACTGTTTGAAATTTGAAGTTTTCGCAATGAGCTAAACGTTGAGCCTTAACTCGATGTGCTTGTTCCAAAAAACTTGTTTGAATTTCTAGTTCATATTTCTGTTATGTACGCCAATCTCTTAACTTCAGATGCGACAACTCTGACACGGAATCTAAGGACGCCATCGACGGCTGCGACACGTCGCAGGACACCGTCGTCTTCAAGCGGAGCATATCGTTGATCGAAGAGAGGATCCAGCGCGTCGTTCCCAAAGACAAACGCGCTCCAACCCCCGTCCTAAGGAAGAATAAGGTCAAAACACGACCCAAATCGGAAATTTTCGCTCCGATTAAAAGAGAAACCAGAGTCCTGAGCAACAGCAGCCCGTCTCTAATAACTAATGATAAAAGTGAAGTGGAACTGAATATAGAGAATATGCTGCCTTACCAGGACTCTTCGTCGGACGAGTGTCTCAACTGTCAGACGGATAGTGAAGAATTCGAGCAGCTAGAGCGGAAGATTGAAGAGAAGTTGATGAAAGAAAACAAAATGGCGAGCGGCCTCCAGACTCTGCGGTGTGGTTGCTTGGATAAGATTTCTGAGGAAAATCTTTCGACTTTGAATGAGGAGGCTGAGAGAGAGTGAGTGTTGATTTGATTGTGTTGATTGATTCAGATATTTCTTTAGCTGTCCGGCCGCTTTACTGAATGTATTGGAGCAATTTCTGTACAGGGTGTATTTTGAAATAGATGGATCAAAGGCCTTCAAGAGATTCTTCGTGCACATCTTATTCCTTTTCTATAAATCATCATCTTTTCTGATAGTATTTCTTACAGGATAAAAAAAGAGGTTAAACATTTTTACGTAACAAAATAACCAAACGTTTTTTATGGCTAGACTTTTTCTATTGAGTAGCTGTTTTTTTCTCTCGTGATTTTGGTGTCGTAGTGACCTAGTTGAATCGAAACGGTAGCATTGAAATACTCAATCGTTTCAAATATTCACTAATATGATGAAAAATAACTATAATGATGAAAATGGTTCGCCTGTCAAAATATTAACGAAGCGATGATAGCCTAGTTGGAGAAGGCTTGCCTCTCAAGCCAGAGGGAGTGGATTCGAACCCAGCCGACGGCACGCACCAATTTGTTCATTGTGTGAACATATGTGCGTATAGTATGTCATCTGCTACATGACTGGAGCCCGGTGTATGGTGATAGGCTCGCCCCCTGTCACATTTGGGACTGAATATCGTCCGGCGAAGTGTGGGTGTTGTATTACACCTCTGCCAGCCCCCTCGGGTGAAAGGCGTGACGATATGTTATGTTATGTCTTATGTAAAAATACACATCGGTAGATATTGACATCCTATGATACTAAACTATCAATAATCCATCTGTCAAAGTACACCCTGTATAAAAAGGATAGCGCGGGCGTATTGTGTATGGACGCTCACGCGAAAATTACAAAATTGTTTAAATTCCTGGTTTTGATTGACAGTCATTATATCTAGATATCTATATTATTATAGGTTTCAGTAATATCTGATTTTAAGTACAAACAGTATTTTCTGGCTGCAATAGTCTTATGTATGTGATTGAAGCGACGGATAATGTCTTTGTTGGTTTTTATTTTTTAGTATGTTTTGTATTTGACTATTTAAAAGCAATTATGATACTCGCCATCTACGAGTAAATGGCACAGTCCGAACTACGCTAATAGCAATAGTGTAGTAAATTAACACTTAACAAATACATTTTTCTTTGTTTTGTATCATAGCGAGCCTGTCGGCTTGTTCGCGAACCCTTTGCGCGTTCGCTGCGAACCTCGACTCTTAAATGCCGACAGGAGCAAAAGGCGAGCAGGATGGCTATTCCTACGCGGGAGACGAGATGAGATTTTAGCTTGGTCACTCTCACACCTATGATGTTTCAAACGAAGGAACAAAGACGAAAAAAGGTGAGATGAAAACCTCAAATCTCTGAATAGGGCCCCAGCTCGGCTCGTTGAATTGATACGGCAAATAGATACGCGTACTCGATACGTTACGAGGATCGGCTTCAAGCAATCTCCGTCTTAACGCTGTTGGCATATTTCGGACCGCACCCAAAGTGTAGTTTGCCATAGTTTTACGACACTACCGTCCATTGAAGTTGCCCTTGCATTTAATTTAGAAAACCCAAAGATACTTTCATAGGTTTTCTTACATTTGTTTTATATTAGCAACGTTTTATAATTTGTAAGAATTTAGTTGTTTAGTGAAAGGCTATGTGATTTTTAGAATAAGTGGCACCAATACATTCCACTGTTTGTGATTTTGTTAGAATAAATACGCAGATTACCCCCTACAGATTTCGTAAACAGGACGCTCGGAGCGAAAGAAGCATGGTAAAAAAGCATGAGTGTAAAATACTGCTAGGCGCGGCTAAAAGTAACGTAAATGGCCAATAGACATACTTTATTAGTCCCTTGATTTGATACCGTTAGCCTATACTTTCCTTAAACTTTAGTGAATTTAGCTCTAAATAATTGAAATAAAGATCTCATTATGCGGTATCTAGAGGGGGTGATATGTGATTAGATAGCACCTTTTAAAGGTTTTTGTCAAAATACTCACGTTATTTTCGAAATGTTTCACATATTTTTAATTCTAAAATTTATAGGTAGAAACCAAAGTTAATTATTTCGACGATTTTGTAGATGTTTTGAGATTTTGTAGAATAAACTATCAGGTTGATTTTTGATATTGTATGCTTGTTTATAAAGTCACAATTTTAAAGTATTGTTGAGATGTGTCGTCGATTTAAGGTTCTGTTGAAAATAAAACTTATTAATTTGAATCAAGGTTGTTTTTTATTTAACCAAAATACTTTTTGTTGTAAGTATTTATAAAACCAGCAACCCGTCCTGGCTTCGCACGGTACCTATAAACCTTCCATGAAAAATTATCTAAGTAATGGTGAAAACCGCATTTAAAATCCGTTGTGTGGTTTAGGAGTCAGCAGATATACCCCTGTCACATCAGGGACTAAATATCTTCCGGCGAAGTGTGAGTGCTGTATTACACATCTGCCAGGCCATTCGGTGGAAAGGCGTGACCATATGTTATGTTTTAAGGATATAATTATAAACACGAGGTTCCAACGGCGTGTCCGTAACTTCAGCTTCCTCATAGGTGATAGAATAATTTTACCTATGCCAATATTTAAAGCATAATAGCTGCTATCAAATATCCCAGTCTTAGTTTAGCTGCCACAAGAACTTCGTTAATATGAGCCATTTACTATGTGTCAGCTGGAGTGACACAACCTCAGCTCGCACATCCAGTACAGGCAAACCAGTGATGTTAGGGTTTTGGACAATAGCTAGAAAATTAAAGCATAATAGCTGCACAAGGTAGGAAAAATCTGAACGATGCTACTCAAAACATGTAGAAGCTATGATCAAAAAACTGTGTGTAAGCTGGTGTTGTGTCACTTCAGCTACTCATCTCATATCTTCCAAACGAAAGAAGGTATGACTATGCATTTTAGCTCAAATTTTAAAGCATAATTGCTGCCATTGGCAGCAAAATTTTCAAGTCTCTGGGTTATATACTTTCCGAGTTATAAGCTAATACCTATGTGTAAGCTGAAGTTGCGTCACTTCAGCTGACACATGTTGAATCGACGAAACTATCAAACGTAGAGTTTTCATTTAAAGGGCAAAATTTAAAGCATAATTGCTGCCATAGGCAGCAAAATTTTCAGATTCCTAGACCTCGTAGTTTCCACGTAATAATCAAAAAACAGTTTTCGCGCCAAAAAATTTAAATTTTTACTTAAAAGCGGCGTTGCCGTTCCGTGCGGTACATTATTGCAATTCAATTTGATCTTAGCGCGCATAGTGTTAAAAGTCATTTTAACTTGTGTTCAAAATTCTTTTAGTTTTGTTTAGACTGAGAGCCCCTGAACCATATGGAACTAAGAATGCACCTGTAAAATTTGAAGGCAGATTCTTATGAACTTAAACAACGACGAAGGTTATTGATTTTGACGTGGCTTGTTCTCTGTAATTTGGCTAACAAAAAACGACTGAGAGCCGCTGAACTGTATGAAACTAAGTATGTATGTTATTTTAAAGATAGATTCTTATGAACTTAGAAGACGAGATAACTAGACTAGGAGCTCCCTGGTCTTCTGATTCTTCATGGAACAACTGAAATAACACTGAAGTAGTTATCGAATACAGATACTTACCTACTTACAGGCTATGGAAACTGACGTGGTTTTCACACATTATGATTTTATGTAACGGGAATCACTTACTTATGCGGTTGAAACAATAGTCGGAATACGAGTAATTCCCGTATCATAAAATCAAAGTACTTACAGACTATTAAAATACATTTTACTCTCTCTTACCCACACATTAAACATTTATCTTCTTGATTGAATCAGGCGTTACTTTGCGGAAGTTCATCTTCAAACTTGTTAAACACCTACACTACTTATCTACTTACACTAGATATTGTCCAAGTAACAAATTTATCTTCTTTAATATACAGTGGTTTGTCTTTCTTCTTTATTTTAATTTTTCAATTTTTAAATTAGTAAATGTACTAGATGGCACGCGAAGGGTGTAGCGGGGTGGTGGGGCAAAAAAACTGGTTCGCCATACCACTGTCTACCTCGCGCCTGTGACGTCAAGCAGCCATTATCTGTCGCGCGACGTCTTTTGTTAGCCAAATTACAGAGAACAAGCCACGCCAAAATCAATAACCTTCGTCGTTGTTTAAGTTCATAAGAATCTGCCTTCAAATTTTACAGGTGCATTCTTAGTTCCATATGGTTCAGGGGCTCTCAGTCTAAACAAAACTAAAAGAATTTTGAACACAAGTTAAAATGACTTTTAACACTATGCGCGCTAAGATCAAATTGAATTGCAATAATGTACCGCACGGAACGGCAACGCCGCTTTTAAGCAAAAATTTGAATTTTTTGGCGCGAAAACTGTTTTTTGATTATTACGTGGAAACTACGAGGTCTAGGAATCTGAAAATTTTGCTGCCTATGGCAGCAATTATGCTTTAAATTTTGCCCTTTAAATGAAAACTCTACGTTTGATAGTTTCGTCGATTCAACATGTGTCAGCTGAAGTGACGCAACTTCAGCTTACACATAGGTATTAGCTTATAACTCGGAAAGTATATAACCCAGAGACTTGAAAATTTTGCTGCCAATGGC
Organism: Peribatodes rhomboidaria; assembly: GCA_911728515.1. NCBI lineage: Eukaryota > Metazoa > Arthropoda > Insecta > Lepidoptera > Geometridae > Peribatodes > Peribatodes rhomboidaria. The sequence continues at coordinate 5,198,770 of OU452181.1, read as the reverse complement.
AGCAATTATGCTTTAAAATTTGAGCTAAAATGCATAGTCATACCTTCTTTCGTTTGGAAGATATGAGATGAGTAGCTGAAGTGACACAACACCAGCTTACACACAGTTTTTTGATCATAGTGTCTACATATTTTGAGTAGCATCGTTCAGATTTTTCCTACCTTGTGCAGCTATTATGCTTTAATTTTCTAGCTATTGTCCAAAACCCTAACCTCACTGGTTTGCCTGTACTGGATGTGCGAGCTGAGGTTGTGTCACTCCAGCTGACACATAGTAAATGGCTCATAATAACGAAGTTCTTGTGGCAGCTAAACTAAGACTGGGATATTTGATTGCAGCTATTATGCTTTAAATATTGGCATAAGTAAAATTATTCTATCACCTATGAGGAAGCTGAAGTTACGCACACTCCAACGGCCACTCGTCTAACGTGTGGATCTCAAAAATGTGCTTTCAGATTGGTCCTGTTTCTTCAGTGTGCGTAACTACAACTTCCTCATAGGTGGTAGAATAATTCTACCTTTCCCAATATTTAAGGCATAATAGCTGCAATCAAATATCCCAGTCTTAGTTTAGCTGCCTTATAGAACTCCGTTATTATGAGCCATTTAGTATGTGTCAGCTGGAGTGACATAAACTCAGCTCACTCATTCAGTACAGGCAAACCAGTGAGGTAAGGGTTTTGGACAATAGCTAGAAAATTAAAGCATAATAGCTGCACAAGGTAGGAAAAATCTGAACGATTATACTCAAAACATAGACGCTATGATCAAAAAACTGTGTGTAAGCTGGTGTGTATCTATTACATACTCTTTGCTGGTGTGATGTCACTTCAGCTGCTCATCTCGTATCTTCCAAACGAAAGAAGGTTTGACTATGATGCATAATAGCTCAAATTTTAAAGCATACCTAATTGCTGCCATTGGCAGCAAAATTTTCAAGTCTCTGGGTTATATACTTTCCGAGTTCTAAGGTAATACCTATGTGTCAGCTGACACATGTTGAATCGACGAAACTATCAAACGTAGAGTTTTGAGGGCAAACATTAAAGCATAATTGCTGCACTACGCAGCAAAATTGCAGATTCCTAGACCTCGTAGTTTCCACATAATAATCAAAAAACAGTTTTCGCGCCTAAAAATTCAAATTTTTGCTTAAAAGCGGCGTTGCCGTTCCGTGCGGTACATTATTGCAATTCAATTTGATCTTAGCGCGTATAGTGTTAAAAGTCATTTTAATTTGCGCTCAAAATTATTTTAGTTTTGTTTAGATTGAGAGCCGCTGAACTATATGAAACTAGGTACATAAGTATGTAATTTCAAAGATAGATTCTTATGAACTTAGAAGACGAGAGTACTAGACTGTGGGCTCCCATTCTTCATGGAACAACTGAAATAACACTGCAGTAGTAATCGAAGTAGGTATGTAAGTATTGAAGTTTTTATAGGCACAAATGTGTGAATAAAAAAAACGATAGGATGAATAAAATATGAAAAAGTCCAAGTGTAATAAAATCGTAAATTTTTATGATAAATCACAATTTTTGCACAAGTTGCGTATGCGTATCTTTCGTTTGGAAGATATGAGATTAGTAGCTGAAGTACATCACACCAGCTTACACACAGTTTTTTGATCACAGCTTCAACATGTTTTGAGTAACATCGTTAAGATTTTTCCTACCTTGTGCAGCTATTATGCTTTAATTTTCTAGCTATTGTTCAAAACCCTAACCTCACTGGTTTTCCTGTACTGGATGTGCGAACTGAGGTTATTTCACTCCAGCTGACACATTGTAAATGGCTCATATTAACGAAGTTCTTGTGGCAGCTAAACTAAGACTGGGATATTAGATTGCAGCTATTATGCCTTAAATATTGGCATAGGTAGAATTATTCTATCACTTATGAGGAAGTTGTAGTTACGCACACGTTTCTTCAGTCAGTTTTGATGATGAGAAGTCATGTTTTGTGTCATTTTTAATTTATTTTACATTATTACATATTGACACGGAAAAAAATGCAGATTTAATGTCCAGCGCTTAAAAAAATAAATACATATTTTTAAGCTCTGTCTGTAAAATTATGTGACTTCTGTTCCTGTAAATTTAGTGCACGGTGCATCATGCAATCGGATGTCATAATTTAGATATGTTTTAATTGCTTTTGTCAATTTTCATCCCGATGCCTTTGCATCAGATTCGTCCAGCATTCCTTCGGCCGGCGGACACCAAACCACATTCCGCTTGGCGCATATATTTTTCTCCTTTTGCTCACTCAGCAACCGCCTCAATAACACCACTTTCTTTCGCAGTTGTCTATTCGAAGCTTGTAAGCGCTCTATGTCTATATTCTCTTGTGTTATCGATCCTTTGCTCTTCAATTTTTCCAGTGAACCCGCAATTTTGTTTAATTTCGCCTTCAAAAATCTATTCTTGTCCTGCAGACTTTTCACGTGAAGCTGTGATTGTCTCAACTTCATAGAAAGGTCGGCGACTCTTCTGCAAAGTGCTTTTTCTGCTATCGTTGCTGCGGAATTTAATTGTAAATCGCTTTTTGTGGTGTTATCAGTCGATTCATCTTTAATGTGGGATTCTACAGCGTTTCGAATAATTGACGAAGTGGTCGGATCCTCATGATTGCTGGCCTCGTCCTCGTTGACCTAAAATTAAGGATTAAAGTTTGAATGTTGAAAAATACGGGTGAATTAAAAAACCATAAGGAGGAGACCCGCGCAGACGCGTCAAGAGGGACTTGAGGCGAGGGGAGAGCGACGCTGAGTCGCTCGGACGCGCGTGGCTGTCATGAAATAGTGATGCGGCTCGCACGACTTATGACAAATATATCGATATAATTTATAAAACTATCGTTTCTAAAAGAATGGATGGAAATAATCTCTTAGAAGCTGGATAATTTTTGCATAAAAATCGTATACCCATATAGGTAAGTACATATTATTATACTACATCATTAATATAAAGACGCGCATCTGCTGAAACTACTAAAATACGTCAATTACATACCTACTAATTGTATTGGATTTGGCTAAGAATAAAACAATTTTTGCATACAAAAATAAATGTTTTATTTTTAAGTAGGTAGGCACATAATAATATTAATGAAAAACAGACATTTACATAAAACTTATCTATTTATGTTTAATGCATAGATATTTTTAAGCAAATGTCAGTTACAGTATCGGTTTTTATTATGACAATTATCAATTAGGAACTTACTGATAGAACATATTGATGAGAACAGCCAGGTTCACTATTTTTGTGTATATTTAAATCGGATGTATCATTTCGAGATGCCTGAAATAAAAGACATCCATTTCGTTAACTTGCTTATTTGTGACTGTGATTACTATAGTAATTTTACTTACGGATAAAGCGTTTTAATACAAAAGGCATTTAAACTTTTAAAGTAAGTACGCTAGGATTGCAAATGTACAGTTACACGTACATTACTGTAAAGATCTGTAAGTAGTTAGTAGTCCAACTAATAACTCTACCTGTTAAAGTACTATCTCGAAACAGTAGTTTTTTTTGTTAACTAGAAATTGAACAAACCCAAACAAACGTTGACATCAGCAATTGCTATTCTCGAGTAATCGACTTGGTTAAACGTATTCCCGTATTTTTAAAATAAAATATGTCAAAACCACGTACTTCCTCAATTCATTTATATTATCGTACCTATATGTATTATACCTACACCTAAACTGCACTTACCAAAACCGGTAAAAAAAGCGTCGGTACGGCTGAACTAAATAAACGACGAAGTTTCTTTGAATTATCCAAACAGTCTGGAGTGAAGTGCTTTGAACAGATAACACTTTTGGTTTGTGGGTACCAGTTCTTTCTCTGAGTTGCTTCGATCCACTTTTCTTTTATGTCTGGAATCTTTGGAAATCTACAAAAAACCAGTGGACAAAATATTTCTGTTGTAAATGATGGTATAACCATCAAACTATGTGTGCTAGTTCGAGACTCTACCGCTACTAACTAAATTTTATTCAAATTCGTAGAGCTGTTACTTATCTGATAGACGTAAACAAGCATACACACATAGCACACCTTACTACAAATATGTACCTACCTTAACTTTCATATTTCACACATTGCACATTGTTCGCAATCATAAGTTCTTGGGAATAAAATCCATGCTCGATGGCAATCGATTACTTATATATTTTAGGTAAGCGGCACCGCACTAGCTGACACGTGGAGCGGATTTCGAACCGCGAAAGCGAGATGGCGCTACATAAAACTAGACGTAAGAGTACGGGACGGATGCTAAGAAAACAACTGCGTGTCTGATTTCTGCTAGTTTACTCTAATAACTACAAAATGAGCTTACCTGTGAAACGAAACCCCATCCTTTGTAGAGCCAGACCCGCTCGTATTATTCCCGCACCATTTTATTGCACAAGTTGGCATTTTTTTAAAATGTTTTTGAATATTTTTCAAAGTATATTCTCAGTCTAAACACAAACGCGGACTGAGCGCAGTTTCACGAGATTGTGCTCTAGCAAACGCAGTACTTTCGTGAGGAGGGGAACACGGCCATCAAGCGAATGGTCATTGGATGTTTAATGAAACTTTTGTGAATCCGGTTGGGACTGATAAAAATGTACATTATTAGTAAATAAAAGTAGCTAGTGAGTTTTTTTTGCCATCTATGCCACTAAAGACGTTTACAAAAGTGAACCTTTTGATACGTGACTTAGGACACTGGGCATTGTCGGACTGGACGTAATAAGACAAAAGACGTTCTACACGTTCTAGAATGCTAAACATAGTTAACAGGCTTAACGATAAATGACGATAAAAAAACGTAGATTCTTCCGCGCCACGAAACAAGTCTCGCCAACGCATAGTTACAGAGACAGACTTAAGTAAGTATACCTATGAAGGCTTACCAATTAAAGTTGGTAAATTTAAAATCTACTCAAAGTAATGTGAGGGCCGCATGCTAAAACGACGTTCAATCATAAACCTCGACTTGGACTTTTTTAAATTAACTGGTGAAATCAGTTTTTATAGTAAAACCAGTTTTAAATCAAGATTCAAGAGTGAGTGTCGTTTTAGCATGCCAGCCTAAATATTCAAAGCTTTACCAAATGGGGTAAGAGAAGAGTCGGCACTGCTGAAGTGTACAATCTTCTCCGAGTGCCTTTGAGCTGTTCAAAGCAATCCCCTGAGAAATGTCTCGAACATACCACACTGTAAGCCGTTGGAAACCAATTATCTCTTTTAGTTGCTGTTATCCACGCGTCTTTTATATTTGGATCTTTTGGGAACCTGCGGGATACATTACAAAGTACAATTTTATTGTACAGCAAAATACAAATAAAATAAAAACATAAGTACAGTAAAATCAGTAAACAAGAAAGATTTTAAAATAAAAACTTCTAGAAAGAGAGTCTTCAGTAGAAGACTGAAGCGGTCACTACATTATACAATCTGCAGTACGCTAGGTGAGCTAGCGTGCTGAATTTGGATGGCGCAATGGCAGTAAGACAGTTACGAGTTAGCAATCCAATTTATTTCAATTGCATAGGCATTGCCACGCTAAGTTAGCATACTTACTGCAAATTGGATAGTGTAATGGCGGCTTAAGCTTAGAAAGTTATCATAATGATAACTTACAATTTTTTTATGAATTAAACTTTTGGCGCGACGAGTTAGGCAGGTTTGAAAAAGACTGGTGTGGAGGGTGCTGGACCAGCACGGCTAGCATTTCTTTTTCTCGTTCAAATAGATAGTCTTCCTTCACGTCGACCAGTGCCAACATGGTAGCGCAATTATTACCTACATCTTGAGATCTTATCTCCGAAATAAAGTGGAAATAAATACGAGAGACCTTTGCTCAGCATAGGTATTCACAATCATTCGGATGGTCATTTTTGGATGGTTTTTGGCTTCACCTAAATCATTCGCCTTGCGCCATCTTATTCTCTAGGTTGATCTGAGCAGTATTATTGTATGTTCTGTGGTTGTTCTCCGTGCATAGCGATAATGGACAACACTAGAAAAGGGCGGGGCCACAGATCATTATAACCCGTTGATGGATCATAAACATAATTTCTCCTAAAACACGACTCACCTGCGCGGGCAGGGGGCGTGTTAGCACTTCACACTTGCAATTGGCCGATCGTTTGGATGACGCAATCTGGGGGGCTATTCCTACACGTGAGATGAGATGAGATTTTATCTTGGTCACTCTCACACCTATGACGTTTTAAATGAGAGCAACAAGGATGAAAAAAGGTGAGATGAGAATTTCAAATCTCCGAATAGGGTCCCTGAGCTATGAACATAGTGATTGACACGACAACTAACAAACACAATAATAATATGTATATCGATAAAATTGAATCCCTCCTCATGCGTTCATAATTTACGACATCAAATTAATAACAAATAGTAAGATAGAAAACCTAGACAATACAATATAAGCACTACCATTGTCTAATCTGTTAAGAAATTAAGTAATATTTAAGACACCTCAGATCAACCTAGAGGAAAAGATGGAACACTTGAGTTATATCTCGCTGAAGCCACTTCTTTATTCAACTGGTGTGCGTGGTAATGTTGCCATGAAAAACATTTACAATTGCACGAAAACTAATATTAAATCCCAAACTGTATGTTAGTTAGCCATTTCCGTTCCAATATACAACCTTAGTAGATGTAATATTCTAAATCGGCACATAAGAGTAAGAGAGAGTACTCTTATTTGTAGGAGTTTAATGTTATGGCTTATTTTAAATTAATTTGTAAAAAACTGCACAGTTTTTAAAAAGAACCTCAAAATGTAGTCCTGGCCACACTTTTATAATGGACTATGTCTATTTATGTATACGAAATTATACCCTAGACCAACCAATGCACATAATGTCGAGGTAAGAATGACCAAGCGAGTAGCGTAGTTTTTTTGCGTCAATGTGTGCGTGTTGTGTACATATACGACAGTAGCGTAGTTTTTGGATGGTTTTTGGCTTTACCTAAATCATACGCCGTGCGCCATCTTATTCTCTAGGTTGATCTGAGTAAGACACATAATTATACGATTTGGGAAAGAACCGTTTAGGGTTTGGTGAATGCAAAAAGTATTTTTTACACTTATTCAAAGATTATATTTTAAGCAATTTAAAACAACCAATCATTTTTAAATTTTAATTTAAATAGGATAAAGTGTCATCTTGAACATATAACACTGTATTTTGTAGGGAATTAATTCTCTTTTTGAGTCGCTTCTATCCACTTTTCTTTTATTTCCCGGATGTCTGAAAATCTAGCAGAAATACACAAACTAAAAAAATCAACAGACTTCAAAGTCAAAGTCAAGTCAAGTGACTTAATAAGTGCTTAAGTAATTCCCGTATTATAAAATCATGATGTGAGAAAACCACGTCAGTTTCCATAATACATATTCGTACATAATATTTTTCAAATCAAAATTGAATATCGATAAATTATTCGACTGAGGGAACAGAACTAATTCTTCGCGAGCGATAATACAAGAGGGGTAAAACGAGACAGAGTTATATAAAACAACACATGACAGAACAAGAGGGAACGAAAGACTTCAACGGGTTCCTGTTTTTTTTTTTTATAATGTTCGTCTTTAATTCCGAAATTAATTTCGTTAGTTTTCTCTAATTGTTGTAAGAAAACAACTTACTTGTGAAACGATATGCCGTCCTTTGCACAGCCGGATGTCTTGCTATTCTTTCCACAAAGTTTCACTGAACAGTAACTCATTTTTAAATATATATTTTCTTGTTTTCTTCCGCAACTTCTCCCCCGAAATCCAAAACCAAACTGACGTACTCGCAGTAGCTAGCAGTGGATTTAAACTACGAATGCGCGTAAGAGGGGAACTGTACCATACATCAACAGGTTTCATAGCCATTGGGTGGGGCTAACCGAAAGACAAGGATGTTATTAGGGATTACAGTGAGTGGAAGTAAAACGCATACATAGGAGATTTTAGGCCTGTCCAGTATAACTTGGCCTGTTTTGAAACTCAATGAAATTAATTTCATTGTTAATTTTACTTACTTGTGGAAGGTAATTCCAGCTGTTTTGTAATTAGAACTTCTGCTATTCTTTCCACACCACTTGATAGAGCAGGATGTCATTATAGTTAAGAATAAAGTAGGTACTTAAGTATTTTCCAGTAACAGACACGTACGCACAGATCTGTGGCTTATGGTCGAAACTGCTTTAGTGCGCTCGACACTGATATTTATATTGTGCAAAATCACTAATTTGTTACGGAATCGGCTGGACCAGCAATTCCTCTCTTGGGGTTAGGTTAGTTGTTTGTTTTGTGTTCACATACCTTGATATGATGGTATAATGATCTACCTATTCATCATGTCATGTCATTTCGTACAAATCGTACCTACTTGATATAATTAAGTCATATCAAGTAAGCGAAGCCCAAATCAAGATCCTACCTACCGTGATAAAGATTAATTATCATCCTGTATCTGCGACTGTCAATAAAGTATTATGATGATGATGAGCGAGATAGATAAATATTTTTTACGCGGGCTACTCTTAGCGTGCTTAATTTAGCATGAATGCCGGCACACCCACAACACGCTGTAAAACTGTTTTTAACTTACCGATGAAAAGTTATACCATCTCGTTTATAATTCGAGTTCTTACTGTTTTTTCCACACCATCTAATGGAACAGGAAGACATCTTTATTTATTTGACGAAATAAAGTAGAAGAAAATAAAGGTCTGAGTAGACGTGCGTCCGGGTCTGACAGCTGGCCAATACTGATGTTCCGCCCGCATGCGCAGAGTCTGTTATGTGATGTTTCACTGAAGTATTGACAGAATTCGGCTTTGGTTTGGATTGTCTGTCAGAAAGGTCTACGATGTAAAAGTTTAAAACTGTAACCTCACGACACAGGTTAACCTAGGGCCCTATTCGGAGATTTGAGATTTTCATCTCACCTTCATTCGTCCTTGTTGCTCACTTTTGAAACGTCATAGGTGTGAGAGTGACCAAGATAAAATCTCATCTCATTTCACGCGCAGGAATAGCCCCCCTAGTGCGGGAGACAGGGTTTCACTAAGTACATGATTGGTTTTTTAGCACCTCAAATATTTTACAAACTTTGTCTTTTGTATATCTTATGTGCAGTTATTATTATAAACCAGAATTCCTTTGCAGCATCCATAGTAGCTGAGCAGGAGTGAGAGAGGTTGAACTACTGCAACAAAAATTCCCATTTGTTCAAACGTTGAACCAATCGAGTGTACTAGTGTGAACGAGCCCTCATAAGAAGATATTTCTTCAACAACCACCACTACGGACAATCACCGTGGTGCCAATTTTGAGAAGTCCTTATTTTGAAAAGTGCTGTGTAGAATTTTGAACCTTGTGCACATTTTGCCAAATGTATATTTTGTACGTAGCTGTTGTTATTCGTTTATTGTCGTTCAATACTAATTATCATCATCAATCCGCAATCGCCCACTGTTGAGCATGAGCCTCTATTCTCGTGCACGAGTCGCCCGGGCCTCGATTCCATTGAGCAATAGTTTTAAAATTGTCAATGAATTGTCTACTTTTGTACTTTTGAAACTTCTGGCATACAAGAAGTGTGCGTCAATTTAAGGCAATTCATTCACAATTTTAAAACAATTGGTTAGCAGAATCGGGGTCCGGTCCTGTGCCAACCTTGTCCTTGTCAATAATGTCAATTCTAATATGTAATCGTTTTATTAATCTTCAAATTATTTTATAAAACTTTTACTTAGATGTATATATATGTGTATAGGTAACATAAAATATCGTCAGGCCTTTCGATCGAAAGGGCTGTCAGAGGTGTACAACACCCACACTTCGCCGAACGATATTCAGTCCCACATGTGACAGGGGGCGGGCCTGTCGCCATACACCGGGTTCTAGCTACGTAGCAGATAACATTTAAAACGCACATAATAATTGTTCACACAATAAACAAATTGGTACGCGCCTTCGGCTGGGTCCGAACCCCCTCCCTCTGAATTGAGAGGCCGAGTCTTCTCCGACTAGACTATCATCGCTACTTAAAATTAAATCTTTTAAACAGATAAATTATTATAGATTGGGTACACTTGGTAATATTAAGATTAAAAATCGAATATTTTGAAAAATACAAGTTTATTACAAAAAGTTTGGTTAGAACAAGATGGCAACAAATGTAACAAAAAGAATTATAAAAAAGAAATGGCACAAAAGAAATAAACGCAAATATAATTGAGTAGGTATGTGACTAAAAACTGACAATATCCAAATGTGATATATGTATATATCAGTAGTGAATGGCTTATAGGTAACGATTATAAACGATAAAAGACAATTTGATATGCATATGTTTTTATTAAATATAGTTTAAACGTACCTACATTTAAAATGATTACTTAGTGCTCTAAATCTATAGCTCTCTTATAGTACCATAATTGTGCGCTTATTTTTAGTAATTTCGCGTATCAACTCTGAAATATTACATTTACAAGAAAATAGTTTATTTAAAACTGAACATAAAACTTTTTCCATAAATTATCATTTGAACTTTTTCAACCATTAAATGGCTAACAAAACGAAGTATATACATACACGTAAAAACTTGCAGTAAAGTATTTTTTTTTAAACAGTCTTTAAATCTTGAAATGAAAAGGGTATAAGTACTAAAGCTATCACCATGTATCTTATCACTATTTCTCTTTAGAAGCTGTTCAAGTATTACGTAAGTAGACTTTTAGTAAATGCTAATAAAGCATGCTATGCTAATTACATTAAAATCATTTTATTTTTTTTGTGAAAAAAAAACGAAAATTATTAATTAGATATTCTGCTCAATTCTGGCGTCACATCTTAAAATTCGTAAATTTTATAAACATTCTAAATTTAAGTGACAGAACTTAAAATCGCAATTCAGAGGGCAACGTAAGGCTAAAATATTGAACGGAATTATCCTTTTTCTTGTTCACTTAAGTTGAATTCACAGATAAAATAAACCTTCAAAAAAGAATGTAAAAGGGTCACCGTACACAGGCGTATTAGAACGATATTTTCATCGATTCATTCAATAAAATTTTGTATCTGTAGCTTCGTCCATACATCAAGTTGTCAGTGTTGCAAGTTTTATGCCACTAATATAAATTCGTGGAATTATTTGACGGGTGTGTCATGTATTACTGAAAAACCTACGCTTATATTTTATTAAGCTAATTTTTAAGAAACACATTAAATTCTCTGTAATAAAATAATAAAAAATAATTAGTGCTCTGTAATTAATGAATAATTACAGAGCACTAATTATTTGCAAATAAATCGTAATATTTCAAAAATCTCAAGTACTTTTGGTGTTTTAATCCTGGCAATTCACTATGGAGTTTTACAAGTCTTTGGAGTTTTGGCGGGAACCGAAAAGATGGTGTCGTGTTTTTGTATTATTTTCTAAAACTTGTGATTCTTCGAGTGTTAAAGTGTAATAATGGTGGATTATTAACCTTTACCGGTTCGTCAACGTGCACGAGTGTGGGCAAATGATACAAACATCGCGAAACGCGATTTTTCGTGTTCTCTACAAAACTTCACATAGAGTTTCAGTAAAGTATCCATAACTTTACTGGAATGGGGAAAGGGGAGGGATTCATCGTCTTCATCATCACCTCATCATCATCATCCCATCGTCTGTTACTGAAGGAAAAATAATTACTAAGAATCCGACTGAAGGACGAGTATCCATGGTCATGAATAATTAAAAAAAAAAAAAAAAAAAAATTTTACAAGTCTTTGTTTGTTTACAATTTCGGTATCAAGAGTTAAATTATTGTGCCCAAAAATTAAGCTAAATGATGATGTGCTGATGAATTTCTGAATTATTTTACGTGCGTGTCAGTGCGCCTAATTTTCTACAAAAACTACGGAAATGCTGTAAAGGTAAATAATAAACTAACCTAAAATCCGAACTACTCATTCGATTTTAGAAGTTCTGTCTATAATAAAAAGCTACACATTCACTGAGTGCTACAGGCTTATGCAACGTGAGAGAAGTTGTGGGAAGATAGCTAGTCTAAAATATTGTAATTACAGAAAGTCAACTTGTAATACTTGGTAATGATAATTTAATTGTATCTTGCCTAGACACTAAATAAATTTGGTTTTAATTTTCAGTGCTATGAGGAATGCTACCAGAAACACAACCAGTCTAAAAGCGTAAAATAAACAGACTTGAAAACTGTGGAGACGACTTTCCAGTCTGTTGTATCTATCATGAGTGGTCCAAGTACAGTAGTAACTGAAAAAGCTATGTTTGTGCAGAATAGGCTATGAGATTAATTGCTGATGATGCAACTGCAGCTCCTGGACTCAATGTGCTAAAGATTAAAGCCCTATTTGCTGTGGGTTTTCTGCAAATAACAAGAGTTACTTCCCAGTAGCACTGGTACACCAGCCATTTGGGCTAGAAAGGGAAGTGACACACTGGCACACAAGTGACATACTAGGAAGTAACACAGCCAGAAAAGTCCCAGAGACCATTGTTTTATATAAAAAGTGTATGTTGCTTTGCAAGGTTTTTTAAACATGGGCCTGTATTATATGTCATAATAAATAGTGCCCGCAATAAATTACATTTTTTTAAATAACCAGAGAGATCTGTAAATAATGAAATCCTACTGATTGTTTTTCTATTTACTCTATCTGGTATCTGCTTTTGTCCATGCCCAAGTTGTAAAATATGGAAATTATAAAGTAATAAAAATTCAACAATAGTAGGTATTTCAAGTATGTACAGAAAAAGATGAAGGTTATTGATAGCAAACATTTAATTTACAATAAATTTTTATTTAATTGAATTTATAAACTAATTTGTATTATTTGTGTTGTCTTTTGAGCTTGTTGGTATAATGTGAGTATCAGAGAGTGCTTGGGCTAGCACACAGGTTCTTCCATGAAACCTCTTGCCAGTACTTAAAAAATGACCTCGCATCTGAAAGTAAATTTATAATTACACCCGCTACTAAGTTTCCGTGTCAGGGATGCCATGGAATACATAAAGCCATGGATAACAACACGTAGCCCTAGAACTAGATTTTTTTAAATCCATCATTTAAAATAGCATCCTCACCAGGAACTGCTTCCAAGCTGTTTCATAGATATACCTATTTAGAAACCAGTAGTGTCTACATGGCACTGCTGCTTCAGTTCGCTACATAATTATACTTTATGAAGACACCAACTAACGCTTCAGGGTTCAATGACTGGTAAACTGTTATGAGAGGGGTAAGTATAGTGTGAGGCTTGGCGAGTCTGTCACAGTATAAACTTTCTGACACAGCATTATGCTAAAACAGGCCAGCTGCAATGCACCCAGAGATCTTAACAACTCAAGTCACCTCAATTGATTATCCTGTAATTATGGAGGATAGAAAGCCTCCATACATGTAATACATACGAAATAACAATGGAATAATTACTTAATAATATTAGTACCCATATGATGTACCTTGGAAATTAAGCGCTCTCTCTTTTGATTTTGTTATGAAATTATGATCGATTTTGTGCTAATTTCTCTTGGGGTGGGTTTTGATGCACATCCATCGCTATTGTTGCATGCATGTTCTATAATATAGGTTCTTGCTGAGATTATTAATGAGATGAGAGCTAAGTACACTTCCAGATTTTGACTTTTTAATCCTGTAACAGTGCGTACTTTGATCACATATCGTGCCGAACTGAAATGATTATGAGGCAAATTATGCATTTTATACATTTTTCTGAATCGTTAACTTTGCAAAGGTTTACTTAATTTAAGTATATTCAACAAAATACAGAGATTTTTTTCACTTTGAAATTTTAGTTTTTTTAACAGGATTCCAAAATGGTGCCCTCTAAAATTAACCTCAAATTCGATCTAAACAAGTTAAAATCATCTAAAATGTGGGCGCAAGAATAGCAATTTCAGCTAAATTTTTAAATTGAGTAATTTTAGGAGATTTTGTTCATTCTATTTAAAAATTTGAATTTGACATTTCTAAATTAGTTAAAATGTTGCCCGCAGAATAGCATTTAGCTAATTTACGTTTTTTAGGATTTTTAACAGATTTAAGTGGCTTAGGAAATTTAAGTGTGACGCCAGAATTGAGCCTAATTGTTGACGTAATCGCCATTCAGACCCCATTCCCCCATATCTCCCTACTTTCTACTAATATTATAAACTAGCTGCGCCCCGCGGTTTCACCCGCGGTTAAAAAGTGCTATTCTAGACTATAATCTATCTCTGTGCCAAATTTCATCCAGATCTGTTCAACCGTTCTGCTGTGAAAGAGTAACAAACATCCATCCATCCATTCTTACAAACTTTCGCGTTTATAATATTAGTAGGATACGAAAGTTTGTCTGTACGTGTACCTGTTGGTTACATCTTCACGCTCAAACGAATCGACGAAATTTGATGTAATTCGAAACGGGGATAGCTAATCCATACCATCACGCCTTTCCCCCGAAGGGGCTGGCAGAGGTCAATACAACACCCACACTTCGCCGGACGATGTTCAGTCCCAAATGTGACAGGGAGCAAGCCTGTCGCCATACACCGGGCTCCAAAATTTGTGAGACTAATTTATTTATTATTTGAAAAAATAATGCCCCTCACTTTCTTGCCTGTTCTTCTGAGTATAGGCTCTTTATCCGAACAAGGCGGTCGAGTCTATTTAAAAAACTTTGACGTTCATAAGTGTATCTTTAATACCTAAATTGAATAAATACATTTTGACTTTGAGCGCAACCAGTGAAAAATAAGTAACGCACAGACCCCCAATATCTTTGACAGTTACGCAATACTTGAACGGCTCCAACATCAACAGATAGCGATAGATTTTACGAGTTCTTATCAGTGAGCTTGACAACGACGGCCTTGACCTCGGTGTAGTTCTTGATCCCGTAGGGCCCGTTCTCGCGGCCGACGCCCGACTGCTTGAACCCTCCGAACGGGATCTGGTTCCCGAACACGTTGTAGTCGTTCACCCAGACCGTGCCCGCGCGGATTTTCTACAGGACAAACAAGAGGAGTTAACAAGGAACGAGTATAAAATAACAATTAACAATGAACATTATTAAAATAAAAAAATAAAAAAAAACCCGGCTGCAAAATGTTGTACCTTATGTCACTTCCACTATCAAGACGATTCAAATCAAACCTCACATGTCGAATTCATCAAGCTATTTAGATTGTAGGGCGTGTCAAAGATACCTTACACATACATTTTACACATTTTTCCAAAAATAAACATATTATTATTATTATTATTCTTCCAAGATATTTATTTTTCTTCTTAATTTCTAAGTTTTTTACAATACATGAAATAACAAAACAAATACTATAAAAAACTTAAAAACTAGGGTGCCGCCGGCAGCGGGGCGAGGCCCAAGCTACCGGTGGTTAGGGCTGCAGAGTGAGGAACCTCCTGACAATACGGCACGTGTCTAGGATCACTGCCTTTTGTATCTGGCCCTTGATCCAACCGTCTAGCGAGAGCCTCTTGAGATGTTGGTCGAGGCTCTTCGCTATGAGACCGTTTACCGTGACGACTATCGGGACAATGATCGTCGAGTCAACATCCCACATGGCGGTTACCTCGTGAGCCAAGTCAAGGTACTTGCTGAGTTTGTCCTTCTCGGCCTTCACGAGGTTCTCGTCATGTGGGATGGTGATGTCGACGAGCACTGCCCGGCGCTGGGACCGGTCGTTATTATTCTTATTATTACATACATAAGAACATATGTATATACATACCTACACTCGAAAAACATAACCCTCCTAAGTCGGGTAAAAAAAAACCCCCGATTTTCATCAAACATAACTAAGAACATTAGCAACTAATTAACCATTCAAATAAAACAAAATCAAAATCGGTTTTCCGTTCGGGAGCTACGAAGCCACAAACAAACAGACACACATACTTCAAACTTATAACACCCTGTCGATTTTGCGTCGGAGGTTAAAAAACAAGATTTTTTCCTTTCACTCAATCAATCCATAGTATAAGTAGCATAGTATGGTATTTTGTACTCTGCTAGGTATGGCGTACAGAGACAAAAAACAAGCACGTGGGTGACACGAAATGACGTCAATCGATATACAAGCAAGACGGGAGCTAGATCTTGTTTTTTTTTATCATGAATCAACCAATCATTTATTTAATTTGACATAATATAAACAATCAAATCAAATAAATTTGTAGGTGCTTATATGAAATCAATGATATATTTTTCCATAACTTGAAAATGTCCCAACCATACATATTTCATTTGAATGTTATTGTTATAATGACCTTTTAAAGTTTCCTCATCGATGTGAATTGCATTTATAAGCCGTTAGCTAAAACCAGTTACTTCCTCAAAATCTTTTAATAATATTCTGTACCAGGCACATTGTAAATATGATTTTGATTTGAAATACGAGTAAATATCGTCAAGTAAATTTTGTTTGAAACCCAAGTGCTTTCATACTTGGGTTTAGTAAAAAAGTATTCGATTCGAATTTTGAATTTATCAGTTGGCATAACAAGGAAAAGATTGGAGTTTTTAAAATGCTGTACTTGTAGTTTTTCATAGTTTGTTAGTCCTTAATCAAATAACCAGGAACCCGTCGACGCTAAACACAGGACTATTCCCCCAATGATCTCCTTAAAAATAGTCAAAATCCTACTTCCTACTAATATTATAAACGCGAAAGTTTGTAAGAATGGATGGATGGATGTTTGTTACTCTTTCACGCCAGAACGGCTGAACAGATCTGTATGAAATTTGGCACAGAGATAGATTATAGTCTAGAATAGCACATAGGATTTAGGCACTTTTTAACCGCTGGTAAAACCGCGGGGCGCAGCTAGTATATTATAAAGCCGAAAGTTTGTCTGTCACTCTACGTTCAAACGGATGAACGGATTTTGATAAAGTTTGGTATGCTGTCAGTTTATACCTAAGATTAACAAATAGGCTACTTTGTAAAGCCGGGAAACACTGCGGGCCTCAGCTGGTAGCCCATAAAATAGTGAATAGTCCTTACCTGTACAAGATAGTTGGCCTTGTCAAGGTCCTTAGTAAAGACAGCGGCGGCCAGTCCGTACACTGTGTTGTTAGCTCGCTCCACTACCTCGTCTAGCTTCGAGAACTTTATAATCTGCTGGACCGGCCCGAAGATCTGGAACATAACACGGGATTAGACTTTAGAGTGTCTGATTACCATGTCTGCTACATGACTGGAGCCCGGTGTAAAGCGACAGGCTCGCCCCTGTCACATTTGGAACTGATTATTGTCCGGCGAAGTTTGTTGTATTACACCTCTGCCAGCCTCCTCGGGGGAAAGGCGTGACGTTATGTTTTGTGACCATGTATCCAGACTTGGGGTGAGGCAGAAGTAAAGATTTTTTGTTATGGATGGGGCAGTAGTAAATGTACTTACTTTTTTAGGCAGATGCCTTACCCCATCGTGTGTACGCCCATGAGTGTCACTGAGTAAAGTTGAGTACGATAACTTAAATGAAACATTGTGTACGTAAGATAGGAATTTAATTGCGTGAGAAAGAAATAAAGATTTGCGATGGCGATGTTCATTTAGTCAGTCAGGCGTCTTTACCTCGGTAATAGCGATGTCCATTTAGTTAGTCAGGCGTCTTTACCTCGGTAGTAGCGATGTCCATTTAGTCAGTCAGGCGTCTTTACTTCGGTAGTAGCGAAGTCCATTTAGTCAGTCAGGCGTTTATACCTCGGTAGTAGCGATGTCCATTTAGTCAGTCAGGCGTCTTTACCTCGGTAGTAGCGAAGTCCATTTAGTCAGTCAGTCGTCTTTACCTCGGTAGTAGCGATGTCCATTTAGTCAGTCAGGCGTCTTTACCTCGGTAGTAGCGATGTCCATTTAGTCAGTCGGTCGTGTTTACCTCGGTAGTAGCGGTGTCATTCAGTCAGTCGGTGGTGCTTACCTCGGTGGTGGCGATGTCCATGTCGTCGGTGACGTGGCTGAAGACGGTGGGCTGCACGTAGTACCCGCGCCCCCCGAGTGCTTACCTCGGTGGTGGCGATGTCCATGTCGTCGGTGACGTGGCTGAAGACGGTGGGCTGCACGTAGTACCCGCGCCCCCCGAGTGCTTACCTCGGTGGTGGCGATGTCCATGTCGTCGGTGACGTGGCTGAAGACGGTGGGCTGCACGTAGTACCCGCGCCCCCCGAGTGCTTACCTCGGTGGTGGCGATGTCCATGTCGTCGGTGACGTGGCTGAAGACGGTGGGCTGCACGTAGTACCCGCGCCCCCCGAGTGCTTACCTCGGTGGTGGCGATGTCCATGTCGTCGGTGACGTGGCTGAAGACGGTGGGCTGCACGTAGTACCCGCGCCCCCCGAGTGCTTACCTCGGTGGTGGCGATGTCCATGTCGTCGGTGACGTGGCTGAAGACGGTGGGCTGCACGTAGTACCCGCGCCCCCCGAGTGCTTACCTCGGTGGTGGCGATGTCCATGTCGTCGGTGACGTGGCTGAAGACGGTGGGCTGCACGTAGTACCCGCGCCCCCCGAGTGCTTACCTCGGTGGTGGCGATGTCCATGTCGTCGGTGACGTGGCTGAAGACGGTGGGCTGCACGTAGTACCCGCGCTCCCCGAGCCGCGCGCCGCCCGCCACGCAGCGCGCGCCCTGCTGCTTGCCGCGCTCGATCAGACCGAGGATCTTACCGTGTTGCTCGGCGTCGATCTACCAACGGAATATGTTAACAGGACATTATCAAAAAACCCGGCTGCAAAATGTTGTATCCTGTGTCACTTTAACAGGACATTATTAAAAGAAAAACAAAAACCCGGCTGCAAAATGTTGTATCCTATGTCACTTTAACAGGACATTATTAAAAGAAAAACAAAAACCCGGCTGCAAAATGTTGTATCCTATGTCACTTCCGCTATCAAGACGATTCAAATGACACCTCGTTTGTCGAAATACATCAAGCTGTTTAGGCTGTAGGGCGTGCCAAAGAAACCTCATACATATACATCGAAACATACATACATACACTCGAAAAACATAACCCTTCTTCTTGCGCAGTCGGGTAAAAATAGGCTGAAAAAAAACATAGAGCTATCAAAACGGTTGAGTCGCAAAACGTCCCTATCCGAAAATGTCCCCATCCTGACTGATTTCGTTAGCGTTGATGATGATGAAAAGTGATGACAGTACGCATTCATAATAATAAGGTAATAAAACTTTATTAATTCCATACAATAATTTTATTTAAATTAAAAGGGATATTTATGATTCCTTAATAATTTTACAAATAATAATCACAATAATTTAAAAATTATAAAAATACAAGTATTAATGTTAATAATTGAAAAGCTATGATGACTGTAATAAACTTTATTTTTGGGGTGATGTAATGCCAAACATTTTTAATTTTCTCTCGCTGTTTACAAGTACTGACCTGCGGCCCCGATTCCACGTCAGCCCTGAAGGGGTCTCCCACGACTCGCTTCTTGGCGCGCTCCGCTGAGAGCTCCACGAATTTATCGTAAATCTTGTCTTCTACAAATGTACGGGATCCTGTTGAGAAGACAAATCTTTTGCTACATTTTGAACAGATTACCTCAGTAAGTTAGATTAATAGAGATTCATAGTAATAAGTTTATATCTGAAAAGCTGATTTGACATGAACCATTTTTTTTATTTGAATTTAAAAGACAAGGATCCATTTAACAATTTCAATTGACACACCCCAAAAACTACAACTTGTGAAACATCAAATGTGCTTATACTAATTGCAAACCACTTTTCACTATATTAGCTAGGCGTGGAGAAAAAGAGAGGTCAACTTCCGGTTTACGTCTGCTAAATATGTAGATCTTTTTAGAGCGGACTTGGATTAAGCGAACGAACGCAATGCTTGGTCTCAGGCATGGATGCTTCCAGTCAGTTCGTAATCAGTGTCGTTCTTTGGCATAACACTTCATTTTTAGTTGGGACTTACCAGCGGTGCAGCATTGTCCCATGTTATAGAACAGCGCAGTGTGCGCCGCCTCCACAGCCGTCTCTAGGTCCACGTCTCCGAGGATGATGTTGGGTGATTTCCCGCCCAGCTCCAGGGTGATCCGTTTCAGAGTGCCGGCTGCATTGCGTTGAATCAACTTGCCCACTTCCGTTGAACCTGCAGCAATCAAACTGTTTGTATGTATTTTGGTTGCAGAACTGAGTTGTAAATGGTTTTATAACTAGTGAAGCCAGCAAGCCGTTCGTATGGTTGCAGAATTGTCTGACTAAGTCTTCGGCAAGCCCCAAACGTAATGTTTGCCTCAAGATCTGCCCATGTTGTGCGTCTGTATAGCATTAAAACGTACTTATCAGGGCCAACAGGATTTATCCGATATTTATGAAATCAGGGGCATTCAAAGTCTAAGTCAAAATGCTTTTTCAATTGGGTATTGAAGATACACTTAAGGACGTCAAAGTTTTCTAATAGACTCAACCGCCTTGTTCGGAGAAAGAGCCACTACTCAGAAGAACAGACAAGAAACTGAGGGCATGTTCTTTTTCAAAAAAGTTTTATTGTGAAATCTGAAACGACATTTTGAACTCAATAAAGTGTGGTCTAGAAAAACTCTGTTGGAACTGACCAAATAGTCGAATTTTGTTTGGAGCTTGAATGTCATTAACCCTTAATCAAACAATGGTAGAATATATGCCACCTCCATATGGCAATATTTTTTTGTGAAAATGTGTCAAAATATGAACGCATCCATAGCTCTTTCTTTTTTTTTCAAGCAAGAGTGAAGGTTTCTTTGTTATGTTGGCATTACAGCTCTAAAGAAAAAATAAGTTTAGAAGTTATCTGTGTCAAACCAAAATTTAAGCGCGAAAACTTTCTTCGACGAAAATTTTCTCCGCGCATTTTTTGAAATAATTGTTTTAGGACCCGGAAAATTTTGGTAAGTAGCTTATATTGAATTATTAGTAAACTATATGATTAATTAAGTGCTTCTGACTTGGAAACGGCAGTTTACGATTAAAGTTTTAACTACAGCATGTCTTCAAAGTAGGTGGCTAGTATATGACCATTGTCTGATCTACTTGTATTCATTTTGATTCATCAAGTTCAAATGGCTGTATTATATAGCTTATGTGTAGCAATATACAGTATTTTTAAATGTTCTGTGGCAATATTGTTCCGTTTTTATAGTATATGAGCTATTTTATATTTTTACAGAAAATATGGCATCGAGTAGACCCCTGTCTGACCACGATCTGAAAAAGATTTTAGAAAACTGGTCGGAAATTGATTCGGATGACGACGGTGATCCTTTTTTGCCTTCTCCTCAAACCTCTGTAGAAGAACTACCTAATGATGACCTCATTAACCTCAGGTTAGAAAAACTTATTCTGGGTAATACTTTGCAAAACGTTGACGTAGATAAACAATGCAACGATGAAACCCAAATATATGCCGATACCACCATCGGAGATCTCTCTGAAAGTAATACCACCAATAATGTGACTGAGTTGAATGAGGTTGAGTTACGTGCAGATACGACCACCACGAATGCGTCCAAACCTATTAGTTACAGCGTAACTACCACTGCAAGAGCACCTTCGTCATTGAATTTGACTAATTCAAGACCAGAACGAAGTAATGAAGACTGGAAAATAAGTAAAAAATTTCACACAGTACCTCAATTCACATCAAAATTTGGGCCCAAAATGTCGTATTCTCACAAAAATCAGCCAATTGATTACTTTAGTAATCTTTTTCCCGACGAAATTATCAGTAAAATTGTAACTGAAACGAACCGGTACGCTGCTCAAAAAAATTGTAGAAATTTTGAACACACTACTCCATCCGAAATCAAGGCATTTCTTGGTGTGATGATCATGATGGGTTTACATCCCTTGCCAGATTTTGAACTATACTGGTCATCCGATCGCTTTTATAACAACCCAGATATTTCTGCAACATTTAGCTTGAACAGATTCAAAAAAGTTCTAGAGAACCTACATCTAAATGATAATATGACTGAAACACCACGGAATTCTGCAAATTTTGACAGGCTACATAAACTTAGACCTCTGATAGACCAACTAAATGTTATATTTTTACAAAAGGCTGAAGAATCTGGAGTTTATTCAGTAGACGAGTGTATGGTCAAATTCAAGGGACGGTCTTCGATGAAACAGTACATGCCCATGAAACCCATAAAACGTGGGTACAAAGTATGGGCTCGTTGCGATGCACGTTCTGGATACTTGTACTGCTTTGACATTTACACAGGTAAAACTGATACCCTGGATGAAGCTGGTCTAGGCTTTACCGTAGTGACGAATTTATGTAAGAACGTACCCCTTGACTCTTTAGTCACATTTGACAATTTCTTTACCAGTTGCAAACTGATTGATATCTTGTACCAAAATGGAATTTTTTCGGTTGGCACTGTCAGGAAAACTAGAAAGGGATTACCTACGTTTATGAAAGAAAAACCTGAGAACAAGAAACTAAAACTAGCGAAAAATGAGTTCAACTCAATGACAAGTGAACCAGTAGTCGCCATAAAATGGTTAGATACAAAAGAAGTGACTGTACTAACATCGGCACATAAACAATCGGAGGTTGCAGTAGTAAAGAGAACCCAAAAAGATGGCACAAAGAAAGAAGTGTTTTGTCCTAAAGCCATTGCAGATTATACACTGAATATGGGAGGGGTAGATCATTTTGATCATTATCGATCATCCTATCCAACAGGGAGAAATTCTAGAAAGTTCTGGATGCGTTTGTTTTTCTTTATGCTCGATGCTGCAGTCATAAATTCCTACATTCTCTACCTAACAAAACATTCGAAACGAGACTCTGCCCATCGTGAATTCAGGCTGCGACTTGCCAGGGCACTCATCAGTGACTTCACCTGTAAAAAACAAAGACCAATTGTTTTCAAAAATAAGAAGGGAAGCAATTTTGGAGTTCCTGACGAGATAAGGCTGCAGTCTGTTGGGGTTCACTTCCCAGAACCCCAAGAAACGTACAAGCGATGCAAATTTTGCTCGACAAAAAAAGAAACTAAGAGGTCCAATATCAAATGCACGTATTGTGGTGTTTCTCTTTGCGTCAAAGGATGCTTCAAAAAATTTCACCTAGCTATAAACACAGAACAATAAACATAATATATACTTCATAATACTTTTGTTTCATTTTCATTGATATTGTCATAATAGCTATATTTTCTTAATCAAACAATGGTAATATAGTTGCCACTTTGTTATTAGTACGCGTAACTGTTACCAGACAAAGGTCATATATTAGCCACCACATGAAAATGGACCCCCCCTCAATTTTTTTTAATTTTTTTAATTTCGGCCTTTTTTATCTAATTTGTGTAGCCAGATAATACTGAAAGATCCATTATTCCCGTCCAGATAGCTCGCATCCGATTAAGGGTTAATGTTTCATACTAAGTTAGTTAAGAAGCTGACCATGTTGTACTGTAACTAACCGGTGAAGGCGATCTTGTCTACGTCAGGATGGTCGACGAGCGCGGCGCCCGCGTCTCCGAACCCGGGCAGCATGTTCACGACGCCCGGGGGGAAGCCGGCCTCCTGCAATAATACACACGATGCAGCTTGCGTAGTAGCCGATCCAAGGGGATCTTAAAAGGCTCAGACTTCTCCTCTCCTCCACACAATGCAGTTTGCAGAACCATTGTAGCGGTTCCAGGGGGATCCTAAAAGGCTCCAGCTTTTGCTTTCCTCCACACCATGCACTTTGCTGAGCCATAGTAGCGGATCCAAGGGGGTCTTAAAAGGCTCAGGCTTCCCCTCTCCTCCACACAATGCAGCTTGCTGAGCCATAGTAACGGTTCCAGGGGGATCCTAAAAGGCTCAGCTCCCTCCAACTCTACCAAAAAATAGCATCGGAGTTCACAATTGTTTAAAATGTCTTTTCAGTGTTTTAGTGATTATCTTGATAAGTTATCCTCCCAATTGGTAGTGATGGCATAGGGTTTTCAAAAAGTCAAAAGTCAAATGTCTTCAGGATAATAATAAAATAGGGTGTGTGTTCGTGTGTGTTGTAACCTTGACTAGTTGCGCGATGTAGAGCGCCGTAAGCGGAGTCTGTTCCGCGGGCTTCATGACGAGCGTGCAGCCGGTGGCCAGCGCCGGGCCCAGCTTCCACGCAGCCATCAGCAGCGGGAAGTTCCATGGGATAATCTGACCGCACACGCCTGCGAATTAACACTACTGTCAAAGACAATGTTTACAATAAACCAGACGAGAGCTCAACGCTGCACGAACTGATTGAATGACAATTACTTCCACTGAACCAGGGCAAAGAATTAGACTAGTTTAAAGCATAGCATTAGAGCATTGGTTAATTCATGCACCGCTGAGTTCCGATCCGCTTCAGTGAAAACGCACCCTTAGGTTGGCCAATTGATTTAAACGCTAACGGTACTAAAGGATACGATGACCTTTTTGATCTGAAATACGAAAGATTTTTCGATACGCTTTATGTAAATTTATTAAGATAGGTATGCTTTTAAAAACCCCCGCAGAGAAAATCCTGTTTTAAATCTCATACGTATACTAGCGACCGGCCCCGGCTTTGCGCGGTACCAATGAACCTTCTGTAAAAAAATATCTAACTGATGGCGAGAATCGCATCAAAATCCGTTGCGTGGTTTAGAAGTTGGCAAATATATAGGCTCTTCCTATATATTAGCTAACTTCTAAACCAAGACCAGGACAGACAGACGCGGGAAGCGACTTTGTTTTACACTATGTTGTAGAACACAGCAAAATGAAACAACGACGTATGGCGAATTTAATCGAGGCAATTTTTAACAAACACCTCACGATCATGTGGTTCTTACATTCTTCTTCTTATTAGAGATCATGTGGTTCTTACATTCTTCTTCTTATTAGATTTCTCATTCTTACATTCATATGAAGTGTTCACGTTTCGCTACAAAACAAGATTGATTTTCTCCAGTATTGAGTAATAACCACAGAGGTTTTTTTCTATTATACGAGTTTGCCATATGTGGCAAACCAGCTAACTGGTCGCACAACATAACGCACTTTCCTTATCTTATCTTGGAGTCGGCGTTTGATAACATTAATTCAATATCGAATTGCAAACATTCACATTAAGGCCCGGTATTACATGAAATCAAAGAAACAAGTATTTTGTTTGCGCCTAGTTTGATATGAAGAATTATGATGATCAGGTGCAAAAAAAAATACAGCTGGTAGAAAAAACAACCAAAAACAGTTTAACCGGAGTAGAATTTTGAAAATCATTCTCATTTTGGATTAAAAAAAACCGCAAAAAGTATCTTCTTAAAAAAACTGTTTAAGCGTGGTTCTCTACGTTTTCAAATTACAGCACTTTATTTCGGTTATTACATAGCCAGATTAGTTTGCTAAAATTTAACCGAGTAACTTTTTCTTATTACGATTAATACCAATTAAAAGGGCAAAAAAAAAAAACTAGGCGCCGATCTCATTTTACCATCAAATATGACATACGATTTTCAACTCTAAATGAAGTTTCTTAAGTAAACGTATGCGTAAGTAACGAAAATCGTGGTATGACCGCGTCTTAAACACAGTAAGTATAAGCAACAAGACGTGTGAACGAAATTGTCAAAATTATTAAGATTAGCACTGAGACCTCTATCTCACTTTTGAGTCTCGGTCTTAGGCTGATACTGAGAAGTAGAATAAAATGGCCTTTAGTAGAACATGGCATTAACGTTCAAAACGTAATCAAGTAGTTGTAATAAGCATGAAGAATTCTAGAACTGGAAAACGTATGTCGGTTATGGTTATGGTTATAATCAAAGTTACAAAAATAGTCTATCATACCTTAGTTTGAAAAATGCTAAGTTATTGTTATCGTCTGATTAAATTAACATAGTTTATTTATACTCCATACACGTTATAATTTAGCCTTGAATCGGGTCCGCGAATCCGTGGCATATCGGGCGGCGCGTATGCCGACTATTACATAACTTGTTTTTCCTTATAAGTAAAAGCAGTATACATAGATACTTTATTAACACTTCAGTATAGCGGAATGGTTATCAGATACATGCTATGTTAATGTCGGTACGATAATTTTATTAATATTTTACACATTATGCAAAATGTCACATCACATCTGATACATTAAAAAAAACAGGACACTTGCACACACGGTCGTCTGACCCCAAACTAAGCAACGCTTGTACTATGGCTGCCAGATACTGATATAAATACACTAAGGCTCATTGCATGAATGTTTGCCCTAGGTGGAAATCGAACCCACACCTCCAAGCTCAGAAGGCAGGTTCACTACCAACTGAGCCACCGAGGCAGACAAACTAAACGAATTAAACGAGAGATAAACTCTTTATTCTTTAAACTTTCTTCAAAAATACTAGTGGAACAACTGGCGGCCTTATCGCTAAGAGCAATCTATGTCTAGCAAACAAATGTTACTTGAAATTTCGCGGGGTCCTTACAAAGTAATCGACCGAGCGACCAAACGACAAAGCTGCAGACCTCACAGCTCACAGAGCTACTATAGTACTCAGATCAACCTAGAGAATAAGATGGCGCACGGCGTAAGATTTAAGTGAAGCCAAAAACCATCCAAAAACTACGCTACTGTCGTATATGTACACAACACGCATACATTGGCGCAAAAAAACTACGCTACTCGCTTGGTCATTCTTACCTCGACATTATGTGGTATGGTATAATTTCGTGTACATACGTAGTGCATTATAAAAGTGTGGCCAGGACTACATTTTGAGGTTCTTTTTATAAACTGTGCAGTTTTTTTACAAGCCAATTTTGAAAAAGCTATTAAACTCTTACAAATATGTGCAGTTTTAGAATATTACTAGTATATCTACTAAGGTTGTATATTGGAACGGAAATGGCTAACGTAAAGTTTGAGAATAAATATAAGTTTTCGTGCAATTGTAAATGTTTTCATAGCAACATTACCACGCGCACACGTTTAAAAAGAATTGGCTTCGGCGAGATATAGCGCAGTGTTCGATTTTTTCGTCTAGGTTGATCTAAGCTATGGTCCTATTTATTTTCATGTTTCATGAGCCTGCTACACGATCGTCAACTGCGTCCCGACAGAGGTGACTTTGATGGTTTACTGTCGCTTGAGAGGTGGTTTGCAGTAAATTTCGAAACAGCTGTATCTGTCGCCGACCAAGGTCACCTCTTTCGGGGACGTGGTTATCAATCGTAGGGCCTGCTACACGATGGACAACACAAACGGTCAAATGTCCAACTGTTCAGTAACAAAATGCACTTTGGGGGCTGAACTACCCACGTCCGTAGGAGTGTACTCTATTCTGATTCCCTACACGTGGTCCCCGGGTAGTGCCAACCGGGTAGCAAACTCTGGGAGGCTTCGGCCGTGGCTAGTTACCACCCACCGGACCAAGCCATGCCGTGAAATGACCTAGTCGCGTTTCGGGATGTAGTCCGGTGTAACCGTTCCGAAGACGGGTCTGAGCAGTAGCGCACTTGTAGCGGCTCACTCAACTGCCGTCTTTGTAATTTTTCACTCTAAAAAACTTCAAGGCTAGAGTGAATAAATACCTTATAGGTCGTCGTGCTCCATCTTAGACCACAACGTCGCTTAACATCAGGCGAGTTGGTGATCAAATGCCCACCTATTCTACATTAAAAAAGAATAACTTGTTACATACAACTTACCCACAGGCTCGTGTCGAGTATAAGCGAAGTACTTCCCATCGGTGGGCACGACTTTGCCGTGGTTCTTGTCCGCCCATCCAGCGTAGTACCTCAGGTTCTTGATCACGGCTGCCACGTCGCCGTAATACGCTGCCGTGTACGGCTTGCCGTTGTCGAGCGTTTCTAAGCTCTGTCAGGAGAGATACAAGGTTGGCTTTAGTTTGACTCACTCACCACAGGCTATGGATTTTCATGGTCACCACAGGCGATGGATTTTCAGTCTATTGGCGACAAATCCTACTAATATTTATAAACGCGAAAGTTTGTAAGAATGGATGGATGGATGGATGGATGTTTGTTACTCTTTCACGCCAGAACGGCTGAACAGATCTAGATAAAATTTGGCACAGAGATAGATTATAGTCTAGAATAGCACATAGGATACTTTTTAACCGCAGGTGAAACCGCGGGGCGCAGCTCGTTAGTTATACTAATGTATGAGAGGGTTCAGGCAGAAGGTTTTCACGCTTGTTGTATTTGCTTGATTTATTGTTTTGTTTTAAGAGGCGCGTGATGCGGCGTCAGCACATTGCATAGGAGTATGTTATGATATAGCATGGCATTACAAATAGTAAGAAAAGGCTATCAAGTCGACAAGATACATTATCTATTATTTTCATTCCATCAGGTTCAAAACACATGCATGCTTATCAAAACAATAACATTCGTTTAGGTATGTTATCTTTTGTACCATTATCTTGGATTATATAACTCCATAATATAACATGGACATTGAACATTACCTATAGCGAGATTATTCATTACTAGCTGTCACCCACAACCTAATTCAGAAAATAGTATTAAAAAACCATCTTTGTGATATGCTGTGACTAATTATCAAATTTCATCAAGATCCATTCAGCCATTTAACCATGAACAGGTTAAAAACAGATAGAGTTACTTTCGATTTTATAAGAAGTATATAAGGATTACATTTATGTAAAGATATAGATTAAATCAAGGAGAATGCCAATATCAGTTTGTTCAAAGAATTAAAATTCCAGCAGAAGATTGGGAATTGGGAAAGCAGGAAGTACTGGAGAGGAAAATTGTTAAATTATAGCTACTGAAATATTTTTGACATGTATTTTTTAAGTTTTGGGAGCATAAGTTTTGGATTACTGACTTTGGAAAAACTCTCAAGAACTAAAATAGATAGAATTGGAGAGAAGGGTTTATGCTAGCTAGATGATATGATCTCACCGCTAAGTAAACCCTGTCCCGTTCAATTAGATCAGCTAGCCTGTTGATCAGTACTCCTCTCTCGGAAGCATCCATTGATCTCCATGGGGACCCCAGTCTGAGGACAATAATATCTACAGTTATTTGTTGAAAGAATCCAAATGCAAGAATAGGTGAATTAAGTCTAAACTCTCTGAACTGTTGACCAGGTCCGGATCTAACTCATTGTGGGGTACTTCTGCTAGTTGTAATTCTTTTGTAAATAATGCCCTTATCTTTTATACTTTTTGTTATAATTTGAGAAATATTTATATTAACATGTAACACATCATCAAACATCTTAAGTTGTCTGATATTTTATAGTATTTAATTTAATAAAACTTGGATCTTTTATGAAAAATATTTTTAATCTGAACTTACTTGAAGGCATCTTGAGCAGCTTTCACCGCTTTGTCTACATCAGATTTTCCTGACTGTTGGACCTCGGCGATTACTGATTCGTTGGAGGGGTTCAGAGTCTTAAAGGTTTTGCCATCTGAAGACTTCACCCACTCATTGTTGATGAATAGCTGTAACAAGATACATGCCGTGAATGCTGTTGTACCAATCTTCACTCTTCTGAGTTAACCTAAAAGCACTAAAGTGTTTTTGGTGCCTAAGTATGAAGTTGTAAAGTTTTGTCTATTGACATTAATCCAATCTAAGTAGCTAGTGGCTCTGTAAGTTGTGGACCTCACGGCCAACGTTTGTACTTCTCTACAGGTTGCATTCCTCATCCGATTCTCATGAAATTTTGTGAGCAGGTTCGATTATTATAGTTTGTTTTTTGTCGAGTTAGGTTTTGAATTTTAAGAAATAGAACCTGTAGAGGAAGATAAAGATCCAGACAGAATTTAGACAAAGCTTTTATGTCAAAGCTAAAGCAAGCTGAGCAACTCCGCTTGCTAATGTTCGCCCGGTTCAATATTTTTTCTGCATTGTACTATGACAAACTTCTTTTTATTACTAAGAACTATCTGTAACTAATCATTTTTGCAAAATTATTTATTTAAATTTGAACCTATATTTTGGAAAACAAGTGATCATTTGATATTTTTTCTGTAGAGGATACTACAAGCAAACTAAACTGAGGTACATGAACTTGTTTTTTCTACCTTTTTCTCAGACAGAAAAAGTACTAAGTACCTACTATTTTCTGGAATCATTGATAACTGTCTGTTATTTTGCAGTAGGTGGGTAGTTCGCAAATAGGTACTTACCCCAGTATACAAAACTTCCGGATTATTTTGTGGCGCCGGGGCGGTAGCAAACCTCGCTTTTTGCAGCCGCACCACTTTACTCAAGTTTCTAAGCATTTTGCTCTAATATTAAAGTTAAAATTATAGTATAAAGTAACCAACGATCGGGCTTTAACCACAAATAAGCCGGCACTTGAAAGCTGTGTGTGTAGTCCGTTATTCTAAGTCAGCGGTGAATGTATTGAAAATAATTTTAGGAACGTGCGAACTGCAAATAAAATACAGATAGGTCAGCAGTACAGCCAATCCCAATCCAATTAATTTTTATCTGTTCGCGCGCGATTAAAACGGCCGTGCCTCAACCAGCCGGCAGCAAAGCAAAATTGACCTTATTTTTTTTTTTTAAATTATTCATGACCATGGATACTCGTCCTTCAGTCGGATTCTTAGTAATAATTTTTCCTTCAGTAACAGATGATGGTATGATGATGATGAGGTGATGATGAAGACAATGAATCCCTCCCCTTTCCCCATTCCAGTAAAGTTATGGATACTTTACTGAAACTTTAAGTGAAGTTTTGTAGAGAACACGAAAAATCGCGTTTCGCGATGTTTGTATCATTTGCCCACACTCGTGCACGTTGACGAACCGGTAAACGTTAATAATCCACCATTATTACACTTTAACACTCGAAGAATCACAAGTTTTAGAAAATAATACAAAAACACGACACCATCTTTTCGGTTCCCGCCAAAAAAAACCAAATTGACCTTATTTTTTTTTTTTTTATTAATTTATTCATGACCATGGATACTCGTCCTTCAGTCGGATTCTTAGTAATATTTTTTCCTTCAGTAACAGATGATGGGATGATGATGATGAGGTGATGATGAAGACGATGAATCCCTCCCCTTTCCCATTCCAGTAAAGTTATGGATACTTTACTGAAACTTTAGGTGAAGTTTTGTAGAGACCACGAAAAATCGCGTTTCGCGATGTTTGTATCATTTGCCCACACTCGTGCACGTTGACGAACCGGTAAACGTTAATAATCCACCATTATTACAATTTAACACTCGAAGAATCACAAGTTTTAGAAAATAATACAAAAACACGACACCATCTTTTCGGTTCCCGCCAAAACTCCCCAAATTGACCTTAAAAATAGCAGTGCTGCCAGAAGTTGTTTAAGATTGAGAGCGATCGTACCTATGTTGCCAAATGTTGTTTGAGAGCGATCGTACAAACAACTGCTCAGGAAAAATCTTACGTAGTTTTTTCTCCCTTGCGGAGTTAAAAAAACCTCAACGAAAGATTTTTTTTTGTGACTCTCAATTGACACATCAATTGGTTTGACGCTGCACTGCTGGAAATAGCCCGTGTGAAGGGTAGGTAGGTATCCACAGAAGTAAACTTTCTGCGGTGTATGTAGGAATTGAAATCACTGTTTTAAAACTAGCACCGTATTTTGAAATTAGGTAGATAATATTGAACCGATTGAATGAAATTCCTCGATAATAAAAGAGTTATCCCCGCTATAATAAACATTATCAGTCTCAAAGTTTTTTGGTATGAAAAAGTAAGAATCGTAAAAGTCAAACAATCGAGTAAGATTTCGCTGATGCGCTCGTACATGAGTAAAGCGAGCAAAAAATCGTACAAATACGATTTAAATCGTACGTCTGGCAACGCTGAAATCGACTGACAAACAGAACAGTCTGAATCAAACTGACACGGACACACCACACGGACATGACGGAGACATTCTGAGCATAACTGACAGTCAGTCCAGTGGCCCTATTCGGAGATTTGAGATTTTCATCTCACTTTTCTTCGTCCTTGTTGCTCTCGTTTGAAACGTTATAGGTGTGAGAGTGACCAAGATTAAATCTCATCTCATCTCAGGCGCAGGAAAAGCCCCCCTGTTACAGAGTGTGTTAGAGAAAGAGAAATAATCGAGCACAGACTTCCAATACAATATTGGATAATACTATGAGTTAGTGCCAAAACTGCCATTGTTTTTGGCGGGAACCGAAAAGGTGTTGTTAATTTTGTATTATTTGCTAAATCTCGCGTTTCTTCGAGTGTTAAAGTGTAATAATAGTGAAATAAAAAGCTTTATCGGTTCATTAGCGTGCACGAGTGTAGGCAAATGATATAAATATCAGTAAATGCTACTTTTCGTGTTCTCTACAAAACTGGACATAAAGTTTCAGTAAAGTATCTACGCTACGCCTTTACTGAAATGGGAAAGGGGAGCAATTCACCTCATTTATCATCACCCTCTCCTCTCATCATCATCTTAGATTTATCAACTCATGTGCGAAAAATCGTGCGGATGACAAGGTGGTATGGCCATGTTGGCTTTATACAGCCTGGGCAAAACAAAAAAAAAATGTTTCGTTAATGTCTATGTCAGACTTTATCACTGGTAGATGTCATGTCATGTCAGTTGTCACAACTTACAAGGCTGCGTACCGGGTCCCCGTCTAAACGTCCCAGGTGAAAAATTGTAGCGCGGTGCATCAAGAACGACATGTTTTGCTACTGGGTTAATTTCTCTGTCATTCAAATGACAGCATGTAGTTGCTAATGTGACAGTTAAAAAAGATGTAAGTATGGAAAGCGGCGACATCCTTGCACGTACTTAGAAAAATAATATTAGTATTTCTCCCATCCGTGCACATGGCGCTAATGACGACAATTCAATTAAATTAAAATTCAAAAAATTCAAATCAAAATTTCATCCGAGTAGCGCCGGGAACGGGGGTTTTAGAAGCTTAGCACAAATAAATTCGAGGTAGAATAAATTTTATACCGGAAGTCTCGCGAAAACGAGGCGAATAATTTTTTATCTAGTCAAAATTTCGTCCAATGGACGTCTGGCAAACGGGGTAGTTGTCGCTTAACCAGGCGAAATCTTTTCCCAGCTAAATCGCAGGAACGTGCCCAAGTTATCAGGTATTTTTGTCCGAAGGGACGACTTTCAGACTTTTGGTTAAAAATTTCTATTGCTGACATACCTTGATTGAGTGTAATTTCTATTTTAGAAAATTCACCACTAAACAAATTCTTAGTCAAAACAAAATGAGTAAAATTGATAAGGATCAGAAATTATTACAGTCTCTAAATGAGCATGTAAACAAAAACTATCTCGTGTTTTTAAACTTTAATGATCGCCTTATAACCCGAAATCTACGCGATGCTCGCATAGAAACCAGGTATTTTCGGCTTTTAAGCTCACGCTTTCGTTATTGTAACATTTAGATAAACACATATCCTTGTATAAATTGTATTTTTCCTGACAAGCCTGACTTGTACTTTGATCACGCTAACCAATAATAATAATAACAATTTATGAAATCTACTTAAACAAGCTGATCCATACACATCAAAATTACAGCAAACAGTAGATTAATTATTCTAAGTACATAGTTGTAACTAGTATCTACTTGTTTCAAAAGTTTCCATAAATATTTTTCTTTTTTTTTCAGAGAAGCAAGCAGTAATGGTTTGTGGTGCTGTTTACTGCTACCTGCAGTTCTGATGATCTACAATTTCATGTACAAAGTGTCACAGACGTATAATATAGTAGCCTACACATCATTGGGATTAGTGTTTTATTGCATGCTGTTCATAGCATTTTTGACTGTATCATGTTTAGTACTCCAGGAGCAGGTGTATGGTGGCTGTATAGCTTCAAGCCTTGTTTCGGCATTGTTGCTGTACACTTTCGTAGTGAAAGGTAAACAATAAATTCTAACTAATATTATAAATGCAAAAGTGAGTTTGTTTGTTTGTAACACTTTCTTTAAATTTTGCATACACATTGTCTGGGTTACAGAAAAGGACATAGAGTAGGTATTTGTTATCCTGATAAAATTAACAGCTCCTGTGGGAATGCGGGTGAAACCGCAGGGCGCAGCTAGTATTATTATAAATAGTATTTCATTGGCTAACATGGCCAAAAGTATAAAATAAATATAGCGGATTGACAACCAAAGAGAACAAGAAGATCAACTTGAGGGCGATAGCTACCTAGTTAGGCTCTAATCACCCGTTTTTGCTATCTTTGGTTTCCATACAGCAACTCCCCTTCATTGGCAACTGAAAACTTACTGTGGAATTTGTACTCACGCATTGCGGTGTTAGATCTGCACCAGCAACAACAGTTCATTTGCACAATTTCTTTTTCAGATCTCACAGTAGCATTGGTAATAACTGTACCAGCAATATTTTTATTCAGCACATTACTGAGGTTTTCTCTGATGAGGTTCCCTAAGACATTTACAATTGGAGAAGCAATGCTTGTATGCCAAAGCATTGTGTTGTATGCAGTATTGATGATGGTGCAGCTGTTTGAAGATAATGATGATGATGATTATGATTTAATCACCAGTGTTGTTAATGTAAGTGAATATTTTTATTTTAGCACTAGTGGTATGTAACTGTGCTCTGGGTATTGCCAACAATTTTGCAGTTTCAAAATAATTAATAATTTATTTTAGGTTTCCTTGACTCATGGAGCGCCTCGCTATTGCCTAGCGATTGTCCTCCTCCTCAGAATAAAGTCCCTTGTCGAACCTTCGATTGTAAATGTTGTTATTGATTTAAAGTATGTGGATTTTTGTATTGATAAATAATGTACATAAAAACAAGGGACTAACGATTCAATTACAAAGTTTCTGAGGACGAATCATTTCCTAAGCATTGCATCCGCACTTTTACTATGAAACTCTAAAATGAAAGTCACAAAACACTTGTTTTTTAAATCGAATTTCTAATTAACAATAGCGAAACAATTGGCTGTTTTCAGACAGTGTTGTCAAGCGTGGGTATAATTGTTACAGCGTTGACCTTCATGTCTCCCAGTAAAAGGAATCTGCATTACCTATCCAATGTAATAGCAGGTGCAGGGATATTTGCAATTATTATGCTACATTTTTTGCAAGGAATGGACTGCATTATGAAAACACTTGTGTTTGTTTTCGGCACTGTGCAAAGAGTAAGTAAAACTTAATACATACTGTAAACATTTTAGATTGTTTAGTATTCTGCACAGTTTTTAGTATTTAAGTAAGCAGGTAAATCATATTATAGCTATTTGAAAATGTCTACATATGGTACCTATATTGAACTAAAAATTATGCAATATGACAATATGTTTGCCACTCTAACATTATAAATATGAGAGAGTATGAGTGTAATGGCCAATTTTGGTAAAATTTGTATGAGTGTAACTTATACTCTGTAGGTACAAGTTCTTATGAAAAAATAATTGTTTCTATAGGATAGGTAAAGGATGCCGTCGGTTCATGATAAATTAACACTATTTTATTAGCTTCACTTCTAATTAACAAACAATGTATATAACTTTAATGTACTTCCGAATTGTCAATTCCAATGACTTTCAAAATGAAACTTTGTGCTTATATGTAATTTGAATTACTTTCATTATGGTGTGTTTCTTAATTTACTTAAACTACAGTTATTTATTTTTACTTATTTCAGATCAAATTGTTCGCATTCTGGTTAGCAGTGGTCTTAATGGCAGTTGCAGTACTGCTAATCCGAACTAAGCATGCAGTGAAAGCGAGCACAGTGACGCGCAAGTCGTTCCACATTCTAGCCTCCATCGTGTTCCTATCTGGAATCGTTTACGACCAGCAACTGATGCTGTTGGCTTCAGGGGTGGGGTTGGGACTGCTTATATTGGTCGAGGTAAGAACTTAGCTTGACCTGGGGGTCATCATTATGGCAATAAGATATCATGTTATATCCCCTGCAAGCCTAGCATGCGCGCGCGACAAAATTCTTCTCGTCACTTTTTGTCATGCAAGAACGTGACAAAGCTATATGCATACATACGCCTGTCTCGCTAAAACAGTCGACATACCTTTGTCGCGTTGCGCATTGCTAGGCCTGCGGGTAGCAGTAGTCTTAGCCATGTGACAATTGTATTGACTCCACTCTAGTTCAGCAGCTAATTGTAAAATTTACAAGTTGACGTAGTTCAGAAATCTGACTTGGTCCCATTTTGGACACTGTGTCTGAAATGGGACTTTTCAAAAGGTTTGTTGAAAGTGTTAGGTCTAACTTAGACTTCGCTAGAAATTGTACTTAATTGTCATTTTTTTTTGTAACCCAAAGGCATCACCCTTGTTTTACCTCTTATTTTTTCTTATTTTACAGGCTCTGAGAAAATCCGGTATTGACCCAATTTCATCGTGGCTCCAATCTGCCTTCCTCGTCTACAGTGATGAAAAGGTAAGACCCATATAACCGATATAACTCTTACATGGAAAACCATTTTTTGATATTTTTTTTACACTGCAACACAGCTTAAGGGTTCCGCGACGCTCTGAATTTTCCATACAAATGTGTTTGTCAAATTTCTTGGACACCATTTGTCACCATAAAACGTCTTCAAGATAAAATAGGGCTATGACAAATATCCGCATTTGTAAGGGGTCACTTTTGACTGATTTATTTAACAGATAGACAAAGCAAATCAAAAATCCCTTTACATAGCGGCGTTATCTACGTCACTAGCTCAAATTAATCCACAATACTAGGGAAATTTTTAGTAATTTATGAATGATTAGAGAAGTGCAAGTCATAAAAAATGATTGAAATTGCACTGTTGATCTGTTGACTTTAGAGGCTCGTCATTTCGTCATCTTTGCTTACTCTCTTCGCTCATCGTATTTTACTAGACGACATGACCATACAAATCCTTTAACCAATGCGAAGTTAGTCCAAAGTGGTCGTCGGACCCTTGACTATATAATAATTATATTATAACGACAAAACGCTCAAAATAATAACTATTTTTTATGATCCAAACAAACCTGTGGTCGTTTTAGTGGTAGTCGTTGGGAGTAAGCCCAAACCGTCAGTGTTCGTCATTTAGTTTCCGTCACCTTCCTTCGTCCGCTTGCTCCAGGACAGCGGCTCGTTCGCCATGACGCCGCTGTACCTGTTCTGCGGACTGGCGAGCCCGCTGGCGCTGGTGCCGGGCGCCCGCGCCGGCTCGCGGCTGGAGCTGCTGGCCGGCGTCCTGGCCACCGGCGTGGGGGACACGGCCGCCAGCTGGCTGGGCTCGCGCCTGGGCCGGAACAAGTGGACCGGTGAGGAACACTGTAATTGTACAGGGTTATACATAACTCACCAAAAGCCTCTTAAGGAATCATTGTACTCATCAGTATGAGTAACTTTTACTATGCAGCCAATCCTGAAATTAAAAAAAAAACCAGCTGTTCCATAAAATAAGTTCGTTGGCTTCAAAACTAATATTATAAATTCGAAAGTGAGTTTGTTATAAAACTACTCAACCGACCATCATGAAATTTTGCATACACGTTGTCGGGAGTACCTAACTACGGAAAAGAATATGCAGGACTTTTTATTTCGAAAAATTAACGGTTTCTGTGGGACCGCGGATGAAACCGCGGGCGCAGCTAGTTAAAAATGAATTACGGTCACCCAGTCAATTTGTAATTAGAAAAATATTCTAAAGATTTCGCGACAATGTCTTTTTTAATTTCTTATGTAGTCGCAACGCAATAGGCGCATTTTACCGAAGA
Source organism: Peribatodes rhomboidaria (assembly GCA_911728515.1). NCBI lineage: Eukaryota > Metazoa > Arthropoda > Insecta > Lepidoptera > Geometridae > Peribatodes > Peribatodes rhomboidaria. The sequence continues at coordinate 5,160,957 of OU452181.1, read as the reverse complement.
GGTCGCCCCTTTTGGTTCCATTTACAGAAAAAAAACCTTTTCCTTTACAGAGCGAAATATGCTATTTATCTTCGCTCTGGTACGCTACAATGACGGACTTTTTGAGCAAGAGAAGTGAATAAAATATGATTTAGGGTTGCGAGGTTACAGTCATACCCACCTTTAGTAGGATTTGAATTCTGTCTGCTAGACTCCTCTCACCTCTGCTTATAATGAACTCAAGAACTTATGCTTAACTTATTTTTGATATTTCAGGTACCAGTAAATCCCTCGAAGGTACAGCTTTCTATGTCCTCGCTCAGATGTCGACGGTATACGCGTTGCAAATATTCGGTGAGACATTTTTTTGTCATGATAAAAATTTAGTAAACAGACCTAGGGAGAAACTTTATTTTTTCCATTTCGTCATTATACGTCCCACTGCAGGGACGTCGACTAAGTCAAGTCATCGTCAAGGGTGATTGAGCCATTATCCACCACGCTTGCTGAGTGCGGGTTGGTGGATGTCACATGTCTTTCGAATTGTTAACTCTAGGACTTGTCGGTTCCCTCACGATATTTTCCTTTACCGTAAGAGCGTGGTTGTATAATATTACCTTGGGCCTATTTACCCATGTGTCTACTGGATAATATAACTAAACACTCTTACTTATAAAATCTTTTACAGGGCTGATGAATTCAAGAAACGCATTGCTTCGGACAGCCATTGCGGCGAGCATATCCGGACTCGTGGAAGCACTCACTGTACAAATAGACAATCTAGTGCTGCCATTAATAACTCTACTGGCCTTTCAACTAACTTGGCCTTTAAACTAGACTTCATTCATCTTGGACCATGATTTGGCCATGTCGTCGTGCCATGCAAAGTAACACGTACCAAATATCAATAACTACCTATAGAAACCACAGAATACATAAATAGAAACAAAGTACACTCGCAACATGTAAGCCGTTAAATTGGTGCCGTAAACGGCACCGTACGATGCTTGAATGGCCATATCCTTACTTACTTAGATTAATATAGGGAATAGATTCTACCAACTATCCAACTTTTAGGGGAACACATTTTAACCAACCACATTATGTTTGTGGATGTGTGTGACAAGGCAATTAAACAGCACACGTTAGCGGATTTCTGGCATGCGTTTTGAGTAGGCATTGTTTGGAAACCTACCTTCTAAAGGTAGCTATTCTAAAACCTTTGATGGATTTGATAGAGATGAGAGTGGTCATTGCATTATCGAAATTGCAGTATGCTACCTTAGCGCGGCAGTGCCTGTGCAATAGAAATACATTGGATTGCTGTCTAGCTGCCATTCACCATCCAAATATAGCATGCTAGCTCACCTAGCACACTGCAAATTTCAATTTCAATCTATTTATTCGGGTCATAGGTACCACACGGGTCATAGGCCACAGACATCCAATACAGTAGGTAGTACAATACAATCTAATACTACTGTATTGGATGTCTGGGTATAACTACTATACCCTTGAGAACGTCATTTACAGATTACATAATATTATTAATTTAAAATTTAATATAGGACATCAGCTGTAAAGGCCTTGTCAAATTTGCAGCTGTGAAGAGGCTTTGTCAGATTAATGATAATTAAAAAAAAAAACTATAGGTCTAATTAATAAAATATAATAATAATTTTAAATTAAAAACGAAGTCTGTAATAATTGGATAGTGGAATGACCACTGAAGTCAAAATACATAGATTGATTAATAATTGATGGACCGAGGATATTGATTAGGGAGGGGCTTGATGCAGTAAGATTAGCTAGTGCCTAGTTTGATGGATGACCCCCCACCAGACTAGTTGCAATCACTACCTAACGATTCTGTTTCTTAAATTAATAACTGACGCTCAAACGTCAGCTGTTGCTCAGGATGAGTTCACTGGGATCCCCTGACCTGATCCCCCAGGGGATCCCAGCTCGCTAGGTTGAAAATGTCACGTGATGATATTGCCAACTCGTCCGATTAGCTGCTAGCTTTGGAGCATCTAGAATCACTTGGAAGTGATTGCAACTTGTTCAGGGCCCCGTCTAATTGAAGTAAATTAGAGACTATCATTGAGAAAAGACTATTGTGGACCCAGATGTAACATCCGCTACTTCTATGGGATTCCATGAAGCTCTTAACAGTGTGTGACTCAACCCTAAGTTGAGGTTTAGATGAGTTTAGGAGCTGTAGTGATAAAATTGTTGAAAACTGTATTTTTGTATAATTACCATAACATTCCTATGTAATTTACCAAAGGGTTTTATATTTTGTTAATTAATTAAGAGATTTTTATACCAGCAATAAAATGCTTTTTTAATATTAATGAGTGTTTTATTTGTTTATTAACAATTAAACTTATATTTTAAGCATGGATTAAAATTACAATTTAACTTAGTAAATGACCAGTGAGATTTTGATCACAAAGATCCATTATTGGTATAATTGTACATTTCTAGACATGATATTGGTTACAGCTTTTCAACAGCTTGTTTTCAAGTTATTTGCAGTATTTCAGTCTTAATTTCATTGTTTGTAATATTTGTTGCATTTGAATTTGTTTCTGTAATGTTTTCTTCCTTCACTTCCACTTTAATTACTTCAGATTTGGCTGTGTTAAATGCTTTGTTTATATCTTCAGATTTACGTTTGTTTTTGGCTCTGTGTTGTTCAAGTATTTCTGAGCTATTTCTCTTACTTTTGATCAAGTTACGTTTTTTCTTCACCCCCTTACATTTGACTTTGAATAGTTTCTCTAAAGCTAGGACGTTTTTACGATCTATAGTCCAATCAATGATGGCTGTTTCTGCACATTTGGTAGGATTCTCTTCAATGTTATATTCTGGTATTTCTATGCCGAGAATGTTCATTACTTTCTCCAATATATCGTCTACATAGTAGTTGATAACTAAATCTGCTTTGTTGTCCTGTAAATAAATATATAATGTGATAAGATGTTTTTGATAACTATAATTTTTTAAGAACTTTGGACATGTAGAAAAAGATGAATAAACCGTTACATTACTGTGGCAGTAATGGCAAAATACATGGTTTTTAATTCATTTGTGTACTATACTTACATGTTTTGTTGGTTGTAAATTGCACAATACTAGTTTTCCCCCATATTTCACAGTCTCTAGCGGCAAGTTGCCACTTGGAATGATTTGAAGAGTTGTTCCGAGGCATATGCTCAGGTCTGCAATACTGAAAATAATAAAACACAAAACTGCAGTTAAATCTAATTATATCAGCTACCAAGGTACCACAGTGATACCATATTAAATTATACTAGTAGTTCGCATTGATCAATTTCTCTCTTAGTTGAACTTAACAATGTATTTGCAAGGACTACTTGCTTGTAAAATTAAATAAAGATCAGATTAACAATACTCTAAACTATCATCGGGACAAACAAATGCTGAGATGTCCCAATAGATTCAAAGACCTACAAAATAGTTTTTTTTAAGTAGGTACTTTATTTTTTGTTTTATATATATATATTTGACAAACTAAACTCACCTATATATAGGATACAGTCTGGAAAAAAGGATTTTTACATGGCTGATAGTAATATGTAGTTACTTTAGTTTGTGCCAAATTGATTGAAATAAAAATGACCATTTTGTAAATGAATATTTTTGCAAATTCTTCATAATAAGCCCCAAATTGACCCCAATAAGGTTAAAATACAATGATTAATTAACTATTTGCCTCAATTCATATGGCGTGAATCATAGTAGTCTTGTTTCATCACCATACCTGGAGTGACACTCAGCCATGAGCAGATCATTCTCCGGCAGGCTGTGCTCCCAGTCCAGCACCCCATCGTACAGCCGCCCCCGGCATGGCCGTCCTGTCACATGCTCCGATGCACATGGCACTCCACTGCACTTTTTACCCACTGTCTCAACTGGGCCACTACGGACAAACTGCCTGAAAACAACAGAAGATTCATCACTACATTCTTTTATGTTATCATCTTTACTGTTATTGAAGGGATGCTAACCCATTCTACATTGAGCAATTGAAGATTGCATAGTGTTAACATAATTTTATTCAATGGACACTATAAAACAATTATTTCATAAATTGTGATCACAGTGTGAGCAGGATGTTTGTCTTACTCAGCAAGTGTGTCTGACTAGATGTTGTAGTAAATGTTACACCTGGCATACATTTTTATTGTACACTTGTAACAAGAACAAGAGTAAAGTTTTTAAGTTAGGAAAAAATTGCATTATGGAGGACACAGGCAGTGAGTGAGTCATTATCATTACAAAGAAAATTGTAAAAACTAATCTTAATAGGTCTCTAATGTTTTACAATACCTTTTACACAAATTACACTCATCTATGAACATGTTTCCGTGCAATTCTGATAAATATTTCCTTGGCAGCCCTGATTTTAAATGCAACCCGTCTATGTTCTGGCTGACAATGTAGTGTACTTTGTTGCATTCCACCAGTTTCTTCAGTATCATATGGGTTTTCGTTGGTAGGGCCTCAGCAAAAGAGGTATTGGTGGTTGGTTTCTTTCCTTGTTTCTCTAAAGTCCAGACTCCATTAGGGCCCCTACAAAGTTCGAAGTTTCGTTAAATTTTGTAAATTAAACTTAGCATTTATTTTCAATTAGAACTCTATAAGTTTTACCTGAAATCTGGAATCCCAGCCGAGGTGCTTATACCAGCGCCTGTATGCACTACCACATGTTTACTTTCGCTTAACAACTGAGCAAGGATCTCGCACTTTTCCTTGAATTTATCGATTGGTTCAAACTTCTGTAATGCAAATTATGTGATTTGTTTGAAATATTATCTACAGTGTTAATGTTAATTAAATTGAAAGAAAAAAGTATGCATTTGTACCTCCGGAATACCGAGCACACCCTTGTGTTCGTAAGGCGATAGACCTTCAGCATAGTTGCAAGACATAATTTTAATATTATCTAAATCACATGTAGCAAGCTAGTAAAATAACGACATGGCCATTATTTTTATTTCCGACTTTTCCAAACAATTCCACACAATAAAACCAATAGATAGGCCGCAAAACTGTGTTTGTTTGTTTTTTTTTTTCCAGTAACATGAGAAGAGAAATTATTAGGACAAGTAACAACATTAGGTCAAATTAACATTATAGCAATGCAAATCATTGCACTAAGCCAGAAAGTCGATTATTATAATCGATTCTGCATCGAATCGAGACGAATAAAACTTGTGAAGTGGCTCAACAAGAAACGGGGCGTACGTTACTAGTGATTGATTCAAGCAAAATAAAAATGTCAATAAAATTGTCAAATACCAAACTGTGAAAACTAAAGTTTGTTGGCAATAATATAATTTTGTTAAAAACGAGTTTTCACAACAGATTTTTGTAAAACTTCAAGCTGGAGCCTGCAGCTATGAACCGGAGGAGAGGTCACGATGATGACGAAGGCTACGGTAAGAAAAACTATATCTTTTATGTTTTAGGTTAAGCTATAACAAAACTTTGATATATCTGTGCCTTTTATTTATTTTAGAGCGTTTGCATCGAAAAAGGCGACGTGTATCTGAAAATCAAGAGATCGAGGATAGATTGGAATCCCTAATTTTGAGGGTCGGAGAGAAAAGCAGTTCTAGCTTGGAAAGCAACCTCGAAGGCTTGGCTAGTGTTTTGGAAGCCGATCTGAGCACCTTTCGAGTTAAAATCCTGCGAATTCTCACCGACTGTGCCATACGGATGCCAGAGAAGTGCACCATCTACGCTACACTGGTGGGCTTACTCAATGCAAAGAACTACAACTTTGGTGGTGAATTTGTCGAGTACATTGTGAAAACGTTTAAAGATAACTTGAAAATCGGAAAATGGAACGCTGCGAGGTACTGCCTGCGGTTCATAGCTGACTTGGTGAACTGCCACGTTTTGGCTGCATCATCTCTGTTGACACTGCTGGAGACATTGGTTGACTGTGCCAATGAGGACAGTGTGCCTCAAGTGAGACGCGATTGGTTTGTGTTTGCTGTGCTATCTGCTCTGCCTTGGGTGGGCCGTGAGTTGTATGAAAAGAAGGAATCTCAGCTAGACCACTTGCTGGTCACTATTGAAGTGTTTTTGAATAAACGTAGTAAGAAACACTGGCATGCACTGAAAGTGTGGTCTGCAGACACCCCACATTTGCAAGAGGAGTACTTGGATTGTCTCTGGGCTCAGATCAAGAAGCTCAAGACAGATAATTGGTCAGAAAAGCATATCCCAAGGCCTTACCTTGCCTTTGATTCTATACTCTGTGAGGCTTTGCAGCATACTCTCCCAACTATACAGGTAAATGTGCCATAATATGTTTTAATCTATTAACCACTGTTCTAACATTTATTTATGCGAAGGTAACAAGCAGCAGAGGCAAACATGTTTAAGATATCTTGAACTGACACTGTAATTTTGATACATCAAACAAAAACCATATTTTCAAATGAAATCTAGCTTAAGTTTAGCATTTGTATTAGAATTTTCCTTAAAGCCATAATGTTTAGTGGTAGGTAGATTTTTGTACAATTTAATGCCATTGTGATACTGAAGTAATTTTTTGTTTTTTTACCATATTTAACAATAGAATACAAAACCATTTATCAATATCACATAACTTTTATTATCAAATTACAGCCACCACCACACAATGACAATGACACCTATCCGATGCCACGAGTGATCTTCCGCATGTTTGACTACACTGACTGCCCTGATGGGCCTGTCTTACCCGGAGCCCACTCCATTGAGAGATTCCTCATTGAAGAACATCTCCATAACATTCTTGAAGCCTACCATTTAGAGAGAAAAGAATGCGCCGCACAGCTCCTATGTTTTCCTTACAAGGCAAAAATACCCTTAGAGTATTGCATTGTAGAGGTGATTTTTGCAGAGCTGTTTAATCTGCCTCGGCCGAGATATTTAGAGATTTGTTATGGGTCTATTTTGATTGAGCTGTGTAAGTTACAGCCGTCAACGATGCCACAAGTACTGGCTCAGGCAACAGAGATATTATTCATGAGGATTGACACTATGAATGTGGCTTGCTTTGACAGGTAAGATAGCATTAACAAGATGACTAATATATGTTTATTAATTCCTAAATATAATAATTTATAAAAGCATTTAGATTAAAAATAAATCATTTAGTACTAGGGTGCTGTCTTTCAGCCAGAAAGAAGCTTTTTGATGTGGGGGCACAATGCACATAGTACTGCTTTCTAAAGGCGGCAACTGACTTATGAATCGTTGTGTTTCCCTTGCGTATTGATTCACCCAGCCTAGCCTAGAGTCGCGTCAAGAACTTTTTCGAGAACCCTACAAAGTAGGATTCCAGTTAAAGTGAGCCGCAACTGGCGAACTGTTAAGCGACACGTGCTAGCACGAGCCGGGCCAGGCTCGGAGCGCGGTGTGGCGTGCGCACGTGAAAGATCAGCGCGGCTCGCCAAAGCTAGCACGATCCGTCGCTTTTCGTTTTTTTTTGACACAGATCAAAGCGTGGACAGAACATTGGCAAGTTGTAGTGCTCGCGTAGTGTTCTACGCGCCGTGTAAAGACGAGCCGAGTTTACACGGACGGCGCGGCTCGTGTTATCGGATAAACCGCGGCTTAACACAAATACGATATGTTACGACAAAAAAGTCAGTCTCCTTTAAGTAATAGATGGCAGAATAGATCCCATTTGAGTTTATTTTACTTGTGATAATTAGTTTTGCATAAGTCTATTATAAATGAAATATTTGGCAGTTGTATGAATTCTATAGTTAGCTATTAAAAAGTGAAGAGAAATGGGAACGAATGGATGATTTTTTGTAGCTCATAATTTTGTTGTTTCTTTTGTAATCTTGCAGGTTTGTGAACTGGTTCTCATATCACCTGAGCAACTTCCAGTACCGCTGGTCGTGGGAGGACTGGGAGGGCTGCACGCTGCTTGATGCTGACCACCCCAAGCCCAGGTTCATAAAGGAAGTGCTGGGCAAGTGTCTCAGGTGGGTTTCATGTTTGATTCATGGGTAGGTTTTTTGTATAGTGTAAGCACGACATTGTCATGGGCACCTGCACCAATCAGCGGTGCTCATACTACTCTTAAAACAGTGACGCGAGCGGTCGCCTGATTCACTCTTAGACGATCTTTGTATTTTCTTATTCTAATACCCTTATCTCACTCAATCGCGGTCGTTTCGTATGTATGTACTTTTCAATAATTAGTCTACCACATGTTATCTCTGAATTCGCTTCTCATTCATGTCCTCTTTCACTTAGTTCATCCTTAATTTCTTCGTTTGCCTTTACCACTAAAGCCATTCACAGTTAAGACGATCTTTATATGACACCTGCAATATGCGGAATAAGCTTTCATCTCTGGTATTGAAAAGCTACAACATTATGTACTTCAATAGGCATGTAATGGTGCTGTAGGTTGTCATCCAACAATCAATAAATTACTTAATTTTTTCGTTGTTACACTGCAATGTCTGCAATACACTGTAATACTTTCTAATAATTGAAACTTTCTACTTACAGGTTGTCCTACCACCAGAGAATAAAAGACATAACACCGGAATCCTTTGCAGCCTTCGTCCCTCTAAAACCGGAGCCAATCTATAAATACTCCATGGAAGGCGCAGGTAAGAAAAAACTACACTTTATATTAAAATAAAAATAATTTATTCATTACAAACATATTTCTTAGACTAAACTTAATGAAGATAGAAATATTTACACATGAATGACGCGTTTGATATGGGGATGTGCGCTTTGAAATAAGCTACTGGCTTATATTAAATGCCTAGGGTGAAAATCCATCGACGTTGTGTGGAATTAGGCTGGGTTCACATTTCTAATTTTTCACAGGACATTCAATACAAACAAAAAAAACTTAATTTATGTATTGCTGAGAAATTAAATGACAATTCTCAATCTATGCAATAAGGCTCTTCGTTTCTTAAAAAAAGTATGTCGAATTAACCCAGCCCTACTCCACATAGCTTCAGTGAATAACCACCCTTAACTTTGTATTTGAACCTCACGCTGTAGGATATCTTGTCCATTGGATACAACAATTTCCCATCCCATGGACAGTTTTAGACAACAACAATACTTCGTCGAAATGTTAGTGGATGGCATTAATAAAAATCAATGCTTATTGCCAACCAATAACAGATCATAACCGTAACTATGAGTGGACCAATAAGCGTTCAGTCCGATGCTAACATGCATCTTTGTTGAATGTCTGTAATATTTGCATTGCAAATTAATCCAATGCCTACACTGTACAGGATGAGAAGTCATTGATTGGACGAGATCATAACGGAAATAATAAGTTAAAGCTGCGATATTGTTATTTAAACTAGGAAAATTCAGTCTATTCCATGGCCATTAGTTCTAGGAAGCTGTATGGACGGTCTTGGTAGTCTTCGTCTGAAGAATCTGCGTTTCTTGCGAATCTGTTGTCTTCGTCGTTGTTGAACGGAGAGTTCTCTGTTTCATCTTTATCGTCGTCCTCATACTCGGTTTCTTCATTTGCCTCGTTACTATCTTTCTTTTCATTTATTGAATGTAGAAATTCCTCTAAATCTTCATCATTGTCCACGTATTTAGAGTCCGTCTGGTTACTGTCTGTTTCATTTTGGTCTACAGTCAAGCCGAATATTTGGTTAAAAAAATCCGCCGTCGATAGCTTTTCCGTCGTAGTTTCGATAGGCGCTACTGACATTTCATCCTCACTTTCGCTTACAGTCTTAGGCGTCTGGTTATTTTTCTTCTTTTTACATTTAGTTTTGTTTTTGGCGTCCGAATGTAACGATGTGAAGATTGTCTCTTCCGTGAGCGTCTCTATTTCTGGATCAACTTCGTTTGATTTATCACCAAAACTCGAGCTTGGCTTCGAGGAAGTGTCAAATATAAATTCGTTATGGTCTTTTGTTTCCTGTACATCTCCTTCGTTTATCTTCTCTGTTTCATCTATGTCATCGTCGTTCTCAGGTTCTTCAGTAACGCTGGGATAGTCAAACTCATCCTGTTCATTTTCTTCAGCAGATTCTTCAGTCGTAGCTTGTGTCGTTGGTGTTGTTAAAGTTACAGATTCAGTAGGAGCCTCAGTGGTAAGGCTAATTACGTTCAGTTTAGAACTAACAACGCGATCTACGTGATCTTCTTTGTTGCGTTCTTCATCTATTATCTTTGGGGTAGATGAAACGTATCCCTGAAAATTGGACCCCTTTCTTCTTGGGAATTTCCCAGATACAGGGACCACAAGCTTTGCCTTTTCTACAGTTTTGTTTTTGTCCATTATTAGAGGTGAACTCCATCTGTCATGTTTCACAGAAGTTCCTTTTATTATCAATGTTGATTGTCTAAATCGATTGTTTTTTGGGGGCGTCGTTGAGACTGTTGTCGTCTTTTCTGTCGTTGTCGTCGGTTCTTCTGTGGTTGTTTTTTGTCGTGTGGTTGTAACAGCTCTGTAGGTTGTTGGAACAATATTCGTTGCTGTTGGAGGTTCAGGAGTGGAGACCGTAGAAACATTTGATACGTTCATACTCATCGGCGTAGTCGAAAGAGTAATGTTTTGGGTTTTATTCATCGGTTGCCAGCTAGATTTTGTGCTGCCGGCAGAAGCGGAGGTCGCCTGCGGTGTCAAGTCTTGCGATGGTCTTCTGTGGCGCGGCTTTTCCGTAGTTGTTGTTGAAGTGGTCGTTGTAGTAGTGACTCGTTTGTGTTTTTTCAACTTCTCTGGTTTAGAAAACTTGGGAGGAGGACGCGTGCGACGCGGCTTGTGTGATACAGTCGTCGTGGCCTCGGTGGTGCTCGGCGTCGAATATACGGTTGTCGTTGATGAAACTGTAGTGGACGGCATAGGCGTAGTCGTTTCGCTCACATTAAATTTTTGCGATACCATCGGAGTAGTCTTTACGAACGCTCCTAAAATATTAGCCCAATTCATCTCATCGAAGACATCGCTGTGTGCGGTGATTATTTCGGGTGCGCTCGTAGTGTGTCGGTGCGATTTAATGTTGTCGTGTTTCTTCGGAGGTTTTGATTTTCTGATTGGCTTTCGTCTTTCCCCGTCGGCCTGTTCGCTCGAGTCGGTAGCGTTCGTGCCGTAAGTCATCGCTATCGGGCGGAAAGAGTCCGACAGCGGGTCCGGGTCGGAAAATTGGACGTCCAAGACTTGCGGGCTCGGCCGGAAATCTACGGGTTTGTGCTTATGCTGTTTAAATGAATGCACGTACTTAAGTGGAGGCATCGGCTTAAATGGTTTCTTGTCCATCGTTACAAATACCCCGGGGGGTGCGTTGAAAACCGGTGGCCGGACGTGCTCCGGGAAGTAACTCATCTTGGTCGGTGGAGGCTTTGGCTTCGAATACTTTGTGAAACCGGTTATTATTTCTGGGTCTCTGGTTGTAGTGGTCTCTGTTATATTTAAACTTTGGCTTAGGTCCATGGTTACGTTTAAAGGAGCGTATGTAATTGGAGGCGTAGGTAATACTGCTGGCTTCGTAGTCTTGACTACGTTCAATGATTGATACTTGATTTCTTTCGGTGTAGGCGGCGTGAATTGTTGGTTTGGATGTCGAATCGCGTCTAGATCGACATAATGATGCTGGGTGTGGGGATGGGCTACTGGTGGCGGCCCGAGCGGTGGCCCTGCTGGAGGCCCTAGAGGAGGACGGGCGTATTTGTACGAGTTTGGTTGTACGTTTTGCTGTTTGTATGGATACGGCGCCTGCCCGTGCTTCTGATAATACTGCTCTGTCGGAGCTCCGATGTGTCCCACTTTAGAGTGCTGTGGGTACACCGGAGGCGCATAAGGCACTTGTTTGTATCGTTTCGGCGGCTCGTCGTCCGAAAACCAGGACGAGAACAGTCTGTCTAAGCCTTGTTCTTGTATACTATGCCGGGGTGGAGTCGGGGCAATGTTTTTGTGGAACCAAACTGCTCGTTGCGGGCGGGGTATGTGACCTGTCGGCTCGCGGACTCGATACTGCGGCTTTTCCACTGGAGTTCCTTCCCGAACTGTGAATGTTCTTACCGGATTCTCGTATGGCTTCTTTTGTTTCTTCGGAGTTTGCGAACTAACAGAGAACGTCAGCTCATAGTGATATTTCCCTGACGCCGTCTCCGTGTCTCTTTGTCTGACTCTTTTCACAGACCAGTAAGCTTTGACACTTTCATTACACTTCTCTTCGTTGCACTTCTCTTTCGAAATTTCGTCTTCTGTGAACCTGAGCCCATTCTTTTCGTCTAGTAGACGTCCTTTCGACACGACGGTGATATCGCCTAAGATAGCCGGCTCTTCGGTGTTGAGTCTGTCGAATGGGGCTGTTTTTATTTTCTCCCATAGATCGTGGTCGTCGTCTTTTTGGTCTGGTCTGCTGTCGGGTTGTATAGAGCCTTTAGCGATAAGTTTGTCAATTTTGTCTCGGACTAGAGTGAGGTACACGCTATGCCTGAGTGCGTCCTCCCAGTAGTGCGCGGGTACGGCGGCGACTTGTGGAGGCTCGTCCGTGGCTGTAATCTCTTGCAGCGTGCCCGCGAGGCTGTCAGCGCCTCTGACACTGCTGTTCCATTCGTTGAGCGGTATCGGTGTCGGCTTGAAATCTTCATCCGCTGCTAAACTAACTTTTTTGTACACCTGGAAAAACGATAATTTGTTTCAGTTCGTTGTGTCAAATGATTATGACGATTACAATTACATTACTGGGGGGCTATTACTACGCGTGAGATAAGTTTTTATCTTGGTCACTCTCACACCTATGACTATACAAACGAGAGCAACAAGAATGAAAATTGGTGAGATTTGATCTCACTCCGTAAGAATAGCCCTCATGTTCGCAGTTTAAGGACATCGAATATCCATAGTAGCAATTCATTTATCTGTAGAGTTGACGAAATGAGAGCACTAATTGTTAATTTTAGATTGCCGACATTGCTTCGAAAATATGATAGTTGATCGCACAAGGAACAGTAATAACTTTGGGGATCGGGATGGTCGAATTATTGGACTTTTATCACACTATTTGTAAGAAAGGATTTACAATACCCAAACCGTAGTTGGCTGATTTTGCCTCTACAGAAAATCAAAGTGGTTGTAAACAGTAAACTATATAGTGGTCAACTAATAATTAATCATCTCATTGACGTTAAAATATGTGGATGTATTAGTATGCGCTTGAAAGTAAAATGGCGCTGGGCGGGAAAGTGCGGCGGCTGGCGTGCGCGCGTCGCGTGCTCGCTTCCCGCGCTGCGCAAGTTTCCAATCGAATAATTATTTTGATGTTTTCAGACTTATTCGACTAGTGGGTTTTCTTTTGTCGTGCATATTTGGGGTTCCGACTTCCGAAAGTATGGATTAAAAGTCTTTTTGGAAGTAATTTGAATCAACCTCCTTAATAGTTTTGTATTAGGTTTGAATGTGATGGAGCTTAAAATTTTAATTCTTTCAATTAATATTTTCTGTCATTAGATTGTACCTAATTAATTTTGTTGTAGGATCTTTTAATTTCAACCTGCCTTTTAGAAATGTTCTAGCAATTAATTCGTTTATCTAGAGATCTACAATAATTGTTTCGAATTCTTCGACCGCGCAGCTCAACAATTGAAGGCCGAGTGGCTATCCAGATTTGATCTATTGATTAGCATACATTTCCCAATGTCCAATTTCTTTGTTGTACCTACAACAATAACATTTGTAGATGATCTGTCAGTATCTAGCCGAGTTTGATCTAGACCCGAATGCCCGTGTACCGTGGCGGAGGATACCATCCGTAATATCAAGATATTCTCTAGTAAAGTTAAAATTTATGATCATTATTACAAGATCGTTAGAACTCAGATTTCTTCAAATAAAAAATTGGTTTAATTTTAAATACAGTTTTGTATTTTTTTTTATTGTGTCATGAATTTTAATTTTATGCCCTTTAACTCCAATGCTAGGTACTTGCCAGGAAACATCGCAGAGTGAGTATTTGACGACTGTTATATTAGATGTCTAATTTGAACACACACGGACAGTCGTGAGCTTTATGTGTATACGTATATTTATGTTTATGTGCGCTGTAATGATTTTCAATAATACCCATTATTAAGAAACGCTACAAGCCTTCCTATTCTTGACGCACGAGATGAGATCTAGTCGATTTCACTCCTATGGCATTTCAAACGAGAGAGACAAGGACCAGAAAATATCTCGAAGTTTAGGAATAGGGTCCCCTGCGCTTACAAAATAGATTTTTTTTTCCACATAAAATGAACTAAGACTGAGTTGCACTAACTATTGACTTTAACGACAACCAATTAACTAATAATTTAAAACAGCAAAATGTCTGGTACGGCTGGTTACGCTTTGGTTATCGTAAAAAACACTAAAGCGTACCAAAATGTAACCAGAATTCGATTTTCGGTTATAGTTAAAGTTAGTTGGTGCAAATCGGCCTTAGATGTGGACAACCAGGGATTACGGTTTTAGATTTTCGGTTACCGTTAAAGTCAATTCCCCTTAAAAATAAACGTTGCATAATTATAGTGTTTTGTCTTTTTCTTTCTTTTACTTTTTGAACTCGATCAAAAAAGACAAAATACTGTTTAACTATTTCAAGGCTATTAAAGTATATTGCTAAAGAGGAATGAAAGCAATCAGAGCCTAAAATGCGGACAATTAAGACTAGATTCCAACATCCGTAATCCACACATCAATCTGTTATCTGATATCCGAACAAGTCAAACAATTACGTCCTAATCCCAGGCATCCCACGCTTGCAGTCGCTGGTAACTGATATTCTATCTGCCTATTAATGTTGCATTATTTCTTTTGGTTTTTCACGCAACATCGGGCGCGTGTAGGGTTGCCACTCTTAATTAATCCTAGAACACTTTTTTATGAATCTATTTATTTAAAAACTAGCAATTCTCATAACGATTTAACGTGAAGAGGTAATAAACAAACATCCACAAACGAAACACATTTAAGAAATTAACGAGATTAATATGGAAGGCAAGACCAAAAGCTTCCAAAGGCCTCAAAGGAGCTCTGCCAGAGTGGATATTGCCCTTGTCAACACAATCTGGCGCTCTATTCTTGAAACGTGAGATGAGATCTGGTCACTTTCACTACGCCTTTTTAAACAAGAGAGACAAAACACTATAGCATAAAATATCTCGAGTACAACTTAAATATCTCGAGTCTCGGGTGAATGGGTTTCTTTTACGCAAGCGTGCTCCATCGCATTCCGTATCAGTCTTCAGTCACTAGTCAAGATCAAACGAAAGTCCATAATCGAATAGGAAAAATCGAGTAACCCTAATAAAGTTGGTACACCACCGCTCCACTTGGTACATGAGAAAATCTCATCGTTTAACAATAGTGTTGAATGTAACAAGGTCGGCGCACCTCTTGATTTTTACGGATTAATGTTATTGTTGTAAATAACATTAGTTTTGTGCAGATATGGACGAGCCTTGAACTCTTAATTCATGGGAATTTCATTAGCTTAAACAAAATTCTGTGCATTTCGTTTAATTTTATTGTTGTTCTTGTTTCAATGTCGTTGTTGTTATTTATTTTGGTATGTTTATTAGTAGTTTTAAATTGAATTTCACATATCCCATTTCTTGATCCCCGTCCTTTTCTTAACCTCATCGTATTTATTTGGGGTTGGTATAGTTTCTAGTTTGTCCTAATGATCTTTTATCATGTCATATCAGTCCCATTTGGTAGGTATGTAAAAAAATTACTTCCAAAATATCAGTAAGCTTTCTTTCTCTCCTTTCAACTTAAATTAAATAAACTACACAATATTTTATTTTAGTCAAAAAAATAATGATTTAAATTTAATGAGTAAATCCTAATAATTTCTACTTATTGACCTGAAGCCGAATTACACCGTCAAATGATAAAATTTTACATGTCAACACTTATATCACATATCTCAAATTATCACAAGACATATTCAAAACAAAAAAAGCAAAAATAACTCCAATGGAAACTCACAATAATCGCGTAGAAAACGCATAGCAGCGCGGATCTCATCTTTATCACACACCGCACTGCACGCTCAGTCTTTCCACTGGTCTGAGATAAAAAAAAATATTGTATGTGACGCGTCCGCTCCTATTGCATCGTGGCGGGCTTACTGGCTTGGAAACGTGGAAACTGCTTAACCACCCCTTTGCCGAGTAGCTGCGAGTAAGCAATTTTCGCGGAAATGCAGTTGCGCGCTTATTGTGACATTTGTGACGATGTTTATTAATGTTTTTTTTAATGTTTGTATCTTATTACCCGCTATTTTAGTTACTGATCTGGTTCATGTTATAAAGAGTAGCGCTTACTGCCTGGGTGTTGTAATGGATTGGTGGATAACCGTATTCGTGTAATACTTATGCCTATGGAGTTTACTTGAAATGTACAATTGTACACACAGTTTCTAAGATGATTTTTGCGCTGGTTGTTTTATTTTGCATTAAATTTATGTTTCTGTTCTATAGCCATTTTTAACCCCCGACGCGAAAACGACGGGATGCTATAAGTTTGACGTGTCTCTCTCTCTCTCTCTGTATGTGTGTGTGTCTGTGGAGTAGCTCCCGAAAGGATGAACTGATTTTGATTTTGTTTATTTTGTTGGAGTCGGAAGTGTTCTAAGTTTTGTTGATGAAAATCGGTGTCGGGGTTTTATAAATGTTATTTTTTTATTAGACCTGACGTCTTGCAAGCTATACATATAATAATGATAAAGCTAATGTAAAATATTAACCAAAATCCTTATGCATTTTCTATTAATTAAAATAATTTTTCATTAGTCTATCGATTCCATTTTGTGCAAATTAATTGATTCAAATTATCTAACGCACGTAATTTGTCATGTTACGCTACATGCTCTAAAGTTGGAACTAGACTATTGCCGCGAACGCTCGCGAAAGCGTCGATACGCCGTTTCTACTGGTCGAAAAGCTTTTTTACCCGACTGCGCAAGAAGGGGTTATATTTTCGAGTGTATTTATGTAAGTATGTATGTATGGATGGATGGATGGATGTATGTATGAGGTTTCTTTGGCTCGGCCTATAGTCTGAAAAGCTTGATGGATTTCAGATATGTGAGGTGTCATTTGAATCGTCTTGATAGCGGAAGTGACAGAGGGTACAACATTTTGCAGTCGGGTTTTTTTTGTTTTCTTTTAAAAATGTTAATCATTATCGAGTTTTTTTGTAAACGTTTTTAAAGTTTTTAATTGGAAAGAAACTATTACCAAAATTAATGTGCATTTTTTTCGAATACTCTAAAATTTATACATTTTGAGAGAATTATATCCAAGTTAGGTAAGTTTTGGGAGTTTTCGTCGCCAGGAACACATTCGCGGGCGTTCTTGACAATAGTCTGATTCCGGCGTAACACGACACGACGACCCGGCAGTCATGAATGTCGTAATGGAAAGCAATGTTCGTTTTTGCGTACACTAAACACTAAGTAATGTGATGTTTGTATTATGGCACGATAATTCTACATTATTAATTTAATTTTACATTGTTATAGCACGCAATGTATGAACTTACGACAATGTCTTTGGGTGATGATAATTAGGTAAGAAGCCAGCCGACATAGATAAATTAAACTTTAGTGAAGGAAAACATAGTGACGAAAATAGCAATGGTCATCCACCACTAATATTAGTAGTAGTTGCAGTATACATAATAAACACAAAGCATCTAGATAATTTAACTACTAGACGAGTACAAACATGTTTTCAAAAATTGAATTGTAGCCTAACATAATATATAGTCACGCCTTTCCCCCGAGGGGGATGGCAGAGGTGTAATACAACACCCACATTTCGCCGGACGATATTCAGTCCCAAATGTGACAAGGGGCGAGCCTGTCGCTATACACCGGGCTCCAGTCATGTAGCAGATTACATACAATACCACTTAAAATAATTAGAAATAAATATAAAGAAGGGTGGCCGGCTACCCTTCTTAATATATTACACCACTCTCATTTCTCAAACTCGTCTTCAAATCAAAATCAAATGTCTGTATTCAATTGGGTGACGAAGATACACTTATGAACATCAAAGTTAAACATGACTACCACCTTGTTCCGATAAAAGAGACACGAACCAAAAGAACAGAGAAGAAACTAAGGGGCATACAGCTTCAAGCTCCAAACGACGCGTCCTGCCTGACTTAAATTGACACTCTCATTAGAGCTAGCCATTTTCATCATTTTTTATAAAAAGATATCGCTGAAATTTTGGCTATTCACCAACAAAGATATTTCACACTTTATTTAAGACTGTTGCTAATAACATAAAGAACAATGCATAAGCCAAATGCGTTCCGACGATAGCCTAACGCAATCAACATCCCTACGCTAATGAGATTTTAAATGTGATGTTGCTTTATTTCAAAGGAAATTACATGTAGGTTCTTGTTGCCTAGTAGTTATTTTTAACGTAATGTATTTAAGAGGGCCGCGACGCTCTGAAATTTTCATACAAACGCGCTACTCAAATTTCTTGAAAACCATTTGTCAGATTATGATGAAATTTTGCATGTACAATTAAATTAACAATATCTCCGCTCCTATGTTCTTGGTTTTTTTTGAAAACGTTCATAAGCGAAAATAGAGCTATGAAAAATATCCGCATTTTTAAGGGGTCAATTTTGACTGATTTATTCAATAGGCAGACAAAGCAAATCAAAAATTCCTTTACATAGGGACGTTGTCTACATCATTAGCTGTTAAATGAATCTATAATACAAGGGAAATTCTTAGTTATTTAGGAATGGTTACAGAAGTGCAAAAGTCGTAAAAAAAAAATGAAATTGCACTTTGTCACTCTGTAGGTAACTTTAGAGGCTCGTCAGTATCATTACTCGCTCTTTTCGCTTGTCTTCTTCTTCTAGACGAAATGGCTATAAAATACCTTAAGCCAATGCGAAGTTAGTCTAAAGTGGTCGCCGGACTCTTAAGTATTTTTCTGTATACCAGGTATTAAATCATAATTTTAGGCTCTATCAGCACACTTTCAATCATATTCTCCCAAAACGCTGATCGTGATCTTCAGCTTATTGTTTTAAAAAGTGACAACCAAATGCATGAGCTTGAATTAAAGTTCCGTCCATTAAAGTGGTTTTAAAATAGATGTTTCTTAACATATCCTCACCACAATTGTAGCTATTTATTAAAAAAATACGATGTCCGCGCTAAAAACTTTTCTTCGACGGCGGCCGCTCAGGCGAAATTCCAAGATCGCGTGCACACTTTCCATCTCAGGGACAGTTTTTGCAGCACGAATTATCGTATGCAGTGTTTTCGTAGCTTTGGAATTGAGACTAGGAAAAGTTACATCAAGTATAGAAGTAAAGAACGGCAACTGCGAATAACTATTGTCAAACCACTGGTTAAATATGTAAAGGTATAGCTATCTCCAGCCCTATAGGTGCATGCCGTAATAAGTGAAAATATAGATTCTAGACAACGACTATATTATCTAATACTATCCAGCATGCGCTAGTCAAAAATACTACCAGAAAATATATTGGAAGTGGATCTTTGTTTCATTTTATTTTACGAATGAAATACTTACCAAAAGTGACTGACTCTCGACTCTTTGACTAAAATTTTTCAACACGTTTTAACTATGTACTTTATTTCCAACTACATTAGGTTTCACATCACCAATATTGCAATTAAACATTAAAATTACGCAGGAATAGCATGTATCCATATTCATTTGATGTGATGTTTGTCGATGAGATGCCTATTTAAAGAAGTTGCACATTCGCTCGCTGCGTCGCGCGAACCGTACATATTTGGAGTATGCTTCATGGATGAGCGAGTTGGGAATTTATCCGCTTTCCTTGCTCAGTATCTACGTAATATTTACTCGATCTTGCTTCTAAAGTTTTAGATAAATAAAGTAACCATCGCTTATTTCTTGAGTTATTTTCTTTGGGTAAATTAATTATTAATTTTGGGTAATTTTAATTGTCTTTAGTTTCATGCGTCGAGGGGTGCAAGCACGAACATTTTCAATCCGACAAAATCGGTAATTTACATACCAAAGACAATGGGCAAATTGTTCCAAAAAAATATTTAAGTTTGCCCGCAGGGTTGGCACATAGCGTATTCGGTAGATTATTTTTAGCCATTAAAAAAAAGTACGACACCAAAAAAATGCTGAATGAAAAACTGAGGTTAAATAGTCATTTTGCATTTCACTAAACTTAGTTTAATAAATCTCGATTAGTAGCATAAATGGTGAATTCGGCCCTAAGTGTCCGTGCTCGCACACCTAGGTCCAACATTGCGTTAAACCTTTGAAAAACGACAACATTGCAACATTGTTATAGGTCTCTCGCAGAGCTAGTTTCTTTCTTTTCAATAACCAACAACTTATAGAATTCGAACATCTAACGGCAATAACGTAATGTAATAATTATTCGTAATGTATTTAATCTAAAGTCATATAACTGATATGCCAAATGAGCACTACAATTGAAAAGTTGGTAGTGTGAAATAGATTGACGCAATCGCTCCGGTATTGTTCCGAAGAATAAAGTTATCTAAGTCGAAATCAGCGTTAACTGCACCAATTAATTCTTACTCTTTAACGCCTCGCGTAGAACTGCTTGCCAATCGTTTGATGTGAACAATGAACATTGTAGTAGATTCCACTGAACTCATACATAGATATCTACGCTCTTTAAGATTTATTCAGACCTTTGATACATTTAGTTAGCGAGTTTGATACATCGAAACGTGACAAAAACCTTTGGTAATAGACAACGCTCCCAGATCCTTTACTCCACCAACGTGAAGCAGTGGTGATACGAGTACTTTGAAGTCTCCTCTTAGAGACCTTTAAACGTCCTACTCCTATTACTCAACATAATTTCGACCATTTCTGCAACGGCAACCAAATCTAACCTTCATGGAAAATGTGAACATTCACACCAACGATAACGTCTTATTTGTTCACCGTTGTAATGTAACTCTGGCTACATAAATTCTAGACCCCGTCTTTTTGTTTCTATGTGTAATATATCTAGCGCGCGATAGCCTTTTTAACTTTAGATATCTGTTATTGCACACACCCGTGACAGTCCTCTGACAACCGTTTGTGATAAATTCCTCACACCCACAATTCTTTCCAGCGTCCCTCCCGGGCACAGAAGCGGCGCACCAGCTCGTAGTGTGCGTCCGCAACAAGTGTACCCCAGAGGAGGCTCTGAACGTCCTCCGCGACTTGCCCAACCCTCTCCGCGAGGGCGACCCGCCGGCCGCCGCGCACGCCGCGCCGCACAACCCTCTCAAGATAGACGTGTTCGTGCAGACATTGTTGAACTTGGGCAGCAAGAGCATCTCGCATAGCTTTGCTGCTATATCCAAGTTCCACTATGTGTTCAAGGTACGTGGTCAACTCTGGTGGCTTGTAAAAACTGGACATGAAATCCACGCCTTACAAGTATTTTTTTATACATATTTGAAGGTATGAATATGAAGATCAAGACAGTGGTTTCTGAAATTGGCTGGTTCGCGATCTACCTTCACAAATAAAACTTTCCAAGTTTGGGACTCTTGATTGTCATCAATAAAAAGGGTCATAATAAAGGACTGTTCTAATATGTAAAAAAAAAAACCATTGAGTTCTAATTGACAGAGTGCCACTTTTCAGGGCCCACCCAATATTCAATCGCGACCCTTACTTTAGGAAATGCTGCTCTACGATATAGACTCTCATTGCAGCATTTACTTTTCAAACCACACCGTGACTTATACTTTTCAGATCCTAGCGGAATCCGAAGAGGCCCAAATCTGCGTTCTCCGCAACGTCTGGGAGCTCTGGCAACGCCACCCGCAGATGGTCTGCGTTCTTGTCGACAAAATGCTCAAAACGCAGATTGTTGAATGCAGCGCTGTGGCCACCTGGCTGTTCTCAAAGGAAATGTCGCCTTATTTCACTAGCAATTACCTCTGGGAGCTGCTGCATTTGACCATAGACAAGATGAACAAGCACGTCTCGAAACTGAGTGAGTATTGTCTATGACATTTATAGGGATGTTCTTGTTCAGTGGTTCAACTTCAACTTTTGGTTTGTGTCTCTTGTAAGGTAAAGGGTTGTGGATACTGAAATATTTACAACTAAAAATATCTTAACGTCCACCTATTTCTCTTTAGCGCATTTGACAGCTAGGGCAAGATATTGACAGCACCAGGTAACTATATACCCAAAACAACGCTGATAGTCAATTTTCTTCGATTACAGGTGCTGAGTTGCAGGAAGCCAGAGAAGCGTTGGCGCGAGCGGACTCCAGCAGTTCGGATTCTGAAGACGATACCAATAGCAAGAAGAAGAAAGATCAGGACAAGCCCACGGAAGAGGTAATAATTTATTATTATTATATTAGACTGCTATGTTCCATTGCTAGGCAAAGGCTGCTCTTGCCTTCTTCCAGGGCTACCTGTTTTTTGCTTGGCGAGCCAATCCTTTTCATCCCTTTCTGGTCATTTATTAGTTAATAAATCATTAATAATTAGATTTTATAATACTGTCTTATTGAAATATAATAGGTTATTTTCTTAGTTGGTAAAAATCTGTTTTTGTTTTTTAAAAGTTATGAGGTTTTGAGGCTGGTGTGTGATTTTGCCTTCCGGTCGTTCCAAAGAGTTGGGACCATTACAAACAAAAGCCATTTTGTGCAACCAGCACCTAATTTTTTACATCAAGTCCATATCCTCTTCCATCTCTTGACTTGAAAACCCATTCTTATTAATAAATGCAAAACTTGTTAAATCTACAAATTTCCGCGCGCTTGTTACTTTATTTTTTCGCTATGTTGGCAGTAAGGTCTACATATCGTTAATAAATTGTCGATACTAGGTACAGACCGATTTAATGGCGGCTGTGAAGTTAGGCGCGAAACACTGCGCAGTTGTAAAAACGAAGGTATACGCGGGCGTCAGAGAGGCAAGACGCCGTTCAGTCTCGCTTGCGGCGCACTTCACAGCCGCCATGAAGTTTAAATCAGTCTATACCAGGATAGCAGAAACGATTGAGAGGTTTTACTTCTCGCGACCCGTGATCACACTTTGTGAAAGTTGAGTGAAATACCTCTCAATCGTTTCTGCTAACCTGGTACATGGTTTCTGGTGTCGACTATGAATGTTGTTAAATGGTATGAAAAAAGCTATAATTATTTTTGATCTATGCCAAAGATTTCCTCAGAGTACGATTTTTTCGTTAACAAAAATTATGATTACATTACCATACACATTTATTGCACAATACAACGCCTCGTGTACAATAAATGTGTATGGTTCTGTATGGATCTGGACAATAAATCTACTGAGATTGATCCATGACAACAGCCACACAAAGTACACTTTTCGAGCAAAGCTTATTGAAAATAATTATGTTCTCTATCGCGGTTGAATAATCCCTGACTTCCATTTAAAACACAAAAGCTGCGAGTGTGCGTTAAATGAAACGTTTGTTTGCAGGCCGTGGAGCGCATGGAAGAGCGGCTAGAGGCGGCGCACATGGATCAGAAGCGACTGTTCCTGATCGTGTTCCAGCGGTTCATAATGATACTGTCGGAGCACCTGGTGCGCGCGGACACGGACGCGCGCGACCCCGACACGCACTGGTACGGCGCCACGCTGGCGCGCCTGCGACAAGTGTTCCTACTGGTCAGTATTAGTACATAATGATACTGTCGGAGCACCTGGTGCGCGCGGACACGGACGCGCGCGACCCCGACACGCACTGGTACGGCGCCACGCTGGCGCGCCTGCGACAAGTGTTCCTACTGGTCAGTATTAGTACATAATGATACTGTCGGAGCACCTGGTGCGCGCGGACACGGACGCGCGCGACCCCGACACGCACTGGTACGGCGCCACGCTGGCGCGCCTGCGACAAGTGTTCCTACTGGTCAGTATTAGTACATAATGATACTGTCGGAGCACCTGGTGCGCGCGGACACGGACGCGCGCGACCCCGACACGCACTGGTACGGCGCCACGCTGGCGCGCCTGCGACAAGTGTTCCTACTGGTCAGTATTAGTACATAATGATACTGTCGGAGCACCTGGTGCGCGCGGACACGGACGCGCGCGACCCTGACACGCACTGGTACGGCGCCACGCTGGCGCGCCTGCGACAAGTGTTCCTACTGGTCAGTATTAGTACATAATGATACTGTCGGAGCACCTGGTGCGCGCGGACACGGACGCGCGCGACCCCGACACGCACTGGTACGGCGCCACGCTGGCGCGCCTGCGACAAGTGTTCCTGCTGGTGAGTATTAGTACATAATGATACTGTCGGAACACCTGGTGCGCGCGGACACGGACGCGCGCGACCCCGACACGCACTGGTACGGCGCCACGCTGGCGCGCCTGCGACAAGTGTTCCTACTGGTCAGTATTAGTACATAATGATACTGTCGGAGCACCTGGTGCGCGCGGACACGGACGCGCGCGACCCCGACACGCACTGGTACGGCGCCACGCTGGCGCGCCTGCGACAAGTGTTCCTACTGGTCAGTATTAGTACATAATGATACTGTCGGAGCACCTGGTGCGCGCGGACACGGACGCGCGCGACCCCGACACGCACTGGTACGGCGCCACGCTGGCGCGCCTGCGACAAGTGTTCCTACTGGTCAGTATTAGTACATAATGATACTGTCGGAGCACCTGGTGCGCGCGGACACGGACGCGCGCGACCCCGACACGCACTGGTACGGCGCCACGCTGGCGCGCCTGCGACAAGTGTTCCTGCTGGTCAGTATTACTACATAATGATACTGTCGGAGCACCTGGTGCGCGCGGACACGGACGCGCGCGACCCCGACACGCACTGGTACGGCGCCACGCTGGCGCGCCTGCGACAAGTGTTCCTACTGGTCAGTATTAGTACATAATGATACTGTCGGAGCACCTGGTGCGCGCGGACACGGACGCGCGCGACCCCGACACGCACTGGTACGGCGCCACGCTGGCGCGCCTGCGACAAGTGTTCCTACTGGTCAGTATTAGTACATAATGATACTGTCGGAGCACCTGGTGCGCGCGGACACGGACGCGCGCGACCCCGACACGCACTGGTACGGCGCCACGCTGGCGCGCCTGCGACAAGTGTTCCTACTGGTCAGTATTAGTACATAATGATACTGTCGGAGCACCTGGTGCGCGCGGACACGGACGCGCGCGACCCCGACACGCACTGGTACGGCGCCACGCTGGCGCGCCTGCGACAAGTGTTCCTACTGGTCAGTATTAGTACATAATGATACTGTCGGAGCACCTGGTGCGCGCGGACACGGACGCGCGCGACCCCGACACGCACTGGTACGGCGCCACGCTGGCGCGCCTGCGACAAGTGTTCCTACTGGTCAGTATTAGTACATAATGATACTGTCGGAGCACCTGGTGCGCGCGGACACGGACGCGCGCGACCCCGACACGCACTGGTACGGCGCCACGCTGGCGCGCCTGCGACAAGTGTTCCTACTGGTCAGTATTAGTACATAATGATACTGTCGGAGCACCTGGTGCGCGCGGACACGGACGCGCGCGACCCCGACACGCACTGGTACGGCGCCACGCTGGCGCGCCTGCGACAAGTGTTCCTACTGGTCAGTATTAGTACATAATGATACTGTCGGAGCACCTGGTGCGCGCGGACACGGACGCGCGCGACCCCGACACGCACTGGTACGGCGCCACGCTGGCGCGCCTGCGACAAGTGTTCCTGCTGGTCAGTATTACTACATAATGATACTGTCGGAGCACCTGGTGCGCGCGGACACATTTTTGGCTTACTTCCAGGGGCCACTACTGAAACAGCCAACGGTGGTAATCGTTAAGACCAAAGATTTATAGTGTCAAAAATAATAATATATTTTTATGACCCAACAGTTGGGACTAAAATTAATATATTGTTCTAACGACCACCAGTTGTGACCTTTCTGGTGGTGGTCGTTTGGAGTAAGCCCCTTTTTACACCAGACTAGGCATACGTTTGAAAACTGACTCGCCTGATGAGAAGCATCGACATGATGAGATAATTTTGATGGCATACAATAAATCGTTCCGTACAAATTATTGCCATACACAAACAGGGTCATAATATTATGTTTACTTACTTAATACGTGTTTATAAGATTTGCATGACATGACTACATAATTAATATGAGCAATAAAAAAATTAAGGTTGAGTATTGATCGAAGATGTAACACGCTTGCCTGCGAAATACCTATTCAAATTTCTCTAGAACATCCCTGAATTGTATTTGGGTGAAAAATAGACGCAGGCAACGAGTAATTTATACAGCATGTTTCGATATCTGGACGTACATTTGCTTCCAGCACCACGAGCAGGTGCAGAAGTACAGCAGCACGCTGGAGACGCTGCTGTTCACGCAGGACCTCGACCCGCACATCCTCGACGTCTTCCACCAGTTCGTGGCGCTCACCGCCTAACTACCAACACCACTCAGCGGAACAGTAACTGACTAAAAAAACCCCTGACAATTACAGCTAAGAACACTAGACGAAGTCACCTTTCAGTGGTGCTATTCACAACCATTCGGAAACGTTTCTGATCGGATCCCACAAATGTCAAACTCAAATTGTTCGAATATCAGCCTCCACTTTTATAAAATTTGGAACTGGGAATCGAGTATAAATCCGTTTGGAATGAATCACGTTTATAAACTTACTAGCTGCGCCCCGCGGTTTCACCCGCGGTTAAAAAGTATCCTACGTGCTTTTCTGGACTATAATCTATCTCTGTGCCAAATTTCATCCAGATCTGTTCAGCCGTTCTGGCGTGAAAGAGTAACAAACATCCATCCATCCAACAAAACAAACAAATATCCATTATTACAAACTTTCGCGTTTAAAATATTAGTAGGATGAATACGGACGGAGATTCAAATAAGTTGAGTTTAAAATTTTAGAATCTGAACGAAAACGTTTCCGAATTATTGTGAATACTTACCTATACAGACGAAGAAAACTATATCAAAATCGGTCTATCCGTTTGAGATGTCACAGACAGACACAAACATACGTTAAACTTCTATCGGCCCTCTTTTGCGTCTTGGAGGTTAAAAATACTAACAAAACATTGTTAGTATATTTTTAAGTCCGATAGTGTTACCAACTAAGACGGATCGGGCGAACAGGAATGAAGTAAACAATATTTGGCGATAGTCTAATATTGGAATAATACATTTACCTGAATTATGGATATAATTGTTTAGGAAATGCTAGAAATTTAATGAGTATTTGAATTGAATCTAATAAGAACTGATTTCACAACGATTTCAAATTGATGATACATAAAGCTTTCATTAAACTTTCAAGATAATTTACTTTTAAGTAGTTTCGTATAGGCTGAAAAGACAGCCCTAATGTCAGAGAGTTATATCTAGTTGCACTTAATATAAGAAGTGCCTAAAGTCCTTGCTTAAATAGCTTAGTCTACTCTTAACTATCTCCTTATTTTTATACACGAACTTTAAGTAATTCTTTATGAGAATCTTAACTTTATAAATAAATAATAATATGAAATTCGGGACACTTCCACACACGGTCGCCTGACCCCAAACTAAGCAAAGCTTGTACTATGGGTGCCAGAGACTGATATACATACTTAGATATTTTTAAAAACATACATAAATAGATATTTACACCCAGACATAGAACAAACACTAATGTTCATCACATAAATTATGTGTCCGATAAGCGAATATTTCGCTAGGAGTAGTTTAAAACTAGTTAAGGATTTCGCGACGCTCTGAATTTTCCATACAAACGCGCTTGTCAAATTTCTTGGAAACCATTTGTCAGATTATGATGAAATTTGGCATATACAATTAAATTAACTATACCTCCTTCTCTATGTTCTTGGTTTTTTTTAAAACATCTTTAAGAGAAAATAGAGCTATGACAAATATCCAAATTTGTAAGGGGTCACTTTTGATTGATTTATTTAATAGTTAGGCAAATCAAATCAAAAATCCCTTTACATAGAGAGGTTGTCTACATCATTAGCTATTAAATTAATCCATAATACAATGGAACTTTTTTAGTTATTTAAAGCGATTAGAGGAGTGCAAACGTCATAAAAAATGATTGCACTTTGTCACTCTGTAGATAACTTTAGAGGCTCGTCAGTATCTTTGCTTACTCTCTTCGCTCCTCGTGTGCTTCTAGACGAAATGGTAGTAGAAATACTTTGACCAATGCGAAGTTAGTCTCAAGGACCCTTAAGAGTTCGGCGACCCCTTTAGACTAACTTCGCATTGGCTTAAGGTTTTCCATAACCATTTCGTCTAGAAGAAGATGACGAGCGAAGAGAGCAAGTAAAGATACTGACGAGCCTCTAAAGTTACCTACAGAGTGACAAAGTGGAATTTAATATTTTTTTATGACTTTTGCACTTCTCTAATCATTCTTAAAGTACCTGGATGACCGAGCTTTGCTCGGTATTTTTTTTTTTTTTCAATTGTGATTTTTGGAAAATAAACAATTGATTTTAGTCTAACCTCAAAGCAAACACTCATTGACTTCGTGTTACTTAACAACGCCACCTGCTGTTGTGTCGTTAAAGCAATTAGTTGCTCACAAAAAATAGTATTATTATTCGCCAATAGATGTCAGGAAGAGTCATATTTTTCAGTTGAGACTACTCAAACGCCTCCTTTTTGTTATTTTTCTTCCAAGTTTATGTTTAAGTTGATTATCGATAAAACACGAAAAAATGACATTTTCTAAAAATGATTCCTAGCTAGATCGATTAATCGCTCCCGAAACCCCCTATATACTAAATTGTATGAAAATCGTTGGAGCCGATTCCGAGATTCTAATTATATATATATATACAAGAATTGCTCATTTAAAGATATAAGATAACTAAGAATGTCCCTTGTATTATGGATTCATTTAAAAGCTTATGATGTAGACAACCTCCCTATGTAAAGGGATTTTTGATTTGCTTTGTCTATCTATTGAATAAATCAGTCAAAAATGACCCCTTGCAAATGCGGATATTTTTCATAGCTCTAGTTTCGCTTGAGAACGTTTTTAAAAAAAACCAAGAACATAGGGGCAGAGATATTGTTAATTTAATTGTACATGCCAAATTTCATCATAATCTGACAAATGGTTTTCAAGAAATTTGAGAAGCGCGTTTGTATGGAAATTTCAGAGCGTCGCGGCCCTCTTAAGTAAGGACTAAGGCAATTCGTATATTTATTGCAAGTGACCATTAAGGCCGCCCGAAAGCTTTTAAGATATATTTAAGGCGTGTTAAATGATTTTCTTATTTATGTTAAGACTGGGCGCTTTTATTTGACTAGAGTGTTTAGATTAAAAAGCGTGTTATTGTATGAATTATAAGAGTATTTTTCATGTAAATATAAAATGGTCACGTTTAAAATAACTTTTGTTTTATTTTGGTTGTTGATACGATGTGGTTTGATAAGAAAGGTCAATATAACATCTTGTGAATGTTTTATCTGGATACTTATTAAAAAGATACAATACTTATCGTCGGCTCAGACAGAATGGAAAAATCCTCGCTTACTTTTTAACATA
Organism: Peribatodes rhomboidaria; assembly: GCA_911728515.1. NCBI lineage: Eukaryota > Metazoa > Arthropoda > Insecta > Lepidoptera > Geometridae > Peribatodes > Peribatodes rhomboidaria. Next base: position 5,131,333 of record OU452181.1, on the reverse strand, counting down.
TAGTCACGCCTTTCCCCCGAGGGGGCTGGCAGAGGTGATACAACACCCACACTTTGCCGGACGATATTCAATCTCAAATGTGACGGGGCGAGTCTGTCGCCATACACCGGGCTCCAGTCATGTAAACGATGACATATAATACGCACATATGTTCACACAATGAACAAATTGGTGCGTGCCGTCCGCTGGGTTCGAACCCGCTCCCTTTGGCTTGAGAGGCGGACCTTTTCCAGCTAGGCTGCCAATCTTTTTCTTTTTGACGTTATTAAAACATAAACTATATCACCATAGCCTAAAATACACAATGGCATAAATTAAGGCGACGCTGACTTCTCTGTTGATATTATACGATTTTGTATTGTAGGCTTTAAACAAAATGGTTCATTTTTCAATGACGTCAAAAAGTGCGCGAGGATTTTTTCGTCCTGTTTGAGCCAAGCCTTAGAGTTAGGGCAGAGGGACAACCCTGTCATTGGGTTTCGTTGACATTCATTGTGTACGGAACCCTAAAAAAACACTAAATCAGACTAGTCAGACTTTTATTTCCTCTTTTTTAAGCTTAAATCTAGCAGTCAACAGCAACTTCAGCCTTATAACAAGTAGTGTAAAGCTCATTTTAAGTACGCCAAAAGTTCTTCGACGTCTTTCTTAGAGCCGAGGTAGCACGGCGCTCGTTGGTGGATGGAAGTGGGTTCGATGTCCAGGATGGGGATTGTCCCGTTTGTCGCGAGTCCACCCGCCTCCGTTACTATGAAGGACATTGGATTGCATTCGTATAGCAGACGTAGCTGAAACAAGAAAAACACGTTTTAAACGGTTTTATTTCCTCACAGCAGGGCAGCATAGCACGGACCAGTAGTACCCTTATTCCGAGATTTGAGATTTTCATCTCACCTTTTTTCGTCCTTGTTGCTCTCGTTTGAAAAGTCATAGGTGTGAGAGTGACCAAGATAAAATCTCATCTCACGTGCAGGAATAGCCCCCCTGAGACAAATTGCATTTCTACCGTTTTTATCCGCGCTTGGATGTGACAAAGCTAGAATACGGATATGTTTGTCTCTTTCTCGCAGGATAAAAACGGTGAAAAGACAATTTGTCCACGGCTCATGCTAGCTCTGATGTTCACTTCTTGTTTTAAATCTTGCAACGATTTTTTTTAACTAAGTAGGTACTTCTACTAGAGTGATTGTTATGAAACTGCACACACAATTAGTTACCGTGACAATACAATATTATAAGATTAAAACTGTTAAACTTAATAGTTTGTTAGATGGAAAACAGGTTATTAGAAAGTCAAAAGTTTGAAGTAAACTAGTACAATACAATATTATGTAAACTATTTCTGAAGGGACGGTATTCAAAACCACCTTAATGCAAATGTAAACAACTAATACTTCTAATAATCCAAACCATGTACAATATGTAGGTAATTACAGTATGAATCTAATGGACACCAAGATCAATACGACAGAAAGACACCAAAGAAAAACACTACGAGGTCCGTCCTCTTCCGTGCTCCAGCGAGAAGTGTCGGTTGGACGGGGCGGGCGACTCAGGCGCTACTCCTTCATTCCTTACGCTACATTCATTCCTTCATTCATTCGCTACATTCCTTTGACAGTTCGATCGCAAACGTCACACAGCAGACCGTCTATTGCATTCTTTTGTATGTGTTGATAACAATTATCAGCACTCAAAGTCAAAGTCAAAGTCAAAATGTTTTTATTCAATTTAGGTATCAAAGATACACTAATGAACGTCAAAGTTATTTAAATAGACTCGACCGCCTTGTTCGGATAAAAAGCCTCTACTCAGAAGAACAGGCAAGAAACTGAGGGGCATTATTTTTTCAAATAATAAATAAATTAGTCTCACAAATTTTGGCTTACAACTAGGTAATATCTATAAATATTAGTGGCTACTTGGCGGAAGTGGAAGGCTCCAGACATCTTTATCTTCTAAATAATTCTTAACCTTATAATATCCTCTTTTCATTAATGTAGTTTTTACATGTGATTTGAATTTTCCCTCGGTGAGCCCTGTTATATTTTTCGGGATTTTATTGTAAAAACTAACGCAGTTGCCTAAAAATGACTTTCTTGACTTAGTCAGTCTAAATCTCTGTACAGCTATCCTATCCTTATTTCTAGTGTTATAATTGTGATAGTCACTGTTCAATTTAAATTTATGTAGATTTTTGCGAACGTGCATAATATTTTCAAAGATATATAAAGAAGGTAAAGTTAAAATATTTATTTCTTTAAATAAATCTCTCAATGATTCACGGGGACCCATTCCGTAGATAGCGCGGACCGCTCGCTTTTGCAAAATAAAAATGGCCTCCACTTCAGCAGCTGATCCCGACAGCAAAATGCCATATGACATTATGCTGTGGAAGTAAGCAAAGTAAACCATCCGAGCTGTAGCTATATCCGTCAGTTGCCTAATCTTGCGAACCGCATAAGCAGCAGAACTAAGTCTCCCAGACAGAGCACTAATATGTGGACCCCATTGCAGTTTGGAATCAATGCTTATACCCAGGAACACCGTCGCCTTGTCTATGTTAAGTTTATCGCCCTCAAGCATTACGTTTGGTTCTATATATCTAACATTAGGCATGGAAAACTTTAAACACTTAGTTTTTTTGCATTTAGTAACAAATTGTTCGCAGCGAACCATCTCGAAATAATAGTCAGTACGTTGTTCACATGCACAAGTTCACTATCTTTCCTATCTGTTCTAAAAATAAGAGATGTATCATCAGCAAATAGAACTATGTCTGTAAGGTCCTTAACCATATACGGCAAATCATTTATATACGCCAAAAATAAGAACGGGCCTAAGATAGAACCTTGTGGTACTCCCATTGTAACTAAAGATCCGGAAGATGTGATGCCATTAATTCCCACTTTTTGTTGTCTATCAGTTAAATATGACTCGACAACATCTAGCAATGCTGTCCCATAAACACTGCATTATTTTTGTTGCTAAACCAATTTTGTTGGCGCAGCGACCGTGTTGTACATACACATAGTTACGCCTCTTGCCCATAGAGGTAGGCAGATACAGGGGGGCTATTCCTGCACGAGAGATGAGATGAGATTTTATCTTGGTCACTCTCACACCTATGCCGTTTCAAGCGAGAGTAACAAGGACGGAAAAAGATGAGATGACAATTTCAAATCTCCGAATAGGGTCCCAGGCCGATTCAAACTTCATGACGGCTGTGAAGTTAGGCGCAAAACGCTGCGCAGTAGCGAAAACAAAGGTTTGCGCGGGCATTAGAGACTCAGATCAATCTAGAGGAAAAGATGGAACACTGCGATCTCGCTGAAGCCACTTCTTTTTCAACGTGTGCGCGTGGTAATAATAATAATAATAATAATAAAGTCATTTATTTCAGATATAAAAACCCATAAGCAAACAATTGAATTAGCTTAAAACTAGATTAAATTTAAGTGTAAAAGAGAAAAAAAAAAAAACCCTTAAAATAGTTACACCTGTAAAAGGGGTGCAACCACGTCCATAAAAAATCGCCATACAATTTATGTTGTCACTTTTTGTTTTTGTTCATGTGGAGAGATATCCAATGCCTGAACATGGGACTCCGTATATCGTCAGAGACAGCCTCAAGTATCTTGTTGTCGGAGCGACGCAGGCGATGCCAGAACGATGCAACCCTGGATCGTATAACGGCAAAGAAGTCAGGTACCCCCGCCTCGGCGAACATGCTCGACGCACTGCAGCATCGCGGTAGCCTCATAAGAGCCCGGAATGCGTCATTATACTGGACTCTTATGGTGTTTATTGCTTTCCGCGTGAACTTTATCCACAACTGGGACGTATACATGCATAGACAATACGCCTTGAAGAGTGTGGTCTTTACGTCATTGCTGCATTTAGCGAAACGGCGAGCGAGCATGTTACTCCTGATGGCAAGAGCCCTTCGTTCCCGCTCAATATCGGCATCATCCTGGAGTCGCTCCGACAACAAGTGTCCTAAATATTTGAATTGCTCCACAACCCTAACTGTCATACCACTCAAAAACACCTTGGGTACATTATCCGGACCCCTACCAGATGTAAAGACCATCATTTCGGTTTTGGAAGCGTTGTATTTCAAACCATGTGCATTAGCATAATGCTCACAGATTGAAAGCAGTTTCCTCAACCCCTTGATCGAGGGACTGAGGAGGACCATGTCGTCAGCATAACTTAAGTTGTTCACACACACGTTTCCCAGGTGACAACCGATCTTAGAGCTCCTCAGTTCCTCGATCAAGCCGTTTATATACAAGTTAAAGAGGTCCGGAGATGTGACCCCCCCTTGGCGGACCCCACATTCTAGCCTGTATTGACTAGAGGTTGTGTCGCCCCATTTCACACAGTTCGTTTGGTTTTCGTACCAAAATCTCAGCAGTTTTACCACCTGTACAGGTACTTGTGACGCTAGTAATTTTGTCCAAAGGATATTATAATTAACTAGGTCGAAAGCGCGGCTGAGGTCCAAAAAGCACGCATACACTGTTGTATTTCTAGTTGTATAGTAGCTAATAGTACTTTTTAGGCTGACAATGGCAGCATCTGTTGAGAGATTGGGACGAAAACCAAACTGCGCATCATCAATCTTAATATTCTTAAGCAGTTCAGGTTGAATAAGCCGTTCCAGTATTTTGCCAATAATAGTGCCTAACGATATAGGTCGATAATTAGATGCGGCACTAAGGTTGCCGGTTTTATTTTTAACAATAGGAGTAACGACCGTTCGCATCAGATCCCCAGGCAAGAACCCAAATTTGATACACAGGTTGAACAGGCAACATAGATGCTTATTTATTTTATCGCTGGCCCAGAGTATGTGTTCGATGCTGAGGCCATCATGCCCAGGTGATTTACCGCGCTTCATACTCATTATGACCTTGGAGATATCCTTACGAGTAAATTCTATGACGTCTTCATTTCGTGGTGACTCAGCATCGAGCACACACTCCGCCTGAAGAGGACTCACCTGGAATTTCTGCGCAAACAGTTCAGCTATCGCAGTTGGTTCCTGAAGGCCCCCCACGGATACTGGTAAGCTCGGTTTATGGTTAAACTTTTTCGTAGAGTTCCAAAATTTTATAAAGTTTTTATTTTTTCTATGCAACGCCAATATATTCATTTTAATACTATCTTCATTTTTCTGACACCATCTTATCTTATTTTTAAAAGCAGCACGACTATGCCGCATATTATCAAACTCAATACCATTAGGGGGCCTACCGGCAACCACCCAGCATCTAAAATATAGTCTAGCCTTGTCATGGCTGTCTCTGACGTGGTAATTCCAGCCGGCTACTTTTTTGTGGCGCTTCTGTCCACATGAACGAGAACTTATAATTGCACCTTTTTGCATAACATCAACAATATGCTTATAATATGTACTAATATAGTCGTGATAATGTTTTGTGTGACTACAGGTCAAAACATTACATACATTGTCACACTGACAAACATACAACTCGGGGAACATGTCAAGATTATTGTGGCAATACTCACCATATTTATTAATTTGACTAGTATCCCTCTCGCCCCATCTTACATATTTTAACGCGTCCGGCTTACAAGAGATGGCGGGACCGGTTGTTGGGGAATGTTGCTATGAAAAACATTTACAATTGCACGGAAACTAAGATTTATTCCCAAACTCTACGTTAGCTATTTCCGTTCCAATATACAACCTTAGTAGATTTAATATTCTAAAACTGCAAATATTTGTTAGACTTTAAAGTTACGGCTTTTTCAAAATTGACTTGTAAAAAAACTGCACAGTTTTTAAATAGAACCTCAAATTGTAGTCCTGGCCACACTTATATAATGCACTATGAATATTTAAGTACACGAAATTATACCATAATGTCGAGGTAATAATGCCCAAGCGAGATGCGTAGTTTTTTTGCGTCAATGTGTGAGTGTTGTGTACATATACGACAGTAGGGTAGTTTTTGGATGGTTTATAGCTTCACTTAGATCATACGCCGTGCGCCATCTTAATAACTAGGTTGATCTGAGGTCAGAGAGGCAACACGCCGCTAAGTCTCGCTTGCGACGTACTTCACAGCCGCCGTTTTGTTTGAATAAGTCTGTACCAGTGACCACTTCTCTTGACTTGCTACGATCCTGGCATACATCGTTCGCTTCTTCTGTTTCCAGCAGGGCTATTCACAACCATTCGGAAACGTTTCCGATCGGATCCCAGAAATTTCTAACTCAAATTGTTCGAATCTCAGTCTACTTTATACATTTTGTTATAGGGAATCAAGTATAAATCCGATCGAAAGAATTAATCACGTTTAAAAACTTATGTATATAGAGTGACATTCGAATAATTTAGGCTTAAAATTTATGACATCCGAACGGAAACGTTTCCGAATGGTTCTGAATAGCACCACATGAGTCTTCATACACGCTCGTCGGTTACGGGTATTCTTAACCTGGCTCACCGTGTTGTACTCTCCAATACCAAACCCTGTATTCACAAACATTACTACAAGCTCTCAAACGCACAGGGTAGACAAAATGTATGGCAGCTGTCATGTCAACGTAATAAGTTGTCGTAAATAGTAATTAAATAAAATAAAAATAATAAGAACATTCAAGTTCCCGGAAGTTTCTAGCCATTTCATCTTTCATTTATTTGCTAGTTCATGCAATTTCGAATACATTTTTATTGGTTTTTTTATTTATTATTTAATTTTTTGGCATCAATTGTTGCTTTGTCATTACACTCAATATCTATAAATCACATTTATATATCTGATAGGCATTTTGGTTAGTTTATCAGTGATTGAATGTGACACGCCCCCAACGCATATTATCATAACCTGTTGATTAGATTACAAATGCTTTGAACGTCGTCGTCACTAAGTCGTAAATAGAATTGAAACTGATTTGAATATTGCTCTATAGTCTTTAGCCTTTTAAGTCATCTATATTCATCCATCTATATTAATTTTTCTTTGATATGGAGGCCTAATGTTTAAAAATCAACCTAATTTTACACGTCTATTTTCTCTCGACTTTTCTCACTCACAGCTGTTCTGTTGCAATTGTACCATTACAGCTTGCATTAATTTATCTGGAGAGCTATTCTTACGGAGTGAGATTCAATCTCACCATGCTTCGTCCTTGTTGCTCTCGTTTGAATAGTCATAGGTGTGAGAGTGACCAAGATAAAATCTCATCTCATCTCACGCGCAGGAATAGCCCCCCAGTGGCCCTATTCGGAGATTTAAGATTTTCATCTCACTTTTTTCCGTCCTTGTTGCTCTCGTTTGAAACGTCATAGGTGTGAGAGTGACCAAGATAAAATCTCATCTCATCTCACGCGCAGGAATAGCCCCCCAGAAGGGCTATTCTTACGAAGTGAGATTCAATCTCACCATGCTTCGTCCTTGTTGCTCTCGTTTGAATAGTCATAGCTGTAAGAGTGATCAAGATAAAATCTCATCTCATCTCACGCGTAGGAATAACCCCCATCCTCACCTCCGTTACTGCTGTAATCTGCACAATACTCGCTACTTCTCCCGGTGGGGAAGCGCGTAGCAACGTTACGTAGGTAGTCTTTTTCCTAATTAGCTATCTCCTAAATACTCACTTTCCCATTGGGCGCAGACTTAGTGGCCGGGTACATGAAGATCCCTCCGTACTTGATGGTCCGGTGCACGTCGGCCACCATGGAGCCCACGTACCGCGCCCCGTACGGCTTGCCACTCTTCGGACGCTTTTTGTCTTCTATGTAGCTCTTTAGACCTTCTTCCCATTCAGCCGCGTAGCCTACAATAAAATAACATTGGAATAATACTTGTTTAAGTATTTTAATTTAAAATCCTATTCTACTATAATATTATACACGCGAAAGTTTGTAAGAATGGATTTTTGTTACTCTTTCAGGCTAGAACGGCTGAACAATCTGGATGAATTTGGCACACAGATAGATTATAGTCCAGAATAGCACAAAGGATACTTTTTAACCGCGGGCGAAACCGCGGGGCGCAGCTAGTCCTACTGATATTATAAACGCGAAAGTTTGTATGTATGTATGGATGGATGGATAGATGTTTGTTACTTTTTCACGCCAGAACGGCTTAACAGATCTGGATGAAATTTGGCACACAGATAGACTATAGTCCAGAATAGCACAAAGGATACTTTTTAACCGCGGGCGAAACCGCGGGGCGCAGCTAGTCCTACTAATATTATAAACGCGAAAGTTTGTAATATGTAAGTATGGATGGATGGATGGATGTTTGTTACTCTTTCACGCCAGAACGGCTGAACAGATCTGGATGAAATTTGGCACAGAGATAGATTATACTCTAGAATAGCACATATGATACTTTTTAACCGCGGGGCGCGGCTAGTTATTAATAATTTATAATAAGTAAGTTACGAAAAATGATGCATCTACCTACTTTGGTATGATTGTTTTTATAAATTACTCGCTTGGTCTGTTCTTGGCTTATTTCCATAAATTTAATGAATTCGGACATTATCATAATTAAAGCAGTGTTACAAGACGACTTTCAGTGAGTGCCCTTTCGAAGATCGAAACGTGTATTTCCAGTCCAGTTTTTATTGTGACGTGGAAGAACATTACTTCCTCATCTTTTAATTATCCATTTATTATCGGACGATAGCTGAACACTTACAAAGTGCTTTAAAAAGAATTTCAAAAATTTAAACAAAAACGATATAGTCATATTTAGCCGTACATTTATTGTAACTGAACTGAGCTGTAGAAACGTAGGTAGGTGTGTCTAAGTTTTCGAGCGCATACAATCATTGATGGAGAAGATTTTCTACTTTCAGATACTTCTCCAATAGCCATTAACCCATCGACTACTTTCCTATTACTCTAGAAAGCACTATTTTAGTTTAGAAGCCATGAGATAAAATCATGAAAAAAAATATAATCTGGATCTATCATGATGGCTGATCAGATTATTCTATCTGATTCTATCATAATCTGGTTAGATTATTGGTTTATAATAAACCCATTCGTATGGAAACCTCATGATTTTTTTTTTATTTGGAATAAGTCGGCGTTTGACCACCAACTCGCCTGATGTTAAGCGACGTTGTGGTCTAAGATGGAGCACGACTACCTATAAGTTACTTATTCACTCTAGCCTTGAAGTTTTGTAGAGTGAAGAAGTACAAAGACGGCAGTTGAGTGAGGCGCTACAAGTGCGATACTGCTCAGACCCGTCTTCGGAACGGCAACGGAACGGAACGGCTTCGGAACATGATGCCTCGTTAATATATGATGATGATAATGAAATGAGAGTTTATTTCTCACGCTACGCAGTTTGGAAGAGTTGTATAATTATGTATTTGTATGTTATTAACTTAGATAAATAAATAAGTAAATAATAAAATAAAACGTTTCGAAGTATCTTACCTTCATTGATAGAAAAGATGTTCCCCTTCTCAGGTATCCTCATGTTGGGGTCCGTCAGTATGAACTCCCCTATCGAGGGGTCGTACATGAACCCGTTGACCCCCTTCCCCTTCCCTAGGGAAAGCACCATCATAGTGGCCGAGCCGTACAGAGCGTACCCCGCCGCCACGAGCTCGCGGCCCGGTTGGAGCGCGTCGGACTCTGAAGGCTCGCCGGGAGACTTCTTTCTGTAACCCGTTTTAAGTTTTCAGGAGCGCATTTTCATGCCTGAGCCATGAAACCAAATTAATGTTTAAAAATCGAGAATTGCAAGCAAGCCAGATATTTTTGTTAAACTTAAGGCGCGTCCTTTGATTTGTCAACTATATAGACGTCGTTGACGTGGGATATTCCCGTTATATTCCACTTTGTTCACGGTAATAGGTAAGTACCCTATCGCTTGTCAAGTGTTGATGACATTGGCATACGGTTTTGATGAGCAAATCAGTCGCCTGATAGATACTTACTTGAAAATAGCAAATATAGATCCGACGGAGACGAGGCAGTCGATGTTGGAGGAGCCATCCAGAGGGTCGAAGCACACCACGTACTTGCCGCGCCTTTCTGTCTCCACCTACGACAAATATAACTGTTTATTATAGAATTATAGATGAAGGTTGGAAAGTTAGATGCTTAACTGTAGGAGGTACGATTACAGCGACTGCAACCGCGTCTGATTGTGAATTGGCCTCATGAAAACATTTGTCTTGTCTTTATTACCTTTATATTTTTATTATGTCTTTTGTCTAATGACATTAATGTCTGGTTTATATGGTCTACCAAACATATGTAGGCATCATAATTTTTACCTCCTTGATTTTGGTATAGGCCGATTTATATGTAGGTATGTCTATATGGCGTACATTCAACTTTAGTAATATTGTGTAACATAACATTCTAGTGAAATCTTATCAAGGGTTCACGTCTGACCTCAAGCGGGTTCGGTATGCGACCTATGCATATAAATAAAAGATAGACTACGTAAAACATGCAGACACCAAACTACTTTGAATGCGCTTAAGGCGGTCTGATAACCGTTTCTTGAAGATTGCCTTATATTGCTTTTGATTAAAATAGGTAATACGCGATCAGGTTATTCACTGTATATAGTTTAGGTACTGTGAATACTCATGGTCATGACATATTCATCTTGTGTTACAAGTTTGTAATCATTTTTTACTGAACGTCACAAGGAGAAGAATGCGTAAATGTTAGTTTTTGAGCCAAATCACATCAATCGCAGTGGCGCGCAGCTACAACGCTGATTGCAGTTCACCGTCGTACTCTGATCACTTAATTAAGCCATCAATAAGGAATAAAATCGTATGGAAAATCTTTCCTTAGTGATAGTTTAAGGAGGTAATTATTAACGTTCGCCGAACGCTCCGAGTTCGGCGGTTAGTAAATGAAATCTCGAAAACTAGATTAGCTAGGAGTTTCACAAATGGACAGTTCACATTTGTTGAATAATAGTAAGCCAGAATTATAAGAAGATATACGTACAGGGACAGATACGGAAATGATGACGCGTTAGCGAGTAGACCTATGCTCAGCAGACAGCAGTGGGTGAAAAATTGATGTGATTTGTTGATTTGACGTGATTGATGTGAAAATTGACTATAAAAGATGTCTTTGTCGTCCTTCATACCTAAAACGGAAAGCAGCTAACGACCAACAACAGTTCATACTGAAAAAATGCTATGAATAAACCTGAAACAGAACTTCTTCTGAAGCTTTCAAATAGTTTCGCCAACTGACCTGAATGGCGGTAGGGTTCTCTTCGGAAACGAGCAGCGCGGCCGTGAAGGAAGACTTCAGCATGTTGATGAAGAGGTCGTTGGACAGCACGTCCAGCTTCTTCACCTGCTCGCCCTGCACGTTCGTGTCGCCGGAGATACCGTGCCTGCGACCATGGACGCATGTTACAGAGGTAGCGTGTGTAGGGAGTAAGGGACTTAATAGAGCGAGTGTGTAAGTGTAAGGGATTGATAGAGCCAGCATGTAAGGGATTTATAGAGCGAGCGTGTGAGTGTAAGGGATATATAGAGCGAGCGTTTAAGTGTAAGGGATTGATAGAGCCAGCGTGTAAGGGATTTATAGAGCAAGCGTGTGAGTGTAAGGGATTTATAGACCCAGCGTGTAAGGGATTCATTGAGCGAGCGTGTGAGTGTAAGGGATTTATAGACCCAGCGTGTAAGGGATTCATTGAGCGAGCGTGTGAGTGTAAGGGATTTATAGACCCAGCGTGTAAGGGATTCATTGAGCGAGCGTGTGAGCGTAAGGGTTATAGACCCAGCGTGTAAGAGATTTATAAAGCGAGCGTTTTAGGGATTTATAGAGCCAGCGTGGAAAATCATTTAGACTGAGTGCTTATTAGACTAAAGGAATGGAAAACTGTATCCCGTAACTTTCCAGTTTGCTCGTACTTTTTTTTCGAGACAACGTGTAGATGTTTTTGTCTTAATGTTTTCCCATGCCTTTCAAATATGAGTTCAACTATATAATCATTCGTGGTTTTTCAGTTTCATTTTAATTCCGATTTAGTTCAATTTAAATTTTAGTTCCATTTTAAGGCTTGTTAATATTACTATCTTTGGTCAAACCGCCTATAAGTTTGTGATTAACAATTATAAATAAAAACAATTATATCCTTTCTCTCTTACAACCTTGCACAAAATGAAGTTATACCTAATTATTTATTTTACAATTTTCTGATGTTGAACTAAAACGGTTCTGTCTCTTCAACAAGATAATTTCATTCTATAAAAACAACAGTGATAATACTTATTTACTTAGGTATATCTGAAAAACTTTTACAGCACATTGTGCAATAAATATCTTAATTTTCACATATATTTTTCTTCTTTTCTTGAATTCATCCTATTTTAAATAACAGTTATGCAAATAGAGTCGTAGTGTCGATTACTCGATAATAGAACCAGTAAATCAACATTAGGCCGATGCACTTTAGAAACGTTGTCATGGTTAATTAATAGTTAGTTTTGTTCGATTTTTATTACGCTGGCAAACGGTGTTCCATAAAAGTTAACAGTAACTGTAGTATGGACGTACCATGTCATGTTATGAATTTTGGGGTCTGCTGTTGATATCTACTCGTAGGTATATAAACATAAATCAAGTGCACACAAGTAAGTGAGTATGGTTAAGTTTCAAGAGTGTACTAACAGTTTAGCGATGCCGGCTTTCCTAACAGCCGACTGGATGGCCTTGACTGCCGTCTGGATGGAGTTGAGCAGCTGCGTGAGGTCTCCGGTCGCCGTCGGGGCTGTGCGCTGCTGCGCCAGCACCCACCGCGTCAGCGTCATCGCGTTCACATCGAACGCCGGCCCTTGCTGGGACATCTCTATTTTATATTCGAATTCCGAACGCTAAAGGAAAACGTCTAGCCTCGACGGGTGCCGACTCACTACTAAACAGACTGAACTGATGTACTAAACTAAATAAACTAGTTAGCATTTGCTAGTCGATAATCGAAAAGTTGTTGGAGGCGCGGCACTGGCCGAAGGTCGTTCGCTTACATTTTATCAGTTGTTTTTTGGTTGAAGTGTGAATGCCGTGACTCGTAATGATGTAACTAAATGTTAATTTTCCGTTTGATTGTTGTCGCGTAAACAAGTTTTGAGATAAGTCTAAAGATAGGAGCAAGTGACTCGTATCTGTGTGCTTGTAACAAATATACCTAATAGAGATGGTCGATATAATTAAAGCATACCTACAGATAGGTATTTAAAAGCAAGTCCGTATAGGCCGAGTGGCTAGCCCTGATGTTAGAGTTATCAGGCCGCCTGAAGGCCTCTGACATGGCTTGACGATTGTTGTTACAGAACAAACAATCGGAGCCTTCAATTGTTCAACGTGTCATCCGAGCCACGGTAGCGCTTAGTTGTAAATGCCACCCCCGGTCACCCATCCTAGGACTGACCGTGTCGTCCGTTACTTTACATCAGTGACCCGTTGAGAACTCTCAGTGGAGCTACGCTGTAAGCGCAACAAAATATTGAAACCATTTCATTTAAAATATTATTACTAGCTGCGCCAGTGGTTTCACCCATGGTTTAAAAGTCCTATCCTACTAATTTTATAAATGCGAAAGTTTGTAAGAATGGATGGATGGATGGATGGATGGATGGATGGATGTTTGTTACTCTTTTACGCCAGAACGGCTGAACAGATCTGGATGAAATTTGGCACAGAGATAGATTATAGTCTAGAATAGCACATAGGATACTTTTTAACCGTGGGTGAAACCGTGAGGCGCAGCTAGTTAACTATAATTTAAAATATTGTTATTACTAGCTGCGCCAGTGGTTTTCCCCGTGGTTTAAAAGTATACTATTTGTTATTTCAGACTATAATCTATCTTTTTGCAAATTTCATTCAGATTCGTTCTGCCGTTGTGTGATTGAGTAACAAACATCCATCCATTCAAGCTTTTGCATTTATTATATTAGTGTGATGTGGTCATAGACATAAAGTAAAGACCCCTAATCGGTCAAAAATAATGATTCCAAAAAAAGTAAACCAAACCATTGAAAGTCAACCAATTCACTAGTCAGTCTTCGATGTCATCCAGTAGCGGTTACGTCTCTCCACTAACCAATAAATATGGTGAACTGTGTAGTCCACTCATGCCGAAATTTCAGAATATCCAAAACAGTAAAAAAAGGCAACGTCACATATTATCCGTAAGTCTTAAATATATTTTTATGTGCTTTATAAAGCTAATAATTGTAATTAATTCTTAATGTCAACAGCGAAAAGTTGCTGAAAAAAGTGTTGCCACAAGGTATTTTTATATTTTCCCTTTAATAAACTTTAGGTTTCTTAAGGATCCAGTTTAGCCGATCAGTGGACAAAAATAATTCGACAAAGTAAAAATGAAAATTAGTGAAAACTTCGTCGCCCCTATAACAATTTGCTCTGTGCACCTTCGCAAGAAAGAAATATACGTAACAGTGAAATATCCTGACAAGCAGGCGTCAGTTTTATTTTTATGTAAATGTAATCTTATATATATCTTTAAATGAGCAATTCTTGATACAAGAATTGCTCATTCCAATTATACATATATATATCTATAATCTCGGAATCGGCTCCAACGATTTTCATACAATTTTTTATATAGGGGGTTTCGGGGGCGATAAATCGATCTAGCTAGGAATCATTTTTAGAAAATGTCATTTTATTCGTGTTTTATCGATAATCAACTTAAACATAAACTTGGAAGAAAAATAACAAAAATATGACTCTTCCTGACATCTATTGGCGAATAATAATACTATTTTTTGTGAGCAACTAATTGCTTTAACGACACAACAGCAGATGGCGTTGTTAAGTAACACGAAGTCAATGAGTGTTTGCTTTGAGGTTAGACTAAAATCAATTGTTTATTTTCCAAAAAACACAATAAAAAAAAAAATACCGAGCAAAGCTCGGACATCCAGGTACTGTTATTTTATTGCCGAAAAAATAACTTAAATGTATGATGGTGTGTAAATTTATGTGTAAATAAGATAAAAACAATAGTTAAAATCAATAGTAATCCCTTTACTATTGATTTTAACGCAAATTCGTACTCTTGATTTTTACTTAAATTCTCACCTATAACCTACTCTGATTTTAGTTAAGGTTTACATACAATCTATAATATTAATTTGTAGAATAGTGTCATGAATGGATCTGGGTAAGGCTTTGTGTGTAGTTTAGCTCTGGCCTAAGCTGGCCTAATACTTTGTTTCCGGTCTTGTGATTTCTTTAAACTCTGATCGTTATATAATTTACCCAACTTAATCGGGTCACCTCTTTTAATGGCAAGTTCATCACGTATAGAAAAAAAGGTTTTATTAAGGTACCAAAATAAATTTGACACGTTTCGAAATCGTGTTTTGTATGAAGACTATCCTTCTGGACCTATGTAATAGAGCATATTCTGTGGATGTGGTTAAAGTTAGTTTAAGAAACCTATTTCTATGAATACCTGCAATATGTTTTTTGTAGCTTATAGGTATTTCACATAGTCATGACAGTTAACTTTAGTCCAGGTACCAACGAAAAATCGTTTTCTTAATTGGTCAGACATAATATTATTACGTGTCTGCCATTCTATTTTACGTTTATTTTGTAATCCAAGTCCAATAACCTACATATTAAAAATTACATTATAATCACTACATTTAAATATATTACTAACAAAAATTGTCAATAAAAAATAACACAACCAATTCAAATTCACATAAAAACTTAAACAAAATTATCTTATCTAAATTTCGGCTTGGATCCGGAATGCTATAAAATTGGATTATTTGGACAATCCAGGTCCACCCGCCAGGCGAACAATTGCAAAAAAAAAAAAAAACATTTTTTAATTTCGATTTATTCGTACTACGCGCCAGAAATCCGTTTCCGAGTTTCTGACTTCCGTTCCGTACTCCTTTTTAATGGATTGAGTGCTGCCACAAAAGAGTCTGCTTTCATTAAAATCGACTAAAAACGGAAATCGATTTGTAGTCTTGTAAAGTACGAAAAATTGAGTCAATCCCTATGTGTCAAAGTTTGCGAAGCTGTCATTGTCATATTTTTTTTTATGAAGCCGCCATGGAATTGCTACTTTTCGTGTTCTCCACAAAACTCGACTTCAAGTTTCAGTAAAGTATCCACAGCTTTATTAAAATGAGGAAAGGGGACAGATTCGTCTATCCATGCCCTCTTATCCATTATAGATTTAACGATTAAAATACGCAAAACATTCGGATGACTAGGTGGTATGGCCATGGTGGCTCTAGGCCACCCTACGTGGGAAAAAATATCCCGCCATTTTGTAAATAAAAAAACAAAAAAAAGTAAACATGGCACCGAAGCTAAAGTTTGCCGATGGTATTTTTAAATTATTTTACTTTAAAATTGATTTATTTTATTCTTATTACTCCTAATGTGATGTGATAATGTACATTTCTGTAATTACTATGTAATCTTTACACAACAATATCTCTTTCCAGGTGAAAAAGTATTGTGTTTTCACGGCCCTCTAATTTACGAAGCAAAATGTCTCAAAAGTAATGTTACGAAGGAAAAACACATTCGCTACCTCATACATTATGCTGGGTGGAACAAAAAGTAAGCTTTCAACTGTTTTAATATAAAAACCTGTTTCTGACTGAAAATTCTAATTACCCATCTATTTGGTGGTTTTCAGTTGGGACGAGTGGGTCCCGGAAAGCCGTGTTCTCAAGTACAATGAAGCTAACGTGCAGCGACAGAAAGAAGTGTTGAGGGCGCACACCGCACAGCCGGCCAAGAGTAAAAAAAGTGAGTTATAGTTATCCAAGATAGACCTCCACTATCAACAATATGGCGAATAATGTGTTTTAATGAATCAAAATCCTACAACTCTCGAAACTTAACATTTGTTTTAACTTAACATTGCATTCCAGCCCCTGCGAAAGGTAGAAAGTCTGAGGCAGCAGCGGCATCAGCGACTACTACTCCCGCCCGCGAGGAGTCTCGCGCATCTACACCGGCTGGTGAGTCCACTACTTGACATATTTTGTCTAGCATTTAGTAGGCCTAGCTATTATCACAAATAGCAAGCAAGTAAATCAAGAAAATGCTGCCTTAAATTGAATCCATAACAATGTGGTTGCACAATCATGCTCACATTAACCAAGCAGCTTGAATGTTGACAAATTAGTAGTTTATAAATGTATGATGATATTGCATTTCAAAAGTCAGTCAGTCCTGTAATGGCAAATCTAACTTGCCTAAATTGTGAGACAACTGATTGACCTGCTCTTCTTTGTATTATTCTTCCAAAATTATAGTTTCATTTCTTTTTAAAATTATTCCAGGAAAAGAGCCTGAGCCAACGCCGACCCCTGCCAAGGCAGTTAAGACCCAGAGCAAAGATGCACCCACAGACTCTGGCTCCGATCAACCCAAGTATGTGGTATTTTGTTTAACTGAGCTACTTGCATTTTGTTTGCACAAAGTGTTACCGTATGTGGTGTTATGTGTGCACGAAATGGTTTGGTTATTATAAAAATTAACATTTTGATGGCTGGATGGATAAATGTTTGTTAGTTGATTACGCCAGAATGCCTTAATGGATCAGGGTGAAATTTTGCAGAGATGTAGATTCTGGCAGAGCACATACGCTATTAACCATGGCTAGTGTTAGCACTGTACTGTGGTGCACAGATAGTAATCTCTATATATTAAAATGAATCACTATTTCCCTTGGTTATCATCACGTGTAAACAGATGGAACATTTTTGCAAATTTTTTTTTGTTGTGTTTATTATTGTCAGAAGGAGCAAGAAACAAAAAATCAAGATATTATCCTGAAAAAATTACGGTTCCTGTGGGACGCGGGTGAAACCGCAGGGCACAGCTAGTGGTATAATTAAATAGTAATGTAATAGAAATGTTCATGTTACACTGGCCTACACTCATTTTGGTGCCTAAGATTTTAGACCCGATTTTGGGTATATTTTGTAAGCAGATACGAGAAAACTAGTCACATTTTTCATAGCAGCTCTTGTTCATGAGGAAGAAAGTTTATAGAATACAAGTGAATTACCGTGTCTTTAATCTGTTTCCGTTGATTTTTCATTGTATACTCACCGCATATGGAACAAAACATATCAGGATCGTTAATGCAACTTCTTGAATTACTTGCCATCATAAATTTATATGATTAATGTCATTAAAGTAGTTGTAACATGGACTGATTTTGAATAAAACCACACAAAATTTAAAAAAGAATTGTAGGTAAACCAGAGCTGTCAGCTGACATCTAGTAGCAGCAAAGTAGTTCATACTACCTACTTTACCAACTACAGATGCGAACAGAGCTGCACCAAAACAAAAAAAAAAAATTGTAGGCCAGTGTTTATAGTATAATGTAGGGAAACTTTATCTCAACATGTTACATATTCTTTGATAGAAAACATGTGATTTTAGTAATTCTCAACTGGGTTTTTACTTTTATTTTACCTATGTTATTCTAATGCATTTGACATGAGATGTGAATATGCATTACGCATACCCAAGGATAAATAATATACTCAATAGCATTCTAAGTCAAAAATGGTAATGTGAGCAAGTCATATTGTAGCCAAGAGATGGTTGATGATGATGAGTGACGTCATCACATGTTCGCTCCTGGCATGCTAGACCTTGTTTTTTTGGATCATGTGCACACCAAACTATTCAAGTGTTCAAGTAAAACAAAGTGTTGAAGTATAACTAGTGAATGTGGTGTTTTAAATGTCCAGCAACCACTTTAGACTAACTTCACATTGGCTAAAGGTTTTCTATTGCCATTTCGTCTAGAAGAAGACAAGTAAAGATACTGACGAGCCTCTAAAGTTATTTACAGACTAACAAAGTGCAGTTTTAACATTTTTTTATGACTTTTGCACTTCTCTAATTATTATGATTTAAATTCTAATTTTCTAATTATTCTAATAATTTATTTCTAATTATTCTTGTGAATTACTAAAAATGTTTTATGTTCTATGGATTAATGTAAAAGCTAATGATGTAGACAACCTCCCCCCTATGTAAAGGGGTTTTTGATTTGCTTTGTCTATCTATTAAATTAATTCGAATATATTTCATACCTCTATTATCTCTTGAGTACGTTTTTTTTTTAAAAAAAACAAGAACATAGGAGCGGAGTTAAAGTTCATTTAATTGTACATGCCAAATTTCATTATTATCTGACAAATGGTTTCCGAGAAATTTGACAAAATTTTACCCATAAAAGTACTTTATTTTGTGTGGATGGAAAATATACTGAAAGGCTACTTACTAAATTCTGAACTAAAAGCTTTTTGGCGCTAAAACAGCATGATTGCTTTAAATTGCTTTCTCTATGTTTGCATGTACATTTCTGCTTGCTTTTTGCATGATTATGTTTATTTTCAGATTTTTTTTAAATCTTTTTTTTTACATTTTTGCCCTTTGCGGCAACCACAAGTCAATGGAGTTGGGTGAAAATCTTGAACTATTTTTTTAAATGTCTTTTTTTGTTTGCTTAACGAGCTTAAGACAATTTTTTTAGATTCTAAGCACTTGAACGTCAACTGCTGATTGGACGAAATATAAGCTTTAAAAATGTCAAATGATCATATTGTCATCCCATCGTTCATGCTTGATCATTGATAATGTTTTTATTCCACCCAAAGGTTGTCTGGAAGAGCTACCTTTGTCTCATGTTCGTTCTGTACTGAGAATCTCTTCAAAAGTAGTTACTTTAGTAGTTTCAAAAGTAGTTATACCAACTCTACTTACAACTTTACAGAAAGAAACGCGGCCGCCTAGATCTATCCATCGAATCGGAGGAGCAGTATCTAGCAAAGGTAGAAGTCAAGATCAAAATACCCGAAGAGCTGAAAGTGTGGCTTGTCGACGACTGGGACGTGATCACTCGCCAGCAAAAACTGGCCCTACTACCCGCCAAGCTAACCGTCAACCAAATCGTGGATAACTATCTGGCTTTCAAAAAATCCAGCAAATCACATAACCAAGCTAAAGAATCCGTCTTAGTCGACGTGACGAACGGCATTAAGGAATATTTCAACGTGACTTTAGGCTCCCAGCTGTTATACAAGTTCGAAAGGCCACAGTACAGCGACATTTTGCAAGACTACCCCGATACGCCGATGGCCCAGATATATGGATCCATACATCTGTTGCGGTTGTTCGCCAAATTGGGGCCGATGCTCGCTTACACAGCTCTAGATGAGAGGTCCTTGCAACATGTACTCACTTACATTCAAGACTTCTTAAAGTACATGGTGACAAATAGGTCGACGTTGTTTAATTTGCAAGACTACGGCAACGCGACGCCGGAGTATCATAGGAAAGTTCAATAGAGAATTTTAGTTTGTAAGAATGTTTTTTTTTTAATTACGCCAATAAAATGTTTACAGCTGTGACCTTATTGCGAGGCTGGTTTTATTTTTAGTTTTTATAGCGGCGTTGCTTGGTGGATTTAAAAACATCGTGAAACACCGAAGTCTAAGGCCCAAAAATTAAAAAAAAAAAGTTATTATCATTATCCATGTAACTTGGTTGTACTATCTTATCTTAATATATATAAATCTCGTGTCACAATGTTTGTCCTCAATGAACTCCTAAACCACTTAACCGATTTTAATAAAATTCGCACACCATGTGCAGTTCGATCTAACTTGAGAGATAGGATAGCTCAAAACGCGAACGAAGTCTACGCGAAGAAGCTAGTATTATTTTATGGATTAGATTACGATGAAAGTGACTAAAAAAGCCACCACACGCTCTTTGAGGCGAAAGAGAAAATTTAACTGAGGACTCGATGAGAACCGCAGCAAAAAGCCAACGTTACGCGGTGTTCCCAGGCGGTCACCCATCCAAGTACTGACCGCGCCCGACGTTGCTTAACTTCGGTGATCGGACGAGAACCGGTGTTTTCAACGTGGTATGAACGTTGGCGAAAGAAGGAACGAAAAAGAACTTCCCATTTTATGTTGTGACGTCAAACATACAAATATTTGTCATGCTCGGAAAAATGGTCCATATGTTCACCTGGAATTAGACTGAAAGTTGAAATTTTGTGTTCAAAGCGCATCAAGAGAAAGGTCGAGAGGTATAGGTAGCTTAAGTAATATTTTACAAAAATCGATACTTATTTACTTATCTAACCTTTGAATAATTATTAAAAAGTAATTCGAATAAAGAATATTATTTTAATCTTTTTGTTTCAACATTCTTTATTCAAATCACTTTTTAAATGTTACTGACCAAAGGTACCGTGCACACATCGATGGCGCGTACAATGTGCGAATTATTACCCGACTGCGCAAGAGGGTGGGTTATGTTTTTCGAGTAAAAATCTGAAGGTACGTATGGATGTGAATTGTGAGTATGTATGTATAATGTATTCATGAAGTTTATTTGGCACGGCCTACAGCCTGAACAGTTTGATGGATTTCGACATATTTGAATGCTACCGGAAATACGTCAGAAGACAGAGAGTCAAAAACTTCTGCAGCAAAAAGCCAACATTACGCGGTGTTCCCAGGCGGTCACCCATCCAAGTACTGACCGCGCCCGACGTTGCTTAACTTCGGTGATCGGACGAGAACCGGTGTTTTCAACGTAGTATGAACGTTGGCGAAAAAGTGGTCGAAATAGAACTACATTATTTTTTGTCACTTATTACGGTTGAAAGCGGCGGCGACGGCGCCACAATAGCTATAATACGACATAGCTATAGATATAGAACGACACATGAAAAATTAACATAGAAAGTTTAGTTCTAGTTTTGACCGCAGGTGGCGTGACCTACCGAATCTGAATCTAGTAACTACTGACAACAAATAATCCAAGATTATGACGTAAATGTGAAACAGAAAATGTAAAATTAAATGGAATAGATTTTAATTAGTACGTAATACAACATTTTGAAAAATGTTAAAGGTAAATGATATACCGTTCTTTTAAAAATAACGAAAGAGCGGTCTCTCCTAACGTAGGTTTTCCAAACTTAAAAGGAGAGACCAACCCCTGTAATTTACCAGTTTAAGAAATAAATTAATTTTGAATTTGAAAAAAAAAAGATCAACAACAAAACAGAATTATTTATACAAAATTTGCACCTAGTAATAAATATATGTAAAATATATATACGCTGTGAGGTGTACATATAACTCAACCGCCTTGACAGTCCCTTGAAATGGTCCTTATAATTACAAATCTGCCGGTCAGCGGCAATGCCGCGACACGCTGACACAGTTGTCGGGTGACTCACTGATGTATGCGGGAAAAAACTTGATCGCCCATAACTTATTAAGGCCGAAGGCACATAGCTATAGACAGGACAGGCACAGGTACTTACTGTAGGTATTATTGTACATAGGTATTGTAGGTTATCACGCTACTAATATTATAAATGTATTGTATGTCATTTGCTACATGACTGGAGCCTGGTGTATAGCGACAGGCTCGCCCCCTATCACATTTGGGACTGAATATCGTTCGGCGAAGTGTGGGTGTTGTATTATACCTCTGCCTTACACGTACCCTCGGGGGAAAGGCGTGATATGTATGTATGTTATACATATTATAAATGTGAAATTTTGGATTGATGTAGGTATGTATGTTTGTTGCTCAATGACGTCAAATCAAAAGAGTTGAACGGATCTGGATAATAGAATACTCGTAGAATAGAATAATTTAATTTCTATAAGAAATTACGTAAGTAGATACATTAGTATTCAATTACATAAAATACTATGATTCATACCTTACGAATCATCATGAAATTAAGTACATCATTAAAATATCACTATCATATTCTAATGGATATGTCCAAACTATCAATAACAAGTAATAAATTGATATTTGGCGCAGAGATAGTTTGTTGTCTGGAATAGCACATAGCATAGGCTATTTTTTAACCGTTGGTAACATCTCGAGGCGGAGCTGGTTCCTCATATAGACTGCTTAGATGTACATTCAATATCCTACTAATATTATAAACGCGAAAGTTTGTAAGAATGGATGGATGGATGGATGTTTGTTTCTCTTTCACGCCAGAACGGCTGAACAGATCTGGATGAAATTAGGCACAGAGATAGATTATGGTCTAGAATAGCACATAGGATACTTTTTAACCGCGGGGCGCAGCTTGTTTGATATAATTTAATCATCATCTTCCTACCCTTCTCACACTTAAGTAGGGTCGGTACAGTAGGTACGTTTCCTCCATTCATCTCTATCACCCGTCATCTCAGAACAGACAATTAGTAAACCAAATACATAAAATAAAGAAAGTAGGTGTAACTTGCTACTATGTCGCTATAAGAAAAACAAGCTTTCATTAATCCCAAAACTAATTTCGCAAGAAACTATATGAGAAGGTACGTAATGTAGTAGGTATCTTCTATTTTTACAAAGCGTGTGACCGACCTATAAGGTCGCTAAGTGAAATCTAAATTCTATGTGAACGAGGTACTTTAAACAATAAGATGAACTGTTCAACTGACCCATTATATCTACCGCCAGATGTTACATTTAAACATGTCCAAGCAAATCAATATCTCTGACACGAACTCATAACCAGGACGAGTATGAAAAAATACAATACCAAATTAGTTTTATAAAGGCTACGCAAGGCTGGACATATGGTCGGCCATAAAGCGGGAGCCACACCACCAGCTGTGCCGAGCTGAATAGTAAATCTAACCTAGTTACAGTGACTTTTTAATAAACTTCAGGGGGGCTATTCCTGCTCGTGAGATGAGATGAGATTTTATCGTTTCAAACGAGAGCAACAAGGACGAAAAAAGGTGAGATGAAAATCTCAGATATCCGAACAGGGGCCCAGAAAAGATGTATTACTGAATGATAATGGTGATTGTGAACAGTAAATACCTAGGAAATGTGATTGACTTAGGTATTTGTTTTAAATCCTGTGGACCCAAGAATTTCTACAAGTAAACTAAATACCGAAATTACTAATATACTAATTTGGAATACTGGCACTTTTTTATGATTGAAACTGACAAATAGTGGCATACTCAGCGCTCTAGGCTAAGGCTTTAGGAACCTGTTTAATGCTGTAATTTGACGCTAATTACCTAGTTGTCACTGTGTGACAGCGCCATACCTCACAAATCCTAAATTAGCCAACCATGCGTCAGCAATACATTCGCGACCAGTGTGAAGTGCGCCTAATAAAAACGCTGCCTGTTTATTATCATGCCAATTTAGGTAAACCAACAGGATATTGTATTGTTTATTAAATATTATGAATAATATTTTGATTTAATTGCGCGGTGACATTGTACTGGATATCTACAACTAGTACACAGTGCAGTGCTTGCCAAGATATGTGGAACGTAAGCGATCAAGAATGTGTCAATACTAACAGGCCAATACGTGATTTCACAACGTTATTTGACTGAGTATTTTTAGATTAGACCTATAAAGATACAAATTTAAATAAAACAAGCAAGTAACTGGGTTTAGTATGGAGCTAATGAACTAACGAATTAATTGAAAATTGATTGTAAAGATTCGTAGAGAAATGCGATAGTAGCGCTCCGTCTGTGAGACTGCACAATGAAAACAACCTTAACATTATTTCTCTCTTACCTGCCAAAACAATTTCTTCAATGCTTCCATCATGGCTTTCCAACATGCCACGTAACTTGCCAGCGAGTGTATGCAAGCGCACTTGCGGACTTGCGTTGTTTACCAGGGCTTACTGCCTTGTATGGTAAAAATATCTGACGGTAATGTCTTGAGGCCGGCGACGAGACGGCGACACTAGTACCAACTTAAGCGTGCAGTCGGAAAAAAATTGAACTATATTCCTTGACCAATAGCGACACTGTGAAAACGTAATAATCAGTACGCTCGAGATTATCTCCATCGCTGTCTTTCATTAGTAATATCGTTACAATGAGAAAGAGATATTCTTACACGTATTCAGCAGTAAAGCCGGTAAAGGTGTTAAAAGTTGGCATAATTCCCTTGACTACTAGCGCCGCGATTAACAGTTGAGTTGCGCGGTTGGATAAAATTGGAACTAAAATCCTAATTCACCTTACGATGTCTACTAGTGTTGAAAATAAGAACTACGTGAATTTTTCGTTTCCGCAGCGCTGTCCACTGAGAAGAAAAAATGGTAGTCATTGCGATGTTGTAATGTCGTTGCGACACTGATGAGTTATTGCTCGGTGGACAGGATGCTAATGATGTTGTTTTGAAGTTGGTTTCAGATTTGGGCGATATGATAAGACGTTCGCCCAACTGTCTTAACAAGTCCATCCATCTGATTTACAGATTTTATTCATTCGTTTAGATGGTTTTATTGTAAAAAAATACTGACATCATGTAGCTCTAAAATACCTTTCAGTAAATGTGAATGACGTCACATTGTTAAAATAGAAGCCTTTTTTCGACCACTCTTTCGCCAACGTTCATACCACGTTGAAAACACCGGTTCTCGTCCGATCACCGAAGTTAAGCAACGTCGGGCGCGGTCAGTACTTGGATGGGTGACCGCCTGGGAACACCGCGTAATGTTGGCTTTTTGCTGCAGAAGTTTTTGACGACGCATTTCCAGTATCAAGAGACGAAAGCTAACTATTGCAGACGAAATGTGATGGCGCAACCTATTATAATATAATTTCTAGTGTGCAATAGAGGGTTACCCCCGAGTAAAATAGATACATTTCAAATTATGTGTGTGAGGAAACAAAAAATTTGAAAAAAGTTACGCAACAAGTAAAAAACTTACTTATAAAGATTGAAAGAAAAACAAAAACCAGACTGCAAAACGTAGTCTGGCACTCCAGATATTATAATTAAAATTTAAATGTTGGATGTCATCCCTACTATCAAGAGGATTAAAATCATATCTGACAAGTCGAAATTCATCAACCTGCTTATACTGTTGTAGGCCGTGCCAAAGAAATATTGATATTGTAATGAATTATTGATACGTATACAGTATACACACATACTCACATCCATAAATACAGACATTCACTCGAAAAACATAAGCCTCTTTCTTGCGCAGTCGAGAAATAATTCCCGCATTGTACGCGCAAAAGAAATGTGCACGGTATACTTACTTCTTAATTCAATATTCTTTATTCAAATTTCTTTTCAACAAGTACGTCCTGAAAGGTACTTATAGGTACTTACTTATGGATTTTAGTAAAATAATAGGTTGAGGAAAAAGTCTTTTCGCATTACATTATAGTGCCTATGTATGAACTTGTAATAAAATCTCTTTGGCTATACTATTTGTATCTGGCTGGTTTTGGTATCATTGAAAATTTAAATTTTAAAGAACACAATCCCAATTTCTATAAGTCTACCCTTTTGATCTTCTTTCTTTTTATACGCTTTGATTACAAAATATCAACTTATACTCAAATTGTAGGCGAAGATAAGGGCCATTTTGGTTTCCACGTTACGGGCCTAGTGTGGCCTAGTATGGGACCACAGGTATGTCTGGGTATTGTCTTTTTAATTTCGGGGATTTAATTTTTTCTGTTAAAATGTAAATGATTCGTATTTTTGGAAAAAAATATTTTATCTTATTTTGCGCAGCATCAAAAATAAAAAAAAATATTTGTATGTTTGACGTCACAAAGTGTACAGTACAAAATAGGAAGTCACAAATAGTTCTTTTTCGATCTCTCTTTCGCCAACGTTCATACCACGTTGAAAACACCGGTTCTCGTCCGATCACCGAAGTTAAGCAACGTCGGGCGCGGTCAGTACTTGGATGGGTGACCGCCTGGGAACACCGCGTAATGTTGGCTTTTTGCTGTAGATGTTTTAGACTCTCTTATCTATTGACGCATTTCTGACGTCACATATTTTATACTAATTTGACATCACAGTATGAAAATAGAAGTTCTTTTTCGATAACTCTATTGCCAACGTTCATACCACGTTGAAAACACCGGTTCTCGTCCGATCACCGAAGTTAAGCAACGTCGGGCGCGGTCAGTACTTGGATGGGTGACCGCCTGGGAACACCGCGTAATGTTGGCTTTTTGCTTCACTGCCATTTTCCTACCCATCCTAATTATTTTGAATTCTATTTTTGTTAACTAAGTACTATTTTATGCTACTCATGTATTTATTTTATAAACTTATGGTAAATTTTTTCTTGTTTTACCAAGCCTTCTCAAGTTGTCTCAAGGCTGCCCAGAACCAGTTAATTTATGACCTTTGATAAAATAAACTACAGAAATACCAAGCAGTCATCGGTCGCGGCGGAATATTTCACCGACTTTCTACGTTGTGTTTGTAGGTGATGAAATCTTTAAATTCTACGGGCTGTTATGTCATCTGCTACTGATAGCTACAATTAAAATAAATAATAAATAAATTCGGGACACTTGCACACACGGTCGCCTCACCCCAAACTAAGCAAAGCTTGTATACTATGGCTGCCAGAGACTGAAATACACACTTAGATATTTTCAAATACATGTTATCTTAATATATATAAATTACGTGCGTCTCGTTGTTTTTCCGCTATAGACTCCTAAACTACTTAACCGATTTCAATCAAATTTGCACACCGTGTGCAGTTCGATCTAACTTAACAGATAGGATAGCTCACATATAATAAAATAATAAACACGAACGAAGTCGCGGGGTGACAGCTAGTACTTATATAGATTTTAACACTCAGACATGGAACAAACACATCACATCATTCATCCCTATAATGTTTGCCCTAGGTGCGAATCGAACCCACGCCCCCAATTATTACTGAGTTTCTTTTTTATTTAAAATTTGAGCATCGTATATAAATACATCCATACTTATATTATAAAATCGAAAGTAACTGTCTGTCTGGTGTTTGTAGGCTTTTCACGGCTAAACGGCTGAACGGATCTTGATAATTAATTTCAAAGGTTTTGGATACTATCTTCTGAATAAACGCAAAGTAAGTCGCGGGTAACACTTAGTCATGTCATGTATATTCCTCGGTAATTACAAAGATGAGTTATAAATGAAATGCACTTTATAATCACCAGTTCCTTGTTGTCACATCCAGGATTTTTATTAATGAGACAAAAATAACTTACCACCATCATTGATGAATAGAGAAGTACTCGTAAGTTTAATTCGCATTCAAAAAAAAAAAAACTAGTAGGTACAATAGTTATGCTAGGTTTGTATTAGGTAAATATCTATAACTAAGCTACATCTACACTAATATTATAATGAGAAAGTATTTGTATTTTTATATGATTGTAACGAGTTCACTCTAAAACTACTGGTCCCATTTCAAAAATTCTACATAGGCATAGGCTGACAACAAGTGACATAGGCTATAAAACTCGGACAAAGCCGCCGGCAGAACATCTAGTTTATGATAGACTTGTAAAGTTAGAACTTTTGTTTCAATCGCTTTATCACGTTAATTCTCAGGGTAAAACGTCTGACCCAATTAAAAAGAATCGCATAGAGGAAAAGTTCATTGTACGAGTACATTGTGAGTTACTCGAAATATGGTTCTAATTCATAGTTTTAACCATTACATATTTAAGGCATCAATTCTCCTTAAACAAAATGCAAGCAAATATTGCATTTAGAAACTAGGCTAGTTCTTTCTCTCTGGGTCGTCCAAGTGTAGTGTGTACCGGCTATTGAGAGTGAAAATAAAACAGAAAGAAGGCGGCTGTGACGAAACAGAGTTATTTCAGGCATGTGAGCCGCGCACAGAAATAGCTGGGCAGCGTGTGCCCATCGCTCTGAACATAGCTTCTACGCAAACTATGCTGTGAACAATTCAATAAAATCTTTCGGTTGGCTCCTTGGAAACTAAACTCTATCCCCCTTACTAATAAACGTTGTATAGCCTCAAAATAGTTAGTGTTTTGTTTTTTTCCCTCTTTTAAACAAAACACTGTTTAATTACAAGGGCATACAACGATTATTAATTAAGACGTATATTAGTTAGTTTATTATTGGGGCGTTCGTAGTTCAAACTTAGCTTTTTTCGCATTAGTACAGAATGAATAGACTAGTGTTTTGTTGTCTTTGTATTGTCCAACAAAGTCGGCAGCTTTGGGGACTTATGTATGAGATTCAATGAAATCTTTAAGAAATTACAAAATTAAATGAATACAATAAGTTACTCACATCCCAATCATTTTTCCTGCAATCGATGAATAATACTTTCACAAGTTCGTTGTATCTTCCGCCGTCCTGACATCCTTGTGATTCACCACGGAAACATTTACCTGGCGTAACACATGTTTTATTTTCCGACGAGACGCGTACCTGATAGACAAGGTTTTGCGTAATCAATTCTAAGAAACGTTCGTTTTGAGTTCATCATCTATCTAGTGTTCCTACGTTCGAATACCTACCAATATTTAAACTAACAATATTTATTTGACTTGTAAATTCGTTTTGCGAAATAAATAACTATGACCATACATTTCAGTGAAGGGAAACAACGTGAAATTACCATGGTAATTTTTTTTAGGTATTTTTTTAAAATTTTTTTTTGAGTAACAATTCGCTCACGCGTATCACGCTTGGCTAGAACTAATGATCAGTTCAGTATGCTTCGTTTGATAGTTCTTATTCCAGGGCATTTATCAAGGGAACTGCGAACAAACAGGAATAAAGCTTATGATACTAAATTGATGAATATTATTAAAGAGGCGAAGATAGCCTAGTTTGATGAAGCCTCTCGAGCTATGGGTGCAGGTTCGAGCCCAGCTATATGTGCGTAATGTCATCTGCTCTATGACTGGAGCGGAGGTGTATGGCTCTGTAGCCATACAGGCTCGCCCCTTGTCACATTTAGGACTTAAAATCGTCCGGCGAAGTGTGAACGTTGTAATACATCTCCGTCAACCCCTTCGAGGCAAGGCGTGGCGTTAATATTGTTAAAAATGGTTTCTTTACTACATTTCCTTAGAATGTCTAACGAAACATCAACGGCTGAAACAGGCTCCACTAAACAATATAATTTGGTAGTTATCTAAGCAAGGTCTAGCCTAGTCTACGAACGTGCAATGTGGTGCTTGCGATAAAGCCTAAATGGTCTAGCTTGCCATGAAGTCTGTCATTGGCGATGATAATAAGGGTTTTAGAACACCTGTGAAGTGGATACCTAAGTAGTGAAGGCGGAATGCGAAATCAATAGTGAGGAATGATAGCAATGTTACAAAATTTGAACAGCGTCCATATCTGGTTTGTAAAGAACTTAATCATCTATCGAGAGAAATTGCAGACGTTAAAAAATATATATAAATTTTACTTCTTCAACTAAACTTCAACGACTGCCTTCGACTCTGTTAAAATATTTCGTCATTACAAAATCATCATCATCTCGTGCGTTTTTGCTTTGTTTTTTTTTGTCAATACCCGTTCTGGGGAAAAGCGTGATCAATTACCGGCTCGAAATAAAGAAGAAGTTCTAAATTGTAATTTGTAATCATCGTGATTAAATATAAGTACTTATCTAAATCAGAATATCAATAAGATAAGGCCGCCCTTGTACTGCCGAATGACATTTTTTATGACTGTTTTTATTTTAATAGTGATGGGAGCTTAGTTGGGAGAAGGCCCGCCTCACAAGCCAGGGGGAGCGGGTTCGAACCCAGCCGAGGGCACGCACCAATTTTTCATTGTGTGAACATATATTTTATTATTGGTATTGTATGTCATCTTTGACATGACTGGAGCCCGGTGTATGGCGACAGGCTCGCCCGCTGTCACATTTGGGACTGAATATCGTCCGGAGATGTGTGGGTGTTGTATTACATCTCTGCCAGCTCTCTCGGGGGAAAGGCGTGACGATATGTTATGTTTTTTATTTTGTATTTTTGGTAAAAAGATGAGATGCAATAAAGATGTATTGTAATATCCACTCTGTGTCACTGTGTCTCAGTGTAATACCTAACAATTACAATCCACAAAGAAAACTAACGTAACATAATTACGTGGTTGTTACGTTTGACAACGCACGCTGTTTTTGTATTTCTAAGCTAAGATTATGATCGTGAGACAAACGTACAATAAAACATTTGACGCTTTGACCTAATTTATATCAACGTAACATTTGTTTCTGAACCACAGAAAGATGAGAGGTCAAAGGTTCAAACTATTCGCTTCAGCATTGTTTATTCAACTTTTTTGTTTCAGTAGGTACCTATGTAATCACACAATAGTGAGATAAAACCAATTTTACTGTGTTAAAGTGCGTCATATTCTTTCTTTCCAAATATGGTTACTGTCTATCACTTGTCACGGCTGCAACAGCGTTGATCATAACCGCACTCTAACTCGGTCTAACTGAACGCATTTCGACTCCCGTTATCTGAACAAGTCAACAATGATAATTACAACTTGCAGTCAGTACTACGTCCATATTAATGGACCTATGCTCGTAAGAAGATACTTGAACTAAGGTAAGGCATGGTGAACACCTTTAACGTCCATCTGGGTCAACTGTTTACTTAAATGACACGCACTGTTGAGTCATCGGCCCGATGAAGCATTTATTTCGAAATTTAAATCGTATTTAATACGTCAGTAACTTAAACTTTGAAAATATTTTCAGAATTGGTTTGACGGTGGATTAATTAGAAACTGCTGTTATGAGAATTTATTCTTAGAGACGCCAAAGTATTCAATAAAAGTAGGTAGGTGCCTATTTAAAATCGAATGGCTGGATGCGGTTAAAAATGACGTTGGTTTAAGTTTAATAATTGCGATGAGTTTTCCTTTTACAGGTAAATTTAGTGAAATAACTAATTGACCTAATTCGGATTGTCGGTAATTCAAATGTATTTTGCCTTTTCTGTAAAATAACTTTACACTGACTAAGCATAGTTAGGTAGACGACGGTACCTTCTGACCCTGTTGCCGAGGCAATAGACATAGAGTAAGGCAATATCGTTATATTATATATGCCATACTTACAATCACGAGATACCTATTACTTGTATATAGGCTTGGCGGTAAGCCCGCTGATCTTCCATCCATCTTCCAAACGAAGATAACTTGAGGGAACGACCGATGAGAACGATAGCGCTTCGTACATATAATATTTATTGGCTTTATTATAGGGTCAAGAGGGATTCGGGACGTTCTTTAGCGAAGCCTACGTGATCTTTTAGGTTTCGAACGAGCGACACGTGGGTGCTATTCCATAAACCCCGGTTGCATTCCACCGCACCTTAGCAAATTCGCGTTAGGATCAACAAAAAAAAATGTCCCAGGAAAATTTTATTCTATCTTCTTATACTCGTATTCTAATACCATATGAAAAATTAAATATTCTAAATCTCATTTCCTAAATGTTAAAAAAATATTAGGAACGTTTTTGAAATGGTAGTAATTAAGACTTTAATTAAGATCTTGGGTAAGTGCAGTAAATATATAAGTATTTCCTAGTTGTCGTATTTGCAACGATGTTCGAAATGTTATTCAAAAAGTTCTACACTAAAAGATACCAACATTCACTTCAGACGGCATTTGCGCCAGATTTTCATTGTTAGCTAAAAGATCTTCCGAAAATTCTGTAAGAAAATCCTTCAGTACCATACAAAGGTCCTTTAATGTGCAAACAGTGATACTGAAGGATTTTCCCCATGGAGCCACACAAGCAGCGGGGCGGGCGAGCAGCCTCATCTCCTTACGCGGTCGTAAGGCGACACCGCGCGAACTCCCGCGTCTCTCGCCAGTCGCACCACAGCTCGCGTCGACTCGACATGTAAGTAACACACGCTCTCAAGTGCCCCCATACCTAGTGTCAGTGAAAAAAAATAAAGTGATTTTTTTAATACCAAGGTGCATTGATCTCGGTAAGTGCGTTTAAGTGCAGCGAGGATCAAGGTGATTTACGGATTGATTGTAGGTCGTGTCGCTTGTCAGATCGATTTGGTTTCTTGAATGAGGATTCTTTAAGATCAAACAGTTAATCAATAAGTGTTAGTTAATTAATGTAATTAAAGTGCAAGGGCTAATTGGATTTATACTGAAACATACGACAATTAATTTATTTTTTTGAAACTACATCACATTCATTTGTTTATGCTTTTCGTTCTAATTTTCAATCAAGAACGGTGCCAGTAATTTTGTAATCGCATTTGGAATCTATTTTTGAATATCGCGGTGCTCGGTTACAGTTTCGGCGGCCAATAGGAGCCGTCTATTCTAAAGTTTTCCCGCGATTTTGGCAAGTTGCCAGCGTTTGGCCAATAGCGAGATAGCGCGGGACGTGGGGGCGGCTAACGCATGCGCGTGTCGCTTGTCAGATTTTTCATTTTTCAGCAGTTAAATATAGACTGGAGATTGCAGCTGGTCTCTATTCTAGCTCTACCTTGGTCGCTCTCAATATGACGATTTTTGTAACGATAGAAAAATAACCCCGAGAAAATTGCTTGCGCCAGAATAGGGTTCCTGGGGGCTTACCATGAATTTTGATAGTTACGAAAACTTTTTTCGTTTTTGTTTGGCTCCATGCATTTCAATAAAACGCACCTGGCGGGACGTTAAGGAACTAGACTAAATGTATGGAGCCAAACGAAAAAGAAAAAGTTTTCGTTAACTGTCAAAACTCGTGGTAAGCCTGACTTGGTCTCTAAATTAGGAATTATACAAGGAGGCATGTCAACTTTTTTTTTCCTTAATTTTTTTAGGGACATTTAGACCACAGATCTACGTTAGCCCCATGTTAACTTTAATATATGTAAATAAATAAATAATAACTCTTACAATATTACTGCAAAAAATAAGTTACCTACGTCACCTACCTGTTTATCTATTTTATGTTAATTCGTACATATTTTCACAATAAACATTGAAACACTTGAAATACCGGAAAATTGGAGCCCACCTTGAAAACGTACCAGTTGTAAAGAAAGCCAAGGTTATGACGAATTTAAGTAATAAAAATGTCTGAAAGTTAATTTAAATTGTCGACTTATTTAGGTTAGCGTTAACAGATTAATTAAAATGAAGGATATGTGACCGATGACATTTAATATACCTACTTACTTGCCTGCACAAAGAATAGCTGCAAGGAAAAATAATTTAAACTGGCAGGCTAAATACTGATACGAATGACTACCTATTTGCTCCGGTGCATTTCTAAAGAGATCTTAGCTAGAATCTACGAAAAGCCACTGAGACAGTAAGAACATCAAATTAGCAAGATTACGTCCTTGTTTTCGCGCTTTCAAACTTGCCATCTGCCAGAAAAAGCTCTTCAATAGTTTAGATACCTAATATTTTTTAATAAAGGGCTAGTTTAGATTAAAACGCAGCTAGACTTTGATAAAAGATCGAAAGTGAGCCTAGAAGTGGTCACGCGCCAAAATCTGACCACAGCGTCTGACGTCATCGACTTTGATACAATAGACCACTGAATTTGTAATATACTTCATTATTTTGCACACAATGCATAATGTTTTACTATCAACGCCGGCAATGGCAATGATGTCTGTATAATTTTGATATGGATAAAGAATAAGCATAGGAAACCCAAATAGGCTGTGGTAGGATTTATTTTCTGTTCGTTTATAAGTTCTAAATTGGCCCAATTAGTTAGATAGGTACATAAACTTTTTATTGTTCACACCAGAAATAACAAAACGTAAAAATAAAAAGAATATCTCTTAAAACTATAGTTTAAGAACTGGCGGCCGTATCAGAAAAAGCGATCTCTTCCAGGCAACCTTAGCAACGTCGGTGAATCTTCTGATTCTAGAGATATCTAGAGGTGAAGGCGACAGCGCTTACCTGTCATTGGGTCGTAAACATTTAACTTATGAGTAAAAAATCTAGGTACGAATATTAGCACTATTGTTTTTGTGGCAGGTACTAAATAGTATGTATCTTGGACGTTTCCATCGATTTACAATGTTGAGCATTGTAAATCGATGGAAAGGCCTACAGTTCGTAGTAACGTAACACAAGTAAACAACATTTGGCTCGTGTGACAATGGGTGTTGAAATTGAAGTACAATTGAACATGGTTGCTGGTGCCAACAAACTCGACACTGTCATGGCTGAAATATTCAGTTCATTAGTGTCAGAAGCCATCCTTCATTGGAAGTTGAGCACAACTTGTCTGTCGAGTAAGGTAGAGCGGAACCATCGACGTATTTAGTTGGGCTAGTTTTGGAAATTTGTTTCTACAAGATGCTTAAATAGACTAGGTACTTTCAGGCGGGCAAAACCCTTCTGGCATAGTTTTGTGACTTTTTACCTATTTAAATTAACGAAAGCTTAAATACTGAACCGGTACAATCATAGCCAAAAACCCTTTAAAAAATGTATTTAATAAAAAAAAAAAAACCTAATTACACCACAATGCCGCTTCAGATCAAACGAGTCGGTGGTCAAACGCTGACCTATTCCATATAAAAAAATAATAGGGACTAAATAGTTAGGTAGGTAATAGTTTAACGTGACATCCAAAACTTTAATTAATGATTAATTCGACTTATCAGGTAATAGAGTAATAACTCAAACCAACTTAAAAGCTGAAAATTACTGTAAAATGTTATAAAGAAAAGCAACGCACAAGTAATCAAAAGGATAAGTAATAATTTGGTGTAGGTACTTTGATTGGCCAAGATCGTGGCTAATTTTTGAGGAAATTCGTGTTAAACATCACGTTCTTTTTGTAATAAGCGTTTACAGTGATTACTGGACAGAATCGATAGCAGCTATCGAAATATTAGACAAAGTCACGATTTAAACTTCAGAAGTATCAACTCAAGATAACTGAATTACAATAAATAAGACGAGACAATTACGTTAACTATTCTAAACAGTTTAGTATTATTCATCGCTTATATTATAAAGCCTACTTGTTGCTGTTATTGTTTGTTACCTACTTCATTAAAATCTTGACAATTGTTTGGACAATCCAGCATTCTTAATTGGAACAGATTAGATGCTATATTCCATTGAAACAACTTTTGCATCAAGTATTTATACTTGGTAAGTACTTAATATTTAACTATGCTCATGATATGCCTATAAATTAAGATCGTAATGATGCGACAGGACAATAAACCAAAAATCCTTGTAGTTGATGTAAGATAAACGCTGTTTTGATGTCAACGCGTGGAATGCATTTGTTTATTTAGCGAATCATCGCGACTGCAGTGTTACTTAACTTTAATATGCCTTATGTTTGCGACAAAATGCATTGTTATGTATAAATGTACTTAGTAAGTATGCATTCAAAAATAAGTAGTAGAACTCATAGCGTATTCATAGAATTCTGTGTAAAACTTGTCAAATAAAAAAAAAACACATTGAAATTTTGAAAGTTTAAAATGATCGAAGACCCAGAATTTACTAAGTAACTTATTTATTTATTTTAAAAATAACAGATAATCATTTTAGTTACAAAGAAGATGAACTTCCGTAAATAACGTCTTATTCAATAATCTCATCAATCATCTTCTCGTATACTTGATAAATAAGTATAAGAACGAATGCCAATGAAACAAATTTGCTAACCCATGCAACTACAAAACAAATAGTTGAAGTGTCAGAAGTCCACACAAGAGATTTACAACGAGGGTCTGTCTTGACACTCCCGACAGTTACAGTAATCGATACGCGACTCTCGCGATAAATCTTTGCAAAATCTGCTGAGAATGTCTGAACATTGACTCGATCCTTTGAAATTATCGCAATGAGTCACAAGGAATGTCCTTTGATTCATCCGCGATGGTACAGAGTAAGTAATAGTTACTACGACAATGCTGTAAACTGCATAAAATAGAGTTTCTTGCACACAGGTAACTATTATTATAATCTCGTTTAGCTGAGTAATGCCCAACTGCAAAAATGCAGATGCTGCTCTGAAAAACGCATCTTTTAATGGCTGTATTGTCGACAAACCATAATGAAAGTACCCTTTTCAAGTTTGCAACAAAAAAAGTAAAGTGGTTTTTTTTTAATCTTCGAAAACCAAGATATTTAATTGGGTTGAGATGAGACTGTCCAGCCAATGAAAGATTAACCAGAATTGTATTATTACAAGCTTAAGTTTAAGTAGTAATTAACCATTAAGTAACAAGGCTGGTAAACCGTGACGTTGACAATGACAGTTACTAGACCAAGACAGGATCGAGTGGATCGATAACAAGCTATTGATAGCTTCCTTTTAGTACAGAATAAATAATAGTACTTACCTACTTAAAAGCTTTGCTTGTAAAGCGAACGATGACCCACTTTAAAACAAAACAAAACAAAAACAAAAAACTGTGTTGTGACTTTAAAACAAAAGTTACTAGATAGACAATGGGATCCAGGCATTTTACGATTAAAAAGAAAAAGCACACGTGAGAACGTTCCTTACGAATCTTAAAAAGATTTAGGTGTTTTTTTTTATTTTTGGCTTTAAGAGTTTAGTGTATTGAGCACATCACACAGTCTTAACTATCTGCAATCACGCTAAGATTCCTGTACAAATGAAACGTAGTTCCCAATTCAAGGAAGTAAATTTAATGATTTAAAGTTTAATGATTAGCACAAAGTGTACAACTAATGTTAGAAAAATAGAATAGGTAAGTACTTGATAATTAAAATGCAAGCCTGTGCATCAATTTCCAACACGAACACTTGACGTATTTTATAAATAAACCAAAGATAGTAATTACTGTTTCGTAGTCAGAGGTTCTTAACCTTTAACAGCACCAATGAAAAGAAAAAAGTGAATCGCTCTATGGTTCTTTGTAATAAACATAAGAAACAGCAGTTATCTCACTGAGTTACTGCATGGTTGTTAAATTGCCGTAAACGGCATTTTAACTTTATGTGTGGATTATTTTGATGTGATGCTATAATAATCAGAAAAATAAGAGTCGTAAGAATTGATAACTATTCGACTGGAACATTTCACAACAAGATATTGGCTTTAAATAACTCTACATGACAAAGTGAACTCTTAGCATTACTACACCCAAAACAAACACCTGCATGTAACAGTCCAGAAAAAAGTGACTTTATCGTGACGAAATCTTGTGTAGTGACGCCTCACAATCCAAAATCGATCATTGCGCTAGGTATTAGAACATACATACTTAATTATGACATACACCCGCAAATATTATTCTCTTTTTGAGCAGTCGGATAACAAATAGATCGTCACGCCTTTCCCCCGAGGCTATGTCATCTGCTACATAACTGGAGCCCGGTGTATGGCGACAGGCTCGCCCCCTGTCACATTAGGGACTGATTATTGTCCGGCGAAGTGTGGGTGTTGTACACCCCTGTCAAATAGATACCTTTAAATATTTGCATTTCCATGGCTCCACAGAGACCGGTCTAGAACTAGAGTCCTAGTCATAGGTCAATTTTAAGTTTGTAATTTTTTCTTATCACCAATTAATTCTTCTAGACTTTAAGAACTTCTTTAAGAACTATTGCCATCAAAGATATTAGACTATTTGTAATTGAAAGGAGAGGAGTGTCCTCGCTGCCTTTAGTAATGTTTTGGTTCAATCCGGGTTTGAACCCACGGCTTATAAGATCAATGCACCTTCGATTCCGTAAATAGCATGGTTCGTTGTTTTAAACCTTTAATGATATTTTTACTACTATTGTTTTGACTTTTCACTATATTGTTAACGATTGTATTGGTATTTGTTTGTAATTTTTATTTTAACCATAGAAAAGACATCAACGAGATCAAAACCATGGCTTCAATAACAGATTGGAAATGTTTTTAATTATACATTCGCGATTGAGATTAACAGCATATTAATTTAGTTTCTTAATTTTGTTATTTGCTCTAAGTTGCAGATAAATTATTAAGTTACTTTATAAAGATTTGTTTACATATGCGATGTACTTTTATTTAGTTTTATTTGGTTTAGCGAGTGGGAAACAGAATCAACTGACATTTGAAAAGCCAGGTTAAAATTCATTTGAAAATATTTTCAACGTTTTGTTTGTCTTTTGTATGGGTGTGGTCTTGGTTAAATTGATAAATTGGGATAACGTTGGTGTCTTTTGTATAGGCGAAAACGGAAATGTTTCAAAAAATAGCACTTCTATATTAGCCTCCAAATCTAATTGTT
Organism: Peribatodes rhomboidaria; assembly: GCA_911728515.1. NCBI lineage: Eukaryota > Metazoa > Arthropoda > Insecta > Lepidoptera > Geometridae > Peribatodes > Peribatodes rhomboidaria. The sequence continues at coordinate 5,092,231 of OU452181.1, read as the reverse complement.
CTTCCTTTGCAGATTTTTCATCTAGGGCAGTAGACAAAACAAATCTTTCACCATGGACGCGATTAAGAAGAAGATGCAGGCGATGAAGCTGGAGAAGGACAACGCGCTGGACCGCGCCGCTCAGTGCGAGCAGCAGGCGAAGGACGCTAACCTCCGCGCCGAGAAGGTACTGGCCATACGAAAAAAATAAAAAAAAATATTCGAGACACAAGTACATACTTTTTAAAAAGTCTTTATTTAACTCGTTTTGGAGAATTTTGACGCCAACTTGAAATATCGGGTCGCCACCACTTTTACTTTTCTGAGCATTGACTTACTTTTAATAGGCTTTTACTGTGATCATGAAATATCTTGGAATATTTTTAAATACACGCTAGCTAAATAAACAAAACGCCTGGAGCTTGTAATTTAAAAAAAAGGATAACATTCTAAAATTAAAATAAGTTAAAAACCAAAAGGCGTGCGCTATGCGTCTCGCAACGGTCGAGAGAGCAAGGCCTTGACCACTGCAACGTATTGAAGGCTAAGGCCGCCAACCTTACATTATACTCTATACCTGTGCCCTGTAGACTTTGTCGAGTTCCTGGCTGGAAACACGATAAAAAAAGAAGGGAATGACTCAACACGTACAGAGCAGTACCATCGTACAGAGCGTCGTAACTTTTTTAAAAAGTTAACTTGGCTTGCTACCATCGCATTTACGTAACAAAATTGAATGTAAAATGCTTAGAAAAATATTTCCCTCATTATGCCACCTCCACAGACAACTCTCAACGCATTGTCCTCAAAAAGAATTACAAAACATTAAGTTTTACTTAGACTACCTAAAGTAATTACTTATAATTAATGCCTTTCTAAATGATTTGATCTAGTAATCCAAGATTATGGTGTTATTAATTGACAAAGTAGAGCATGCTCGTTTGATAGAGATGCAGAAAAGTGCATCATCATGGAAGTATGATTGCTGGCTTTCAGATTTATTTATCTGCAATTAAAACACTTAACATTCTCAGAAGGAAACTTATTTTTGTATTAGATTAGGTTGGGATAATTATAAGTCCTAAATATTAAACCAAAACCAACACTAAAGTTATACTTTTTCTTCGTTATCAATCTAGTAGTAGCATTTTTTATGCTTAATTTCTGTTTGCTAAGAAATTACTTAAATCAATATACTTACTGATCTAATCTTATTGATTGGGTGTAGAATATATGATTTCAATTAATTGTCATGCATTGTGGCTCTGTAAATTATCATAGCAAAGATGAGATTAAAAAATTAAAGAGCAATTGCAAAATTTGTATTGAAGCTTGTAAGCATACCTACATACAAGAAAGCGTGTTGATAAAAAAACCGCGATAAAAAAACGGAAAAACATATTTATTTCAAGTTCAGTTTTCTAACTCCATAATAATATCACCAGGCGGAAGAGGAAGCGAGAGCGCTGCAAAAGAAGATCCAGACCATTGAGAATGACCTCGACCAGACCCAGGAGAGCCTCATGCAGGTCAACGGCAAGCTCGAGGAGAAGGAGAAGGCTCTGCAGAACGTGAGTATTCACATTATGTTACACGGTTTTATTATGCTGTACAACAAAAAAATACTGAACACTGGGCAGGCCTACAACACTGGGGAGGTCTTCAGCTCGGTGGTCGGACGGCATTGTAAAAGCACTGGATGATATGTGTTAATCGACCGATGGAGCGTTGGCGAGCGAAGCGTCAATGCTTCAGTTTCACCAAAACTGCTTTGGTATGTCCGGTGTTTGTCCACCAGCTGTTCCTCTACCAGCCCAAACTAAAACGACAAAATAACTGATGATGATGATGATGATGTCTTCCTAGCCGATACCGGCCACGGCGGCTCTTGCTTCTGCTAGGTAAATTGTGAGCCTTGATGGTGTGCTCTCACATGGCTTATGTAGCCTATCTTTGCACTGATAGTCCTAAAATCAAGTCAAGTCACTGCAAGTCAAGATGCCATTTACGTAATTGTAAGTTAACGTTTCCGGTCCAACTCGCTCTTTCTCACCGTTAATTATCGCACCTGAGCAAAATTTCACGAGACTCATGACATACTCAAGCATTTGCGCGAAGTCTTCAGATCACAGAGCCTGTAATAATATAATTTATAATATCTATTTAAGTAATGTATTTAAAAATTAAAAATATTCGAGTCTAGATATATGTACCTATTTATATCAGTCTTTGCCAGACATAGTACAAACTTAGTTTGGAGTTTGACGACTGTGTGTGCATAATGTCCCGAATGTCTATTGGCACAGAAAAAGAGACCTACCAATACTTAGCAGTGGTTGGAAAATGGTTTTTGATGTAAATGCACAAGGTCGCCTCCCGATACTATGGCACGACGAAGTTTAAATAAGACTGAACTGTGCTGGCCCAGAACAGTAAAACCTGGTCATAACATAGTTAGAGGAAGGTCCATACCATCCCTCAGGCCATCCCCAGCCGTGGGATAAAAGGCTGTAGATAATAATAATAATGATGATGAAATGCGTGAACTGTGCAAAGTAAAAATACAGCAGCTGGACGCGACGCACAGCTGCTTAATTGCCATTTTTATAGAAATAACTTTTGTTTTATCTAAGCAATTCTAGAATTGGACACATTATCTTTCGGAACGCTGTTATTGAAGACAGATATTCCTCTTCAATTGTTTTTCAAAAGCGGTTCTTTAAAAGGTATTTAGCCTTTTAAGTGGTTCCCCGCTGATTTCACATGTTCGATATTTATTTTAATGATAAATGTAAGTCGAAAAATATGTCGCTTTTAGCCGAAACAGCAGTTGAGTCAATATTGATTCCAGTATTGTAGTGCAAATACCAGACGGCACATTATTGTGTGTTAAAACATAAAACCGAGGTTAAACTCCTGCTTGTTGTTTTTAATTATGGTACAAGTTTCATTAGCAGTTTTAAATTTGTAAAGTGTATCCAATAGTTACCTGGAAGAGATCACCTTTAGAAGAGATAAGACTAGTACTTGTGGCGCTAGTTTGTAAAAATTTTGTTTACAGTCCGTAAAAAGTTTCTATTACCTGATGGTAGAGTAATATTGTTTGTTGTTGATTGAGACATTTCTTCTTGAAATTTTTGTTGCAAAATAATTATTTTTCTGTTGTATTATAACTTTACAATAAATACTCTTTTAAGTATCTAATTATACTCGAGTAGTTAATTTGATTTTAACTGCAATTGTGGCCAATTATCTTCTACATAGCTCACATAAAAAGCTCAAAGCTACGGTATCGTTTCCACAGTATTGTGAACACATAACGTATCTTATTGTTTAATCTACCACTCATTCTCACGGGCTATTGCATGACAACAAAACACCTACTTTTAATTACAAAACTGCATTAATACACGTTTGATAGTGTCATTTAAACTGTAAATGTAAATAAATGTCATAGAGTAAACCGCAAAGAAATTTATAGGCTTTAACCGATGAAGATGCTATATTTTGTCTGCAGACAACAGTGGTTATGGCATTTGGTATATTCAGAAATGTTAACATAGTCATTTTAACATAAACCTGCGGTTGCTCAGTACCTTAAGATACTTACACTGAAAATATATATTATATCTTCGTCGTGTTGGTGGCTTTTTTCAAATGTATGGTTAGCGATATTGTGAAATATGGTCCAGGTTACCATGAAACATATTATAGCATCTTTATCGTTTGTGACGGGCTTAAATCGTGTGTCAACACGAAACAATTTCCGATCGGACCGAAGCCAAAGTATATTCTATAAGTGCCAGAGCCTTGGCCTATCGACATCTGGCGACCAACCGCTGCGCCAAGAAAATAGAACTAATCAACGTTCGCAATTAGTTGTCAGCGAAATAATCCGAGGATATTAATTACAATTTGGTTTAGTGATGTCATTCTCATAAATCATGCGCGTTGAAGGGTTATTTGTTTGTCAACGCATTAATATTGTATTGGTTGTTCGGGTAATGACAGCAGCGTTGGTTTAATATTTGCTTTTGAACGTTTTAAAACGATCCAAAATAAAAAATAAACTTTAGAACGTAAACCGTTTTTATCAAGGAATTCCTAGTGAAAGCTCCAAACATCCGCTTCCGTTTGTTTATATGTGACGTCACGCAGCCGGCAGCTAACAAAGCTGGACGTTACGTACTGAAGCAAGCCCACGTTCTCGGGAATGTAGCGCTGTAGGGGGCTGCGCAGTTATTTCGGGCGCGACACCTAATATGGGCCCGGTGCCCGTGTTCCGGTGAAAATAGATCCGGGATCGCGCGTGTTATCCACGTCACAGTACAGCTTGTGTATAGGGAATTTTCATAACCTAGTAAAATCAAATTTTATTGTTAAGGGCTAAGTTACCAATTGTATGAGACATTGCTAAAGTTGCCAAAAGTATGTCAAATGATACGCCTGAAAACAAAATAATTAATCGACGATGTGGACGGAATGGAATTTAAAAATTCCCGCTTTGCTGAAACAATGACTCAGTCGGTAAAGCAGACTGAAAACAAAGATGGCGGCACCTGAGCCGCGACTACAGCGCCGCAGTGTTTGTTAGTTTCCGTGACAGGCAGTCAATATGGCCGCCGGCGCTGCGCGGCCGGACGGACCGCGCGAAGTGTAGTAATGTCCGCGCCCGCGCCCCACGCCCACGGGCGCACCCCCGTGCGGCGCAGGGGGCACCAACACCACCCGCGGCTGCGGGGCGACCGCCTGCCCGCCCCCAGTGCCCCCCAAACTATAGAACCGTCTAAACAAGTGACCTTACACTCTCAGACAGACGATGTTGTGCCTTGTGTCAATAGTGTTAGTGAATCTCAAGAAGTGACAAGGACAAATAGTGACGATGCACTTTCGAATCGAAACACGACCGAGGACGCTGCGAATATCGGTGAAGAAATCGAGGATGATAGCATTAGAGATGCTGACTTATTAGATACGTCAGATGATGAATTCTCATTTAGAGAAGAAAGATCTGCGGGTGACGGGGCCGAATTTACGCCCGCGCCGTCGGAAACGATATCTGACGATGACCCTGAGACAGCCGAACTGGCAAAGTTAAGATGCACCAGTGAGTGCACCGAGGTCCTGGCGGAACGAGAGAGCCGGCGGAGGAGACGGTGCGCTGACTACCCCGGCCTGGCGTTCGGCAGCTCCATATTCTCCTCGGACACTATGATGAAGTTTGCGTTGATCAAGAATGAGCTGCAGAACATAAAGAACACGGCATTAAGAAGGGTAACGTCCTTAGTTATTTGAGCTAGTGTACGATTGTGTGAGTGAACAGGCGTGGGCCAAATGCGCACAGTATTTAAACTATTTTTAATCGCGCTGAGACGGGAGACTGTTGATGCTGGGAGCACATCGCGCGCGTGGCGATCAGCTGAGCCACTGACAGCCACTTGACATGTTTACTCGCACGATCGCACTCTGGCCCGATAGATGTCGCTTGCGGCGCCGCGAGCACGTGGCCCTTCTGGCCCTTCCCCTAATCTATTGTAAACATTTTATTACTGGCTATTTATTTTGATTAACGTTTTGTTTTCGATCCTTGGAATTCTGAATGAACGGACCAACGTTATTGAAACCTTAATTGATATTCATAACAATACTATTGCTAGATGCAATATTATTACTAGCAATAGATAGTAACATACTTGATTTATCGTGTACGCTATCTAAAGAATGATGTTTACCCATTTCAAGAATATTTGACTAAGCTGATAGCAATCTTGCAAGACCTTTATACACGTATATATTCTAGTACTTATCAAGGGAAGTCCTACGCGTTGAGTTTTTTTGTAATTGGTCGTGTTGCACAAGTAACAATGCTTATTAGCTGCCGGGATATGCAAGTAGGCGTTCTGCACTTTCTAAAATTTTCACAAACGATGAGTGACGTGGAACTATTGTATTTTGCGTGCCAAAGAAAAAACGCTAAATTTACAACGCACTTAGACGTTTATTCTAATTTAGGATACATTTTTGAAATGCTGAATAAGCTATTTTATAAGTTTCAGTAAGAGATAATGCACCAATTTCCAACTTAAAATACATAAAGAATTTTTGTTGCTGCCGCGCAAAATAGAAACTTCATACGTAACTACGTAGCTAAGCTAATTCATTTGAACAAAGTAGGCAGCTAGCATTGCACAACTGAAAACTGACAGTGATATTGTAATGCACACTATTCTGTGAACATCCGTAAACATGTTACGTACATCAATTTCTAACTTAATAGGCATTTAGTAATCGATTTTGACGTTTCAACGCTCGACCACTTTTAAACTTACGATTTGATCGATTAATTCTGGCAATATTGAGAAAGTTAGAACCGAATCTGTGTTTATCATAAGAGCTATGAAACTATAAAAGACTGTAACAATATTTGTACAATTCGATTTAAAAACAACTCTGTCTTCTTCCAACCATCGAAACACATGATTGGCGATAAAAATGCAAACGATGTTAGCACCAGAATAGCTGACGGACAATGCTCCATTATAAACATTAGTTCCTATAATTCGTTGGTATCATTCTAAATCGATTTACAGATCCTGCTATTGTTCCTTTGAACTTTTAGATAATTCCAGTACCTACAGTTCCAAGTAATTTTCTTACTCGCAGCACAGAATAAATATCTGTTAATAGTACAAGTTATCTGGACAATTAGTCCATACGATTTTCTTACTGCCTAGCAGTATTATATGTACGTATTGAACATATCTTGCAATCTTGTTAAGACACGTAGTAGGTCAATGCAGAACTGGACAACACTGGAGGTCGTGAAGCGTTTACTTTAAATAGGCATTTTGCCAATTTCCTTTTATAAACAGGATTCTTAAGTGCAAATTGTAGCTTCAGTACGATTGGGTTATAAACAGAAGTCCAAGAATGTACAACCCACGGAGTCACCTGCAGGGCTATTCACAACCATTCGGAAACGTTTCCGTTCGGATTTCAAATATTTTAAACCTAAATTATTTGAATCTCAGTCTATATTTATAAGTTTTTAAACGTGATCCTTTCTTTGAATAAGGTTTATACTCGATTATCTATTCCAAAACGTATAACAGTAGACTGAGATTCAAACAATTTGAGTTTGAAATTTCTGGGATCCGATCGGAAACGTTTCCGAATGATTGTGAATAGCACAGCAGGTCATTCTTATAGCACTAGAAGAAGAAACAAATTAAAAACATCATAATTATTCTTTCACTCATTGTACTTTGTATGCATTTAATTAATAGCTTCGTTTTTAATTCTTACGCAAATGTTATACCTAATGAATAAACCCTATTAATTATAACTTTCGTGTAACCTCCCCAACCTAAATAGGATGTATTATTTTGCTCTTCAATTATTCTGCTATTCTCGATCATAACTGAGTTTAGTATTTAATCTTTTTACTTTATATCCAGCATAGCAGCATACCAGCATCTGATACTCGTATATGCCTCTAATATACCTACAACAGAGACAGCTCCTATTTTTCAATCCAATTTTGCCTCTGTCTAATAAAGTATAACAATTAGTAAGTAAACACGTCATCTTTTGCCAGATGGCCGTGTCAGTTCTCTTGGACATATTTCTAAAGGTGACCACTCGACTCATTATCGCCGTCGCGCTCGTGACCGTTCATTATAACCAATGCATTGAAGCATTCGTCTGTCTCACCATTTATGGAATCACTTCGAAGCAACCATCTGGTGCAGATATCGCAGAGCACAATATTATGTTGCAATGATATACTTTTCATTGCATCTAAGATATTTTATTTGACGTTTACAATATGAATAAAGATTTTAAAATTTACTTGCAAAAAAAACTGCATAATTTGTCACAGATACAAGCACTGAATGCTTATAAGCAACAAGTGTACCTATATGCCTCCCAAATGAGATCATTGAAGGTTTGCTCGTATTTATACGAATGTGCAAATGGTTTATTTTAATTGTATTCCCAAAAACATACATTGTCATTTGGAAATAGAATAAAATACAATAATATCAAATGTCTGCTCTATATTATACAGCAGACATTTGAATGAATGCGCTTGTCCTCAATTTTCAAATGTGAATAAGTTAGCAAGGTCAATAAAATTAGTGCAATTTTTCTGTCCGTTCAGATGTGAAACGAAATGAGTCAACTTTTCAGAGGTGAGTGATCAGATAATGCCGTTTGAGGCTACAGCAGAGATAAAAAATATACGAAAAACTACAATACAAGTGAGTCTCGCGTTGCCTAAATATTTTATCGGATAAAAAGTTGAAGCCCAAGTTACGCTTGCATAAAAACGAACCACTTGAAATTAAATATTTTAAAACTATTTCCGATGTCAGTTTAAAATAGCAATAGAATTCTGCGATGTCGTAATTTGCCAATTTGATTTTGAATTCCTCGAAATTGCATTGGATTTTAATGACTCGTTTCGTAAATTTACTTTTTATAGTTAATTGTCTTTTAAAAGACAGTGTAAGCAAACAAAATTAATATTCCAAGAGCTTATGTTTGCAATTTAAATTACACGTCTACATTATTCCTTGATCGGCGTTCTGTGGCCGTCTTCTGCTTTACCGACAGGCTGAGACAAGGCAATTTTTTGCTGTTCGTGTAGTAACATAGCGGAATTTTAAACAGGTAACGTTGCATACTTTCCAAACGACGTCATAATAAATTCGGCGGTTCTTGTAATTCGTGCTCGTTTGGGCGCCGTCGCGTCGCATTCAATGACTTGTCATTCGAAAGGAGGAATGCGGTTTTCGTAGTCACTAGCTGATTGGATAGATGGCGCTAGTGCATCGTAGGTCTTGATTTTATTTCATTTCTTAATGAAGCATTCATCATTTACGACTTCATTATTTACTTTACATAGTTTTTTTAGTTGTATTATATTGACAAATAAGATCTTCAACTCAATTTGCATATTTTAAAAACCGATAATCTGCCCACTTTTGTAATTCTTTAATGGTTTTCGGACAGAAATTCCCATGATTGTTACACAATGCTTGGTAATAGCCCTTTACTGAGTCCGAACAGCTCTACTTCCGTAGTTTTTATTGTGCACGGTCACTCTACCGTTTCGACCATCCCACATTTTGGGCTTCTTTCCGAGCATCGCTTTTGACCCTACAGGATGTAGTTTCGAGCGACCGTGTGCAGGTGGAGCCACTAGGTTACAGAGGGTCGAGTCGATTGTGCTTATCGCGGCTCGTACGTGTGACGTTTCTGTCGTGTCTCGCTGTCAAAGTCATTCGGAAATTATTAAATAGTGCAAAATACTATTTTTAATATTCAGATAATTATCGAAATTATCTCAGATAGTTCCTCCCTGTTCGCATTACGAAACTCGTTGCAATCAGTGGCATTTCAAGTGAAGTGGAGGCACTTAAGCTCGGTGGCGGCCATTTTATTTATTCGCCGGCTGTGTTCATTCGTGCCGAGCCCATCTCGGTGATACGGAGCAATAACGAGCGGAGCACTCAGTTGGCATTTTCGCGACTAGGGCGAAGGTGTCTCTAGTTTCTATAGTTAAGGAAGTCAATTTAAACACAAAAGTGCATCAAAATGACGATGAACATGCAGCAAGGAACGATTTTGGACGTTCTCAAGAAGAAAATGCGTCAGACAAAAGAGGAAATGGAGAAATATAAGGACGAATGTGAGGAGTATCACAAACGATTACAAGTGGAAATTATGCGGAGAGAAGAAGTAAGAAAACGTGTTTTGTAATTGTGTTGTGTGCTTTGTGAAATATCAGTTCCGATGTGTACCTGTGATCGTTAATAACGGGTCAAAATATGGGAGTTATCAGCCTAGCGCTATCTACCTATAGTGAGTAATGTCCGGCCATACTTAGGTGTGCAGGCAACGTACGCATATTCACGTCTCTTTCGGATTCATCTCGACCTTATCTCATAGAAAGAGATGGCAAATAATAATTCTTTTCGAAGAATTGAAATTCTCTCCATTGAATTCGGAGTTGTTCCCAAAAAGTGATTAATGTTGTTCCCTAATCTGGGTGGGTGAAGGGTTGAGTAGAATGAGGTAGGTAGGTGGTCGGTCGGTTCGTGTTACACGTAACAGGTTTGGTTGCGTCGGAGGTCGAGTACCGGTCTAGTGGCACATGTAGAGCGAGGAGTGGAGCGGCTGGAGCCCGGCTCCCTCGCTGTAGGTACATTCCTGGCGCGGCCGTCCTCGAGGGCCGCCGCCGCCGCCGCGAGGCGTGTCCGCGCCTCTGCCGTTATCGTCACATGACGTAACTCCTGCTCTATGCGACCGAACATAAACACCTGCAATAACTGACAATTCTAAAATTAAACTTTCCTTAATTTCATCAAGCATAACCGTTGATTCACATTCACGCTCATGTAATCTATGCCTACCCTTGTATGTCATATCTTAAAAAACATCGCATGCCTTATCTTCTTACGTGTATCAAACGATAAGAAGTAAGTCCTACCTATTGAGGTAGATATTGCGAAAGTAAAAATGTAATTATTATTTATCGATGTTAATAACATTGATGATGACCGTGAAAAGAAACGTAAGAGGTTCGAGAGATTTCTCTAGAATATGTACCAAATGTAACAGAATGAGTTAAATTGTGGGCGTGTATCAACATTAACAGTCAACAAGATGTTTAAACAGCTATTGTTGAGGTCAACTTTAAACATCTCATTTATAGTCGAAGGAAACAGTTATCCACTTGAAGATACCTACTAAATATAACGGTAAACGGTAAATGTTTAACTGGAATGCGTACTAATTGGAGCAATTAAATGTATCTATCTGCAATTTAGTACAAAACTGATAACGTCAGGTGTTAAACAACTGAAGCTACTCGAAATATCGTTAAATAATCGTTTATTCGTTTTCTTCGAATTCTAAACATGGTTTTTGGGTTAGATTATTAATTTTATTTCATCAAAACTAAATCCTAAATACTTAAAAGCATGTATTAAAAGAGAATGGATCGGTGTACGCCATCAAAATTTAGTGTACCTTCGCGTGACCAGCATTGTGTTACAATTTATTGGAATAGCTAGGGCTCGCTTTTGTGCAGGGCCATTGAATCGACACAATGCTCCAGCCCTAGCCAATCCCACAAAAATTAAACAATGTGCATCTACTCCCGACGAAAGTACAGGTGCATGAAACGAATCTCTAATGGAACCTGTGAAGGGAGTTAAATACAACTTATTGTTAGAACACCACTGTCCTCAAGATAAAGGTCTTTGACCTACCATAAGAGGCTTTACTCAACACAAGAATAGCCTTAAACCTCAATTCAAATCATGCTCAAAGAGTTCAAGGTGATTACGGGCAGACGCTATAAATCATACATCTACCTAACGAGTTTGGTGACAAAAAAACACCATTACATTTCACGATTTAATTACTCGGGCTCTGGTTAGAAATGCTTGTCTTGGTCGTGAGAGTGTTACACTTAGTGGTCGAGTTAATTGCCGCGAATGTGTTTTTAAAGAAGTTATTACGGGCGCTGTGATTGAAATCGCGAGTCTCGTCACGAGTATTATTAGCATCCACGCTCGGTGACGACACAGGATAGAAGGAACAGAAACTAGGACTGTCGAAGTGTCGAGTGCTCCTCGCCGCAAGGACGCGTGATGTCATCGACATGTGCACGGGGAATATAAATAACTCCCGCGAAATGAACGTTGACGTTAATTCTTCACACGTATATTTAACTTGCTGTTTAACACGTTATATACGACGGCAACACCTTATTTACGTTTAATAGTCGATGAACATATAAAGTAAATATCGATAAAAGTAACGGGAATATAATGCATTGAGCACATCACTAATTTTCGGTCAAGAGCCCCGCGGCGAGTGGCCGTTGTTTGTTACCTGTCTCACATCCGTGTCCTGTTGCTTTACTATGTGTTATTTATACTTAACGATTTTACGACCACATTAAATATTGAACTTTTTGGTTTCATTACAATTGGAATTGTTGTAATTGTCGTTCTAGTCTATTGGTTAATCACAAGAAAAGGCATCATTACTTACCTTGTCCGGTACTTTGTTGCCGTTTGTTTTTTCCATGGCCATGGTATTTACTTCATCTATGGCAATTTACGATATAAATTTTACGCTCACGCATGTGAGGCCTCATTTTACATGCTATCTTTAATCTATTCGTGTTCTTTTGTACCGAAGTGCCTTAACGCGACCATGAGTAATTCTTAGTGCAAGCTTATTAGCACGCTAAGCGCGGTCGTACCACTATTCGATGCTAAAAATTCCTATGAGCAATGAAGTTTAGGAAGGTTTTTGTGATAGATATTCTAAACGAGTAGTCTTTGGGGTATGTGTAGTTTCTAATGTTTTGTCTTTTGATTCGAATGGCCCGAGGTGGTTTCGTATGTTTTGTCTTGTACTTTTAACATTTGGGTACAAATGTCATAACGGGCATCACTTCTTATTTTGTGTTAATCAGATGATTTTGCATCTTTCGCCTATGGATTAGATTATTAGTTTATATTGAGAATTGGCCAGTGGACTTAACTTTTTAAATACCATCCTTTTTGCACATCATCATGATTTACAGTTTTCATTACCCTACTTCTATGTTTCTTTAGCTTCCACCATTTGCCTCGGTCTTATGCTAACCAATCTAGGTATGGCCGTGATGTCAACAATACATTCGACTTATATTGTAGTCGACAAACGCTCCGTGTGATTACACTCACTCAAAACACAATATAGCTACTCTCGTGTAGCTCTTCATTTTATTTACGAACTCCAGGTTGGTCCTCCCAGTCTAACTACTTTACCTAACCAAATTTTCCTTGTCCACAGGCCGAGTCTGAAGTGGCTGCACTCAACAGACGCATCCAGCTTCTTGAGGAGGACCTCGAGAGGTCCGAGGAGCGTCTCGCCACCGCCACCGCCAAGCTGTCCGAGGCCAGCCAGGCCGCTGATGAGTCCGAACGGTGAGTCAACACCGGTTTACATGGGGGCACTTCGCTTTTACCAAGGGGTTATACTAGTGCTTAAGAGTAAAGAGTTATTTGTTCTCGTAATGACTCTTTCAGAAAGTTTTTTTTAATTTGAGTCTAGTAGTTTAGTTAGCTATCATTTTGCTAGACTCATTTGGAGATGTTTTCTATTGGATTCTGAGGTCAAATTTTGAAGATTTTAAATAAGTTGATTTCAACTATACTATGGGTTTGCTTTTGTTTATTTGCCTACTGTACTTGTTTTATAAAAATGCCCTTATACCACAACCTGTTTCCATTTATATAAGTAAGTTTTTATGTAGTCACTAGCCACGTTGCTTTCCATTAAGTGGGTGTTCTAAATGGCTGATCGTAGTTTCATTGATAGCTAAGCAAGCACATGGTAGTGAATAGGTAAATGAAAGAATAAAATGAGTCACTTTATGAAGATACTAAGGTACTAATGGTCACTTGGTCAGAAACAACTCGTACTAGACCAAATATGTAGATTCTGTTCAGGAATTCCATGTCTTAACTGTACGCATTATGAATGACAAAACCAAAACGCGTCCGTATACATGCGTAACTAAGCATTTCTATGTTTAGATCAGAAATGGACTTAAGGTCAACTCCATATGGCCAAGTTACGGGGCCAAGCTGACTCATGTTAAAATCACTAAAAAGAATACAAAGATAGTTGAATTTAAAGAAGCGTATTGCAAGAACCCCAGCAGTTTTAATATTACGAGTTGCGCAAATTTGATGCTTACCTCAGATGACGTTAGTAAACCGTCTGAGATTGCTCTATTTAGAGCTGGCATTGAGACTGTATTACAATACGGCTTCTTCAAATTCAGCGCTAAATTGGATTACTTCATACTTTTAAACACTACGTTTATTTTTATATTTTTACTTTATTAACAGTGTGCATGAATGTTTTTCTGTTGATTTATCTGCCCTTAACCACCATATTTTAGACATTCTGATTTCTGTGTAACAATTCTTGTTTTATCTCAATTAGTTTACTTGTTAAGTCTTCGCCTGTTCACAATACGTAATGAGAAAGTACGATTAATTTTATTTGGACAGGTGAAAGATTCTCTTTGCCATTTTCATTTGAATATAGCCACAACTATTTATCAAAGATAACGCAAGTCATAGCTCCTCCCAGCTCTTTAGAACGGTATAAAGCTTAACTAACACCGGCGATTGATCGACCGAGAAAGCGGTGACGAGGCCCAATACTAGGCCTCTTAACCGATTAAGTTTCACGATTTATCAAATTTCTTTGTTCAAAATTATAATTTACCACGATTAATTGAATCAGTTTAAAATGAATTTAAAATTTGATAAATCATCACATGATTAGAGCTGGGACAGCGATGAGTTACGATTTCGAGTGTTTCCTCGTTTTATCGTTGTTGTAACACGCATGTGTTTGGCCCCGCACTAACCAGAATACGCAAGGCGCTGGAGAACAGAACCAATATGGAGGACGATCGCGTCGCCATCTTGGAGGCCCAGCTGTCCCAGGCCAAACTCATCGCCGAGGAGTCGGACAAGAAATACGAAGAGGTGACAGCTTCATTATGACGTCATTATGTTACTACGTTACTGAGCCTAGGGAATATGACACGCTGAGGTCGCTAAAACAAATAGTTCAATAGTTTTTGCTCCACTGTTCCGATTTAACAGTTTAAATCTTGAAAAATTCTTGTGTTATTCCTATATTCAAAATGAGCATGAAAAATTGTTTCCTTTTTACTCAATGTGTCATATTTCAACGGCTAGGCATTGTACGTGCTATACCGAGGGCTTACAAAGCATAATGTCGATCCATGAAGTCCTGCGCTTGCAAATAGGTCTATTGTTAAACGAGTTGATAGCGTGCCAATGTTTCCCATAATTATATGGACGTGTGCATATCGATGGACGTACTTTAAACAAGTGCTGAGTCATGATATTACGAACTCTATCAAATATGCGAGTTATATTTTGAATGAATTTCAATAATATTTTAAAACGGGTTATAAGATACTTAGCAAAACAAATTATGCACCTTTTAGGCACAGCTTAGATATTTTGATTAATTTGATTAATAATTTAAGCATCAATATTATGCTATCAATTAATCCTCGAAACAGCACCGACTGCATTAGATTTAACGACGTTCAAAACTTGATCATCCAGTTTTAAGATCACATCATTTAAGTCTGGGTTTTTAAACTGGACTATCGGGATTTTGAGGTAATCAAAAGTTTGCACAAACACGAATGTAACATACTTAATGAAATATGTAATAATTTCTCAGTAAGTAAGTCATGAATAATTAAGAAATAAACGTGGTAGTAAAGCTTGTGCAATCTTTAAAAAGCATTTAAATGAACTGTTAAGCAAATTAAGAGGCGGAAGCTATTTCGTTTCGCTTTTGTTCTCTAAAAGCACGCATTTGAGACCACCGAAACATATATTATTAACATAAGCAATTAGTAGATCGGCGGTGTCAGATGCGGTTCTCTCCACAGCAGTATCCAGCCGGACGAGTTTGTCGCTTTGTGTGTTCCTTGCGATCGTAGTGTCTCCTTGCATGTCTTCTAACTGTGGGTCACCCTTGACGAAACTAGTTTGAGTACGAGTAGGTAATAAAGTGTTGATTGTGGCGCGCAGTGCCCGCAAGGTGCTCGAGAACAGGTCGCTGGCCGATGAGGAGCGCATGGACGCGCTTGAGAACCAGCTCAAGGAGGCCAGGTTCCTCGCCGAAGAAGCCGACAAGAAATACGACGAGGTCTTTATTTTCGAGTGTCCATGTCGTGTGGTTTGCCGCTTTATTCTCTACCGCGTGTCTTGTACTGCCATATTTGCAAGCCCGTTCCGTTTATCATGAACAGTGTGTACCGAGTCTCGAGTGTCGTCGATCCGGAATGCGGATTCTGTCTAATATTTGCAGTTGTAAAAGTTTGCCCTTCCCCACTGACATCTCTTAACATACCTCTGTTACTTTCGAATACCTCTACTGACTCGAGTTACTTGGAATTCCCACTAATCTTTTGACTTCTTATATGTGAATTTCGACGTAATAACAATACCCGCGGTTTTAACCAGTGTGAGCTTCGAATTCATAATGAAAGAACTGTGTCACTGTTGCTACTCCGTTGCAGCGATGATTGTCGAATATTGACGAAGCATATCGCATCACGATTAGATATCACTTTATACATCTTTGACGCCATTTGTCGTTCACGTAACAAAATATCCGTAAGTTCGACACCATATGGTTAGTAATAATAATGTCCTAATTCCCCTGACATATGACCCTGCGCAGTGAAGGCAGTCGTAAAAGTCAGCGTCCCAAGAAGGAGTCACGCCGGGCCCGATCTTGGCCTGTTCGCCTTTTACGGCGGCGCGGTCTCCTTCGAGCGTTACATAACCACGCTGCCTTATACGAGGGGTGTACCGAGCACTGAGCAGTCGTTGATTTAACCGACGGCTGATGTTATATGAGCGTGTGCAGTAATGCGTGTGGTATGTTCAGGTCGCTCGTAAGCTGGCCATGGTCGAGGCTGACTTGGAGCGCGCGGAGGAGCGCGCAGAGTCCGGCGAATCGTAGGTCTCAAGCCGGAGGGCCGCCGCTCGGCTCGCTGTTGACCCGCGCTCGTATTGCGAGTGCCATTACCTCTGATCGTGAAAGTAGCTCAGTTGTCGAGCGACGGTCAATACCGATCCTTAGAGCGACGGTCCCGAGGCCTCGTTTTGCAAGTTTCCGCCACCGTTCTGCATGGTTGTTCATTTGCATTCTTAACATCGCACAGTAACCCGATTTACCTACGTAGGTATCTCTAACATCGGTTCCTGCTGTTTTTCATTTTGCATGTTCGAATCTAGGTCGTCGAGTGGAGCTGCTACAAGTCATAGTTTTTAAGTTTTTTATTTGCCATTTTATTAATTGGGTGTTATCGTTTTAATCAGTCTGTATTAAATCGGCAACATCTATTTTAGATTTTAAGACCGAAGGGTAGCGTCACTTACACCTGTGGTAAAGTAAGTGCCGGTACCCTCACAACTGCTGTCAGACTAAACAAGGGTTGCCCCATCTCATGGATATTTCTTAAGTAAATGTTAACTATCATGTCCATGTGTCGACTAAATTTCTGTCCTTACTGTATGTGATTGACGTGGCTGTAGCTAGGCTGTCAGGAAATATGTGTGGTATAGGGCAATTTTCGTTTTCAGATATGCACCGCATTACACCAGAATTACTGGCCGTATGCGTGCCGCACATATGCAACCGCACACATCACATAACGATTACGATAATGCACTAGATAGCACTTAGATAATAATAATTTTCTTTGCAACAAAAGTAACTTTTTAGAGCTAAAATGTTTTGGGACAACCCTCGTTTATATATTTTTAATTAGTGTGAGTTCTGACGCCGCCCTCAACCTCCCTGCTGCGACCCTCGAGTTGTTGATGTTTGTGTTTTTTCTGCTTTTGTCTCGCTTTGAATTTCTTTTGAACACCTTTCATTATGTATCCCCACAGCGATGTTCATGTCGGCACTGAAACTGCGGCATTACGTTGCTCATTAACTGAAAGAAAACCACGTCCTGGCGGACTGCAAAAGTGTTTTCACAAACATGGACTGTATCTTCAAACATTTAAAACTCTTCTTATTAAATTTCATCACAGTAGAATTTGTGTTTAGAATCTAACCTTAGCCATCGTTTTATATAATCCTGTTCACGTTACCTAATTTCCCCACACCATCATCCCCCATTTTCCACAAGTCCTGCACAGCCCGCGTAGTGTGTGCACGGCGGGAGCGAAGCGAGCGGTTGAGCGCGGCGTGGGAGCGGTAGAGTTAGTGAGTGTTGTGTGTGTGTGCGTGTGGGCGTGTACTAACGCTCGGCCGGCGGTAGGTGGCGCGGAAGTTGGTGCTCATGGAGCAGGACCTCGAGCGCGCTGAGGAGCGATCTGAGCAGAGCGATTGGTAAGTACTGATTGCCAGTAGCTGGAGATCACATTGATAGAGTCCCGAATTTGTATTTTGGACTCGGACAGGAACACGAGGCAAAAAATGTGTGCAGAAAAAAGTCCAGAAAAATTTAAATCACTACCACTGAAAAGTTACGTTCTAGATAAAAGAGTAAAGTCGTATTGATTGTTTAAACATAAATAATGTTACAAGAAGGAAATCTTTTTAAAGTACAATTATCTTCCAGCTAGCAATATCTAGATACATTTATTTCCATGCCTGATTGTCAAACAACTTTTGGGCCACGTGCTTCCTTGAAATGTCATAAATACCAACTATTCACCAGGTTAAAGTTATCTTTTACATAAATTGTCGTGATTCTCCAGCTACGTCAAACTGAATAATACATAGATGTACTGTGTGGCAACATCTCTGTATTTTCAGCTATTCATAGATATCTTAGCATGATGTCACGCGCGGCGTGTCAGTGAAAACGAGAAAGTCTCCGATACGTTTAATTGGAAATGTTAATGTCATATGTTCTTGGCTGCAGTATTCGCTGAACACGCCGATAGCCGCGTTTCTAAGTTGCCTTGACTAGATATTTCGATCGGTAGCGATTTCCGAAAACGGTAAAAGTGCGCCATTCAAAATTAACTACATAAATAAAGTGGTGAAAATGTCAAACGTAACTGCCACGTAAGTATTAAAACGTCTCGCATTCCTATTAGTTATACATAGATGTACATTTTATTTTCAACTCCAATTGTGTTAATTATTTGAATTAAACTTAATGTACGCGTTTTTGAATCTGTCAAGGCAACTCTGCATGTTTTTTATTTAATAGTTGCTATTTATTTTACACACCTTTTATTTTATTTGCCATGCTGTAAAATGAATATGCAACATCATAGAATAAGCTGCTGTAATTAGCTCACACACAATCATGTAACCTCTAACATAGAAAGCACAATAGTTTCTAATAGATATAAGACATTGACCAGAGCCCAAATACCTCGATCATTGTTTCTGCTGGATCAGATAATTGATATTGATTGGAAGCCCTCTATTTTGAAATAGAAGTACTCAGTAACGACATTCCAATAAAAATAAGTCGTGACACAATTTTAATCGAAACAGAGCTAGGAGCTGTATCTTACGAATGATCGACCATACAACTAAATTAAATGTGCGTTATGTTGAGCAAAAATTTAATATATACACATATATCAAAAGCTTTTATTTTGATGTAATTTTGATCTTAAACCTAAAGTAAGAAAAGACTGAAAATTTAGTTTACCTACATAGTTACTTCAAAGGTAATAAAAGAGTCGCTTAGTCAAAGAACATTCTGATTGCGTTCTTGAAATTCTTTAGCCAATTCTAAAGTTCAGTAGAATTTGATTGGTTCCTTTGATATTTTCCAGCAAAATCGTCGAGCTTGAGGAGGAGCTCCGCGTCGTTGGTAACAACCTGAAGTCCCTGGAAGTCTCCGAGGAGAAGGTATGTTTCAATCCATTTTTTACTATAACATTAATCTTTTATTTATTGAATATTTTTCATAGGAATTTGAATAGGCGCAAATGTTGCCATCTTATCGAGAATGTTTAGAAGTAGAAGAAGCCTTTCGAATATGTACTAGAATTGATGATGATATGCGATAGGACTAATTTGATTTTGATTTATAAGTGAATAAGAAAGTATTGCAAATTATTTGGCATTTA
The DNA here is from genome assembly GCA_911728515.1 of Peribatodes rhomboidaria. Taxonomy (NCBI): domain Eukaryota; kingdom Metazoa; phylum Arthropoda; class Insecta; order Lepidoptera; family Geometridae; genus Peribatodes; species Peribatodes rhomboidaria. The sequence goes on along the minus strand of OU452181.1, from coordinate 5,072,549 downwards.
ACAGTTATGCCAAATTCATAGGTAACCTGTTGCTACCATCAGGTGGGTCTTCTGATAAAAAATAAGTTTTATCAAGGAAAATGAATAATGAAATTTTGAAAATAATGATGCACCAACCATATCAGAGCAACCCCAAACATTGACTTAGTCTGCGTAGGTTTTTTATTTTGTTTTCTTCATGGAGTAACCAAGTGTGTACCATTTCACACAGGCCAACCAACGCGAAGAGGAGTACAAAAACCAAATCAAAACCCTCACCACCCGCCTAAAGGAGGTGTGAATTGACGAAATCGGTTTAACTAGCGAGTGTTTCCGTTCGCTTGCCTAACTGCATCTCCCGCACAGATACTTTACCTTATCTATGCCCGATTTACCGCAAATAAGAATGGTAAAAACGGCACAGACAGTGACGTTCTGTACCGTGTTTTCTCCTCGGTTTATTTTTGACTGTTGTGTTTACTTGTAACATAGAAACTAACAGAGCTGTCCGCGGAACTATAACTCGAGGCAGCGCTGTTTGCATGATCTTCCGTTTTCGCTGTTGTGTTTACTTTTTTGTTTTTCGTTAACAAAATGATCGCAGGCGACACAAAGAGAAGAAACATATGAGGGCCAAGTAAAACTGCTGGACGCACAACTCAGAGAGGTAAAATTAAAGGACAGCGAAGCGGACGCAACCAGTAGATAGCTCTCGGTTACGGTTGTACTTCTACTCCATAGAATCATTCATCGCCATTTGTTTGGGGGTAGTGTTGTGCCGATGTCGATTGTAAATATGGTCGATAACTGCATCGAGGGTATGGCTTGTCGTAATTAAGCTGTGTCCGGTGGTAGGCCCCTCGTCGCTGGCGGTTGGTGCTTCATCTATGTATCTATGACGTCTCTCTATCCTATCTGTACTGTGTTATAATTGTTCCTATGTATTATTTGTATATTGTCGTCTGTGTTGTGACTGTACGCTACGTGGTAAAGGTTTTTGTATTTTACTTTATCATTTAGTTTCCTTAATTGCTTTCCCGGTGTTGACAACTCGTTTACATTTAATTTACCTATCTCATATATTAATTTATTTATTGTTCTCATTCCAAGCGCATTTACCATAGATATTTTTTTCTGTCTCTCTCTTTAATTTAAATAAGTTCTGAACTGTACCTGGTAGCTTGTTTAAACATTACGTAACTACAGAACCCTTATAATCCTTTTACAAATAAAGACCATGATTTAGAAACTCAAGTATCTCAATAAAACTTAGTAAAATGTCAATGATCAATACTTTATCATAACTGTAACGTATTTTGATCTGCTAAAAGATTATTGAAATCATTTACTTTCTTGTTTCTCAATGTAAGTTACACTGTAAATATTTATTTTGACCTGTCTACTTATGGATAGTTTAATCGCATTGTGTAAACTGGATATTTTAAACGATTCGTCGTTTTCGTACCCGTTTATTCCTTACCCTCTCCTAGTTCCTCATATGTATTCGAACAGTGATCCCAACCTTAGAACGTGTTGTCTCGTAAGTGCGTACATTCCCAACACAGCGACGACGGGCGGCATGTCGCTTGCCGTCAGTAATGGCTCATGTGTGGCTAGGCGATGGCGACCCGCGATCACGTCGAGGATAAGATCCACAGTCTCTCGCAGAAACTGACGCAAGTAAGTTGTGCTCACGACAAAGGGTGCCTTGCTCGACCACTAAGAACAAAGTGCACAGAAACTTGACCATGTGATTAGATTTTAACCGTCTTTTTTTGACAGCCATTCAATAAGCTATATGTCAACAATGGACGGTAAAACTAATAATTGCCACGTTAAATTTTGGTGAACACAACCCTAAAGAAAACAAAGTTGACTGAACTTTTTCAGCGATTCGGTAATCAACTGTTCAACTATAGCGCCACCTAGTTGCTATAGTAGAAAAGTTCTGGCACAAAAAAATTTGACACATTGTAATTTTTTCACTTGCTATTTTTATGAGTCATTCACGCACTTTCTAAGGTTGCCAGAAGCCTTCTCATTAAAAGCAGCTAATTTACTGCAACCTATTACATTGTTAGAATGAATTGTCGGAATCGATCAAGGCACCCTACATTCTTCACCCTCATTCTTTAGCAAGTACTCGTAATTCTAGCCTGGGTAACGGTATTATTAGTGTTGTAGTGTCGCCACACAGCACTTAGCAGCTTTCGGTGAAGGTAAAATGCATGCTTGTGCCGCTTAGCATGATATAACCTAGTTCGGTGTTTTACGTTTTGTATTTTGTTTAAGAACTCACTATTTTGTTTAATAATGTAAAGATTTACAATTTGTTCATTGTTGAAAGTTTTTTTTTCTCATGACAATAAGTTTTAAACACTAAACTCAAATAAAATGAAATTGCATGTTTTTGTCAATAAAACAGTCTATTTTCTGGAGATATCATTTTAAACATTTCTAAAAATTTTTTTAAACAGTTTTATAATATTTGATAAGATTTGAAGTACAGAATACAGAAAATAGGCTGTTTAAAAAAGTTCAAAATTAAAACATTTTTTTTACAAAATTTCAGGCTGAGGCGCGCGCCGAGTTCGCTGAGCGCTCTGTGCAGAAACTCCAAAAGGAGGTCGACAGGCTCGAAGGTAATATAACCATACAAAAATACCTAAAAACATAAAAGAAAACTACAAAAAACAATATTTAGCTAATAGGCACTATAGGAAAAAATATCTAGCTAACGAGCAACATAGCCAAAACATTTTTTACACTGGTAATAATGTGATTTTTCAAGCTAGTTTTCAAGGTCCTGTTTTACACCGACGTACAGCAAGTTTGGTTAATCCAAATATCTTTGAAGTCAAGTATAATTAACGTTTGAAATAACCAAAGCTTCGCTCTCGAGTCGCACAACCATCCAGCCGTCTGACTGGCTTGAGTTTGATGCTGTACAATAGATGTTAAAGCTTCCTTTTCTTTCATTTTTGCTATCAATTAAAGCTTAATTTTTCTTTTTTCATAGTAACAGTTTTATATGGATTTGAATAGTTTAATATTGTGCTGGTTCACAAAATTGATACGTTCTTTACTTTCTTTTGTCTGAGAAATAGTCGACTTTCCTATTCATTAAATATTTTTTTGTTATTTCGAGTTTTGTATCAATTCTGTGAACGATTTTTTTTCGTTGGCATGTTTTTCTAAATGTGTCCCACTAGAGTGCTCGATCCTTCGATGTTTTTTTACGTTGTTTTAGCATGTTTTATTTTGCCTGTACTAATCGATTCAAATATTTCAGTGTCAGTGACTCTATGGTCTTTAAAGCTTAGCCTCCTTATTAATAAACGTTGTAAAGCCTGTGAATTACAGTGTTTTCTCTTTTTCTTTCTTTTGATTTTTTGACTTAATAGAAAAAGACAAAACACTGTATAACTATTCAGAGATTGTACAACTTTTATTAGAAATGGGGTTGATCTTTATTATAATCGTCTGATAGTTCAGTTTGGTAATGTTTTGTCTCGTTTATGAGCGTGACGCTTACCGTTAATGTGAAGTTGACAAAACAAATTTCGATAAAGAAGTTTTTTGCAAAGTAGTTTTTTATTGCAATAACGCTAAAGTCACTGACGAAAATATTTGTATCGAGTAGTGTTGTGCTGTGTGAGACTGACCGCGGCCACGTCCACCCTTGCAGACGATCTGGTGGCTGAGCGCGAAAAGAGCAAACTTCTGCAGGACGAAATGGAGGCCACTCTCCACGACATCCAGAATATGTGAACACCACCCTCCCCACACGCTCGCCCGCTCGACTCATCGACATCTCGTCTCGGTCTATCGATAATACCTCATCACTAGCGACCCCTTACGACTAATATCGGGGATGTCATGCAAAAAATCAAAGTGGGAAAATATTTATTTTATTCATTGTCATTTTGCTTTATGTGAGCGATACGAAGTGAGACGAGCGGGCGATTAGATGTTATTAGTTTTAGAGTAATTGCCAGCCGCTTTTTTTTCTTAATGTAATGTCAAAATCGAGTGTTTGCTGACGACACTGCCATGTGCAATTTTTTTTTATTTTGATACACATTTTGCCTAAACGTTATTTTCCGTATAATTGTCGAGAAATGTATTTGTCCTCAGTTATGTTAGTCATTATTTAACGAGAGTGTCTGTTTATATCGGTTTCGATGGATAAGATGTATGCAGCTTTTATAGAACTTTTAGTTTAGGACAAAATGTCGACATTCCAAGTTGGGGACCAAAATGCTATAGCATTACACTCAATGTAAAAAGACATTTAGCACTAGTATTTTAAAAATTGCACATTATTTTCCATAATTTTGATTTCGGATTCCATTCCATGTTTCGTCGATATACATATGTATCTACGATAATGGCTTTACTTTCTGCTTTCGTAATCCACGAACGGTACTGGAGATGATGAGTGCACCATGCAATATTGAACTCTATTTACTTAATGATTAGATGAGAGATTAGATATTTTTATTTAATGAGTGATGGCAACAAAATAATGATATTTATAAGAATATACTTACTATGAAGTATGGATAATTGCATATTCTATTTTATTTCGAGTACCTATGATTTATCTCGTGTCATAATTTGAGTTCGTTGTTATTTATTTAAATTAATCGATGAGTAAATGATCGCCATTCAAGCGCTGCAGATGTACATTTCACGTCGCGTGTTTCGTTTCGATACATTGTTACTGCTGGCAATTATAGTAGGTCGCGGCGCGTCGCAGTCGGGCGTGGTGTCGCGCGACGTGCCGCGTCGGGCGCGGTGTCGCGCGACGTGCCGCGTCGGGCGATGTCGCGCGACACCGCGACCGGCCGCGCGGCCTGCGTCGGACGGTGTAGTGTGCACGGCAAACCAACTAACTACTGTAAAGAGAACTCTTTCGAACGAACGATGGAATCCCGTCTTTTCATGTTGTCGATTAATAAAATGGTAGATAAGTATGTTCGTGAGGAATAAATTAATGATTTTTAAGATTATTCTAACAAGTGTTTATAAAATATAATATTATTATTTTTAACCAGTGTTCTTCATTTACTAATCCGAGTTTATCCCCATCGTTCCTGCTCGCTAACATTCGTCGATTCTATCAGCTATCACGTAAAACGTATACATAAATATCACCACCATCAATCACTGTTCCGAGTTCGATCGTTCTATACGGTTCATCGAGAAGCAAAATTTAAAGAAGTGAACGAAAACAATTTGGAGAAATGTCGCGCGCACTGTACATAACCATCGTCGAAGCACGGGGCATGAGAGGAACCCTCGCGAGACCTCCCGTAGAGTAGCGACAGTGGGTCCGTGCTAACGCATGCGGCATGCTCCCGCGAGCGAGGCGCCCCCCGCCGCCCGCCGCCCGCCGCCCGCGCTCACCCCGCCGCCGCCCGCAGATGACCTGATCGGCGAGATCGAGAAGTTCAACGACATCGAGTTCGACATCGACGACTCGTTCGTGGAGCTGATCCCGGGCGTCGACCCGACGTTCCGCCAGAAGGAGGCGGCGCGCCGCGAGTACGAGCGCCTGCACCCGCGCGTGCCCACGCCGCCGCCGCCCAAGGAGCCCACGCCGCCGCCCAAGGAACCCACCCCGCCCCCGCCCGCCCCCGAGCAGCCCGCGCCCGTGCCGGAGGCCGCGCCGCCGGCCGAGGGCGCGCCTCCCGCCGAGGGAGCCGCGCCCGCAGCGGACGGCGCCGCGCCGCCCGCGGAGGGAGCGCCGGCCGCTCCACCCGCGGACGGTGCCGCTCCCCCGGCGGAGGGCGCCGTGCCTCCCGCCGACGGAGCCGCGCCGCCGGCTGAAGGGGCGGTACCTCCGGCCGATGGAGCCGCTCCGGCCGCTCCGCCGGCCGAGGGTGCCCCGCCCGCGGCCGACGGCGCGGCTCCGGCCGCTCCCCCGGCTGATGGCGCCGCTCCGGCGGCTCCACCGGCCGAGGGCGCTGCGCCGGCTCCGGCCGAAGGAGCCCCTGCGCCCGCTCCGGCCGCAGATGCAGCTCCCGCCGCAGCGGCTCCGGCTGACGCGGCCCCCGCGGCTCCCGTTGAAGCCGCTCCGGCAGCCGCTGCCCCGGCGCCGGCGCCGGAGGCCGCTGCTCCCGCTCCCGCGGCTGAAGCCGCCCCCGCCCCCGCCGCGGCTCCCGCTGCGGAACCCGCTCCCGCACCTGCACCCGCTCCCGCTGAAGCCGCCCCACCTTCTTAAATTACTGAGACGTTCCCCTCGCACAAACCGTCTACTCACGGCTCACGTTTTGGACTGAAATTCAAATGACCGGACTGTCGAAAAAGAATATTAAATAAAATGTTTTATTTTTTAACTTATCAATAAAAAAATTAAATATAGCTGATGGAATAGTTTGTCAATGAGAACCTGCGAATAATCTCGTGGCTAATGGAAGTAACGAGAACGCATGCCCTTTGAATGTAGAAGTTAGAAGGGTAGTGAGAGTACGGACGCGAGTGACGAGCCGGTTTCCGCAGACGATCTGATCGCGAGCAAGGAGATGTTCCACGAGGTCGGCGGCGAGCTGAACACCGCTTTCGAAGACATGGGGCTCCAATCGCCGTCGGTGGCGGTCGGCCGCGCCTGCGACCGCTGCACTTGCTGCCACTAACGACGCCAGCCGCCGCGACCGAACCCACTTGCATTTATTCAAACACTCCTAGCTGTCTTAGGCAGGACGACAAACGCTTGCTAACCGAAACCGCATGCTAAACTAAATTAAATCGAAGCGCAACCTTACGATACCTATCATTTCTTCGCCAACCTACAAGCTTTAAGGTAACACGAAGGCGAGGCATGGCTTCAGAATAACAAGGATCGCAACATGTAAGCATTCATTTTGATTTACTTATATTTACACGACTCACAGGACGGTTACAGACGAGACGGTTTTGAGCTTGCTTTCGGCTGCTGCGACCATTTGCGTGGCACGTCTGTAACCGACATTACGCTGCAGCACTAAAAGCTACTTGACTTGAAGGAGAAATATTTAATTACTATTTTTTTAATCAGTACTTTACATGTATTTTTGAACACATACGAGTATTTATAAGTAGGTAACATTCTTCTAGAATGCGCCACTGAACTTAAAACTCAGTTATACCCTCCTACTATCAACTAAACATACATCCAGCTATCAACTACAAAATGTTGAGTGCCAATATGTTAGTCTGGAAGTGGGTAAAAAGATTCCAAACAACGCCCAAAGTAACAAGTTGGCACATATCTTGTTCCAACGTGCTGGCAAAGCTCTTCATGTGGGTCACACTCAAAATATTGCTGATCACTGAAAATAATTGAACTATCCTAAGAACTGGGTCTAACTTTCAAATCATTAGTTATCTCAAACATTTGGTCTGTAGCGCAGTCTGGAGCCTGTTCTTGTAGTGAACAGTATTTTTTATCTAATTATATTGTTGTTGATGGACCGGAAACTCATGGCAAAAAAAAAACACAACTTTGACATACGAGTAGGTCTTTTTTAATAAAGTCCACTCGTGTAATCGTCATTTTTACTATTCCTTGCCATGAGATTCTCAACTTTCGGTTGACTTTAAACGCCGGTTTCACACTATTGCCGCGAGCGCCCACAAAAGCGTATCCATATTCGCCGTTCATATTGGCCGATTATACTTTGGAAACTGAACATCAACCGGCAAATTTCGGGTATTGTAAGACATCTCTGCCAGCCTTATCGGGTAAAAAGCGTGACGATATGTATGATGTATGCATGTACATTGGCCGAAAACGGCTTTCGCGGGAGTTTGCGGCAATAATGTGGATCAGGCTTTATAAGTTGATCACCCGGTAACGCTACCTTAATGTGCAGACGAGCTGGTCGCCGAGAAGGAGAAGTACAAGGACATCGGAGACGACCTCGACACCGCCTTCGTGGAGCTCATCCTCAAGGAGTAACGTCTCCCACTCGCGGGTCATTCCATCTAACGCAGCCGTGCGATTCACACGCAAACCGAGCACAACTCTTTATTATAATTTTATATTTTCGGTTAAAGTATTACTATCTTATAGCTTTATTGCCGTATTTATTATTTTCGAGTAATATAATAAATTAATTTATTACTACTTATATTTTTGTCGTTTTATTTTTAAGGTTGTCTTCGTCCTACCTATCCCAAAATATGAAGTAGAGATAAACAAATAGCCTAGCCTTTAATATAGGCATACAGCATGGCATAAAATGCATAAGAAAACAAAATATAAGTAATGCTTAAGAGGTCCTAGACTTAGAAGAATTGCTAGAATCATAATTTCCAGTTTTGACGGGCCAGTATTGCAGTAAACATATGGCTCGTCTAGGAGCATCCTTACTTAAACGATGTAGTTAAAATGAGTAGATTTTAAGCAAGGCACTCCATAACTAAGGGCTTGATTGAAAACTATTTTACCTAGAATGCTTTTAAGTTTAATTTGCCAGCATGTGTAGAAATTTTAATCATATCAAATGTCTACGTGAGAACTTTGGTTTTTACGCAATTTGCAAGTAGAGTTATTTCAGGCCTTTAGTACTACTTTTTCGAACATTTTGCCAACATTTAGAAAATTTAATGTAAAACTGGTATATTATGGCTAGCTACTATGTCTAACTTTCCACAAATTTTAGGAAATGTGTAACATTTTATTGGTCAATTTCACTGAATACAAGAATTGATTAAGTCCTTGTTTAACTACCTAGTCTAGCCATAAGTTCTGTTACAAATGAAAATGCATTTATTTTTTTATACAGTAATGTAATGTTAATAAAAATTATATGTACACATGTATTGAAGTCTTAACAAAAATATAACTATTATTTTATTCAAAATTACCACCTTTGGCTTTGATACAGGCCTTTAGTCGGTCTGGCCAAGAATCTATGGATTTACGGACTGTTTCCATGGGAAATTTAGCCACTGCTTGCTTCAAAGATTTCTTAAGTGACTCTATGTCGGCGTGTCGTTTAGAGCAGGCCATGCCCTCTAAAACTGACCATAATTTGTAGTCCAGGGGGTTTAGATCTGGGCTAGAGGAGGGCCAGTCTTCAGCCCTTATAAAGTCCGGAACATTGGCTTCCAGCCAGGCTTGGGTAGTTCGCGCCTTGTGACCAGGTGCAGAGTCTTGTTGGAAACTCCACGGTGGATTTTTAAAAAGTGTATTGCTAAGGGGTTTTACAACACCATCTAAGACGGTCTCTTGATACACTTTGGCTAAAGTTTTCACCCCTTTTTCACAAAAATGAAGCTTTGTGACGCCGTGAAAGGATACCCTCTACCAAACCATGACTGACGCAGGATGATGACCACGCTGTACCTTTCCAACCACGTCCGTAGCTTCTTTAGAGCTGTGAGCGTACACTTTGTCATTTTGCTTGTCGTAGTGCTCTTCTATCATGAAAATTTATTCGTCGGTAAAAATAATATTTCTGTAACTTTCACCTGCGTACCGGGATAGATGACGTTTTGATCTATCCACTCTCTTTAACTGCAGCGATTGATTAAGGGCATGTCCTGTATATCGATGATAAGCACCAAGCTTCAGGTCTTGTTTTATTATACGCGATAGAGTCTTAGCGGGTATCTTCATTTCTCGCGATAAGATTTTTTGTTTCCTCATTGGGTTTTTTGGGAATTCTGGCTTTAACAGCATTAACAGTCTTAGTAGTTCTCATCGCACGCGGCCGCCCCGATTTTTTATGGTTTTCAACAGAGGAAGAGTCGGTATATCTGTCTATACTACGATATACGAACATACGGCTGATACCAAGATTTTGAAGAGTCTTGAAAATGACCGACGGTTCCATACCCCTTTCGTGCAACGCAATCACTGCAATCCTGTTATCTTTGACACCCCATTCCATGTTGCAAATTTAGTAATAACCACGAAAAATATATGTGACATAGCGGGAAATTGATTGTAGTTTTCAACATAATAAACGCATTCCAAATTTAAATGCAGAAAAAAAAATAAACGAGGGAGTTTGTATTGTAACAATATTTATGGCTAGACTATGTAGTTTAATCTACTCCAAGCGAAATATTCGCTTATCAGGCACATAAAGTTCAGAGGCTCCTAAGAAATAGCAAAAAATTTAGGTAGGAGCTAGCTAGTAGTTAACTAGCAATTCTTATATTAAGTGCAAGTGGTTATATAGGATCTGACCTAGGCATAGCTTTCCAATTGACCAATTCTTTGTTTGATTATGCAACTAGGTACCTACATATTCGTACTTACCTAACTGACAAAACATACTAATCCTACGTACCTAACAAATTACAGTATGGTAACGATCGAGCTTAAACTTTATTTTAAGAGCAAAGGAATTATTTTTTTATATACCTGGGGACTTACCTAAAAAAAAGCTTAAAAGGCTTTCTGTATACCTAGTCTAATGACTGACTCTAGAACTTTACGCTAGAATTATTTCCGTGGGAAAAAGAGCACAGATTTTGAAGAATGATTTAAAAAAAAATATGTTAACATATTCACTAACCTACTAATCAACTAACATCCCTGACAGATGAGGTGGTGGAAGAGCGCAGTAAATACAAGGCCATCGCGGAAGAAGTGGACCAGACGTTCGCAGACCTATCCGGGTACTAACGTCGAGGGCAGCCATCTTGTGTTGTGGCCGTCACCTTGAACAAAATGGCGGTAAAGTGTGAGCGGTGCTGCCAGCGTGGATGTTATATGCTTGAAACTTCTTTGCACGTCTGAATATGGACACAACGCTTCGAATCTTCAGTTGTTGTGAATGAAAACAGCCTTTAAATTATGGTTAGACTGGCTAGTATTGAATATGTGATAGCTAGTATCTACTTACCTACGATCATTTTAAGGTACTTACCTACATATAGGTAAATGGCAATACGCAATAAAGCCTCCGTATAGATAATTTCAAGGTCTTAAATAACACTAATAAACGAAAGTTGTCCAAGTTCTAGACTCCGTGAAAGTTAGAAAAAAAGAAAAAAGAACAGTAGGTATGTAAGTACCATTCAATTAAATATGGAACTACAAAGATCAATATTAAAAAAAAAAATTAACTAAGCATTTATATGCGGCTGACTGGAAAATAAGTAGGTGTATCTTAAGAAGAAAACTTTTTTATTCTGGATTATATTATTAGAGATGACGCCTAGCAGAAATCTATGAAATGCTTCGACTCCATCGTGGTTTGAAACTATGTATTACCGTTACAAGAACCATTACCACCGTTATTTAAGAAAACATAACATTTAAAAAAATATCTGTTTTAGAAAGTACTGTTCTGGATTAAGTTATTGAAATCTTCATACATAAAATAACGTTAGAACCAAACCTAGGTAGGTACTTTTCTGTCCACCATTTCATTGTTTTAATAAGTAGGTATTATTCATTTTAGATCATGTTGGTGTAAATCAGAAATGTCTATGTATCAGACCTATTTGTACCTATAAATAGGTAAAAGTAGGTATATTTTAAGACGTACTTACATTAACGCAGCTCTAGAACTCGGTCTTTTAATATATTAAAATATTAAAAAACCCTAAATTGTTTAGAAAAATCGAAATCTTAAAAAAATACAGTTTCTGAACCAGTTCCATAAATGTCTAGAAAATATTATAAAGATAAAAACAAACATTATCTTAGATAAGTACTTATAATTTTTTTTATGAAAGCATTTTACACTGCAGCATTATTTTTACAAAACAATCTTATGAAATATGTATTGATATAACTATTGCTATGATTTGGATTGTAAGTATTGTAATACTTAGATTGATTATGCGAAGTTTTGTACGTACTTTGGACTCATTTAGCCTTAGATTTTGTACGTTTCAATTACTGTAAGGTTTTATAATTGTCTACACAGTTGTCTACATTTACAGTGCCTAGAATGAATATGGCACATCGGCGACTTTTTTTTAATAAAATGGCTACTGCCCCTTATGGGGATTTTAAATTAAGAAGGTACAATAAACGGCGACTTGGTTGACACATCACAGACAGCTTGATTCTTGTTGATAAAATATCTAATAGCTGAAACGTCAAAACTCGAAAAATATATTATTTGAAGATAGAAGAAGAGACAATAGAGGTCATCACATAACAAAACTAAGGGCCGATTTCACCAGTGAATATAAACGCGATTAGCTCATTTTAAACTTGGTTTACGTGAAAAACTGAGGTTAAACAGTCATTTTGCTTTCACTAAACTTAGTTTAATAAATCTCGATTAGTAGCATAAGTGGTGAATTCGGCCCTAAATTAATAAAAATGATGATTGAAGAAATGAGGCACTCGACTCAAACAACGATTTTTTACTGTATGAAGACATCGAACTGACAAGAATTTCGCGGTTGAGAGCTCTACATAACCAGAAGTTGGCGATTTTTGATCGACAATCACTCTTTTTTACCAATGCGATGTGCCAACTGAAAAGGCGTTTACTTGTAGCTCGTAAATTACGTTTAGAAAAAAGGTTTATGCAATTTTTATTTATAGCTTTTTTTGACTGTGTTTTCCGATGTGCTACATTCTTGTCTAGGCACTGTACCTAACTATCCAATAAATGGGTTTTATCCATTTCTGTCGTATTTCCAAATAGTGCTTTACCTACTGGTCTAGCTTTCCCATCAAGTCTTCGCTTTATGTATTGTTCGACAATCCTAAGGAATAAATTTATATTTAATACAATTATATGTGGAATTTTATTTACTCGACAACCTGATAAACTTATAACGGTACATGAGTAGGTATTATAAGTACCTACAATATGTAGCTTTTCAATTGGCACGTCTGAACCAACAAAGAGGAGAACTTTGCTCTTACACAATAAACTGTTGTTTTGTATGGCTATTGATTCTATACAAAACTGTAAACAGCTAAAGTAACCCACACTTGCTCCCGACGACGTGCCAACTGAAAAGTTGCGTAGGTATGCTGTAGGTATTGTGATAGAGTACCTATTGTAAGTATTTAATTTTATCAGTTCTGTTAAAGTAGAGATATGACAATTAGAAAACTTTTTTTAACTCTCCATCTGATTTAAGATTTAATCAATAACTTCAGAGAATGTCTCGAAATAAATTATTTTACAACTCTTCTAAAAACTTCTTTAAAATGTTTTTTACATGTGAGATATGTATTCTGAGCTCTAAATGATGTTTATGCGATGAAAGCTCCGTTTCATCAATGAACTCAGACATTGCTCTAAATATAGTGAAGATCACTAACGAATTGCCATCGGATGTGATCAGAAACTTGAGCTACGTGCAGCGCAAGTCAAATATCTGCCCAGAAAAAAACCGCCCAGCTGCAAGAGCCAGGTTGACATGCGTACGCTGCCTCAGCTGAATTAGCCGGCATTGACAGCGTGTTTAGATACCATCGACCCGCTGATTGAAGTGACATCCGCAGGCGCCCGCGCCGCCGCCGACGACGTCGCGAATGTGTGCTCCAGAGGCGTGTGCGAGCGTGACGGGTGCCGATCGTTGTGTTGCGATCTCGATCTCCGCGGGATTGGAATCCTGGATTTTTGGCACCGAAAATAGTCGGGCGGGCGCGCGGTTTGGCCCCGAGGGCGGGCGGCGCGCAGTGCGTGTCGCTCCGCCGTTCGAACAGCCCGCTCGTGAGGTGAGTGAAGCGCCCGCGCACCGCTCGCGCCAGCTTGGATACTCCACGGACCCCGGACCCCCTGGACCTGCTGCGGACGCCGTGCAGTGCTCGTGATACAGTGACTCGTGACGTGGAGTATCCAAGCTGCTGGTGGCTCCAGCGGCTTATTTGGTGATGGCTTTCTGTGCTCGCGAATTCCGCGAACGGATGCTGGCAGTGAATGCGTAACGAGAGTCGGATCGGTGTTATTCGTGAGAAAGTGTCGATTTCGGAAGTGAGATGGAGTGAAAGTCGTTGCGCGCGCTTCGCGTTTTCTATGGATGTGACTCGGGTTTCAGTAATCGGTCGTCCTCGCTGAAAATAGTGGTCGCCCGCGCCGCCCACGCCCCGCGCGCCGCCCGCTCTCCGCGCCCTCCTGTAACCTATTTGCGGCATGCTCGAACATCAGTATTTATTTAGCGAGATGAGGAAACTCGTCTCAATTTTTATTTAGACTGAGACGTGGCCCACATCTCGCGTAATTAGGACGTTGCTACGTGGGACGGTCGCTCTGCGATCGGTTTCCAATTTCAATGGAACCATACTGAATTTTAAATTAACGGCTAGACCTTAATCTGTATTAGTTAATTGTAACTAGTGTGATTAATTGCAATTTTTACAAAAGCATAGTAATTATAGATCGAATTAATTGACAATACACTTTGCATGCTACTATGGAAGTAAGAATAAAATATTGTACTTCGACAAGAGAAGTACATTGTTTAGTCACAAATGTAGGTATGTAACTGAGGTAACTGAGGATGTTGGCACAGCATCAAAGCTGCTACCTGCACCTACTCTGCATTTGACGCGAGACCAACTCATTGAAATATTTAGACCAGAACTAGAAATAATTTCAGACATGTGGACCAGTTTTCATTTCCTGTAGTAGGTACCTACTTATGAATATGATAATCAATCAAACCATTTACAATCATTTGAAAATTTATAGATACCTATGACGTTATGTTTTAGGCGAACAACGGATAACAAAGTAGGTTAAAAAATAGATAAACCCAGTGAATACCACAACCCAAGACAGTTTTCAGTCCTTAGAGTGACCTAAAAACTCTTACATTCAGCTAATACGAACTTGCCCAGCTACTTGTATTGCAATAATTTAAAAAAAACGTGCTACGTCACGTCGTTAAAATTTAAATGCAAAAGACATCAACGCGTGCTCTCTCGGCGAGTCTCTGATTGAACTGATACCGATCGATGGCATTGGTAGTCGATTGAGATGCCGATATAGGTCTCGTTCAAGGTTTACTCTAGTTGCAGATAGATTGTAATTAATAACATGCACTTTATACTGGGATATTAATTAATGAGTCAATGGAATTGATTCTTTTTTCTGTCTAGCTTTTGGTAAAAATGTTTAGTTGTATTGCGTTAAAATTTTTTGTTGTTAAATGAAAATATTTTTATTTAAAAAAAATAAGAAACTATTACGACTCGGTAGAATTTATTTTTACTTTCCACATAATAAGATTACGCATTGAATATTTTAAATATTCAGATCAAGAATTAGTTTTAAAAACGAGTTGCTTTTATCTCATATTGATTAAAATATTTATAATCTTTAAGTAGACTTAGGCTTAGATGTGTATATTTTGCAATATGATAAATAGACATTTTCTTCTAAGTAAAACAAGAAAAAAATCTTGTTTAGATCTTTCGTCTCTCAAGATTCATTCCATCCATTAGTTAACATTATATTTAGCAAACTTTCCAAGCAACAGCTGTTAGCAAATATCTGAAAAGCGGTTTATTTCTGAACAATATGTCAGCGAGAGCGGACTGCCGCCAAAAATACCTCCATCGCGTCATCTCGCGTTATTTTCGCGTAGCTCAAAACACCGGGTTAAATAGTTTCACTTTACTGCAGTTTTACGGCTCCAGGGAAACTGTAATGTTTTTATAAACCATAAAACTCACCCTTTATGGCTGGAACGGACAGTAATGATATCATATTCGCTTGTAGATCGTCTAAAGAAATTTGCGACGTCATCAAGCAAGTAGCGTTTGACACGCGAGCGACGTGCACCTATTGAACAGGTTACATAAATAATATTTATTCTAACATTAACGATAGTTACACTGCAAAAGTTGTATTGTAGCTTATGTTATTAATAAAAGAATATAGATAGTAAACTAAGTATCTATGATAAACGACATCATCTTTTTATTTAATTCTGTGCGTAGCAACGTAGCTATGTAAAACCAAAGTAGCTTCCGTAGCAATAGGTAATTCAGTCTATCAACGCCTATATTCTAAGCTCTGAGAAGAATCTTTTAGATAGGTAAAAATATGAATAATAAGTTATCATGATTTACATCGAATACTAGCTATTGAATTCAAATAAACAGATG
This sequence comes from Peribatodes rhomboidaria, assembly GCA_911728515.1. Taxonomy (NCBI): domain Eukaryota; kingdom Metazoa; phylum Arthropoda; class Insecta; order Lepidoptera; family Geometridae; genus Peribatodes; species Peribatodes rhomboidaria. The sequence continues at coordinate 5,056,534 of OU452181.1, read as the reverse complement.
AAAAATGGTATAAGACCCCACACAGTGTGAACATTGCACTAAATTTTATTGTATTGTAGTGGGTGAAGGAACTACACATGACGTAGGAGTTAGTTAGTTAGTTTTTTCCATAAACATTAACGCCTCTCACATAAATATCAATCAACGAATTAAGAATAGCTCTACCTAGCTCTGCCAACTCTAGCAACGACGTTTGTAATTATCGCAGTTGGCTGCCAGATTAGTTAGACTTAGTAATCATCACAATGATTAATCTTGAGAATGCGTTTGTTTGTGTTACTACGTTAGGTAGGTACTTACATATTATTTACTCTATTTACATACGTAGGTACTTATTTAGAAGATTACTAGAGAAAATATAATTACTTATCTACCTACTAATTATTATTTGAGTTTTAGTCCTTTTTGGCATTTGAACAATCGATTTCTTAGTTTTGCTTGCTATAGACGATCAGCTACAGATATAGAATAGATAATAATCTTACAACTGTCCGAGAGACTTTAATAGTACTTTGGTACTTACCGCTTAGCAACAACCTTCAATAAAACCAAAACAGACCAAAATTAGTCTATCCGTTTGAAAGAAAAATGTATCCTGATAGGTATTTGCTTCTACGACCGGATCCAACTCTACATCAAGTAGGTACATTAATGCCGACGCTACGTCATTCGCTGGAATATAATGTAAACAATCTCCACCACAATCTAGCGATGCTCTCATCGATAACTTGCGAATATGTATTTTGGAAAAGATTGCTAATTTTGTGGAATATGGAATGCAGGTTTGTATATGTTTTCTAAGAACGAAAGATTCAAGGGCGGATAAAAATGTTACAAGACAGCGTTTTAGTAAGTATATTGGCAAATGTAGGCTTTTTATTGCTTTTAGAAAACTCTGAAAAAGTAAAAGTACATAAATACTTAAATCTTACTTCGATACAATTTTTTTATAAATTGAAGTAAAAATAAGCATATCGTTAAAAGTAATAATGTCCAAAATTTGGAGAATGGGAAAAGTGGCCCGTGTTGCTGTTGGTTGGTCTTAATTTTTTTATTAACTTTTTAGGCCACCGTTGTAACTGTGCTGTGACCCAATAAGTTTACAGACAAAAACACCCTCTACCTAACAATAACAAAAAGTACCTATGTCTGTCCGTCTATCTCTCCGTCCGGTTCCTTTACAGGCCGCTTATCTCAACCGATTCTGGTGAAATTTTGTGTTCTGGGTTTTGATTTACACAGCTTTTTGTGTCGATTTAGTCGTGATGTCTTTAATTCACAGAACCACTAGTACACTTATCTCCTAGCAATGACATTGGTGTTCATATTAAACTAGATGCGCCCCGCAGTTTCACCCGCGGTTAAAAAGTATCCTATGTGCTATTCTAGGCTATAATCTATCTCTGTGCCAAATTTCATCCAGATCTGTTCAGCCGTCCTGACGTGAAAGAGTAACAAACATCCATCCATACATACAAACTTTCGCGTTTATAATATTAGTAGGATACCTAGACACAAAAGGAAAGTAGAAAAACTAAAAGTAATCAGCGGACAGGTATCTGAAGCTTTCCTTTCTAACTGTAGTTAGAAATTAGTTACAGACGTCTATGAGACGACTCAACCTCCCAAAAACGATACTAGCTAAACAATATCTATTCCTGGAGCGAACAACATTGAACTGACCCGAAAAGTTGTAATTCAATCAAGTTAATCTCGAAGAAGCGGTAGTGCCCAATAAAACTTGTGGAAACATTCTTATCCACTCTGAATGGAAGTCTGTTAAACAAACTATCCAATATCTTTACAGATTTTCTAAATACATTCATCCATCCACCCATCAGCCATCCACTGCTGGACATAGGCCTCCCCATAGATCTCCAATAAGACCGGTTGGTAGCGGCCTGCGTCCAGGTTTCTAAATACAAACCAAGATAACTTTAAATTGATCTCAATATACTGATAAATTAATTTAAGAAAACTGTCTGGTAAAAAGTTTTTTTTTGCAAAAAACGGTTTTATACAGACACTATCAGTCCTTTTCAGTCCATTGCTATACTTTCCAGGTGCTTTGGGTTTTTGCAAGTTGACCTAAATCCAGCGCTTTAATCTATTTTGTCTTTTGCTTCCCTGCCACTGCACATTGGCTTTGTTTATGATATAATATCAACTGGGGCAAACGCGTCTGAGGGGTAATTGCGTCTTTCGAGAATTACTGAAAAACTCTTCACAAATAAGGCGCCACCTACATCTTTTTTCTATTTTTAGTTGCAATAATCTGTACAAGATGGCGTTACTTGCCTAATTTGTGAAGGGTTTGTCAGTAATTCTCGAAAGACCCAATTGCCCCACCGACGCATTTGCCCCAGTTGACCCTAATTGTCATCACTCTTAGGCGAAAAATCAACACACATATACAGAGCATGCGTGATTTAAGCAGCGTATCTATGTCACTTAGCGACATTACTATGATCATTTTGATCATACATTCCAAACAGATGTAGCATGTCCCAAACAAAGATAGCTGTAAATCTGATTCTAAAATTAATTGGGTCGAAATGTATTTTAGCTTTATGACCCAACGACTTCATTCTGAGACTTGCTATATTATCTCGAACACTGAGACTCGTAGAAAAGTCTTGAGAGTGAAAGTGACCGAGTGAATATCGAATGCGCTAGAACAGGGCTCTGGTTATGCACTCATCTAGCTGGCAGCGCGCCAGGACTCTGTAACTAACGTTTGAGCATGAATAGTTTCATATTGTCTGATGCTTGTTCACACAGCAGCGATGTAGTACAATATAGATTAGTTGATATAAGTAAAAAAACAATTAAAAGGTTATATTTGAAATTACAGGCTTGAACTTAGTGTATTTGGAAATCTTGCGGTAAAAAAGCCATAGTCACCCATAACATGCTTAACACATAACCTTTATTTAATCCAAGTCTAAACAAATCTAACCTACCACCGCAAGGCCAAATTTGTACATGTAGCACATAAAGGTGCGTAAAAATGTAGCTGCAAATCCACTACTCATGAACTAAATGCCGATGTTATAAGGAGAATTCCTAAAGATAGAATTCCAACTTCGATCTATAGAACTTTAATCGTTTAAACTCGCGTTTGTTGTAATTTGTTATTGAAAATTTTGCCGTACTCATCATGCAGTTAATATTTTGACATATACCATTCTGCTGCTATAATTTCGTTGCGGAGGCGTGTGATTGGCGAGACCAAAGGTGGTACCATGGTTATAGAGCTATTGCCGATACGAAATTATTTTTTAGTTCTTTTTACCGATTTATCATTTCTACTTTTTTTGTGTGCGGTGTGAACACCGGCTTACGTTTGTTTTTCATCTCGATTGCGGAGGATGGGTGAAGTTATTGTAACAAATGAAGGGCGGGTGTTGTTTCGTCTGGAATGAATGCGGAATATGTTGTCGGTTTACTCGATGTTTCGGGAGTCACGTATGAGGTATTCAAGTCGCATGTGTTTTTCTACGAAATATACCGATGTGGAGCGTAATTTATTGAAACGTTTAAAGTGGAAGTCTAGAATGTTGATGAAAGTTGAGCAGATAAATCGTTCCGCAATGTGGATTGGCATAAAATTGGTGATCACCTTGGTTGTTTAGTACCTAATTAAATTGGTTGTTAACATTGTAGTACCTACCTAGTTATGCACCATTTTGCAATAAATTTAAAACTCGTTTCAGGCCGTAAGTGGCGTATTTATTCGACCGGACCGTAAAGACAAAACCCCGCCACCATGGACGCGATTAAGAAGAAGATGCAGGCGATGAAGCTGGAGAAGGACAATGCCATGGACAAGGCCGACACCTGTGAACAGCAGGCTAGGGACGCCAACCTCCGCGCCGAGAAGGTACCTTACCTGCTTCCTTATCCTTACAACATTCACCACCGCTCAACAACTCAAAGATATACAACATTCTTGAGTCGTATTTCTCATAACTGAGAGTCTTGAGTGGTCATTAAAGTTGCATTTTAATTTAAACAACTCGTTCTTCGTTCTAGGTGAACGAGGAAGTCCGTGAGCTCCAGAAGAAGCTCACCCAGGTGGAGGAGGATCTGATCCTCAACAAGAACAAGCTCGAGCAGGCCAACAAGGACTTGGAAGAGCGGGAGAAGCAGCTCACCGCCACCGAGGCCGAGGTCGCGGCACAGAACAGGAAGGTGCAGCAGATTGAGGAGGACCTCGAGAAATCCGAGGAGAGGTCCGGCACTGCCCAGCAGAAACTGCTCGAAGCCCAGCAGTCCGCTGACGAGAACAACCGGTCAGTTGCATATCAATTTGTTCTGGAAAAAATGGTAAATCTGGTCGAGCAGCGTGGGTGATCCCACTGTCTGAGATTGGAGAGACCTTTGCCTAGGAGTGGAAGAGCATAGGTTAATGAAAATAATAATAATAATAAAAATCAAGAAATTAAGAAATGAAAGAAACCATATGAAAATTAGGTGTTGATAGTGTAATTTACTCTGGTTGTTCCAGTAAGTAATGTCAAATTTTTATTATTTCAGTATGTGCAAAGTACTGGAGAACAGATCACAGCAAGACGAGGAGCGTATGGACCAGCTCACCAACCAGCTCAAGGAGGCCCGTCTCCTGGCTGAGGACGCCGACGGCAAATCCGACGAGGTTATTATTATGTACCAGATCAAATCGCAATTATTTAATTCCACTTTCAACTTTTTTTGCCACTTTCCGTGGCAAAGACTCACTTCCTTGTAGAAGCGACGGTCCGGCCAATTTTTCTATCAGCTTATGAAAACATGTGAATCTACCTTTTTTAATTCTAAGTAATGAATGTTCAGGTATCACGCAAGCTGGCCTTCGTTGAAGACGAGCTCGAAGTCGCTGAGGACCGTGTCAAGTCTGGAGACGCCAAGATCTCAGAACTTGAGGAGGAATTGAAGGTACGACCTACAAAATGGATTTATCCCGACAAATACTAATAGGTAGTTGGCTGATACAATTTCTTTACATAGAGGTATATCGCTAGACCTTTCCCCGGAAGGGGCTGACAGACGTGTATTACAACACCTCTACTGCGCTAGAAGATTGTCAGTCCCAAATGTAACAGGGGGCAAGCCTATAGCCATACACAAGGCTATCTAGCAGATGACATTAAAATACGCTTTTGAAATTCTGAAACACTCCGTCGCAGTAGAATCTCAGCTATGGTAAATACTATGAAATAAGATAATACATATCTAGCATAACTTTAGTGCAGCAATCATTAAAAAAAATTGAAAATTCATGACGTATTTCAGAAACTCATAATCGTTCCACCTCCAGGTCGTAGGTAACTCCCTCAAATCCCTGGAAGTATCAGAAGAGAAGGCGAACCAGCGCGTTGAAGAGTTCAAAAAGCAGTTGAAAACCCTCACCACCAAACTGAAGGAGGCGGAAGCACGCGCCGAATTCGCTGAGAAGACTGTCAAGAAACTGCAGAAGGAGGTCGACAGGCTCGAAGGTATTGTACCGAAGACTATAATAACATTAAATACACACCCCTTACTAATAAGCCTTGCATAGACTCGGAATAGTTATGTATTGTTTAGTCTTCTTTCTATCTTTTAAGTTTATAACTGGATCAAAAAAAAAAACAACACTTTGTAACTATTTTGAGACTAAAACAGCGTTTATTATTAATGGGGTTAATATTTACTTAAAAGAAAGTGGAATGATACCACAAAAAATGCACTCGTCAATAAAATCAAACTTTACTGGTTCTTAAATTAAACTTTAAAAAATTACTGAAATGATGAATTTAACGATGGTTGAAGATTTTGGTCAGTTTTGGCACTTGACCAAAACTATTTAAAGATTTTACGATGTAATTCAATGTTAATGTACGACACGATTGGTGTTCTAAAGCATTTTTGAACCTTCGTTAAATTCGAAACTTTAACTGAACTAAATTTTAATCAACGATAACAGAATCTTCTAAACACTTCTAACAGAAAGAGAATTCTATGACTTCTCTCTACCAAGCTTTTTAATCAAACTCGAAACTTCCAAACAGGCTTCAGGACAATTGTCGTCGGTACTTATTATCTCATGGCAACGTTTTACAGACGCATTATTCAACGAGAAGGAGAAATACAAGGCGATATGCGATGACTTGGACGGCACTTTCGCTGAGCTGACAGGATACTAACCAACCTTAGCAGCACTTAGTTTAAGACAATACCGTCCGTGTCTCACTCTCCATAAAGTCCATTTTTTGTTTATACGACCCGTCAGCATACGCCCTGCACACGATCCTGTCGAAAAAGTCCACTGTTACTGTAATATATGATCATATCCTGTTGTTTTCATTGCCCATGTCCAAAAGTTAGAAACGGTCACTGGTGACCGCGACTGCTTCACATACCCGACCGAACATTATGTCGCCCTGTACTTCGTTAACGCATTCTAACCCTAATTTATATTAATTGGATCGTCACTAATAAGTTGTAGACACTAAGTATGGTATTCGTAGAGCTGAGAAAACTTAATCAGTCAATTAATCCCTCAACTCATCGAAACAAGCAGTATGCAAACTGTACGACTGATTAGTTTTGTCAGGGCTGCGGACGTCAATGTATCTGGCTGACGATCCTTTAGAACTATTAGCCTAAGACCTGCTTTCTGTGTTGTGAATAACAAGTCTATGCTTTGCTGCTACCGTGGCGGACCAATGCTTTCAAGGTACTATTTATTCTTTTAATAATTCACTTTCCAATTAAGAATTTTAAAGCAAATGCTTGCGCAATAAAGTAAACTGACAAGTTTGATAAAAGTAACTATCCAAAGTAACTCTCTTCATCTCATTCCAATAAATAACAAAATTAAGTAGTTAGAATACATTCCCTGCAAAAGTAAACAAAGTAGATAACCATTTCGAAAATAAGATACTTATTTTGGACTTGATTGCTCTTTATTTTCTTTCCTCCTCTTTTGGACCCTACGAGGTAGGTACTTAATCTTTCTATCTTTCCCATTTTTAAACTTTTCATTCAACGTCTTTAATTTAATACTTAAAAGAAAAATGAAAATTAAATCGTCGTATCTGACAAAAATGTTTCTTTAGATGATGACTTCGTTGAAGCTAGATGTCAATTAACATTGTTCTGGAATGTTCGCAGACGAGCTCGGCATCAACAAGGACAGATACAAGAGCTTGGCCGACGAGATGGACTCCACGTTCGCCGAGCTGGCTGGCTACTAGACCCGCACTCCACCAACATTCACACATCCACACTACACACACACGTTCCTACACTCACGCAGCCCGCCTGCCACCGACACAACAACACTACACACAAGCAAATACGTCTGTACACGTGATGTAATATTTATTAATATTATGTAAATTTATTTACGATTTTCAATAAAAATTAATTTATAACATGTTATGGCAATCATTTACAATGAAGACCTATGATTTTCTCTGTAACCCAATTAATTACCTAATTCCTGGTCAGTGGCTTTCTCATGATTGATTTGTGAAATCCTATCAAATAATCTTTCTAAGTACCTATGTAGAAACCAGAGGTAGAGCCCCAGTCCGCTATGACTAAAGTAAAATAAAACAAAGTAAGTTATGTCACGGCGAAATTAGAGGAAATACTTCTTAGTTAAATCAGACATCCCAACCAACCTGTTAAATGATTAATATTTGAGTAAACACAGTTAAGGAAACAATACATGACGTAAAACCCATTACCCAAATTGTTACTTCCCCTAATTTCCATTAAGGGTAGATCAACATCAAATTAGTCATCGGAAAATTGAGGCGACGTCATTTTAGCAAAACCGGAAGCGCGTCGTTACCCCGGCTGTCAAATGACGTTCTTCCGGGGAATATGGCGACGGATTCCGCATGCGCGGACAAGGAGGGCGAACGCATGCGCGACTACCCTTGCCTCAATCAATAGTGCAATGTATTGTAAGGTAGAATGACTAAAACAGCCTGTTGGGCTCGCGACGTTTTCTCCTAATTTCGTATAATTTGTGAGATATTTCCCTGTGAAGAGTGAAGTAATTCGCCAAAGTGTCGGTGGTCAGCAGCGTCCTTCCCGGTGCCATCAGCATGAAGATTAGAGCCCCGGCCGATGGGCCCGACATAGCGCCGCTCGACTCATGTATGTACAACAACATTTTATCCGTGATGGACCCCAATTACGCACAATTTGGAACGAAATTAAAATGGTTATTTTTTCGTTTAGGGCCGATATTGATAAGTCATTGCTCAGTTTTCTACCGGAGACACATTGTCTTCTATAGAAAACTGAGCAATGACATAGTAATTTTAACAGATTTCACAATTTTCATGTTTTTTTTTTGAGTCTGCATTACGAGTAGAACAGTAAAAGCTAAAGTAGTTTTCTAGAATCTATGAACTACTATTATATAATAAACACAGGAAAAATAAGTTTTGAGATCTAAATGAAAGGTTTACTTACAAGCGGTAGGTCGTTTTCACAGCAAAATATTCCGATATGACATTTACTATACATTTTCTCTTTATTAAGATTTGATCAAAACTGCTACGTTCTGGTGGTTTTATTTCGAGCTTGTGATAGATACTCATATTTATTTATATTTCGTGTACCTACATACTTACTCATCCATAATTAGACTGATGGCTGATGAAAAACGTAAAGCTATTGACTCATTACTTTTTACCAAGACAATTTACTCTTCCTATATCGAGGATGCCATGGAACCCAAACAAAGACACGGACAGCTGCTAACATTTAGAGGCAGAACAGACATTTCAATTCATAATCCAGACATGTGTCGGAAATCGAACAAGGAACTCCCTATTCATAAGGCAGACGCGCTACCATTTAGTCATACATTCTAAATCATCGAAAAGACAATTCGCAGATGAATTTTAAGCGTCCATTTTTACAGATTAAAGACTTGGTAAAAAGTAAATATTTTTAAGGATAGATATTTTGACAACAATCATAAATGTCAGAATAACACAAATTGGCATTTACAGCTTATCTTCGCCGATAAAAAAGCTGAGCCACTCGAGATAATCACCGAACACGGGCAAACGATCTCGTTAGACGATTGTTTTAGCTCCAATAAAAATGTAGCTATGAATTTTACTTATTTTCAAATATTTTCAGGTAAATGATAGACTAGTTGTTACCCTTGAGGATGTTCGCGTTTACTTATAAAATAGTATTCCTCGTGACGGTGCTTATGATAAAATTTCACCAAGATCCATTCAGCCATTTCGCCGTGAAAAGCCTACAAACAGACAGACAGACTTTCGGGTTAAAGAAATTTATTTCTCGACAAGAAATTAACATAAATTTCACTTATGCGAGAACTTAACTAACGTACATTAATTCGACATTTTATGTATGATATTTAACGTACATTGATTCGACAGACTTTCGATTTTATACTATTAGTATCGGTTATAACGTAAAGTGACGAGGACGTTGCTAACCATTTGCGTATACCTATTTTACACGTGGATCATTAACTTTAAGTTAGTTTTGTTACCTATAATGTTATATTTGTGTTTAGTTCGCCTTATATTGTTGTGAAATAAATAACAATTAATTAAGTTTATTTAGTTACGACCGGACCGGACCAATAACCAACCAACTGGACGCTACATAATTATGTCTTAAGTTATTATTAAAATTAGATTTTAAAATTAACTTTATTTTGAAACTACGTATCTGCGCTTCGCAGTTATACTCTCGCGGACGTACAGTAACCCAAGATAATGAAAGTATGAAAATTAGAAAATAAGAAAGTAATCTAAAAGTAGTGTCCTGGATAGTGTAATGGAACTGTCCGTCCATAAATCCATATAAATTTTTTTTTTTTTTTTTTTTTTACGTACAATAGGTCGGCGTTTGACCACCAACTCGCCTGATGTTAAGCGACGTTGTGGTCTAAGATGGAGCACGACAACCTATAAGGTACTTATTCACTCATGTTCACTCAAATCATGTTGATCAGTTGCTTTAGTGCTATGAGATTGCCAATTTCGTTACAAACGTATCCAGTATGGACATGATTAATACGTATTTACTGAAAAATACTTTAAACTTGAATAGTTTCTTACCAAACATATTTTTTTAATTCCTTGTAGAACTTCTTTTAAAAGCCTACGAGAAATATTTGCGTCGTAGCGCCTACGAGCTACGGAGCGTAGAAATCGCCTACACGAGGTAGCATACTCGTACCTTTTTGCACATAAATATTTGTACGAATTATAATACTTTACAAAAAGTAACAAAGGAGACCTTTGTTATATAGTTTCATGTTTCATTTGGCAAGCTCAAAGGAAAATAAATAATAAGGAATTAACATGACCACTTTGTTTCCATTTAACAAAGAACTTTCTAGATACGAACCTAATGGTTTATTTTTATAGGTAATTTCTATTATTGAACCGAAGTTGAACAAAGCATTTAGGTATTTTGTTTGAAAAAATACAAGGCTACTTAAGTTATCGTCAAGATTAATTACCGTTCCAGCTTAAAACTGATAAATCCTTAAATAAATAAAGAAATATATGTAGGTTGATGAAGTACACGTTGGATTTAATGAAACTAGTCGATTTACATCGTACGAGCAGGAGATAAGTCCAAGACATAGTTTCGATCCCAAGTGGGCAGCGGGGGACGACAGCTGCGGGCCTAAAATGCCGATTCTGACAACGATTATTATTTATAACTAACTAGCTGCGCCCCGCAGTTTCACCCGCGGTCCCACAGGAACCGTTAATTTTTTCGGGACAAAAGGTACCCTATGTCCTTTTCTGTTCCTCAGACAACGTGTATGCAAAATTTCAAGACGATCGGTTGAGTAGTTGAGACGTGAAAGCATTACAAACCAACAAACTCACTTTCGTATTTTTAATATTTTAAGGAAAACAATTAGTAAATTATAACGAATTCTGATTTACACACATTTTAATTAGTTATTGGATTTATTTATTGCTAAACATACAAATAAACAGCGAAAAAAATCGTAATAGTTGTACGTTGTGCATCGTAAAAGCGACTGTTTTCTTTTTTTTTCTTACCTACCAGCGACGTAGCGCGATCAGTTCCACTGATCCGATCTGACAATGCGATCTAAACGCATGAGTTATCTGTATTATTGGGATGCGTTGCGATTTACTGCGCGCAACGGGAAGGCATACAGGGCCCGCCCTTGGTTATAGAGATAGCTGCGTTTAAATCGCGTCGTCAGAACAGATCATGCTCGGTGGGTAAAGGCCTTTAGACCCGCTGGTCACGGGCCGGGGCACGTGACCGACCGAGTTCAGCAGGTTTCCAGGCCGTATCTCAGCCGCACGAGGCTTAACAACCGACTTACACAACTTTGTCATTTAGCCCGACTTGTCCACTTGTCTCTCAGAGCGGTAATAGGGTACAACGAACATGTAGGGCATGTTTCTGGATTGATTGCTTGATAAGGAATGAAAAAATTGTAATGTTATCGACTGAAACGTGTAGGCATGATATTAATTGCGGTGTTTTCACTGGCCTTGGCGCAGGCTTTCAGGTTGCCCAAAAATTACAGCTAATCGACTGCATCAGTGACTCAGCTGGTAGTAAACCTGCCTTCTGAGTAGACCGTGAGTTCGATTCCCATCTAGGGCAAACATTCATAGGATGAACATTTGTGTTTGTTCTATAGATGTCTAAATTATTGTATAACACCTTATACAATAATTTAGTACGTAATAATACGAGTATCTATTAAAAATATAAACATTTAAGAGTCCGGCGACTACTTTAGAGTAACTTCGCATTAGCTTAAGGTATTCCATAGCCATTTCGTCTAGAAGAAGACTATGAGAGAAGAGAGCAAGTAATGATACTGACGAGCCTCTAAAGTTACCTACAGAGTGACAAAGTACAATTTCAGTTTTTATTATGACTTTTGCACTTCTTTAATCATTCTTAAATAACTAAAAATATGCAAAATTTAATAAATCAGTCAAAAGTGGCCCCTTAAAAATGCGGATATTTTTCATAGCTCTATTTTCTCTTGAGGACGTTTATTTAAAAAAAAAACAAGAACATAGGGGCGGAAATTTAGTTCATTTAATTGTACCTGCTAAATTTCATCAAAATTTGACAAATGGTTTCCAAGAAATTTGACAAGCGCATTTGTATGGAAATTTCAGAGCGTCGCGGGACTCTTAAATACATGTATTATATATCAGTCTATGGTAGCCAAAGTACAAATTTTGTAATAACAGTCAGACAGTCTCTAAAGTTTCGTTTTCAATGGAACATTTCCCATTCCTAAAGTACTAATAAAACACTTGTAAAAAACCGAACATCAGTCCCCATCCCTTCAATACCAGTAATGCTCGTACCCATTACTTTCCGATGTCACGAATGATGCTGAACGACATTACCAATTCAAGTTCGATTTAACATCAAAATTCATGTATTCCGTACACTTTATTGGCTTTGTCAGGACGACGTTGGAGGACATAGAGCGATTCTTTATTTTTATTTATTCTACTTCGTGCTTGCCAGAAAAAGGATAAGAAGGTAATGATTAAGACCGCCATTTAAAAAAAAACAATTAGTCCTCGTGGTTCTCATCAATTAGTTCAATCAAGTTGGTCCATGATGTATATACAGTACCCTTAGTATGGACTAGCTGCGCACCGAGATTCGTCCGCGGTCCAACAGGAACCGTTATTTTTTTCGGAATGAAAGGTCAGGGGTGACAACATATCGTCACGCCTTTCCCTCGAAGAGGCTGGCAGAGGTGTACACCACTCACACTTTGCCGGACGATATTCAGTCCCAAGGTGACAAGAGGCGAGTCTGTCGCCGTACACCAGGCTCCAGTTATGTAGCAGATGACAAATACGTGTATGCAAAATTACATGATTGTCGGTTGAGTAGTTAGAACGTGAAAACGTAACAATCAAACAAATAAATAAGCGAACAAAGTCACTTTCACAGTTATAATATTATTTATTAGGAAGGATGTTCGTTTGTGATAGACATAGAGTGGGAGCAGGAGCGCGCATAGTGCAAGTAGGTTAGCAAATAAGATAGCGTGAGATTAGTATCACGATAAAATTTACATAATTGAAGTGCAGATCATGGATGTGGGTTAATCTAGCCAATATTCCAATGGCTGAACCGATGTCTGATTAGCGTAAGGTAGAGCGCTACCGTGTTTCGGATGACACATTAAACTCTAGTTTCTCGTTATTTGTTTTAATGTAAGGTGTGTCATAGACTATCCTATAGGACGGTTTCAAATAAGAGGGAACAGCCACTGGCTCGTTTGCTACTTTCGTAGCGAATTTTACTTACAATAAATAATTTTCTTCACATTTTGTCACTACAATTCGATTCAAAGATAAATCAGCTTAAGACAAAGTTTCTTTAGGATTATCCTACAGCTTGTTACAAGGACAAATATTTTCGTTCCTTTCTACAAAATAATAGAAGCCAACATCGTGTTCGTAGAGGCTATGGACCTCTAAAGCGGATTAATTTCGCCAACTCAACTTCGCTCAGAGGTTTCCAAATAAAATTTTGGAAGGCATGCTATTTTTTTATGATAATGATATTAATGTCCATATTAGATGTGAATTCTCTTTGAGGATTGCTGACGGTAGGGTTACGTAAAAATAACAAGGTGGATCCGAGCGCTCTTTATGCCTGACTGCTCGGAAATGGGGAAATGTTGTTGGGTGTGCTCTAATATTCTAATAGACCTTCAGTCCATAAACGACTTGACTGATTTCGGGTTTTGGCTAAATGGCACGACTGTAGATATTTAGATGAACAAAATTTTAGATTTTTTTTTTTCAGAATCATCATTATAGCTATTTTTTTTTTGCGAACTGTCTCCAATTAGGCTATCATCGCTTATACACCAACAAATAGCTAGAGATCTATACAAATAAAATCGAATATACACAAGACAATGAAATATCCCATAATCTGGCTATTAATCAAAAAATTTTTAACATGAATTTCACACTACAGAAGAACAAACTTTCCACTATATAAAATAAGAAGCTGCACCCCGCGGGTTCACCCGCGGTTGAAAAGTACCTACCCTACTTGTATGTGCTATTTTAGACTATAATCTATCTTTGTGCCAAATGTCATCCAGATCTGTTCAGTCGTTCTGGCGTGAAAGAGTAACAAACTTCCATCCATCCATCCATTCTTACAAACTTACGCGTTTATAATATTAGTAGGATAAAACGGTCGCGCCTACATTACACCCTCATCCGGGCCCCGGATTATGGCGGCAGACAGCGTGGTTTACCATAATATGGTTTGCTATTTTCGGCGACGACATCCCGCGAGGATCCTGTATTGAGAGTTGAGGCGATAAGTACCCATTATTATATAGGAAGATGGATATAGAGTAGGTACAATAGCTATAATGAAAACGTGGAAGGTCTAATGCCAATAGCCTTCTTATAATTCTGTAGCCTTCTTGCTGCTTAGGAAACGATACGATTAATTAATTAATTGATATTCCTCTTGAACCTATATGTCCACCTGATTGCCCCGCAGAGCAAACAATCCCATATTGGGATAGTGATGAGGTAGATGTGAATGTGAATCGCATTTCGCACAATAATCGAGCGTTAACTAGAGAAGCGTCTATCCTTTAACTTTGACAAAAATGGTTTGTCCGGATTAGTAGGTCCGAATTGTGTCCAGATTTTCGACCGGATCTCTGTTTTCCTCTACAGGTCTTTTTTCAAAAACAATAATATCTGCGCCATTTTGAAAAAAAAAACAAAAAGTGACTCGACAAACCGGTTGACAAATGCGACCTGTATAGGAGGAAAGATGTAGTCTGCGAGGTTTCCAGCTCACAGAGCCACTAGTTAATAATATTATAAATGTTCGTCCCTGTCTGTTTGTCTGTAATGTTGCCTTTCAACTAAGTTTTTTGTCTTTAATGTTGCCTTTCAATTAAGCTCAAAGTCAAATTTTTATCAAAACGATTAACATAAAATGTGATAAAAGTTTCACGTTTTACGACAAAATACAACAAAACACTATTACCAGTAAATTAGAAAGATAAATAACCTTCCCAAGCTTAGTGCTAAGTTTAAGTGAAAATTAGTAATACAATTTGTACTAAGGATTCAACTGCTGGAGAGAGTTGAAACAATTTCTATTACGTTAATGTGATTAATATATTAACAACCCGTTCCTCGAGCAAGTTTCCAATAGCTTTGTGAAGAGCACGAGTACATTGTTAGAGAACGGGTGGATTTGTAAGCCACGAGAAATAGGTCGACTCATTAGATTTTGATGAAAACACTCAAGTTTCAATACTTGGTTAACGATTGTTCTGGTTTCATTATCGATTACTTACTTGGTTATACTAAACTTATGAATACAATGATTGCGAGCAATATAGTGTGACCTATTGATGACGTCACAGTTCCGGTAGAATTGAGTGGGTACACATATTACTATGTACTTAAATGTTTACCTAACAGTAGCCTAAGTTACACAAGAGAGGTAGGTAGAATGCGAGCGGCAATTTCTTGCTAAGCAATAATGTTTCGCCTAGTGTTAACAAATTGTTTGACTTTTGCCTCTCGAAAGCAATTTTCGCGACCATTTTTACAGAAACCTTAACTGTAAATTTGGTTGATTAGATTTTATTGCTGCTAGTTTTCATCACAATGTAAATAATTACAGGAGAAAATCGCGTGGAGAGTATGTATTCGCATACGATAATCGCTTACAAATTTTCTCTGCTCCCCTTCACGAAACTCGTCGTGAAACTTAGGCTTAAGGTCAGCAAAATGGTTGCATTCTATAATTTCAATTTTCCACTTCGCATGGTCAATTTGCATATTTAGCAAGACCAATCACAAATATAATAAAGGCGAAAGTTTGTTAGTGTGTTTGTTACACCTTCACGCTCAAACGGATGGACGGATTTTAATAAAATTTGGTATGGAGGTAGCTTATACCCTGGATTGATACGCGTGCTACTTTCTAACCGCGGGTAAAACAGCAGGGCGCAGCTAGTACTTTCATAATATCTACCTACGAAATTATTTTTATAAGAAGACTAAAATATTCTGATTCATCAAAGTAAGTGGCTACTATTTTAAATATCAGTACATTTTCCTAGAAGATATTATTATGTGCCCCTCACAGAAATCTATTTTGATAACAAATACCTGTCTATTATTTTTTTCTTCCATTTTGCTGTGGGGATCAGCTGCTGAAGTAGAGGCCATTTTTATTTTGCAAAAGCGAACGGTCCGCGCTATATGTCTACGGAATGGGTCCCCGCGAATCATTGAGAGATTTATTTAAAGAAATAAATATATTAACTTTACCTTCTTTGTATATCTTTGAAAATATTATGCACGTTCGCAAAAATCTACATAAATTTAAATTGAACAGTGACTATCACAATTATAACACTAGAAATAAGGAAAGGATAGCTGTACCGAGATTTAGACTGACTAAGTCAAATAAGTCATTTTTAGGCAACTGCGTTCGTTTTTACAATAAAATCCCGAAAAATATAACAGGGCTCACTGAGGGAAAATTCAAATCACATGTAAAAACTACATTAATGAAAAGAGGGTATTATAAGGTTAAGAATTATTTAGAAGATAAAGATGTCTGGAGCCTTCCACTTCCGCCAAGTAGCCACTAGTATTTATAGATATTGTGAAGTATAGATATACTACCTACTTGAATAGTGTAAAACCTTCTCATTCAAGTATGACTCTGTCAAGTTGGACATGTCTATTAAAACAGAACTTCTTTAAAATAGCTTATCCTACAAAGACACATTGTAATGTATTCCCATGAACGTAGAAAAAAAGTCGGACGGAGCTTCATCTTTGTCAAAACTGTGCTACCCAAAGTCAGCCAGCTCCTTGTACTTACAGGCCGACGCACACATTCACAGATATCTTTAGTCATTTGAGCGTAACGTCTACACTGACAACACTTCTATGCGGGGAAAACAATTTTACAAAACAGCGTGTCTTGTGCGGTAAAATGGTGTAAAAACCGTAGTGATCGCAAGAATAAAAATCATGGAATCACGTTTCATAGGTAAATCAATTATTCAATGACTTATTCCCGAATTTTATACATTTTCATTCACCAGAAAATAATAATTCATTAAATCATTACAGCGTTCCGGGAGTTGACACTCGCTACATCACTCCTCATCGTCTCTTTCGGCCTTGTCGTGAATGACTTATTTCGGTCTTGCTCTTATGCATTGATTGACGTTACCTAGTTGACCATTTTTGTTTTGGAACGCTCTACACCTGGCAGACAGGCCAGTGTCAAGACCAGTGTTACCAATGTTCACATATGGAAATTTCCCTAAACACGGTAAAGTGTTTTTTTACGAAAATCAATTTATTAAAGTTACAAAGTATTTTCTTTTTACAAGATTTCCTAAAAAAACGAATCATGGAGAAATGACTGGATCCAAATAATTAGACGATGTAACGATCAAAATAGTTGGATCCCAAACCAATACAGTGTCATTTGCAGTATACATTTTAAAGCTAATGACTTATATACAACTAAAGGAGGATACGGCGTGTTGTTACATAATACATATGCAGTCCCTCTAAAAGTAAATTTTGCAACTTTGAAACTTTTCCACATCTAAAATTTAGCTCACTAAAACTTTTTGAAACGATAATAGCCTAGTTGGACTAGGCTCTCCTCTCGAGCAAGACGGAGCGGGTTCGATACCGCTTAAGGCACGAATCAATCTGCTAATTGTGTGAACTGTGAACACATGTGGGTATTTAAAAACATTATTATAAACAAACATATTTACATATTTATTTATAAACATACTAACATTACATAACCATATCGTCACGCCTTTCCCCCGAAGGAGCTGGTAGAGATGTAATACAATACCCACACTTCGCCGGATCATATTCAGTTCCAAATATGCCAGGAGGCGAGCCTGTTGCCATAGACCGTGCTCCAGAGAAATATTAACAGATGAAATTAAATATGCATAGAAATGTTTACAAATGAACAAATTGGTGCGTGCCTTTGGCTGGGATCGGATCCGCTCCCTCTGCTTGATAGCCGATTCTTCTCCCATTAAAAATGGTAAATTTGGTTAACATGGCCACCCGAAATTCACTCACATTTAGAAAGTCACCGCCATGACAGAATTCAGTTCTGTCTTAGCTGAAGTTCCGTCCGACTTTTTTTCTACGTCCATGTGTATTCCATTAATATATTTTAAAACTGCCTCAACTTTCTATTTCTTTATATGGTAGCAGAGCGTGAAAATATGGTAATATTGTTAACATTCATAACATTATAATTTTCAAAAATGTCGACATCAAAAATCGACCCTCTTACGAGAGAAAATTATGACACATGGGTTATACAAGCTGAGGCCATTTTGATAAAACAAAAACTATGGAAATACATCGAATCTTCCAAAAACGCAGAAACTGCAGCTGATAAAGAAGGAGACAGACTAGCAAGATCAGAATTAATACTGATAATCGCTCCTTCTGAGCTCAAACAAATTAAAAACTGCAAAACTGCAAAAGAATTGTGGGATAAACTGAAAGAAAGTTACGCCAGTAAGGGACCTGCGCGAAAGGCGTCCCTACTAAAGCAGCTCATACTGACTAGACTAGATGGAAAAGATATACGAAGTCACCTAGATAAGTTTATGGATACTGTAGATAAACTGGCAGACATGGACGTACTGATAAACGACGATCTACTAACGATCATGATGTTATACAGTCTATCAGTAGAATACGACAACTTTAGGGTCGCTATTGAGTCGCGAGATACTCTTCCGAAGCCAGACGAGCTGAAAATTAAAATAATTGAAGAGGCTGAAGCACGACATAGCCAGAATTTTATGAAAACCGAACCTAAAGAAGTACTTGAAGCATTTGAAGAAGCTTTATATGCATCTTGCAAGATATGTAAACAAACAGGGGATATCTTTAAACGCAAGAATCACAAAATATGCACACACTGTTGGAGGAAAAATAAAGAAAAATCTAGCAAAGATAAAAATGACAGAAGCAAGAATAATTTTGCTACGCAATGTCTCCTCACACAAAACAAGAATCCTGTGGACAACAGATGGGTTTTGGACAGTGGCTGCACGTCCTAAAGAAATACTTGAAGCATTTGAAGAAGCTTTATATGCATCTTGCAAGATATGTAAACAAACAGGGGATATCTTTAAACGCAAGAATCACAAAATATGCACACACTGTTGGAGGAAAAATAAAGAAAAATCTAGCAAAGATAAAAATGACAGAAGCAAGAATAATTTTGCTACGCAATGTCTCCTCACACAAAACAAGAATCCTGTGGACAACAGATGGGTTTTGGACAGTGGCTGCACGTGTTCCTCGTGTTGACTTACCAACAAAATTTATTCAAGACCATTAAGAGTACATCCAGAAAACTGAACTTCGCGACAGAAGATCATATAGCCGACATCAAAGGAACAGGTACAGTCTCATTCACAACAAAATATGGTGATGGCACAGCACTTACACATCTCCGAGACACACTGTATGTACCTAGTCTTTCCATTAATTTATTGTCAGTTGGCAAGATGACAGATGCCGGCTGCTCTGTTCTTTTCACTAAAGAAAAAGCTGTGGTGAACAATGCAAGAGCTGGAATAACACTAACCGCATATAAACATGACGATGGTCTGTATTATATCAAGCCCAAACATGATCACAACAACCTGGCCAATGATAATGTTGATACGACTCCAAAAATCACTAAAAAGGGGCAGTCAACAAACATCCATGATTGGCATAGAAAACTTGGTCACATGAACGCTAAAGATATGAAGTTAGCACTCAAAAACGAGAAGTTAATTGGATTGAACTTTGATTCGTCAGAAACTTTACCGGAATGTGAAGCCTGCATTCAAGCGAAAATACACCGTGTACCCGCCCCCACTGAGAAAACGACTCAAAGAACAACAAAATGCCTCGAAATAGTTCACAGTGACGTTTGTGGTCCAATTAGAACACCCACAGTAGGCGGAAATAAGTACTTCGTGACTTTTATTGACGACTACAGTCGATACTGTCGTGTTTTCACGATGAAAAACAAGAACGAAGTCTTAGAGAAATTTAAAGAGTTCAAAGAGTCTGCGGAGACGTACACAGGCAATAAAATAACGTTTTTGCAATCAGATAATGGTTCAGAATTTGTGAACAAGGAGTTTGACGCATACTTAAAACGTTGTGGGATACTGCGTAGACTTACCGCACCCTACACACCAAATCAGAACGGAATTGCTGAACGCAAGAACCGCACACTGGTTGAAAAAGCTAGAGCAATGATGATCGAAGCACGAACACCATTAAAATTCTGGGGCGAGGCAATTTTTACTGCTAATTACCTTTCGAACAGGAGTATAAATAATGCTATCCAGAACGAAACGCCTTTCGAACGATGGGTTGGGAGAAAACCGTGCATTAATCATCTGTGCGTATTTGGCTCTAAGACATATGTTTTGATAAAAGAAAAAAAATCTCACAAATTTGCGCCAAAGGCGATACCAGGAATGTTTGTTGGTTATTCTGAAACCTCTAAAGCGTTCAGAATCTTCATACCATCGAAAAACGGTATTATGATTTCGAAAGATGTTAGAGTTATGAAAACAATGTTCTACGATGAACATAACAAAGATGGACTCTCTAACTTGTTTGGTGATGAAGAGTTACCACACGAACAACCTAAACAAACATCGCAACAAACACCACACAAGCAAGTGGTTGTTACAGCGACGCAGACCATGCAGGAGACCAGAGTTCCGGAAAATCAACATCTGGAATTGTGTGCATGCTCTCTAGAGCTGCTATTAGCTGGAGAAGCCAAAAGCAAGCAACAGTTTCGATCTCTTCAACTGAAGCAGAAATTGTGGCAGCCAGGAATGCGTAATCAATGGAGACAAAACTGTGAAACAAGTTTCCGGGGAGCTGCAATTGGCCGACATGCTGACGAAACCGCTGTTTGGTCCTAGACAGCAAGAATTAAGTTCAAGAATGGGACTAAAGAATTTATCCTTAAATTCTTAAAAATGTCCGAGAATGTGAAGTATAGATATACTACCTACTTGAATAGTGTAAAACCTTCTCATTCAAGTATGACTCTGTCAAGTTGGACATGTCTATTAAAACAGAACTTCTTTAAAATAGCTTATCCTACAAAGACACATTGTAATGTATTCCATTAATATATTTTAAAACTGCCTCAACTTTCTATTTCTTTATAGATTTGTAGTTAGGCTAGTTGTAAGCCAAAATTTGTGAGACTGTAATTTATTTATTATTTGAAAAAATAATGCCCCTCAGTTTCTTGCCTGTTCTTCTGAGTAGAGGCTCTTTATCCGAACAAGGCGGTCGAGTCTATTTAAATAACTTTGACGTTCATAGGTGTATCTTTGTTACCTAAATTGAATAAAAACATTTTGACTTTGACTTTGACTTTCCATCAAGTTAAAAGCGATGACGCAACAGCGGAAAGCTTCAAGAAAATAATTGAACAGAGGTACTTAGGAAAGATTGAACGGCGTAAACGATATTTTACCCAAGATATTTTCCTTCATCAAATAAAAGGCTAAATTACATTTTCGATGAATTCATACTCTCTTATTTATTTCTAATGTAATAAAAGGGTCTTAAGTAAATACACGAGCGTCGACGGTACACAGTGAGCAATGAAAAATATTGCTCGGGTCGCTTGCGGTCATCAACATGTAATAAGTTAGCGTAAAAGCTTCAGTTTTTTATGGGTTTTGCTGCCGAGTTGTTGCTATAAAAAGCTAACTACATACCTATCTACGATTTGCAACAACAAAGAGATTCAACGTATCAACAATGTTTAAGTTAGACAGCATTTAAAAGTCAAACGAGTGTTTTCAAATTCAAAAAAGTTCTTAGGTTTAGTTACGGACTTATAAAAAACTACCTATATTACTAGTACTATCTGTATTCTGTGTACGAGTTATAGAAGTAGTAAAGCCTTTTGTGCTGTCTGATGTTACTTGATCATTGAACACGAATTATTAATGTTTTAATGCGTGAAATTTGATTAGAAAAATTATAATAAACATGGATGTGATAATTTTGAGATCCCACCGGCAAAGGTTTGCTAACTGGTCACAGGGTGCTGGAGACCGGCTCTGTCAATTTTGGGGCCGTTACAAGTTCTCTTTTAGGCAGTTATTGATGTTGTTACAACCGTTTCCATTAACTGTTAATATTAAAAGTAGCCAACGTGTTAATCCAGGATAAGGCTAAGCTACCTCCATACCGAATTTCAAACCAACCAATTGAAGAGTTTTAGCGTGACGAAGTAACAAACGTAGATACAAACACTCATCCCCTTACTAATAAACGTTTGAATAGTCTCGGAATAGTTTTACAGTGTTTTAGCAAAGTCGAATTAGCTCAAGAAAGGGACAAACCCGGAAATTATTCTAAACGGCAATATTCCTTCGGACTGCTCACTGGCAGTCTAAATTTTGTGTTGCGTTGTAATCGATCCGTTACGTCATCAGCCATTCATTTTGTCTTTTTAGTTTCCTTTAAATGTTTAACTCGATCGAAAAGACAACACTTTATTTCTATTCCGAGGTTATACAACAACTATTTTTAACAGCATATCTCATACTTTCGTATTTATAACGTTAGTGTGATATCCATCTGAGGTGTGTTGTTATTACATGTCAAGTGATTTGCTTCCACCACCAACGCTCGAAATAGTCGCATCAAGGCAAGTAATGTTGCGAGTGGGCGAGTGGTTGCCTCGGGCGAGAGGGCTGCGACGGTCGCGGGGCAAAGGGTGACTTTTAGAAAAGGCTTTTCCATCAATATGGAAGGCTAGTTCTACCCACATCAAGCTTTTCTTGTTTCTTTTTTTAAGAAATACAATCTACAGAGAAACAACACCTACCAAGTTTTAACAATAAAGAACGAGTACTTGTCTTATAATTAGACGGCACTCGATTCTGGGACTTTGGGAATATTGTCGGTCGTTTGTGTGAAACACCTCGAGCACCGGGTCGGCCTGTATTTTCATTATCATCATCCGTATATCCTGATCATAGGTCTCTCTTCTTGTGCGCCACTCAACCTGATCTTGTGCAAGCTTGTGTTTTATTTCTAAGAAATAGTCGCGTCAAGTAATTTATCAAGTGCTGGTCGAGTGGCGAGTGGCAAGCTACGCGGGCGAAACACGCGGGCGAGGCACTCTCACGAGAGTGCTTTGAAGGGCGTCAGGCCAGAGCGCCCTTCGACAAGGGCTTCCCAAGATTTACGATGAACACTGGCTTCTCCCACGGATGAGATTGCTTGTTGTGGCTGTATTTTACCGGAGAGCTTTATGGCAGGCGTCTCGTTTTGACGTAAACCTAGATTTCAGTCTGTTCTGAACGGTAGAGAGCGTAAAACGTTATGTTTTTATTAGCAGTCAGTCAATAAAGATAAAAGAAAGTCGTAGCTAAAGTAACCCGTTTACATGCTAGTTTTACAACCTACGAGTATGTACCTGTTTTCGCAGACAAAATTTACACTCATAAAAATTAATAAAATATTTTTGTTTAAACTGAACTCTGATCTGGCATAGAATGCCAGATCAGAGTGATCAGATCAGAGTGAATGAATCGAATCTAATGAAACGATTCTAAATATTCTTTCATAGATACATACAATACATTTATTTACCTCCGTATTGGTTTCCATCTACGAAATAATTTTTCAGAGCCGAATCCAGTGCGATACAATAGGTTGTTTTGTTAGGTTCACTACATCTACAAAGGTATTTAAAGGGCTGAGACCAAAAGCTCGTCCATACATAATCACGCCTCGTTCCCATAGAGGTAAGCCACTTCTCTTCACTTGCTGCGATCCTGGCACACATCTTTCACTTCACTTCCATGAGTCTTTTCATACACGCTCGTCGGTTGCGGGTACTCTTGACCTAGCCTTTCTTTAAAACGTCTTCGATTTGGACGAGAAACGTGCGCTTAGGTCGACTCTTACCGACTTGACCATCCACACTAGCCTTGTAAGTATACCTGTTTCGTCAATCTCCTTTCACTCATTCTCTCAAAGTGACCATACCATCTAAGCATCCCTTTCACAATCTTTATAACTACAAACTTTATACTACAAAGTGTTCTAATGACGTTGTTTCATTCATCCATCATATTTTCATAATTCATCTTCACTTTATCCTTCAGAGTTCCTCCAGCCAAACTTCTCAAACTTCTCATTTCCACAGCATATGCATGATAACATCACCATATGAATATTAATAAAAAGCTCCTCAGCGAATGTCAATATTTCACACATGCTATCGGAAAAGATCTCGCCTTTACAATAATCCTCTGAAAACAGTCATCTGTCGTGATAGCAAATGGAATCGCGACATGGCTGGCGTGTAAACGACGCGCTCCGGATCGAAATAGACTCCGCGTAAGCCCGGTATTGTGTTTCATGACATCGGTGCAGGAGCTTTCCTTTGTATGGGTGGACTAGCAGCGACCATGTAATGTTACTAGATACGGCTACTTAATACAGTTATATGATCGTTTCAAATGAGGTGAATTAAAATAAAGTCTCGTGGCTTGTGTCGTGTTATTTTTTAATTTGTGCTTTGTTATTGGAGTGTATTTACTTCTGTAAATTTGGTGGGAATGCAAAACAACTGATTGTTAGGTGATTTTATTACACACTTTATACAAATAAATTAGCTTACTAAAATATACAAGCACACTAATTTTATAACTGTAAAAGCTTGTTTTTGAAGCGATGATAGCCTAGTTGGAGAAGGCCCGCATCTGTTTTATTTTATTTATTTAAACACAAAACAGACTACAGTCATTACAAAGAACATATAGAAGAAATAGCAAGAGCATGGACCATTCTCCCAAAGATGTGTACATACGAGTACATAGTTAGGAGCAGACAAAAAGAAATTTAAAATAAACTACAATAGGTAAAAATAGCATGCTTGAATAATAAAAAACAAAAGAGAAAGAATTAAATGTTTTAAATTCGTTTCCGCTCTCTCAAGCCAGAGGGAGCGGGTTCGCTTCCAGCGGAGGGCACGCACCAATTTGTTCATTAGGTACTCTTACGTATTGAATGCTACATAACTGGACCCTGGTGTACGGCGACAGGTCCCCTGTCACATTTGGTACTAAATATCGTCCGGCGAAGTCTGGGCGTTGTATTAAACCTCTGCCAGCCCCTCCGGGTAAAGGTGTGACGATATGTTTTGTTGAAAGCTTGTTAGCTTATTTAACTTTGTGTGTTAGTTACTTTCTTCACGCTCAAACGGATTTGGAAAATGTAGCCAGCTTTGGGTTTTATCCCAAAAATGGTTCATGATCATTAATGGTCTCAGTTGGAAGGCGGATGAAACCGCAGGACATTTACTTAAAAGTTTAGCACACAAATGAAGCTAATAACAGCATAGCGTATTAAATCATGCAAATACTTACCTAGTGCAATGTTATTGATACCCATGACTATTTTAAATAGGATCTTTGCGTTTGATCCATGAAATTGGTTTTAAATATATTTCTGCTAAAAACTAACATATATCGTCACGCCTTTCCTCCGAGAAGGCTGGCAGAGGTGTAATACAACACCCACACTTCGCCGGACGATATTCAGTCCCAAATGTGACTAGGGGCGAGCCTGTCGCCATACACCGGGCTCCAGTCATGTAGCAGATAACATACAATATGCACATATGTTTACACAATGAACAAATTCGTGCATGTCGTCAGCTGGGTTCGTACCGAGGCAGGCATTCGCCAACTAGGCTATCATCGCTTTAAAAAAACTAAAGAGAAAAAGAAATAAAGCCATCCGCAGTGTCCCGGCAACCCTTCTTCAATCTATTGATAGGACGAGACCGTTCGATGAGATTTCCTCCCATCACTGCAGGTAAGCCAGCCTCAGTTGACTCCGAATAAATACGATACGAATCTAGGGAAACTCAACTTTATTTCGAACAGGCTAGGTTTCAATTGTGTTTCAGTACTATTTTGAGCTTGACTTAGTTTACGGACAGGGTCGGTTTCCATTGCAAACTCATCTCACCTTGTCTCAAGGTTGTGGAATGGGATTCAGTGTTGTATGTAGGTATGTGATATGTTTGTAGGTGCAATATTTTATCCAACTTAAAAGGTAACTCCAAACGAAAAGGTGCCTACCCATTATAAATAAGTACTTGAGCTCCACTGTTTTACATGCGATTAAAAAGTAGCCTGTGTACTACTTCAGGGTTACTTTTTCTTACGTTCGGTTTCGTTACGGTTCAAAGTCAAAGTCAAAGTCAAAATGTTTTTATTCAATTTAGGTATCAAAGATACACTTATGAACGTCAAAGTTATTTAAATAGACTCGACCGCCTTGTTCGGACAAAAAGCCTATACTCAGAAGAACAGGCAAGAAACTGAGGGGCATTATTTTTTCAAATAATAAATAAATTACAGTCTCACAAATTTTGGCTTACAACTAGGTAATATCTATAAATACTAGTGGCTACTTGGCGGAAGTGGATGGCTCCAGACATCTTTATCTTCTAAATAATTCTTAACCTTATAATATCCTCTTTTCATTAATGTAGTTTTTACATGTGATTTGAATTTTCCCTCGGTGAGCCCTGTTATATTTTTCGGGATTTTATTGTAAAAACTAACGCTTTTCTTTTAGGTTTCTTTCCGTACCAAATTTCTTCAAAATCCATCCATCCGTTTGAGCGTAAAAATATAACAAACAAACACACATACACACAAACTTTGGCCTTTGCAATATACTAGCTTCTGTCCGCAGCTTCAACCTCGTGACCCATAG
The DNA here is from genome assembly GCA_911728515.1 of Peribatodes rhomboidaria. Taxonomy (NCBI): domain Eukaryota; kingdom Metazoa; phylum Arthropoda; class Insecta; order Lepidoptera; family Geometridae; genus Peribatodes; species Peribatodes rhomboidaria. Next base: position 5,029,619 of record OU452181.1, on the reverse strand, counting down.
AAAACATGGACAAACTTCACTCTCGTGTAGAATTCCGAAAAACCTTTTCATAGTGGATACATATACTTCACAAAGAATATATCCTCCATATTACATGTTTCTAGGACCAACTGTTTAGGCTGTGCGTTGATTTGTATCAGTTAGTCAGTAATTTTTTGACTTTTGACACTTTGAATTTTACTCCACCATCATTTTCACTATCTTTAACATTAACTATCTTCTACGAACTGCTGAGATATAAGGTCTATGGTAGGTATATTATAGTGTTCCTTATCTTTTGGAGGGCAATTGCTTCTCCCAGATCAAATGTTATGCCAAAACGCAGTCAAAATAAGCTTTACTAAATTAAGATCGAAATGAAGAAGAGAGTCTGCGTGAACACACACTCTGGCAAAGAACACCCTGCCAAAGTGTGTGTACCCTGACACTTATAATCTGGATGTCTTCAAGTCTCGAGTGATCGGTTTCTTCTAGGCAAGCGTGCTCCATCGTAGGCCGCAGCACTGCATAACATCAGACATGTTGGCGGCCAATCGCAAGTCTATTACGTTTTAAAAAAAAGACTTCCATTTTTTATCCGTAATTACATACTCGAATCCAAAATGTTATGGTAGTTTTAGAACCTTTGACGATAAACATGGGGTCATTGGTTTTAGAACTTGAACAACAAAAACAATTTTAACCCAACTTTTTGATCGACAAAAAAAATGAGAAGATTCTCAAGTCGACGTGTATACTCATGTATTTTTTTTTGATGCAGGTTAATGCCTCTGTGATATTAATCCTACTAATATTATAAACGCGAAAGTTTGTAAGAATGGATGGATGGATGGATGTTTGTTACTCTTTCCCGCCAGAACGGCTGAACAGATCTGGATGAAAATCTGGATTGGCACAGAGATAGATTATAGTTTAGAATAGCACATAGGAGACTTTTTAACCGAAGGGCACAGCTAGTTACTAATAATGTAGAAAATTTGCATAACATACAATCCTCAATTTATGTTTTAGATAAAGATAAGTATAAATTTAAAAAAACTCACGAGACCGATTTTCATCAACACTGATATTCATCAAACATAGCTAAGAACACTCCCGACACCTTCCAAACAAAATAAAACAGAATCAAAATCGGTTAATCCGTTCGGGAGCTATGCCACAGACAGACACACACACAAACACGTCAAACTTATAACACCCCGTCGTTTTTTCTTGGGGGTTAAAAGTTACTCCAAGTCATAGCCGCGTACTCCTCAGATCTACAATTTTGATTTATTTACACTAAAGTTGAAAACAAGCACTGTAATTGTGAACATAGTTACGTAAACTATCTCGTGGCAAAGGTCTCGGGTATATAAGTGGTGTTAGCGACTCAGTATCTGCTGCTTCACTTTAGATTACAAATATGCTTAAATATTTGCTCCTCTCCGTGTTTCTCTTATCAGCCCGTGCCGACACGGAATGGTTCACCGGGAGATGGCTACCGGTAGTCATGTACCCGAACATTTTTTACAACCCCGTGTGCAACTGGCACAACATCATCTTCAACCGTGATTTAACATGCAACTGCCCCAACAGAGGTAATGTGGAAGTCTTGGATTTCCAAAATTTGGATACGAAACAAGTAGACACGAAACCGGTCATCGTCATCGAAAACGCAGATGAAATTGCTGACATCATCAAGCTGAGCTGTACGTGTACTGCCACTGATGGAGCTGTGACGAACAAGAATGCGGTCGTGTTGCAGAAGTTAAATGACAACAGCTATGCAACCTTCGAGCCTACTCCCTGGGGAACCCGGAAGTCGAAAGAGGAACCGAACATGGCGGTCGTTATCGTGAAGAATGTGCCGAAACTGAAAGAGCTACGTGACCTTATATACTCTGTAGATCATCTGAAGACGAGGAAGCCAGGGTTGTTGTGTGAGCCGAGCATGTTCAACAGCGATTCTTCCAAGACTCAATAGGCGCCGGCGACAGCAGGAAATCCTACATAGGTTTTCTGAGAACACGCAAAGTAAAAAATAATGTTTTATCTTATCGATGAACTAACTGTTTATAGTAAAAACGAATTGATAGTGTGTATTTTAATGTCAGTCTCTCAAATTTTCTCTCTACTCGGAGAGCCGAGTTCCACCATCAATTAATTATGAATGTATTTAGTGTCACATAAATAAAAATAATAAAAAAATCAACCAATATGTTTATTTTACCTACTGCCAATAGTGATTTTCAAAATCATTTTTTGTAGACATCTGGGAGCTGGCAACTTCGTTATATTATATTATTTGTCGTCGAATGCTATCTCGATTATTACAGTTACCAGCTGTACCTACGCAATCATGTTTGTACTTAATGTATGTATTTTTTTCGATTCTGCTTGTCACAGTTCAGACGGAAATAGACTGGTTCACAGGTATATGAGGAGATTTAGCATTAAAATATTATTATACAGCGGTAACCCTAAAAGTCAGTATAAAAGTGGCGCTGACTGCATTCTGAGATCATTCGTATTTTTATCAGTGCTACAAACATGTTAGAATATTTATACGCGTCCCTTTTACTGATAGCAGCAAGCCTAGTTGGTGGCACAGGCTGGTTGACTGAATGGGTAACTAAAGAAGACGGGAGATGGTTGCTGGTTGTTTAACCGAATTTAGAGCCCTTTAATCTTCCGCATATTTTAACTATACTGAAGCGGCAGTGGGCAGGCTACTTCGCTCAAAACCGACGGTCGATGGGGCAAAAAGATTCTTACATGGCGACCACAAAACGGGAGGCGGCAGCGTGGGAGGACCCTCACAAGGTGGACCGACGATCTGGTGAGGGTCGAGGGAAGCAGCTGGATGCAAGCAGGCCCATGTCCAGCAGTAGACGTCGTCCAGGCTGAAACGATATTCTAAAGGGGCAGTGCAGCAGGCTAGCAAATTATCGTGCCTGTTTTAAATTTGAAGAAACTTGAGCGGATCAGCATGGATTCAACCCCTATTCTCGTAATTTAAAGACAAGGAGATTTTCGGCATGTTTTGTTATGGCTTCCATCACACTTGTGATGGAAAAGAAAAGAATTTCGTATAGTTACAGAAGTTAAATTAAACCAATACTGTTTATATATTACATAAAAAAATTAAGGTTTATGTACTGTCGGTATCTAATAGGTACAATCACATATTATAAATGCTTCAAACATTTGTGTGTTTATTTATACGTCTGTGTGTTAGTTTGTTACTTCCTCTCAAATGGATTGACGGATTTCAATGTAATTTGGTATAGAGGTAGCTCACTATACAGGATAACACAGAAGCTTTTGATCTCGTAAAAAAAGGGTTCCTGTAGAAAAGCAGATATAATAAAAACCAACCTCCCGTCATCCGAATTGAATTTTGTAAAGAATAGTACCAATCTGTAAGTAAATATTATCCTTTCAAAGAAAAAAAATCGGTGCATAAATAACGGAGTTATGCGGTAACAACAATATAGATAACCTCCTTTTTGAAGTCGATTAATATCATGGAACACAGCAAGTAGGTAGGTATACAATATTTTTATGCCTAATATTTGCTAATTTATCAGCTATGTTTATAAATGGCAAAGGTTAAAGTTATCTTGTTATTTTGTATTCGCCAAGCTCCTTGTTCTAGACCTAATTAATGTTGGATCAATTATTTTATCTGCCTCGTGATATTTGTATCTAAGCACAAAACAAATGATACTTTTAAGAAACTTTGTAGTGCACTTACCTAAATACATAATCTGTATAATTTTAATAAATAATTATACAAAATCTGTAATAAATATCTGTATATGTATAATTAAATGAAGAGTCAGTAAAGACTGACTCTTCATTTACTTGTTATTTAACACAATCTCTATTACGAGTGAATTGGTATGTCTGTGATTTATACCTATATAGAGATTGTGTTAAAGTAGTTGTGTTGTAGTGACAATGTATAATATGTACTCGTTACTTCATCTTCGTCACGTCATGTATTAACATATTATTAGTGATAATAAACAATTATTTTCAAACAAACACAAATTTTATAGATTTAAAAAAAAAAAAATCTAACAAAAATAAACAAATACATTCATTGGTGTCCCATGGTAGGCACTTATTGCTATTAGGTACCCACCTACTTCATCAGTGGCGGATTCAGGATTTTAGTTGGGGGGGGGGGGGGGGGGCTATAAACTTACCCGAAGACATGATTTAAAAAAACAGGGTCTAGCGGTCAGGGAGTTGGAAAAAGGTAAGCTTTATCAAGATAGGTAAGATTTTGGTTTGGGGTAAACACGAAACACTAAAAAACCAGTCTTTCTTGGGTATTGTAGAGTGCATGTGACTTAGATAGCTTGAGCCCCCGACCCTATCTGCTAGGGAGTCTATAATATATTCTCCTGCCACCAACACCAACTATGTCCGGCCCATGTCGGTACGAATTAAACAATGACATATAGGTAGGTACGATGCTGGGAATAATTACGATACGTATATACCGATCAAGGCATGTCGTCATGATGGTGCAATTATCAGTTTATTTCCCTAAATGTACAAATTTAGCACTGGTACGGGCGTAGAGCCGCGGTAGAGCATTCAACTTCGGTCCAGTAATCGATGCACAGTAAACAAGTGTGCTATAAGTAGTGTCGAAAAGGGTTTTGGTGCAATTAAAATGAAATGTAAGTGATTTGGAGGCTTGATTAACGAGTGTATGCAGGACAATATCAGGAAAATATATTGCCTGTTCTATCTATAAAAAAACGCAAATTGTACAGCTTGTAACAAATAACAATATTTATAATACTAGCTGCGCTCCGCGGTATCACCAGCGATCCTTCAGAAACCGTTATTTTTTGAACCGTAATGAAAACTAGGGTCAACTGGGACAAATGCGTTTGAAGGGCAATTGCGTCTTTCGAGAATTACTGACAAACCCTTCACAAATACAATAGAGTCAACTGACTTTATTTGTCTTTTTCTGCATTTCGGACAACGTGTAAGTAAAATATCATATAATGATCGGTCCAGCAGTTAGGGCTTGAAAATGTAACAAACGAACGAACAAACTCACTTTCGCTTTTCTAATATTAAGTAAGGATTAGGTAGAATAATTTCTATATACATTTATAAATTCCCTATATCTTCTTACAATAACTTTACTCATACTCAAACTTTAATGATTTTACATAAGCTGCATATTTACTTCATAAATATCGGATACAAGATAAAAGGTAGCCAAATTATCTTATCATCGAACAAACAAGCAATCCAAAATTGCCAAAATTCCCGTATTTCCTTCTTCATTTTTGATAGCAATTTTGCTGCCAAAACGCGTTTTACAGTTATAACTATCAAAATGATTATGCACACCGAGCGCTGGGGACTGTACTGTAGCTACAAGTATGCTGTTACTTATTCACTTACCTACTCAAAGGGCAAATTATCTTTTGCTATACACATGCTGTGAAAATAAACATCAAACTAACAATGGGCCAGAGATCTGCCCAGTTACGTGAGTCAAATGACCACTGAGATTTGTTTATGCCTACCATCTTTGACAGTGAAACATTACGTCTTCTCAGTGGTCGACTGCGAATACAATGGGACTGTCATGTAATCACTATGAAAGTTACAAATAGTAGCAAATTGCTTTAAAAAACCAGCAATGGATGATTTGACGTGTTGTGTTGTTGTTGCAGCGGGCGACTGGCACAGCCCTGTGTTCTGGGTGTTTGTCTGCGGCGCCGTGGGGCTGGTCTCCCTCGGCCTTGCCGCCGTGGCCTGCTGGATCGGACGGCGCAGGTACTCGCTTGCGCACAAACTGGGTAAGTTCATGGTATAATGAAATACTCCGCCAGGTAGAGCATTCCGGTCACGTGCGCAACACGTAGTGACGTCAATCGATGCTTAAGCAAGACCGAATCACGTCATTTACAACTTGTTCGAAAGAGACGGGTGACGATGACGAGAGACGACGTCATTATGGGTTTGCTCCGGGAATGCTAGACCTTGTTTTTTGCTTCACGGGTAAGTTAATATATCTAGATAGTCTTAGAAAGAGAGAGAGCTTGTGTGGAAATTTGAGGATCTGAATGACTGAGGTTTTGTGCATGATATTTGTGGCAAAACTGTTTGGTTACTGCGATTACACGTGGCGTACTTTAGGCAGGTGTTGCAGCCTTGCAGGAGTCTATAGGTGAAAGTTACTTTAGGCCGTATTTCTGACATGGGATTAACCGCTTTACCAAGGTGTAGGTTCAGGCTTAGGTCGTTCATGATCGATCGAAATTTTTCACATGATATTCGACAAATTGTATATAAGTATTGTTTAAATCGTGCTATAGTCCTAATTATTATCGTTTCTCTCTTTTTGTACGGCACTCGTACAGGTTTGATTTGTCGATTTTACTACCCATATGACCACTATCACGTAACAGAAAATATTTCCCACGTCAAATTAACGCCGGTCGTCAGAAAGAATGTCTTCCGACCCGCCATAGAAACTCAAACCGAACAACATTTTTGTATTAAGTAGAAAATTGAAACGCTTGCTAAGTTAACCAATGTAATTGACCACCCTTTTCGTGTTGTACCTATTTAGTAAATATCCAAGTTGGCGCAGGCAACAAGCGCGGGCCGGACAAGGCGCTGGTGTTCCAGCCGCCGCGGCGCGCCACGGCCGTGCGCTCCCCGGGCTCCGCCACCCACTACTTGCGCAAGTCGCCCTCGCCGACTGCGCCTGCGCCGCCCGCGCCCGCCGCCACCACGCCGTCGCAGCCTCTCCCGCCGCAAAACCCGGTATATTTCACCGTCACGATACATTACAGGCCACAATACAGCGCGAAAAATAAATGCGATGAGTTATCAGTGTCACCTTAATAGAGCACTAACAGGGCTAGCACGGGTCGGAGACAAATTGTCTTTCCACCGTTTCTATCCACGCTTAAATGTGACAAAGCGGATGTGATACGGATATGTTTGTCTCTTTCTCGCTGAATAAAAACGGTGAAAAGACAATTTGTCTTGGGCCTGTGCTAGCCATGCTGTATGTAGGTAGTAGCGCAAATATATTTTGAAAATCAAAAGGGTACCTAAGATGTTGGCGTTCTTTAGGTAGAGTCCTAAGAGAAATTCACTTTCTGTTCAATCTTGTTTAAGCTTTTTATTTATAATTCCATTTTTTAGTATTTTTAAGTATTACTTTATTTGTATTTATTCTAGCAATAAATGATTTATAAATATGATTGACTTTTTTTTTTCTAAAAATGATTTTTGTTGTATACCGAAAAAATACAAATAAAAAAACATAAGTATAAAATAATCATATTTTAATCTTCTTTTTATGTTTGGTTTTTGGTTTATTGTTTTGCTACCTAAAAAAACAAAAGTTTAAAATGCGAAAAGCGGTTTCGTTACTAAACTAAAACAATTTATACCAAATCACCTGCTTTGGATTCGAAATCAATGCGTCAGTCCAAGAATTAGCTAACACTCAACTTTGACCTCACATCAAGTAAAAATAGAAGTACTTACCTATTGTCAGTGTGATCATGAATTTTACCTTACATTGTATGTAGTGATTCATCTTTATTCACCTGGGTGTTGGCTTTTGGTACTTGAAAATATCAACAGTTTATTCTAGTCACATATTCGCAAGTAAAATCTGTCTCTATCTGTCTGCGACTTAAGTTTTTTCCACACCGTCACTGTATCTGACTTCTTAATGTAGTCCAATTTACCTGGTTGGCCACAGGTTGCACTCAGGCGCTACGCACACCTTAGAGTTCCAAAAGACATATATTTTTAGTCTATAATTTTGAATGGTTTAGTTTAGATTTATTTTGTATTTGGTGTCAATAAAGAGTTTTTGTATTGTATTGTAAGACATTTAACTCTGAGATATGCGTAGCGCGTGATCTGATCCTGAGCACCTCAACACTCAACACTAGACCCTTTAGCAATATTATTTTTGTCATGATCATGATCGAAAAAGACAAAAGACTATGAAACTATTCCGAGGATATACCACGTTTATGGTAAGGGGATGTAAAATACCCCCAATGTTTAGACTCAAATTTTGACACTAACTCTAGATTTTTCCCTATTTTCACTCCAAACTTGTTTCAAAATTCTAAATAATTACACTTAATAACTTAGAATCTTTCAAGGTTTCTGATTAAGTTGTCTGTTGCGCAGCCATCTGTCCACACGAGCCCGAGCACGCCGACGGCCCCCGAGGCGGCTCCGCTGAGCAAGGAGCTCGCCGACGCCAACGCCACCGAGAAAACCAAGTCCGAACCTGAACCTACCAATGACGGGAAGCTAGGCGATCTGCACTTCAAATTGCGGTCAGTATTACACCATCGCACTGAATTTATAGATAGTAAACTTTACTCTTTATTGTGCACACCAGGAATAATTAAACCATAAAGAATATAACAGCTAAACGAGTGTAACAGCTGGTGCCCTTATCGCTAAGAGCTATATTTTTTACCAACATGAAAATTGATAGAAAATCTTCATTGTGAAGGCATTTTTTTCCGTATAGCCGTACGCTTGGTAATTGGATTAACTGAAAATTATGGTTTCCAAATTTTTACAATCGTACTGTCACGCCTTTCTGCCTGGCCTGTCAAAGACGTATTATAACACCTACACTTCGCCGTACGATATACAGTCCCAAAGATGACAGGGGGCGAGCCTCTCGCCATACACTGGACTTCAATTACGAGAATGTAGCAGATGACATAAATACGCATTTACACAATGAACAAACTTTTAACAATTTTGACATGAGCAACAATCTTGCATTAGCTATAGTGAAATTGTTGTAGTTTCTTTACTTCAGTCTGTACTATTTTGGCCGTTTCTAAATTTAATGAGTATTCTTCATGAAAAATTAATATTTATGACCAAGGAACAATGATGAAAAGCATAAATGTCTAGTCTACAATCTAGTAGGTAATTTCTGAAGTAGGTCAGAATAAAAAAAATAAAAACCCTCAATTACAAGAAATTCGATTTTGTGGAATTGTTCAAAGATGCCTTCTATGAACGCTCCATGAAAGCTCTATAACAAACAAATTAATTGCTAACCTGAAAATCAGAGAGAAACGTGACTACAAACGACTCAAGGGCTGAGACAATTAGTTCGCTGAAATTTGAAATTATAGCTTCAGTTGGTAAATATAATATGTAGTTAGGAAAACACGTTTCGGAAAACGTGATTTTCAAATTAATAGCTGTAGGTTCTTAAGAAAAAACAATCACATAAATACATTTAAATACATTAAGATACCAAGGCTCGCAAATTACGAGTACAAGTGAAATTATAGAACTTAGTGTCATTTGCAGAATAGACGGAGTTAAAAACTTAAACGCAGGTTTAATTAACTCAGAGTTTAAATGTCATAAATGTCACTCTTAGGTTGTCTTTTTAACTTGAGTTAAGTGCTCATCAGAAGTTAAACTTAAAAATCAGAATCAGAATAATTTATTGTTCTACTGTGTGTTACAAAGATCTTAAAATATGTATTTATAGGATCAACAGCTTAGTCCATAGCAGTCATACAATATTTTAATTTGTCAAACGTATACAATGTCAGAGCTCTTTAAATTACACATTTGTTATGTATTAAATTTGACATTAAGAAATTCGTCGACCTTATAATTAAGACTCTTCTCTATCTAATTATTAAATAATTTTACTTTAAGTGCAGCAATGCTCTCCGATTCAAGCACAGATTTAGGCAAATTATTATAAATTTTCGGGTTCATACCCAACACACTTTTACCAAAGAATGCAGTACCGTGACGAGGCATGCTGATTTCATTCTGATGACGTGTGGACGACAGACATGAGAACATTTGTATTTTTTTTCTAATCGTCTTGCGCACCAGGAAGAGGCAAGTGTTAACTCAAAGTTAGAAGCTAATTTTCAGTTAATACAATATTAGAGTGACATTTACAATAATATTAAATCTGAGTTAATGAATTAACCCTGCGCTTAAGAATTTAACTGCGTTACTTCTGCAAGTGCCTTAGTAGATTGCCCGTATTTTCTGGGCAATATCACTTCCGTGCAATTTTTAATTTCCTTTCCAAAATCATGGTAAAAATAGAGCCGAGGACTGTGCCTCGGCGTACCTACTCTATAAATAGAATAGAAGCAAACAAAACGGTCCAGACTCCAGTGAATCACTCGACATAATTACTTTACTTTTTGTATAACAAGGAGTTATTGAGATGGAGCGAGCTATAAAGGTCCAGTGAAACGATGAAAAATGAACACGGTCGTTTGTTGCTTTTTTTGTTCACATTTGTGTATCTGACCCCTTGGTAGAACATAGTAGCCCTTGTACTGCCGAATGATATTTTATTGTTTAATTTTTTTCTTTATGTTTGTTTTACTTTGTATTTTTGGTGTGCAATAAAGATGTATTGTATTGTAGTATAAATTAAGTGAATAATAGGTACTACCTACTTACTTACTAAGTTTGACGTGTCTGTGTGTGTGTGTGTGTGTGTGGTTTGTCTGTGGCATCGTAGCTCCCGAACCTTCCCAAACGGATGAACCGATTTTGATTTGTTTTTTTTTTGTTTGGTAAGTGAATTAGTCGGGAGTGTTCTCAGCTATGTTTGATGAAAATCGGTGTCGGGGTTGTTTTAAATATTTAATTTATACCTTGTTCATGATAATATGCGCGACTGCCGCGGTCTTAAATTGATATAACTATTGTTCCTAGCTTGGCTGGCAATAGCCAGTTTTTAACCTATTATTCCTGCGTGACCCATTGGCTTCAACATCAACTTTGTGTCCAAATACTGATACACACATTGGTGCAAATATGACCAATGAGTAGCCACGACATTATGATTTAAATAAAAAGTAAAAAGTAGGTAAGATAGTTTAGTTTTTTGATTAAAAAAACTTAATAAAAATTGTATATTCATTTCACACCTAAAATTTTAACTATGTTTTTGTTTAAAACGTTGTATAAATTGACAGGTAGGTACAGTGGTAACCTTTCACACTGTACAATCGGTAGTAGGAAAGGTTAGTAATTACAATGCCGTGAGGTAAGTATAGGGCTGACATGCAATTAGGTAATTGTTATGTTAACAGCATACCAACTATAAAGTGTGATACGAAGACACGCTATTACATCAGGTTGTGACACAAAATCGATTGGCTTTGTCTGTTACTTACATTTTATGAACGTTAAGGTTTTAACTTATTGGTACTGATCTTTTGTGGTTTTTGTTAAAAGATGTTCATGAGAACACACTCCAAAGAATTTGATTATAAAGGTTGTTTCTTCAATATTTTGCGTGCTATTTCTTGTAAAAAAAAACCTTAAACTCTACTCTTGATAAAAAAAAATGAAATGAAAATGGACAAAACAGTTTAATACATGTGCGATACCTTTTCTCTCTAAAATATTGGACTGCAAATCAAAGTTTGACAGTGATCGCATCACTTACTCCTAACATAATAATAATAATAATAACAATTACACATACCAAAAACATAAATTCTCCATGATACGTCCTAGAACGAATTCGTGACGTGTACACCGTTATTACGTACTGTGTAATTGCATTTGAGGTCACAGCACTGGTCTGTGGCAGGAAATCGCAGCAATCGATAACCTTAGTCGGTCGTCCTTTGCCCGCAACCTATACAAGCCCACCTACGTACTACGTGAACTACGTTGTAGGCAAACTCTTTGAGGCTTTGTGTGTTGACTTTAACAACTTCGGTTAAATGCTTTGATCAACAATTCGATTTTCTGCGACATAAGAAAGCACCGTATACGTCGGCTACGTCACAGAATAAATAATAGGTTACTATGTTCGTAATTCTCTTCAACGTCTTTGATGTAAAACGTTATGACACTTAAGCCCACGCTTCAACATGTAAAATAGTCTTCATCGAAGCTTTTCGTCGGTATTAAGTCTGGATTCTGATTATACCTTTGAAGACAATGTAACCTGTTTAAAGTCTGATCGTATCTGGTAAACACGTTTTTGGAACAAGATGATATCTTAATGTCATGCTGAATCGTGAAAGCCTTGAAAGCTTTTAGTATCTTTCTGTACGTTTGAAGTTTGAGTCACCGTGGGCGAGATAACTTTCAGACGTATTTTCTAATGTAAAGTAATTTATGTTAACATCGGAATGTTTTACTTTTGCGCAAAGTTAAAACAAGTCAAACCAAGTAAAAAGTAAAGGAATTTTCATATTTTAGTAAAGCCTTTAAATTTACAAAAAAACAAACTAACAAGAGCTATGCCTTCGATGTTTGTAGGTACGTCTACGAAAGTCTACGAACCTAGAAATACCTACGAATACCTATTTTCGTAGTGCCAGTATCTACGAATCGTAGCAGATCAATTTTGTATTTGGATAGTCGAAGTTTTTGGTTGTTTTTCTTTTATTATGTAAATGGGCATATTATTATTATGAGGTAAAACATTAATAAAACCTATAGTAAAATAAATCAAAGACTGTAGATAATTATTATAATTACATTACCTTACAATAGTTACATTGTAGGTATTTACAGTACCGAAGTAAATCTCTGTCAGCTTATGAAAAAAATATAGCCAAAAAAAAAAGAAATACTTAGCCAAAAATTTTACTACGAATACAAATTCGTCTACGAAAGTCTACAAACCTAGAATTTTACTTTCGAAGCAGTATCTACGAAGTGTAGTAGCTTACTTTTGTATTCTGGTGCAGTCGGAGTTTAATTATCATTTATTCAGTACAACAATTAAGTAGCGCTCACAGCGTAGTACAACTAGGTGTTCGCAGCCGATCACTGATGTTAAGCAACGGACGACAGGGTCAGTCCACCAAACGCCAATTCACAATTGCGCTACCATGGCTCGATCGACACCTTAAGTTGTAAGCCCTGGTTGTTTGTTCTAAAGCAATAATCCTCAAGCAGTGTCAGAGGCCTTCGGGCGGCCTAGAAACTCTGACATCAAGACTAACCACTCGGTCAAAACGAACTTGCTTGCTTTAGGAACAAAAATACGTTTATTGCGTTTGCTGAACCAAATTTTGCACTAAGTAATAAACACTGTGAAAGTAAACACCGACTCAATATCTAATTTTAATACAAGTATCGATTTTTTGCGATTTATAATTCATCGTGAGTTAGCAACACATTGTTTGTTATGCGGCACCTGCTACTCGTACTGTAGAGAAAGAGACTGCGGATCTGTGACTCGTTTCATCTAACTATAAGGCGTTTGAAGGACCGCAGAAGTAGAGGGCAGATAGGGCTAAAAGCCCTCCGAAATTGAAAACGTGGGGAGGGGTTTGCCTTCCGTTTTAGTACCTGGTACCTATTAAGCTTAGGCCAGATGTTGAAAGAAGGGGTAACCAAATTAGTTCCTCCCCGAAACGTAGTACTTCCGTACCCTGGGCGTTTTACAAGTAAAACAATACTAGCTAGGCCGTAGGAACCGTTATTTTTTACATTTTACAGGACAAAGGGACATACCTTTAATAGGTATGAAAGGTATGTCCCTTTGTCCTTTTCTGTACCAGTGACATGACTGAAATTTGGTATAGGCATACACGTTGTTTGCAAAATTTTATGATTATCGGGTGAGTACTTAAGATGTGAAAGCGTAAACAAATGAACAACTAAACTAAACTCACTTTCGTATTTGTAATAAATATAATAATAATGAAGTTTATTTGATTCAAAAGTTACAAAATACAGATACATACTTCTGGGGACTCTTTTTAAGCTAATAAAGCTTGTGCTAAGAGCCCCCGCTCTTTCTTATTATAGTACATTATTTTGTTACAGGGCGTGAATGCGTGAGCGTGTGTTATATATTATATCTATTAAAACTATTAATAGATTTTAAATTTACGAGTTAGGAAGGATGTAAATTTTAGCTTAATTGTCAAAAATTAAGCTAAAAAGGTAGGTAGGTAATTTAATATATTTGATTTTAGGTAGGAAGTAAAAATCAAGCCCCAAAAAAAATGTATCCATCGATTATCTCTCACTCCTAATATTAATCCTTAAATGTCAGCTGTTACGCAATCCACGCAACTAAACCGAGCGGTGCTGACGTCTGCTCCGTCCAGACTGACAGAGCTGCCCTGAAGCCTTTTAGTGCTGTTTAATACGTCGTTAAGGGCGTCTGGTGCAGGCTATAAAACCAATGAGTACATCAAAACGTACCTACTAGGTATATGGAGGTACTTTTTATAGCTGTGACGTTCAGCATATAGCCTTCCCATCGTCATGGCGGTATAATATACTACTTACTGCTAATTATGGCTTTAAAAGACAAAACTGTTGTTCTAAAAAGGTTACTTATGTCAGGTTACATGTCATTTCGTTTTTATTGAAAATATATTTTTTTTATAAGAAGAGTGGCAAACAAGCAGGCCTGGTAGTAAACGGTAACCGCCGCCTATGACACCTGTGGGCTGCTGATGCGTTGCCAACCCGAAGAGGAATTTGTAGACTTTTTACATTATGTAATAGGGCATATTCTGTGACTTTTTACAACCCTCCACGTTGTACACAAAATGATACATAAATTATATCTTACGTACTTCAAGAAACTAAGCACTGGTTTATAAAGCTTTACTTAAATTTTAATGAAAATACGAATAATTAAAATGGAGTTAAATATAACAAAAGAACCCTTATCCTAAGCGAGGTTGTAATGAATTTGTAACTCAGTAATTAGCATCGGAACTGACAGACTACTGAATAACTTACGACATCAAGCCGGGCTGTCAAAACTAGTTGGAACTTCCATCATGGAAGTTAGAACAAGCTCGTCAAATTATCTACTCTATGAGTATCTAGCTATAGTATGTTTTAGACTGGTATAATATTTATATCAATATGATTTTATACCCTTTCGATCGCCTACGAAGCCCAAGATGTTTATGCGCGTTTACATTTTTTAATTGTTGATTTTTATACGTGATATTTATGTGTATAGTGTTTAATCGGTTTTATTTTATCTCACTGCTGGGTATAGGTAGGCCTGACCACTTGTAGGGACAAAAAGTTTGAACACTTTATGACGTCATAGTCCACTAAAACTAATTGAAGCTACTGTACCCATTGTATATATTCGATCGATGTGTTTAGCATATAAAATCGTACGTAAGTACGTATACGTACGTACGTATTTAATAGTTAAGTGAGAGGTTCCTGACGGACACAATTAATGTTAGTTAACAATTTAATTCTGATGTACATACACTTAAACTTAAAGTATAGATTCCGTAATCTAAGCTCTAAGTCTAAGTTATGTTTATAATTCGTATCTTTAGATCTCTACATAGTATAAAACAAAATCGCTTTCCGCGGTTGTCTCTCTAAACTCCTTCTCTCCATTATTTAGATATTTTTTCACGGAAGGTTTTAGGTACCGTGCGAAGCCTTGCCGGGACCCTAGTATTTAATAAATACCAAAGGCATTATCTTCGCAACATTAATTTACTTAAGCTCTTGTTGTGTAATCACAACAACCAAAAAAAATCCGTTACAACGTGATCCTTATAACGTAAGTGGAGTGGTGTGAAGCCTATTCAATGCCTTTCACCCTAACACCTAATTGATGAACATTGGATTTAAATATCGTCCTAAAATGTCGGTCTTAACTTAGAAAACGAAGGGGTAGTGGTTATCCCTGGAGAGTTAACCTCCATTACAGGCTGGATGTATTTGGATGTATCTTGGATCTCAAACAACAGCTTCTATGATTTGTGATGCTTTATTCAAACTTAATCTAGGCAAAAACAAGTTCCTATTTAAGTTTCCAAACATTTATACATCGTCACGACTCTCCCCTGAGGAGCTGGCAGAGGTGTAATACAAAACCCACACTTCGGATATTCAGTCCCAAATGTGACAGAAGGCTAGCCTGTCGCCATACACCGGGCTCCAGTCATGTAGCAGATGACGTACAATAGGTACGCACATATGTTCACATACTAAGATTCTAATTAAAGATTCTATAATTAAAAAGAAAAGCCTTGAAAGTCTTGTTTGTAGTTCAACCATAAAAAAATACTTATGAAAAAAATATTACGTAGGTAAGTACTATTGACAATTTCTCGTATCCCATTTGTAAATATACTTGTCTGATAAAAGAGATTTTTGGTGACCTCATATCCTCGAATTTAGGCTTTGTTTGCTTTGGAAGACTGGATATGCGGGATTCTGAGACCTGCCTACGCAGTTCCTTTGATTAAAGAGGTACAATGTACATATGTCTGCGATTCTACGCAGTTCACATGCTCTCAAACGCCGAGGGTCGTTTATAATCTTCTTATAAATAAAAGGAAGGTAGGACTTTTCTTGGAACCGTAATCTTTGTTCCACCTTGTTTCTGTTAGATTTTTTTCTCTGGTAATGTATTACTGTACTACTGTACGAGCGAATAAACTACTAAAACTCATCCTAACTATACCTTTCAACCCGAAAAAAATTACGGTTCTCGTGAAACCGCGGGGTGCAGCTAGGTATAGCTTTTATATAATCATAGACTAATTAAATGAGTTAATGTACTACCGGACGTTTTGTACGTAGTTACAAGTAGTGTATCTCTGTAAATAGATCATGAAAAACTTATGCCCAATAAAAATAGTCAAATATTCTTGAAAATAAGTATCTTCAAAATACAAGGCGTCTCTGGAAACATCTAGAAAATGAATAATAGATACCTACGCAGTTTCCTCCCTGACGCGAGAATCTGTCCGTGGCGTCCCTTGAGCCTTCAATATTCGCGAAAATATTTAAAGGAATTCCCGTACCTATTCGTCACCATGTTATGAAAAAAATACAAATATATTTGTGTCATGTCTGTGCGTATGAAACGGCTGAAAAAAGTAAGTCCCACCGGTCCTTGTGAAAAGGATTTATGTTTACAATTGCGTATGTTTGACGCGAGAGCTCCACCGCTCCGGGCTTAATATCATAAATTCAGAACAATCTGCTTGAATATCCTCCAGAGTTCATAAAGTGCTGAACACAATCAAAGCGAGTAGCGCGATTGTATTGACGCACGCAAATTTATCAAACCTACTTAATTGATTACCATTTAAGTAAAAATCTTAAAATAAAAAAAAAGTAAATATGGTTTTTAAATGAATAAAGTATGTTACAATTCCTAGTTAGTGTTTTCTACGTCTGTTTGCCTCCAGAAATCTTACAACTGTATTTTGAACAGTTTTTGACGTACCTAGGTTCGTTTGCTTGGTCATAGAAGCAACCACAAAGTTCGCTCACGTGAGTCCGAATCTTTACGACTGTACCTTTTGACCTCTATCCTAGCTTTTATTCGAGAGCAGTTCTGGGGTCAGACGCTCTATTTTATGTATTTTCGGCTTCGTACAGAAATACTGTGGCAACATCTTTATATCGTGTACGTCTTTATGGGCTTTTTTACTCGAAACAGTGGGGTCGGTCACGAGTTCCCAACTGATATAACAAAGAAACTTTGCGAGATTGGGAAATTGCGTTATAAACTTGTAACGTTACGACCGTCTATAGACATTTGTAGCTTTTTCAACGGAATAGGCCTAGATTATTAGCGCCCGTTACGGTTATGATAACGGTAAGTGGATATCGTGTTACATATACGTAATAGCAACGATTAAATTATTTTTAGGACTTAGTTTTACTTATTTGATATTATGTAAATGACTGTAAGTAGCTAGGTACGTTCATACGATTTAACATATTTTTACCTTTATAAAGTTTTATTTTGCTACAGGATCATAAAAAAAAATCTAACCGGCATTTTAAACGGCTGAGAGACAGGCTAGGTTTTATTAAAATATCGTTCGATCACATTTCATTTGATTTCACATTCACTTACCTGACTTCAAACACAGATACTCGTAGCTATAAATAAGTACAAGGCATTGGGGTTCACTAGACGCAATTAAAAAATGAATACATAACACTAATATTACGTTACAAGTTAAGCTACCCGGATTTGATAACTAGCTGCTTGTTGAGTAACCTCTGTCTCTCTCTTCCTAGGTATGAGAACGAGAAGAGCGCGCTGGTGGTGTCGGTGGTGTCCTGCCAGGGTCTGCCGGGACGCGAGCCCGCGGGGCCCGACCCCTACGTCAAGCTGCAGCTGCTGCCCGACAAACAGCACAAGGTCAAGACCAGGTCAGTATTCATTGTTACTCTAATTGTTACTAAGCAAAGGGGCTATTTAAAAACAATGTATGACAGATTAAGCTCTACCCATAGACATGTAATAAAGAGCGTATTCTGTGGCTCTACTATACTAAGCTATCAACTAGCTAGTATGATGTACTTAGATGTTTTAAGATACTAACTGCTAAGTTGGTATGCCTACAGTGTAAAATGAACTAATCGGTCATTTAGTTACGTGATCAATAGAAAAAATAAAAAAAAACATTAACAAAAATAAATAAAACGGTTCCTTTTAAGTTGAGCCAGCAGCCCATTTAAAATTAAAAAATACATTTATAAAAAAACAACAATATGAAATTACTTTGAACGATAGTAAAAAATGATGTTGTTTGGTTTTCCCAGGGTTGTCCGCAAGACCCGCTGCCCCGTATACGATGAAGACTTCACATTCTATGGCATCGCTCCGCATCAGATCACCGCCATCACTCTCCACTTCGTTGTGCTCAGTTTTGACAGGTACAATACCCATACAATTTACAATATAATAGCCATTCAATCCGAATATTTTGGGTTTTTCATAATTTCGATAAACTTTATTATTTTACAAATGTCTTTCAAAACCCAAGCCAGTTAATAATAAAGAAAAACATATGTATATGTATACATACAACCCTGGTATGTAGTTACTGTATGTTAGTTTGTGAAGCAAGATATATCCTATTTCTAGATACTCCCGTGACGAAATAATCGGCGAGGTGGTGTCCCCGCTATCGAACCTGCAGCTGCAGAGCGGGGAGGCCATGGCTCTGTGCCGCGAGATCCAGCCGCGAAGCCTGAAGGTAATGCCTCTCAAAGGTCTACACTGTCTTACAAAACTTTCCAAGATTATAAACGGCTCAAGAAAAAAGTAGATATAAAGCTCCTTGCGTTTTGATGATTAATTTCAAACTTAAAGGATTTGAAAGCCTAACGGAAACAGCTATAATTGCTTATTTGCCACTCTACAAGTTCCAACAGTGATTTCAATTGTATTTCGTCTGGAAAACGAATTTGCTAAGAAATCTGAATCATTGTATATACTTTAGGTAAAAGCGCAAATTTTGGTATAAACAGCCCCGGAAAGTTGATCTGAAAAAAACTACATCAATACAAACCTAGCCGCATGGTTTGAACCCGGCAGCTGGCCAAGAATTCTAGTCTAGGGCCATTTTGTTATATGAGATATCAGTTAGTTTAATTTCAACGGTTCTATTACAGATGCGCAGCGTGGGTCGCGGTGAAGTGCTGGTGTCCCTGTGCTGGCAGCCGGCGGCGGCACGACTTACCGTCGTGCTGTTGAAGGCGCGCAACCTACCCAAGATGGACGTCACTGGACTCGCTGATCCGTATGTATCCAAAACGGGTTGTTCCTCTTGTCCCCCACTTTTCGCCCCCATTGGGGGCCAAGAGGAATAAAACTTCCTAAGAATGTGGATCCGGAGAAGATGGATAAAAGCTAAGGCCGGAAAAGATTGGATTATGTGGTCTACTTTGGGAGTGCCCTGTGGGTAACCACTAATCACATGTCGGGCACAGGTCATATAGGTTGTCAAAAGACTGATGTAGACAGAAAATGACTATACGATAAATCCAAACTTCTCTTAGGTACCAACTTGGATTGATACTGAGATTTTTATAATGACTCCCATTGAACTATAACGATATTCTGACCCT
The DNA here is from genome assembly GCA_911728515.1 of Peribatodes rhomboidaria. NCBI lineage: Eukaryota > Metazoa > Arthropoda > Insecta > Lepidoptera > Geometridae > Peribatodes > Peribatodes rhomboidaria. The sequence goes on along the minus strand of OU452181.1, from coordinate 5,009,729 downwards.
GACACCAAACAGCTCTGTTAAGGTTCGATAATGAATGTTATGTTCTCCCAAACCCAACATATTTTAAAAGTAAGTAACTACTCCCGTAGCTACGTGAAGATGTACCTGCTGTACAACGGGCAACGCATCGCGAAGAAGAAGACTCACGTAAAGAAGCGCACCTTGAACCCGGTGTTCAACGAGTCGTTCGTGTTCGAGGTGCCGGCCGCCCCCAACGCCACGCTGGATCACGTCTCGCTCGAGCTGCTCGTGCTCGACTGGGACCGCCTCACCAAGAACGAGGTCAGTTCAAACTAAACTTTGGAAGAAGTGCGCTTCTTAGCGAGCGTTTGAGAAGGAGAATAAACGTTTTCTGAACCAGGAATTATAGTTTTTTTTTTGTTTGAGGTGCCGGCTTTATTTCCCTATTTTTCGAAAGATCTGGCAATTACAACCAGCGATTGCGACACTAATCACAATATATATAGAAGAAATCTTGTGGTTAGGTACATAACTAAGGATGTTAAAATGCCTGTTTATAGTCATTATCTTATAGTGCTAGCCAATCACAACCACTTCTAACCGTGTACAAAGTATTACATTTAAGTGATTTTAACCACTAATTTCGTCTGGTTCCAGGTTATTGGTCGGCTGGAGCTGGGTGCCAACGGGTCTGGCAGCGCGCGGCACCACTGGCGCGAGGTCCAGGCCGCGCCGCGTCGTCAGATCGCAGACTGGCACAAACTGAAGGAGTAGACCATTCAGGTGGAGGTCATTCTACGAGGAAGGGAGCTTTGGGTACGAGTGTATGGTTCGGTGTCTTAGTATTTTTGCTCAGAAGAGCCTCTAAGAGCTTCCGTAGTCATTTTGTATTAACGTCATACAGAGCTCGTTTGTTAATCAATTATTTTCCTTTTCAATTTTCTATTACACCTTAAGAAATCACAATTTCACAATCGTTGGAATTTGTACTATCTGTTTACTGACATCATATATCAGCTTCAGAATATGTAGCAGGTAATGTTTCTGGCCTGCTTTGGTGACGAACTAACATAGACAGAAAAAAAACTGAATTGTTCTGATTCTGAATGCTAGGTCTGGATTTCTGATATAAGCGTCCTTAGCTAGTTTTCAGTAAAATTAAAATCATGCGTCATGTCAGGATTGACTGCAACATTTTTTGTTGACATGGTTTGTCGTGCGACGGCGTGACGAAACCACGTTTATGTATAGGTCGTCTCTGCTCATTTTCGTCCGACAAAGCGGGTCAACAAATTTTGTCGCAACGCATAGATATTTCTATTTTACCTAAGGAAGTATATTTGATTTGCAAACGGATTTCAAAAATCTTCGACCAGCATTTCGCTGACAATGCATACGCAACAGAGGCACTATCTGAAAACGTTACTTGGCAACCGCACCAACTTATTAGGTTTCAGATATTTAATAAATATATATTTGAATTAAGCTATAGCAGCCCGGGGTGGGACCTAACCGGTTGTGTGGTTCGAAAGGTGCTGCTTTCGATTCTGTCTTTGCGCCCACTGTTCCGTAAGAGAATTGTCAGCATGCTATAGAGTTTTTTGAGAATTGAACCTAATTTTTGTCTAATATTTTTCAATTTCCAAAGTCCTTATGTGACTTACGCGATAAAACTGCTTACTAAGAGTGATTAATGTCGTCGTCTCATTCTGACTACTTACAAATCGAATTAAATGGAAAAGTAACAATTTTTCAAATATTTATTCAAAGAACCAGACATTCTTACTCAGGCTATCTAGACTTTGTAGGAAGGTAACAGAGTAAGCACATAAAGTAGTATCTATATTTCAACCGTTGATGGAACTAGTGGCAAAATGTCTTGTTTAGTGCCGTAAACGGTATGTATTTGTTTTGTTTAAATATCATTAAAGATCTATCCATATGTATTTGTACGAAAGTTTTTTCAACCGTTTTAATTGCTAGCAAATCATAACTACTGTTAATACCGAATTTTCATTGATTTGATTATAGTTTACGATCATTGTAGTTCGGTGTCGTCTGTCATTTTACATATTGTGGTAGGTACTTACCTAAATCGAACGAAAATATAGTAAATTGATATTTGATATTTTTATTGGTAGATAGACCAAATTTTGAGTCAGTGAGTTCAGCGATTCTATAGAAAAGTTTCATGAATTTAAAAAAGGGATGTATGTATTATCATAAAACAACATTTAAGTAATAATATGTACTTATATTTATATAATATCACACATTATATAACTCCTTTGTATGTGACTTAAACGCACACTGTTTGATTCCATATTTTGACCCCGTTATTTACAGTACGAATATAAATCTAATGATTAATATAGTTCTAATAATATATATAATAACGATCGTATATTTAAAACACTATATACATGATAATAACCGGTGTTTAGTGTTTGTAGATGATCTTATTTTTTGGAGTGAGAGAGACACAACGTGTTGTTACAAAGGTATAGAAGAGCCACTAAAACAACTATTAAAATACTATTAATTATCTTTAGAAATAAAAAATATATGTATGATTTACCTCTATAAGACGGCCTGACAAATACCCATACACCTTAGCAATAAAACCCATCGAAAAAAATGAATGTTTTAGAAATTACACTAAATAAATTCCTTAATCACAAGTCTATAACGACATTTGTGGGTGTGAAGTAAAAAGGTAGATCTTTTACTACCTACCCTGAAAAGTACACGGGGCATCCATAGAAATAGGTCCACTTTAAATTATCTTTAAGGGGTAATATCTAGGTCGTGTTTTGTAATTGTACACTCACTTCAATATAATTACTTTAATTCTCAACATATCTGATACTAATTAGGTAGGTTATACTTGCCAAAAACCGTTGCAGCGAATTTCATTTTCAGACTGTCCATTGATTTAGTATGGCTAAATGTTGTTTGTAAATGTTGTGTTGTTTATAACAAACTATTTATAAGGCTTTTTTAAATGCGTTGGTATTAGTTTTATGAGTTGACTTCGTTTTAATTTATGTTTTATTTCTTTAACAATTTTCGGGAATAATATGTATTTTCTAAACTAACTGTACCTATAACTCAATAGTATAAGAATAATGATATTCTTAACCATTTTTCTCATAAAAAAATACATCATACTGTAGATAGAATTCAATATTGTTCATACTCTAACGGGCGGTTAAGATTGGAAATAAATCGTTTGCAGTATTAAGATTAAGATTTTAAAGTATGAACAACATTGGAATAAGTGTAATACTCGTATTTATAATGTATAGTATTAGAATAGAATGACGAATAAATCTATTTTATACTAATTAGCTGTTACATTTTTAGATATAATTTATAGATCATAAGCAAAGCTTTTTCTTCTTAGTGTCACGTGTGTCTCCTAGATGGCGCTTTCAGAAATAATCTTAATCTCCGAAAATATCTTCAATCCTTTATTATTTCAATTGTTGTTCTTAGCCAGAGATATCACTAAAGGCGAAATTTATTTGTTTTCATAACATTGTGCAGGTAGCAGTAGTAGTAGTAAAGATATAACGAATTTTAAAACTACGGATACGGTAACGTTTATAAGAATTTGACATTCTACAATAATGTTCCAAGTAATGTCGCTTGAATATAAGAACTCCACAATGCAACATATTTGTCAAGTAATTATGAACTGTGCTTTACCCATAGCTATGCTTAAGAGTTAAGAAAGTATAAATAATGTACGATGTCGTGGATGAATGTATAGTTAGACATACTAAAAATAAAAATCGATGTAACAAAAATATATCTTTTCTCTCATGTTACTAATAAAATAAAAATAAGAATCTAAAGCGTATTCATTAGGTAACTCCATACTACTACATTCCATTCAGTAGAGGAATTGTAAATATACCAAGCTTCGGTCATCGATATGGCTTTTCATTCTGAATGTTTAAATTAAGGCGTTGAAATATCTATTGTAGTGATAGCCAGGTAGCTGTATTCAGTAACGGGTCGTTTTGTCTCAATCTCAAGAATATTCCATTGGTTCATTTTTGAGATATTTCCCATTCAGTAGACAAAACGTGACAAGATCTAGAGTTTATGAATAAAGAAACCTGGTAAAGGTAGGTACCGAAATGTTTTAGTTGACTTCAAATTCGTGTTTTTGTATTTCCTAATGGTTAATGTTCCATAAGTGTTGTAATTGCAAAGCACATACAAACATTAATGAGACGTAAATTAAAACATTTGATTGAATTTTCGACGCCAGTATAATAGAAGCTAAATTTCATTGAACATTCAATTCTAATAAATAAAAGCACTAGAGATACAATGTAGATCAGATGGGCATTATGTATGTATACACATATAACTATATATTATCGGGTGTAAAGTGATGTGTACCCATCCACACCATCAATCAATCATCATTAAAGTGATATCATCCAGGAGCCTTTGAACAGCGCAGTAACTACGACTGCTAATGTGGTAACTGTGCAAATCAGTACGCACAAAAGACAATCTGCTTTGCACCAATCATTTAAAATCAGGCATCAATAGAAATAAATACCATAATCATTAATCTTTTCACCTACATATTGATTGACCAGTTGTTGATGAGTTTTGCTATGAGCAGTACACGAAGTTAAACGTTTAAGAAGCCTAACAATTAATTTGAATTAGTCTTGTTCATGGATAGGTACACATTACTTTTATTCACGTTGAAATAAAAACAGCACATCCACACATTTAGCCAGATTTGTATACAAACGGGATTTTAGTAAATAAAAGATTATTGACTGGTGCTTTCACAATAATTGTTCGTTTCATTTTCTCCTAATCAACCAGTTAAATTAAGAATGGTAGAGATATGCAACCTTATGACCAAAATAGCAGAAAATCGCAGAAGCTGGAGAGGGCGGATAAAGAAGGCAGAGATTTAGCAAAAGGAATAAGACAGTACTAAAAGACAGTAAGGTACGAGTATGTCCAATGAAGTAATCTATGAAATTTTACCTCCAAATATACTTACAGCTCAAATGCTCGAGCTAATTATTACCTTATTGAAAATGTAGCAGGAAGCGTGGAATTCGTTTAGAATAAATAACTTTGGAAAGGATTAAAACTAGAAATGTTTTGACGGGGTTTTTGACGGAATTTCTTAGTTAAGCTACAACGGCTGACGGAATTAAAAAACTAGAGTTATCAACACTGATTAGGATAGGAACACTTTGCAATAAAGAAAAAAACATCGAGTTAATTCAATTGTATATTTTGATATCAAATCTTATAATTATAACCTAATTACGATAACACAGCTAACGAACATAAATAAATAAACAGGCGGTTAACTCCATCATATTGTTATGATATTGCCGAAATGACACAATCTTGTAAGTGAATAAAATAGAGAGGTTGATAGATAGCCTACGCAGGATTTCTTTCCAACAAAGATTTAGGCCGCCCAGCAGGTAGCACGGGCCTGAGAAAATTTATCTTACCACCGTTTCTACCCACGAGTATATGTATGTGACAAATATAAAAGCTCTCCATAATATAAACGACGGTGGAAAAAAAGACAATTTGTTTCCGGTCCTGCAAAATGAACAATAATAATACATCGTCGCCCCAGGCGGTATCAGAACAAAAATCTTTGTTGGATAAATCCGACTCGGGCAGTTAAAGATTTACCCCTTACTAATAAACGTTGTATAATAGCCTTGCAATAGTTATACAATGTTTTGTCTTTTTCTTTCTTTTAAAATTTCAACTTGTTTGAAAAAGGCGCAAGGTTGCCGGATCGGTGTTTATCAGATACTTTTCGGGGAGTGTGCATCTGGTTTGCATGACCTTATTCTCCCTAGCCCGTACGTCTCTAAAGGAATCAAGAGTACAAAAAAGCGGCATCGTTTTATGGTCGACATACCTACAACACGCACGAAACGCTTTGGTTCCTCATTTCTCATAAGGACCGCTAGAGTGTGGAATACTCTGCCAGAGTGTGTGTTCCCATGACACTTACGAGTATAATCTGGGTGTCTTCAAGTCTCGAGTGAATCGGTTTCTTCTAGACAAGCGAGCTCCATCGTAGGCCGCATCACTGCTTATCATCAGGCATGTTGGCGGCCAAACGCAAGCCTATTAAGTAAATAAAAAAAAGACAGAACACTGTATAAGCTTCCGAGGCTTGCAACATTTGATAGTAAGAGATATAATACTAAAGTTCCTGCACACGATCTCAAGATTCAGTCGTCTAGTTTCTTCGTCTTTACAAAACAATTATTCTTATTTGTCTCTTGTGAAATTTTCCGTCTACTGATGATATAATTTGTGCGCATTAGATATTTAGGTACAAAGTTAACCGCTTCAAATAAACTTTACGTCTATGATAAATGTCATGTTAAAGTGCCTTACGGTGCTCAGTATAAATTAATTTTGTTATTGTTTAAAATAGGCAAATTCTTCTAAACTGTAAAACCAACCATATCGAATTATGTTTGCAGTTATCCAAAAACTTTATAATACAATAAAAATCAATATAAAACTTGCTGAATTACTTACTTATCTAAATACACAAATCGGCGTCAAAATTCAAATAAAACTAACATCAAAATTCTGAACAAATAAACTACACATAATACATTAAAATCACAATTATTAACATTTAGTTCTTATGACATCAATCCAGAAACACCTCGCAGAGAGTCGTGAAAAAACATTTAGTTACATATAAACAACACACACATTTATATTGTCTTTTTAATACAATCCCTACTTGGACGTTTCTTTGATTTCATCTAGCTATACATTATGTTTGCTGCCTTGAGATTGTTTTATTTTAAATACGAAGATTTAATGTAGCGTTTATCTTCCTAACTACGAGTATGTTATATAGTATATACCACATGATACTTTGGTCAGGTTTTGTTGCTTTCCTTTTATCAACAATTCACTTCTATCCATTAGAATTACAATATTTACTTTGTTATTCTAAATATTTTAAACCGGAGGTAAAAACGAAAGGTCCTTTTTTTTAATCCCGAACAAGTCCGCGTTTGACCACCAACTTGGCTGTTGGTAAGCGACGATGTGGTCGAAGATGAAGCACGCAGACTTAGGAGAGACTTATTCACTCTGGCCTTGACGAGGCCCAGATTATAACTCTCAGGAAACAAGGAAACTGGCAGGTTGCTCCCTAGCTCGACTACAATATGATTGAGGTCGATCGAGATGTAAAAGTATAGATGTAAGATAGATGGGAAATTCCAAATAATCAAGAGATAAGAATAAACTAACAGATCAGGATAAATAAACGGAAGCGTACCCAGTGCGGAACGGAGGTCAAGAGATTGCAAGGTAGGGCACTCGCTGAATATGGATGGATTATATCGGATGCTTACATCGGAGTGCAATGAATGAGGAGTGCACACGACCGGAACAAACACAGCGGTAGTTGCACTGAATTAATGTTCTAAGATAAAATTGTATGATTATAAAGACGCGATTTTATTTAAAAATATAGTAAGCTACTGTGGAATTTACGACAAATACATACCTAAAAGTATGCCTGTTTAGATGAGTACGATGTAGATAAATGTCATTTGTTATTGGTGATCTGATTATACATTTTATTGTAATTCTTCAACTTGTTGATACTTAGTCAGTTTATTGATTGATTGATAATGATGAGACAAGATGTTATTTAATATGTGTGTCAAATCTGCGGTGCTACTCACAATCATTTGGAAACGTTTTTGATCGGATTCCACAAATTTCAAACTCAAATTTTTAGAATCTAAGCCTACTTTTATAAATTTGGAATAGGGAATCGAGTAAAAATAAGATCGGAAGAATGAATCACTTAAAGATACTTGTGAACTAAAATTCGAATGATTTGAGTTTATTTTTTTGGAATCCGAATGGAACCGTTTCCGTTCGGATTCCGAAAACGGAAACGTTTCCGATGATTATGAATACTTATGCTGGACTAGACTACTTTTAACTGAAGAAACTGTCTCAATAACAGATACTTAGGCTACAAATCTTATATCTTTAAATGAGCAATTCTTGTATATATATATATATATATATATAATTGGAATCTCGGAATCGGCTCCAACGATTTTCATACAATTTAGTATATAGGGGGTTTCGGGGGGATAAATCGATCTAGCTAGGAATCATTTTTAGAAAATGTAATTTTATTCGTGTTTTATCGATAATCAATCTCAACTGAAAAATATGACTCTTCCTGACATCTATTGGCGAACAATAATATAATTTTTTGTGAGCAACTACGAGTAATTGCTTTAACGACACAACAGCAGATGGCGTTGTTAAGTAACACGAAGTCAATGAGTGTTTGCTTTGAGGTTAGACTAAAATCAATTGTTTATTTTCCAAAAAACACAATTTAAAAAAAAAGAAATACCGAGCAAAGCTCGGCCATCCAGGTACTACACCCTAAACAGTAGATCCAAACATTTGAATTCAAAATTCTCAAGACAGCAAACACTGAACACCGAACACAAATAGACAAGTAAACGGGGACGAGACAATATTAGGCAAGATAAAAATATGTGCGTACGACAATGATTAACCACTACAAGGGTCGACCGACCGGAATTAGCTATACAAGACCAATTCATAACACTATTACATTGGATTTGATCAAGACGAATATTGAATAGAGCCCCCAGATTATTAGTTATATAGGTACTTTATATCTTAAGTATTTCACATAAACATACAAATAAAATATTTTAATGTAAAAGGCCGTTGGCAGAAGGAATTGCGCTCAGAATGCTAGCAGCATTGCCACGCTGGATGGCAATGCTCAATTTCTGGCCGAAATAAATGATTCTATGCACCATGCATTCTAAACACCTGACGCCTCCACCAACCGTTTAGTATTTTCGGACTTTGTTCAGTTCTAGAAATCTTCAATGAGTCTCTATTTACAACGCAGTGTTTCCAAAAGATAGATATTTATATAATTTCAGATATTTGTATAATTACAAAATTGTTTATTGTAATTTATTTCTTGTTATGTAGATTTAGTTTTTTTGTCTGTTTTTCATCCTCGTTCTTGAATAGCACTGCAAAGCTCGGTGGTCGACCGATATACATTTACAAAACATATATTAGTATTACAGATTACAGACAGACACTTTGACTATCCAAGTTTATTGCTAGTAAAATAAGATATGAATAAACATTAGATATGTTCGAACTGTATAGATATTAACATTTTGGTCCGAAATTGTGTAGACGTCGAAAATTTTTACACATAAAAGTTTTTTGGTTATAAATTACCAATATTCACAGCTATAACATTTTGTTACAATTGTTATGTTAAACTATTGATTGTTTTATATTTTTTGATAATTAATACATAAATAAATTTGATGGGTTTCTCAAAAGTTGAAGTTAAAATTTCTAGTTTACCCAAGACATGTTGTAAGTGACACATGTCGTACATTTTAATATTTTGTATATTGATATTGTAGATTATAAAATGTATATAAAGACTTATATAGAAGCTAGCATATTAACTAGGTTATCCAAGATCTTAATCATTGATAAGTATTATTCGAAAGTGTTTACTATTGGTAACTGTGTTTTAAGTTCAATAGATAGTTAGATTATGAACGTGTTAATATGTGTATTAGTAGAAGTTATTGTAAAGTTTGCTAAAATCGTTAAAAAAGACAATAGAAAGTATAAAAATAACATACAAAATAATATTTACAAACTACTAAATGCAGTGTTTCTAACTGAACGCTGTGAATTGGCATGAACTCAGGCAAGATCTTACAATCGACATAGATCTGTTCTCCACTACATACAAATAATAATATACATCATACAATACTGGCAAAACGGCAAGCGTTCGATAAAATAACCTTATTACTATTACTCATAAGCCAACAGCACTGGTAGAGTTGATACATGGCAAAAACTATATATCCATAGCTAAAATTCGATTGAGTATTAATGAATATAGTCTTTTTGATATTTATTCGAGTCTTACAATTTATTTTAAGAAATAACCAAAATCTACTAGTCAGTGAGATTAAAGTACACAATAAACAGTTATCTACTCGCAGTGAATATCAGACAAAAGTTAAAAGCATGTGAAATTAAAAGAGATTAATTCATTTAGCAAAGTTATTGACTTAAAATATAATAGTAGCTACTTTTAGTATGTTTCCATTAAACTGAAATAGGTATTGGACTTTCATTCCGGTGGTAGCGCACCACACACAAGACTAGCTGTAGCATGATTTCATTAATGTCCTGTCTTCGTGTGATACGATTTCTTGTCATTACTTACAATCAAAATACGCCGTGGAAAATGTATTTACATCTTATTATTATGTTTGATACCTTATGAATATAAATTCAAATCTTCATTTGTGAAGATAACGATATTGTAAGTGTTCCCATAGTCGGCCTTCCTTCCATCGACTACTGTTCCATCTCTTTGGATGCATCTAAGATTTGGTTTGGGACAAATATTTAATTGGCCCTTCATGTTTCAAAACATTGACCATTGCCACTTCATTCGACACGACGAGAATCTACAGACAATCTCTACTTTGTGCCGGTAAACACAAATTAAACGTGCTAAGCATTGCAATCATATTCCTCACAGATTTGTTGACGAAATTATAAATCTAAATCATAGATACGATAGAGAGTCCGCAAATAGAGAGCACTAGAGTGACAAACATCTCGTATCAGAAGTGGGATCGCCTGCGATTGCGTAAACGCAACGGCGGGCCCTAGGACGGTTCAGAGCACAAACCTGACTCAATTATAGCAGGCCTCGGTCCAGCTCCTTGCGAAGCATGCGGGACAGCTTGAGGACGTCCTCGTCCACCGTGCCCGCGAACAGAGAGTCCAGCAGGTCACCTCGCGAGGCGAGCGAGAACACGCCGGCGAGACGGGACACGGACTTGTCGGACAGGTGACGCTCGACCACTGACCTGAAATGGTACAGGAAAATGTGCTTACTATTTGAATGGGATGCAAAAATATTCCGTTTGACGTAGTAAGTAAACATATCATTTCCTTTAAAATGACGTATTTGATAGAGTTATCAAATTTAACAAAGGGGTATCAGGTTGATGACTCTTTAAGAAGTCAAACATACATTTAACCATGTATGTTATTTGTACATTTGTTTCACAAAAGTAGGACTCACTTGAGTGATTGGTGAGATTCGCGCAATGCGTCCTGAAGAAAACCGCGGTCGTATGAGAAGTCCACCTCGCAGAAGGATACAACGGCCATCAAAACAGTCTGAAATTCATAAATCATCCGTTAACAATATTTTTTTTAACTTGTTTTAGCTGAAAAATGAACCTTATTCAATGTCTTGGCTGTCCCAAATTGGTTCGACCCACAATCACTTCACCTTGTTATTGCTTGGTAAGTTATATCGTAGCTCTGGCTCTTTGGAGGCTAGTTCTTTGATTATTAAAACTTACATGGAACTTGGACCGGAAGGCGGCCAGCTGTCTCTCGTCAGCCGCCGACAGCTGGTTGTGCCTCCGAAGAACGCCCAGCTTTACCGCGGACTTGATCACGTGTTTCACCAGCTTCTCTGCTTCCCGCTTCTCGACGCGCTCGCGGAGTACCGTTAAAAACTGCAAAGAAGACAATGACCAGGTTAACGCTACAGTCAAATGATTGCTAGATGACATTGTTCGCCAGATGATTTTGTTAAAAATTGCGCTCGCGAATTACCTTTAAGAACTGCTAAGAAGACTCTTTGCAGTTCTTAACGGTAGTGTAACGGTAATGTGACTGTGATGCGATTGTTATTGATGATGGCTATATTATAGTACTAACCTGGTCATTGTCTAATGACCAGTAGACCAGTACTATAGTCAAATTTTTGCTGAAACTGCTCGGCAGATGATTTTATAAAAAATGTAATCCAATTTTGTTTTGATAAAGAAGCAATAGGCGAATATCAGATCACATCCAAGAAGTCGTTTCCCGAAGCGATTGGCTTTTGATTTTATGTCACGCACGATGGCTATTGTAATAACGATAGATATCATGAAAGTTATCGACACCTTTATAAGAAGCTGCTGCAAAAGGAATAAGAACAATATTCATTACTAGCTTTTTGCCCGTGGCTTCGCTCGGGTTTCATAGCCTATGTCACTCAGGGATAATGTAGCTTTCTAGTAAAAATATTCTTAGAATCGGTGCAGTAGTTTCGGAGATTATCCCCACAAACAAACTCACAAATTTGACCTCTTTATAATATTAGTATAGAAGTATAGATTAGTTAGATACTCTAATTATCTTATTATCACTTAACAGAATTAATTGATTTATATAAAACATACATACTGTGAGTTTTCTCAGTTGAAGGCAATGCTTCTCTATTGTATATTCTGTATAGTCTGTTCTGCGACAATATTCAAAGAAACTTAAAACTGTAATCTAACTGTGTCAACAAAAACTGACTGACTTGACTTCAGCAGAGCTAGCATGAGCCGTGGAAAAATTGTCTTTCCACGGTACTTGTTCTGCAAAAAAAGAGGCATACATACATGTGTACAGCGTTATAGGTACCTAATCAAAACCTCTTAAGGGTTCATTATACTCATCAATATGAACAATTTTTACTATGGGGCGAACTCCGAAATCGCGAAAAAAAATCAGATGTTCCATACATTTTGTCTCAGGTGATTTAACTTTTTGTATGGAACAGCTGTTTTTTTTTCGCGATTACAGGATTGGCTTCATAGTAAAAGTTGTTCGTATTGGTGAGTACAATGAACCCTTAAGAGGTTTTTGATTAGGTACCTATAACCCTGTATATATCCGTATTCCAGCTTTGTTACATCTAAGCGTGGATAAGACGGCGCAAAAATAATTTGCCCGTGCTAGCCCTGTTAGGAATAAAAACCATGACAGTGTATTCGTGCTCTGTTAATGTAAGTTCCAGTAGCCGGGGGAAATAGTAATACAGCCCTCATGAGTTTTGATAGTAAAAGAAAACTTTGAACGTTTTCGTTTGGCTCCATACGTTTCAATAAAGCGCACCTGGCAGATCGTTAAGGAACTAGGTTCTAAGTCTAAGTCTAACTAAGGAGCCAAACGAAAACGAAAAAAGTTTTCTTCAACTATCAAAACTCACGGTGAGCCCACAGGAATACATGTTAGACTTAAAAGCAGAATATATTACCTGATCGAAGAGCTTGGCAGCATGCTCGTCGAGTACGAGTGCGCGTGCGCTGGCCGCACCGCCGACCCGGGACAAGAACTTCTTCTGCGCGCGCAGCGAGATGTCGCGGGCGCACCACGTGCCACCCTCCATCGCTGCAACCAAGATTGACACACAATTAGCCTCAAAACACATAACAAAGATAATAGAAGAGTAGTCTCCAATGGGAGACCAACTCACGACACATATCAACCAAATCTGTTCAAAGTCTAGGAGACAGAAGCGGAACACAAAAACAAAAATTGCATCAAAAATGTACGCCTTCCGCTAAGCAGCCAACTAGTACAGAACACAACTACGAGTATTACGATGCAACATAAGATTACCGGGAAATTCCATTGGCACCAGTCTGTACTGTCTGTACTGTACTGTCTAAAAAGTCATGAAGCCGATAAAGGCTTGTTGCAAGTGTGTAAAATTTTAATTAATCATTGGTTTTGCATGATTTAAACATTGGTTTAAAAATGAAAATTGTATTGTCATTAGTTATGGTCGATTTTGTCATAACTCAGCTATTAAAATGATTAATCTACAAAACAAGAAGTAAATATTTGCAAATATGACCGCCAGTCAACAAGGAATCTTCCACAGATTCTATTAAAAGAAGTATCATAGTCTGTTCATATTCAAGCGCATCAGTTTCACAGTTCGCACAGCAGGTTACGAGTATTTTCAATTTCCTTTAAACCTGTCCGCTACAGGCGATTACGATTCAGTGCGCACCGCAGCCGCGTCAGGCCCGAGCAGCTTAGCCGAGTTTCCTTTAAAGATAAATACAAACCGAGTACCTAACTCTTTCCAAGGACTAAGAACTGAGGGGGTTCTGGGGCGCGTGAGGCTTTCCCCGTAGGGATTCACGCCCCACCCGCATGTCACGGAACGGTTCCCAGAATCATTAATTCCAGCTAAAACACAGCGAGATTACTAAAATATTTACCTACCTAAGTAATACTTATTCAATAGCCCTGAGGTTTCTAAAACGGCGGCTGATATTGATTGAAGTGGAACAATTGAAACGAAACGTTGGTAATTTGTCCTTTGATTACAATAACTGGGGGGTGGGGAAACAGTTTTCAGTTCGACCTCTGCGTTTTAATTAAAATGTCTCGAATACAATAAGTCAATTAAATATGTCAATGAAATAATTTCAGCGTTTGTTCAATAGCAATTAATTAGTTTCAAGCATGAATATGATATTCTATTTAATTACAAACACTTTGTTATCTAACCATTTGTTATACAAATTGTCATTATCAGACAAAACCTTTCCAAAGCACGCGTCTTTTCGACGTACTTATTTCTCATGCTTTGATATTGCTCTTGAATTGTGCGTTCGTTTTAGACATTATTTTACGAAAATCTTGCGAGGGCCAATACATTCTTATCTATTTTTCTCGGTTTCTCTCTACTAGATAGAGCAAGAGTTAAAACAAAATATTTAAGCTAGCTAGCTAGCTAGCTAGAACTAGAGGCCTACTTTAGATATTAACTGCATTTGATGAAACGTAACTCGTGTTGAGTCAGAGCACTCATCGCGGCCCAGTTTACAGAGATTCAATTGAAAGTGCAATTGTTTCATTGTGTGCGTCGAAATTGAAACAAATGACCAATTGAAACGAATCGTAGACATTACGGTGTTTACAATAATAGGTATGACGAAGTTAAACTTTATGTAAATAAGCGCAATGTTTCACTTATAAAACACATTCCTAAGATTTTGCAGTACTGGCAGTTTTGATGGATATTTTCCATTTCAATTCCAATATCATGTTTTAAATTTTAATGAATTCTGCACTGCATTGCAGTCTCAAAGCCTATTGCTAGAAGTCACGGAATTCACGGTAGAGCGGTTTGTGTTATGTTATGACTTATGACGAACCAAAATCCGAAAATGTAAGCCTGTATTCGAATTCAAAATCTTACGTTCTATGCCTACTTACTATCTAAGGCCTAGGCTAATGATTTACCGAAAACAATTATTTAATTTAGGCTCAAATTGAAGAATCTAAATGATTTATTTCAAGAACAGATTTATTTGAAGAGCTAAAGCTGAAGGCTTTCCAATAATGTCCTCCGGGTAAACAATATGAGGAGTAGTTTGTTCAACTGTAAAGCTGCGGAGGTGTTCCACCTTCGCTGGTTAAAAGCTAAACATACAATTAATTTTAAAAATGCTAAAACTCAGACTTTTTAACCAATATCTTTTTATCTTTACTGAAATTGACATTGACTAATGGCGATGATGGCCTAGTTGGAGAAGGCCCGCCTCTTAAGCCATGAGGAGTGGGCTCTAACCCAGCCGACGGCACGCAAAAATTTGTTCATTGTGTGAACATATGAGTGTATTGTATGTATGTCATCTGCTACATTATTGCAGCCCGTTGTATGGCGACCGGCTCGCCCCCTGTCCAATTTGGGACTGAATATCGTCCGGCGAAGTGTGGGTGTTGTATTACACCTCCGCCAGCCCCTTCAGGGGAAAGGCATGACAATATGTTTACTGACATTTAAATACACCCCTATAAGTTATTAGTGACATAATTATTTGCAATAGAGCGCTTCCATAATTTACAACGTTTTTTGCTGAGTTGAAAGTGGAAATTACAAAACCTTTGCAAACGTAATAAAACTAGCATAAACACGCATAAACAAGAGAAACTTACTACACTTAATTTTAGTAATGACCTTTAATGTTTAGGAATCCACTTCCAACGACTAAAACTTTATATTAGTGACACCCAGTGACACTTGGTGAGTCCTAAAACCCTATGAAAATCCACTAGTCAGCCCAACTATGTACTGTTTCGACGTAGTCGCATAAAAGTTTCGGTAAACGCAAGTCATCTAATAGTGATTAGTTGAAGCAAAAACGTGCGGTCATTCCTTGGAGGTCGATTAAGGCTGTTCTTTCACGGCCGTTCAGGGGTTGAAATTGTTCAATGTCAACGGATTTTGACCTCTGAATAAATAACAACTATTACTCATACGTCGGACTGAAGATTGATTTCTTTGAAATTTTAATAAGGTTCTCAAACGTCGCTAGTGACGTTAGCTGGTAATTATTTATTTATTGAAGCAGAATTTCTTGCTATTTTAGGAACTTAATTATTTTTTCTAATTTGTAATTCATAGTTGTTTTGTTACTTTCGATTCCTTTGGTAGGCAACTAATTTGTTTAACAACTGTACAAGTGTACAATTGAACAAATGAGTAAATATCTAAGCAAATGTTTTGAGCCTCTGAACATAAAATAATAACATCAATGTTATTATTTTTGATGGGCCTGTGTCCAATGCGGATTAAGTGGACTGATGTTGAAAACTAAGCCACATGACCACAAGCCCCATGTGATGTACTGTGGAATCGATTCTTTTTACTCATAAACGTACATGAAAGTCGACAAGTCAGGCAATTTTTCCTACACACGCCTACTGCGGCGTAGCTCATTCCGCCGGAACCAGATATCAGGATATTGCCATATCGCGTGTCGGTCCAACCTTGGCAGAAACGGTGCGTACCCCTGGGCATAGTCAGGGCCACGACAATGTCAATGTTCCGAACCCCTGCCTCGGAACAAGGTGGAAACATCTCGATAAGAGCTAAAACGATTTTGAATAGGTTTCTGATTGCACAGGTAGGGCTTTTACGTAGCCTTGGAGACCTTTCAGTGTTTGATTCGATAGTGCCTGTTTCAATAGAGCAGACTGATTTTCAATGAGGCTTGAATTACGGAGCTTCTTAACACTTAGTATAGAGAAATTAGATTATCTTATACCTAGTAAACCTGTAGGTTTGTGTGAGATCCTCATATCTGAGGTAGGATGTAGATTCAATTACGTACTTGGATTACTCTGAAGCTACGTGAGATGTTAGCCTTGAAGCATTATAATACCTTCTACGTCGGAGGATATTACAAAGGGAGCTATCGAGTTAGCTATAATAATTGGATTAACGAACATTGAATTTTACTATACTCGTGTGTAGGTATGGCAGAAGAAATTGTTGATCTATTTTACTACTATTGTATAGTATAGATCATTAGAATAGTAAATATACAGAGAGTTTTTTTTTAATTTAAAATTGACACTCCACGGACTCCGGGGACCGTGACTTTTGTTAACATAAATCTTTAATTATTATTTAAGGGTAATACAGGTAGAGGGGGGTTAGTTGGAATACAGAGAGTGCCAATAGCATATGTAATTATTGTGTAACGATAAAAATAACAGTTAATTGAATAAGATGTTACTTTGCGGAAGTTCAGCTTCATAACTGTTTCTTGAACAAATCTCTAGTGTATTTCCGCTCTAACGTCGCATTAAGTACACCAAGGAATATGGGTTCCAATTACATTTATTTTACTACTAGCTGTTAAACACGACTTCGTTCGCGTTTATTGAGAAATCAGTATCGAAAGCCTTCCTCATGATATACTGTAACGAATTATCAAATTTCATAAGATTCAGCCGTTAAGCTATTAAAACCTTACAAATAGACAGCCAGAGTTACTAACGATTTTATAATATTAGTTTGAAGTATGGATAACTAATTAAGCTAACCTGAATATTAATTATACCTACTTGTAAACATTTGGAACTAATTCAATGAAATTTATAACAAAACTTCATACAGTAAAACGCAAAAAAACAGTGTTAAGCGAGACGTAGCTACGCGCGCACACTCGCCTTGAAAAAGACCACCGAATGCGGCTGAAACTATAGTCGGAATAACCGTTAACCGTACATGAGTAATTCCCGTCTCATAAAATCATAAACTTTATCCTCTTAGCAATTAAGGTTGTATTAGTTTTGGAATAGTTAGACAGTGTTTTGTCTCTTTCGATCGAGTTCAGGAATTTAAAAGAAAGAAAAAGACAAAACACTGTCTAACTATTTCGAGGCCATGTTTATTGCTCAGGAAGATAGTAAGCAATTTGATGTTTTAGCTAATATAAATTCAAGCGCTCGACGAGTCAACACGCCCTGAGGATACCTCGTGGAGAGGCGAAACACGTGTCGACGAAGTGCTCGAACGATAAGGGTGTTTTTATTTTATTTAATGTTCCATTCAATTTTATTACCATTTTGTTTAGAAATAATTAAAAGAATATAAACGATGATAGCCTAGTTGGAGAAGACCCCGCCTCTCAAGCCAGAGTCGATCGTCGGGCGACGGCACGCACCAATTTGTTCATTGTGTAAACATATGATGTGCGTATCGTATGTTATCTGCTACATAACTGGAGCCCGGTATATGGCGACATGCTCGCCCCCTGTCACATTTGGGACTGAATAGCTTCCGACGAAGTGTGGGTGTTGTTTTACACCTCTGCCAGCCCCTTTGGGGGAAAGGCGTGACCATAGGTTATGTTATAACACCATATATTATGGTAAAACCACGAGACGCAGCAAGTATTATATGTATAAACAAGTATTAAACAGAATAATTTGTTAAGCAGACCTTCTTACTAATATTTAATTACTTTCCTCCACCGGTGACCGTATACAGGTGACAAGTCCCAGCAGCAAAACAATTAAATCATTTGGTGACCACACGCGTGTTCAGGACATTGGGTCCTAATGTACACACCTATAACGCCGGCAGAATAAACAGAACAGAAGGTTCATTAGTTCACCGTCCGCTGCCCAGTCGTTATCGTGCCTCATAGACAACACAATCTTCTAGACGAGTAAAAAGGACCTTTATCCAAAACGCTTGTAACTTACTGAAATTATAGCTACGTCATTCTTTATTTTTTATCTAAGCTTGCTCCACTTTGGGTCATACCGTTATTTATCATCAGCCATCCTGATAATCGGCTGGTTTAATAAATACAAGCTATTTAGTAGCCACTCGCCAATATAATACCGTTGCAAAAGCATGCCTAAATAGTCTCAGAAATGTTCTGTAATCACATCAGTGAAACAGCACTAATGCTAAAACAATGTCATACCTCACGGTCTCCAATGTGTCTTGTCGTAATTTGACTGCGTGTTCCCAGCCCGTAACCATAAAGTGCTGAATCAATATTTTAGCGGCGATCCCGACGGCATGCAAACTTTGTGGACATGACATACTTAAGTGAGCCTTTTACTGTGTCACCCACCACTCTACATTGTTGTCATACGACTAAGTTATGTGGGTAGGTCACACGTGACATACTTTAGTGAAAGTAACTAACTGAACTATGTCACTAAATGAAGTTATAGTTTAGGGGTAAGTTAAACAGACTTCTGTTGAAATCTTAGGGTCACTTGGACGCTCAGTCATGAATCTCGATTTAAAACTGGTTTTAAGTATGGTAAAGTCGTTTTCGCATGCGGCCCTTAGTGTTTATCATCATCCTCATTTTAGCCGGAATACGTCCACTGCTGGACAAAGGCTTCCTCCGAAGTTTTCAAGATTGCAGTCTTGCATTCCCGCTTCCATTCATTCATGTCATTCGTGATGACACTGTGAAACTTACCAGACATTAGGCGTTTGGGTCTTTACTGTACTAGGACAGCTTTGTGATTGATATAGTGACAGTTAAAAAAAACTACTTTGTAGGCTGCCTCTGCTTTTTTCACAGCTCACATTATGGTTATTTACCTGACCTATCCTGGATCCATTTGTTCTGACCATACAGTCCATCTTCTACCCTTATAACCATCCAACATTAAAAACGACAAAAATTATAAGAAGCTAATGGACATTGATGTAGGGCACTTTATAACTTTGTTTTCCTGTTATGTCTAACACAATTTACCTCTTGTACGGCATTAAAAGGTCCATTTTGTCAACGTCACGGCCCTCACCCTTTTGCCCAAGCTTTCACGCCGTGACACTTAATTTTTCACCTCAGCCATAATTTGGCTTCATCCAACCAGTCGACGACCATTTTTTCGCGTCGAAGCGAATACACAGTTCAGGAAGTGACGTTCATTATGCTAGAGGACGTACTCAGGGCTTGGGGCAAACTAACACATAAGAATTTATGATATTTTCCCACGATAATAAAAGCCTTAAGTTATTTGGCAGTTGACAGAAGTTAATATTAGGTGCGAAAATAAGTAAATTGTTAAAACCAATTACCGTAGCGCGCCCACACTATCTCGCCCTAACTACATCCCCGTACCGACCTTCGCAGGCAGCGGAAATTGCCCCCGTGGGCCATCGTTAACCCTTAATAACTCCACTATCTGTTGGCTGCCAGACACAATGGTGCTGTGCTTTTGTACTTATAACCCCTGAAAAGGTATACTCATGCTCTATTAAAGGTTCTGTATTTCACTAATGGGTTCATGATAAAGTTCCTCTCAAACTCAAGCAATCAAATGAACAAATATCTTAAAGTGAGCCATTAAAAAAAACTTATTTACTTAAAAGGTAAACCAATAAATAAAACTGTATAGGTAACTTTTACAGTTTTTTTCTAAGTTATACGCTTATTAGATTATTCCTAAAATTTTACTTAAATATTAAATCAAGTTGAATTTATCTATTCAAAAAAATGTTTAGGTACAACTTATCATAATGATGACTCAACAGCATACTCGTTAAGGTTTTCTATGCTCCTATAGCAACACTAGGTTGCCCGACAACATATGAAAAATGATGGAGCCTAATCAAAATTGATGGATCTCAATGCCGCATCGTTTGCGCCTTGTTATCGCTAAAACGAAGCCTGAAAGATAACACACCTACAACCTTGTATTATAATGTGTGAAGATTCACGTCAGTATCCGGTGAAGACTGAAGAATGATGGGAAAACGATACAGCGGCGCAGTTTGAGAAGTGAGCTGATTGTGTGATGGATCGGCGTCGGCATGTCTCTAGGGATGCTCCTAAATGGATCATATTTTTACTGAAATACTTCTTCTTCTTAGTCGTGCATTCTTGGCAGAGTGGTCGTGGTTGCGTGAATGGTACAAGACTCCTTGCTGTCTACCCCTTTTTTTTTTTTTTTTTTTTTTCACCTTGGGAAAATCCTTTATGGATACCACCAACAGCCCCGGGGCGGGCACAGAGTGGTTATGTGGGAATCCCGCCACTGACGGCCTACCCACTAAAAACCCAAGGGTGTTCCACCTCGACGCAGAATGTCGGGACAACGGGAACTACTCTCAGACACGACCGCGGCCCCGACAGCGCCAGCCCCTGCGGGCACCTCCTCGAGCCTACGCTCTTCCTCACCATGACGATGTATCGAACACAAAACACATCGTCATCATCCACCTCGGGGACCAACTCAGCCGATGGGCGTGAAACAGCACCCGTGTCTAACGCCCTTGGTCCCTATGCGACGGGTCAGGTAAGTGGCCCCGCCGCCTGCCACTTTGGCTGCAGAGGGCACTCAGAATGGAGCGCCGTTGCACCACATTCGAGTTCCCCCGCTGCTCCACCTCGACCGCGCCACATTCACGTAGCCTCCTTTAAAACCTACGAAGGATCCCACCCAGCTAGCGGCCCTCAGCCACTCCAGCGGGGACACCGGGAGGTGCCACCCCACAGCTAGCAGTCCTAAGCCACTCCAGCAGAGACTTCCCGACCCAAAGGATGTCTCCCACAGCTAGCGGTCCTAGGCCACTCCAGCGGGTGACACACCGGGGCCCCCCTCAGCTAGCAGCCTCAAGCAGGCCACTCCAACGTGGTCCCCAACGAGGTCCTCCAGAGTCCTACGCGGAATGCAGGAACGGCCACGCCTCGTCCGCCTCTCACACCGGCCACAGAGGACAGTAAGAGTGGTGTAACACCACACCGTGCTCTTCTTCCTCAGCAGCCCCATCCCGTCGAGGCCGCGGCAGGCAGAGAAAAACGCCCTTCCTCCCGCGGTCTCCACCCCTCGGCTGCAGTGCCACCCAATCCACACTGCAGCCCGCCTCAGTTACGGCAGTGCCGCAACCTACCTTGGCCGCTTTTTCTACAAAGGCTTTCAGGAGAAAGCCCCGAGAAAAGCGGCCCCACCTCGGATTCCTCTTGGCTTCACCGTGGCTGATCAGGCCACGGCTACTGAGCCCCCCCGCCACGACAAGGCGGGAACCCTCGGGGGAGCTGTCTACCCCTCCTTCGTCCCTCTCCAAGGCTGCTGCTCTTCTCGCAACGCCTCTCCATTAGGGCATGCAAACCGGTTACCCGAGTACCCGGAAAACCCGAGTAACCGACTGTTTTGAAACCTCGGTTTTTAAGATTGAAAACCCGGGTTTTTCGGGTTTTTCGAGTTTTTTTGTACATGATGAACTCCACCACCAGAACATTAATAAAGAATCTAGTTGAATGTGGAAGTAGAATTAGTAAATAGAAGTGAGTACAAGTTTAGTAGTGAAGTAGAATGTGGAATCAGAAAGAGCATTTTCCTCGCCAGGGGGGCTATTCCTGCGCGTGAGATGAGATGAGATTTTATCTTGGTCACTCTCACACCTATGACGTTTCAAACGAGAGCAACAAAGACGAAAAAAAATGAGATGAAAATCTTAAATCTCCGAATAGGGCCACTGGTCTTTTGTGCAATAAAATCCGCAGTTCCCTGAATGATGACTCTCTTGGTGCACTTGTGTCATTACGGGCTTTTTATCAAAGTAGAATGTAAGTAGAATAACTTTTTACCTTAATAGAAGAATGCATCGAGCGATCTTCATCTGGGAACGGCGAATTTTTTTTACATTTTGTAACTCTAGTCAGTTTTTACTATCAAGGTTTAAACTTGACTAAGGTTTCAAAATGTTCAGTGAAATACTCTTAGTAGAAATGGTACAGATTTATTATTATGGTCCCTTCCATTGACAACTTGACAGAGGAGCTTAATAATAAACTTGCACCATTTCTACTTTGAATTGATTGGGAATCGCTTGTTTAATTATTTTTTGGAGAAAACTTAGAAAAATATATATAGTAAATGGTGGGACTGACATTTTATTTTGTTGATTTTGTTTTTAAATTATGTTACTTACTTAGATTTTCTTGTTATTATAGTGTACTTAAACCAAATGTTGCCTGATTGATTTTTTTCTTCTCTTGATAAATCTAAAGAATACGAATACGGAAACAAACACATATTTTAATTAAATTTCGGCCTTTTTTTTTACTTACTCACACTAATACAATATTTTTAAGGCCCTAAAACAGAAAAACTCGAAAAACCCGAAAAACTCGAAAAAACCGGTTTTTAAAATTGAAAACTCGAAAAACCCGGGTTCTTAAAACTGTCGGGTTTTGCATGCCCTACTCTCCATATCCTGCGGTTGGCTGCATTGCGAGCACACTGCTCCATGGTCTGCGTGGCCTCTTTAATGAAGTCGGTCCAGCGAGTTGGTGACCGACCAGGGCTTCGCTTGCCTACTACTGGAATACTAGGCCGGCAATATTGCGACTGCGACAATGTTTTGAGTGCGACCCGGTCATATAATCAAACATTTGTAACATGGCTGATAATGGCCGGGCTACAGTCGGCAATATTGCCAGTATTGCCGGGCCAGGATTGCAGTAAAAATATGACCCATCTGGGAGCATACTAATTAACCTGGTTTACGAAAATGCATAAGTACTCGTACCTAAAACAGTATCCTACACATGGCGTACTTAAATTCTTAAATGGTTAATTCTAATAGGTCGTTGAAGTAGAGTAACTTCTTTGAATGGGCAACCACGAGTGACAATAACTGGGCTATACAGTGGATTAGATGAAGCGTTAAATTGCTGCCGGTTACATATTTGTTCTAGATGAATCGTAGAACCGTTGGCCGTATTGGTTTTGTAAAGATATAGAATACTAGCTGTTTTGTCCGTGGCTTTGCTTACGTTTTATAGCCTATTTCAATCAGGAATAATGTAGCTTTCTAATGGTGAAAAATTTTTTTAAATCGGACCAGTAGTTTTTGAGTTAATTCGTTACAAACATACTTATATTCAAATCTTTCCTCTATATAATATTAGTATAGACAAAGAAGCTGTTTCTATAATGAGGCCTTCGGGCAGCTTAAAAGATTTTGATACTGCCATACTTCTATCTACATTATAAGTGCATAGACTAGCACTTACTATTACATCCTGTCAGTAAATACTGCCAAGAGGCAAGTATGTACTTGCCTTATTCTCGGCGTTCGGGTTCTTGTCGTACTTATGTAAGTACGACATCAACCTACGATATTCAGTTTCCTACTCGTATTCCAGAATATCTCTTACCAGATTTTTCAAAAGAAATATAAAATCCGCCTTTCCTTTGCAAGACTAGCTCCCGCGCCACAACAAAAGAGCACTTTACACGTTTTTCACATTAGTTTGTCGCAGACAGTTTCAGCTGCAGTGCTCACTGAACATGTAGTAATTTCAACAGCGACAGCGACGCACGATACTGACAGCCCTGATTTGTAGCCGCTGGACTCGTTGCGATGAAATATTTCGGAATTGGTTCAATTTAAGTTTTAATGTTACGCCGCTGTTTGCAATTTAACTGGGATTAGGGTTGTCAGTAATACAAGTCATTTTAACATACCTAGCGCGGGCAGGGAAATGTCGAACATTCTTTTTATCTATGCATAAAGCAAGGATTTGGATAAGCTTGTATCATTCTTTGTACTGGAGCCCGGTGTATGGCGACAGGCTCGCCCCCTGTCACATTTGGGACTGAATATCGTCCGGCGAAGTGTGGGTGTTGTATTACACCTCTACCAGCCTCCTCGTGGGAAAGGCGTGACGATATGTATGATATGTATCATGTTAACGCGTAATAATTACCATGTACCATTTGAAAAGCACAGCTTTTTTTAAAAAACTTTGGAAATATTTCAATTGAGCAACACAGCAAATGTAAGTGGAAGGACATTGTGAACGTAATCTCGTCGGCTCGCCAGAATGCTGCAACTAATGGAGCCAAGAGGATTAATGGATTCAACCTGTTTGTTCGCATTCAATTCGATTGCGAGCTTTCGAGATAACCGACACGCCCGGATTGATCTCCGGTTTAATTCAAGCCGGATTTACTGCGTTGTTTGCTTTGGTTTGCAAATTAGGGATTATGAATATAACTAGCTGCGAACGGCGGTTTTTTCTCCAGGAACCGTACCTTAATATCGGGTAAAAAACTGAAAGGATAAATATCACTAACTCTAGTCTTTGAACTAAATACATATCACATCGTTACGCCTTTTCCTTGAAAGGGCTGGTGGAGGTGTATACACACTTCGCCAGACGATGTTCAGTCCCATATGTGACAGAAAGCGAGTCTATCGCCATAACCAAGCTCCAGCTACGTAGCAGATGACATTAAATACGCCACACATCTTCGGCTGGAATTGAACCCGCTCCCTCTGGCTTGAGAGGCGGGCCTTCTCCGATTAGGCTATCATCGCTATCGTGCATAAAAATTAAAAACACGTCGATAAATTAAAAAAGAACTAACAGACCGATTTTTGCATTTATTATACCTATTAGTAGAAGCCTCGTACGAGCATAGGCTTTCAGGGATATTAGTGCTTTCTGTGTGTATAACAATTAAATCTTTCATCACACTTTACCCTACTAATTATACTGAAATCCATTTACAAAATAAAAAAAGAAGTGAATTACAGATTTACAAAAAAATTGGTCACAGAATACTTGAGGGAAAAGAAACGGGCTCGGTTTTTAGTAAATTATTCTATACTTATGGCTTTATGAAAACAAAGAAACAATAACAAAATTAATTATCTAGCACAAAAAAGACAACAACAAAAAGAG
This sequence comes from Peribatodes rhomboidaria, assembly GCA_911728515.1. Taxonomy (NCBI): domain Eukaryota; kingdom Metazoa; phylum Arthropoda; class Insecta; order Lepidoptera; family Geometridae; genus Peribatodes; species Peribatodes rhomboidaria. The sequence continues at coordinate 4,983,810 of OU452181.1, read as the reverse complement.
ATCTCATTAAGTCAATGAACATAATGACTAAGTAAAAAGTATTTTGTCCAAAAACTACCTTTTCCACAGAACACTTATTCCAACTTTATCTTTCCAATTATCATGAGTTCTGACGTTGTTACATCACTCTGGCGGAGTAGCAGCCCTAGGTATCAGATCGCAGGACGGAGGGCGACGACCGCCTTCCTAGTTGGACAATTAAGGATCTACACTTAATTGAAGAAGGCAAGAGGAACGGGCAACGGGTAGCATGATTGATGTTGATTCAGATGGCAGTTTGTTTATATTTTCTTAGATGAGTTTTCCACACGGAAACAGCAAATCACAATGTGTTCAACTCAGCCACATTGTGAATTGTCGTTCCCGTGTGGTTAACAACGACTTTCTTCTAAATAATTCTCTAAATGTAGAGGTACAGGGACTGACGTATACTACGACGTATACTATGACGTAGACATGTAGGTATAGATATTTTCCTGACTATAATTTGGCCTTTTATACTTTATTATTGTGATGCTTTACTTACTAGAAATTGACTGTAAGATTTATTTTTGTTTTGCTTTGTACCGTTTGTTTTTGGTTTATGTATTCGGTGCCTTAATTATGTTAGAATTTAGTTTTAGTTGATATTATTTTCTATGTATGTTCAGTGAATGTGTTAATGTAAAATATGTTGATAAGTACCCAAATAAACAAATAAATATATGTTATTCTATTACGGTAACTTTTTGGTTTCGGTACTAAAACAATCACGTCTTGAAACAAAAGTTGTTGGTTGATGGCGTGAGACTCCTGGCAGATTTTTGGCAACTCTTGGCAACAGAATTAAGAAAAGTTAACCTTAAGGTCAGGCTGAGTGGTGTCTTCGTAGGAGCTAATATCCAGTTCGTAGTATTTCGTATATTCGTTCGTTAGTATTTAGTATTTCGTTTCTTAGCAAATATGTTGTTCATATTTGCTAAGAAACGAAAAATATAAAACACGAGAAGCATCAAAGCTTTAGAAAAGGAACTTTTTCGCTTCTCAATAAAAATAATCTACATACTTTCCCCTCGCTCCTAACGAATTTATAACTAACAAAAAAAATTGCGAAACTTTTCAAACCCAGCGAGGACGATGTTACAGTTGGCTACAGTTTAAGCCAAGGTTGTTTGCAACTTCCACGAAATACTGTCTTGTTGACTTTGCATAACATCTGACATGTACCAAGTAACACAGACATCTGCCGAGAAACTTAGCCGCGAGGAACTTCTTACATTGCCAGATAATACGAAAGTGTAAGTTGAAAAGGTAAGTAAAGCTCAATTCATACCAAAATGACAATACCAGAGAATAATAATAAAGGTAAAGTTTAAAACGGGGTGTATTATAGAGCGCACGATAGCGCGTTGCCTGTTCAAATTTTGCAGCGCTTAGACAAGAAATTAATAAGTTGGGTAAGGCATTAGACAGAAAAAAACATTCAACTAAAGACGAAAAAACCAACTAACATCTGCCTAACTGCTTTCGTTACCAAACACATCACATTTCACTAACATAATATGAAAGGATGTTTGTTACTAAATCACGCCAGAACTGCTGTACAGATCTGTATGGAATTTGGCACAGAGATAGATTATTTAGTCTGGAAAAGCACATAGGCGACTTATGAAGCGCGGGTAACACCGCGGGGCACATCTAGTATATACTAAATACATACACGATACATCAAACAAAGAAAAAAAACTTTATTTTAACACCATACATCTAAGGATGATAGAGCGACAATTTTAATTCGCAAATCGATAGACGCAAACAAAACCTTCAGCTGAAAAAAAACCTTCAGACGGGTGACATCAAGTCAAATATTTATGACCCCGAGAAGGCGTGCCGGTTACTTATTGACGTTTAGGGCCCTCCCTGCTGAATAGTAAACCCCATCCGCCACCTGTAAACCACCAGCACACCTACAGCCATACATTTACACCTCAAAGAGTTCGACCACGCAAAAGCCAACTCCTGTTCCGAAACTTTGAAAATTTATTCACAAGTAGGCAGTATATCGTTCCTCGCTGGGAATTTATACCCAGCACGTTAAATAAATTGAAAGCAGAAAATAGGACGAAGTTTAAGATGCCTATGGACCATGAATGATTCACTGGAAGCCGCAAGAAGAAAAACTGGCCAAGTGCGAGTCGGACTCGCGAACGAAGGGTTCCGTACCATTATCTAAAAAAAACGGCAAAAAGTCACGTTCGTTGTGTGGGAGCCTAAATATTTATTTTATTTTGTTTTATAGTGTTTGTTGTAGCGGCAACAGAAATTCATCATTCAACTGTCAAAGTATCACGGTTCATGAGGCACAGCCTAGTGATAGACACCAGACGAACGGACAGCGGAGTTTTAATAATAGGGTCCCGTTTTGTCCTTTGGGTACGGAACCCTAAAAACTACGCCAGTTCTTTTTTGCGGTAGCCTCATTCCAGGCCTTAGCGCTTACAAAGTTTCAGACTTTCTTGCAAATGTCTATTACGAGGTCTCCGTTTTTTTTCCTTTAATTTTCTGTATTTTGCCAGTGGTTTGAACTTAATTTGTACAACCCTAAAAACTACGCCAGTTCTTTTTTGCGGTAGCCTCATTCCAGGCCTTAGCGCTTACAAAGTTTCAGACTTTCTTGCAAATGTCTATTACGAGGTCTCCGTTTTTTTTCCTTTAATTTTCTGTATTTTGCCAGTGGTTTGAACTTAATTTGTACCTAAGTCTACATTTTAACAAGGGAAATTCTACCTGAAAATCCAGCTGGAATTAGCATGCAGTGTTTTTTTGTAGAATAATTTACCGTAAAAGCTGAGGTTGAGACGAGGTTACTTAGATTTTTGCAAAAAAAAACTAACGAACCTCGGATTTTTCCCGTGGTTTTACTAACCATTTTACAGTTTACTTGATTTTCTCTAAAATAAAAATCAATGCCTGCCATCAGGCTTGCCCCCTGTCACATTTGGCACTGAATATCGTCCAGCGAAGTGTGGGTGTTGTATTACACCTCTGCCAGCTCTCTTAGGGGAAAGGCATGACGATATGTATGTAAAAATCAATGCCCGTCCTTATGATAGTCCTAATTTTTCATCGTCTTTCATCAGGACTACTCTTGCTCTACAATTATTAAAAGGTGACAAAGACAGTCGGTAGCATTTAGAATATTCATTACCATCATCATTACCAATTTTTCAGCCACCACTGACAAATCGCGAACTGAGAACGAGAAGAGAGGCAACGCTCACATAGACCTCTCTTAAGTACAGAACTCCTCCTTTGTGAAATTAGTATGATTCATATGGAATTTTAATAACCACGTCGACCTCATTTTTATAGAAATCCCAGCATAGTCAGACAATCCTACCGAACGACACCACACCGTTGCGTGTGTCACGCCATTCTATCGATCCACTCATAAACGCGTGCTCTGCACTTCACCGCACTCTACTGGCTACATACACTACTTATTTATTTCTACGTAAACTGCATCAATTTCACATCTCTATTGCAGTATAACATGTGAAAGGTACCAGTTTCTCCTTTCAATAAGGTATTCATAAGAACATTTACTAATGTTGCAGTCCATGGATGGTGTACTGCTGCCTGTCTTGCCTGCCGGCGGTACTGAAAGCGCATCGGAAGATAAATAAAGAAACAAGAAAATAAGTTGTTCGTAAGCTGAATAGCTTTCTAATCCTCTCTAAGCAGGGCTCACTGATGGAAAATTCAAATCACATGTAACAACTACATTAATGAAATGAGTATTAAAAGGTTAAGAATTATATGAAAGACAAAGATATCTGGAGCCTTCCACATCCGCCAAGTAGCAACTTAGTATTACCTAGATACCCTAGATTACCAATACTATAGATATTACCTAGTTGTAAGCCAAAATTTGTGAGACTAATTTATTTATTCTTTGAAAAAAATAATGCCCCTCAGTTTCTTGCCTGTTCTTTTGAGTAGAGGCTCTTTATCCGAACAAGGCGGTCGAGTCTATTTAAAAAAAACTTTGACGTTCATAAGTGCATCTCTGATACCTAAATTGAATAAAAACATTTTGACTTTGACTTCAAACGCAATGCAAAATATAGAGCCGGCTTACCGATAGAGCAGTTTGACTAGCGTACATAATCAGCTAACTTTAAAAAAAAAAGAAGAAAAAGTTTACATCCCACGCTAATTCATAGACGCCTTCTTCTTCTTCTTCTTATGTTATAAGCCTGTTATAGTTATAAAATACTTCGGCTTGTTATCGCGAGCAACACTTGCCATCAGTTATTTACTTTTTTTGCTGATAGCAAAATATAAAGATGGTTTAGTTAAAGAACTTAAAAGAGGCCAATTCACTAGTATCGGAGATTACATCCGATAAACAAACTTAAACACACAATTTACCATCCTGCCTTGCAGTCCGCCGTGCAGGACTGCAAAGCAGAATGTATCTCACACACCATCCTGCCTTGGATCCTGCGTATACGAGTACATCCTGCACGTCGTTGCCGGACGCGTGCAGGCTGCGAAAACATTCACCATCCTGCATGAAGCGGCAGTCCTGCATAACATAACATATCGTCACGCCTTTTCCCCCGAGGGGGCTGGCAGAGGTGTAATACAACACCCACACTTCGCCGGACGATATTCAGTCCCAAATATGACAGGAGGCGAGTCTGTCGCCATACACCGAGCTCCAGTCATGTAGTAGATGACATACAATACGCACCGTGCCGTCGGCGTCGGCGTCGGCTGGGTTCGAGCCCGCTCCCTCTGGCTTGAGAGGCAGGCCTTCTCCAACTAGGCTATCATCGCTTGTTACCTTTACAAACTCACAAATGTTACCTCTTTATAATATTAGTAAGTTACCTCTTCATAATGTAAGTAAGTATTTATCGATTAGCTTATCGAGGAAGGGGTTAATGTCTCCAATATTTAGGCTATGCTCGGTCATTGACTTCTAAAGAGAAAGGGGAAGAATCACATCAAATCGAAAAAAGATAATAATATAATTATAAATAATAAAGTTTATACATCGATTTTCGATAAACAAGATCTAATACAAAGAGATCATTTCAGAGCTCAATAAAAGCCTATGTGACCTGACCAGCCTTTCTAGAGACTATCGTAAAAGCAATATTATCAGATCATAGGTATCTAATAAAACCGTTATAATATCTACTACTTATTTGTGCCTACATCGGACTATAACCTTATATTTTTATTCGGAACCGTACTTAGTACGGCCGGCGGCCCTCTTTGAAAATTGTTCGAATTCTATCCTATAAAATAACTGACAATAGTCTGGCCTATGGGTTGGGAATAAACCTATTTTTTCGGTTCATGCTACCCTCTTTGGTAATTTTATTTTGGCGCCTTTAATATTGTATTCTCTACGCAAACTGTTTGGCTACATAGATTGACTATTGACTTAATTGAGACCCACCGTGTATCTACGAATATTATCAAGGTAGGTTTATAACTTTTTAAATTCATGAAGTGTAAGCCACACTGATTGTAATAGTGATAAAAAAATCGTAAGCAGGGGATTTTATAAAGGTTATATGACGTAATGACAATCATCGCATGTCATTCCGCTCGCGCATACTACTCGTGTCGTACGAGCGAGTGTGAAACACAATGGCCATTAAAAACAAAGGGGAAGGAAAAAACATTAGAAACACATAAGACACAGACTTTTACTTACTTGTTTTTTCAGATGACAAAAGTCACATAATATGGCCTGATAATCGTCAGATATCTATACAAACATTCCTGTAAAGTACCTGCAATGACTAAATAATAAAATATTCCGAAACCTTTGTAAGCAAACGTTGACGTAATCAAAGTTAAGGTACTAACATGATTCATTAAAAGTTTGTTTAATTGGCTCTAAAAATAGAATGTAAATCGGCTCGTTACCTTAAAAATTAACAGCTTTAAATGGCTCCGTTTGGAGTTTAGTAAAGGTTAAAGAATAAATGACTTCGCTGAAAAGTACTTCAGTGCAGCTTTAGATATTAAAATTATATGACGTATGTAGTTTAAATTTATAAAATGAAAACTAAGTAGGCCACGGTGAGTCGCCACAGCACGAGTGCCGTACCCACCTTAAATTTATTACTACTCTACATTTGCTATTTAAGTATCGAGGTTGAATTAATTCAAAGTTTGTGAAATCAGCTTAAATCTAAGATAGGTACATAATACATGCTAACCCCTTTAGCAATAAACATCGTACTTATAGCCTCGGAATCGTTATTCAGTGTTTTGTCGTTTTCGATCGAGTTCAAAAATTTAGAAGAATGAATAAAACAAAACACTGGACAACTATTCTGAAGCTATACAACATTTATTGCTAAGGATAGTCTACAGGATGATGACATGGTTTTCCTATCACAGGACTAAAAAAGATGCATTTGCTGTTCTTTAGTCTTTAGTTTTAAAAACATTAACGCAATCTTTTTGTAGTTGAATTTCTAGCCTTTGTTACTGTTTAATGACCTTCCACCGAAAGCCTTTCCGCCGAGACGCGACATAGAAGTTTCATAAAGGGTGTCATCAGCGCATCAACAGCAGCGCGACTGTTACAGGTGTCTATGAGCAGAGCGGTTACCGTTTACTATCAGGCGGGATGTCTGTATGATAACTCTTCTTATAAAAAAATGCAGAAACCATATAAAATCTACCATAATAAAGAGCCAGCCAGATGGGCGCGTCCTATTGTGGCGGGCAGATGTCACGTCACACCTGCAATGTCAAATGTCAAGTTGCTCGTTATTCCGCGCCTCCACGCGAGCGTTGTTAATGAGACCCTCGCGTAACCCTATTGTATGGAAAAAAGGGACAACTAGGAAAAGAAAGAATACAAAAGATGCGAGATGTAAAAAATGTGGAAATGGAAATAAAGTCAGACGCACATTCGTACTTCGTTCAGAATGGAGAAGCTCTGTCACTTCGTGACCTTTCTCCACATAATCCCTATTACATAGAATCTTTTAGATCTTTTCCTTTCTCCTGATCATTCAGATTGCAAGTATCAATGTGCTGGCGATCACCTATCAGGTAAAGCGTATTGTTTTGTACTGTATTCAAGGAAAAACGATCGTGGATGTCAAAATACTGGCTGGAGATCAGAAACGCTAAAAAATATTGTAGAAGAGAAGGTAAGAGCTCTCGCAAATTGACAAGTTATTAGCTACCAAACATGAGTAAAATACTCAGGCATTATAGAGTTATTCAATTTCATAAACAAAAGTTTCTCACTACCTAATACCGTTCCACGCTAGCGAACCAACATCATAACAGTGCTAATGTTCAAACACTGCACCTGCGCAAATATTATCGAAACTAACCAAACACGACCGGTGGAATGCATCCATCACACGGTACAGCTTGGAAAACTATAAACAGCACGGAACACAGCAGTAGACTCGTCGGAGTACTCGGAGTGTTTTAGGAGTTCTTAATTTTGAAATGAATATCTACACTAATATAACTAGTAGCTTTGTGAGCTGTAAACCTCGCGGCCGACGTCTGTCCTTCTTTACAGATCAGATATTCTCGTAAAATTTTGTGAGCAGGGGGACTATTCCTGCGCGTGAGATGAGATGAGATTTTATCTTGGTCACTCTCACACCTGTGACGTTTCAAACGAGAGCAACAAAGACAAAAAAAGTGAGATGAAAATCTCAAATCTCCGAATAGGGCCACAGGATCAAAGACGGATAGAGATCTGCATTCTGCATAGATATTCCCAATCATTCGGAAACGTTTCCGTTCGGATTCCAAAATTTTAAAACTCAAAATATTCGAATCTCAGTCCGTATAAGCTTTTAAAAAAAAACGTGATTCATTTTTCCGATTGGATTAATACACGATTCTCTGTTTTAATGTTTTCAAAAGTAGACTGATAATAACGAAAATATTAGTTAGAAATTTGTGAAATCCGATCAGAAACGTTTCCTAATGATTGTGAATAGCACCGCCGGACAGAGATCCGGGCAGAATTCAGACAGAATTCGGATATACGAAATCATTTTTGTCGAAGCTGAAGCAAAGATACTTCGCTCGCTAACGCTCACTCGGTCGATAAAATCGAAAGTAACTAAGTAGCCTACAAACAGACAGACAGATAGAATTACTTTGGATTTTATAACATTAGTATGGATTTTATAACATTAGTATGGATTTTATAACATTAGTATGGGTTCGTCCAAGAAAACGAAAACTAAAGAACCAATCAAGCAAAAGATCCCCAAGCCTGGAAATTATTCTACCAACAAGAGCAACACCGAGCAGACTGCCTGGCGGCAAACGGCAAAACCCTCAGACTAGATATCGTACAGACAGACAACTTGTCGCTAGAGGTGGCCAAATGCTTGAATTAAACATTTTCTAAAGAAAGTTGACAGTTTCGTCCAGAAAATATGATTGTGGCTCCATCATCCAACTGCTTTGAGAAGCCGGCGGTGCTGAGGCTTGAATATTTCATGCGCCACAAATAGGATACCTAATAACTCGTGTTGTAGAGCTTCCAGTGTATTCAGCACATTCCCTTGCAAGTTGGATGAGACTACACTTAGAGCCTGCCTGACCTTTTAAGGCTCTACATTTTTAACACTTTCTTCAGACTCCCTTCACATAACCTTGTACAAGATAAATCTAAGCCTAAATTGTTGACGCTTGGATTTCTGACTTCCAAAATTAATTTGTATCTCCGGGGACAGCTCATTCTTGACAATTAGCAGAAAACGAGTTTTCCCGTTTATACACATTTTTAACAGACATTTTGCTAGAAATCTTTAGAGCCGTTCGCGTTATGAAGAACAAATATTGCTGTCAATGGTATTATAAAAGACAACAAAAGCAAATAGCAAGAAAAAAACAAAGATTATTATTTTTGAAATCGCTCTCTATTGGAACGTAAAATGTTGACAAAGAAAAAATGTCTATGGTTCACGCATGAGAAGCTAGTGAAAACAGTTATTTTATTGAGTAACAAAAACGACCTAATAAAACAAGTAGGGCACACGATGACCGTAAAGGTTTGTCGTAAATGGAAGCCAGGTGTTTGTTACCTTTCCCCCATTTATTGACCGCATGCCGCCGATTCTCCTAACTGTTGATTCCGTAACTAAAACGATCAAAGCGCCTGAACCACGCATCGGTCAAAATACGCTTATAACATCCCCTTTCATTGGGGTCATTGATAAGCGCGACCAAATGTACCCTATGACATACAATGGTAACTATCTCAATCCTTGCAACCCGAATTTTCCACAGGATACTTCCCTTCTACAGGATCCTTTTGACTTTTGATATAAATCCTGTAGTGTGGACTGTATAGGAATAATCTGTGAAGCTGTCGTCTGCATCTAGCCCGCTCAACATTTAGGTAACTTAAAACATATAGGTTAAACCAAGTATTTCAAAACAAAAACTAGGCAAGATCGTTTCTAAAACCATCCTCAGCAATGCTAACCTCGCCAAGGATAGCCTGGGCCACGGTCGGTCCATGTCACCTCGACATATATGTGAAATCCTTGAAATGTTGAAATTAACAATCCTTGACATGTGGACACGTGCATGTGTGCCAAGGATGAACTATATCGTCGTCCTAGGCGGAATGGGCTCGGAAGTCTTTGTTGAATAAAATGAATACATTTTGTTAGAGTTCCTTAAGAGTGTATGGTAGCTTCCTACCTTCTCTATATTCAGCCAGGAGGGCTATTCCTACGCGTGAGATGAGATGAGATTTAATCTTGGTCACTCTCACACCTATGACGTTTCTAACGAGAGCAACAAGGACGAAAAATGGTGAGATTGAATCTCAAGAATAGCCCTCCAGCATACGGGCTCGGCAATGGCGGATTCAAGATTTTGGCTTGGACTTGACATAGCTGAGGGTAAGCTTTATCATGGTAGGTAAACATAAAAGTACTACAAAAGCAGACATTTTAGATTGTAGTGGTTGTGGAATTTGATACTTATTCGGCTTTTCAGGGGAGGCTTGAGGCCCTTAGCCCCCAGCCGCACCGCTCCCCTGCATCCGTTAGTTGGGTCGGGACAAAGTAATCAGACCACGGGTTAAGCGGTCATGATTTGGAGTACGCTAAGTGAGCTAGCGTGCTAAAATTGAATGGTGTAATGGCTGTTGGATAGTTAGCAATCCATTTTTTTTCTATTGCACTGGCTTAGCCACGCTAAGTTGGCATCCTTTTTTTTATATATTTGAATAGGTCGGCGTTTGACCACCAACTCGCCTGATGTTAAGCGACGTTGTGGCCTAAGATGGAGCACGACGACCTGTAAGGTACTTATTCACTCTAGCCTTGTAGTTTTGTAGAGTGAAGAAGTACAAAGACGGCAGTTGACGATCACCTTAAATATTTTTAGCGGTTAAGAAGTTACATTGAAACTAACCACCGAAACTTTCGAATTCTAACATTAGTGTAATTTGTGAAAACATTTAGCCAAAATACTCGTAAATTCCCCATCGGAATGAATCTTTTTTTCAAATAAAATGCTCATTATGGTACAAGTATCCTTGACATGATATAACATGGCACACCTGTGTGATATGTGCCAAGGGAAAACACATGGTATGCGCCCAGCCCCTATTTTCAAGGCCTAGCACATACTTGAGGATTATTGTTTTGGCTAATTAAAAGGCAGTGTTTTTGTAAACACATATTTCACGATAATTTATTGTGACAGCAGTCTTTAATTAGAATGTCTACTAGGCACTATCATCACATGAATATCGTTAATGCGACAGTTTGTGTATATGTAGGTAAATAATATGTTGCCACAACTCCGAAACGGCTGAACGGATTTAGGTGAAATTTTGTGTCAAGGTACAAATAGAGTCCAAGATAATACCGTAGCTAATACCAGGTGCGAGTTATTACTACACTCAAAAGAGTGTTGTAAAACCTAAGTGGTTCTACCCGTCGAAGTGAACAATTAGAACAATTTGATTAAACTTTTGGAACACAAGTTGGCAAAATTTGAGAAAAAAACTACTCCCTTAACTCTACACCCACAACCAGCACCTTTTGATGTGCCTTACATTTTGTCGCTTATTTCATTTGAGAAGGAAAAATGACCAAGCAAAGACAAACTTTTATCCCTGAAAAGCTCAAATCCACTCATAAAATCCGATTATAGCCAGAAAATGAATTTGTGGCCGCATGGAGGGAGTCAAAAAGTACAAAAGTAAATATTGGCGGTTCGGTCGTTTTAATAAAACTCCTGTGCACACAAGCACTTCCCCAGCTGCGCTGCCACTCTCATATAAAGTTACGAAGCGAGATAAAGTAACGTCTACGTTTTATGTCTATGGTTTTTAAATGGTCGTAAACTTCGGGGCTGCTGTAGCTTAGTGGGTGGATTGGTGGACCGTGACTTTGCAGTGTGGATTCAAATCTTTATTATGAGCTTGTCAGAGCGAAGGAAATCTTCTGAAAACCATAGCAAGATGACTTTTTAATACTAGCCTGGCTACCGAACAGCTGGCAAGATCTGAGTATTGGCGCAAGGAGGTCAAAACAAAGAAGTTGGTCAATATGGGATGATGGTAGTTATCATAGTATCCGCTACTGTAACGGAACCGCTCAAATAAACATTCGCCTGCGCGATATACAGGGGCGCGGTACCTACTACTTAGCGGTCGAAGATCAGCGGTCGAAGGTGTCGAAAGCGTCACAAAGCAGGAAACCATGTGTCCCAGACTTGAACTTTCAGCTTACAGCAGCTTCAACGTGGAATTACTTCCAAGAGAAAATTTTTAGGCACTTACAAGTTGACATTAGGGACTTCTTTTTAATAAAAGAGAAATTCGAGTAAGGGCGTGCTTAGTATGCACAGAGGACAGGCCATAAATTGACGTTCGATATAAAACTGTGAGTGCGCGAAATATGAATTTTTGGTGATATTAATGGTGTTTTATATTCTGAAAGCTGCGATATTAAATTACAGAAATATATTTCGATTAAGAACGGAGACGAGGTTTTTCACTTTTTATCCGAATCCCAAAAAGGAGGAGGTTCTTAATTTCGTCTGTGTGTTTGTTACGCGATTTCTCTGCCAATTATTTTCGTAACTACTCACAATGAAAGTTCATGGTTCTTTTTTTCAAAGTCAAAGGCTAAGTCAAAATGTTTTTATTCAATTGGGTATCAAAGATGATAGATAGAGATTATGAACGTCAAAGTTTTATAATAGACTCGACCGCCTTGTTCGGAAAAAACCACTACTCAGAAGAACAGGAAACTGAGAGGCATTATTTTTTCAAAAAAATAAATAAATTACTGTCTCACAAATTTTTAGGTAACCTTTTAGGTAAATTTGCACAATTTTCAGGTTGTACAAACTAGGTAATATCTATGTACTAGTGGCTACATGGCGGAAGTGGAAGGCTCCAGACAGACATCTTAGTTATTATATGTGATTTGAATTTTCCTTCAGTAAGCCCTGTTATATTTTTCGGGACTTTATTAAAGCGATGGCAGCCTAGTTGGGAGAAGGCCCGCCTCTCAAGCCAGAGGGAGCGTGTTCGAACCCAGCCGACGGACGCACCTATTTGTTCATTGTGTGAGCAGATTTGCGTATTAGATGTCATCTGCTACATGACTGGAGCCCGGTGTATGGCGACAGGCTCGCCCCCTGTCACATTTGGGACGGAAAATCGTCCGGCGAAGTGTGGGTGTTGTATTACACCTCTGCCAGACCCCTCGGGGGAAAGGCGTGACGATATGTTATTGTAAAAAAGAACGCAGCTGTCTAAAAATTACTAATTTGAACCATTTTCATTTTTGTATATTAACCAACGATATCTTGCTGTACTTCTGAAAATATCCAATATTCAAAACTCTTGCCAGTTAACATCCATGTTACGATCAAAAGTCTTTTTATAGCCCTTCGTGTCAAACACCTGCTACATATATCTACATATACCTATATCGAGAGGTATACCTACTGTTCTATCCTACCTATCCCCTTCCTCGTGTCAACGACCTCGGAGCCTCGTGATCGCTTCACGTGGAAAATCAAATATCCTAATTTAACGAAGGAAAACAGGATTTCCTTCGGTTTCCGCTTTCATAAAATTAAAGTACTTTGAGAGCTTTGAGTAATTTAGTTTCGATGTCAACGTTAGAATGTCGATCAAGAACTGTCTGTGTTTGATTTTCCAATTTTGGTTTTAGGAACCGAACGACCATGATAAATTGTAACTAATATTTTTAAAGGATACTAATACAAGGTAGGCATGATATTAAAATTCTGGTAGAGATACTGATAAAAATCAGAAAAACTTAAAAGCTTTTCTGCAAACTAGAAAACTCAAAATACTCTGTGTTCAGTAATCTATACTAATATGTACTAATAATATTATAAAGAAGAAAGATGTGTATCTTGGTCCGATTGCAAAAATTATTTCACCATTAGAAAGCTACATTATTCCTGATTGACATCACTACATAGTACATATAAAACAAAGTCGCTTTCTCTGTCCCTATGTCCTTTTGTATGCTTAAATCTTTAAAACTACGCAACGGATTTTGATGCGGTTTTTTTTAATAGATAGAGTGATTCAAGAGGAAGGTTTATATGTATAATAACATCCATTAAATAGAGGAAAAATACTGTTATTTTTGAGGTTTCTAATGTGATGTCGTTAATTATCATTTTTTTCCGCTCACATTGCAAACGCAGGCTGAACCCTACGAGATTTATCAAAATAATGTACTAATTATTTTTACACATGAAAAAGTCTACAGAAAACTCCGCGATGGTATATTTCTATCTCTTATGGATTTCCCACAAAAATTTTTTTTTGTTTATACCCGTGAGAAGCCAGAGCGGGCGCTATGTTTTTATATACAACGTTCACAGTTTTTCTGTACTTAGTGTATTTAGTATCAGCATTGCACCCGTGCGAAGCCGCTAGTAGGCTATAAAACGTGAGCGAAGCCGCGAGCAAAACAGTTACTAGTATTCAGATTCTGTATTCATTCTTTATTGTTAAACGACAAAAAAACAAAAACCACAGAATAGTGTCAGGGGTACTCAAGAAAAAATATGAAAACAGTTTCTTACAGTCCTGTAGAATTTTCAGTAAGCCGAGCGTCTCATTTTCACCTAACAACATTAACGCCTGATACTCTTGGAAATAGGCAAGTTTCCAAGGTGTCTCTTACCTATAAGCTCTTTACTGAGCGCGTTGTCATAGCAACCGGCTCTGCGATCAAACGATCTTGATACTTGAGGCGTGTTCTCAGAGCCAAAGCAAGTATCTCAAAGAAATCTTGGCACTCGCGATATTGATGTTTGAAACTATGGAACTGCCATTTATTTGACATTTATTTTGATTTAATTGACATTTATTTTTTACTAGCTGCGCCCCGCGGTTTCATCCGCGGTTAAAAAGTACCTATGTGCTATTCTAGACTATAATCTATATCTCTGTGCCAAATTTCATCCAGATCTGTTCAGCCGTTCTGGCGTGAAAGAGTAACAAACATCCATCCATCCATCCATCCATCCATTCTTACAAACTTTCGCGTTTATAATATTAGTAGGATTTGACTGCCTCAGTTGGTAGTTAACCTGCCTTCTGAGCGTGGGGGCGTGGGTTCGATTCCCACCTAGGGCAAGCATTTATGTGATAAACATTTGTGTTTGCTCTATGTCTGGGTGTTAATTATCTATCTAAGTATGTATTTGTGAATATTTTTGTATGTCTATCAGTTTCTGGCAGCCATAGTACAAGCTTTGCTTAGTTTGGGGTCAGATAATCGTGTGTGCAAAATGTCTCGAATTTATTATTTATTTATTAATGGATCGACTATTCATTTCATTGCGAAATCGTGTTTGCAACTGATTTTCAACATATTCATCTTTAGAAACCTTCTCTTTTATTGCGATATTAAGTATATCGTTAGATAATTATTTAAACTGTGAAATTCAGAAATACTCGGTTGAAATTAGCAAAAGATGAGAATTATGAACGGTATGCTCAATAACGAATGTATTTTTAATTTACAGCATTTCTAGTTAAGAACCCGTATGGAAATTTGTGCGAAACTCAATTAACTTTCAACATAAATACCTACCCTGCATTTCAGAGAAATACCGCTGAGGCAAGAATGTGAGGTGTTTGCGAGGAACGTTGTCATGACGACCGCCCTGCAGCCAGGGTCGATTGCATCTGGAGATATTGCCATACAGAGTACCTACCTTGGAATTTACAAATCACATAGCTGGTGGAAAGGAATATAAATAAGAATTTAATTTTCCTAGAACGGACTGTAACCATCTCGACATTTTCTCTGATATGGCTCACAGAGTTTTGGTAGGGATCGGGTAGAAGTAAAAAAGCGATGATAAAATCAAGTTGGAGAAGGCCCGCCTCTCGAGCCAGAGGAAGCGGGTTCGAACCCGGCCGACCGACGGCACGCACCAATTTGTTCATTGTGTAAACATACTCTATGTGCGTATTGTATGCCATCTGCTACATGACTGGACCCCGATGTATGGCGACAGGCTCGCCTCCTGTCACATTTGGGACTGAATATCGTCCGGCGAAGTCTGGGTGTTGTGTTACACCTCTGCCAGACCCCTCGGGGGAAAGGCGTGACGATATGTTATGGCAGAAGTAAATGTGCCAACTTTTTTAACTTACAAAGCCCAAATTTTAAGTTTCGAGTTAACCCACCCTGGCTTAGCAGGTAAGTAGCACAGATCACAGAAACTAAAGGGTAAGTAGGTACGTAATGGTACTTATGTCTTACCAAAGTTGGAATACAAGGTTGGTTGGTATACTTGCGAGTACCTACATATTATCGTTGAACTAAAGCCAACCAAACACAAACAAACCAAAGATAAAATATGAAAATAAAGGCTTTTTCTATATTTTCCCAAATCCGGAGGCAAGAAACATTTGGGAAGGATGTCCCGTATTCACAAAATCCCTCCTCAATAGCATCAGTGGAGGCTTACAGGATTACGTTTACGGGGGTGGCGGGGTAAAACCGGTACTAACCGGAAAGTACGGTAAATTGAATCTTCTGCCGGGCCCGGACAGGACAGCTTAGCTTAGCGCAAATATGGAAAAATGCTTCGGCAGAAAATTTTATTTCACGGCTAACTTAGCTTTAGGAAGGTTCTAGTTCGGCGTTATTCATTAAGGCTCGGTCATTCCACGATTATCTAGTCACACAAACGTTTACTTAAGTCGCTTCGTTAAGAGTTGAAAATCGAATATCGTATTTGATGGTAAAATGAGATTGGCGGCGCCTAGAATTATTTTTTTTGCTGTTATTGGTTTTAATTGTAATAAGATCACAAATAAGAATAAGTAGCTCAGTTAATCTTTAGAGAACTAGAGAACTATTAGAGAACTCTGGCTATTTAACAATCGAAAAAAAAAACGGTATAATCGCTGAAAATTTAGAGAACTACGTTCAAACAGTTTTTTAAGAAGATACTTTTTGTGACATTTTTTTTCAAAATGAGAATGATTTTCAAAATTCTACTCCGGCTAAACTGATTTTGGTTGTTTTTCTACCAGCTGTATTATTTTGCACCTGATCATCACAATTCTTCATATCAAACTAGGCGCAAACAAAATACTTGTTTTCGTTGATTTCATGTAATACCGGGCCTTAGGGCAGCAGTACTAGCACCATTCTTAGTCGATTGATAAATTTACGTTTAAACTCTATAAAATCTTGGTTTTGTCTATGGTCGAACGAATTTGACGATTTGAAACGTCAGTTTATCGATCCACTAAGAACGGTGCGCCGCTGTCATATTTAGCTTGCTTTTTTTACTGAAAGCTTAAAGTTGCACTATTTCGCAGACATTTTTCATCAGCAAAATATCAATCCTCCTTAAAGATTAGTTCATCGAGCGTTTGTAAATATTAAGGTTAGTTCGAAAAAATAAATTAAAATAAATGTTAACAAAAAAAAACCAAAATAAACTCACATGTAGATACCATGAAGAAAAGTTAAAATAAACGCGATGAAACAAAAGTGGACAAGGCAGCTCCTGAAAAGGAAAAAGAAAATAAATTAAAACAAAAAATTAAACAAAACCAATGTCGACTCGAACGACGGAAAAAAAAGTTTGTCACTCAAGCAAGGGCTATATATGCAAAAGATCGGGTTTCTTGTAAGACGGAGTTACCAGCTCATCAGAGGTTAAACTGAAACATATTATCGACTTGTGCCACCAAGAGTTAAAAGCTAACCTTGAGTTAACACAATAATAAGAGTGAAATTTAAGTCTGGGTTAATTAACCTGAATTTAGGAATTTACTCTAAGAATAACTTATTGTGAGTGAAATCCACATCTCCGTGCTAACTACATAGACGCGTCGAAAATGTAATTTTGAAATAATTTTAAAGAGTACTGTCCAATCTGTCCATGTACAAGTGATCTCATAAGTTTCAAACTAAATCATTTTGAGTTAACTACTTTATAACTCAGCACACTGGCCACATACACAACAAAATGAAACGTAAACAGCCGTTTAGCGTTTTGCGGTTATGCGTTTTCCTCGTTCTAAATTTAAAACCGTTTTAACTTTTATCTCTCGGCGGCCAGTGCGGCCTGAATGGCTCCGGATATGACGGTCCCATGGCTAAAAAAAAGAAACTAGAAGGGAAACTGGAAAAGGAGTTTATTGTTCAGAAGAGTTTAGGTTTCGCTGAAATTGCGTAAACTATTCTAGTCATTGGAGAATACAATAAAAAAGAAAACGTAATAAAGCGAGACTAGAACATCTTACAGTCCATCGTCAAATATAAAAGTTTTTGGCATAAAATAATTCATAAATATGTAAATGTATGTAATGTAATACATATATTTACCCGCGGATACTGATTTGAGCTCTGTTTACTATTTGTAATTTGTTATTTATGTTAGGTTTATTTTAGGCTTATATTGTTATTATTAATAAAAAATATTTGTAATGTAATGTTTTAAACTTATTTTTTTAAGTTTCAAGTAAGTAAACGTAGGGATAATAGTAGGGATATGGGATTAACATGTTTATATGTACCTAAGCATAATAAGTAATCTGTTTTTTTTTTTTTAATAAACTAAGTATGAGGTGGCATTAAAAATTATGTAAAATAGCAATGTAGATTAAGTACCAAAACCTTAAGTCGGAGTAGAAGCAATGCTGTTGTAAATAAACCTACTGACCATTCAGCCACTGTGACTCATAATGACTCTTCTTGACTTGTTTGTTTTTCTGTGACTGTTATAGTGCCGGATATCGTGTCACCTTTTATTTTCAACTTTTATATGCACGGCGGTGAGATATTAATAACTTTTTAATAACTGGCTGTTACCCGCGTCTTCGTTCGCGTTTGTTCAAAAAATAGTATTCAAAACCTCCACGTGACTAATAAAACTAATAAAGTAACTAATTCTTTTTTTGCATTTATAATATTAGCTAGGATTACGTAGTGGTTAATTAGTTATTAGCCGTTCACTAGCCGTAGATTTTTTTAAATCGTAAGTATAAAAAGTAGGTAGGTACTTATTAAGTTTTTAGACTCTCATTTCCGATCTTTAAATATATTTTTACGTGATACTCAATATTTTTTAGCAATCCGATAGTTTGGGTCAGTAAATGTTCATATTTTGTTTTTTATAAGTATACCTACCTATAATTAAGTAACTTTTGTAAGATTTGTAAAACCAAAACTTTGAAAACCACTAAGAATATAATCACCGTCCTAATATTTTTATCCGACTGCGCAAGGAGGATTTGTAAATATGAGATTTATTTGGCACGCCCTACAGTCTAAACAGCTCGATGGATTTCGACATGTGAGGTGTCATTTGAATCGTCTTGATAGTGGAAGTGACATAGGGTACAACATTTTGCAGTCGGTTTTTTTTTAAAATTATGTTACTTGTTAATAAAAACAAATCCAAAAGTGCATTAAGTATACTACGCGCAATGTAGTAGTATTAAGTAAGTAGTTATTTTTTATAAGAAATCTTAATAACAAACAAAAAGCCCGTAATTTTATTTCCGTTATGTTAAAACTTTGACAAAATTGGCTTTACGATGTAAAGTTCTGGCAACTAAATAAATTAAACGAACTTTAGGCTCCTTCACTCTCTCTATAAGTGTATTTAAGCTTCAAGGCGCTAACCACCTGGTTCGGCTCCGTAGCCGTTCTCAATTGTATTACAGCTCTATGAAAAAAGTAGCTCTTCCCAGCATACAAATGCTCGTGCCAATAAAAGCTCCAGAGCCCTAGTAAGGCTCCTATTTCGGTAAACGACGTGACTCTACCACCAAGCAGTTAAGGGAGAGCAAATACATGTATGTAAATATATATATGGAAGAGCAAATACATTTCGAATCTAGGACACTATTCGTATGTAAATAAGTCGAGCTAGTAAAACATCGATGGGTGTTAAAAGCTTTTGGAAATGACACTTGTCACGTTGTGTGCAAACTTTGTGACAGGTATTAGGATTAGGACCTTTTTTCGTTATAGAAAAATAATTTACGTTTTTCCTTTTCTTTTTACTTATTCACCAAGGAAGATCATCCTCGGAAGACGGATATGTCTTCTAACCGGGTTGTTACCTCGTACATTTCAAAATAAGCAGAAAATCTCCTTTCTGCGTTAGAGTAAAAATACAGGATAATTTTATAAGAGGTGGCAAGAAGAAAATAAAATCTTACTTTAAACAAGTAGCATTTTTAAAAGATGAACGAAAAACCGGGCTACACAATGTTGTATACTATTTCACTTCGACTATCAAGACGTTCAAATGACACCTCACATGTCGAAATCCATCAAGCTGTTTAGGCCGTAGGGCGTGCCAAAGAAACCTCATACATAGCCCTCCTTTAAAAACAGTAAGTAACTAAATCTAACTTTTACAGGTGTGCGCGAAAACTGACGCACAAAACCAAAAATACTCATTATTTGGCTTCAAACATCTCCGTAAATAACCTCTCAATGAGAAATTCGCAAATGATCAAACAGGTTTTAAAATTACACATTCTTATACTTGGTCCGAAACCGAACCCGATAAGTCATTGGCCAGATGTGTTGAAAAACATACGTGACTGCAAGCCGGCGCAACTCATGTCGCAGACGATGTAGTTCTCGTTTCATTAATCCACACTAATATTATAAAACCGAAAGTGCCTTTGTCTGTCTGTCTGTTTGTTTGACTACCTCGGTGGCTCAGTCGGTAGTGAACCTGCCTTCTGAGCTAGTGGGCGTGGGTTCGATTCCCACCTAGGGCAAACATTCATGTGATGAATATTTGTGTTTGTTTTATGTCTGGGTGTTAATATCTATTTAAGTATGTATTTAAAAGTATAAAAGTATGTATACCAGTCTCTAGCCGTCATAGTACAAGTTTTGCTTAGTTTGGGGTCAGACGACCGTGGGTTCAAATGTCCCGATTTTTTTTTTGTTTGTAGGCTTTTCACAGCTAAACGGTTAAACGGATCTTTATGAAATTTGATAATTAGTTACACTATATCATATCATAATATTATAAAATCGAAAGTACCTTTGTCTGTCTATCTGTTCGTAGGCTTGTCACAGCTAAACGGTTGAACGGATATTTAAGAAATTTGATAATTTTATCACGAAAAAGGTTTTTGAAAGCTATTTTCTGAATAAACGCAAACGAAGCCGCGGGCAACAGCTAGTATTAGTACAATTGAAACGCGAAAGTTGAGAAGTTGCTTTATTACCCAATCGAAGAATTTGCTTAGCTCGCTGTAGAGCACATTAGAAGTGAGAGGCTAGATTCTAGCCGCTAGGAGCTTTTAGTTGAAGCCAACTGTTGAAAATAGCTATCAGTAACGTTCTGCTACTGACAGAGGTTTTCAAATCTCAAAGTTAGTTTCAGATCTCAAAAGCAAGTTACATTTCAGTAACGTAGTATGTACTTCATTTACGTAGTCATTACTTTTTTTCTTATTCAAATCTTGTGGTATCATCATTTTGTATATCTTCATCGATTCGTTCAGCTTTTGTATATGATATAGGATAGATTTGTAACCTAATGTGGGGTCACCGCGCCCTTGGTTTAGTTCCAAAAGTTTTCTAAAAATAATCATGCCCGTTTTGGTTTCGCGTGAGAAAAGGAAAATGTATTCAATGTTTACCCCGCACCTCTCGTAAACTCACAAGCAAAGTTAATGACAGTGTCTGCCGGAAGCCACGGACGAATGGGGTTGCACATACACAGGCTGGTATCCTGCTCCCTTTAATCGTCCCTGTTAGGGCGTTTTGGATAATTCATAACAAAGTGGGAAGGTAATATTTGATAAGAATTTTAAAGCTTCCGTCACAAACTGCTGCGGAGAATCGAAGAGTCGATAAAGATTTCACATCAAATTGGTATATACAATTTTTGTAGAGATATCGCCACCACGAGCTTCATATTTCAAAAATGACTAAAATGCAACGAACCACTGCCTGCTTTACTATAGAGAAGCTATCTCCAGTTTTCTAAATCTTTCAGCAACCGTTACAAAGATCTAACATTTGCTACTCTACTTTTTCACATCTATATAATAAAAGTGAAAAACCAGAACGAGATAAAAACGCAAGATAGAGTGAGATGGCGCTCTACAAAACTTCCTTTACATGTTTCTCCCAAACAACTACCTGTTTTTCGGGAATTTGCATGTAATTCGATTCCTTGACCTCGGGAGTAGCGACAAACTTAATATTTATGGTTTTGGATGTGTAATTTTTGTATAATAAGCAAGATAAAATCGCAAGTTCAAATTGAAGAGAATACTACCTCATTGGATAGTTTCGTAGAAACTATCTTATTGAGGAAGTTCTTTTTTAAACAGTGTCAATCCAGCAGTGTCAGTGTGAAAATTCTATTAATGGCTAATGTCTGTAATTCTGTATAATATTAAATAAAGCCTGTTAAATAACGTGTCGTGCTTATAAAGCAGATATTATTGGAAACCTTGCTCCAACATAAGGTTATGGGCCATTTTAAAGGATAAAGGTGAGAAAATAATATCTCAAAAGTAAAATGTACACAAACGTCAATATTTTGCCAATACTAAAAGGCGAAAATTATTCTAACTGGAAGTTTAGAGTAAAATCCTTACTAGAAGAAAAACAGGTTTTACAGATATTAGAATACGAAAATAAAGATATCCAGCATGAACAAAAACTAAAATTAGATGACTCAAAAGCAAAGGCTATAATAATTCAATGTATAACCGACAAACATTTATCGATCATACAAGATTGCCAAAACGCAAAACAAATGTTTGAACAGCTAGATTCTGTTTTTCAACGGAAAAGTGTCTTTACAAAACTAACATTAAAAAGGAAAATAAAACAATAAACAAGAATACTTATGTTTTTGCTCAACATTTTATTATTTACATCACTGTACTATTAATTTAGTAGGTAACTGTTACTTAACCACTAAAACTACTGAATGGATTTACATAATAGGTAATTAATTGCTATGCAATAGATTCCACGCGGGCAGAGCCGCGGGCAAACTCTAGTATTTCTATAATTATCCGAGCTAAATGGACTGTCAAACGTGTAACCGAATATTTAATTTACTATTTTTTGAGTTTAATTGTTACATTACAAAAGCATCATAATGAGAGCAACTGCATATGTGCGTGAGAATATTCCATACTCCGGGCCAGTTGTTACCGTTCCGTTTTCTGACTCGACATCCGATCGACGGCGAATATAAGATATCTAATTTTCAAATCGATGATATCTAAGCTTGTGCGCAATCATTTCTGCATACTGCATACTTAATTAGGATCTGTCTGGGGCTTAGTCACGCTTGACTGCTTGACGGTTCAATCAAAATATCTTGCCTTGAAAGTGGCTTGTTTTAGAAGCGAAGATAGTTGGAGGGAGAGCCAGTGGGGGCGGGTTCAAACCAAACCGACGGCACGCACCAATTTGTTCATTGTGTGAACATACGTGCGTATTGTATGTCATCTGCTACATGACTGGAGCACGGTGTATGGCGACAGGCTCGCCCTCTGTCACTTTTGGAAGTGAATATCATCCGGCGAAGTGTGGGTGATGTATTACACCACTGCCAACCTCCTCGGGGGAAAGGCGTGACGATATATTATGTGTATGTATGTTGTTTTAGATAAGTATGTACTGACAGGATGTGTAACAGATGTAGGTAGGTATTTGAGGCAACCAGAAAAACATGTTCGCTTATCATGCTTTGAGAATAAAACCAAACGTAACCAAAATAAATCAAACGTAGCCTTTACGTATACGTCCTATAAGCCTAACGAAAAGCTCCAACTCATAACTGATGCAAACAGTAACCGTTGGTGCATTATCCGTCCTTGCTTATTCAACGCTTCAAAATAAGGATCTACAAACTACGATCTGATCTGTGGTATTTGTGCTAGTGGTAACTTTGCCACCTACTCGTCTTTGTACAAAACCTTGCTCTATCTCGCTGCATGCCTAATTAGGACTTATCATCTATGTACCTAGGTCGTTAGTAGAATATTGTAGGAAGCAAAACGAGGTTTTGCGCCTCTACTCGTGGGTGTAGTCAACAAAAAAGTGTCTTGACAAGCTTAATCCTATCCTACTAATATGTATTATAAACGCGAAAGTTTGTATGTATGGATGGATGAATGGATGGATGTTTGTTACTCTTTCACGCCAGAACGGCTGAACAGATCTGGATGAAATTTGGCACAGAGATAGATTATAGTCTAGAATAGCACATAGGATACTTTTTAACCGCGGGTGAAACAGGGCGCATCTAGTTGTTAATAAATGTCTCGTGAAAGATAATAACTCTTTAGTTTCAAAAAGTACGGCTAGATGGTAAAGATTAGCGAGTTTCTTTTAGTATGCGTTTTTGATACGGTAAAATGTGCAATTTTTTCTGCCGTTAGTACCTGTTTGTGAATGTAGACCTTCAAAGATACGTTCTGCATGTCTAATTGGGACTTATCTTGAATTTTGATGGCACGTATTCAGAAGTACCGAGTACAAACCATCTAATTGTATAGGTTGAAAAAAAAAGAATAAGCGTTTAAGGTGTTATTTTTTTTTTATAGAAATCTATTGCACTCGTATTCAATTTGTTTTGGTTTAAATGGGGCTGATTCAAAAGCCGACATTATTTAATAATTAATACATTCTAATCTTACTAAAAAAACTTTTGAATCTTTACTTATACTTTTTTTCTTGGTTATGTTTTTCGAGTGTATGTATGTATATATGTGGGTATGTATGTATGAGGTTTCATTGGCACGCCCTACAGCCTAAAGCCAGCTTGATGGATTTCGACATGTGAGGAGTCATTTGAATCATCTTGATAGTGGAAGTGACATAAGGTACAACATTTTGCAGACGAGCTTTTTGTTTTTTTTTAAATAATGTTACTTGTTCGCAAAGATTTTAATATATGAGAGATGGGAGACCCAACAAAGACTATTAACCAAGCACAAAGCGTCGCAATCACACAGAAACAATAAAACAAATTGTACAAAACGAGACAAAGGTTGCGTTCAAATCCAATTGTCAAGACGGAGGTATTCAATTAACCACAGCGGAAACACTCCACTCACTTCAGATATAACAAAATGAATCATATCCACTTTCGAGCGGGTAAAATCGTGAGAGACGGCGGAACAATAACCGCGATGGCTCTGTTATTACCACGATATTACGTTGCCGTTACAGTTGTAGTGAAAATATTACAAACACCTCTCGATTTGGATGAGGAATCACGTGAGCATATGCAGTTATAGTCAGTTAGATTGACTGGGGCAGGCCGAGCGTGCGGGCTTGATGTTGCATGCATTTTTTCTAACTTCAATACCGTATTGCGCAGTGCAAAAAGTTCACGCTTCTAGGCCAAATATAGCTGGGCCTGAGCTGAGGGAAATTTATAATAGTTGAAAATTCTATGCCTCCAATTAGGAATGTGATCATGAATATTCAACGGAGTAGGACATTTTAGCTTTCCAAATAGATATTTTGAACGTCAGATGAAATTTACGATTATGTTTTTTCAAGTTTGTCCATGGTATAAATATTTGCTATGCTAACTATCACAAAGATTCAAAGGGGTATTTGATATGGTATTGTAACAAAAACCCCCCCAGCAATAAACGTTGAATAACCTCTAAATAGTTCGTATTGTCAAACAGTAGAAGTGGAACAGTGTCTTTTTCGTTTGAGTTCTAAAATTTAAAAGGAAGAAAAAGACAAAATGCTGTATACTCGTAACTATCCAAGGATCCAACGTTCATTGCTAAGGAGGTTTGTCACTAAACCTCTGAAAGCTTCCGATCCTTGATCCTTAGCGGAAGCTTTTGTCACGTCTTACGTAACTCCTTTAGCTCTCTCCAACCATCATAACATAACAAAGTCCTTCAGATATAATGTTACTCGTGTAGTTCATAACATGACATGTATTCCAACAAATTACGACAAAGGAAACATTATTACGGGAAAGCGGAGAAATAAATGAAATCAGGAAACTGACATCAAACATGATAGCAAATTTCTTTGCCTCTGCTAAGGGTAATTATTTACACTATTAGGCAAAGAATTTGCTATGTGTGGAACTGTAGGACTATGTACTATCACTTTTAGTAGATGAATATGCTTTTAATATAAAAGAAACCAAATAAATAATTTCCACAAAGTAAAATATATAAAAACATAACATAACGTCACGCCTTTCCCCGAGGGGACTGGCAGAGGTGTAATGCAACACCCACACTTCGTCGGACGATATTCAGTCCCAAAATGTGACATGGGGCGAGCCTGTCATACCTACCATACACCGGGCTCCATTAATGTAGCAGATGACATACAAAACGCACATATGTTCACACAATGAACAAATTGGTGCTTACCGTCGGCTGGGTTTGAACCCGCTCCCTCTGGCTTGAGAGACGGGCCTTCTCCAACTAGGCTATCATCGCTTCAAATAAAATATAGGAAGAAAAAAGTCACTAATTGATGTGAAATCTTTCAAAATAATCACAAGTAGCCGTAGCGAAAAAACCAAAAGCCGGTTCAAAATGTGTCGCAATGAATATTATTGATAAAATAATAAAAAGTAATAACACTGCTCTGTAATAATGCTCCTGTTTATTATAGTTTTCAAATACTCTCTCGGTATAGTATGATAATTGGTGTGGTGGACAGTTAAAAGTTTAATCGCTCGACAGTCCAAGACTTGAAATCCTACTAATATTATAAACGCGAAAGTTTGTATGTATGGATGGATGGATGGATGTGTTGGCAACCCAACACAAAATTCTACCAAGTTTGGTTGGTAAGCTTGGCTAGCTCGGACTTCACACTTCTTGTTCTACCATTGTCTTCAAGTAACCTAACACGTTGTGCATTTATAGGAAAATAAAACTCGACACTACTGTAACCAGAAGATTTTCATTCCAAATTCCACAACAAAAAATACAGTCCACTCTCCCACTATCGAGGTCTCCAACAGGATGGATGTTTGTTACTCTTTCACGCCAGAACAGCTGAACAGATTTTTAATGAAATTTGGCACAGAGATAGATTATAGTATAGAATAGCACATAGAATACTTTTTAACCTCGGGTGAAACCGCGGGGCACAGCTAGTTGCATATAAAGAAACCGAGTTTCCGCCCCCGTTGCCTTGCCAATGAAACAACAACCAACACGTGAGTCACTTCGCAAATTTAGAACTGTCCGAATTATCCAAAGAAACATTGAAAACTTTTTTATGATGTTCTGTTCAGTTTATGATGTTCTGGAAAACTCACCAATAAATCAAAGATCAAGTGATCTCGGTCGGGAATGACAATACCAATCCACTCAATTGCTTTCAATAAAAGTCTCTTATATTCACAAACAATACAATACAACGATAAAAATCATCGCTACAAATCGACAATGGATCCACAAAACAAAAGGTAATTCAATTCCGCGGAAAACAAACAGAAGCAACACAAACAAACGAAGATCTAATTTAATTGGAAAACAAAGGAAAGAAGATAAATCTGGAGAAGGAATATCGATAGGAAAGCTGAGAGTTGGAATACGAAGCCTGATATATGACGCGATAACTCATATAGCCAGTTAGCCGAGCCGAGATATATGGGAAATGTTTCAGGGATTCGAGAATTTAGATACGGCTTCCTGGAGTTTAGTAGAATTACACAAAATACTTCCAAAACTTTGTGAGCATTTGAAATATTTTACAAGCTTTAAATATCCTCGTATAATTGAGGAACGTCTATTTCTTGACCGTGTTTGTGGCTTAGCATACATTTGTTACATTTTGTCACGGTAGAGCAACAGTGCATAGCGTAGCGAGCTTTGCATGACTACCGCAGGCACAATTTGAAGGACAAGGATCATTTCTACATACGACTGTTTAGTTTAGGAACCATCATAAGTTACTGGATGAAAACTTTTGGTCTTGTAGCAAAAAAGGTTTGTCTCAAGCATCATTAAAATGGTAGCGAAAAGATCTTGATGCTCGTAATGATATCGGAAAAGTTGGAAGGTAGATCTGCTGCATGCATTAGGAAAATGTAGACATGCTAATCATTTTATCCCAGCTAAGTTAAAACAATGTCACAGTTGAGTGCACCAAACAGAAAACGCGGATGAGCTGAGGCTTGAAGGAGTAACTTAACGTAACGTAATATCCTCTGACAAAGGACGTCAGTGCGGTCACAATATCCCATATCGGGTGTCCGGCTTGCATGTCCACGGACAATGGGCGGAATTTATTGTTTACTGAAGTTGAAGTGATTATAGATAGCTTCTACGGAAGAATCTACGTTAATATTGTGAAGAGCTAAAAGTTGTGACTTGTCACGATTTGTGACCCCCGACGCATAAACGACGGGGTGTTATAAGTTTGATGTGTCTATGTGAGTGTCTGTCTGTGGCATCCTAGCTCCCGAACGGATGAACCGATTTAATTTTGATTTTTTTTTTGTTTAAAAGGTGTATTAGTCGGAGGTGTTCTTGGGCGTCGGTGTTGGGGGTTTTTAATTTATACTTGTGTAATAGAACTACTGAATTGATATCAAAAATTCTGGCTCTAGCTTTGACCAAAGGCTTTGTTATATAGTAACTTGCAAAAGTTGCGGCCTGCGGTTTTACTCACAAAAATATCCAGTTAATCTGATTTTTTCATTACCTAAAAATTTGCCTATTTATGCTTGAGTGAGATTGATAAAATCTTCACTAAAAAATCGGTTCAGCCATTCAAGTTTTTTTTTTTTTACAAAAATACAGAGAGCCAGACAGATCAATAATGATTAACCTATGGCTTGTCTTTAAAAATAACTTATCGTTATGGAACAATCACACGCATTCATTAGACGTAAAGCGGTTCATGATAAGAATGGAAATGAGCCATGTGCATTTTGTTGATGATTAAAGCAAAGAGTATTGATGTAAAAGTTTTTTACCAAAGAGAGAGAGCGAAAGAGAGAGAGAAAGACACTTCTAATTTGTGAAAACAGTGACACTTTATTCAAACCATATTTTATGATTACTAAGAAAAGTAGGTAGGTAAATAATCCTAATTCTTACGATTAACCCAATTAAAAAGTTATTAATGAAACGAGATATGACGTCACCAACAAGTACAACCAATTCGAGCAAAATGAACCATAGTGCTCAAAACGTAGGGTATACGATATGAATTATTTATCAGTCTTGTGGTCGCGGCCGCGTTGAAGCGGAATAACCAATTAAAAGTGGCGCAGACGCATCGCGGACCAAAATACACCCGTTATGATTACTGTTACAGTTTGCAACTAATATGGGGATAGACTGTTAGTACGTCAGTTTGTACCTACTTTTTTGTAATGAGGACACTTGAAAGTTTCCTGTTGTTTCCTCTAGTAAATCAACAACGGGCAAATTTAAGACATGGTTTGAACAAAATGTATTTACACTACAAAATACGTAGGTATAACTAGGTAAATGTACGTATTATTAGTAGAGGGAATTAAGGAAAATGTACATTTGCTTCTAATAATAAACTTACTGATGATTAAACTTGTATGTTGCTCTATAAATAATACCAATTAAGTACCTACTAAGTAAGTACTAAGTAAGTAGGTCTCAGGTTAACTATAACTGAAAATACCAATCTACCGGCCTTTATCGGATCGAAACAATCAATACTGTTCCAATACATTTTATACAAATTGTAGGTACTATGGATACAGATGGAGCTTGCTACATAATAGTGTTAGCTAGCCAAGAATGATTCATTGAAGGAACAAGCTCCTGCAAATGAATTTATAAACATACGTGTGTAGTGAATCAGCGTTAGCAATGACTTTAACAACATTTAACTTCAATCAAGAATTATAAATAATACTCAGACTCTAAAAGGTCACGAGCATGTTGGTAAGCTTGATACCGAGCGATGGATTAGTTATGAGCAATAAGTAACTAAGTATGTGAGTATGATGGTAAGAATATCACAGTGATGATTATCAACTGCTTCAATTAAAATAATTTATAAAAGAAGTCAACGTACACTGTAGACTTGGTATATAGACAGAAATGGTAAGCAATGTAGACTATGCACGAGCTCTACGTATTTAGAGTACAGAAAGAAATTACAAAAGTTCAACAAATCCATAAGCAAGAAAGTTACCAGAAATTAAAACAAGTTTTCTCTTTTACCTGTTCGATGATCACGAAACTCGACACCCATGAACAGAATAAAACCAACACAAATTCACGAAATCAATTGAACTGTTAAAGCCAATGTTCCACGAAACGATGTGTAAGTAATGAAAATATAAAAATGCAAACGAAGTTAACGGTCATTCGAAACCAGTCGGATAGGATGCCTTAACAGCTGTTGGAAGTCTTGGTGAGTCACGCTACCGCAAGCGTTGGATCTGAACGATTAGGTTAACAAAGTACTTGCAAAGTGCTACAAAGAAAATGAGAAGAAATAAATTGTACACAATATGCAAGCAGTTAGGTGAATGAGATACTCGTAAGTAGTCCGATTTGTGAGTGTCAAAATAAAACCATCCCTAAGAAATACATCCGACAGAAATATGTACTTGTGAGAATACGAATTAGTAGACTTATGGATCGTTTAAATATTACTAAATATTATTTTAATGTAAAATAGGTCGTCGTTTGACCACCAACTCGCCTGATGTTGAGCGACGTTGTGGTCTAAGATGGAGCACGACGACCTATAAGGTACTTATTCACTCTAGCCTTGAAGTTTTGTAGAGTGAACAAGTACAAAGACGGCAGTTGAGTGAGGCGCTACAAGTGCGCTACTGCTCAGACCCGTCTTTGGAACTAATATTGTGTTAGAAATGTTAATTTTCCTTATAAATAAATTTCTCCGATGAATGCAGACTAATGTAAAAGCTTGTAAACGTGACATTTTATAGATGCGCAAACTGGAACGATTACAAATTTTGATGAGTTTTCTTCGGTTACCTTCGAATTTCAAATCCAATCAAACTTTTATTTGGCTTTTGAAAATATTTCTTTGAAATTTCGTATGATGAAACACTGAAAGCTAAGAAATAAAAATATCGATAGCTCAGTTCGAAATCAGTTATGTAAACTTATTACAAACATATAATTGAATCCTACCAAAAATTTTACATTTCTGAACAAGGGATTCAGTTTAGTTTCTAACTGTCTACTAGATGTTGTATAGAAACCTGAATAGAAAATCTTATTTCTTACTTTGGTCTTTGACTTGTAAAATCTGCATTTTCGCTAATGACAACAAGAGCAGTTTGATATGAATATCTGGTAGACTTCCTTGTTGTTACGAAATGCTGGACGTGCCGGCGCGTGACAGGGAATTCAATGTCGTTTGGAACAGTACAGAGTACAGACATTTTATATTAATATTGATAACAACACGCCTCGCTCCCTACGGATTTATCATTCGTACTTGTTCGCTAACAAATGACGTTGTTTATGTGACTGTTCGACGAAGTACCTACCTTTGTTTAATCTTTGGCACAATCTAAAGACTTCAGGAAATTACTCACGAATCCACGCTTGATAATTCTTTACCACACATGTGTTAGTCAACAGTCCTAGGTTAATATTTACCAGTTAGGTCGAATAGTGACATCGCGTCATAGTTTCAGTCTAAAAAAGTATTTACTTAAGTTGCTTTTTTTTCCAAATTATTTTATTTATTCCAGACTCAGATCTTCTGCCAGATTCTTTCTCACAAATGATTAAGGAACGAGAACGTTAACAACTGTCAAGTTTCAAAATATTACAACTTATTACTTATACGTACCTAATAGGATTTGCAACAATTATTAACCTTTGAGAAAAAAAACCTTAGCAGGATCGCACGCGCCGGCGGCCGTTACACGACAGCTGCACTCGCACCTGCCCACGGGAATGCCAAGGAACTAACAATGAAGCTGTTAATACTGGCTAGGGGAGCGTCTTGAACTTTCTGTTTACTTGTATAGAGACGAAGTTACAAGACTTGGACGTGTAGAGGTAACAACAAAGAGCCAGCGAAACAGTTGGGGCAAGAACTTGAATTCTTCCGACATCCTTTATTACTCCTGGGAACGATATCATACGGCTTACCAGTCAACGACGTCATTACCCTTGATTAAAGTCGAAAGATTCTTGTAATCCACAATTCATAACGCTTTTAAGTCCTACGTTAATTTTCAATGGCGAGATTCAAGTCTACTAATTATAGTATCTAAATTTTGGTTTGGAAGCAGATTTGAATCCGAAAGCAAGGATTTAATTATGACATCAGCCCGACAATCTCAATGTTATCCAAAAAGCTCTATTTATTTAGACTAAAAGCAAAGAACATACCGCTGACAAACTCATTTGGACCGTACCTAAATGTAATCTCTGGGCATTTGGAGTGTTTGCGAACATGCTCCAAATTTGGACCTTAGCGAAATAGTACTGGATTGAGACCCAAGGGTCGACATTCCAATCAAATTAATTCTTCAGCAATTAACAAAAGCTTCTTCAATATTAATATTTTACTCCCGTGTGGTTCTCTTTGAAACGTAATATTTGAAATAATTTCCGAGATAGTTAATTATGGTAGGTGTAGGTTTCCTCGCACTCTAATTAGCATATTGTGGAGTGGGTCTGCGTATAATTTAGCCAACATAACTTGATATTTGCCTGTAATGTTCATATTCAATCAAGCAAGGGCCTATTCAGGGTAATATTGCTTTTCTAACAGAATTTCAGAAAGTGCTTTCATTGTTAAAATTATGGGACCTTAGACCTCGTCATCATTCTTTATAATCTTAAGATTAAGGACTTTGCTAAGACTTGAGAGGCACTTTCCTTTTGAAAATGCGAGCGGAGGCAACTTGAAAACTAAATTCAGAGATATTGGATGCCAAGAATGTCATGGTCAATCATCAACTTCAATAGATCCTAATCCTACTATCCTACTTCCTATCCTATCCTACTAATATTATAAAGGCGAAAGTTTGTAAGAATGGATGTTTGTTACTCTTTCACGCAAGAACGGCTGAATAGATCTGGATGAAATTTGGCACAGAGATAGATTACAGTCTAGAATAGCATATAGGATACTTTTTAACCGCGGGTGAAACCGCGGGGCGCAGCTAGTAGAATTATAAATACGAAAGTTTGTTTAGGATGGATGGATGGATGTTTGTTACTCTTTCACGCCAGAACGGCTGAACAGAACTGGATGAAAATTGGCACAGAGATAGACTATAATCTAGAATAGCACATAGGATACTTTTAACCGCGGGTGAAACCGCGGGGCGCAGCTAGTAAAGAATATTTAGTAATAAGTTCCTCATTTCTCTGTTTAATTTATCGCGATGATGGCGCTCATAAAAGCGGCAATAACAAACGCAGCAGAATTTCGTGCCGTCCCAGTGTTGTATCGCCTTGGACTCCGAGGAATGCGATCAAGAACAAGGTCGGGGTCGTCCTTATTCACATATCGACTTGTCCTTCTACTGCGACAGGGATCAAGTTTAATAAGTATGTGAGTATGAATGTCTTTGTCTTTATTATTATACACTAGCTGCGCCCCGCGCTTTCACCCGTGGTTAAAAAGTATCCTATGTGCTATACTATAAACGATACCTGTTCCAAATTGCATCCAGGTCCGTTCAGCCGTTCAGCGTGATTAAGTAACAAACATCTATACACATCTATTCAAACTTTCGTATGAATAATATTAGTGAGATGAGATTCCAATAGCTAAGTAGGTATGCATATTTTTTTCTTTGATTAATAAAAAATATACACTTTACTTGTTCTACTCGAGTAATTAGCTTATTATCTGAAAGCCATTGCCATTCGGGTCGTCATTTCAGCAAAATCAAGTGTATGACAAAAAGCTGAAAGTAACTGTCGATCCGAATCGTCTGCTGTGTTTTACCACCTGGTAGCTTAATGTTCTGGATTAGGTCAAGAAAGGATGTGCTCGTATGAAGCCTTACCGACCCAGGTTTATAGACCATTCGCAGATACGAGGAGCATTGTTTACGAGCATCCTCTGATTATTGCTGGGAGCTAGGTCAAGGGCTCGTATTTGTTAGAGTAACGAGAAAACCATTCGACTCAGGTTTTTAAAAAGTGTAAGAGTCGGATTAAAATAGTTTATGACTTGTAGGTTTTACTAGTTAAGTGTGGTTGGGTTTATATTAGGTGTTCAAACGTGGATGTAGGTATATACGGACTTTGATATGAGATGTGAGATGTGGGTCCTCATTTTCCAAACGAATTTGAACTCTCAGTAAAGGAAAACAGAGCGAATGGTGATAGACATTTCTTTCCATATACCAACATTGTATTGCGTGCAAAAATGTAAAAGTAAAGTAAATAATTTGGCGATATTATGAAATGGAATATGGAGTTCTATGTTATTATCCTTTCCAATATCGATTTATTCGATTCCAAGCCTGTTGTCTCCGACTCGTTGACATCCTTCCACACTTATCTGGGGGACGTCTCGATTGCTCCACAAATCGATTACGAGATGTCAACCGCACAATCAGCGGTTTTCTTGAACATTTTCTATTGAAGAACGGATTTTTATTTCGTTTTTTAGTTCTTGCTTGTTTTGGTCTTTTTTTTCTTCTATTATGCGCCAGGCCGCCAGTTTGCCTGATGTGCTATCTACTATGAAGCACTTTTGCCAAGAAGAAAGACTTGAAGACACCCAGACTAACGCTATGTTAATGTAACGTCTTGACAGTCGATTCTTCACACCTGTATAAATTCTTACACAATTTTTCTCTACCTTACCTCTAACGTCTCGTTTCTGTTTAATTTTACTCATGGTATAAACAAATCAAATACCAAAGTGTCTAGTTGATCAAACATAATGCTGGGTTTCTTCCGATTTGTAGCTGACTTAATTTTCATCAAAAATAAAATTTGGACTTAACCAGTAAAACAATTGAAAGCGAGTTTTGTAGAATAATTTTGTACGCAAATGCAGCACTTGCACTCGGAGTTATATGGCTAAAGTTCAATGATAATTCAAGATAAAGCCCATAAAGAGTTTCATCTGTAGCAGCGAACGGTCGAGCAGATCCTCTAATTAATGTTAATAGTTACAAACGGTTACCACTCCGACCGTGTTCATTTACCATCTACCCACTCAACTACACTTCTACATGCTGCTATTCCACGGGAAGAAATACGGTTGCGAGGAAGTATAGCGACGAAAAAATATACCAATAAGATCACATCGCTGTGTAAATGAAGTGATTGGTGGATTTTTTTCTCGCTACACATTTTCGCACTGCACATCTTCTAGTGTAAAGGCAGCCGAGTACGGCAACAAATGTACCCATACTACTCCTGGTAAAATTAGTTACATTAGCCAGGGATTTACCAGATAAGATTAACGAGTACAACGAAATCAACTTGTACTGACGTTTATATAAAAGCTTCGTGACGTAGATAATGTGCACTTATTATGTGTCAATGAATTTGTGTGTAGGCGCAAAATAAATAGTAGTATAAATAATAGTTGCCATAGTAAGTTAGAATACTACCCATGACTCAATGCTTTGAGTAATAGTAGATTATGCACCGAGGGGACAAAACAGTGTCTTACGTCGCGGGCGGCTTTTTGAGCCCTGAGCGTAACGAGGGCTCTGTCTCTAAAGTTTAACTCTGACTCTGTCTTTAAAGTTATGTAGAGTCCTGAGTGAAGCGAGGGGTTCAAGCCACCCAAGACAAAGACACTGCTTTATCCTAGAAGTGAATACTCTACTTTTCACACATTCTGCGAAAATATGGTACACCAAACACCGTCTTTAGTTTTAAATTTCGTGCTGCTCAAGGTTTAACTCCGTTTTTTTTTTTGTTGTGGCCAGTTTAATTTTCGAATAAACTCTTCTAACAGTGCCCGTATGCTGAATTTTCATTCAATTTTAACCTCTTTGCTTTGGAAACTCCCTTGGGATTTTCATACAACTTTATCTCTCTAGGGAGGCATTGCCTTGCTTTACATTGAGACTACGTGAAATGTAATTGGTCATTGTCGAGCAGGTGGTTAGAAAAAAAAAATGGCCGAGATAGCGACAGCAACCTGAAATTAGGTACTATTTAACCGCAGGAAATAAGGGCTGAGATTAAATTAACCTTCAGATAGAGTAAAAATCAGTGTGTTAGGATTTTTAGTGGCACAAACAGTAAATAGTTAGATTTGTAAACGTAACAAAGCCGTGTTTCAAAAAAGCGGAAAAGTTACATCCATAAAAGCGAATAACAAAGAAAATATAATGTCCCTGAGTGTTCAGCTTGCCTGTCAACTTCGGGAGTGATATTAATTAAGATGAATGGTCTCTCCTCGAAGCCACCTACCTATTTCCTCAATGTAATGGAAAGTATTAAGAAAATAAAGACAAAACAGGCTGAAATCCCCTGAGGAGCGCGGTAGAGCGTCGCGAAAGTTTCCGAAATTCGATCGTTCTCTTTAAAATAATGAAAAAAGCTATTTTACTGCAAAAACATAATGACTACAAATAATGTGCTCATGTAACAATATTATAATTACTGAAATGGTGAAAGTCTACAACTAAGTAGAGAGTAAGAAAGGATAAATAATTCTAGCTCTGAGTTCTACACATCACCATTATCCTATTGTAGTTAATGTTACAATTTCAAAGTGTGGGTACCATAACTTCGATTCTGTGGTATTCGGCGGTTTTCCGATCTTGTCAAAGGGGTATAGGATATTTGTAAACACCTAGGTTAGCAAAAATCGCGTCGGCATACCGATTTTAAAAGCAGACAGTTGTATAACGAAATGTCATTTGTAGCCGCGACTTGCGTAAGAAATTGGACTAAGATATTTCCACCGCTGTCGTATTAGTTTCAATTTAGGAAATGGCCGTAGAAGACGCTTCTATCTAAGGTAATTTAATTAACTCACCATATTGATTCAAACAGGTTTGGCTAATTCAACCGATTGTGGACTTTAACACGTAGTTATAAAGGACAGGTGTTGTGGTAGAGTGGAATCGATAGACCCGTCACAAGGCATACAGGATTTCCCAAGGACGAGAATTGAGCGTCAACAACCTTCCAGCCATAGATACCTCCTAAATACGTGTCGTTGCTTTCAAATTTTGATAAGAGAAAATATAAAATTGCCGAGTATTCACTTAGGAGGTATTCAGCTTCAATTTTTCACTTTTTCAATTGGAAAATTTAAGGCGCATTTTCTCCTTTATCACTAGTTACAGCTTTTCTAAAAAAGAAATTCGAGAATGGGAAGAGTACAATGCAAATATAAGCATTATTTTTACTTTTTCTAACACGTTCATTTATGAATGGTAATAATAACGCTACTTCACAGACAATTTTCCAGCTTTCTAAGCATGGTTAGAAAAAATGTTTTCAGAAATAATCTTATCAAGACGGTCTTATGATTAGTATGGGCTTCGGTTACAATAATTGTAGGTAAATGTATGGCATTATTTTCAAACAAACATTTTTTTATTTCCTTTAGAAGTTAATTAAAGTTAATTACCCATAAATAATTGTGTATGAATCAACGGCGTCGTTTCTTTACCTGATAAGTGTACATATTGTACGTAAGGTAGTCAATTAAATCAACCACTTATGTACCTATTTAATTACAAAAAATGTGTAGGTAGGTAGGTACGTATCTACTTATATTTTTTTAAAGGTAACTACGAAAATAATATTCTTGGTGGGTAAGTAAGTACATGCTCAGATGACAAAAAAATACTATGTACCTAAGTACCTATTGTTACTTACTTGCCTCTATCTTAAAATACTCGTGTAAATAAATGGCTAGAGATGTATTATTTACGTAAAATACCTACTTAGACAAATCTACCTCATATCTATACTTACAAACTGCAAAATAAATAAATTTAATTTTCTGTTACTTAACACAATTAATCGTCGAAAGATTAATTTTAACGTAAATAATTAATATTTAAATAAGAAGTAAGTAAAGGCAACCGTACCTTTCCATTGCTCTAGCTAGGGAGAAAAAACAATAAATATTGTTTTTGTTTAATTTACATTTATTAAAATATCTATGGTAGTAGGTTGGTAATAAGCAAACATTATGCAGGTAGAATCCGCATACATAATCAATAAAAAGCCGTGTATTCAAGGTATAAATAACACTAATATGTAGGCAAATTTCAGTGTGTCTTTCTGATTTAATTTTACTACCTATGTTTGAAGAAAAAGTTAATAAAAAATAAAAAAGCATGTTGCGTTACTATAGTAACATGAAGACGTAGGGCAAAATTGTAAAGCACTCGTAGCTTCAATAACATTTAGAAAGAATTATGAATTAAAAATACTTACAGCTGCTAGAGACATGGCATTCATTGAGGACACACTGGTAGATGATCCAGGATTCCAGTTCAATCATCGTAGAAGCCGTCATGTTCACAATAAATAAGCAAAAATCCACAATTTCAATAAATTAAGTCGTTCTTTATTTCCACTTTATTCACTGCGTCTATTTTTATTATTGTTCTACTCTCTTGCCAGTGGCTAGTGTAAATTTTTGTCAATATTTTTAAATTTAAATTAAGTAAATAATTCGCGCAAATTTTCAACGCGGAACGTTGTTTTGATGGGATCGCCCACGATTTCCGAGCACAATGATTTGATTGGGTTTCCGAGGTATATCGGCCCGCCCGACAGAAACCCGGAAATTGAGTGTAGTGCTGCCATAACACTCTTGAATCTCCCAAATTGCGAAGAGCTCAATAACATTTTTGGCGCTTAGTATAAATACATATGTAATATAGTCACGCTTTAGGCCAATTTAATAATAAAAATTGTAACATTTAATTAAAACTAATCTATAAAAAAAAAAAGTATTAACAATTTTGCTTTGAAAGTCTGAAACATTTTGTGAGTACTCGCTACATTCAATACATGTGTGGTTAACGGTTATGTAAAAATATTTCTACAAAATTACTGAATAATTTAGTTGAAAAAAATATTCCTTTTAATTCCTTCATAGTTTATTTTTAAATCTATCAAAAAATATTTTTGGGGAACATTTTTAGAACATACAGCACTTTTCATAGACAATGACAGTTGAAAATTTACATTGCCACTTAAGAAAATTAAAGTGTTGTGAGTTATAAATCGAAATCATCGAATGTTTTTGATGTTAAAGAAAATCATTTCGATGTACAATTTATTTTATCCATCAGAAAGAGAAAAATACCAGGAAATATCGCTAGATTATTTAACAGAACTCTGAAGAAATAGCTATTGTCAACAGGTTTCTACAACGTTATATTTTTGTGTAAATATTCGATATATTGTTGTGCTGGATTTATAATCAAGATGATTATGATTAATATTAGAAATTTAATATTACTGCCGCATCCTCTCAGTTTTAATTTAACTAATCTAAACAGATTTGGATACTGACAACTGCAAGTATGTTGGGAACAGGCATCGATAATTTTATCGATGAAATTACAAACACCTCAGCGCACACCTTCTTATATATGCGTTGTTAGATTATATAATATAAGCGTATTCTCCTTGTTTTAAGAAAAGAATCCAAAAAAAAAGAATGTTTTTTAATCGATCGATATTGTTTTCGATTTTAATTTATTGGTTATGAACATCACTACCAGTATTAAGCTGTCAATGTCAGTTAAGTGCTGCTAGGTTTTGCAAATGCCAACGCCAAATTGCCTACTGACAGACTTGTCAACTTCCATAATCCTAACTTCAGTTTGGTTTCAACTTTCGACTTTTCGTGTTCGCTTGTCTTTGAAATTCGCAAGTGCTTCGCACAGTAGAAAGTGATTTTATTTGTAAATAAATTGTAAATAATCTGCATTTCTTGCTGAAACATCGATAATTTGGTACGTTTTTTACTGTTTGTGGAAGTGTTTTATGGATAAGAACATCTTCCAGTGGATATCTGGTTCCCTGATCAGAGGTAAGTTTATTTACGTTTACGACATTCAAAACACCTGTCCATTGAGTCGTAATTTTTCTGCAATTGCAATTCGTAGGTGAAGATTTTAGTGGGAATAGACGCATTTGTGTTTCGTAATGTTCGGTTAGATTGTTTTGGGGCTGGTACCGTGTAACTTTGGCGTGCTGCGCTATTTTGCGTAACCTTGGACGAGCATCGGAGTGTCATCGTCTAAATTGGCCTTACGCCCCAACACTGTTTATATGGCCACCAAGATTTTCTTTGTGTACAAAAATGGGGGAGTGATATGCGTACCTGATTATGTATTCAACTTGTAAACAGTTTCTTTATTTGGCAGTACAGGTAGGCGTTATTCTTAAGTTTTACCTACAACTATATAACTAAGCAATTCTATTTCTTTTATTACTATTAAACAATTTTTTTTTGTAGTAGGAGGTACCTACAAATTGCTAAAAAATGTGTAAGAAATGCTTGCTTGTTTATTTCGTCGGAACTGCATTAAGTAATATTTACAACTGCATTGATTAATGCAAAGAAAAGACTGGGTAGCTTCAAACCTGACACCAGTAATCAATGGTTATTTTATTTCCAGTATCATGAACCACTGGAAAATAACTATAGATTAACAATGTTTAATCAACATGTCTTTAGAAGACATGTCTCTATCAGTACTACCATAAAAAGCCTTTTATGCACCCTGTGCAAGCTTCTAAATCTTACCACCACAAACATGACCCAAAATTTGATCCTGGTCATTTTTGTGCCTCTCCAAGGTCTGCACCCAGTGCCTGAGTACATCCGGTACCATCCTAGTTATGGTAGTGGTCTCAATGATGCACCTATACTTAGTCTAGCAACATACTGTACTTAATGCTGTCAAGCCTATTCATCCCATAATGTGTAATTAAAAAGTTGAGTATTCAGTTCATACTGTTATTTAGCTTAGTTTCTATTTAGTTAAGTATTACCATGTCATAGTATTCCCATTTAATAAAAAACAAATGTAAAATATAAAATTTAAATGGAGACACATTAAACTTATGACACCCCTCTGTTTTTAATTTGAGAGTTAAAAAAAACAAGCTAAGACTTGATCAATAACAGTCTTTATGTTTGTAGTCACTGATAACAGTAATCAGGTGTTGGTGTGGTGCGTCACAAATACAACACCATTTATAGTATTAGTCATGGAAGTACATATCATAAAAAAAGGAAAAAAAACTAGTTCACAACAGATGATGATAAGATTGTCGACATTCTGACAATACTTTATTAAAATGAATGTTGATTTGTTTCAAGGTACTTTAAACTTTTAAACTGATCATCATCATCTGATAATCATCAATACTTACTGGGCCCTGTACCATGACATCTTATTGCAACAATTATTAGACAACTCGCATCACTGTGCAATAAGGTTCATGATCGCGCAGTGTCAGCAGCTCACTGCGCAATCATGAACCTTATTGCACAGTGATGCAAGTTGTGCTGCTGCACAACTTGCAAACAGCACGTAACAATCAACGCAAAAAAAAAATGTCAAGGTATGGGTCCTGGAGTGGTAATGACCATTCTCATTTGATTTTAAAGTAACTAGCTTCTGCCCATGTATTTTGCAATTGTGCATATCTCACCAAGGGCTCTTATCATGAAATATATGACTAGGCTGCAGCCTGCATTACAATTATTAAAAGATATAAGTACCCAGCTGTACCAAATAAAACAAATAAAATTGAATTGAACCAAACTGGAATGACCTGTTAGTTATTTTGGTCCATGTGTAGGCAGATGTTTGTTAAAATGCATATTATGTGCTGCAGTAAAGTGCAGATGCGTGAACCATCA
Organism: Peribatodes rhomboidaria; assembly: GCA_911728515.1. Taxonomy (NCBI): domain Eukaryota; kingdom Metazoa; phylum Arthropoda; class Insecta; order Lepidoptera; family Geometridae; genus Peribatodes; species Peribatodes rhomboidaria. The sequence continues at coordinate 4,942,453 of OU452181.1, read as the reverse complement.
TCTGCTTTATCCTAATAAGGATTTAATGGCAGTCTTTTGCCAATATCAAATATCGTTCAGTTTTTATTTTAATGTTTTTATATTCAAGATGAGATAAGTAAAATCTACCCCCTATTGCAATAAACTTTATTAACCTTAGAAAAGTTATATTCATAGTGTTTTATATATTTTGATCGAGTTCATAAATGTAAAAGAAAGAAAAAGACAAAATGTATTATGCATTTCCGTGCTAGCATCTACTTGAGCGAACCTAGAATCTTGAAATACCTAAGCAATGCTTGGGCCACTACTGGCACTATTATTCCAGCCACAATAGTCACATGATGTTGCTTGTTACCCAAACAGACAGATAGATGGATTGTATAATATGTACGTGAATGAGTGTGCAGTTTCTTCAGGTCTCCGCCAGCCAGATAACAAACTTATCCTATAAAGAAACCTGGCAAAAAGGAACTAAAGACACAAAAAAAACATTAACGGTTCAGTGAAACAAGTCACAAAACATACAGCCGCATGCCGATACCCAATCAAATAGCTACTTTCTCCCACTTACCAATCGCGTCGTGAGCGTACGACTTACTGACAATACGTAATTACAATTATAATAGGCATAAGTATCTGGAGGCACGCCAGCGCCCCCGCCATGTGAAGCTAAAAAAGGCATAGCCGTACTAAACATAGATGTAAAGACTCAAAACGCAAAATGGCACCTTGAAAACAAGGCTTAGATCAAGCTAAAGCCTTCTTTCGCTGTTAGTCGCTCTGTGATCGCGTCGATGTCACGATGCCTAAATGTTCTAAAAACACTTAAGCAAATGTCATAAACGCTATAGCGGAATGATAAGTTTTAGTTTCAAATGAAGTTATTATGTAGGTATTTGAATATTATTTTTAATACCTAGACATACATAAACAACAAGAACAAAATGTATAATATAAATCTGATCAAAGCACCCGTAAGATTCGTTTCTCGAAACCAATATGTTTTTTTTTTTAAGAAAAGTACCTATTTAAAGTATGTAAGTAAGTACTCGTATATATTCTTAAATAAGTAGGTATTATATTTATTTAAGAATATATACGAGTATATATATCTACACAAGTAGAATAAAGTAAACAAAGTAAGTGGAAATGCGAATGTCGATCTGACTTTAAAATGCGAGACAAGTATTTTTCTGAGCTAGAAAAACATTTTTAATGTTATAGTCTTTTTAATTTAAATCCGAGAAGATTTGATCTACGAAATGACCTATACTATTCATGTCAGACTCCTTCAAGTGGCAAGGGCAGGCTACTCAACTACGAATCGACTGAAACAGTTGTGCCTATATCGTGAATAAAATGAAAAGAGAACTAAATTTCATTAATAAACGCTACAATAAACAATGTACGTTCTCGGAACATCGACATACATAAGCGTAACAAGAGCTTCTAGAATTACCTACCTTTATAGAATGTTACGTTTACGTCCAATGAGAGTTTGAAATTTAAATGGCTTCGCGCAAGTCCCTCAGTTGTGGGACAGTAGCCAGGACAGTTGTCTGGCTACTTTTAACGTTCATCTATGTTTTATAGAGTCGCCTTAATTATTATAGCTTAATACTAGGATTCCTTGAATACACGTCACAGCTAACTAGTACTTATCCAAAAGTACTACCTACAATATCTCGAGAGTTTAGTAGTCAAACAACTATGCTGGCGCCTCAAGAGTGTGCTCATTATTTCTCCCATACCTAATAACTATATACGAAATCAGAATTAGAATAGCCATATTTGCGTCCAATAGTAACGTTTCTTTCTCCTATTGATACATATTCTTGCAGGTTTAGTTTGGTGTAAAAATCAAGACTAGACTAGACAGTCATGTCTTAAAGCCATAAGCCTCCTTTCCTAACGTCTCACTCACGACTTGAAGTCGTATAGTATGAAGTCGTATAGTATGTAACTAACGTTTATTCGAAATCGATATCCGTAGTTCTACTCGTTTCGCTAAGTGAAATCGAAGTGCCGTGCATTTTTTAAAACGAAAATCGATAAATTCCTTGCTGCTGTACTTTTGATGAGATTGAGTACTCAACAACCTTCAAAACTTTATACCTTTTTAACTTGATGAACTCGTTTCCAAGGTACGAATTAGCATACGAGTAGGGGTTATTAACTTGTTTCACACGCAATATTCTAATACATTTTCTTACCATAGAATTAAAATAAGCTAAAATGTCTACCTAAGGGCCCGAACTTGGCACTTTTTCTTAACCCGATCTCAAGCACACTAGGACAAGCCCTGCGCTCATATGACGCAAGCAAAGCGTGTAATGTCTTTCCAACACGCATGGAAAGCCGCCTCGTTCCGCAATACCATCATGTATGACGTGGAACCATCGTAACTTCAGATACAATTAGGATCTTTAACACGCACGTTCTACATTTCAAAGATAACTTACACTCGTTTAAAATTATGGCTAGTACTCGACAACCAAAAACATTGGCCCGAAATATGGACCTTGGAGTACTCCAACTCATTTTCAACTAAATTGCGCGTTGAAAATCAGAAAACGATAGAAATTTGAAGTATCTCTGCCTTTTGCTTTAAACGAACCTAATTAACGAATTCTTATAAGGACCGATGCGATTGAGAAACCAACCGGTACCGCAGATAAAATGAAGGAAACCGTACAAAATGCTGCCTCCGGTTCCACTCAAATGCCTTAGAAAACTCGTTTTCCGTTTCTGTCAGGATATGTTCCGAGTTTACCGTTGATACCATAAAAGGTGAGTCGTGAAGTCGTGATATCGTATTACTTGTGCTTATTGTTGTAAATTGATTGAGCGAGGATCAAGGTCGTATCCATGAATGGATGGTGACCCCTCGAGACTCCTGACGTGTTGTTGTTCGCGTCATTGCATATTTTACGTCAAGATCGTCTGACCCTGGAAAAACGTGCTTAGGAAAGTTAACTGACAACCTTTTTTTTTTGTCTCTCAGTGAGTTTTTTGCAGTATACATATAAACACAAAGCATCTAGATAATTTAACTACTAAGTACATGCTTGTTTACAAAAATTGAATTGTGGCCGGCAAAATAATTCTAATTACCACAAAAATTAAATAGAATACCTAGAAATATATAAGACGTAAGTAAACAAAGGCCGGAAAAAGTAACCTTCTGTGCTTATAATCAGATAATCTGAAATGACGTCGGTTTAATAAGATTTCGAGTGATAAATAGTGAGTTGATGTATCATTTTCTGTACATGTGTATTTTGAATTGGAACCTTTTAAATCGATCTTTGGACTAAACTAATACTGATAAGCATTAACAGTAGCCCCGCTGTACCCAGTCTTGGTAACAGCTGTGGAAGGGGCGGGGCAGGGGGTTCTAAGAATCCCCGGCAGTTTTCGTGTTTCCAACATCGACGACCTTTGGCCCTGGCACCATACAACTCTAGCACACTGCGGACAGGCGAGAAGATTACCGAACTGGAGCTATAATTGAGCCGGTGTGATAGGATTGTCTAAAGTCCGAGGAGGACACGATAATCCTGAAATCCGATAACCTGTTTTTTTTCCGGGAGGTTGGCGTACCTTATACTCAGAATCACTAAACGGTATTCCTTAAAGGGCATACAGGTCTACGCGCCGACTTCGACACACTCCGATGAGGTTGAGGTCATGTATGAGGATATATCAAGAAATACCTCTAATACTAATTTCACTGTAGTAATGGGGGACTTCAACGCGAAGCTGGGAAAGCGATTCGGTGATGAGCTGAGAGTTGGACAATTTGGACTTGGAAATCGGAACCCCCAAGGCCAGATGTTGACCGACTTCATGGAGAAGGAAAGACTCTTTATGACGAACTTCTTTTCAGGAATCCGGAACAGCGTAAATAGACTTGGGTGAGCCCTGATGGTATTTTATAAAACGAGATAGACTCCATATTTTGAGAAAAAAACAAATATTCAATGACGTCTCTGTGATCAATGCGGTCAAAACCGGGAGCAGAGCAGCAGCAACTCCAGAGATCTCGACTGATGAATTCTACGCTCCATCCATCACTTTTCCATGTCTTAAATCCCGAACCCTCTCAGCTCGAGCTTCAGAACCGTTTCGAATGCCTAGTAGACTGCGATGAAGTGAACGCTTACAGCGACAGTTCGTGGATGCTGTCTATACGGCTGGGCCATACGTTCTTTAAGCCTCTTCGTACAAACCTAACTAAAAATATTTCAGACCCTAGACCCTACCCTGCGGCTTATGGAGGATAAACGGAAAATAATCTTGACACCCTCAGATGATGCTGCCAGATACCGGTGACTCAATGGACTATTCTCAGTCTTTTACTCGCGACACACGGAAATTTTATACTAATTGTATTAAAGAGGCCATCGAGTGGAACAAAGGCTCAAAAGTGTTCGCAAGAGATATGTCTATTGGGCAAAGCCAAATGACGAAGCTGAAAACTGAGGATGGTAAAATCGTCGCGTCGAAACCTGAGCTGTTGGGATAGGTCGAGAGTTCTATGGGCAGCTGTACACGACAACGCGGTCACCTGTCAGCCAAGATGCAGATCCTACTACTACTCTGAAGAAATCCCAGACGTCAGTCTCTACGAGATTAGAATGGCGTTGTATTGCCCATAGAATTGTCTCTCGCAAAACTGAGAGCTCTAAAAGTGCTTTCTTTTACGAAACTCAAGGCTTTTCAAGTAAAAAACGCAGCGCTCCCACAACACGAATCTAACCTAATGCGCGTCTGGTTTCTTGACCTTTCTGTTTATTACAAGGAAAATTTACGTAGCTGACGCCTAATCTAGATTCATTTCCGTGTTTTTAGTAGTTTTTAGCTGTTGTAAATGTTATGAATATCGTGAATCAGGATTCTGAGACCGTCTGGCACGTCGTCTTATCTGTCAATGATCAGAATGTGACATCGGAGCAAGATAAATACCATGACTATTTATCCTACTCCTACTAATATTATAAAGGCGAAAGTTTGTAAGAATGGATGTATGGATGTTTGTTACTCTTTCACGCAAGAACGGCTGAACAGATCTGGATGAAATTTGGCACAGAGATAGATTACAGTCTAGAATAGCATATAGGATACTTTTTAACCGCGGGTGAAACCGCAGGCCGCAGCTAGTTAGTCAATATAGGCTAGCTATCGGCAGACCACACACTTCATGCTTAATATTCACACTGTTACAGTGTACTTAATAGATGATATCGTAATTAGAGTTGTAGAATATTGTAACACACACTATAGAGTGTACTTATTAGATGATATTGTGGTCCTTACGTATGAAATTGGCGTTTTGTACGGGAGGAATAAAAAGTCGATTTTTTTTTTGTAAAATATATTTAATTAATCAAAGTATGCACCGTTGTTATCTATGCACTTTTGCCATCTTATGGGTAGTTCATTGATCCCTTTACTATAAAAACCATGGGGGCGAGAATCAATAAACTCTTTGAAGGCGGTTTGGACTGCTGCATCGGAGTGGAATTTTTTTCCTTGTAAGAAGTTGTCCAAATTCCGGAAGAAATGGTAATCTGTTGGAGCAAGGTCCGGGGAGTACGGTGGATGTCGCAGACATTCCAATTGTAGCTCAGCTAACTTAGTGGTTGTTTGTTATGCAGTGTGTGGTCTTGCGTTGTCGTGAAGCAGAAGTGGCCTAGAGCGATTGACCAATCTCGGTTGTTTAACAGCTAGTTCTTCCTTCATGGTTTGCAGTTGCTGACAATAGATATTTGCCGTAATCGTTTGGCCAGATTTAAGAAAGCTGTAGTGAACGACACCGGCGCTAGTCCACCAAACACTTACAAGTAACTTTTTCTGAGTCAATTTTCGTTTAGGGCAGGTTTTGGCTGGGTCTCCAGGGTTCAGCCATTGCGATGAGCGCTTTCGATTATCGTACAATATCCACTTTTCATCACAAGTAATGATTCGATTTAAAATCCCTTCATTATTGTGTCGGTTGAGCAAAGTAACACAGCAGGCGACCCGTGTTTGCAAGTTCGATTCACTCAATTCATGAGGTACCCATCGTTCGAGTTTTTTTACTTTCCCGATTTGCTTCAAGTGGATTAATACAGTTTTGTCACTTACCCCGAAGCCTGCTGCTATCTCTGAAGTGCTTTGTGATGGATCCGCTTCCACAATAGCCTTTAATTCTTCGTTTTTCACTTTGATCTCCGGCCGTCCACGGGGTTGGTTCTTAAGGTCGAAATTTCCAGAACGACATCGTTGAAACCAAAAACGTACCATGCTGTCTTTAGCGACACCAGCGCCGTACACATCATTAATTCTTCGAGCTGTTTCTGCAGCACTCGTGCCACGGTAGAACTCGTACTCGTAAATATACCGATATTTCATGTTTTCCATTGCGCGGTAATAAGCGACGCCAAAGAAAAAATAATGAGGAAAATAACAAATGAATGACTGTATTCCAAAGAAAAAAAAACCAGCTAAATGAATTTATTAATTTGAATTTCGAATTCTTAACCAAAGAGGAGATATTTCAGATCAAATTGATCAGTACGACAAAACGCTAATTTCATACGTAAGGACCTAATAATTAGAGCACTTTCATGAATGGACATGAGGTACAAAAATCTGATACTCATTGTAATTATTCGAAGAAACCGAAAAAGGTTACCTATCAATAAGACTAACTCGAGACCAATCCTAGACAAGCGCGAATAAATAATAATAATAATAAGTACTTATAATGATTACTACCAAGATATCATTGATAAAAGTTGCCTGTTGTCTACTGGACAAGTTTACAAGACAAGTTTACCTCGACTATGGGTACTTGATAGTATCACCTTTACGTGTAATCCTATCGGGATCCTATATTGTAAAACAATCGGAAGACGACACACTGTGCAACACATCACCACTAATATTACAATTCGAATGTTTCTGACTTTTAGTGTTTTAGTTTGTTGCTATTTCATGCTCAAACGCCTTACGAATTTGGATGAACTTTTTTTGTATTTAGATGGCTTGTAAATCTTGTACCCTGGATTAACACATAGGCTGGTTCTTAAAACCGTGGGTTGCAGCTAGTATTTCAATATGTATCTATTTCCATTGCATAGAAGATATTACATTCTCAGCTAGTGCGACTGAAATCGATTCTATCCTCAGACTGTGAGTCATCAGCTGTTTTATCGCGTGCTATCATAGCATTAAGTGAACTGCATTATTTACATGTATTTCCTAGTTTTAAATTAAAAAGTATGAAACCTTGAGTTTTCATTACCCCTCAGCTTGATATATTTTGCGGCATTCGATGAACATAACGGAAACCAAAAACCTGAGTTTTTAAGGCACATTTACATTACACCCCAAAACATAACCACGGTGATTTCAGGCCCGCAGTTGTTGACGAAATAAAAGTTTATTTAAACAAGGAACATTATTATAAGACAAACAAAAAACCCGGCTGCAAAATTTTGTACCTTATGCCACTTCCATTATCAAGACGATTCGAATGACATGAAAATGAACATGAGAAAAATTACATGTCGAAATCTATCAAGTTGTTTAGGTTGTAGGGTGTGCCAAAAAAACCTCATACATACATGCATACATACACTCGAAAAACATAACCACATTCTTGCGCACTCGGGTAAAAAGTCAGTTCTTTTGATAGATTTATTAAATCTACATCAACACATGAAGTTCTAACCAGAGTTTATAGCCAATAATAAACATTGCTGATAAGTTGATAAGACCTTTTATCGATGACGCTGCCTTCAAACAAAATCCATGTGGCAAACTACAAATTAAATTATCTAACAGTTAGCAATTGCAAGAATTTTACTTATCACAAACACAAATAAGGACTCAATCGAAACACGCACGATAATTTTATGTACAAACACTTGAACAAGTACAAAGCAATCGACTTGTCTCTACAGTTTAGCGGGGAGCCAACATCACGTTTTCTGAAGAAAAGTTACAGTCAGACTAAGAACATATTTAGTTTCGCTATTTGGCCAACTATACAAATAAGTTGGTCGAACTGTAGAATTTTTCAAAGTGAAACTTCTCTGAAGACGGCCACAGGCGATTATTTCAACAAAAATGAATATTTACGCTTCAAACGTGTGAGATTTCAAGTAACTACGCCGCCTCGTGCTTCATTCAATTAGGTATTCTAATTAGTACACGTTAGTACTGTTTTTCATATACGCGTCATTTTTAAAACGCGTCACCATGTTATCAAGATCTCTCTGATCGCAATCTCGATATGTAACGGCGTCTCTTTTAAAATGGACATATCGAGAAAATCTATTTAAAACCCTGCGTGGGTGTGCGACGTGTTATTATTCCTCACACTTGTATTTCTGGTTTTAATTCGTCATTTTAGTTGTTGGCAAGTATTGATGTAAACAGTGTAAGTAGGTTTTTTTGTACAGTGAATAAGTAACATTGCGTTTGACGCAGTTGGCGCAATATAATACGAGTATTATTTTTGCTATATTCGGTCGGAAAGAGCTTCATTTCTTTTTTGTTGAGTAGATGTCATGTTATACCTTCTGTAATGTAACATTTCACTGATATGGTCCCAAATGCCAGCCTCGTTTGAAACGTATTCCTCTAGTAATGTACTATGAAATTTCGTTCTTATATTTTAGTATCGGTGTCTTGATGGAATATGTCTTTTGTTTCAAGGTGACGAGCCGTGATGGTAATGGAAGCCGACCCTATATCCGGCAAACGCACAGATGGTGAGTCTTTTGAAATCTGTTTAAAATAGGCAGTGGTAGAGGAAAATGCTACGCATTCTTTAAATTTGTTTTCATAAAGACGTAGAGGTCTCCTGCTGTACAGATTGTCTCCTGACGGTGGCGCATTTCCCTCTGTCAACTTATCCAAACCAGCCTAGCTCCTTAAATTAACCAAGGCTCGGTTGTACAATCGTTTTACAGCCTATTATACATGAAGCTCCAGTCTCGTTGAATACGAAACCAAGTTGAATGCGAGTTGCTCATTTTCATTTATTCATATTCTTTCTATCGATTTGCATTGTTCGTAAATCGACTCATGTTGACTACCTATTGTTTACCTATACGTATGTTTTCTGATAAGGTTTAACGGGTCTTTTACCTACATCGATTAACCTTGTTCGTATTTACATTACTATGCCTCATGTTTTAAATATTTGTCGCTTAAATATTTGTTTTGCTACCACTAATTGTATGTGTCTTGATAAACACGCAATCTTATAGTTATGTATGCTGCTGTGCGTATGATATTACCATATGCCTTTATTGTTGTTTACCAAACTTTATTCTCATTTAGATTCGATTCTAACTTCCTGATTTACAATAGTCATCTAGCCTTATTATAATGTTGTCGTATATGCATAGTAGGCATTATAACAGGGCATATATAATAATTAATGATACGAACAACCTATTAAGGGACAGATAAATCAAACAATACCTATGTCGCACTCATCGTCTCCAAATCGAAAGAATCTGACAAAGTAGAATAATGTAACGACGCAAGTAAATAGATTCTTCAAACCTGTAATTTCGAAGCTCCTCGTACAATTGACGATAACTCTTTATGTACGTAGTTTATTTATACAAAATCCTATTTCTCGTATATTTGCTCGGTTTAGGCAAATCCCAGTTTTCGCCCACGCTCGCGGAGTCGTTGCCCCAAATTCGATCTGATGCCGACGGCAGGCTAAAAATATTACGCGCCTGTTACATTCGGGACGTTTGGTCCATGTTATGGTATTATGAGAATTGAATTGAAAGTCATCTGTACTTGTACAATGTCAACCAAGAGAAGAATTCTAAACGAGAGTTTGGTAATATCTCTCTAACATTAATTCGATTTGTTATATGCTGGTTACAACGATTACAATTATTACTCAATGCTATATCAATTAATTATGTATTATTAACATTTCTGAAGTCGTTTATACATAGTATAGGCTTTCGTAAGTATTGTGCAACTTTATTTTCTATAAATACTTCAATAATATAATCGATACGTGATTGTAAATACTAAATATTAAAGACTTCAACCTGTTTACTTCAAATTCCTTTTCCAATGAAACGTACATCAGATTCATCTGGATTTTAAAAAACTTTATTAAAGTCAATAGTTTGGACTCCAACAATAGATGTCAGCAGAGAAGACAAATTGTCTGGACTGTAGCAAACGCTCCTCCTTTGATCTTTTATCATTGATCCATGCTTCGTGTATCTTTTTTTAAGCTTCCTTACAAAATATTAATGAGAAGGACTTCAGAAATCGCCTAAAAACGTTTATTTTTATTATAGCTAGCCCGCTTGGCCTCAATGGCAGTGGTTATGAAATTGGTTTAGTGAGTCATGTTCCTTTATTTGAATGTTTATGTTCTACTTTATTATGAACTGCGAGTCGATATTGATGTCTGATGATTGTTTACTTAGCTCAGTTTGAACGAACATCGATAGCCTACGTATGTACCACACTGATGGCACTAGCTCGCGAGATTATCCTGATTGTAAACTCTATTTTAGAGTATGTGCTAGAAAGAGTTGTATCTATCTATCTTAAATGATATACGTACAGTATGGGTTTAGTTAAGTATTAGAAAGCAGTTTACTTATCAATTTTAGAACCAGAATCATCATTACCTGCAGAGATCTTTACACCATTTACACATCTATGAGGATCATAAACATTTATTGCATTTTGAAAGAAAGATTAAATACCATTTATACATGTTACGTATAGTGCGTTGTTTGTTGCATTGTTATTTCAATCCGATAGCAGATCAGACTCTTTATCAATATGAATCGAATCTATAAATAGACAAGAAGCAGAGACGTGACATCACTTATTTATTTCATACGTTTGTCATCAACGTCTTCAAATCATCTTAACGAAGCACCAACGTACCTAGTTATCTAATCAGTTTACGGCAACGTAAGTTATCAGCAAAATTTAATGTACGATTCTTGTTTCTAGTTTGTTATCTAAGCAACTGCTCGAATTTTACGTGGTTCCGATTTTTTTCTATGGGGCAGCTGCTCTTGTTCCTAACCTAAGCCATAGACGTAATATGTATTTCGTACTAGACTTGATATCTCGAACTGACATAGTCACCGCGACGAAGCTAGCCAGCACACTCTGCCTCACACTTAGTTAGGCACTCGACGAGACAGGTCCAGATCGGTGTTAAAGCGTCTTCTAAAAAAAGAGAAAAAATTGGAGTCACTTTTCGAAAAAAACACGAGAATATAATATACTCAATGCATCGTGCTCCTGTGTGAATGATAGATAGTTGTTCGACAAAGGTATTCGCGATAGCAACTCAATTTTTTTTCCTAATGACAAAAGCAAAGATAAGCGGAGCCGTTCCATTGATTCCATGCTACCAATGTTGTTCACCAGCACAAATGTTCTTTTAAAATTGTTCCTTTGTTCACAGTTCACTACCAGCTTTACTAGATTCCTTTAATCGTGATCCTTTACCTTATTTTTTTTAATCTTTAGCCGTTTTCTGTTGATTGTGAAATCGAATATACTAACTCATTCATGGTTAATGCGTCCCGGAAACCAAATGTAGGTTTAGCTTCCTGTAGTGCGCCATTGACTGGGCTTGCTATTGTCATTGCCGGCGTTTCGCTCCATCGGTATCGTTGTATGTATGTTTTCAAAACGAATCTAAGATTGTTGTGTCTGGATGGGTAAATACTGGAGAGGTTATGAAATAGTAAGGAACCATTATACCAAAGGCCCGCGGTGACCCCAAGTGCTAGTTGATGTTTTTTCATTGTTTTTTCTCAGTTCCATAAGCGATCACCTAGTTATATTTATGGCCTAGACGTTTGTTTTTTCGGTGCTTTATGTTCATGTTTAGGAAGGCTGTTTGGTCTTCCAAATAAAAAAATCAATTTTTTATCAGTCTCTGGCAACGATAGTACAAGCTTTGTTTAGTTTGGAGTCAGGCGACCGTGATGCGTGAGTGCAAAATTGTCTGGAATATTTATTTATTTATCTTTTTTTACGTTTCAATGTATTTGGCTTACAGCATGCAGTTTCCACTAGGTTTTGCGGATAGCCAAAGAGTTTTCATGTTCTCTACCTTAAATTTTTAAACCCCCGACACAAAAACGACGGGGTGTTATAAGTTTGACGTGTCTATGTAATGTGTGTGCGTATGTGTCTGCTGTGACATCGTAGCTCCCGAACGGATAAACCGATTTTTTTTTTTTTTTGTTTGTAAGGTGAATTAGTCGGGAGTGTTTTTAGCTATGTTTGATCAAAATCGCTGTCGGGGGTTATTTAAATTTTTAATTTATACTTGTCGATAGATTGTCGAGACCAAATTATGCTTTGAAATATAAAACAGAGTCATACAATTAAAAGGAGAAACTAAACGTGGGAGCACCACATTCATACACTTTTCGTGACCTATCTACTGTTGGATCATGTTGCAACTTGGTTTTGTTATATTGGTTCCACTGCTTCATGTTACAGACTGATAACGCAAGCTATGCATATTCAAGACTCACTTGCACACCTATTGAATTTTTCTTGAATAGTCGTAGAAAGTCTGAAGATATACCTTTTCTGATCTTTTCTGGTCTATTAAGTAGGCACCTAATGTTTTTTATTTGTTTACATCTTAGGTCTTCGTGTACTATTGTGTCGGTTTACAATCTTAAGTACATTTACTATAGTAAATAAAAATATACTTAAGTGTAAGACGCAGTGCCCTTTACTTTGTTAATTTATATCGCTTATCATTTTGAGGGGTTATCACATCACTAAAGATGGCTAAAGAAGAGTTTAGCACCTGCTAAACCCTTATATCTCTTGAAACCAAGAGGCACCTTATATAATTATATATACTTAAGATTGCATATGGTAAATGGACATGGTATACCATGGGCCAGAATTGATGTAAAGAGTGGCAGGCCTTAGGGAAAACTGAAAGGTGCCCTTTTGGTTTTAAGAGATAGAAGGGTTTAGCAGATGCTAAACTCTTCTTTAGTCATCTTAAGTGATGCGATAACCCCTCTAAATGATAAGCGATATAAATTAACAAAGTAAAGGGCACTGCCTCTCCGTCAACGTCTTTACACTGAATATTCTTACGTCAAGCTATCCAGGTTCAACTAAATAAAATATGATTGTTTTATGTTTGTCATTCTTCATGTATATTCACCATAAAAGGAATGCTGTCAAAACTGACTAATTAGTTATGGCTTTGCCGAAACTCACGTGCGATAAATAACGTCATGAAAAATACAATAGAGGAGTATAGGTACCACTACACAGTTAGGTATACATATATATAAGTAGGTGTTAAATTCATGCTTTAGTGATTTCCAAGTTCGGACGTTATTTTGTACGTAGGTAGATATAACCATATTTAACGACGATTAAAGGTTATAGAAAATGTAGATTGGTAGGATAGAATCATGCTGTCTTATTTTGATCTTTATTTTGTACACGTGAAAGTTTATTTCTTGCTACAAATGATGTCACAAGGAGAACTCGCAACTCTTTGTTCAAAACATTCCAGATCTCGTCACATAACGTCCTTTGCCCAAAATAGAACCACACGCGAACGCCTCCAAATCTTAGTGAATCAGTGCATCTAAAAATAAATCTTAAATGCATCGGAGAAAGTGCGATATTGTTTGTCACAAAGTACAATGAGAAATATGAATCTGCGTTCAAAAATAGTTCCTAAGACTGTAGAGTAAAGTGTACTTCTTTTGTTACAGATAGAGTGCACAGTGCAGCGCTGAAAGCAAGGGCGGGCGGTGACGTCATCCCGGAGCGATCAGTGAGCACCATGGACCTCAACGGTTACTCGGCGCCTTCAAACCTGGTGCTGACTCCTGCACCCGAATGTAAGTCTTAGTAGAAAGCTGTTAAGTCCATAGTCTTATAATAGGCCGAACTTCGAGATATCTTTCCCAGTTTTTATTTTCCTCTCTGTGGAGAAACAAGTTGATATCGCGAACACATTTTGGTCTATCACGCAGGAACACGAGGCAGAAAACATTTTCTTTTTTTTTTCTAAATCGTGACTTGTGAAAAGTGACTCCATTTTTAATTTATTTTTGTGATAGCTTGCATCCTCGCGGTGTTATGATATGTCAGTTCGAGATGTCAGATCTAGGATGAAATACATATAAATCATCTTAGCAATAAACGTTGTAAAACCTCGGAATAGTTAAATAATGTGCCGTCTTTTTCTTTCTTGTAAAGTTTTTAAGTCGATCGAAAAAGACAAAAAATTTAGCTATTCCGTTGTTAAACAATGTTTATTGCTACGGGGGTTATGTCTATGTTTTCCTGACGCTTTTTTTGATGGAAAACACCACTACGAGTATATCCCGAAATCAAGTAAGAAACATAAATGATGCAATACAATCTACCTATCTATGTATCTATAGCCTATAGCCTAATTAGTTCAGGAAAATAATTGGAATACAGTTTTAGGTATTATAGTATAGTACCTACATATCCACAACGAATCACTATTTGATTCAAATTGTGTTATCTTATCAATTAATAATTCTCCAAAAAAGATGTAATCATATTGCGAAACAATAACCTTATAAATATTATGAAGTTAAACTTTTGTGAAAGATAAAGTTATGAATTTTCATGTTAATATTTATAGTTTATGCTTAGAAAAACGTAACCACGTTAAAAAATACGTGCTTACGTTTCTCTGAGCACTCATTATAAATATCAACATGAAATTATTCTGAATACTTCGTAATACTGTTTTCAATGTATTGATAGAAGCAAATTCATCAAAAATACATTCTATAATTTTATATCGGATATAATAGTACAGCTGCCGCGCCTTGTCATACACTTTAAGGCGAGCCTGGCCAGAAAACGTCTAGCAAGAATCAACTTTTCTCTAAGATAAACCATGGTTTTTACTGTGTAAAAAAAAATATGTTATTCTTAAGCATATTTTTAAGTGGAATCATAAATCTGATACATGTAATGAATAACTTCACTCGATAGAAAAAAAATCCAAAGTCACCTCTATTTGGTATTTTAAACACGATTTGCGACTTAATTTTTACAAATCATATTGTTTTTTTATTTTTTTTACGAATTATAACGCAATAAAAAAATGGAATCATAAATAAAAATGTTAAAAAGTTAACATGGTAATTTTATATGATTTTTTATCACGAATTCATGGTAAAAAGGCACGTTTGCGTGACCGCCAGTCCGCCCGCAGACCCCGTCGACGCCGGACGTGTGCCAAATTTTTGTGATCTCCGCAGTGCCGCACACACCAACACCAACCAAGCATTTAGTTTTGCGATAATGGGTAACAAACATAATAAACGAAAAAAATGCTCAAGTCTGGCTTTTAGAAAATCGTATGAGTCAAGGAGCAAACGTCGGTAAGTAGATAAACTTCTACTAGATTAAATTGGTAATCATTGTTTTTTTTACTAGAATCGACATTTCTTGCATTGCTTTTTGTAGTCAGATGATGTATCAACAAATCTATTAGTACCTACTTATATTCGTTTTAGTGTTTTCAAATATCATACTCATCATCATAGATACTTTTTTGTCTCGTTACGTGTATTCACGATGTAAATACCCGGCCTAGTGGTATACCTACTAGTGATATTTATGTAGTTATACCTACCTACAGTTACAGTTTTTTTTGCAGAAGACTACTACGTAACAAACTCCAATGACTTTGGAATTGACGAAACGTAAGTCCCTATCTACCTTTTGTACCACGCAGGGAGGCGGGTGTTCTGCGAAGTTTTGACTATGTCGGTCACCATTTATTATTTCACCCAGACAACTTGTGAGATACGGATACGGAGCGACGTTCATACTTTCATTATTCCTGAGCATTCTAAACTGCACAACGAGTAAATACCCGCCCTAGTGGCATACCAGTGATATTTATATTTATACAACGTGCTGGTTTGAGGTGTAGTAATATTCAAAGGTGTGTATCTGTATGACATTTTGAATCATTTGCCAGAATAACAAAATCCAAATCAAACCTTTATTGTTCCATACTAAGTTTAAAAAACTATTTTTTACAATTGTTTTGGACAGCCCTTAGAGCGATCGCTGACCGCGGCGTTTGTCAAACAACACTCAACACGCATGCGATCGTCTTCCCCGTTCTTCAGCCCGCGCCCCGCCGCCGACGGCGGCGCACACGGCTTAAACTTAATTCGCTAAGAAACAATGTTTATTGTTTACGTTGCAGTGGAAGTAGGTAGATTTATAAGATGTTAGATAGGTATTAAGGTTTTTTTTTGGATTTCGCTAGTGTTTCACTAATTACTTTGCTAATAACCACATATTAGTACTACACAAAAATGTACGTAGTAGGTAGGTTCTTATCTTACCTAATTATTATCCTTCCTTGTCCGTGAGTTAACATTGTGATTACTGCCCTTTTGGGGTCACTTTTTCACATAGGTAACACGAAGTTGCGTGTTTTACAACATTCACAACAATCCAAGAACTACCTCAACACTCAACACAACACACTTATCGCACAGATCACAGAAGAGGTTCGAAGTGCTGTCCTCCCCTCTCAATGCACAACCCCACTCGACCAGACACTGAAGCCATGACATTCCGGAGCATTTCGGGAGCAATCGTGATGAATGCCGGTGTAATACGCGCAACCATTTCCTCCGTGGTATTGCATAGCACGGCATACACGGCATTTTTGACGAAACCCCACAGAAAAAAGTCCAAAGGCGTCAGGTCCGGAGATCGAGGAGGCAAACGACTGTTGCAGAGACGACCTTCCGTCCACAAAACGTTTACGGTAGACCTCACGCGCCGCAAGGCAGTTTCCGACCGCAGCACCAACACATTAAAATATCATCTCGTTATTCTTTTATTATCGCATTTGAATATGACATCGTATTATAATTTACGCAATCAAACAATAAAGAAGGAATTTTATGACTGCACACCGGGATGGATAGAGAGCAACTAGACGAAACTTTAAAAATTTTATTGAATTATTTTTTGCGGCTAGTAGGGGTAACCATGAGTTTACATAGTATCGAAACCTTTTCTAATTTTTTCTCTTTTCTCGTTTTATTTATTTATTTTTTTTTTTTTAATGTAGAATAGTTCGGCGTTTGACCACCAACTCGCCTGGTATTAAACGACGTTGTGGTCTAAGATGAAGCACGACGACCTATAAGGTACTTATTCACTCTAGCCTCTATCTTATTTTCGACCGTCGGAGGAAAGTATCAAAAGTCTTGGTTCTAAAAATCAAATCTCTCTGTTTAAAGAGTTCCGAAAACCGTAATGATCATCAAAGTTAAAAAACGGACAATCATCGACATATTGGCTGATAAATCGGAATCGGCTTAACTTTTTAATACTCACAACGTGCTTGAAATGTCAAAATCTTAAACCAAATAAAGAATTTTGCTAACAGCGAAGTGACGAATCCGGTTTTCTAAGCATGTGAGCGTTGGAAAAAATGTGCCATGATAATTAAAAAAAACTAAAATTACAATAATAACTCGTAATACAACAAGTGTCTTGCTGGCCTACCATGCGCAACGCGCCAAAGGTATGTCGCCTCTTAATTATCGAGACAGACATATTATGTTTACACATAGTCTTCTCACGTTCTCGCTTGACAAAAAGTGACGAGAAGAATTTTGTCGAACTTGCATAAATACACTTTAATACCGAACTCATGGTAGTTCCTTGCCTATTTTGTTTAAAACACAGCTTGTTGCCAATTGTCCCGCGGTACGCTTTGGCGGCTCTCTGTAAGCTCTTTGTCTTTTGCCGACAAATGTTTTGATGTTTTCGCGAAATGGCAAAGAATAATTTTATTATGCAGTATGCACAATTTATCTTTTGACGAGCTTTTATTTTATTTTCGCATGTACCTATGGTGTCTGTCAGTACTTAATTAAATCTTTCACGTTAAATGCCTACTCTTTGGTTTCCGATTGAACTTAAATGTTTTATGTATTTATGTAAGTTGAGTGACTATGCAACAACCTGGTGCCACCGAGATGATCTGATGGAGATGATGGAGTCAGGAGGTGGGTAGAGGAACTCTTCAACGGCGAACAGCACAGACTCGAAAGTTTGTATATCTATTTAATTGTAATAGCCTGTTCTCAACGCCATCATGACACAGCTGCTACACCCAGGGATGACTTCCGGCAAGGGGACTCTTCAACGGGGAACAGCACGGACTCAAAATTTTGCTAATGCTTTTAATGGTAATAGCCTGTTCTAAACTCCATCATGATATGGCTGCTAAACTCAGGGTTTTCGTTTCGTTTTCGGCGAGTTTACGTTCACTTTATTCATGTCGTTGACTAGATATGTATGTAACCATTTAAGTATCTAAAAGATATCTTGCTTTTGTTTCTGTTTAAAATAGTTCTTAAAAAAAAGGGACATTTACTCCATTCTGTGTTTTGTAGGTAAAGATAATATTCTTTCTGCGCACTTAGTAGTCTTTGTCGGCAAGACCGGTCATCAACCGAACAGCTGTTTGTGAGCTTATTAGGGTTGCTGCAGGTCAAATTTACGTAAAAGTTTAAGTTGTGATAACTTAAAATCTATCGTGTTCAGGACAAGGAGACCTTGCAGGTTTAATTCTAAATCAGTCTCGGCATGTGCCGTTTCAGTATTACTACACCCAAAACCAGCACGTTGTATAGTTATACCTACTTACACGAATACCTATCTTACAGTTTTGTTTTTTTTTTTCAGAAGAGTACTACAACCAAATGTAATAAACTCCGATGACATTGGAATTGACGAAACGTAAGTACCTACCTACTAGGGCGTGCAAAACCGGAGGGTCTTCAAAACCGGTTTTGAAATCCAGTTTTGAGGGCCCAAAACCGGAAACCGGTGTTAGCCCCGGTTTTGGTAACAATTTTCTAATGTTTAAATTTTTCTACGTTTTTGAAGTTTATATAAGGTATACGAAGAAATGGTGAGGAAGAAATTGTAGTCCACGTTGTCTGTGTGGTGGAGTGAACGGTATCTTGCCATGAGCACTGAAATTTCTCTACAAGGGTTCCAGTGCTTGTGTTAAGATAAACCGGGGCTTACACAGACTGGTTTATTAACGAAAAAGGTGTGAGATAGGGATGTGCCTTTAGGGAAGGCTCGGAATAAGCTTTTGCCTCGTCAGGAACCAGAAACGTGTTCGACTATCGCCCGGATTAGCATGTCTGCTCAACGGGAGCACCGCTAAAGTAACTATGAAGCGGAAATCCTACGAAGCTATGCCAGTGTGCATGGCAGACGGCTACCGATTCCGAATAGTGCGAACGAAAAACAAAACGATCGCACTGCTGGAATGTTCGGCACAGTCACCTTTTGCGCAAGCTAGCTCATTGCTTAATTATCTAAACAAAAATGCTGACAGCACTCCCCGGGTAATAAGCATGGACGCGATGATGGTCGAATATATGAAAGCGGAAGTCGTAGACCGGTTAGGTTGCACCAAGGCCTCTGAACACCATGAGGTTGTCGTGTACGAGGATAGAGGAGAAAACTTGAGCTTCCTCAAATCCCAAACACTAGACCACATAGGTGCTACAGATAGCTGGGGACACCCCGTTCCAAGTTCGACCACCCAGTCTGGTTCCGAAAGGGCACAACAAAAAATTGTCTCTGAAAAGGCCGCACCCCATGCAAGTGGTAACCGAGAAAGAGGGAATGGCCACATAACCGGTTTCATAACAGCATTCAGCGCTGTAACGCAGAGCTTATTCCGTATCGCACCCAAAACACCATCTCCACAGACGTCGAGAGCAGCTCCACAACTTCAAGCAGCTAGGACGAGAGCCGACATGGGCCAGGTCGATTCGCCCCGTTATGTCTCGGCCTCGGGGCTGCAAAACCATGCGAGAAACGCCTTCCTCGAATTCCTAGCCATACTGAGAGCGACCAAACAAGTTAATCTCAGGACCTGCGATAACATCTTGCCTATCTTCACTTCCTAGCTTATAAGACTTTTTAGGCTAGGAAGTAAAAGTCTTCTAAACGAGAGGCTTGAGGAAGCGGAAGCCGCCATATGCAACAACGTCACTTCCCAGATCATCAAAGGAACCATGAAAGGAGAGTATATGGCAGCCTATAGCGCAGAAAGTGGTTTTGTAGCGCTGGACGGGACAGGAGGAGAGGCGGAGCGAATAGGTAAGCCGAAATCGGGACACCATCAAAGGATCCAATTGTAGTCACCGCCAAGTGCACCAAGATAATGCTGGACGACCGAATCCTAGATATGGCCAAAACCATCGAAGGGAACCCAGACGTCGACGCAAGTTGGGAAAGCTGGTCGGTACCAAAGATACAATGGGTCAATGGGGTGCCAGGGTGTGGCAAGACAACATGGGTGATCCGTCACTTCGATGTGGACAGGGACGCCATCATCACCACAACAACAGAGGCAGCAAAAGATCTGAGAGAGAAACTATCGCACCGTATCGGAGACCTGGTGAAATCCAGGGTACGAACAATGGCTTCTTCTCTCGTAAATGGTTTTGGTAGAGAGAGTTTCAACCGCCTTCTGGTAGACGAAGCGCTCATGAACCATTTTGGAGCCATAATAATGATTGCACGGCTGTCTGGTGCTGGTGAACTTGTCCTCATCGGAGATGTAAATCAGTTACCTTTTATTGACAGAGAAAATCTCTTCGAAATGAGGTACCAACGCCCAAACCTGGTCACAAACATCAGCCAGGAGTTGCTTTGCACACACAGGAACCCAATGGACGTCGCGTATGCGCTGAGGGAAATTCACTCGGGTATTTATTCCTCGGCTCCTCGTATTAAGTCCGTTGAACAAAGAAGGTACAAGGGAGCACAAATTCCCACCACCCTCCCCAACACCCTTTACTTAGTACATACGCAGGAAGAAAAGGAGACCCTCAAAATTCAAGGGTATGGGGGAGGCGCAGGGTCACACATCCTAACCATCCACGAAGCTCAGGGGCTAACGTACGAGTCGGTTATCGCCATAAAGACCAAGCCCAAAATGAAGCTGCATGAGAGCGTGTCCCACGCAGTCGTCGCAATATCACGGCACACCGGGACTTTCACCTACTACGCCGATGACATCGAAGACGATGCCATCAGCCGGTTAACAATAAGACGTCGTTTTGTCTATTAGATCTTTTATTTCAGACTACTATATTTCTTCTGTTGAATAAAAAGCTTTTTTTTTAACTCTGCAATGATTGTACATTATTTCTGCAACATTACATTTACTAGCTTTCGTAGCTGAACATGTCTTTTAGCCTCAACTGGTCCTTGCGCAACATTCACATTTTGATTGTTTATATTACTGTTCACCGGTATTGGACCTCTATTTACTTTAAGCTCTATTTTGTCCGCTCCGTTGTCTACCGGTTTTGCACGCCCTAATTCCTATGCGTGAGATGAGATGAGGTTTTATCTTAGCCACTCTCACACCTACGACGTTTCAAACGAGAGCAACAAGGACCGACGAAAAATGGTGAGATGAAAATCTCAAATCTCCGAATACGGGCCCTGGTCCTTGCGCAACATTCACATTTTGATTGTTTATATTACTGTTCAGTGGTATTGGACAGCTATTTACCTTAAGCTCTATTTTGTCCTTGTTTTAGGCGGCATTTTGATATAAAAACATCAGATTATTAGAAAATATTGCCACTGATTGTAAGTTATTGAAAAAACGGAAAAACCGGAGGTAAACCCGGTTTTGTCTTTCAACCCCGGTTTTCAAAATTTGGCGAATATCGCCCGGTTTTCGGTTTTTAGCAAAAACCGGAAACCGGTTTTGCACGCCCTACTACCTACCTTTTGTAACATGCAGGGCGGCGGATCTTCGCTAAGTTTTAACTATACAGGATGTTAGGTAAGATACGGGACGACGTTCATACTTTCATTTTTACTGAGCAATCTGAACTGCACAACGAGTAAATACCCGGCCTAGTGGTATATCTAGTAGTGATATTTACGTAGTTATACTTACCTACATGAATACTTATCTTCGTTTTTTTTTTTGCAAAAGAGTACTTCAAGAGAATGTAATAAACTCTGATGACATTGCAATTGACGAAACGTAAGTACCTACCTTCTTTTTGTAACATGCAAGGTGGCGGAACTTCGCTAAGTTTTGACTATATATTATGTAGGATGTTAGGTGAGATACGGGACGACGTTCATACTTTCATTTTTACTGAGCAATCTGAACTGCACAACGAGTAAATACCCGACCTAGTGGCATACCAGTGATATTTATATTTATATAGTTATACCTACTTACACGAATACCTATCTTACAGTTTTGTTTTTTTTTTCAGAAGAGTACTACAACCAAATGTAATAAACTCCGATGACATTGGAATTGCAATGCAAGGTGGCGGATCTTCGCTAAGTTTTGACTGTACTGTATGTATGTAATTTATATAGGGTGTTAGGTGAGATAGGGGACGTCGTTCATACTTTCATTTTTGACTGAGCAATCTGTACTACACGAGTGTTTGGTAGCGTTTGAGTTATAGCCGTATGATTTGAACACATCTAGGCCTGATTAGTACTGCAACGTGATTCTGGCTGTTTTGAAGAAAACTCGTAAAGTTGTATATTCGTTTTTAACGATTAGCGAAAATCGAGCATTTCGGTAAATCTTGTAAGTACGGCTTTTATAAACCTACGACTGGTATGGATGTGTTCGTCGTTGCCTTTGAAATTCGAAACTGCCGGTTGTAAGAAGCGATAGCGGGGACAGGCGAAGCTATGTATATACGTCACAAAGATGGCCGCCGACCGTTGTAGATTATTGCTTATATCTCGAGTTCTATCTCATCAAATCAGTTGTTTGAGGTGTCATTTGAAAGCTCATTTATTTATAATGTAGTTGTTATAAAATTATGTACATACATACCAACAAGCTTAAACGACAGCTTCCGTGCGCGAGTCCGACTCGAACTTGGTCGGTTTTTTAGAATTATTATATTTTGAACTTTTGGACATCATACTTATAAATATTTATTTTTATTTTGTTTTAGGCACGTGGATGACATTGACCCTGTTTCACTCGTCGTTTCAGCGTGGTCATCATCCTGCGTCAGTCATGGTTTGGTGGGGGGTATCCTATCACGGCGTCACAAAGCTTAGTTTTTGTGAAAAGGGGGTTAAAACTTCTGCCAAAGTGTATCAAGAGACCGTCTTATATGGTGTTGTACAACCCCTTAGCAATACACTTTTTAAAAATCTACCGTGGAGTTTCCAACTAGACTCTGCACATGGTCACAAGGCGCGAACTACCCAAGCCTGGCTGGAAGCCAATGTTCCGGACTTTATAAGGGCTGAAGACTGGCCCTCCTCTAGCCAGATCAAAACCCCCTGGACTACAAATTATGGTTAGGTTTAGAGGGCATGGCCTGCTCTAAACGACACGCCGACATAGAGTCACTTAAGAAATCTTTGAAGCAAGCAGTGGCTAAATTTCCCATGGAAACAGTCCGTAAATCCATAGATTCTTGGCCAGACCGACTAAAGGCCTCTATCAAGGCCAAATGTGGTAATTTTGAATAAAATAATAGTTACATTTTTGTTAAGACTTCAATACATATGTAAATATAACTTTTATTAACATTACATTACTATATAAAAAATAAATGCATTTTCATTTGTAACAGAACTCATGGCTAGACATGCATACATATCGTCACGCTTTTCCCCGAGGGGGCTGGCAGAGGTGTAATACAACACCCACATTTCGCCGGACGATGTTCAGTCCCAAATGTTACAGGGGGCGAGCCTGTCGCCATACACCGGGCTCCAGTTATGTAGCAGATGACACACAATACGCACATATGTTCACACAATGAACAAATTGGTGCGTGCCGTCGGCTGGGTTCGAACCCAGCAGAGCAAAATTGCCACTCCCAACTAGGCTGCCATCGATTCTACAACTATATCACAGAACAAATAATAATACTACGTACCTATAGCTCAATTGTATATATAAATGTAAATATTGTGAATGTATATTTTTGTGGATGTTTTGTTGGTACTAGCAGAATGTCCGCCACTTCGTACCCAGGGTATGTATACCTATATATCCGGTATAAGTTTACTCGATTCTTTCATAATTATTGTTCAAAATTATATCTGAATCGTGTAGTTTTTTAACTTTAACAAACCATACAATATTATTAGTACGCACCTAATGGTAAATTAAGGTAATTAAAATTGTTATTACCATTGTTATACGATATACCCAAAAATAATGAAATTTACTGTTGTATTATTTAAAGAATACCGGTAGTTACACAATCATTCCAACACCCTGTATAAATATTTGTCCTAATAAGGATAACAAGTAGCCTATGTGTCAATCCAGGGCATAAGCTAACTCCGTTCCAAATATGATCCTCATCCGTCAAGCCGTTTAGGTGTGAATAAGTGAAATACGAGTAAGTACCTAACGTCCACACACAATCGCAATCTTTTGTATTTATGAGTGTGAAGTGTGATAAAATGGAAATATGACACTACCGGTAAAATGAAACTAATGCCACGACTGCTCACACATAAAAAATACAACAACTCGTGGACATGAGATTGGTTGTACCTACCTACCTATATTGGCTTGAACGGCATTTTTTAGATTTTTTTTTGGTTGGCATCAAATAAAAAATGTTCATAAAATGGATGAGTACAATGACGGACGGATTATTTTATCGATTTCCTAAAAATGGGTGTTTAGGTACTCGATACCATAACGTGACTGACGGGTGAAAGACGTGCGCGCGGCGCATCGCACACAACTTTTGTGTCGCGTGAATGAATACGTCGCGCTCCCAAAAAGTGCGGCCTGAGGTAGAGTAAAATACCTAAAGTTCTGGGAAAGCCTCGCCTTAAAACGGGTTAACAGATTTTGATCAAATTTGGTATGGAAGTAGCATATATCCTGGATTACAACAATACCTACTTATCATTGCGAAAAATATAACGGTTCTTAGTAGCAAGTGAAATCGCAGGGCGCAGCTAGTTCACACTAATCCTGTTATAAAATTGTAACCAATGTTATAACATTTAAAGTAACTCTGTCTGTTTGTACTTTGTAGGCTTTTCACAGCTAAACGGCTGAACAGATCTTGATGAAATTTGATAATTAATAACAGTATCACGTGAAAAAAATTAACCGACGAAACGGGGGTTTACAAGTCGAAGTGTTATATTTTTTTACTACTATTTTCTGAATAAACGCAAACGACGTCGCGGGTAACAGCCTAGTAGTTTATAAAAGCTGATGTCGCTGTTTCCAGGTCGCAAGCTATCCCGCGGCATATCCCGCGCGACAGACAACGAGGGGCTGGTGTGGGCGCTCCGCAGCAACACGGACCCCGAGCCCGCCACGCTCAGCTCCGACCACATCCTGCTGCTGCCCGACATATCCGTCTACCCGCCGGACTTCAGGTAGCTAAACACATGGTATACTTAAATAAAAATAAATAGATTCGGGACATTTTTCACACACGGTCATCTGATCCCAAACTAAGCTTGTACTATGGCTGCCAGAGACTAATATACATTCATACGAGATATATATTTTTAAATAAATACTTAAACTAGCTGTCACCCCGCGACTTCGTTCGCGTTTATTATTTATATAAATATGTGAGCTATCCTATCTGTTAAGTTAGATCGAACTGCACACGGTGTGCAAATTTGATTGAAATCGGTTAAGTAGTTTAGGAGTCTATAGCGGACAAACAACGTGACACTTAATTTACATAATATATATACTCGTATTATGAAGAGGATAAGATGTATATTAACACCCAGTAATAGAACATCTATGAGTAATATAACAAGATCTATGGGGGAGGCCTATGTCCAGCAGTGGACGTCCCATGGCTGATGGATGAATAGAACAAACACAAATCTACATCACATAAAATGTTTGCCTTAGGTGGGAATCGAACCCACGCCCCCAAGCTCAAAAGTCAGATTCAGTACCAACTGAGCCACCGAGGCAGTATAATAATATAAGCCAGGAATAGCGGTCCGAGACAAAAAAAAATTTTCGTGGGGGACATGCAGTGACGTCGACCGATGCTTCAAGACCGAAATAAGTAATTTACAACAAGTTGACATAATTGCGATGACAAGTGACGTAGTCGGGTGGCAAGTCGCGGAACGCTAGACCGTGTTTTTTTGGATCATGGTTAAACACAGCCTACTCTAAAACAACCAAGAGTACGAAAAAGCGGCATCGTTTTATGGTCGACATACCTACAACACGCACGAAACGCTTTGGTTCCTCATTTCTCATACGGACCACTAGAGTGTGGAATACTCTGCCAGACTGTGTGTTCCCTGACACTTATAATCTGGGTGTCTTCAAGTCTCGAGTGAATCGGTTTCTTCTAGGCAAGCGTGCTCCATCGTAGGCCGCATCACTGCTTATCATCAGGCATGTTGGCGGCCAAACGCAAGCCTATTATGTAATAAAAAAAAAAAAAAAAAAAAAAACTCTTCGACCAAAATGAAATGTGACCACGGCCCACAATGACGGACCCACAAGAAGCGCATTTTAGGAGTCGTCCTTCAAATGGGCTACGGGCTCGCATTACGTCTCACTCCTTCTCAGGACGTCAGCAGCGCGACACGTCTGTAATTTAGTGGTTATTTTTTAATTACATAGTAAATTGCATTCGGTATGTCTTTTTTTGTAACAAATGTACTATGCTTGCGTGCATATATGCTAGTTAGGTATTGATGCAGGTATTAACATTAAATTGCCAACGAACATCAAAGTCGGTTTTCTATATTACCTTAATTAATTAACAAAAATACATCGAAGCCGTAGTATTGTTATGCTCGTATGTTCTGTGTCGAAGCTCAAGATAATATTATGACAGTTTCCATAACACAGAACGTTGATATGATCTTGAAAAATCGCTTAATGACTTAATCCATAACATTAGCTATTAGCTGAGTCTAGTCTAGTCTTTTGGGGTCTTTGTCCCTGCTTATGTTTAGTCAACAGAAAAAGTAATAAAAACAATGTTATTGTGTTCCATACACCGTATGTGTCGGCAAAAAGCCAATTTTTATTATTTATTCACACGCGAGCGGGATTATTGAACTTTGTTGTTGTTTACGTTTTAATAACCTTTACGAGACGAGGGTCTGTCCTTGGGCTTGAATCATTTATGGCGAATTAAATTTTTTCATTAGATTTGATGGGGCAACTAAAACATCTCTCATAATATAAATATAGATTAAAATGTAAATTAGACCCGACACTGACTTTCATCAACACCTATTTTCATCAAGCTACACTCCCGATTAATTCAACTTTCAAACAAAGACAAATCAAAATCAGTTCATCCGTTCGTGAGCTACGATGCCACAGAAAGACACACACACACACACACACACAGATACAGCACGTCAAACTTATAACACCCCGTTTTTTTGTGCGTTGGGGATTAAAATACTAATAAACTTTGTGGCATCGGAATAGTCATGCAGTGTTTTATCTATTTTTCTATTGCTAAGGACATTCTTTTAGTTTAGAGATGTTCTGTAATAAAAATTAAATGTTGTTAGATAAATGCGTTAGGCCCAAGGCCCCAGTACCTGGTTTGGCCCCAAACCTGCGAGTTCCAAGCAAAAGTATACTAGGCAAACAAAAGTACAAAAGTCACAAGACTAATGGCTAGGCTAGTTAGAAATATAAAATTTGTTGTAAAATCGGGGTCAGTCAATTCCTCGAAATTAAGTTGGAACAACTATTATTTTAACGTGTGATTAATTTGATGCTATCTAATAGTTTTTACGATATCCTTTATGAGTAAGTTTCATAAAATACTTGCGTAAGATTGGTTATCTTTCAACTATTACGTCAGTAATTTTGCAGTTTATGGGTCTGTGCTGTACTGAGTAAAATTCTTACTACCTGTGGATGTTTGCCTAACATTTATGTTTTTTTTTAAGTAAAGCTTTATATGGTTTTTGTAAAGCGATGATAGCCTAGTTTGAGAAAGCTCGCCTCTCAAACCAGAGGGAACGAGTTCGATCCCAGCCGAAGGCACGCATCAATTTGTTATTTTTTTGGACATACTCGTAATTATGTGCGTATTTAATGTCATCTGTTACATACGCAACTGATACCCGGTGTATAGTAACAGGTTAGCGCCCTATCACCTTTGGGAAGTGTGGGTGTTGATATTTACCTCTGCCAGCCCCTTCGGGGGAAAGGCGTGACGGTATATCATATATTTTTTTCTACTTAGGGGAATTTGGCGCCGCACATCTTGTAACTTTAACTTTAAAAACTTTATTTGAGCAAAAATAACCAATAGAATAGAGAATAGATAATAACCATAGATTTGCGAAGGAATGTGTAAGGTAAATGAAGGAAAATGTAAGGTCTGTGGATTTAACTTTTAGTTCTTTGTTCCAGAACATTCTTAGAAAAAGATCTCCTCGAGACCGCCACACTAGTGACCCTAGAATCAGCGAACATCCTGAACTGGTGGCGACACGGGCGCGTCCCGGGCGCGCCGCGGCTGCTTCCACTAGCGACGTCTGGCGATGGGAACTGCCTGCCTCATGCTGCTTCGCTGGCTGCTTACGGATTCCATGACAGGCTACTGGCGTTGAGGACTAAAGTGCAGGCTCTGCTGTCTGGGGAAATGGGAGAGGGTATCACAAGTGAGTGCTTTTCACCTGGTGACCGTACATTCGCGTTTTATTCATGTACCAAGAATAACGATCAAAGCTTTTTGATAAAGAACCCATTTGCTGTTTATGAACTTTGATTGATTTGTAACTAGATTCTGCTAGATAAGACGTAATCTTGAGATAGTTAACGGGAACACTTAATTTCTGTCTCTGCAACGATCTTGCGGCATCTATAGGGAGTAAGCCTGAAGACTTACTCATATCTCACTCTCTCTCCTTCTGATCGATTCGTCATGGCTGAAGATCGTGAAAACCATTTTCCTTCACCCAGCGGCAGCGGTTTATCAGACTCCTCCATTTTCCCTAGTCTGTAGCCATTCGAACCACTCCCTCAAATCTGGACGAGCTGTATTCTTTAAGCTGTTCTAACCATCTCAACGGGGATCTACCGCGCGACCTGTTGCCCTCTACGTTTGCACAGATGCTCAATTTCTCCAAGCTCTCGTCCTGGTGGCTACTAGTACCTAGCCTGATTAATTGCACAATTGACCAGTTTCTCCAAGCTCTCGTCCTGGTGGCTACTAATACCTAGCCTTATTCATTGCACAGATGATCAGTTTCTCGAAGCTCTCGTCCTGGTGTCTCGTACTGATAGCTAGCCTGATATTGCAGAAGCGATAAAACGTCGCTGGTGCTGGTCCGAGAGCATATCCCTCCGGTCGGTCTCGTACTGATAGCTAGCCTGATATTCCAGAAGCGATAAAACGTCGCTGGCGCTGGTCCGAGAGCATATCCCTCCGGTCGGTCTCGTACTGATAGCTAGCCTGATATTACAGAAGCGATAAAACGTCGCTGGTGCTGGTCCGAGAACATATCCCTCCGGTCGGCCTCGTACTGATAGCTAGCCTGATATTCCAGAAGCGATAAAACGTCGCTGGCGCTGGTCCGAGAGCATATCCCTGCGCTCGGCCGGGCTGTCCCCCTCGGAGGCGGAGTGGGAGCGCGAGTGGGGCGACTGCGTGCGCGCGGCGAGCGCGGAGCCGCAGCGCCGCGCCGCCGCCGCCGCGCCGCACTACCCGGGCCTGGAGACGCTGCATGTGTTCGCGCTCGCGCACGTCATGCGCCGCCCCGTCATCGTGTTCGCTGACGTCGCGCTCAGGGTGAGTTGCTCTTAAGAAAGATGGAGGGTATGCGTTCAGCTCAGGGCGAGTTGATCGTAAGGCGAATGGAGAGTTTACGCTCAATGCTTATTTTGTTCGTACTTTTGTACAATTTTCTCGATCAATTCAATAGCATCGAGCGGTGAAGAATGTTCCGCAATGCATTAAGTGAAAGACGTATCTATTGGTGTTATTAATGATCGATTTGTGTGTTAAAAAGCAATGGTAGCCTAGTTGGAAAAGGCCCGCCTAGTTGAAGGGAGCGTGTTCGAACCCAGCCGACCGCACGCACCAAATTGTTCATTGTGTGAACATTATGTGCGTATTGTATGTCATCTGCTACATGACTGGAGCCCGGTCTATGGCTACAGGCTCGCCCCCTGTCACATTTGGGACTGAATATCGTGCGGCGAAGCGTTGGTGTTGTATTATACCTCTGCCAGCCTCTCAGAGGAAAGGCGTGACGATATTCTTATTGAGATGGAGGCGATAAGTCCTGCACTGACGTCCCGCTTGGGGTGTTTTGTGCATTTCCACTGCCAGGACCTACCCGAGCCAACCCAACTCCTTGGCGTGACGTTATTTTATGTTACGATTTGTGTGTTAGGATTTCCGGGGCGAGCCGATAGCCCCGATCCCGTTCGGCGGCGTGTACCTGCCGCTGGAGCTGCCGCCGGAAGCGTGCAGCCGCGCGCCCATCCTGCTGGCGTACGACGCGGGACACTTCTCCGCGCTGGTGCCGTGCGAGCCGCTGCCCACGGACGGCGCGCGCGTGCCGCTGCACGACGCCGACCAGCACGACATGCCCGTCAGGTGAGAACTGTGGCTTGGCTGGTGAGAACAGCAGCCTGGCAGGTGAGAACTGTAGCCTGGCTGGTGAGAACAGTTGCCTAGCAAGTGAGAACAGTAGCCTGGCAGGTGAGAACTGTAGCCTGGCTAGCATTTTAGTAGCTTATCTATCATTTTACTTTTGCGCTGGTTATCATCTGCAAATACCTTTTTCACCTCACTAGCTCGGAAAGTTTCTGTATGTCATTCGAAATCTAAGTGCAAAAGTGCATTTTATAGGCGCCTGTTCACATTCAAACATAAAAATGATACATTCCTTTCACTAGGGCTAATTATTCGAGTTCCCCTTTTTTGCACCATACTTAGTTTCAACTCGAATCTTTGGATATTAAGGTGTAAAATCTGAGGCACTAAATGTATTATCATCTTTTTTAGATTCAACGTAGACCCCGGCGAAGACTACCAATGGGAAGCGGAACCGGACCAAAAAACCATAAACAATCTGCTACCAGACGAATACCAACGCTCCTCCATGCTGGCCGCTTACTTAGACTTGGAACGAGTGGAGTGTCTCTCCACCAGCCAACCCTCAGAGGAACTGCGACGAAGCCTCGACGCGCTGTCAACGAAGAGCTCGAAGCAAATGAACTCAGTGGCGAAGCAATTCGGGAGCATCGGGAAGTCCATGAGCAGTAAGATCAAGAAGAACTTCGGGTCGATGGCGAAGCTGACGGGGAAGAGCAGCGGGAGCCAGAGCAACCCGGAGGAGGGCTTCGCGCGGAGACAGTCCACGTGCGAGGTGCTGTGCTGCCGCGTGCTGGCGGCGCGCGCGCCCGTGCAGGAGGAGATGGTGAAGAACTACCTCAACGAGGCTTGGATTGGGTGAGTTTACTTTTTTTTTAAGTATCGATAGGTACTCAACTGATACAAACGTCATTGGTTAGCGTAAGGAACTTAGGGCGCGTACACGTTGTGACCAAATGTCAGTCCGATTCTGTCTCTTGAGCGGTGTGGATGTATTGTTTAGTGTTCATAGTGTATGATTTCACGTTGACCCGGCTTGTTTACTGGGCTGATTCCTACTTACCTTTTACTTGATTGACTTGACGTATTTTTGGACTGATTCTTGTTTATAATAAAGGTTTAAGAAAATATTTTTAGTTTAATTTATTCAAATTCTAGCATATTCGTTTGTACACAACATCACAGCATGAAAATAGAATATTTAGGATTAGTGAGCGATTTAGATCAGCAATATAAACGCAGCCTAACATTTTCATGAATTAATCAGGCCCATTGACCAATCCTGACAATTCGGTCAACAAGGACCTAACAAAGTCGGTGTTGCATCCTTATCACTTTCATACGATTGTGCAAGGGAGAGGGCGCCATATTCTCTCTTGGGGTCGTCTCGTTGAATAAAGTATAGGTTGATCTGAGGCAGTAACAGTTTCTATAGCCCAGTTGGCTAGCTACCATCTAACTAGTACTAAGTTTTATCACAATCTATTCAACTGTTAGATAATTAAACAGAAACCTATTTTTTATCTCTACACAAACTTTCGCGAAGCGATTATTTTGTATCTACTACCCAAACTTCCACAATAACATCAATGTGATATGCGATTACAGTTACACGACAGAGAAGAACCGCAAAGAATCCGCGGCGGCTCCGTCCCAGCCTCGCTACGGCACGGGGCGCTCGCAGTTCTACACGGAGGCTGACCGCGCGGCCCACGACACCGCGCGGGACACTACCACCAAGAACGCGCGGCCGGCCGTGCGGCCAGCCACTGACCGCACGCTGTACCTCTCCAAGTCGACGTTTTATGACGACCGCCCGCCGTCTCCGAAGCCGTGTCGCGCCCCGCTCTGCATGTACTACGGGAGCGCGGCCAATAATGACTATTGTTCGAGGTGTTCGCGACTGCAGTGAGGGCTTCCAAGCCAGTGTGATATGTATCTATTCTGTTTTACTGTTGGTGTTCGCTAAAACTCGCGCGGAAATCTAATGTGTTTATTTAAAACAAAAACAAGTTACACTCGAAAACGTTTAAGTTAAAAGTTTAAAACAGTTTAATGGTTTAGCTTAAAAGTTTTTTAAGTGACATTTGTCACGGAAACAATCTTTGTGCAAAGTTTTATAACAAACGGTTTAGTAGTAGTTGAAAAACTGTTGCAAGATTTGAAAAAAAGCAAACCAAACAAGCTGAATGAAACCGTTTAAAAATTTATACAATCGAAACATAGAAGCTCTGTTTTGAAAGTCAGTTAAATACAAGAAATTGATGTTTGCACACGCAACAAGTGGCGGGTTTTCCGCATCAGTTTTAGCGTACGCCTTTATTCTATTAACTTTTCGGTTTTCGCTTTGTGTCGTCTCTCACTAGACATGCAAAATGGCAGCAGCATCTGATTAAGATTGTGAAAATTCGGTCATACTTAACAGAAACTTATACTATCACCGACTGAAAACAGCCTCCAAAAAGGTTCCTCAAGACAAATTCAACTGTAAAGGGTTATAGAAAATGATTTCTAAAAGTCAAACAAATATTAAAGAATTATTTCGTTTCTAAAGTACAGAATAGGCCAAGTCTCGTAAGAAGAAAAAGTTGTATAACCTATTTGAAAAAAAAAACTAATCTGACAGCACTAAACTTTGTCGTCTCCTTCCACTTTCATATGTTAGAAAGGAATGGCATGTTTATGGCTGTTTTTAGTTTAGGAAATGGTTTAACAGAATGGGGATCAGTTATTTGTGTTTGGGGTTT
Organism: Peribatodes rhomboidaria; assembly: GCA_911728515.1. Taxonomy (NCBI): domain Eukaryota; kingdom Metazoa; phylum Arthropoda; class Insecta; order Lepidoptera; family Geometridae; genus Peribatodes; species Peribatodes rhomboidaria. Next base: position 4,909,023 of record OU452181.1, on the reverse strand, counting down.
TGTGAGAAATACGAATGTGATTATGATTATTCAGTCAATTTTGAATGGCAGCCAATTTTATTTATTTTGATCGAAAATGTGGTAAAAAAACATCTTTGTCATAAAATAACCGATAGATGCTTTCTACTCAAAATATCATTATGCTTGGTGAAGAAGCAGCTTATAGCAACTGGCAGCACTATACCTACTTAATTATGTGATTAAACTTACAAGTTAGATAAGTTAGTATTAAAAAAGAGCTTATGCAATGATGCGAGTTACCTTATTACATTGATTATTTAATTTTTTGCCGTTAGTACTTGCGTAAGCTACAAACGCCAAGTCAATTAGACTGGTTTATAAAATAAATTAGTCTGATAGGACTAAAGTTGTCTACGTCTCTTTTCAATTTAGTGTGTGAGAAAAGGATGCGTTTTGAAGCTGTAAAAATTCTGCCTCCGATAGTTGAAGGCAATATCTAAATTTCTTAAACTCAGTATAGTTTTTGGGGCCAGAAATATAGCTTGGAAAATGAGGCAACAGAGTCGACGTTGGACTTTAGTTATAAAAAAGGACCAATCAAAACCCTGAACACAAACCAAAAGAAAAAAGAACCTGATATTTTTTTACCGAATCAAAAAATATTTTCTTAAAACTCATTACACTAACGCAAGTATCGAGTTAAGTATTAACTTAGGCTAAGCACGTTCTTAAATTAGTTTAAGTTTGTTTTGGTGATAACTTTACTGTTATTTAGTTATACTTCATGTAGTTTTAACCCACCACTTAGTATTAAGCTTTGCACCAAGCTGTTTGTCTCCAGTTCGTAGGAATGGCTTGTCGCGATTTTAGAATTTGTATAATAACCATCGCAGACGAAGGACTTTTCGACGGTTGGCATACTTGGCATTTGAAAATGTGAGAGTGAGATAGGGATTATATTCTGGCGCTCTCTTTAGGAATGTTATTTGAATGAGAGAGATGTGACGATGTGATTTCGAGCGCGGGACAATTCAGCGCCAAGGAACAAAAATGTTGAGTGTGTTCGCGTGAGATGGAAATATATACGCCAACTAAAGTCCGACGTTTGTGGTGGTTATAAGATTGATTAATCACAAAGTCTGTGATGGGCACAGATGTATTTACACAATCCTAAGTACGTATTAAAACGACTGTTATATAACGAGTGCCAAAAGTGGCTTCTTATTGTATGTGAACGTATATGAAACAATGTGTTCAAAATTTAGTGCCAGGATTTTAAAAGCGGTAAAATTTTGGGACAATACGAGGCGAGCTATCGATAGAATTTATTTCATACATTTTTGTAAGAGACAATGTTACGAATGTCATGAAACAGGGTTTATTGTAACAAGAGTTATTGTTTGGAGACGGCGACTTAATAGTATTTACCCTAGCTAATACTCTCGCAACTATCTTATGGAATTGTGATGATAAAAGTTACTAAGGAAAAAATATTTTTTCATAATCATCCCGACTACCTCATGCAAAGCAGTCAAACAAGAATTGTTTAATTTAAAATTGTTAATACCTAATATGTATATTTTTGGATTCAGGGTAAATATTTAACTATTTATCGTGCACTAAAATATTAATTCTTCACTTAACATTCGAGCTTGGAGTAGTCTCCGTCCTTAATTTGCGTTTGGATTAAAGTAACATTAACATTTTTGATCTTTCTAGTCCCAGATTATTAGTAACTAGCTTAGAATTAAAACTAGCAATAAGTAAAGTATTATGATACGATTTTTAAAATCATTTGCATGAGACTCGTACATCTTAAAATACAATCATGTACTTATAGTTTTAACGATACATTTTAATGTAAAGCCTTTTAAAGATCTGTAATATGTGTGAAGTGATAATACATGACAAAATATATATTGTTAGAACCGATGTTGAGATGATCTATTTTTTCATGTAACGATATTATAGAGACAGCATATCATGTTTTGTAGAAATATATGGTTATATGCAAATTGAATGTAGTCGTTTTGATTAACCTTGGTACCTGTATTCCTCACATATAACCTGACTGACTGATCCATCTTGTACTATCTTGAGACAAGTACATGGTAGGGTCGTCTGTACGCTGGACATGTTTCAGTTTGAGCAAAGTTACATTAATTATATTCGTGCCTAGAGTGCAATGCCTGGATACAATAAATTAGATTAAATACGGCCAAATGCCGTTAAAAGAAAACGCAATAAAGTTATCGCAATAAATTTAATTTTGCCATACGATTACTTATTTCATTTATGGCATTGCTCAGCTAGTCAGCCTTCGGGATACTGTGGAACATCTCGTCCCAAATACCGCAGTGATTAAAGTCGAAAGTCTTCGACCAGTGTGTGTTGCCAGTGTTGACTTGTGAACTGAGATGAGAGAAACAGGCTCACGAAACGATAAAATTCACAGGCGAAACAAAATAACCGACAACGCAGAATTACTCAGCTAAAGTGACAGTGGGCAGGACACATCGCTTACAGACTTGCAGAACCGGCGGTCGTTGGGTCAGAAAAGTTCTCGAGTGGAGACCAAAGGTGGAGACCATCAACCGGAAGACGCAGCGTAGGAAGGCCTCACACCAGGGACCCTATTCGGAGATTTGAGATTTTCATCTCACTTTTTTTCGTCCTTGTTGCTCTCGTTTGAAACGTCATAGGTGTGAAAGTGACCGAGATAAAATCTCATCTCATCTCACGCGTAGGAATAGCCCCACAGGTGGACCAACGATCTGGGTGAGGGATGCGGGCAGCGCCAGACCGTTATGAAGTTCATTGAGCCTTTGTTCAGCAGTTAAAATCTTCTGAAGATGCTGAATCTGCTGAAATGATGATGGTGATTTCATTTTTGTTATGTTGGTAGCTTTTTTTTTTTTTAGCAATAGTAATTTTTATTAAGTCGATTAAATATTTGACAAAATCGATTTCGAACATCACCATTAAAATCTATTCGGTTCGTTCAAAAATCAAGTGTTGTGTAGCAGTCTATGGTGCAATGGTTTGACTTCTGATTTTGAACGAAAACTTAAATGTCAAATTCCGTTGTTGTCTTGCTGTTTTGCTAAAAGATGCTTCTGATTAAAAATTGGAAAATAAAGTGAAATATTGAGAAATAACAGCTTAAACTATGTCTGGTGGTCTTGTAGATAAAGTTTACATCGGTCTCGATAACGCCCCAGCCGCATTTGACATAAAAGGACGTATACTAGGACCAGTAAGTGATCGCAAATTATCGACGGGAATTCTACATTTTCTTACAAGATTTCATAAAATTACGTATCAATTTCAGAATGGGACTAACTTGGAGTACATCCAATCAGAAACAGGAGTGGTAGCTGTATTAAAAACTGATAAATTGGAGCCATTGCACCTAGCTTTGCATCATACGAGATCCGAAGCTTTGGCAGCTGCTAGGTCACTCGCACAGAATCTCATAGAGACTATACGCGCGGAGCTGGCGCAATGGAGTGCTGCGCAGGCGGGCGGGCCCCCGCCTGCACTAAACGTACCACCGCCAAGTTTGACCACGACTAGTGCTCCACCGCCCGCGCCGCCTCCAGTCGCGTCTGCAGCTATTTCCACCCCACCAACTCTCACATCGACAGCGCAGCCAGCTATTATGCCGCCAGTAGTGAGCGTCGCACCCGCCACCACACCCCTCATGACTGTTCGACAGCCTACTGTGTTACAACTGCTTCCTCAGCAGCAGCAATATGTGTTGAACCAAGAGAATGGGCAGCTAATACCTATAGTCCAACCAGGCATGCAAATGTCTAACACAAACTTTACATCTCTTCCAATCGGGCTACAACAGCCTAATTTCGGTGGTACCCAAATCGTAGATATATCTAGCATGCAACCTGTTAACGTCACTCAGTTGCGACTGAGTGGTGTACCTTCATCAATGTCTATGATACTACCAAATGGATTAACAATTCCTCAAGGTAGTTTAACATCAAATGATACTACAACAGTAAGCTCCGCAACATCAACACCAGTCGTTTGTGCAGCTCAGAGCACTAATGCATCACAAAAGATCTTGTACAGTACAGATAAAGGTGACAAAGAAGTAAAATATCATATCCAAACACCTGAGACGGTTCAGTGGACAATGCCGGGGTCACAAACTATGTTAATTCCATATCAGCAGCTGCAAGATTTAACAGCAAACCAGCAAGGACTGACTAACTTACAGCATCAACAGTTTGTTTCTGTAAGTCATTCAAAATATTTTCACAAGCTATCATGTAAACATTTTTTTTCCTATGCTTACATTCAAGATCAAAACGGACACTCAGCCCAAAATACTACATGAGAAACATTTTCAGATTCTGACTTAATTATTTCCAAGAATTTAAGAAATAAGTTTGAAGAAAGTATGACCCACAAGTCTATATGAAACTTTTATTTCCACATTTTAGATAGCTCCGGCTGGTGGCCTTCAGCAGACATCCCTCCCTTTAACAGCATCACAACTGCAGCAGCTCCAAGCAACAGGCACTATCATGCACCTTAACCAGAAGGTAATAAGGAACACCATACTTAAACTCTATTTACTGTAGCATGGTGTGTGGTGGCTAAACAATAAATGAAATAAATATGGGGATTTATTTGTTTAATGTTTAGTTACCTGACTGCCAAGAGGGTTATGTTTTTCGCGCGTATCTTGTATGGATGTATATTGGTAGTAAAGGACAATGGACAAAAATAAATGGATGTAAGTTGAAACGCCTCCAGGGTGGACACTATAGCCAAGTTGTAGGTAAGCTTTATAGGTTTTCGCAAAATAAAACTAGCTGGATTTGAACCCACAGTTTTAGAGATATTTTGTATTGTAGTTGTGATTTAATAAGCCTTGTGAAAGGAATACTTTAGTAACCTAATACATACATATTTTGTGACGTCACCATGGAATTCTTGCTTAACATTTCTGATAATATATGTATTTATATTTATCTATTCTTAAAAATCAAATATATTGATTTCCATAGGTTGAATTTTACTTGTGTCATATTTTTTTTTATGTATAAAAACAATCTACAAAATGTGCTGTTTGCTAACCCTGCGGGCAAACTTATGTAAATATATTTTTTGGACCAACTTGCCCATTGTCCTTTCTTCATTACCTCGTATCTTCCAAACGGTTGGATGGATTTTGACAGTTAAGGCATTGTTATATTCGTCTTAAAACCCCAAGTGCCCTTAGATAGATGTGCAATCGGGTTTTTTTTTTATGAGACCCACTATATTTGTTTACTAAGCATAGTTACTGCTGATTCCGTATTTTAGTGTTGTAATAATTAGGGTGCTAACCAGAAGTTTTAGTTTAAAGAAGTTTAGTCATTCGTGAATCGCGACAACTTAAAAGGGTGAAATGGAACAATTTGTTTAATGTTGCTTGCACCATCCTACAATGAAAATAGGTGCAGTGGTGTCAATCTTTTGTACCACTAATCTATAGTTATCTGATGAGGACAAAAATTATTTACATTACTTTTTTTTCCAACATTTGTGAATAAACAAGGGGATGGCAACAATTTAAGAGCTACAACTCTTTTTGGCTTTCCATCGATGCCAATTGGCGTTTGTACACTTGCCGGTACGGCCCGGTCCTGTGTAGAAGCCCTGTCATAGGTGATTGAGTGATAGTTTAAATAAGCCAACTTGTTTTAAGCAAGCAATTTGATTAAATAAATTATGTTACTTGAATTTTTGTGTTTTTAAAAATGTTTTAAAAGACTTCTACATATTTACCACATTATTTTTACACATATTTTTATTTTAATGTTTTCAAACCACTTATTTAAATGTTAAAGAAAATGTTTCTAAATCTACATGTATATTTATGTAAAGGTTCTTTAATACTTTTGAAATACGAAAAATGCATAAATAAAAGCCGCATAAATGTTTCATGCTTTCCAAAATCAAGATTCAAAGTTTTCAATTGATTGAAGTGAGTATAACTATCTATACCTAACTGTATACATACTTCATTGTGAATTTTAAAAAGGGTGTCTACAAATTTCAATCCGCGTTGGCAGCACTTCCACAGCACCATACTCCGAATTTAAATCTACGTTAAATTTTCTTCAACAGCCAATGCATGCAAGCAGTGGATCTTTGATCAATATTATATCGACGGGCCAAGCGTCATCGCCACAGATAATTTCAGTGAGCATTAGGTTTAAAACTCACAATATTTAAACTCACTAATGCTTATTTTAATCGTTTCCGAGGCTGTGGCACTGTGGTTCTTTTTTCAGGCTTCATTTTATATTCACAGGTGGTTTTGTGGTTCTTTTGCTGCTTTATCTGTTATACTACATACAGACCTAGAGAATGGACGCGAGTTTTTGAGCTGCATCTCGCTTCGTTTCAATTGAAATGAAAGAGATCGCTCGCATTTGGGCGTTTCGGTCTGTATGTACCATTAACCATTCACATATTCATTGTTTTAGATCCTCACTATGACCTCGTCAAATCCTAACTCTAATCACTAAAGTTTCTTAGTTTTCTAGAAATATAACAGCCATGATCCATTTAATTTTATCCACTTGCATATTTATGTCTTGTGTTATCCATTTTTCATGTACATTCTAGCTTTATTCTGTAAATGGTTGAAAACTTCTTATCCTGTAGACCAGATTCAAACACAATGTAAACAATTCAGACAACTAGCCAAAATGCGTGGAGACATTAAACGCGCTGATTGACGGCGGTAGTAGCGTGTGATTGGTGGGCAGGATTTTACATAAGCACTATTCCGCCAATGTAACATTTGGGACTGAATATCGTTCGGCGAAGTGTGGATGCTGTAATACACCTCTGCCAGCCTCTGAGGGGGTAAAGCGTGACGATATGTATACATATATGTATGTTTTCCGCTAATATACACAGTATTCGCCCTATACCAAACTTAAGTGTACAGAGTAAGAAATTGTTAACAATTAACTTTTTAATTTAACTGAACATTCTCCATCAGGGAATAAATTAGTCCAAAATAATGTTACAGAATGCATCGACTCCTACTAAAAACGTAAACCAAGACGCGAGGGGACAGAAACGCCTGTCTGACGGCACTCCGAGCCAACTGCAGCTGCGCCCTATTGCACCCGCCGGGTAAGCAGAACTTTAAACTTTATAGACTAGTGTAATAAAGCTTAATTTCAGATGGAGTGATTTCGGAGTATAAGGCATGTTATGTCTTTGATATTGTGGTCACTGGCGCTTGGTGGTATCTAGGCGCGCGATAGTGCGTCGAGCCAAGTTCGAACAAAGAGCGACGATCCAGCCGTTTCTACAATCTGCGTCCTTTTTTTTTTGGGAATAGTCTAAATGGACTTTAAAATCTGTAGAGTAGAGAAGATATTGAAATGCATTTTGTACGTCATTGTTCGTATTAATATTTTCAATTAGCGTTACGAAAATGCAAGCCATACAGTAACTTCTCTGCAGATATTAAACTACATTTGGCTCTGGCAGCAACAGAAGCAGTTTGTGACCAAAATTTCATTGAATAATTTAATTGTACTTCAATCAAAAATGTTGTTCTTTTCCTTTTTATACAAGAAACTGTATTTGAATAAATATTTTTAAATATTTACCGTTCATTCTTATATTACTAAAATTCAAGAAAACGTAAAGAACAAAATTTTAAGTAGCTCAAGCACGTTGCGATGCCTGATTCACCTGACACAAGAGAGTGTCAACTAATTCTGAACTAAACTGAAGGTAGTGTGCCTAGCCAAGTCCGGCAAAGCAACGGCCGCAGTGTGCTACCATTAAATTTGTACGACTTTTTTCTATCAGCTTCTTCGTTAAATCACTTTCATCTTCTGAAATGTGACAATTGCCGAGTTGTGATGAGTAGTGGTGTGTGTGATTGTACCGATATGCCGCAGGTCGAATGTAAGCCAAGACAAGGGAGCGCGGGAGGCGCGCACTTGGACCGCCGCCGGACCAGGTATATCGACCTATATCTGCCTGTCCGTCTGTACACTTGCTTTTGTAGCTGAAATAATTAAATCATTCATTCACAATTTTATTCGTTGCTTCTGTCGCTGGGGTAATATGGCTAGACTTGGCGATTTTCTCCTTGTACGACTTGACAACTGGCTTCTCTTTGATTTGGTAAGTCAAAGTCAAAATGTTTTTATTCGATTTAGGTATCAAAGATACACTTATGAACGTCAAAGTTATTTAAATAGACTCGACCGCCTTGTTCGGACAAAAAGCCTCTACTCAGAAGAACAGGCAAGAAACTGAGGGGCATTATTTTTTCAAATAATAAATAAATTAAAGACATGTTCCCGAGTTAATCAATACAGTTCAAAATTGAAGCAATATATTTAATGCAGAACAAAAAAAGTAAAGGCTTACGCTGACGTATAGCAGTAGCAGTAACAACTTGCACTCGAGCTCGTGCGTTGCTAAAAGGCGCTGTATAAACCGCTACAGACCAAAAATGTATGCTGTCAGCCCCTGAGCAAGTGAGCAGCGCAGCCGCGGAGCAGTTCTTGAGGTGTGTAGCGGTTCATAGAGTATATTAGCTCGAGAGATTTGATTTTTAACCATCGACCACGTAGGCCCGCGGGTAAACCCCGTACCGTTACCTACTGCTGCTCTTTGTCTAAGGATGCCATTAAATTTTTGCCACATCATAATTATATTATTATTTCAGCTATAAAACCTAATTTTTAATACTAACCCTGTAATATAAACAGGCGTATAAAATGCGTAATTAAAGAAGCTTGCATATTTCCGCAAAAACATTGCGAAACAAAAGCTTTTCTGTCTTTATCTGTATTTATATCTGGCTTTATGTGTCACTTTCATAAATAAACAAATATGCGTAGTTACAACAAACAATAGTTTGTTCTAACTATTTCATAATACCTAAAACGTTTCTTTATGTGGCAAAGCGTAATGTGTTTTTTACAGATCTACTCGAGTGAAAAACTTATTAATCAATTGAAGACAATAAATGCTGAAATTTGCATGCGCATGCGCAATTATTTTTCAGCTGCAGAGTTAGTTGGAGAAGATGCTTAATGTCTCTTATACGCACCAACAATGTTGTTTCCTTCCTAAAAGCTCAATTACATTAGTCGTTAGGGCCCGCATTTGGGGTGCGGGCGCCTGCATGCTATAGCGTAGCGCCCGCATGTGAGAGCCGTTTTCATTGGATAAGACCCGCGTGCGGCGTGCGACAGATATTGTTCTCGCATGCCATTGGTCAAGATTTAAACAATACCCGCAATTGTATATCGACCAAGGCACTTCCATTAGTCGTTACCCCGCAAGCAAGGAGTCCCCCGAATGCGGGCTTATAACCGAGTTAACAACTTATGAAATTGAGCTTTAAGAAAGATTTTAGGAGGGAAAATGCAATAACCCATACCATCAAACTCTTGATTGTTGCCTCTGTCCACAGACTCCTTATACACAGACACAGACTTATACATAAACTAAACTTGCATTAGCTGGAGGAAAGCGCCCAGGAAGCTGGTACAGATACAAACATTTTTCACACACAGGTTTAACCATTCTGTTGCAAACAAACACGCAGGCCTACGGTTTGACTTTTCGATATTACGTTGTAAGCGTAACTGCGTACCAACGCTTTGGTTGCATCCTATTTTGGTTAAATGGCGTAGTTTTTGTTAGGGAATGGTTTTGTGTCTGCATTTTTAAATGTTATATGTTTAGAGTCACACTGGATTTTTTTTTACAAGTTCTCAGCGTAATGCTAGAGTCAGACGCTTGCACTTTATCAAACAGTGTTTGATATAATTTGAAACACTTAATCCCGTTGTTTATACTAATAAACGTTGTATAGCCTCGAAATAGTTGTACAATATTTTGTCTTCTTCTAACAAATTTAAATGGTAAAAGAAAGAAAAAAGACAAAACACTGTATAAGTATTCCGAGGCAATACAACGTCTATTAGTTGAGGGGTAAATTTTTGGGTAAGCGAATAAAAACAGACAAAGCAAATAGCGTAAACGTAGGTTCGTTTAGGTGGAAGCGTCATTGCGTAGTCATCTCATAATTTCTGAAATAGGCATTTTGTGAGAAGCGTCATTTATTTCTAAAAACTGTATTTTAACTGCAGAGCGTAAGTCTTGTGACTTTAGTCATATTTATACGAAAGCCTTGCGTAGATCAATATACTGACTGCCGCCGTGCTGTGCCAATCAGTGCTTTTTTTTTTCATTTTTTGGCAAGCTCGCCATCTCCATAATGCAGCCTTCGTTGAAACACGCTTGCCTGAAAAAAACGGCTGCATTGGGGACTTGAAGATACCCAGATTATAACTAACAGGGAACACCCACTCGCAGACAGCAAAAGAGAGAAGAGCTAATGTCTTTTTCTTAGCCGATGTTTCTAAACCAAATCTTCAGCTATCCAGCTATCACCTGATTCTGTTAGCTACTTCGCGATACAATCTTCGCGACATGCCTGGTGCGACAGAATCAATCCACAGCGGGTCCTATCGTCCGTTTTATGTGCAGTTCGTTGTCTACCAGAAGTCTTCGCTGCGTTGCCGCTACTAATCCAGGTTTTTTGTCTGCTGATGATGATAAAGCAAGAAGAGTTTATCAATTAAACGCATGCGATATAGAATTAGTCATAGATCCGGGCTGATCTGGTGGTGGGGCGTGGATTCATCCTTAATGTTAGTTTTCTTTTTATGCCAGCTGTAGATGTCAAAACAGTTGCAGCACTGACATTCCGGACCTCCAAACACACTGACAATACTTTTTCAGTACCCCTTCAGTAAGCCATTTAGGCTTACAGAGCCATTCTTCAGCTACTACGGGATAAGAGCTCTTCGGACCTATTCCTCTGATGCCATTTTCATTTCAGGTTTCATAAAGTAAGCGGATGCTGAATCAAAGTTACCGGCTTCGTCACATGCAGAATTTGCTGTAGTTTGATGCGTAGTATATCCGACTTGTTTACGGGCGTAGCTATGATTATTTTCCTTATTACGAATGGAAACATTACCTTACATTTCTTGTTTAGATTTTATCTATTTACCTATCTTGGTAACCGGAAAGAACCCTTCTCAATATACTGTTAAATATAATACCCTCTGTAAAGTATACAATCTTCGTAATCCTGGTTACGCCCCCGCGTAGTGAGCTCAAGCGTAACTTCAGCAATGCGGATGCGATACAACCTGTCCAAACCTTTACAACGAACGCTCGTTCCACAGCTAGAGATGCCGTCAGCAGTATGGGAATGAAGATCAACCCACATGGAACCATCATCCATGTGTCTTCTGGACAGCAGACGAAGTAAGCCCTTTCTGACCAATTTATTAGGTTTTGTCAAATTGGGTACTAGCGCCTCGCAAGCTTTCTGCATATTTTCCAGGATAAGTAAATAAATATTCGGAACACTTTCACGCACGGTCGTCTGACCGCAAACTAAGCAAAACTTGTAACATAGTTGCCAGAAACTGATATACATACATTCATACATTTTTAAATACATACATACAAAAGGATACGACATAGACTATACGTTCTATTTGTACAATAACTTCTTACAAAACTTTACTAATGTCGGCCGAGTTGTTTTCTTGTAAAGTACTTAGTAGGGGTAACACAAAAAACGATAAACCCAGTGGCATTTTAGTATGCAATACATATAAGCGTGCAATACACATAAGTGAGCTCCGATTTCGTCTGCAAATCTATCTCTAACTATTGTTTCTCTCCGACAGCGTGTCAGCAACAGGCATGACGTCCGACGGCACCGGCATGTACATCCGCCAAATCGACCGCAACTCCATACAAATACAAAGCAAAGATCAGAAACAGGACCTCAGCAAAATACAGAACACGCAAAATGTACAGATGATCACTGTCCCTCAAGGCATGACCGTCCTTCAAAACCCTTTGAATATAAGCCAGATGCCTACAGTTCTCGGTCAGTCAAACAGTCAAGTCTACATGATACCGACGAACCAGAATTTAGTCCAAGGCGGCTTACAACAAGGATTGATCAGCCAGCAAATGCTCCAAGGACAAAACGTGACCGTCATGCAGCCCAATCAATTGGGTATGCCTGGTGGAGTGCAGTACAACATGCCTCTCATGCATACAATGAACATGCCAACAAATTCCCAGTACATGCCAACGGGGATTAATCTAAATACGTCCTTGTCAGCACAGCAGTTGAACGCAGCTTTGGGACATCAGCTAGCTAATCCCAACTTGGGAAGTATCCCGATTGTCCAAGCGCCACAGGCTTCGTCTCCGTTAACAGGCCAGATACCGGTCTCTCAGGCGCAAGTCCACCAAATACTGCAACAGAATTCGTTCTTAACACCCACTTCGTACGCAAACATGCCTCAACAATACATGATGCCGAGCAACGCCGGGGCTATAACAGTTCCAGCCAATCAGAACATTCAGTACAATATGTCCGCAACTCAGAACACGACCACTTCTAACAACGGGAACGGAGAAACTGTGGCGTCTGAGAGCGAAAACTCGAACGGGGCATCCAATCAGGCCAACTATATAACCTCGTCATCGCAGGATGGGAACGGGTATACAATACCGGCGGGTCAGAACCAAGCGCAGACTTTCACAGACGGGTCTACGACGCAAAGTAACTTCACTCAGCAGCAAACGCAGCCGGTCACTCCTAGCTACGGCAATGGGAACGGCAGCACGCCCAACCCGGGCTACAGCAGTCAGAGCACATCGCAGCCTCCTCCCAGCTACCCAACTAACGGGTCGAATCAGGCCGGGAGCAGCTACGGCTCGACTCCGCCTTCCAGTAGTCAGACTACGCAGCAAACTTTCTCCCCATCAACCACTCCGGCGCCTAACCAAACATACCAAACGCAGAGTCTTCCAAACATGCCCAACGTGTCTTACCCGCCGAACCAGAACCCGTACCCGAACGCTACTGGACAGAACTTGGCAGCTTACGCTAGTAACCAATACCAGTACAACAGCCGGCCGTGGTTCCGGCCGCGGTACGGGTCCCCGCAGGGCTCGCCGTACAGCGCCGGCGCGGGGCCCCCCGCCGTGCCTCCTGCGGCGCCACCCGCCGGGCCTCCGATGCCCGTGCCCCCTCCATCAGGAAACTATAACTACTGGCAGGACAGCTGAGACTTGGAGGCCTTTATCGGGACTATACTGGACCAGTGATAAGACTACACTATGTAGTCAGGTTTAAGAGAGACTGCTTTATAAATAGATACATTTATGAAATGTGAAGTTTATTAGAGATAATTATATGGTATCATGTGTACTCGATTTTTTTTATTTCTAAAATTCAAAGCTATGCTAAGGGCTTAGAGCAGTAGATCTAAGTTTGAGACAGACAGACAGTTTCAGCAAATCTACATAAATATATATTAGCAAAACGCAGTGCTCACCTTCTTTATACTTTGACTAGTTGTCGTTATATCTATGGTACAGGCTGTCAATGTGCCATAATTATTTTTATGTCAAACAAGTGAGAAATACACACAAACTGAACTTGCACTGAAAATACTTGAAGTATCTACCTACCACTTATTTCTCATAGAGTAAACTCGATATTCCTCGAAAAGGGTTCAAAAATGAACTCCGAAAACCGGTACCCAGTGACAGCATCCCTGTTCATGCTGAAAGAGATCAAGTCTCGTCACGAGCGCGTGGGCCGCGGCTACCAGCTCCTCAAGCGGAAGGTGGAGGCGCTGCGGTTCAGGGGGAGACAGGCCGCGGCCGAGCTGGCGGCCACGCAGGGCATCCTGGGGCATACGCTCAAGGAGGCCTATATATCGCTGGCCGCGGTCAAGTTCACCAATGGAGAGTCTAATGCGATGGTACTGGAAAATGTTGGAGAGGTTACTATTGTAAATTGTTAGATTACTCATCATCAACATACTTAGTACGTTCCCATTGCAGGGAAACCTACCTACATCACCCTACATCGAGGATGATCGAACTGTCATCTACCACGCTGGCTGAATGCGTGGTGGTACATGTCACCTGTCTTTCGATTTCTAATTCTAGGGTATGTCTGTTTTATCACGATGTTTTCCTACACCGTAAGCCAAATAGACTACCTACTGCTGGAATACAAGATTATGGTAGGTACCATCGAGCTGATCTGATGATGGAACGAAGATGTAGGTACATCTTAGTTTAAAAGCTTGTTTCTAAATTTAATACAAAAAATGTTTTTAACCCTACATAACTTTTGGTTTTACAAGTAATTTCTGTACCTACCTTAAGGTATGTGAATAATTCTCATTTTAATAATCCTCTTAGAATTCTCTTCGTTTCTTATGTAATTCTATAATTTCTCTACCCAATGATATTCTATAGGTATAACTTGGTTAAACCTCATTAGTTCTACCAATATATTACTTTGTATAAATCTAGGCCCAAGTGCGAGTTTTGCGCATAGCCGAAAATATATCAGGAGTGTCCACGATGTCCCTGCAACCCGTCGAGGAGACGGGCGAAGGCGCCGGCGACACCCTGAGGTATGCTGGCCTCGGCGCCGGCGGACACCGCACAGGCGAGGCTAAGAAGTCGTTCAGGAACGCTGTCAAACTACTGATCAAGTTCGCGTCTTTGAGGAATACTTGTATATTGTTAGACGAGGCTATTAAGACTACTTTGAGGTAAGTAAGTTCTTTTCCATATTAGTTACCCCCGATATTTATAATTCGTATATCTCCCATACGTTGATACTACGTCGGCAGTGACGATACATGAAAATAGTTGGATGTCTCTTCAAGTTTCGAGTTAATTTTTTTAACTTTTCTATTATATTTTCAGAAAAGTAAAAGGTATCGAAAAAGTCATAATACCAAAATTGCAAAACACTGAAGCCTACATTCTGATGGAAATGGACGAAAGGGTACATTTTCTTACAATAACCCCTTTACTAAGGGCGCTCCTAGTCAGGCCATATTTTTACTACATACAATATAGGTACTGCACCCGACAAAATTCTTCTCGTCACTTTTTGTCGTACGAGAACGTGACAAGGCTGTGTGCGTACATACGTCGGTTACTCTGCATTGAATGCGCAGGGGGGCTATTCCTGCGCGTGAGATGAGATGAGATTTTATCTTGGTCACTCTTACACCTATGACGTTTCAAACGAGAGCAACAAGGACGAAAAAAAGTGAGGTGAAAATCTCAAATCTCCGAATAGGGCCCCTGGTCACTCTCACACCTATGACAATTTAAACTAGAGCAACAAGGACGCAAAATGGTGAGATGAGAATCTCAAATCTCCGAATAGGGTCCCTGGTATTTACAATCATTCGGAAACGTTTCCGTTCGAACTCCGAAAATTTTAATCTTAAATTATTCGAATCTTAGTCCGTATTCATAAGTTTTTAAACGTTATAAATAGTTCCGATAGGATTTATATTCGAATCCCTATTTCAAGATGTATAAACGTAGACTGAAATTCGCACATTTGAGATTGAAAATTTGTGTCATTTGTGGGATCCGATCGGAAACGTTTCCGAATGATTGTGAATAGCAACGCTGGTTCGATAAAAATAGTCAATATACCTGGGGCCCTATCCGGAGACTCGTCATCGTCGTCCGTCTCTTTCGAACTATTTGCAAATGACTTATTTCGGTCTTGCTACGTGTTGCCCACGTGACCGGAATGCTGTACCTGGCGGATTATAATAATTTACCATTGACTATACGTTTGTTAATATACTTCGTAGGTAGAGTAAATAGATAGATTCGTACAAAGTAAGTATAATATGAGGAAATGACTTTGCAAATTCTTTTTAGGAGAGAGAAGATTTTCATCGTTTAAAAATGGTGAAAGCCAAGAAAGTTAGGAAGCAACGATTGGCCATGTTGCACCATGCGCAAGACGCCAACGACGGCGGTGACGGTTACGTATCTTTTTACTTATTTCATTGACACAAAAATGATTAAACAATTATATTTATGTCACAACCATGAACGTAGAAAAAAAGTCGGACGGAACTTCAGCTAAGACAGAACTGAATTCTGTCATGGCGGTGACTTTCTAAATGTGAGTGAATTTCGGGTGGCCATGTTAACCAAATTTACCCATTTTTTATGGTTTTATTTTTGAGCGATGATAACCTAGTGGGAGAAGAATCGGCTATCAAGCTGAGGGAGCGGATCCGATCCCAGCCAAAGGCACGCACCAATATGTTCATTTGTAAACATTTCTATGCATATTTAATGTTATCTGTTAATATTTCTCTGGAGCACGGTCTATGGCAAAAGGCTCGCCTCCTGGCATATTTGGAACTGATTATGAGCCGGCGAAGTGTTGGTATTGTAATACATCTCTGCCTTCGGGGGAAAGGCGTGACGATATGGTTATGTAATGTTAGTATATTTATAAATAAATATGTAAATATGTTTGTTTAAAATAATGTTTTTAAATACCCACATGTGTTCACAGTTCACACAATTAGCAGATTGATTAGTGCCTTAAGCGGGATCGAACCCGCTCCATCTTGCTTGAGAGGAGAGTCTTCTCCAACTAGGCTATCATCGTTTCAAAAAGTTTTAGTGAGCTAAGTTTTAGATATGGAAAAGTTTCAAAGTTACAAAATTTACTTTTCGAGGGACTGCATATGTACTCGTAACAACACGCCAGAATCCTCCTTTATTTGTATATAAGTCATTAGCTTTAAAATGTATTTACTGCAAATGACACTGTATTGGTTTGGGATCCAACTATTTTAATCGTTACATCGTCTAATTATTTGGATCCAGTCATTTTTCCACGATTCGTTTTTTTAGGAAATCTTGTAAAAAGAAAATACTTTTGTGACTTTAGTAAATTGAGTTTCGTAAAAAAACATTTTACCATGTTTAGGGAAATTTCTACATGTGAACATTGGTAACACTGGTCTTGACACTTGCCTGTCTGCCAGGTGTAGAGCGTTCCAAAATAAAAATGGTCACCTAGGTTACGTCAATCAATGCATAAGAGCAAGACCGAAATAAGTCATTCACGACAAGGCCGAAAGAGACGATGAGGAGTGATGTAGCGATTGTCAACTCCCGGAACGCTCTAATGATTTAATGAATTATTTTTTTCTGGTGAATAAAAATGTATGAAAATCGGGAATAAGTGATTGAATTATTCATTTACCTATGAAACGTGAGTACATGATTTTTATTCTTGCGATCACTACGGTTTTTACACCATTTTACCGCACAAGACACGCTGTTTTGTAAAATTGTTTTCCCCGCATAGACGTGTTGTCAGTGTAGACGTTACGCTCAAATGGCTAAAGAAATCTGTGAATGTGTGCGTCGGCCTGTACGTACAACAAGCTGGCTGACTTTGGGTAGCACAGTTTTGACAAAGATGAAGTTCCATCCGACTTTTTTTCTACATTCATGGTCACAACGTAATAATATAAATAAGTTAAAGCTCCTTACTTTTTAAACCACATCAGAATAAATAATAATACTACGGACTTATACCTACTTAATATTCAAAGCGTAGTTGATTTGTAACCCATTCAGTACCCACTCGTAGGTAACTATCACCCTAGATTTTTACTTATCTACGTGACGAGACAAGCATCTCCTTCGCCTGATGGTAAACGCCCATGCCTTTCAGAATTTAATATGTCTAAAATCCAGTGCGGTGCTGTCTCGCGGTGCTTTTCTTCATATCGTCACACCTTTATTTTCCCGAAGGGGTCGGCAGAGCTGTAATACTGCACCCACAATTCTCCGGACGCTACATAAGTATTCAATCCGAAATGTGCCAGGGGCGAGCCTTTCATACACCGCTTATGTTTAATAAGTACCTAGTCAATAACATTAAATACGCACAAATGAACAAATGGAAGAGTGCCTTCGGCTAGAATCTCTAATAAACTAACGTCTATTGTCTCTAGTTATTTACCTCGAAATAAGTCAAACTCCAATTTTTATACAATGTTTTGCAATTGTAACTGAACACAAACGTTTCTCATTGCGCACTACACAAGTCACTACCATTCAAGATAACACCGAATTTTAACCCAAGCTTTTTATTAAATAAGCGAAAATAAATGGTCATTGCGTGTCATTTCGCTTGCGCTAATTTACATAAGTACATCAAATGAGCGAGATATAGATAGGTATACATGGGCCGCGGAAGTGTAGCGCAGAGGGGGCTGAACCAAATGCCCTAAAATAAAACTGGAGAGTCACGCCCTCTCCAATTTTACTACTTGTTACCCACCTTGGTACCTACGAGTTTCCTACGAGGCCGGAGCCAGAGATCGAAAAAGGGGGTTACTAAAGAAGTTTGTCCTCCCTTGTCATGCACCCCTAGCATGCGCGCGCGACAAAATTCTTCTCGTCACTTTTGTCATGCAAGAACGTGACAAGGCTATGTGTATGCCATGATCCAAAAAAACAAGGTCTAGCATCCACGAGAAAACACGTATGACGTCACTCGCCATCGTCGTCCGTCTCTTTCGAACTGTTTGTACTTAAATGTCTTATTTCGGTCCTGCTTAAGAATCGATTGACGTCACTACGTGTTGTCCACGTGACCGGAATGCTATACCTGACGGAGTATATTATTATACCATGGTGTATGCAAACGTCTGCCTCGATAAAAAGAGTCGTCAGTCTGCATTGTCGCGTTGTGCACGCTAGGCCTGCTGGAATAATATGTAGGTACACGATTCCAATCGCCGCCTCGCTTATTAACACAGTAAGATCCTGCTCGTATTCCAGACGGGTCCATTTTCCACGAGGTTGAACTGCCGTACTGCCGCTACCCCGACGTGATGACGAGCATCATCAACACGTACTACCCCGGGCGGCCGCGCGCGCACGCCGGCGACTCGCAGCTCCACCCGGTGTGCTTCAACACTGAGGACGACGACGACTTGCTGTTTTAATTACAGAGGAAGATGACGACGACGACTTAGTGTTTTAATTACGAAGGAAGATGACAACTTACTGAGGGGTTACTGAGTTTTAATGGTTAACGAAAACTTTTTTCCTAACTAGACTAAACTTAAACCTAAACTTTTTTCAAGACTAACCTAAGGGTGCTGTTTTAATTACGGAGGAAGATGACGATTTACTGTTTTAATTTTAACTAAGTAGTTTTCATTTTTTTTTAACCTCAAAGGTACCTAACAAGTAGAATACTTAGAAATAGAAATTGGGCTACTGCGCAGCGCGCTGATAATTTATTTTGTAGCTACACTTTTGCTCTTTCTATATTTTGTAAATAAATAATTTGTTATACCTACTTACTCACCCTAATATACATTACCTAGTACGAGTTACTGTATTTTTACTACTTGCTACCCGAACACAATCATCATTAGTACGCACTTCTGGGTAGGCATAGTCTAGATATTGCGACTTACGGATCATTTTAGTATGCATTTCGATACCAAACTTATTCGATAAATTTAAGGATCGTTTCAGTCTACTTTTACTTAAAAATAAAATATCCGATGTAGCAAACACTTTATTGAATAGCAGAAGCGGACAAAAATCCAAGTTACAAAACCCAGCCGTCATCCAGTCTTTCTTCCATCGGTGTTGTAAAATCCTGGCATCGACGGAACTTCTCCAATATTTCTCCCTGAAAATAATATGAGAATGTGTGACATAACGCAGTAAGTAGGTACCTATTATTTAGTATGTGGAAATGGAATAGTTTAATCTTCCTAAATTCTTTGTAAACTGAACTTATGGACAAAGGCAAATACAGTAAGTAGGAACTTAATTGCAGATTTAAGATAATAGTGCCCATTTACCTACAATAAAACGGTTAGGTACTTAGGTACTTTTAAGAAAATTTGAGGAAAATCCAACTCGCAACTTACCGGGCCCTGCTTCTTGATGGTCTCGCTATAAAAGGTGATAGCGCTCGATCCGGTCCCATAGAGAGGATACTTCAAGTGCATCTGAAAATAAAATATTGGACAGTGAAATAAATGACTCCAAACGGCTTTTGAAGACGCATTCGGGGACAAACTCAACAATGGGTGTAATTTGTTCCTAAACTCAAGACTACACTTTGATCAAAATCAAGCCAAAAAAGTTGCTTTGTGACTTTTTTGACCACTTAACGTTATTTAAACGTTACCTAAGTAATTACGTATTGATGTTCGCTTCAATTAGTTACCACAGAGCAAAATAATAAGAGTTCCTACTACGTATATAATTATAACGCAATATCTATCAGGGCACACACTCAGGTAGAGCATTCCACACTCTAGTTAGTTAATTATGTAGTTAGTTACTGCTTACATTCTTATCAGCAGTAACGCACAGATCGCGCGGCTTAAAGTTCTCCTTCACATAGTTGGCGTTCATTTCCGTGCAGTACTCGACCACGGGCTGCGACATCGCCAGCTCCTCGACCACTTCATCCAGCATCTGCTCCCAGAAGAAGTCGGTCAGCATCCTCATACGAACACCTAAATAAAAAGTTTTCAGTAGTCAGTAGGTACCTACCACCTAAAATATGCAGAATTAACAAACTGTATTTATTTAATTAATTAAAATGCGATGGTGGCGCTGCGGATCGAGGTAAGAGAAGCCAGCTGTCCCTGCCGTCCGCCGCTACCTCGCTCCCCTTCGACGCCGTTCTTTACCGCGTGGGCGAGGACTCGTAATATTATACCTACTACAGATTAATAATAGTACTACCTTCTACGTAATTACTTCACTAAACGAGGAGATTAATCCACAGTCAACTCCTACAAAAAAGTTAAAAGCAAAACGCACCTGTAGAATGTCCTGGTTTTTTAGGAACTTTGTAGTTAGCGCGCATCTCACTGCCCATTTCCGGAGGCTTTCTTCCATCTTGCAGGATCCACGGGCGGCTGTAGCTCTTATGTTTTTCATATGCAGAGGGTTCAATTGGAACTTTAGGGTATAGTTTGATACGCTCGTAGGCTCTAAGTTTCAAATCCTTATGATCACGCAACTCATAATCATGTTCTGGTTCCGGTATATCAGCCTGAACTTCAGCATTAGCCATGTTTCGGGATACGGAAGCCAACAAATGAAGTGAGCGAAAATATAAGAACAATCAATAAATCTGATTTCTCAGTTAGAAACTGACTCTTTGCAACTGATGTTGTCAAGTTAAACAAGAAATCAAAGCAATTAGGATTTTTTTCATGAAAAATCAAAGAAACAGCGTTGTCACGGAAACATTTTACAAAGGATGACGTGGCGATATGGCTTCAAATGGTGTAGCCTGCCATGAAGACTCAACAAAAAAAAGAATGACCGAGCTGTCACTTTGCTGTCAGCGGTGACAGTCGAACTGAACTCAACTGTCAAGTCAAGATTGACACTAGTCAGTACCAGTACCAAAAACTAAAAATATACAATTCTAAAAGTTTTACAAACAAATCGAAAATGTCTGGGGCTTGCGTTATTCAAAAACAAGATTTGCCTCCTCCGGGAGGCTACAAGCCGATTCCTTTTAAAAGGATACCCGCTAAACAATATTTCAGCGGTATGTAAAACATTACTTACAATAAATCTAACTTGAAACATGTTATATAACTTTTGTTAATATAATTGGTTAGGGGTATTTACCTAATTATCCTTGTTTTGGATTTTGGAACGGGTTTATTCAGCATAATATTAGCAATACATGTATAAAACTACTATTATTTGACTCGACTGCCTGTCTTATTAAAGTCCAAATTATAACCTTAGATTGGTAAACACTAGCCTTAAAAGTTAGAAAAAAGTAATAGTACTATCTCCGTATCTACTTTTCCAGGATATACTATGTTCGCTGGCTACATTGGCATGACTGCAGGAGCCATATATCTCTACTACCTAAATTATAAGCAAATCCTGCGGGAAGAAATCGAGATGCGCTCGGCTAAGATGGCCATTTACCCAATGTTGCTGGCGGAGCGCGACCGAGAGTTCCTGAAGCAATTACGAAGAAACAGGACTGCCGAGGCTGATCTCATGCGTGATGTGCCTAATTGGAAGGTAATTTTATTAGAATGGATATGATATGAGCTTATTAAAGCCAATTAAAACCAGGGATGTTTAGCCTAACACAAAATTTACAAGCTTCTTTCAAAAAACAATTCAGAAATATTGAATAAATAATGTGTAAGACATTATACCCTTGTTATATCATCATTATTACATCATTATACCCTATATAACATTAATTTTACATTCACAGGTGGGCACCTACTACGGCGAGCCTGTGTACAAGCTAGTCCCCAGCGACAAGCTAGTTGAGCCAATTTTCCATGAGTTTTATGCTCACACAGACCCTAAAGCGTGGTACGACCGGACTTACATCAAGTTCCGTTCCTAAGCAGCATATTTTATACAATTTTGACTGGCCAAAACTTTAAAAGTCAACATTTAATCAGAGGCATGCTTTGATCATATAATAGGGAGAACCAGTATGAAAACCTAATTATGGACCATATAAATTGGGTGCAACAAAATTCACCCATCGCAAAACAACGCAACATGTCCCAACAGTCATATTACTGTTGTCTTGTTCTCGCTACATTCTCTTGCACATCTCTTTGTCTTTGTTATTGACACACACAACATAATACTGTCAACGAAGCTGTGTAGCTGTGTGTAGAAATTAGACTCATACCATTTCTTTCTTAATGCATTATTTTGATATTATGGGGGCATGCCGTTAATTAATTGAAAACAAAAACATCTTAAGTTTTATAATCTTTATTTATTTAGAGTTAAATATTTATAATTAATAAGTTATTTATTTAATAATCATGCCATTAACAATGAGTTGATGGCATTACTTTCATAGATCAACATCCATTGAATAATAACAGAATCAATCAAGTATATTTTTAAGGTTTTGGCAGTCAAAACTTTGTAAAAGTTGGGGGCAAAGCTAAGACCCTAAGTGCATTGCAGTGGGTATTTCTAAAGGTTGGTTTCTCTCTGTGACTTATCACATGTTGCTGGCATTAAAGCAAGAATGAGAATAAAATATAGAATTCAGTTACTGTTGTATGACTGGTGACCTAGTATGTGCTATTGGGATACACCATAGGCCCTATTGAGAACACTAACCCCCTTAGCAATAAACATTGTATAGCCTCGGAATAGTTACACAGTGTTTTGTCTTTTTCTTTCTATTCAATTATTTAACTTGTTCGATAAAGACAAAACACTGTGTGACAATTTTGAGGCTGTACAATGTTTTGCCAAGGGGCAATTCTTCTATGTTAGAGCTGCATATTAATTACAAGGACATCAATACTTATAGCTAGTTTAGATTTAACAGTCTGAATAGGGCCTAATGTTTTTTATGTTTCTGTAGTGACTGTGTTTTCTGATCCGGAGTAAAATTCCTATGATACATGTTCAAAATAACCAATTGAGGACACTGTAATCATAGAAAACAAGCAATGCATGGTCACAGGGTTGTCTTGTAAAGATACCACATTGAGATTTTTGGTCAGAATAAACGCATCAGTTTAAGACAAGCGTGAGTTGCGCGGAATGAAAGACTATGAAACATTTGCTACCTTATGGAGATGCCTAGCCTCGAGCAGTGAACCGATGAAAGTGAATTTTAGTTAGTGTAATTTGACTGATGCATGATGCACTTCAATTGTCTTGAGTGGGAATCTATAAAACGATATCTGCGTGCTTCATCCAATGTACAAGTTGAATGAGAATAATTTTAAAAAATACTCTCGGAAAAGCACTAATAAGACTAGTGACTATACAATGTTTTACTATTAGTGATTAAAGTTTCCTTTTTTTATTCAAGATATGGAAATCTCATACCAATCATGATTTGTTAAAGGGTTACAGAGACAATCCTGCGTTCAGAAAAATCCCTGAAAATTTGAAGTCTGTGTTAACTCTAATGCTACGACTATACATAAGCGGCTTTCGGCGATAATTCGGGTTATCGCGAGAAGTGTTGTCGGTTAGTTCGTCACTCGGCGATGTATCGGGCGAATTATCGCACACGTGAACTCCGCAGAAAGGCGACGAGTTGACCATTAATGTAGACAAGAGCATCGCCGATAACCGCTAACGGTGATTTTAGCGCGAAAACGCGACACGAATTATGCCCGGGCTACACGAGGCTAGTTTTTCAAGCCAGGATAGCAAGCTAGTTCTCTTCTTAAACTGTCTTGGCTAGCTGACCTGTCTTGGAATATGCTAGTTCTGTTTACATGAAGCTATATTATTTTAAGCTAGTATTAGTGCTGTGACCGAGGCAACCACACGTCCAAAATGAACTGCACGCGAAAAAAAAAACACTATTCGACTGACACAGTTACTTCGAAAACTGTGCCAATTCGCACTAGACGACTAGTTATATGAACTTTAAATTAATCTCCGTACTTAGTTTGGGCATCTTAAAATCTCAAAAACACGTCGCGGAGAAAAACAAACAAAACGCGTGGTTACTGCTTACGAGTCAACTTTAAACTAGCTTCGCCGGCCACATGAAGCTAGTACACAAGCCAGGATAGTAAAATTAGTGGTGGGGGCGCTACTAGCTTAAAAAATAGAACTCCATCCTATTAAAAACTGTCCTGGCTTGTCAACTACCTTACTAGTTTACTAGCTTAAAAATTAAGCTAGTTTTGTCTACACGAAGCCAGAAGTACTAGCTTGCTAGCTTACTGACACTAGCTTGCTATCCTGGTTTGAAAAACTAGCCTCGTGTAGCCCGGGCATTATCGCGCGCCAATGTAGCCCCAGCATAACACTCGGCTCAGATAAAACAAAAATCTCTCGCGCACTTTTTGACGACATTGAAAAATGAACCAATCACCGGTCTAAATTACAAAATTACATAATGTTATATGGTGATACATAAGGTGATATGGTTCATTTGTCAATGACGTCAAAAAGTGCACGGAGATTTCTGCGTTCTGTCTAAGCTGAGCCTAAGATGAACATAAAGAGAAATACAGAATTTCATTGTTGCTTACTCATCAAACGGTGATTTTATTTAAGTAGCAAAATTATGTTGTACCTAGTTCCATATTGTAATTACAGGATTTACAATAGTGACCTTTGTTTTTTTTGATAGCGAAATAACAGTATGATTATAAACATTTATTCCTTTAATCAAAGTAAAGAAATGTATACATAATAAGTTTTAAATTAATCTAATCTTTCAATAACAAGAAATAAGTGCTTTGGTTTGCATCTTCATGCTGTGCTGACAGAAAATATCACAAACATTCTAGGCGGAAATTATACAGACTGGGCGGAAGGCGAGGCTGCGACGCGGACAAGGTTCAGGGACCGCTTTAAAACTTGTCCATATAAAATGTATGGAAACGAAGTGTTGTGAAGTAAGTTCGCTTTATACGTGACGGGATAATACCTCTGACGGTACGGGGATGGAACGTGATATTACATAAGCCCGGACGGGAGCTAACGAATATACACCGTGAGAATTCCGCAAAGGTAACGCAAATATGCAGCTCACTTCTCTACACCACTCTCTGGAGCGTACAGTCAAGGTCGCTACATACGTGACGGGGACGGAACGTGACAGTGTGAATGTTAGGACGGGATTGTAAACGCAACGTGAGAATTCCGCAAAGCCAACGTAAACACGGAGCTCACTTCACTACACCACTCTCCGGAGCGAGCGGGCCCGCGCCGGCCGGGACGAGGTAAACATCGTCCAGTGGGGCTATTCCTGCGCGTGAGATGAGATGAGATTTTATCTTCACTCTCACACCTATGACGTTTCAAACGAGAGCAACAAAGACGAAAAAAAGTGAGATGAAAATCTTAAATCTCCGAAAAATCTGGGCGGTGTTGTTTCACGCTCCGTCCGGCGCGGGCCTCGTCTCGTCCGAGATCCCGTCGCGTATATTTTACTGTACTTTTGTATGTAACGATGTTTAAAAATTGCTCCGTTCCGTCCGGGCTGAGTAAAATCCCGTCATGTATGCAGCGACCTTTAAACTGCATAGGTACGCAGCGGAATCTCGGACGGGACGAGGCCCGCGTCGGCCGGGCCGTGGTAAACTTCGTGCAAGATGTTTTTTCACGCTGCGTCTGGCGCGGGCCTCGTTTTGTCCGAGATCCCGTCGCGTATATTTTTAACCCCCGACGTAAAAAAGGCCGGGGTGTAAGTTTGACGTGTCTGTGTGTCTGTCTGTGGCATCGTAGCTCCCGAACGGATGAACCATGATGAATTAGTCAAGTGTTCTTACCAATGTTTGATGAAAATCGGTGTCAGAGGTTTTAAATTTTTTAAGTTTATAGTTTTTGTTAGTAAGTAACAATGTTTAAAAATTCCCCCTGTTCCGTCCGGTCCAAGTGAAATCCCGTCACGTATCAGTGACCTTTAAACACAACGACGCGCCGCAGGCACGCGCTTCACAACCGTCCCAAGCCTGAACAGTTTCCACGTTGCATCCTCGCCTTACAACCGGCCTGTACAATTTGCGCCTTAGTTAAAATAGGCTTTTGAGACGTTTTTGGAAAAAACCGAAGAAACAAATTATAAACATACTTCCATTAAAATAACTAGCCAGCCAACACAGAGATATTAATGACTTTCGGTTTTCGGTTGTTTTTGCTATCTCGCTTGCACATCAGCACTAAAAAAAATTACTTTAAATGCAATTGAAAAACGTTTTCTATACACTTACTAGCTACTAATTCAAAAAATTTAGTTATCATCCATGAGAGTTGTTTTACATAGATGAGAGAGTTTTTACATCAAAAATGTGTTTAATTAAGTAATCATTAACGTCTTATTAGTGTGTTGGTGTCTAACTAACATCGTCTGCTCTTTCTTTTGACACATCTCTCCATAAAGGCGTCAGCGGCGTTCGGTTTGACATCTTAAAATGAACATTCCTTAGTAGAATTATAGAATTGTTAAGCAAACTTAAGTTTTTAAACATTGCAAGGCTTCACTTGCTATCTCCATCAATTCCACATACAAGAAAAAGAGAAAAGACAATTTTGGAATGCTGGGAAAATTATCAGAGATTTCAAAGGGGCTCGGACAGCCGAATCCCTTCGAAAACTTCGATAATTTCTGTTAATCCCACCTGCGAAGGCATCAGTCATTCAGACTCATTGGTGGGCAAATGGTTCTTGTTCTAAATTAACAGAGCTATTCCAAAATCGTGGCACTCATTAAGTTCGCATATTTTTCTCACGCGTACAATAAATTCTTAGTCACGCACTAACCTGACCCATCTCATAAAAATACAAAATCCACCAATTTATGTAATATCTCCATTACATTGAGTTTTTTTACACACTACAAAATAAGCTGGCGAGTAGAAAAGCCAGCGAGTCAGATACTGAAATAGTATCTCACACATCCGATAACATACAAAACTTCTCAGACAATGCACAAGACAACAGGCTTGAGCTCACAACTCGCTAGTATTGTAGCCCAGTAATCTCGCTGGAGTGTAGCGAGTTAAGAAGCTCAGTGTAATCTCGCTGGAGTGTAGCGAGTTAAGAAGCTCAGTGTCATCCCGTAACACATTCCGACTCTACTTAGACTTTTTAATAACAACCTTAGGTTTTAATTTTATGGTTCGAAGTCTATGCATATGTGACATGACAAAGTACATGCCAGGGAAAGTAAGCAGTAGTAAGTATACTCTAAGGAAGGTCGGTAAATGGAACGCAAAGTTCCATTCGTTGGGTAGAGAGACGGTGAACCGCTGTGTTTCTTCAAAGTATGGTATGTTGCGCAGGATCACGATGGATTCGCAGACGATGCCGAACGGGTAGAGGGGGATCCACATCGTGTAGCGAAGCCAGGTTAGGATGTAGATCTCCTTTTTGTACAGCTGGGAGATGTAGAATGGGTACCTGAAACGTGGAACAGTTATTTTATTATAGAGAAATGTACCACAGTGTATGGATATAAGCGAATGGCGCGGAAAAAATAGTAAGATAGGAAACGTCATTTGGGTAGTTAGGAAGCGACCCCTGGACGTACCCCTGGACGTAATCGGCCCATAACGAGTAAAGAAGTGGCCCCTGGTCTGTAGGGAAGTGATCTAGGAAGTAAAGAAAAAAACTCCAGCCAGGTCGCTTTCCTAATCAATGACATCATCCTACCATGACACCTTATTGCCATGATGGTAACGTTTTGTCGCCGACGCTGTTGCGACTATGAACCTTATTGCTTCAATTCAAAACAATTGAAAATTGCTACTTGAACTAATATCTAGTGTAATTCCGCTCTAACATCGCATTAAGTACATCAAGGAATATGAATGTTCTATTCTATTCTTAATTTAGAAATAAAAAAATAATAATAATGATTGTATATAATAATATAAAATAATATAAATAATATAATATAAAATAATAATAATGATAATGATGAATTGATATTTGAATCTAATTTAAACGTTATACAATTTGATATTTCAACTAACGAATTTAACATACCTAATTTAATGAAATGTACTAAAAATACATATATAAATACATATATCAAATTATACAATTTGATATATGAAGCTAATTCAATAAGGAAATTAACAGAAATAATGTTATGAAATTTACAACAAATTAAGAATAGAATAGAAAATTCATATTCCTTGATGTACTAAATGCGACGTTAAAGCGGAATTACACTAGATATTAGTTCAAGTAACAATTTTGAAGATGAACTTCCGCAAAGTAACGCCTGATTCAATCAACTATCTCAAAACAATTGGTTAATAGAATCGAAGCCCGGCCTTGATTCTACTCAATTCTCAAGTAAATCTCAGTCTCATCTCAGTAGTCTAGGTAGTAAGAAAATGACTTTTGTGTAGGGAACCGACTCCTAAGAAGGGAAGCGGAAGATAATTAATTCCCCACCTGACAATTTCGATGGTGCTCCACATGATGAAGAGGTAGAAGACGACGGGCTTGGTCTGCATGCGCGGCTCGGCCTCCAGCATCACGAACAGGACGAAGGCGCGCCCGCTCACCTGCAGGAACGGGACCAGCGGAGACCCCTGCACAACACATACATAATGTCAGCCTAGATGAATAGATAGATAAATATAATTGACCAAGCCAGCGCAAAGCGTCTTCGTTTCGGCTTCGACTACAACCACGGTTAGGATTATGAGTTGTTATGTTACTCTATTATCAATACGAGTACTATTTGCGCTATCATAGCACACAATATTGTACACTTTTTTTTTTAAACTTTGACTTGCGTTTGGCCGCCAACATGCCTGATGATAAGCAGTGATGCGGCCTACGATGGAGCACGCTTGCCTAGAAGAAACCGATTCACTCGAGACTTGAACACACCCAGATTATAAGTGTCAGGGAACACACACTCTGGCAGAGTATAAAGTATATATCTTGAAGTATAAATCTCGATTTTCTAACTAATCCCGGTAAAGGGTTCGCCGCCATCTTGTTTTAAAGTTCAATTTTTTAGTTTTTCTGAAATAACTCGATAATTTTCAAAGCAAAATGGCATTATCCAAAGTTGTTGGAAATTTAATTTCTCACAAGTTTGGTCATGATGATTTTTACGCTAGGATCAATAATATAAATAGTTAAAAATTAAAACATGTTTTATAACAGCCAAATTCAGCTTCCATTTTGTAATATTTATATTTATCATGACGTAGCGTATTCATAACCTACGAAGCAAAAAAGGTCCACAAAATTCCCACGCGTGTGTAAATTTTATTGCAACTACTAAATTATGGAATAATCTTTTAAAATAAGTATACGGACATTAAGACGCATATTTAAATAATTTTAAGGTCATACGGAGTCTAAAAAAATACTTGTAACTCATTTTTCCCCCAAACTGGCGTAAGTATAATTATTTATTAACTTACAAAAGTCAGTTAAACTTAAATTTTAAAAGCTAATACATACATATAACTAGTCTGGAGGGCTATTCCTACAACTCGAGATACCATCTCATCTCGAAAAAAATGCCTAAAATCGAGATGCCTTATTCTCTTCGCTAGAGATCGAGATTATCTCGATGGCTGGGGCCCGAGATGTCTCGAGTGGTCGGAGGCAGTCGAGACGTAAGTGAGATAGTGGGTCGCGACTCATTTGTTGACACTTCGGTCCCGTAAATATATTTTTTCTACAAAACTGGCAACTCAGTATTTGAATACCTACGTCATACGTTTCTATACGTCAAGGAGGGTCTTTGGCGGGAACCGAAAAAATGGTGTCGCGATTTTGTATTATTTTCTAAAACTTGTGATGCTTCGAGTGTTAAAGTGTAATAATTGTGTAACCTTTGCCGTGTTCGTTAACGTGCACGAGTGTAAGCAAATTATACAAACATTAGGAAATGCAACTTTTCGTGTTCTCTACAGAACTCGACTTAACGTTTCAGTAAAGTATCCACGACTGAAATGGGAAAAGGGGAGGGATTCATCTAATTTTTCATCACCCTCTCCGCTATCATCTTAAATTTAATAACCCATGTACAAAAATCAAACGGATGACAAGACGGTATGGCTATGTTGGCTTTAGCCTGCCCTACGGGCAAAAAAAAATTCTATACGTCAATGTTTATATTTGTTTGATAATTTAAACTTAAAATTATTGCCTCTCACTTTTCAACCCAATAGTCCACTTCATTTCGATCTGACAAGGACTATCCTATTTTACCAAAGGATCGCATCGCATTACGCTGGTTGGCGTAAACATATTCACTGATGCGTCGAAGTTATCGACAGTCAGTGCCGTGGGAGCAGCTGTTTGCATACTATCTGCTAGAATAAGTCTTAGTTATAAATGCCCATCTTACTTCTCAGTATTCACTGGAGAAGCGATTGCCCTTCTAGAAGCTATCCTCTATGTCAAGTCGCATAATCTCAACTACTCTATCATCTTTACTGAGTACACTAAGAGATCCTGTAAAGGTGGCCAATTTTGCACAAGAGTGCAACCTATTTTACAACAATTTATGAGGGATTCCTTAATTTAACAAATTACAGGGAAACGAAATGAGGAGTGAAAAGGGTTTGACAAGATAGATTGTAAGCAGCTTTTGGAATCTTGAATACATCAATTATACTCGCATGGCCTTTTTCTTCCTAAATTTTTCCTCCTAAATCAATGGTCAAAATACTGGGAGACGTCCCAAAACATCAAGGGTAGATATGCTGATATCCAACCCAATAGGTATCCCTACAATTCCCTAGTTCTTCAAATTCCGCTCAACCGAGAAACATATGAGCATGATCTTATGTTGTCTCCAATTAAGTCACCCGTGCACTCTGGTTTATTTAGCCAAACTCAGGCTCAGGGAGCACTCAATCTGTGAATGTGGGTTGGATGAAGATAACACAGATCACATCTGCTTCAGTTGTCCCAATCTAAGTTTCCTCCTTATAAGATATCCTCTCCCGGACATAGTCCATCCTACTTCCTTCAAATATTTACAATCATGTTCCTCCCACCCCAAGCTATATAATATTGTTTGTAAATTTGTCTGTAAAAATAATATTAAGCTGTAAATATTATCCCCCTTAGCAATAAACGTTGTATAGCTTTGGAATAGTTATATAGTTTTGTCTTTTTTTTAATTCTTGAACTCTATTGAAGCTAGCAATAAATGTTGTATAGCCTCAGAATAGTTACAGTCTTTTGCCATTTTCGATCGAGTTCAAAAACAACAAAGAAAGATAAAGACAAAAAACCCTGTATAATTATCCCAAGGCTATACACTGTTTATTACTAAGGGGGTTAGTATATTTACCAAAGTGGAGTATACAATACAAATATTTTTCGGCATTGCATGTTGAACATAACATATCATATCACCACGCCTTTCCCCTGAATGGACTGGCAGAGGTGTACAACACCCACACTTTAGCGGACGATATTCAGTCCTAAATGTGACAGGCGGTGAGCTTGTCGCCATATACCGGGCTCCAGTTACTTAGCAGATGACATTAGATATGTACATATGCTCACACAATGAATAAGTTGGTGCATGCCTTTGGCTGGGTCCAAACCCTCTCCCTCTGGCTTGAGAGGCGTATCTTCTGCGACTAGGCTATCATCACTAGTATGTTAAATAACAAGACATAATACAATAAAAAAAACTGATTTATTTATCTTTTTCGCTGCATGCTTTTTCAAAATCTGTTTGTACTCATTAGAATGTCCTTAAAACAATAACAGATTACTTCCAAAATATTAAGTAAAGCATCTTGAATTTAAGTAGCAGTGTAGGTTTCCATCACAATTCAATCTGCAAACAAAAAATCACAATGTTACTTAATATCAAACATTATATTTTACTTTTGCTCTGCATTACATGACTGATTTAAATTATCTTGTTTAGGACATACTGGACAGATTTATGGGAAAATATAGGAAATGATTATAATTTTTCCCAAAGTGAACGGTATACTACTTAGATAAAAGTCAATTTGTCCTTTGTTGGCAAGCACATCACTAGGGAATGGCTAGATTGTCTTGCCTAAAACTCTCTATGTAATATTAGTTTGTATAGTCCGTTAGCCGAACCTCATTGCAAAGCACTAAATGTAAGAAGCTGAGAGCTGAGCTTCACCGCACTGGGTATGAAGTATAGCTATAGGTACAGAGATCAGCTAGTAAGTATATTACCTAATGCAGAGTGTAAGGTAGGTAGATTGGCAATATAGATATCCTAACTAATAATTTAAAAATGAATTTGTTTGTTTGTTCTGCTGTCACACCTGAACTACTCAATCTATCATCATGAAATTTTGCATACACAATGTCAGAGGTACAGAAAAGGACAATGATAAGACAATGAAGAGGATGATAGAGATAATGGTTCTGCAGGACCGCAGGTGAAACTGCAGGGCGCAGCTACTTGATATATATGTATAAATGTGCTTATCCAGATTATTCCTATAGTATCTATCTTTATCTCTGTGCCAAATTTAATTCAGAACAACCATCATCTATCTAATATATACATTTGTACTTCCATTCAAACTTTTGCCTTTTTAAAATTAGTGTAAAGTGTGATTTCTCAGATACTTACTTACTGGGTCTAAGAAAATTCAATTTTTTTGTTCATACAAATATGTAACTAAGTCCACAGATTTGTTGTTGATAGTGGTTGTGATTGCTGTTTAGCTCATCCACAGTCAGGTTTCTAAAGCCAACTTGGAAACCATTAGTCACGTACGAGTCCTTGGGTGACTTGTTTGTTGGTAGGTGTTAGGCTCGAACGGCATAAATTACGCAGTAGGTACCTGAAACATTTTTCAATTTATAAACAAGAAAAAGTTTGTGACTTTTAGGTTAAGTTAACCTTGGTTATTTACAAATTATGTGGTCATATATAGTGATAAGAAAGTACTTAATACTTACAATTATCTCCACAAGTATCCTGGCGTCACTTTATTAACCCTGTTAGATTATTTTGAAGGTCATATGTTATTAGTACATAGGGGCGATTGATTCGGAAAAAACTTCCAAACCGATCTTCCATTCCATTGGGTTTAACGACAAACGAAAGCCTTAGTAGTTCCTATTAAGTGTTTAATGTTGTTAATCGTGATAGTTTTTGTGGGCGTGATGACGGAAAGATTTTTAGATTTTAATAACCTCTATTTGTAAACAAAACAATGACTTATTTGGCTAAGTGCGTTTCGTTCCCCACAAATCCTTTATGGAATGAAAATGTTATATTTTATTCTTCTCACTTTTATAACTTGTAATAATTATCATAATATTAGTTCATTTGATTAAACATATCGATATTTAATTATTGTATGCATTTAATGAGCAGAATGGTCCCGAAATACGTTTTATCGATTTTACCGGTTTTTAGCAAGCACAGTCGAGTAAAATGGAACGTAATTTGAGTGAGAAAAGCCCATCTCATCTCATGCTTGTTTGAGAATACCACATGGTTTGTTTTTATGAGATTCTCCCTCGAGTTCTAGGAATCGAGATCGAGATGAAAAAGTCCTATCTCCGAATAGGGCCCCTGGCCATAAATACTGTTACAATACAAACTCCCTCGTTAATTTTTTTTCTTGATCGAGATGAAAAAGTCCTATCTCCGAATAGGGCCCCTGGCCATAAATACTGTTACAATACAAACTCCCTCGTTAATTTTTTTTCTTAACTACAATAAATTTCCCACCATTTCACATATATTTGTTGTGATTATGATTAAATATACAACATGGCATGGGGTGTCAAAAAACCAGGATTGCAGTGATTGCGTTGCACAAAGTGGGCATGGAACCGTCACGTCGGTCATTTTCAAGACTCTTCAAAATCTTGGTATCAGCCGTATGTTCGTATATCGTAGTATCGACAGATATACCGACACTTCCTCTGTTGAAAACCATAAAAGATCGGGGCGGCCGCATGCGATGAGAACTACTAAGGCTGTTAATGCTGTTAAAGCCAGAATTCGCCAAAAACCCAATGAGGAAACAAAAAATCTTATCGCGAGAAATGAAGATACCCACTAGGACTCTGTCGTGTATAATAAAACAAGACCTGAAGCTTGGTGCATATCGCCGATATACATGCATCGCTGCAGTTAAAGAGAGTCGATAGAACAAAACGTCTTCTCCCGTTACGCAGGTGAAAGTTACAGAAATATTCTTTTTACCGACGAAAAAATTTTCACGATAGAAAAGCACTACAGCAAGCAAAATGGCAAAGTGTACGCTCACAGCTCTAAAGAAGCTACGGAAGTGGTCGGAAAGGTACAGCGTGGTCATCATCCTGCGTCAGTCATGGTTTGGTGGGGGTATCCTATCACGGCGTCACAAAGCTTCATTTTTGTGAAAAAGGGGTGAAAGCTTCAGCCAAAGTGTATCAAGAGACCATCTTAGATGGTGTTGTAAAACCCCTTAGCAATACACTTTTTAAAAATCCACCGTGGAGTTTCTAACAAGACTCTACACCTGGTCACAAGGCGCGAACTACCCAAGCCTGGCTGGAAGCCAATGTTCCGGACTTTATAAGGGCTGAAGATGGCCCTCCTCTAGCCCAGACCTAAACCCCCTAGACTACAAATTATGGTCAGTTTTAGAGGGCATGGCTTGCTCTAAACGACACGCCGACATAGAGTCATTTAAGAAATCTTTGAAGCAAGCAGTGGCTAAATTTCCCATGGAGATAGTCCGTAAATCCATAGATTCTTGGCCAAACCGACTAAAGGCCTGTATGAAGGCCAAAGGTGCTAATTTTGAACAAAACAATAGTTAAATTTTTGTTAAGACGTCAATACATGTGTACATGTAACTTTTATTATATTAACATTACATTACTGTATAAAAAATAAATGCATTTTCATTTGTGACAGAACTTATGGCTAGACTAGGTACATACATATCGTCACGCCTTTCCCCCCGAGGGGGCTGGCAGAGGTGTGACACAACACCCACACTTCACTGGACGATATTCAGTTCCGAATGTGACAGGGGGCGAGTCTGTCGCCATACACCGGTCTCCAGTCATGTAGCAGATGATAAACAATAAGTACGCACATATGTTCACACAATCAACAAAGTGGTGCGTGCCGTCGGCTGGGTTCGAACCCGCTCTCTCTGGCTAAATAATAAACAACTAAAAATGGCTGCTTTAGATGAAAGGCTTGTTAGCTTTACAAATAATTCATAGATAACCTAAATTGCTTGTAACGCACGAAACTAGCCTTAAAATAGGCTGTAAGTAATTTTTATTATCATATATCCCACACTATTGCTTATTTTTGAACCCTATGCGCATCGAATTCAAAGTCAAATTCAATTTTTTTTTTGTGAATGACTAATGCTGTTGGCCACTGAGGCTTCTACAGCGTACCGGACCACAGACATCCAATACAGTAGCAGACCAAACATTAATTGCTAGTTATTATTATACATATGGATGATCAGTTTATACTTTTTATTCCTCAGTAACAATTCAGTAATGGTATCTCTTTCATTTACCTGTTGCAACAAGGTCTCACACATAAACAAAAGACCATCCGTAGCCATGCCGCCATGTAAACATGTATGTAGCATTTTTCTGGAGGTCCTCATGCGACATCGATACTTAAATTGTTTTAAATCGATTTTTGAAGTAGTTTTTATAAACGCTTTAGATTTGTGAGTCTTGTACCTTGGCAGAGGGGAATGCTCACACGAGGCTCGTCCTTTGGTCTCAGTAAACGTGGGGAAATATTGAAAACTTATTACCAACTAGTTGTTGAATGCAACATCGTTCACGTTTTTTCAGAAAATAGTATGCATAAAGCCTCGTAATATACTGTAACTGATTTATCAAACTATGAATAATAGTCCGATACCAAAGAGATCAGAGTCCAACATTTAAAAAAAAATACTGGCTGGTTTTGAGCGGAGTTTTAATTTTAGTTGTCAGTTGTTTTTTGTAACAACTACGTACTATTCTGTGATGTTGTCTGACGCATTTGGTAAGCGGCGCGTTATATTTTATTAATTTACAGAATTTCATGAAAAAAATATATATTCAGAAAAAAGTATCGAAAAACCTTCTTTGAACTATTTATCAAATTTCATCAAGATAAGTTCAGCTGTTTAGCCGTGAAAAGCCTACAAACAGACGGACAGAGTTAATTTCAATTTTATAATTAGTAAAGAAGTAAATGATGTGTAGCCGAAACATAATTTAGAATTTAAATAATAAGTTCGTTAGTTGTGTAATCAGTCATCTTGGATACATGTAAATATTTTTCAGCACCCATGCATGAAAGGATGGCAGTAATAAGTTTGAATTAAAAACATGAATAATAATAATCCGTGACCAAAGAGATCAGAGTCCAATATTTAGAAAAAATACTGGC
Organism: Peribatodes rhomboidaria; assembly: GCA_911728515.1. Lineage (NCBI taxonomy): Eukaryota > Metazoa > Arthropoda > Insecta > Lepidoptera > Geometridae > Peribatodes > Peribatodes rhomboidaria. The sequence continues at coordinate 4,872,227 of OU452181.1, read as the reverse complement.
TGGTTTTGAGCGGAGTTTTAATTTTAGTTGTCAGCTATTATTTTTGAACCGACTTCATACTATTCTGTGATGTTGTCTGACGCATTTGGTAAGCGTAACGTAAGCGTGGTTTGGGAACTTTTCTATGACAAAAACGCATTTCTGAAACCCATCTTAAAGGACAATTGCTCCTTGGTAGGCCTCTAGGTATAAAGTAATAAATAAAATAAAATTATAAACGATACTTATTATTGACCTAAAGAGCGCCAGCGAGCGAAGTGTCTATGCTTCAGCTTGGCAAAAATGCTTTCGTATGTCCAGCGTCTGTCCGGCTGTCTTCCTCTACAGGTTGCATTTCTCAAATCTGTATAATTATCGAACCTGGGGGAGCCCCCCAGCAGACGCGCAGGAATAGCCATTCCTGCGCGTGAGATGAGATGAGATTTTATCTTGGTCACTCTCACACCTATGACGTTTCAAACGAGAGCAACAAGGACGAAAAAAAGTGAGATGAAAATCTCAAATCTCCGAATAGGGCCACTGCTCACAAAATTTCACGAAAATCGGTTGAGAAATATGACCAGCGGGCCTACCATGACAATTTATTGCCATGATTTTGTTTTCGACGCTGCGCGACCATGAACCTTATTCCGCGGCAATACGATTCGCGGTCGCACCGCGTCGAGAACATGACGTTACCATGATGGCAATAGGAGGTCAGGTAGGCGGCTGTGTGAACTTGGCACCCGACTTTGAAAAAAAATTTTTTTTTATAATTTAATTAATAGATTTCGGTAAGTATAAGATAGTAGTGATGTTAACTTTTTAAGTAGTAGTGCCAAAAAAATAAAATAAAAAAATTAAAAACGTCAGCCCCCGACTTTGAAAAAAAAAATTTTTTTTTACGGTTTCGTATACTAAAACGTTAGTAGTTGATTGTAGTAATTTTTTTTTTGTTTGTAGTACAAAAGGAAAAAAAAAATTTTTTTTCCTAGTATATTTCCATAGAAAAAAATACTCATTTATTAGACTTATTTGATAGATTTTAATAAGTACTTGATGGAAGAGAAGCTATTTTAAAAATTAAATGTGCCCAAAACATAAAAAAAAATATAAACAAAAAATATCTTCCCCAAAATTGCAATCACTGAAAAAAATCTTTCACTACAAACTTTTACAAACATCTTTCAGGCAATTTTAGTGTTTTTGGACGTTTGTAGTTATCGTATGGCACTTCGATCGGAACCAATTTAAGAAAACTAAGTGAAAACCTAGATTTTTTCACATAATTATATCGATTTTGAACAATTTCTGTACAACTACAAACGATTTTTTTCCACTACAAACCTCTACGAAGCTCTCTCAGTCGTTTTCAACGTTTGTAGTAATTGTATAATACTTCAATCAGAATCAATTAACGAAAACTCAGTTAAAACCTAGATTTTTTCACATTTGTCACTTTTGAACAATTTCCGTACAACTACACACGATTTTTTTTCCACTACAAACCTCTACAAAGGTCCTTCAGTCGTTTTCAACGTTTGTAGTAATTGTATGTTACTTCAATCAGAATCAATTAACGAAAACTCCGTTAAAACCTACATTTGGTCACTTAAATCGCCTTTGAGCAATTTCTGTACAACTACATTCGATTTTTTTTTCACTACAAACCTCTACGAAGCTCTCTCAGTCGTTTTCAACGTTTGCAGTAATTGTATGTTCCTTCAATCAGAATCAATTAACGAAAACTCAGTAAAAACCTAGATTTTCTCACATTTATCGCTTTTGATTAATTTCTGTACAACTACATACGATTTTTTTTTCACTACAAACCTCTACAAAGGTCCCTTAGTCGTTTTCAACGTTTGTAGTAATTGTATGTTCCTTCAATCCGAATCAATTAACGAAAACTCAGTTAAATCATAGATTTTCTTACATTTATCGCTTTTGATCAATTTCTGTACAACTACAAACGATTTTTTTTCTACTACAAACCTCTACGAAGCTCTCTCAATCGTTTTCAACGTTTGTAGTAATTGTATGTTCCTTCAATCAGAATCAATTAACGAAAACTCAGTAAAAACCTAGATTTTCTCACATTTATCGCTTTTGATTAATTTCTGTACAACTACATACGATTTTTTTTCACTACAAACCTCTACAAAGGTCCCTTAGTCGTTTTCAACGTTTGTAGTAATTGTATGTTCCTTCAATCCGAATCAATTAACGAAAACTCAGTAAAAACCTAGATTTTCTCACATTTATCGCTTTTGATCAATTTCTGTACAACTACGAACGATTTTTTTTCCACTACAAACCTCTACAAAGGTCCCTTAGTCGTTTTCAACGTTTGTAGTAATTGTATGTTCCTTCAATCCGAATCAATTAACGAAAACTCAGTTAAATCATAGATTTTCTCACATTTATCGCTTTTGATCAATTTCTGTACAACTACAAACGATTTTTTTTCCACTACAAACCTCTACAAAGCTCTCTCAGTCGTTTTCAACGTTTGTAGTAATTGTATGTTCCTTCAATCAGAATCAATTAACGAAAACTCAGTAAAAACCTAGATTTTCTCACATTTATCGCTTTTGATCAATTTCTGTACAACTTCATACGATTTTTTTTTCACTACAAACCTCTGCGAAGGTCCTTCAGTCGTTTTCAACGTTTGTAGTAATTGTATGTTCCTTCAATCCGAATCAATTAACGAAAACTCAGTTAAATCATAGATTTTCTCACATTTATCGCTTTTGATCAATTTCTGTACAACTACATACGATTTTTTTTTCACTACAAACCTCTACGAAGCTCTCTCAGTCGTTTTCAACGTTTGTAGTAATTGTATGTTCCTTCAATCAGAATCAATTAACGAAAACTCAGTAAAAACCTAGATTTTCTCACATTTATCGCTTTTGATCAATTTCTGTACAACTACAAACGATTTTTTTTCCACTACAAACCTCTACGAAGCTCTCCCAGTCGTTTTCAACGTTTGTAGTAATTGTATGTTCCTTCAATCAGAATCAATTAACGAAAACTCCGTAAAAACCTACATTTTGTCACTTTTGAACAATTTCTGTACAACTACATACGATTTTTTTTTCACTACAAACCTCTACAAAGGTCCCTTGGTAGTTTTCAACGTTTGTAGTAAATGTATGTTCCTTCAATCCGAATCAATTAACGAAAACTCAGTTAAATCATAGATTTTCTCACATTTATCGCTTTTGATCAATTTCTGTACAACTACATACGATTTTTTTTTCACTACAAACCTCTACAAAGGTCCCTTAGTCGTTTTCAACGTTTGTAGTAATTGTATGTTCCTTCAATCCGAATCAATTAACGAAAACTCAGTTAAATCATAGATTTTCTCACATTTATCGCTTTTGATCAATTTCTGTACAACTACATACGATTTTTTTTTCACTACAAACCTCTGCGAAGGTCCTTCAGTCGTTTTCAACGTTTGTAGTAATTGTATGTTCCTACAATCCGAATCAATTAACGAAAACTCAGTTAAATCATAGATTTTCTCACATTTATCGCTTTTGATCAATTTCTGTACAACTACGAACGATTTTTTTTCCACTACAAACCTCTACGAAGCTCTCTCAGTCGTTTTCAACGTTTGTAGTAATTGTATGTTCCTTCAATCAGAATCAATTAACGAAAACTCCGTAAAAACCTACATTTTGTCACTTTTGAACAATTTCTGTACAACTACATACGATTTTTTTTTCACTACAAACCTCTACAAAGGTCCCTTGGTCGTTTTCAACGTTTGTAGTAAATGTATGTTCCTTCAATCCGAATCAATTAACGAAAACTCAGTTAAATCATAGATTTTCTCACATTTATCGCTTTTGATCAATTTCTGTACAACTACATACGATTTTTTTTTCACTACAAACCTCTACAAAGGTCCCTCAGTCGTTTTCAACGTTTGTAGTAATTGTATGTTCCTTCAATCCGAATCAATTAACGAAAACTCAGTTAAATCATAGATTTTCTCACATTTATCGCTTTTGATCAATTTCTGTACAACTACATACGATTTTTTTTTCACTACAAACCTCTGCGAAGGTCCTTCAGTCGTTTTCAACGTTTGTAGTAATTGTATGTTTCTTCAATCAGAATCAATTAACGAAAACTCCGTAAAAACCTACATTTTGTCACTTTTGAACAATTTCTGTACAACTACAAACGATTTTTTTTCCACTACAAACCTCTGCGAAGGTCTTTCAGTCGTTTTCAACGTTTGTAGTAATTGTATATTCCTTCAATCAGAATCAATTAACGAAAACTCCGTAAAAACCTACATTTTGTCACTTTTGAACAATTTCTGTACAACTACAAACGATTTTTTTCCACTACAAACCTCTGCAAAGGTCCTTCAGTCGTTTTACACGTTTGTAGTAATTGTATGTTCCTTCAATCAGAATCAATTAACGAAAACTCCGTAAAAACCTACATTTTGTTACTTTTGAACAATTTCTGTACAACTACATACGATGTTTTTTTCACTACATACCTTTACAAAGGTCCATTAGTCGTTTTCAACGTTTGTAGTAATTGTATGTTCCTTCAATCCGAATCAATTAACGAAAACTCAGTTAAATCATAGATTTTCTCACATTTATCGCTTTTGATCAATTTCTGTACAACTACAAACGATTTTTTTTCCACTACAAACCTCAACGAAGCTCTCTCAGTCGTTTTCAACGTTTGTAGTAATTGTATGTTCCTTCAATCAGAATCAATTAACGAAAACTCAGTAAAAACCTAGATTTTCTCACATTTATCGCTTTTGATTAATTTCTGTACAACTACATACGATTTTTTTTTCACTACAAACCTCTACAAAGGTCCCTTAGTCGTTTTCAACGTTTGTAGTAATTGTATGTTCCTTCAATCCGAATCAATTAACGAAAACTCAGTTAAATCATAGATTTTCTCACATTTATCGCTTTTGATCAATTTCTGTACAACTACATACGATTTTTTTTTCACTACAAACCTCAACGAAAATCCCTTAGTCGTTTTCAACGTTTGTAGTAATTTTATGTTCCTTCAATCAGAATCAATTAACGAAAACTCAATTAAAACCTAGATTTTCTCACATTTATCGCTTTTGATCAATTTCTGTACAACTACAAACGATTTTTTTTCCACTACAAACCTCTACGAAGCTCTCTCAGTCGTTTTCAACGTTTGTAGTAATTGCATGTTCCTTCAATCAGAATCAATTAACGAAAACTCAGTTAAATCAGAGATTTTCTCACATTTATCGCTTTTGATCAATTTCTGTACAACTACGAACGATTTTTTTTCCACTACAAACCTCTACGAAGCTCTCTCAGTCGTTTTCAACGTTTGTAGTAATTGTATGTTCCTTCAATCAGAATCAATTAACGAAAACTCAGTAAAAACCTAGATTTTCTCACATTTATCGCTTTTGATCAATTTCTGTACAACTACATACGATTTTTTTTTCACTACAAACCTCTGCGAAGGTCCTTCAGTCGTTTTCAACGTTTGTAGTAATTGTATGTTCCTTCAATCAGAATCAATTAACGAAAACTCAGTAAAAACCTAGATTTTCTCACATTTATCGCTTTTGATCAATTTCTGTACAACTACGAACGATTTTTTTTCCACTACAAACCTCTACGAAGCTCTCTCAGTCGTTTTCAACGTTTGTAGTAATTGTATGTTCCTTCAATCAGAATCAATTAACGAAAACTCAGTAAAAACCTAGATTTTCTCACATTTATCGCTTTTGATTAATTTCTGTACAACTACATACGATTTTTTTTTCACTACAAACCTCTACAAAGGTCCCTTAGTCGTTTTCAACGTTTGTAGTAATTGTATGTTCCTACAATCAGAATCAATTAACGAAAACTCAGTTAAATCATAGATTTTCTCACATTTATCGCTTTTGATCAATTTCTGTACAACTACATACGATTTTTTTTTCACTACAAACCTCTGCGAAGGTCCTTCAGTCGTTTTCAATGTTTGTAGTAATTGTATGTTCCTACAATCCGAATCAATTAACGAAAACTCAGTTAAATCATAGATTTTCTCACATTTATCGCTTTTGATCAATTTCTGTACAACTACGAACGATTTTTTTTCCACTACAAACCTCTACGAAGCTCTCTCAGTCGTTTTCAACGTTTGTAGTAATTGTATGTTCCTTCAATCAGAATCAATTAACGAAAACTCAGTAAAAACCTAGATTTTCTCACATTTATCGCTTTTGATTAATTTCTGTACAACTACATACGATTTTTTTTTCACTACAAACCTCTACAAAGGTCCCTTAGTCGTTTTCAACGTTTGTAGTAATTGTATGTTCCTTCAATCCGAATCAATTAACGAAAACTCAGTTAAATCATAGATTTTCTCACATTTATCGCTTTTGATCAATTTCTGTACAACTACATACGATTTTTTTTTCACTACAAACCTCAACGAAAATCCCTTAGTCGTTTTCAACGTTTGTAGTAATTTTATGTTCCTTCAATCAGAATCAATTAACGAAAACTCAATTAAAACCTAGATTTTCTCACATTTATCGCTTTTGATCAATTTCTGTACAACTACAAACGATTTTTTTTCCACTACAAACCTCTACGAAGCTCTCTCAGTCGTTTTCAACGTTTGTAGTAATTGCATGTTCCTTCAATCAGAATCAATTAACGAAAACTCAGTTAAATCAGAGATTTTCTCACATTTATCGCTTTTGATCAATTTCTGTACAACTACGAACGATTTTTTTTCCACTACAAACCTCTACGAAGCTCTCTCAGTCGTTTTCAACGTTTGTAGTAATTGTATGTTCCTTCAATCAGAATCAATTAACGAAAACTCAGTAAAAACCTAGATTTTCTCACATTTATCGCTTTTGATCAATTTCTGTACAACTACATACGATTTTTTTTTCACTACAAACCTCTGCGAAGGTCCTTCAGTCGTTTTCAACGTTTGTAGTAATTGTATGTTCCTTCAATCAGAATCAATTAACGAAAACTCAGTAAAAACCTAGATTTTCTCACATTTATCGCTTTTGATCAATTTCTGTACAACTACGAACGATTTTTTTTCCACTACAAACCTCTACGAAGCTCTCTCAGTCGTTTTCAACGTTTGTAGTAATTGTATGTTCCTTCAATCAGAATCAATTAACGAAAACTCAGTAAAAACCTAGATTTTCTCACATTTATCGCTTTTGATTAATTTCTGTACAACTACATACGATTTTTTTTTCACTACAAACCTCTACAAAGGTCCCTTAGTCGTTTTCAACGTTTGTAGTAATTGTATGTTCCTACAATCAGAATCAATTAACGAAAACTCAGTTAAATCATAGATTTTCTCACATTTATCGCTTTTGATCAATTTCTGTACAACTACATACGATTTTTTTTTCACTACAAACCTCTGCGAAGGTCCTTCAGTCGTTTTCAATGTTTGTAGTAATTGTATGTTCCTACAATCCGAATCAATTAACGAAAACTCAATTAAATCATAGATTTTCTCACATTTATCGCTTTTGATCAATTTCTGTACAACTACGAACGATTTTTTTTCCACTACAAACCTCTACGAAGCTCTCTCAGTCGTTTTCAACGTTTGTAGTAATTGTATGTTCCTTCAATCAGAATCAATTAACGAAAACTCAGTAAAAACCTAGATTTTCTCACATTTATCGCTTTTGATCAATTTCTGTACAACTACATACGATTTTTTTTTCAATACAAACCTCTGCGAAGGTCCTTCAGTCGTTTTCAACGTTTGTAGTAATTGTATATTCCTTCAATCAGAATCAATTAACGAAAACTCCGTAAAAACCTACATTTTGTCACTTTTGAACAATTTCTGTACAACTACAAACGATTTTTTTTCCACTACAAACCTCTGCAAAGGTCCTTCAGTCGTTTTCAACGTTTGTAGTAATTGTATGTTCCTTCAATCAGAATCAATTAACGAAAACTCCGTAAAAACCTACATTTTGTTACTTTTGAACAATTTCTGTACAACTACATACGATTTTTTTTTCACTACAAACCTTTACAAAGGTCCATTAGTCGTTTTCAACGTTTGTAGTAATTGTATGTTCCTTCAATCCGAATCAATTAACGAAAACTCAGTTAAATCATAGATTTTCTCACATTTATCGCTTTTGATCAATTTCTGTACAACTACATACGATTTTTTTTCACTACAAACCTCAACGAAAATCCCTTAGTCGTTTTCAACGTTTGTAGTAATTTTATGTTCCTTCAATCAGAATCAATTAACGAAAACTCAATTAAAACCTAGATTTTCTCACATTTATCGCTTTTGATCAATTTCTGTACAACTACATACGATTTTTTTTTCACTACAAACCTCTGCGAAGGTCCTTCAGTCGTTTTCAACGTTTGTAGTAATTGTATGTTCCTACAATCAGAATCAATTAACGAAAACTCAGTTAAATCATAGATTTTCTCACATTTATCGCTTTTGATCAATTTCTGTACAACTACATACGATTTTTTTTTCAATACAAACCTCTGCGAAGGTCCTTCAGTCGTTTTCAACGTTTGTAGTAATTGCATGTTCCTTCAATCAGAATCAATTAACGAAAACTCAGTTAAATCAGAGATTTTCTCACATTTATCGCTTTTGATCAATTTCTGTACAACTACGAACGATTTTTTTTCCACTACAAACCTCTACGAAGCTCTCTCAGTCGTTTTCAACGTTTGTAGTAATTGTATGTTCCTTCAATCAGAATCAATTAACGAAAACTCAGTAAAAACCTAGATTTTCTCACATTTATCGCTTTTGATCAATTTCTGTACAACTACATACGATTTTTTTTTCACTACAAACCTCTGCGAAGGTCCTTCAGTCGTTTTCAACGTTTGTAGTAATTGTATGTTCCTTCAATCAGAATCAATTAACGAAAACTCAGTAAAAACCTAGATTTTCTCACATTTATCGCTTTTGATCAATTTCTGTACAACTACGAACGATTTTTTTTCCACTACAAACCTCTACGAAGCTCTCTCAGTCGTTTTCAACGTTTGTAGTAATTGTATGTTCCTTCAATCAGAATCAATTAACGAAAACTCAGTAAAAACCTAGATTTTCTCACATTTATCGCTTTTGATTAATTTCTGTACAACTACATACGATTTTTTTTTCACTACAAACCTCTACAAAGGTCCCTTAGTCGTTTTCAACGTTTGTAGTAATTGTATGTTCCTACAATCAGAATCAATTAACGAAAACTCAGTTAAATCATAGATTTTCTCACATTTATCGCTTTTGATCAATTTCTGTACAACTACATACGATTTTTTTTTCACTACAAACCTCTGCGAAGGTCCTTCAGTCGTTTTCAATGTTTGTAGTAATTGTATGTTCCTACAATCCGAATCAATTAACGAAAACTCAGTTAAATCATAGATTTTCTCACATTTATCGCTTTTGATCAATTTCTGTACAACTACGAACGATTTTTTTTCCACTACAAACCTCTACGAAGCTCTCTCAGTCGTTTTCAACGTTTGTAGTAATTGTATGTTCCTTCAATCAGAATCAATTAACGAAAACTCAGTAAAAACCTAGATTTTCTCACATTTATCGCTTTTGATTAATTTCTGTACAACTACATACGATTTTTTTTTCACTACAAACCTCTACAAAGGTCCCTTAGTCGTTTTCAACGTTTGTAGTAATTGTATGTTCCTTCAATCCGAATCAATTAACGAAAACTCAGTTAAATCATAGATTTTCTCACATTTATCGCTTTTGATCAATTTCTGTACAACTACATACGATTTTTTTTTCACTACAAACCTCAACGAAAATCCCTTAGTCGTTTTCAACGTTTGTAGTAATTTTATGTTCCTTCAATCAGAATCAATTAACGAAAACTCAATTAAAACCTAGATTTTCTCACATTTATCGCTTTTGATCAATTTCTGTACAACTACAAACGATTTTTTTTCCACTACAAACCTCTACGAAGCTCTCTCAGTCGTTTTCAACGTTTGTAGTAATTGCATGTTCCTTCAATCAGAATCAATTAACGAAAACTCAGTTAAATCAGAGATTTTCTCACATTTATCGCTTTTGATCAATTTCTGTACAACTACGAACGATTTTTTTTCCACTACAAACCTCTACGAAGCTCTCTCAGTCGTTTTCAACGTTTGTAGTAATTGTATGTTCCTTCAATCAGAATCAATTAACGAAAACTCAGTAAAAACCTAGATTTTCTCACATTTATCGCTTTTGATCAATTTCTGTACAACTACATACGATTTTTTTTTCACTACAAACCTCTGCGAAGGTCCTTCAGTCGTTTTCAACGTTTGTAGTAATTGTATGTTCCTTCAATCAGAATCAATTAACGAAAACTCAGTAAAAACCTAGATTTTCTCACATTTATCGCTTTTGATCAATTTCTGTACAACTACGAACGATTTTTTTTCCACTACAAACCTCTACGAAGCTCTCTCAGTCGTTTTCAACGTTTGTAGTAATTGTATGTTCCTTCAATCAGAATCAATTAACGAAAACTCAGTAAAAACCTAGATTTTCTCACATTTATCGCTTTTGATTAATTTCTGTACAACTACATACGATTTTTTTTTCACTACAAACCTCTACAAAGGTCCCTTAGTCGTTTTCAACGTTTGTAGTAATTGTATGTTCCTACAATCAGAATCAATTAACGAAAACTCAGTTAAATCATAGATTTTCTCACATTTATCGCTTTTGATCAATTTCTGTACAACTACATACGATTTTTTTTTCACTACAAACCTCTGCGAAGGTCCTTCAGTCGTTTTCAATGTTTGTAGTAATTGTATGTTCCTACAATCCGAATCAATTAACGAAAACTCAATTAAATCATAGATTTTCTCACATTTATCGCTTTTGATCAATTTCTGTACAACTACGAACGATTTTTTTTCCACTACAAACCTCTACGAAGCTCTCTCAGTCGTTTTCAACGTTTGTAGTAATTGTATGTTCCTTCAATCAGAATCAATTAACGAAAACTCAGTAAAAACCTAGATTTTCTCACATTTATCGCTTTTGATCAATTTCTGTACAACTACATACGATTTTTTTTTCAATACAAACCTCTGCGAAGGTCCTTCAGTCGTTTTCAACGTTTGTAGTAATTGTATATTCCTTCAATCAGAATCAATTAACGAAAACTCCGTAAAAACCTACATTTTGTCACTTTTGAACAATTTCTGTACAACTACAAACGATTTTTTTTCCACTACAAACCTCTGCAAAGGTCCTTCAGTCGTTTTCAACGTTTGTAGTAATTGTATGTTCCTTCAATCAGAATCAATTAACGAAAACTCCGTAAAAACCTACATTTTGTTACTTTTGAACAATTTCTGTACAACTACATACGATTTTTTTTTCACTACAAACCTTTACAAAGGTCCATTAGTCGTTTTCAACGTTTGTAGTAATTGTATGTTCCTTCAATCCGAATCAATTAACGAAAACTCAGTTAAATCATAGATTTTCTCACATTTATCGCTTTTGATCAATTTCTGTACAACTACATACGATTTTTTTTCACTACAAACCTCAACGAAAATCCCTTAGTCGTTTTCAACGTTTGTAGTAATTTTATGTTCCTTCAATCAGAATCAATTAACGAAAACTCAATTAAAACCTAGATTTTCTCACATTTATCGCTTTTGATCAATTTCTGTACAACTACATACGATTTTTTTTTCACTACAAACCTCTGCGAAGGTCCTTCAGTCGTTTTCAACGTTTGTAGTAATTGTATGTTCCTACAATCAGAATCAATTAACGAAAACTCAGTTAAATCATAGATTTTCTCACATTTATCGCTTTTGATCAATTTCTGTACAACTACATACGATTTTTTTTTCACTACAAACCTCTGCGAAGGTCCTTCAGTCGTTTTCAATGTTTGTAGTAATTGTATGTTCCTACAATCCGAATCAATTAACGAAAACTCAGTTAAATCATAGATTTTCTCACATTTATCGCTTTTGATCAATTTCTGTACAACTACGAACGATTTTTTTTCCACTACAAACCTCTACGAAGCTCTCTCAGTCGTTTTCAACGTTTGTAGTAATTGTATGTTCCTTCAATCAGAATCAATTAACGAAAACTCAGTAAAAACCTAGATTTTCTCACATTTATCGCTTTTGATCAATTTCTGTACAACTACATACGATTTTTTTTTCAATACAAACCTCTGCGAAGGTCCTTCAGTCGTTTTCAACGTTTGTAGTAATTGTATGTTCCTACAATCAGAATCAATTAACGAAAACTCCGTAAAAACCTACATTTTGTCACTTTTGTCACTTTTGAACAATTTCTGTACAACTACGAACGATTTTTTGAACGTTGAAAACGACTGAAGGACCTTTGCAGAGGTTTGTAGTGAAAAAAAAATCGTATGTAGTTGTACAGAAATTGTTCAAAAGTGACAAAATGTAGGTTTTTACGGAGTTTTCGTTAATTGATTCTGATTGAAGGAACATACAATTACTACAAACATTGAAAACGACTGACGGACCTTTGCAGAGGTTTGTAGTGGAAAAAAATCGTTTGTAGTTATACAGAAATTGCTCAAAGGCGATTTAAGTGACCAAATGTAGGTTTTAACGGAGTTTTCGTTAATTGATTCTGATTGAATTAACATACAATTACTACAAACGTTGAAAACGACTGACGGACCTTTGCAGAGGTTTGTAGTGGAAAAAAATCGTTTGTAGTTATACAGAAATTGCTCAAAGGCGATTTAAGTGACCAAATGTAGGTTTTAACGGAGTTTTCGTTAATTGATTCTGATTGAATTAACATACAATTACTACAAACGTTGAAAACGACTGAAGGACCTTTGCAGAGGTTTGTAGTGGAAAAAAAATCGTTTGTAGTTGTACAGAAATTGTTCAAAAGTGACAAAATGTAGGTGTTTACGGAGTTTTCGTTAATTGATTCTGATTGAAGGAACATACAATTACTACAAACGTTGAAAACGACTGAGAGAGCTTTGTAGAGGTTTGTAGTGAAAAAAAAATCGAATGTAGTTGTACAGAAATTGCTCAAAGGCGATTTAAGTGACCAAATGTAGGTTTTAACGGAGTTTTCGTTAATTGATTCTGATTGAAGGAACATACAATTACTACAAACGTTGAAAACGACTGAAGGACCTTCGCAGAGGTTTGTAGTGAAAAAAAAATCGTATGTAGTTGTACAGAAATTGATCAAAAGCGATAAATGTGAGAAAATCTATGATTTAACTGAGTTTTCGTTAATTGATTCGGATTGAAGGAACATACAATTACTACAAACGTTGAAAACGACTGAGAGAGCTTCGTAGAGGTTTGTAGTGGAAAAAAAATCGTTCGTAGTTGTACAGAAATTGATCAAAAGCGATAAATGTGAGAAAATCTAGGTTTTTACTGAGTTTTCGTTAATTGATTCTGATTGAAGGAACATACAATTATTTCAAACGTTGAAAACGACTGAGAGAGCTTCGTAGAGGTTTGTAGTGGAAAAAAAATCGTTTGTAGTTGTACAGAAATTGATCAAAAGCGATAAATGTGAGAAAATCTATGATTTAACTGAGTTTTCGTTAATTGATTCGGATTGAAGGAACATACAATTACTACAAACGTTGAAAACGACTAAGGGACCTTTGTAGAGGTTTGTAGTGAAAAAAAAATCGTATGTAGTTGTACAGAAATTGATCAAAAGCGATAAATGTGAGAAAATCTAGGTTTTTACTGAGTTTTCGTTAATTGATTCGGATTGAAGGAACATACAATTACTACAAACGTTGAAAACGACTGAAGGACCTTTGCAGAGGTTTGTAGTGGAAAAAAAATCGTTTGTAGTTGTACAGAAATTGTTCAAAAGTGACAAAATGTAGGTTTTTACGGAGTTTTCGTTAATTGATTCTGATTGAAGGAATATACAATTACTACAAACGTTGAAAACGACTGAAAGACCTTCGCAGAGGTTTGTAGTGGAAAAAAAATCGTTTGTAGTTGTACAGAAATTGTTCAAAAGTGACAAAATGTAGGTTTTTACGGAGTTTTCGTTAATTGATTCTGATTGAAGGAACATACAATTACTACAAACGTTGAAAACGACTGAGAGAGCTTCGTAGAGGTTTGTAGTGGAAAAAAAATCGTTCGTAGTTGTGCAGAAATTGATCAAAAGCGATAAATGTGAGAAAATCTATGATTTAACTGAGTTTTCGTTAATTGATTCGGATTGTAGGAACATACAATTACTACAAACGTTGAAAACGACTGAAGGACCTTCGCAGAGGTTTGTAGTGAAAAAAAAAATCGTATGTAGTTGTACAGAAATTGATCAAAAGCGATAAATGTGAGAAAATCTATGATTTAACTGAGTTTTCGTTAATTGATTCGGATTGTAGGAACATACAATTACTACAAACGTTGAAAACGACTGAAGGACCTTCGCAGAGGTTTGTAGTGAAAAAAAAATCGTATGTAGTTGTACAGAAATTGATCAAAAGCGATAAATGTGAGAAAATCTATGATTTAACTGAGTTTTCGTTAATTGATTCGGATTGAAGGAACATACAATTACTACAAACGTTGAAAACGACTAAGGGACCTTTGTAGAGGTTTGTAGTGAAAAAAAAATCGTATGTAGTTGTACAGAAATTGATCAAAAGCGATAAATGTGAGAAAATCTATGATTTAACTGAGTTTTCGTTAATTGATTCGGATTGAAGGAACATACAATTACTACAAACGTTGAAAATGACTAAGGGACCTTTGTAGAGGTTTGTAGTGAAAAAAAAATCGTATGTAGTTGTACAGAAATTGTTCAAAAGTGACAAAATGTAGGTTTTTACGGAGTTTTCGTTAATTGATTCTGATTGAAGGAACATACAATTACTACAAACGTTGAAAACGACTGAGAGAGCTTCGTAGAGGTTTGTAGTGAAAAAAAAATCGTTTGTAGTTGTACAGAAATTGATCAAAAGCGATAAATGTGAGAAAATCTAGGTTTTTACTGAGTTTTCGTTAATTGATTCTGATTGAAGGAACATACAATTACTACAAACGTTGAAAACGACTGAGAGAGCTTCGTAGAGGTTTGTAGTGAAAAAAAAATCGTATGTAGTTGTACAGAAATTGATCAAAAGCGATAAATGTGAGAAAATCTAGGTTTTTACTGAGTTTTCGTTAATTGATTCTGATTGAAGGAACATACAATTACTACAAACGTTGAAAACGACTGAGAGAGCTTCGTAGAGGTTTGTAGTGGAAAAAAAATCGTTTGTAGTTGTACAGAAATTGATCAAAAGCGATAAATGTGAGAAAATCTAGGTTTTTACTGAGTTTTCGTTAATTGATTCGGATTGAAGGAACATACAATTACTACAAACGTTGAAAACGACTGAAGGACCTTTGCAGAGGTTTGTAGTGGAAAAAAAATCGTTTGTAGTTGTACAGAAATTGTTCAAAAGTGACAAAATGTAGGTTTTTACGGAGTTTTCGTTAATTGATTCTGATTGAAGGAATATACAATTACTACAAACGTTGAAAACGACTGAAAGACCTTCGCAGAGGTTTGTAGTGGAAAAAAAATCGTTTGTAGTTGTACAGAAATTGTTCAAAAGTGACAAAATGTAGGTTTTTACGGAGTTTTCGTTAATTGATTCTGATTGAAGGAACATACAATTACTACAAACGTTGAAAACGACTGAGAGAGCTTCGTAGAGGTTTGTAGTGGAAAAAAAATCGTTCGTAGTTGTGCAGAAATTGATCAAAAGCGATAAATGTGAGAAAATCTATGATTTAACTGAGTTTTCGTTAATTGATTCGGATTGTAGGAACATACAATTACTACAAACGTTGAAAACGACTGAAGGACCTTCGCAGAGGTTTGTAGTGAAAAAAAAAATCGTATGTAGTTGTACAGAAATTGATCAAAAGCGATAAATGTGAGAAAATCTATGATTTAACTGAGTTTTCGTTAATTGATTCGGATTGTAGGAACATACAATTACTACAAACGTTGAAAACGACTGAAGGACCTTCGCAGAGGTTTGTAGTGAAAAAAAAATCGTATGTAGTTGTACAGAAATTGATCAAAAGCGATAAATGTGAGAAAATCTATGATTTAACTGAGTTTTCGTTAATTGATTCGGATTGAAGGAACATACAATTACTACAAACGTTGAAAACGACTAAGGGACCTTTGTAGAGGTTTGTAGTGAAAAAAAAATCGTATGTAGTTGTACAGAAATTGATCAAAAGCGATAAATGTGAGAAAATCTATGATTTAACTGAGTTTTCGTTAATTGATTCGGATTGAAGGAACATACAATTACTACAAACGTTGAAAATGACTAAGGGACCTTTGTAGAGGTTTGTAGTGAAAAAAAAATCGTATGTAGTTGTACAGAAATTGTTCAAAAGTGACAAAATGTAGGTTTTTACGGAGTTTTCGTTAATTGATTCTGATTGAAGGAACATACAATTACTACAAACGTTGAAAACGACTGAGAGAGCTTCGTAGAGGTTTGTAGTGGAAAAAAAATCGTTTGTAGTTGTACAGAAATTGATCAAAAGCGATAAATGTGAGAAAATCTAGGTTTTTACTGAGTTTTCGTTAATTGATTCTGATTGAAGGAACATACAATTACTACAAACGTTGAAAACGACTGAGAGAGCTTCGTAGAGGTTTGTAGTGAAAAAAAAATCGTATGTAGTTGTACAGAAATTAATCAAAAGCGATAAATGTGAGAAAATCTAGGTTTTTACTGAGTTTTCGTTAATTGATTCTGATTGAAGGAACATACAATTACTACAAACGTTGAAAACGACTGAGAGAGCTTCGTAGAGGTTTGTAGTGGAAAAAAAATCGTTTGTAGTTGTACAGAAATTGATCAAAAGCGATAAATGTGAGAAAATCTAGGTTTTTACTGAGTTTTCGTTAATTGATTCTGATTGAAGGAACATACAATTACTACAAACGTTGAAAACGACTGAGAGAGCTTCGTAGAGGTTTGTAGTGAAAAAAAAATCGTATGTAGTTGTACAGAAATTGATCAAAAGCGATAAATGTGAGAAAATCTAGGTTTTTACTGAGTTTTCGTTAATTGATTCTGATTGAAGGAACATACAATTACTGCAAACGTTGAAAACGACTGAGAGAGCTTCGTAGAGGTTTGTAGTGAAAAAAAAATCGAATGTAGTTGTACAGAAATTGCTCAAAGGCGATTTAAGTGACCAAATGTAGGTTTTAACGGAGTTTTCGTTAATTGATTCTGATTGAAGTAACATACAATTACTACAAACGTTGAAAACGACTGAAGGACCTTCGTAGAGGTTTGTAGTGGAAAAAAAATCGTGTGTAGTTGTACGGAAATTGTTCAAAAGTGACAAATGTGAAAAAATCTAGGTTTTAACTGAGTTTTCGTTAATTGATTCTGATTGAAGTATTATACAATTACTACAAACGTTGAAAACGACTGAGAGAGCTTTGTAGAGGTTTGTAGTGGAAAAAAATCGTTTGTAGTTGTACAGAAATTGTTCAAAATCGATATATGTGAAAAAATCTAGGTTTTCACTTAGTTTTCTTAAATTGGTTCCGATCGAAGTGCCATACGATAACTACAAACGTCCAAAAACACTAAAATTGCCTGAAAGATGTTTGTGAAAGTTTGTAGTGAAAGATTTTTTTCAGTGATTGCAATTTTGGGGAAGATATTTTTTGTTTATATTTTTTTTTATGTTTTGGGCACATTTAATTTTTAAAATAGCTTCTCTTCCATCAAGTACTTATTAAAATCTATCAAATAAGTCTAATAAATGAGTATTTTTTTCTATGGAAATATACTAGGAAAAAAAATTTTTTTTTTCCTTTTGTACTACAAACAAAAAAAAATTACTACAATCAACTACTAACGTTTTAGTATACGAAACCGTAAAAAAAATTTTTTTTTTTCAAAGTCGGGGGCTGACGTTTTTTAATTTTTTTATTTTATTTTTTTGGCACTACTACTTAAAAAGTTAACATCACTACTATCTTATACTTACCGAAATCTATTAATTAAATTATAAAAAAAAAATTTTTTTCAAAGTCGGGTGCCAAGTTCACACAGCCCAGGTAGGCCCCCAGTAGAGGAGTACAGTCGGACAGACGCCAGCCGCGAGGTCTTCAACTCACAGAGCTACTACTAAAAAACAAAGCTTATTGAAAAGGCCTACTATAGTAAGTAGGTATACAAGATTTTATGCTAGATTAATGGTAAATAAATATAACACAAACTATTGTTACGCCAGTCGCAGCCGATGAAGAAACTATACGCTAATCTGTGGCGATGGTTGTTTACAACTACCGATAGGTAACGCAGATTAGACAATAGTAGCCGCTCGAGTCGCGCGCGTCCCATTGTTAAAATCCGGAACAAAAGAGATCTTTCTGGAAAGCAATTATTGTGCACCGTTTTTATGATGTTTTTATCTATTGAATAATAGGGCGTTTACTTCAATCTTTTGTACTGTCCGAATGTTCTAGATTGAACGCGTGGTTCCGCGTGATAAGCCACTTTTTGTGTCCTTGCGCTATTGTTTAATCGAATGTTCTGGATATCTAAAAATTGTATAAATACGCGGACGACCGACGACTCGGCAGTCAGTTTTGATTACGCGTTCAAAGTGCTAATATCGAAGTAATTGTACGAGAAGTTTTCAGAGTGTTATAGTGCAAGTGTCTAGTGTAGTGTAACAGTGTTTGTGTACTTGGTGAATAAAGTGAATCTTCGGATACATCGACGTTTCATTCCTTTTATCCTAACCCAGCTCGTAACAATAGTATACAAGATTTTATGCTAGATAAATGGTAAATAAATATAACACAAACTATGTTTAAATACAGATACATAATTTAAATTAATATAGTTTTAGTATAGATTTATATAAACAAGAATGTTATTTACTAGATAAGTGTTGAGTATGATAGCTATAATACTGTTAGATTTGATGTTATACTATTTGTTAGATTATTATAAATACCTACTTAAACCTATTTTGCAGCGCCCTTACAGGGTCTTTGTACTTGTAATTAGTCTAAGCACTATGCAGCACTGTATATTGGCAAATAAATAAATAAATAGCGGGTCAACTTACCTTTGTGTACCCAAACATGGGATGCAGAACTTCCAAATACTGCATTAGCTGTAGGAACTTCATTGCGGAGCCGACATGCTCGTACGTGTCGGCCACGGAGTCATAATCGAGCTTGGTGTAGCGAATACACATCACAGTCAGGATGTACATGTAGCCGACGAATTGGAAGAGGTTGTACAGGACCAGGTACACTTTCTTGATGTCTTCTGGAATTTAGAGCATGTTTTTATCAGTAGATGTGCATGTATGGATGTATGCTAGGATCGTAGCAAGTGAGAAGGATATGTCACCGTCTGCCCTCACGCAGTGGCAGACGGTAACACTTATGGCTATCCGCCCCCGGGGGATTCACAGAATTGAATGTGGGATCAACAGACAGACAGACAGAGCTCCTTTCGATTTTTTTGTAATAAGGAAGTATGTATTTTGAATTGGAGTTATCTCTCTTGAAGGCAATGCTTAACAACAGACAGCCAGACAGAGACACTTTCGATTTTTAGTAATAAGGATGTATTTATTTTGAATTGGAGTTATCTCTCTTGAAGGCAATCCTTAACAATGGGATAAAAACGAAGAAAAAATTTTTGTTAATCTGAATAATGGCACTTTTAAGAATAGGTATGGCTAAAGTTTCTAGACATTTGCGCATAAAGTTTATTATTATACCATCTTAATATTTTATCATCCCTGACCAATAGGTCTAAGTATCAAATAAACATCCAGCGCAAAGCGAAAGTCGGATGTTTGGTACTCAATCACACATGAATGGCTGAACAGATTAGGATAAAAGTATATACCTTTATTATTATACCTTATACCTGATAACCTACGAATTCAACATATAAATTTAACATGTGTATCCCACAAGTCAATAATGCTATGTACTACAATAGTACCTATATTAAAGCCATAAAAGTTTATAATCACCTACCTCTCGAATTTAAGATGTTAAATGGCAATAAATTTAAACTTATCTTGAAAGATTGGTTAGTAAATAAAGTATTCTACAGTATAAAAGAATATTTTGACGAGTGAATGTTAAGTTTTAGTGATAATTGCTTAATTTGTCCTTACGTTGTTGTTCTTTATTAAAAATAAGTATTTATAAGCTCATTAAATTAAGTTAGATTACACTAGTTAAATTATTGTATGTTCGATATGAGCAAAACTGTTGTTACTAATCTTTACACATACCACCTTGTACCTACACAGTTTCACAATAAAAAATATTCTATTCTATTCTATTACAGGCTACTTTTTAACCTCCGACGCAAAAACGACGGGGTGTTATGAGTTTGACGTGTCTGTATGTGTGTGTCTGTCTGTGGCATCGTAGCTCCCGAACGGATGAACCGATTTTAATTTTGTTGGAAAGGTGAATTAGTCGGGACTGTTCTTAGCTATGTTTGATAAAAATCGGAGTCGGGGTTTAAAAAAACATATACTTGTTATCCCGAAACAGCTTAAATAAATAAAAATAAAAATAGCCTTTATTCACTGATTTTTTAGTTTTTTTTTCCAAATTTCTGTTGTTACACAAAATAAAAATACTTAATTCTATAATTTCAAGTAGCACCAGCTTCAAAATCAGGTTGTCCTTTCTGGACATAGGCCTCCTCTAGATGTCTCCACTCCTCTCTATCTCTGGCTATTCTGCGCCATCCTTTTGGCAGATCGTCCTCCCACCTTCTCTGTGGTTGTCCCCTTAATCTTTTCCCATTTCTGGGGTACCAGGACATGACCTCTTTGGTCCATTTTTCCTTAGAGGATCTGATCACATGTCCAGTCCACTGCCATTTTAGTCTTTTGATCTTCCTTGAGACATCCGTTACGCCTGTTGCCTTTCTAATTTTGGTCAGTCTCCACTTATCCTTCAGCGTAATGTGTAACATGCTTCTCTCCATCCCTTGTTGGCATACCGTAAGTTTCTGGCTGTGAGCTTTTGTTAGGCTCCAGCTTTGGCATCCATAAGTAAGTATTGGTAGAATACACATGTTGAACATTTTTCGTTTGGCTGGCATTGGGATTTCTTTATTTTTCAGGATCTCTTTTAGTGACCAGTATCTGGCCCAGGTGTTATTTACTCGTTTTTGCAGTTCTTTATCCATCTGTGAGTTTGGTGCGATTATTTGTCCCAAATACACATATTCGTCCACATATTCTATCACTTGGTTACTTACTTCAATGTTTTGTTTTTGCCTATTTGTCATAACCTTTGTCTTGGAAGTATTCATTCTGAGACCTGCTTTTCTGCTCTCTGTTGCTAGTTCTTTAAGCATTCCTTGTAGAGTGTCAGGATCTTCGGCAAACAGCACCAGGTCGTCCGCAAATCTTAGGTTAGCTTACATCCGTTTATATTTATTCCTAACCTCTCCCAATCTAGATTTCTGAAAATTTCCTCTAGTACAGCTGAAAATAGTTTGGGGGACAAAGGATCCCCTTGCCTAACCCCCTTTGGATTTTAAATTCTTCTCCAATTCTTTCCAATTGTACTTTTGCAGTGCTGTTACTATATATTTCTTTTATAATTCTGATGTATTTATTTTCTATTCCTTGATTTGATAAGGCTTTATCCTTGATTTGATAAGGCTTTATATATGTAGCTATGAGACAAGGAATCGAACGCTTTGTTGTAGTCGACAAAGGAAATATAGTATGGTTTTTTGTATTCGTTATATTTTTCTACAATTTGTTTCACCACAAGTATGTGGTCAACTGTTGAGTAGTCAGCTCTGAAACCCGCCTGTTCCCGTGGTTGTTCTTCGTCTAGTTGTTTAGTGAGCCTGCCTAATATGATTTTTGAAAATATTTTGTATAAATTTGTCATTAGACTTATTGGTCTATAATTATCTATTTTATCTTTATCTCCCTTTTTGTGTATCAAAATTATAGTATGGAAACAGCTTACGGTCCAGCTAATGTCATACTATTAAATCAGAATCAGAATACTGTGATTGTGACAATGTACATTGAAGAAGAAGGCAAATATTAAATACACAAAATACAAATACATTGTCACAGAACCGGCCCCAACTCAGCATGAAGCTGATTGTACACAACCAAATCTGTTCATACCTTTCCTGTAGCCCATTTCTTCTTTGTACAGTCTGTCGTACATCCCGGGGTAGTCTTTCATCACGTCGCGCTTCTCTTCCTCGCTGTCCGCGCCGTCCTCTGACTTCCACAGGTCGAAGTTGATCTGAACAAATTCAATTGATATAGACAGTACCTTACATTGTTACACCAATCGCATTCGACAAGTAACTATACACTAATCTGTGGAGAAGATTACGAATATCGCACAATATAGGGGGTCACAGTTTAGGCAGTAGTTACTACGCTCGGAGTCCAGACCCACGTCTTATTGTTAAAATCCGATACAAAAGGAGTCTTTCTGGATGGCATTTTTTGTGCATAGTTTTAATAGTAATGTAAGTGTGTGTGTGTACTTGGTAATATTGGTACCCATTATTATAACCTGTGACAAGCGATGGTACAGCCTAGTTGGAGAAGGCTTGCCTCTCAAGCCAGAGGGAGCGGGTTCGAACCCAGTCGACGGCACGCACCAATTAGTTCATTGTGTGAACATAATATGTGCGTATTGTATGTCATCTGCTACATGAATGGAGCCCGGTGTATGGCAACAGGCTCGCCCCGTCACATTTGGGACTGAATATCGTCCGGCGAAGTGTGGGTGTTGTATTACACCTCTGCCAGCCCCTTCGGGGGAAAGGCGTGACGATTTGTTATGTGACTTGATGTAATTAAAGTGAATCTATCGACGTTTAGCTTTTGATGCCGCATTCAGACGACACGCGCCCGCTACGCGCACATCGTCGCAAGTATGAAATTTGTTGCATATAATTTGAGTTTTATGACACATCAATAAATTTCAAATTTCATTTATTGAAGTCAAACCGCTCACGCCACGCGCCCGTGTTCGCTTCGCGCCAACCCCTCGCACACCCCGCACACTGCACTCGTTGCATCGTGCGGGCGGCGAGATGCGTGCGGTGACTGCGTGTGGCGAACGCGGTCACGATATTCAGTTCCAAGATGTGACAGGGGGGGAGCCTGTCGCCATACACCGAGCTCCAGTCATGTAGTAGATGACACAATATGCGCATATATAATATTATATTCACACAATGAATAATGTGGTGCGTGCCATCGGCTGGGTCCAAACTTGCTCCCTCTGGCTTGAGAGGCAGACCTTCTCCAACTAGGTTATTATCACTATAGTTAAACGGCGATTTCTTTTTTATATTTGTGATCCGGGTAAAAAAAGACAAAACGCTGTATGACTATTCCGAGGCTATATAATATGGAATACATTGTATTTACACGTTGGGGTTAGGGCCTTACCTTGAGCCAAGCAGGCTTTTGTGGCTGTGCCGTGACCCTGGGCCACCACAAAGCCGCCTCCTTCAGTAATGTGATATCTACTCTGTTCTCATACACACGCACTATTGGTTGCTCACCCTCTGAACCTTCCTAGAAAGTAATCTGTATTTAAAGAAATCAGCTCCAAAATACCAAATTTTAATTTGTCATTAGAACTATTTATACAAACAAAGATTACGAAGTTCCATTTCAATATGACAACTAGAAAAATAGTAGAAGTTTATTAAAATTGACTTCTAAGATTTAATTATATTATTAGTTAAAAATTACAAGTGAAAAAGTGTGATAATAAATAAATTATGGATGGCTATAAAATTTTGCACAATAGACATTAGGTAGTCAATAAATAATTGGAATAAATTATGTAATGTAACTGTTAGATCAAAAGGTTAATGAAAACATACCCTTCAAGAATGCATCAATACTGAATTCAATACCTACTCGATAACTTGACCTTAAACATTTAATTATTTATGTTCACAAAAGAACTATTTAATAACTTGGCTCTAAGTGACAGGAATATTATCAATAAAAACCAATTGGATGTTAAATAACACAATTTGAATTAAGACTGAGATAAGCTGTAGATATTGTAGCTGTAAGCTGATAAGGGCTTGTGGCAGAGAGAAGTTTCACACAACTGTCCGTCATCAAATACATAAATAAACTTCAAAATGTATTTTACCTTGATACAGAGTGACTTAATTAGTGTTGATTTAAATACAAATACATACAGAAAAAAATAATTATTTGAATGTTTGATGTGTGTGTGTTTTTGTTTATGCCTGTGGCATCGTAGCTCCCGCACGGATAACCGATTTTGTTTTTTTTTTGTTTGAAAGGTGAATTAGTTGGGAGTATTCTTAGCTATGTTTAATGAAAATTGGTGTTGATGAAAATCGGTGTTGGGGGTTTTTTATTATTAATTCAAACTTGTTAACATGAAGCTGACTTCATTCTTTAAAATCTTTTAGAATGAAGACAGCAATATGATAAACACTGGCAAATATGGACTTGAGTGGTTCATCAGCCCACTTTCCACATACATTCTATGTGAAGCTTAGGGATAGACCAGTTCAGTCAACAATGTCAACATCTTCATAATAAAAGAAGACTAAAAGCTTTCTTAGGAGTGAATGGTGTTCGTAGAAGTCTAAGTCCGGCCACTTACGGTTTTAACGAAATCAAACAAATCCAGGATGAACTTGTACTGACAAACTCCTCGGGCGCCGGTTCCTTCAGCAGAGAACTTGATATGGTTGTCGAGAACCTTCACTTCAGGATTGTTTACATTCTTCAAGTCTATTCGTAGGCTAACTGCAGTTTCAGTTTGAGCCCAATACACGAAGGGACTCGGAATCACCATTTTAGATTTATAAATAAAGAACTAACTACAGTAAGACTTATCTCGGTTTATTTAATTTTTAGAAGATTCTTTTTTACTCTCCCAAGTCTGCCTTCACCCACCCAACTCAGAAACCGGAAGCTCTGAAAATATTGAAAAGTAAAACCTTTTTCATTGAATGTACATTGACATTTGAAGTGACAATTTACTTTTAGATTTCTGACGGCTGGCAATTTTGAAAAATAGAGATGTTTCCCTTAGTCGATTTTATATTTTACTGTGCTTTGTGCAGCTTTGCTGACTGTATTAAATAGATTACATACTCTTTGACTTTCTTGAACTGTCCTCTTCTCTAGATTGTCTATGAAATATTATCTCTCACCAGTGCTGCCAAAATTGTATAAAAAAAACGAAAATCGTTACTTAAAAAAATAGGACCTGGATGACCGAGCTTTGCTCGGTATTTTTTTTTTAATTGTGTTTTTTTGGAAATTAAACAATTGATTTTAGTCTAACCTCAAAGCAAACACTTATTGACTTCGTGTTACTTAACAACGCCATCTGCTGTTGTGTCGTTAAAGCAATTAGTTGCTCACAAAAAATAGTATTATTATTCGCCAATAGATGTCAGGAAGTCATATTTTTCAGTTGAGACTACTCAAACGCCTCCTTTTTGTTATTTTTCTTCCAAGTTTATGTTTAAGTTGATTATCGATAAAACACGAATAAAATGACATTTTCTAAAAATGATTCCTAACTAGATCGATTTATCGCCCCCGAAACCCCTCATATACTAAATTGTTTGAAAATCGTTGGAGCCGATTCCGAGATTCCAATTATATATATATATACAAGAATTGCTCATTTAAAGATATAAGATTTATTTTCTAAGATATTTTATTTTTACCCTGCGATAAACGATTTTGCATTTGAGATACATTGACCACCATGTGAATAACACATTATTTTGAATTTTAGATAAAATCACATTACATAATATATCGTCACGACTTTCCCCCGAGGGGGCTGGCAGAGATATCATACGACACCCACACTTCGGATCCCAACGCCGGACGATTTTCAGTCCCAAAAGTGACAGGGGGTGAGTCTGTCGCCATAACCGGACTTCAGTCATGCAGTAGATGACATACAATATGCACATCTGTTCACACAATGAACAAATTGATGCGTGACGTCAGCTGGGTTTGAACCCGCTCCCTCTGGCTTGAAGGAGCGGGTTATTATAAAAATATATTAACATAATTCATAGTATGTAAAACTATATTTTAATGAAATACAACTGTTTTAACTATTTCTCTTGCAAAAAAATAGATTGACCTGCTTAGAGTTACTATCGCATAACGTAAATAAATATTTTTAAACAAAAAACTGATAAAACATTACAACTGTATTTTATCAAATATGCTCTAGCAACATTGTCTCTCACTCAACTGTCAAAACGCCGTTTGCATCGTTTGAGGAGATATAAAAAATCCAAATAATTTAAAATTTCTCGTTGTTTGTTACTTATTCTATCGCAAAATGGTCTAACAACGTGAAGTTGTTTAAAAAATAAGAAGTGGTCTCTCATTGATTGCAGAAAAACTTGTAAACAAATCCAAAATGTCCGTTCCGACGACTGGATTGAGTAAACTAAAAAAGAAACACATTCGTGTAAAGCATCAAAAAGTGAAATTGTTTCGTGCAAATGAACCATTACTGTCTGTGTTTATGTGGGGTGTGAATCATACGGTGAGTTCTTTGCACTGTGGGGATTTGATGTAATGGTGAAGGGGGCCGTGCGTAATCCTATTTAGAGGCGATAAATCGCATTCCTGTAGTACGATTATGTCATTGCCCGCCGCTGGTTTGTTGTCATTCTTGCGCTAACCCGCCTTTTCGTTTGTTTACACCCAAATT
Source organism: Peribatodes rhomboidaria (assembly GCA_911728515.1). Lineage (NCBI taxonomy): Eukaryota > Metazoa > Arthropoda > Insecta > Lepidoptera > Geometridae > Peribatodes > Peribatodes rhomboidaria. The sequence continues at coordinate 4,845,365 of OU452181.1, read as the reverse complement.
CCATCCCATTTTACTACACATTTGTGAATCTCTCAACTTTGGCACAATATCAAATTGTCTCGCTATCAACCTTGCTGTTGAATAAAAATAGATCACAAATTTATTACAACGCACAATAGACCATATAAAAGTTGCCAAAACGCACATTTATAGAAAAACACCAGTCAACTGATGAAAAATATACATGAGTTTGCTGTCATCAAATGTATCTGATTCTTATTCATTTATTTACTATTAAGTTGCATCTCACCATGCTATACTTAAAGTTATTTTTCACTAGCACCCTGTGGTGCTAGTGTGGTATAAAAACTTAATACCCATGCTTTAAGAGTAGATGTGTTAATCTGAGGCATTAACTATCTTGGTTCTGAATTTCACCCATTTCCGTCTATCTGGTTAAGCTAGAAAGAGTAACAAAATAAAAAGCACATACAGATCAACTTTCACATTTTTTATTTAAGAGGGATTTAAGTTGCTTTGTCTCATTCCTTAACAAAGGTCTCTCTGTTCTCCTTCTAATTTTTACTATTTTGGGCTTTTTCAAACAATTTGTTACAAAAAGAGTTAATTTTCATCCTGCCATCGCCATCTGGTCCTGTTGCAACATCACCTGACCTGTGGGACTAGATTTTATTTAACTTTTATTTATTTTATTTTATTTATTTCTTTAGATGTTTAGTATGTACGGCCTACAAGTCTTCCAACTAAAAAAAATTGCAGTGTAATATCTCTATATATTTGTATAATGTGCATCGAAGTCAATTTCCGTGTATGTTTGTCTGCTATCTCTCAAACCATGCAATGCATTTAGATCCAGTATTTACCATCAGTTAGATAATTTTCTCTTGGAAGGTGTATAGTAGGGTTCCTTCCCGGGATCGGGAATTCCCGGGAAATACAAAGTTCCCAGAGTCGGGAAAAAATTGCAATTTCCTGGGAATTCCTGAGAAAGTTTTTTACTTATGTGATTTATTTCTCTAAAACACTGTAAGTATTGTTAAAAAAATATGTATTCAATAATAAAATATCCTTCGACCAGCCCGCACTGCATTAAACATTATTTGTGGTAATTTCTCAGAACTTTTTGCGAGCTGCAGTGCAAATCAGATAATGCCTACCTCTCCTTGTTTGAATAACCTCCGCCCACTCACTTTTTGTCAGTCAATTTCTCTTTTTCTTGTTGCGCTGAAGAGTTTCAAGATACTATTCCAAACGCTACTTTTCCCGGTTCCCGGGAAAGAAAAAAATCCGGGAAAAACGAAACCCTAGTTTATAGGTACCATGTAAAGTAGGGAAGTATTTTTCATAAATCTTTCATACCTATTACTTACTTACTAAATCATTGCTAATCACTCCATAAACTGTTATTTGAAATAACGTCTTCATTTTCAGATTAATGAGCTAAGTCATGTCACAATACCCGTCATGCTGCTGCCTGATGACTTCAGAGCTTACTCCAAGCTCAAAGTTGACAACCATCTATTTAATAAGTATGATCTTATTGCTATCTAGATTTAGTCTAAACTAGGCCTAGCTCACTGCCAGTGCAATCAAAGTATAAGTAAATAATGCTACACACTCTTAGATCCTCACTATGTGCTCTATGGCATCCCTGAAACAGTTCCCCTCTGCCAGGTATGCCATAGAACACACAAAGACATGGGTAATTAACACTCAGACCCAGAACAGATATTGAAATTCACCATAAAACAACTGCTCTGCCTGTAATCATACCTCGAACCTACCCCCTGCTAATAAAGCAGTCAAACTACGACCAGGCTACAAGGGTTGGAGAGGGGAGTATATATTCTTTGAACCTACCCTGGTGGACACCTTATACATACAACTTATGTGCTACATTCTTACAAGTGTAAGAATGACAGAGTAATCTCTCTTGCCTTCTCGCACATGGTTTACCCCTTTCAATATTTATCATTGACAGTTATAAATAATGTGTATATAATAATTACATTTATTGTAACAAACAAAGAGGAATTATTTTATTTTACTTGCGAGAATTCTGTAGTCTTGGGAATGAATTTTGATACATTTATGGAGCCAAGTGAAAACTAAAAAGTTTACATTAACTACCAAAAGCCTTACTAAGCTGACTGTACTTGTACCAATAAATATTTATTTTTCCACTCCACGTTGGTGGATTCCTATTGGGCCTAGCAATAATGCTTAGTGCTCAATTTAGTAATTTAAAAATAACTAAACTTTACAAAGTTAAGGAAAAAGCCGCGATTGTATTAAGCTACACACCTATTACAAGCTGTATAGGTATTTTGAAAAGGCGATAATTGTGGAATAAATAAATAGGTTTCTACTAAAAAAAATCATGATAACATCAAGGAAAATGCTTTGAAGTAGGTCTTTTAATAGGTATTTTGCTAATAATGTAAAAGATTTAAGTATATGCCAGTTGAATTTTTTATGATACCCTTCACATATTATAATGTCCATTCATGAAACTTCTTTTAGTGAGAAGGTAATTACAAAAAAAATCTATGTACTGTATCTATTCATGTAACACGTTAAATACTTGTTTCAGAGAAAACATGCCATCTCATTTCAAGGTGAAGGAATACTGCCCTCTAGTGTTCAGGAACCTAAGAGAGAGGTTCGGAATCGACGATCTCGACTACAAAGAATCACTCACAAGGTAAGTATCTACAAGAAAACCACTCAAACTCTATATTACCTCTTCTCTTACCTAATTTATTTCGGCACTTGTGATATGCTAAAAACCCTAAAAAATTGTAATTTCTATATCTTTTGACAATGTTATTTATGTTTATTTCTATTTCTTATCCCCATATAAATACGGCTTGGTTTCGCGTCCCCCGCTCTTAGATTTAGGAAGCCAGAGAAGTACCTATGCTCGCGCGCGGCCAAGCGTCCGAGCTCACTCCGGCGCTCCGCCACCGCCCCGTCCGGCGTCGCCGACCTACAAAGCCACCAAGACAGCATTTTCCACGATGCGAGCGCTTTCGTCAAGCGCGGCCTGACGATTAAACGCCTGAGGTCAGCGGAGTTTTTCCCAGCTGTACGATTTATTTTTATTTTTCTCGTTAACAGTATGTATAGTGTGCTGACTGACACGGCATTCATTACATCCCACAAATACCAAAGCCGGAGTCCCGGAGTCATGTCCCAGTTCTAACTGCTTGAGAGACGAGGAGAGTGAGGTTTTTTTGATAGCTAATTGGTTCAATTCGTCCCGGGTCTCCCAGATTTTGAGTCATTAATACGGCGCCGGCGAATCACCCGTTCCTTGATTGTCCGTGACCCCCATTAAGCTCCTGGCTCCATTCACGTGTATTACACATGCTTCCACCTAAAGGTGCGTACATACATTCTGTAACACAAAAATAACAAAAAAAAAAGCAAACCCGAATCAATAAATTAAAGTACCTACTATCTGACAATTTCACATCTTGCAATAATGTTATGCTCCCTGTAATTTTCGATGTTACTCTATTATTTTTGATAAAAAATAGAGATACAGAATTACGGACAATCGCATCACAATATGATCTGTGACGCGGCAATTTGCTTGTTACTTTTTACTGCTAACTTTAAAAACAAATCCCGATAAGATTGATAAGGTTCATCGAGAAGTCGGATAAAATATACACCAATTCCCGGAAAAAACCCCGTACATATCTTGAATTATCGGGGTAATCACAAATATTCCCAACATTGTTTCGGCTACTTTTTTAATGTGTAACTTTCACCTCAAATATTGTGTTACAGAATGTATGTACGGAGCATAATATTCGTAAATATTTTTCAGTTTTATTTTACACTAACACATGCACAATGTAAAAACACTACCACGATTGTGCACTCCCACAGGCGGTGAGTATTTTGAGAATCATTGCACTTTGGAAAAAAATTGACGGATTTGGGGATTTGGATATTTGTGCCTTTGAAGTGGCGAACTAAGGCATGGTGGTTTTGTGGTTGTTATTGACTTTTATGTATCACTAAGATATTATCTAATACAGCAGTAGAGGAAAACAGGGATGAGGAAAAGATAAGATTCAAATTTATTGCGAATAGGTGATTGTCTTATTCCACTGATAGAATAGATAGCGAAAAATAAAGCATCAAAATATGAACTTTTTATCGTATGATAAAGCAGAATTCAGCGTCGGTTTTCCGCCATTCGTCGAGTTTTCCATTTTTTTGTTTCGGCAAATTTAGCTCTATGTAATACGATACACGGTCCACACGCTGTAGCTCTATGTCACACGATACACGGTCCACACGCTGCTACGATACGATACCTTTGTCACCCGTGCCACCTCAATCGGTGTCTTGCACAAAAAGCACTTTTAGTGTAACATAGCTATTAAACGGAGACGGACACTTTCAGCTGGCCTTTAGAAACAATTTATTTGATCGTAAATATAAAGGTACAGCTAAAGTTTTGATTCCAGAGGATCCCGACAAGTTAGAGACGAGAGACTATTCTGACGCGTGAGAAATAGCTTGGTCACTTTTACTCATATGACTTTTCAAATGAGAGAATATCTCACGTGCAGAATAGGGGGCTGTGTCAGGAACCAGAAGTCATTAGTGACTTTACGTGCAACCTCCGTCTTACAGGCTAAGAGCTGTCGCCCATTAGACCCACTCAACACTCACCGGCTGAAAGCAAAGCACTGAAATGAGAGCTCTGTATTTTTAAGTTAAGGAATAATGAGTTCAGACCAAGATCCGCTCTTTTGTCCCGGCACTCGGTTCTTTTGAGCGCTAGTTCACCTTCTGTTGGATGATTCTGATGAATCTATGAACTAATTTGTTTCCACCTATTGATGTCATGTTGCTAGAGGCGCTGTTATTGATGGTCAAAGTGTAATGAGCGACAGCCGGGCGACCGGCTTCCGTAATACGATTTGTCGTGATTTTTTTGCGACCGATCGCATAGTTTGCTGTCGCTTTGCTACGGCTGTCGCTACTGCGACTTTTTACGTAATCGACCCGCCGGTGTGGGTCATTTAAAATATATAGGACTCATTCTAACGATTTGCTTTCAGCCAGGCCCCCCTATTATTGACGCTAGAGATGTTTCTTCGTCACTTTCACTTCTATGACTTTTCAAACGAGAGGGACAAAGACCAGAAAATATCTCGAATTGTAGGATTAGGGCCCCTGGTTCGTGTTGAACGGCTCCAATGGGCGATGACCTTAGAATGTTACACAAGCACCTGACCCACTTAGCTAAAACACTGCTAGTACAATAACAAACGTATGATTAATTTAATTGTATGGTTAGCGATAGCGTGACTGGAAAGATTAGTTGCTCATTGGGTTCTTAATGGCTCTAAGTGTTAATGGTCGATAGTTTTCCTGGTGGAAGTAAAATTGAGGTTTGTAATAGGTCTTCAAATAGTAGCCAGCATCTTTCAAACTTTTATTGCTTTCTAATTCGAATCTTTCATGGATTTAATGGGTGTAAATAAGATTCAAATAAGAATACAAAGACCTCATACCAAATAAAAAATAAAATTAACAAGATGATTTGTCCCAGACCAAATTAAGATAAAAAAAAGGATAAATTGAAAAGAAAGTATAAAAGGTAAAGACTTCGCTGATTGCAGATCTGCAAACAGCGAACTGAGGCGTCTTTACCCGTTTTTGGGACAAAAACATACAACGCGGTAAGTGCATAAATTAAAAAAAAAAGATACAAGTGCAAATAACATAATTGAATTAAAATTAATGCAGAATTTAAATAAAATGCGATAGTAAATATTGAGGTAGGTTCCGCTCTTTTTTACTTTGTTCTACAAAATGAATCACCTAACGTGCAGTAATACGATAGTAAAAATAGAAGTGAATGCAAAGGAAATACAGCCAGAAATCTTTGTTCTTATTTTGCTGTGTGAGTCACTAAAATATGCTCTCATAGTTTAATCAAAACTCCTTTTTGAGGTAGTTATCACCTTTAGGTACTTTTTAGGATGGTTTTGTATGCTTGACCTATTAGCGATTTGACATTCGTTCGAAAACATTTTTGGCACTACATGGCAACTTTAAATACGTTTAAATGTAAGGAATAGGTTGTAGGAACTATAAGTTGTAGGAACTGTAGGTTTTAGATGTTAGACAATTTGAAGCTAATGCTTCAAAATTCTCCTTTCTTCCTAATGGAAGAAAGGAGAATTTCATGTAACTTGTATGAAAAATGTATGTAATAAATGACTTTTAGGTTGGGCAGCGTACTATATTTAGACAGTTATACATGCTACATACATACTCATGGGTTTTATTAGGTGTTTGTAAGTTCTTAATATCATTCCTAAGGAGTATTCACATTACATAAAGTCCGGGTATGGATATGCGAGCTCTATTTCGTATTATACTGGCATTAAGTATATGACAACTCTGAATGCAAGTCACATTTATTTCATGTTAAAATACGGCTAAATACGGTTTTTAAAACTAATAAAAAAATAGGCGGCCTCATCGCTAACAGCGATCTCTTCAAAGCAACTTAATTAAACAAATCTTGCGGTGTCTTGTCTGCAGGTCGCAGCCGATCCCGGACGACTCTTCAGGCAAGTCGGGCGCCAAGTTCTACCAGAGCTACGACCGGCTCTTCATACTCAAGACCCTCACTTCGGAGGAGGTGGAGCGGATGCACTCCTTCCTCAAACATTACCATTCGGTAAGATACAATCATTGAAACAAGTACTACATACTAGAGAAGCTGATCCAAACAATAAACGTCAGGCAACTTGAAGACAGCAGGACCTGCCCGCGTGGACTGACTAGGTTTACTGCAGCGCTAAGACATTCGTAATGTCGTCGAACCAAGCTATTAAAACATGCAGCGCTAAATGATAATTTTGTCACTTTGTACACAACCACACTGCGTGCGTGTTGAAGCCAAAATAATGTAAGGTGTACTGATTGCAATACAACACAGGTGACAGTCAATGTTCGGATGATGAAATCTGTTACGCAGTACATACATACATAAATATATCGATGGATACAAGCGCGTGAGGGATTCGATTCCCACTTAGAACAAACAATTATGTGATGAACATTAAAAATTGGGCTTGTCCTATGGCTGGGTGTTAATATTAATATCTAGTAAGCATACTTAAATTGGTACTATGCTTGTTTAAAAAATGTATGGATGTATACCAGTCTCTGGCAGCCATAGTAGATAGTAGTAGTTTGTTTAGATTGGGGTCAGACGACATTGTGTGCAAAATATCTCGAATATTTATTTAAGACATCCTTTAAGCAGCGTGGGAAGGACCCCTAAAAGGTGGACTGACGATCTGGGCCCGTATATCGTGACATCTAATTGCGATTATTGTTAGGCTAGCCGCCGATGTTACGCGATCGCGAATCGTATCTCAACGCAATAAGGTTCATGGTCACGCAGCATCGGCTACTGCATCTAAAAATCATCGCAAGAAGATGTCAAGTACGGGGCAAAGAGGTCTAGCATGAGCGCTACGATGAAATCTTCTCATCAGCTTTTGTCGTAGGAGAATGTGACAAGGCTGGGTGTAAATATTCGTGTCTTGATTAAAAATTGGTTGTCTGTAAAGTCGGTTTACGGACGATAGCTAAACGTGACAACGTCATAACAAAACATTGATGAAATCTTCTTCTTGGACGCATAGGCCAATCGAGTGGAAGAGACATAGATGCGGCGCAAGCCGAACGCTGAAGCCGATCGTGACCTTCGCTCGCGTAGCGCTTTCGCTCCGATCGACCGAGCGTAACGGGACAATGAGTCGTCCTTTTTCGTGCGTGCAGACGGCGTTCATCGACTCATTAGACGGTGTCACATCAAAAAGTCGATAGTTTTTGTCTCAGCGTGCATGCCTCCTGCAGTGCTAGCATGAGCCGTGGACAAATCGTCTTACCGACATTTTTTTCCCGCGAAAAAGAGACAAATATATTCCCACCTAGGGCAAACACTCATGTGATGAACATTTGTGTTTGTTCTATGTCTGGGTGTTAATATCTATTGAAGTATGTATTTAAAAGTATATATGTACGAGTATCTTATACCTTTAAATGAGCAATTCTTGTATATATATATATATAATTGGAATCTCGGAATCGGCTCCAACGATTTTCATACAAATTAGTATATAGGGGGTTTCGGGGGCGATAAATCGATCTAGCTAGGAATCATTTTTAGAAAATATCATTTTATTCGTGTTTTATCGATAATCAATCTCAACTGAAAAATATGACTCTTCCTGACATCTATTGGCGAATAATAATACTACTATTTTTTGTGAGCAACTAATTGCTTTAACGACACAACAGCAGATGGCGTTGTTAAGTAACACGAAGTCAATGAGTGTTTGCTTTGAGGTTAGACTAAAATCAATTGTTTATTATCCAAAAAACACAATTAAAAAATAAAAAAAAATACCGAGCAAAGCTCGGCCATCCAGGTACTGTATATTAAACAAAATAATTTATGAAATTTTTCAAATAAATTTATTCATGATTCTAAAAACATATGACAATAAAAAAACCCAGTGTTTCGGTTATCACGTTATCAGACTAGTTTACAATGAAAAATGACTTACAATTATTTGTAAACGATTTCCTTCGAAGCTTTATCTAAACAAGTTACATTCCTTAATTTTACTTTCTAAACCTGCTTGGGGAAGATAAAAAGAATTATCGATTTATCATTGACGTTTATCAATTTATATGTAAACGCACGATAAGGGTGTCCGTCCATCTGCAAGGTGAGCGCCCGAATGCCTCGCATTGGTGTTTATGAGAAAAAAAACTTAAATCTTTATGACATATAGTCTTTTTTAACCCCCGACACAATAACGACGGGATGTTAATGAAATAATTATAAAAATTGGTGTTGATGAAAGTCGGTGTCGGGAGTTTTTTTTTAAATTTTAAACGTATGCTAGTAGATAGTAATTTTAAGAGCGGATGGTGCGCGGGTCACTTGCGGTCACCGCTCAAATCAAATCAAATGTCGTCAATGTCAATTGGGTATCGAAGATACACTTATGAACGTCAAAGTTATAAAAATGACTCTAACTGTTCGAAAAGAGCCACTACTCAAAAAAATAGGCAAGAAGGTGAGGGGGACATCGGGCATATGATCTCTCGTCAGCACCTCGGCCCCCTCCAAAAGTATGAATGAGAAATAAATGTAAAAATATAAAATAAAATTAAAAATATTCTTAACTGTTCGAAAAGAGCCACTACCCAGAAAAATAGTCAAGACGCTGAGGGGGGCATCGGGCATATGATCGCTCGCCAGCACCTCGGCTCCCTCGCAAAAGTATAAATGAGAAATAAATGGTTACTTGCACTAAAAATAAGAACTGCCTAAGTCCTTAAACTACTCCCATTTTCTTGCACTAATTTTATGCTATTCCTTATGAGACTCTTAATTTTATGTACCTGATAAGCGAATATTTCGCTAGGAGTAAATTAAACTAGTTAAGCGAGGACTTAGGCAATGGTTCTATTCAGTGCAAGAAACCATTTCTTTCTCATTCATACCATTGCAAGGTGGTCGTGCTCTGAGCTTGCAGGTGGACGGACACCCTGACCTGTCATTTAGTATTAACGCTATAATCTAATCGAGGCAAGACACATGTAGGTTGCTATCTAATGTACGACAACACAGATTATACTATACATAGAACTTAGTAGGTACCTAAGACTGAATACCTAACTTTATCCTTGTGTTTTAGAAATCGCAATTTAGATGTGTTGCATTACAGTATTGCAGTGGATTGATACTGTTGGACCACTTTAAACTAAATCTTATCAGACGGTGTTGTAATTAAAAAAATATTAGAAACGTACCCCTCATACTGCCTACGTCATGCGCCTACCATCAGATAGCCTGTCTGCTTGTTGCCACCTAAGACATGAGAAAGTTACGACTCTTTCCATTTCAGTATTTGAGAAAAGTATAGCAACATCGTTCTGATTAAGCCAACTGTCACCGGCTCAGTTTCAGTCGCGTATTGAGAAAGCGATATTTAAAAAGCGATGATAGTCTAGTTGGAGAAGGCCCGCCTCTCAATCCAGAGGGAGCGGTTCAAACCCAGCCGACGGCACGCACCAATTTGTTGGTAGTGTGAACATATGTGCGTATTGTATGTCATCTGCTACATGACTGGAGCCCGTTGTATGGCGACAGGCTCGCCCCCTGTCACATTTGGGACTGAATATCGTTCGGCGAAGTGTGGGCGTTGTATTACACCTCTGCCAGCCCACTCGGGGGAAAGGCGTGACGATATGTTTATTGTGCAAGCTCAACGTTGAACAAGCGCCAAATTGTAGCAAAACAAAAACGAATCGGCCGCTCGTCACCAAGCGATACGGCGCAAACTGAGTACGCGCGTACTCAGGACGCACTGTTCGGACACTCCATTTAAAGTATGGTGCCGAAACAAGGCAAGGCAAGGCCTCCTAACTGGAGGCAAGCAGTCAGCAGTTAGGACGAAGCTTTAGTTTAAATTACACTGTTTTCTGCCTAAGCACTGAATGCCTATCGCAATATTTATTAAGCAAATACTGAATCATGATTGTGAATAACGATCCATAAGCCCACGGTTGTAAATCTCTGAATGCAATCTAGATGTTTTATGACGGCGTTTGTGACGGTCTGGGCCTGAAATAAACTATACGAGCTCTATTTGACGTTCCGACTTATTTCTAGACTTGATAACTGTTTCTAAGAAATTTGTATCACTGATTTTTTATTTCGACTGTTCTATTCTGAGTGGAATCGTCATTTGATGCTGATGGAAATATTGTTTACGTCAGCAAATGCTGATGTTTTAACAAACTTGATAGGAAGGAAGGAATGGTTACTTGCACTAAAAATAAGAACTGCCTAAGTCCTTAAACTACTTTCATTTTCTTGCACAAGTTTTATGCTATTCCTTACGAGACTCTTAATTTTATATACCTGATAAGCGAATATTTCGCTAGGAGTAAATTAAACTAGTTAAGCGAGGACTTAGGCAATTCTTCTATTCAGTGCAAGAAACCATTTCTTTCTCATTCATACCATTGCAAGGTGGTCGAGCTTGTGGTCGAGGTGTCGAGGTGGTGGTCTTATTTCACTCGTGGAATTACAACTGAAAGTAACTGCGCCCGCGATTTAACCCGCGGTTAAAAGTAACCTTTGTGTTAATCTACGGTTTATATATAATCTACAGTTTGTCACACTAAAATTATAAACGCGAATATTTGTATGGATTGATGAATGGATGTTTGTTACTCAATCACGCCAGAACGTCTGAAAAGATCTGAATTAAAATTGTTACAGAGATGGATATAATAGTTTCGATTAGCACATAGAATACCTTTTAATTGCGGGTGACACTGCTGGGCGTAGCTAGTAATATAGTAAGTAGGATTTTATATTTATTTTATTTGGATGACCAAACAGCCTGGTTACAACATACAAAGATATTAACAGATAGGCCAAATACAGGTCACCACTTGTAAGAACAATAATAGTGTTAGCGCGCAAAAGAAACATAGCATATACACTGGAAGATCAGAAAAATATTCCATATGTAGACACTGTATTAATTCAAATCCGTCAATGACGATTTACAATGATATATTATACCATCAACTGATATTGTAATGCGAGGTCCAATTGTCAATGAGAATGTGGTGATTTAATTTTTAGCTGACACTCCAGCCACCTGTGTAGAAATAGTTTTTTTTTTTCAAATGGTAAACAAAATTAAAAGTAGCACTATTTTTTGATCATAAAAACGTTACCTCAGGTCCAATTCCACTCTCATGCAGTGTCACTCCTTAGTCTCCTTACTCCACGTCAAAAATCTTGTATTTGTTGGTTGCACTATATGAATGACTAGTTATCTATCCTCGGTTTCGCTTACGTTTCGTAGCCTATGGCCTTCAGTAATTATGTAGCTTTCTATCAGTGAAAGCTGAATGAATTATCAAAATCGCATCAGTAATTTCTGGAAATACGAGTACATCCAAACTTCACCTCCTTGTAAGTAATATTCGTTTAGATTATTTTTTCTCAAGTTTCATGTTTCTCATGTTTTTTTCCATAGTACATAGTGGAGCGTCACGGCAAGACTCTGCTGCCGCAGTACCTCGGCATGTACCGGCTGACGGTGGACGGCATCGAGCACTACCTTGTCGCCACCAGGAACGTGTTCTCCAACCATCTCAACATACACAGGTAAACAACATTTCCGCTCGCCCACGAGTCACGACCATGTCAACCATCTCAACATACACAGGTAAACAACATTTCCGCTCGCCCACGAGTCACGACCATGTCAGCCATCTCAACATACACAGGTAAACAACATTTCCGCTCGCCCACGAGTCACGACCATGTCAGCCATCTCAACATACACAGGTAAACAACATTTCCGCTCGCCCACGAGTCACGACCATGTCAGCCATCTCAACATACACAGGTAAACAACATTTCCGCTCGCCCACGAGTCACGACCATGTCAGCCATCTCAACATACACAGGTAAACAACATTTCCGCTCGCCCACGAGTCACGACCATGTCAGCCATCTCAACATACACAGGTAAACAACATTTCCGCTCGCCCACGAGTCACGACCATGTCAGCCATCTCAACATACACAGGTAAACAACATTTCCGCTCGCCCACGAGTCACGACCATGTCAGCCATCTCAACATACACAGGTAAACAACATTTCCGCTCGCCCACGAGTCACGACCATGTCAGCCATCTCAACATACACAGGTAAACAACATTTCCGCTCGCCCACGAGTCACGACCATGTCAACCATCTCAACATACACAGGTAAACAACATTACCGCTCGCCCTCGGTTTTTGAGTGCGGTAAGTGGCGTGCCTGCGCCGCGTCGCTTGTGTATAGTTTAAAACACGTCGCTTTCATAAACTTTTTATATAAAATTTTAAAGCGGCACCGTGCCTGATATATATAATCCTAACTTATAAATGCGAAAGTGAGTTTGTTTCTTCGTTTGTTTGTTTGTAACGTTTTCACGCCCTAACTAATCAACCGATCATCATGAAATTTTGCATACACGTTGTCTCGAAAACATAAACGGTTCCTGTGGGACCGCGAGGCGCAGCTAGTTATAATATAATTTGCGCTTAAGGCGGAGGGTTGCTGCTTAGTGCGGCGCCATCATGGCATGTTCCTAATGTATATGAGCCAAGAATATAACATTGCAACTCAATCTATCTAGGAAATCAACGCCATTCATACTTAATTCGTACGATTCTTTATTTACAAAGATTGTACTGTCTGTATTACTGATTGTATACATTAACGACAATGTATATACATTGTCGTTAATGTATAAATCTGCTTTGTTTACAGGAAGTACGACCTGAAAGGGTCGACGGTAGACCGCGAGGCGTCCGAGAAGGAGCTTGAGAAAGAACTGCCCACGCTAAAAGACAACGATTTCATAAAACAAGGAGTGCGCATCGACATTGGGGACGCGGCCAAAGACAAGTTGCTCGAGACGCTCACCGCTGACGTCGATGTGAGAGTCTTCACTTATAACTTGAACTTTAGTCTAGTTTAAATTAGGTTGTGATTTGCATGTTTCTGACGCTTACGGGTCCGGCGACCACTTTAGACTAACTTCGCATTGGCTAAAGGTTTTCTATAGCCATTTCGTCTAGAAGAAGGCGACGAGCGAAGAGAGCAAGTAAGGATACTGACGAGCCTCTAAAGTTATTTACAGAGTGATAAACTGCATTTTCAATCATTTTTATGACTTTTGCACTTGACTTTTAGATAAATAAAATTTTTCCCTCGTATTATGGATTATTTTAAAAGCGAATGATGTAGACTACCTCCTTATGTAAAGTGATTTTTGATTTGCTTTGTCTATCTATTAAGTAAATCAGTCAAAGGTGACCCCTTACAAATGCGGATATTTTTCATGACTATATTTTCTCTAAGGAAGTTTTTAAAAAAACCAAAAACATAGGGGCGGATAAATAGTTCATTTAATTGTACATGCCAAAATTCGTTACAATCTGACAAATGGTTTCCAAGAAATTTTACAAGCGCATTTGTATGGAATTTTTTGAGCGTAAGGGTTCCCCTTACGCTCGAAGATAACGGACGCTTCCATAGACAAAGCTGCTCGAACGCTCACCGCTGAAGTCGATGTGAGAACATTACCATATAGTTTTATTCTTGAACTGTTATGTGTATTATTTTTTTACTAAATTTAGGGCGTACGTTAAAACTTGAGTGATGAGTGTTGTCTATATTGGTTTCGGTTAGCTAGATTTGAGCTTGTATTTGTACAATTGTCTTATATCCGCTGGCTAATTAAATATCTCATGACGGGCTTGCGACAGGCGTAAATCGCGCGATCATTGCTGTCAAACGTCACTTTTTGTATGATGTAATATCGGCTACAGACAGCAATTGAGCGCTATTTCACCTTCTGTTGGACAATCTATGAACTAATTTGATTTCTTCTCTTGCTGTCCCGTCGCTAGTGGCGTTGCTGATAACCAAAATGTATTAGGAGAAAGGTGGGGCAATAGGCGGGCGACCGGCTTTCGTAATACGACTTTTAGTGATATTATGCGACCGGTCGCATTTGCTGTCGCTACTACATTTTTTTTTCGTAATCGGCCGATCGCATTTAGAAATACCAGTTCAAGACGTCAGTCGTGGCGTGAACTTTAACTGTGTTGTTTCTTTGTCAGTTCCTAACGAAGCTGCATCTAATGGACTACTCGCTGCTGTTGGGAGTTCACGAGTGCGGGCGCGGCGAGGCGGAGGCCGAGGCGGCGCGCGCGCGCGACCTCGAGCCCGACAGCGACAACGGAGACTCCGACACAGACTCCGACACCGACAACAGGCACCGCGACAGGTACATACACTACTAGTATAGTATACTACACGAGTGCGGGCGCGGCAGGCCTCGCTGCATCGTGCCGGAGCTCGATATGTAGGATACGTTACGTTATGTAATGATGTAACCCTCAGGTGGGGCTACAACACGCCGCCGGACAGCCCGCGCGGGCTGGCGCGGCAGGCCTCGCTGCGCTACGAGGGCATCGTGCCGGAGCTCGATATGTAGGATACGTTACGTTATGTAATGATGTAACCCTCAGGTGGGGCTACAACACGCCGCCGGACAGCCCGCGCGGGCTGGCGCGGCAGGCCTCGCTGCGCTACGAGGGCATCGTGCCGGAGCTCGATATGTAGGATACGTTACGTTATGTAATGATGTAACCCTCAGGTGGGGCTACAACACGCCGCCGGACAGCCCGCGCGGGCTGGCGCGGCAGGCCTCGCTGCGCTACGAGGGCATCGTGCCGGAGCTCGATATGTAGGATACGTTACGTTATGTAATGATGTAACCCTCAGGTGGGGCTACAACACGCCGCCGGACAGCCCGCGCGGGCTGGCGCGGCAGGCCTCGCTGCGCTACGAGGGCATCGTGCCGGAGCTCGATATGTAGGATACGTTACGTTATGTAATGATGTAACCCTCAGGTGGGGCTACAACACGCCGCCGGACAGCCCGCGCGGGCTGGCGCGGCAGGCCTCGCTGCGCTACGAGGGCATCGTGCCGGAGCTCGATATGTAGGATACGTTACGTTATGTAATGATGTAACCCTCAGGTGGGGCTACAACACGCCGCCGGACAGCCCGCGCGGGCTGGCGCGGCAGGCCTCGCTGCGCTACGAGGGCATCGTGCCGGAGCTCGATATGTAGGATACGTTACGTTATGTAATGATGTAACCCTCAGGTGGGGCTACAACACGCCGCCGGACAGCCCGCGCGGGCTGGCGCGGCAGGCCTCGCTGCGCTACGAGGGCATCGTGCCGGAGCTCGATATGTAGGATACGTTACGTTATGTAATGATGTAACCCTCAGGTGGGGCTACAACACGCCGCCGGACAGCCCGCGCGGGCTGGCGCGGCAGGCCTCGCTGCGCTACGAGGGCATCGTGCCGGAGCTCGATATGTAGGATACGTTACGTTATGTAATGATGTAACCCTCAGATGGGGCTACAACACGCCGCCGGACAGCCCGCGCGGGCTGGCGCGGCAGGCCTCGCTGCGCTACGAGGGCATCGTGCCGGAGCTCGATATGTAGGATACGTTACGTTATGTAATGATGTAACCCTCAGGTGGGGCTACAACACGCCGCCGGACAGCCCGCGCGGGCTGGCGCGGCAGGCCTCGCTGCGCTACGAGGGCATCGTGCCGGAGCTCGATATGTAGGATACGTTACGTTATGTAATGATGTAACCCTCAGGTGGGGCTACAACACGCCGCCGGACAGCCCGCGCGGGCTGGCGCGGCAGGCCTCGCTGCGCTACGAGGGCATCGTGCCGGAGCTCGATATGTAGGATACGTTACGTTATGTAATGATGTAACCCTCAGGTGGGGCTACAACACGCCGCCGGACAGCCCGCGCGGGCTGGCGCGGCAGGCCTCGCTGCGCTACGAGGGCATCGTGCCGGAGCTCGATATGTAGGATACGTTACGTTATGTAATGATGTAACCCTCAGGTGGGGCTACAACACGCCGCCGGACAGCCCGCGCGGGCTGGCGCGGCAGGCCTCGCTGCGCTACGAGGGCATCGTGCCGGAGCTCGATATGTAGGATACGTTACGTTATGTAATGATGTAACCCTCAGGTGGGGCTACAACACGCCGCCGGACAGCCCGCGCGGGCTGGCGCGGCAGGCCTCGCTGCGCTACGAGGGCATCGTGCCGGAGCTCGATATGTAGGATACGTTACGTTATGTAATGATGTAACCCTCAGGTGGGGCTACAACACGCCGCCGGACAGCCCGCGCGGGCTGGCGCGGCAGGCCTCGCTGCGCTACGAGGGCATCGTGCCGGAGCTCGATATGTAGGATACGTTACGTTATGTAATGATGTAACCCTCAGGTGGGGCTACAACACGCCGCCGGACAGCCCGCGCGGGCTGGCGCGGCAGGCCTCGCTGCGCTACGAGGGCATCGTGCCGGAGCTCGATATGTAGGATACGTTACGTTATGTAATGATGTAACCCTCAGGTGGGGCTACAACACGCCGCCGGACAGCCCGCGCGGGCTGGCGCGGCAGGCCTCGCTGCGCTACGAGGGCATCGTGCCGGAGCTCGATATGTAGGATACGTTACGTTATGTAATGATGTAACCCTCAGATGGGGCTACAACACGCCGCCGGACAGCCCGCGCGGGCTGGCGCGGCAGGCCTCGCTGCGCTACGAGGGCATCGTGCCGGAGCTCGATATGTAGGATACGTTACGTTATGTAATGATGTAACCCTCAGATGGGGCTACAACACGCCGCCGGACAGCCCGCGCGGGCTGGCGCGGCAGGCCTCGCTGCGCTACGAGGGCATCGTGCCGGAGCTCGATATGTAGGATACGTTACGTTATGTAATGATGTAACCCTCAGGTGGGGCTACAACACGCCGCCGGACAGCCCGCGCGGGCTGGCGCGGCAGGCCTCGCTGCGCTACGAGGGCATCGTGCCGGAGCTCGATATGTAGGATACGTTACGTTATGTAATGATGTAACCCTCAGATGGGGCTACAACACGCCGCCGGACAGCCCGCGCGGGCTGGCGCGGCAGGCCTCGCTGCGCTACGAGGGCATCGTGCCGGAGCTCGATATGTAGGATACGTTACGTTATGTAATGATGTAACCCTCAGATGGGGCTACAACACGCCGCCGGACAGCCCGCGCGGGCTGGCGCGGCAGGCCTCGCTGCGCTACGAGGGCATCGTGCCGGAGCTCGATATGTAGGATACGTTACGTTATGTAATGATGTAACCCTCAGATGGGGCTACAACACGCCGCCGGACAGCCCGCGCGGGCTGGCGCGGCAGGCCTCGCTGCGCTACGAGGGCATCGTGCCGGAGCTCGATATGTAGGATACGTTACGTTATGTAATGATGTAACCCTCAGATGGGGCTACAACACGCCGCCGGACAGCCCGCGCGGGCTGGCGCGGCAGGCCTCGCTGCGCTACGAGGGCATCGTGCCGGAGCTCGACATCTACGCGATCCCGAGCCGCGACGGCTCGCGCCGCGAGATCTACTTCGTGGCGCTCATCGACGTGCTCACGCACTACGGGGTCAAGAAACAGGTGAGCACTTACGTACTTACGTACATTTACGTAGGCTGCTTAGTGAGCGGTGCGAGGATGGGTAGCGAGGAAAAAATACACCGATAGGACCATTTTGGTCAAGATCGGGTCAACTGGTGCAAATGCGTTTGTGGCGCAGTTGCGTCTTTCGAGAATTACTGACAAACCCTTCACAAATTAGGCGTCACCTGCATCTTTTTTCTATCTTTTCTTACTATAATCTGTACAAGATGGCGTTAGTAGTTTAATTTGTGAAGGGTTTGTAAATAGTTCTCGAAAGACGCAATTGCGCCATAGACGGATTTGTACCAGTTGACATTAAATGGATCGATAACTCGATTCATAATTTTATTTATTTAAACTTCTGGTGTACAGGCTACCTAACTAGACCTACACCCACTGAGCAGTGGCTGAAAAATGGTGGATGATGATCATGAAAGATACAAAACCATTACCGATATAGCAAAACTTTTTATTGTTCATTACTTTACTTGTATATACAGGATGTTACAAAAACCCTGTTGTATAATTGAAGGGCATGTACACACACTTATAAGTATTCATGCAAAAATATCAAAAGTATGCACGTTAAAAAATAGCAAGAGTTAAGACCGGTTTAAAAACGAAAGAAAACAAATGTGTATCATTTGTACGCGGCTTTTATTCTAAGTAACTAGCGGCATGTCCGCCAGGATATACAGCATGTTACAAAAAACAAATTTAATTGCAAATAATATAATCTCCCAACAGCAATTACTACTACTTGCTAGTAATTACTACTATTGCCTTCCATTATTTTTACCACTCTCCCTTTACTCTCAAATATTTTCAGGCGGCGAAAGCAGCCAAGACTGTGAAGTACGGCAGCAACGTGGACGGCATATCCACCTGCGACCCCGAGCAGTACGGCAAGCGGTTCATCGAGTTCGTAGCCAAAGCGATCGAGGGCTAGACTGCACTGATCTCAGCGGGAGCTCTGGTCGGGCTGACCACGCCCGCGCTGGCCACGCGGCTTGTACCAATGGTCGGACGGACCAGACTTTGACTTATGGTGAGGCAATGAGGCCCGGATTCGCGTACATTTCTTGTTGATATTCGCTCGTTTTTGTCTATTTTAGGCAATCTATTGAAATAATTTGGTCGATGCGTATTCGATTAAACGTATTCGTACTATACCTAGATAAAGGGTTTAAACGTAGCCCAGGGATGAGGATTCATTTTGAGCGAATCCTCTTTGAAATACGATTCAGGAACGATTCAGGAACTGAATAATCGTACACTGTTCGGTCAAATGTTGTCTGGTCCGTGCGGCCATTGGTCTTGATCGGTTATAGTGCGTCAGTGTTTGACACAGTTGTGAGGCGATCTGTGTGGTTTTTGATAAAAATGTTCATTTGAACATAGGGTTTTTTTGCCATCTGGTCTGCCGATTTTCAGCTATTTTGATTGTCAGTAAGTGCGCGGTGACCTAAGTGTCAGAATTAAAACGAATGCTGATGCACTCTGTTTCTGGGTGTATTGTGAAGTCAAATAATTAAATAATCTTTATTAAAATCGCAAATAAAACTAGTTAAAATGCTATCGAATTACTGTTAAAAGTTATCTTAGCTAATTTTATTATGATTGATGAGGTCCAGCTCACTCTCAAAACACTCTCGACTAGAAATGAAATGTCAGACTACATTTCTTTGTGATTTTTTAAAAGTTACGACTACAGTGTGCTGACCACATACGACCCTCTAGGAAATCAATTCTCGATGACCACTGCAGTTAAACCTCCTGTCAGTTTTACACAATTAGAAAATCGTCGTCAGTGAAATCAGAATTATTATTATTATCATCGTTTTTCTTTTGTATTCAAAGTCAAAATGTTTTTATTCAATTTGGGTATCAAAGATACACTTATGAACGTCAAATATGTATGTTTTTTAAATAGTCTTTAACAGCAAAAATCCGATCGCCTCAGAACTCTGTCTCGAAATGTGAACGCGACACCTCCTCCGATAGTTACGGAACGTGATTTTAATGAGTAGTGGTGAAGTGGGATTTTGTGTATGTTTGTGAATGTTCTACGATACTTTGGTAGTGAAACGTAGCAGCGGAGTACTTTGATTGTGAGATGTTAGCGCAGAGGAGATTTTGGATGTAACAACTGATTCGAGTAACTTCAATAGTTAAACAATTAAATTGATGTGATTTTTGGATGGAAACGAAAAGTTAGGTTTGTATTACAAAATTGTTAAAATTGACCATTGAATACCTCAATGACACTTCTTAAAGTGCCTTCTCACGATGCAATTTCGTATTCAATTTGGGTTGATTTGAAGAATTACTCGTTGAGGATGCAAGTTGACGCCTACTCTTTCTACTTCTAATATCAACTTTAACAAATTGAATCAATTGATTGAATTCGAAATTGCATTGAACAAGTTAAGAAAACAGATTGAATACGAAATTTAATCGTGAGTAGGCACTTTTAGTTTGTATCGTCTAGATTTTAGTTCTAACACGATTCTCTGCTAGCTGTTTAGAGAAAAAGGAATCAACAGGGTGTCGTAGATGTAAAATAAAGAACGGTAGTTTTTTTATACATTCATTTTGATATTAAAAATCGATATCGGAGGAAGCGTCGCGTTCCAATGTTGTTATTCTTGTTTAAGGCAAGTCGCAAGATACGTTAGTCTAAGTCTTATAAAAATGCAAATAAAATTCGTATGTTATAGTAGATTGAAGGTTTGAAAATTAGCATTATTGGCGAACGAGCGGGCGGTCACCGGCGTTTGTCGTTTGGACTTATCGCTTCGATTGCGATTTTGATTAATACTTAATTATTATGAAAAGGACTTTAACAAAAGGCAATTTTTTGACTAGCGCACGAGACTTTTCGTCTAAATTTTGTATGTAGATCTGGTGCAACGCACGCGGCAGACTGCTAAGTATGAAGAACTCAAGTCTGTTAACGTCTCTTGTGAAGGATTGTTGCGTACCGAGCCGCACTCAAAGTAAGAGGGAGTCCATAGAACCAGGGCACATAAACGCATCGGATAGCTGAACAAATTCGCACTATATAATTACAGTAAAGTTTCCTGTACGAATTACAGTAAAGTTACTGTAACTTTAAGTTCAGCGTACTTACAGTGCAATAATACTGCATACAAATCGCCCGCGGACTCTCGCCAACTTTCGCAGACTTTAAATGTAAGAGGGAGTCCATAGGAACAGGGCACATCAACGCATCGGATAGCTCAAAGTCGCACTATATGTATAATTATAGTTTACTGTACGAATTACAGTAAAGTTACTGTAACTTTAAGTTCAGCGCACTTACAGTGCAATAATACTGCATACAAATCGCCCGCGGACTCTCGCCAACTTTCGCAGACTTTAAATGTAAGAGGGAGTCCATAGGAACAGGGCACATCAACGCATCGGATAGCTCAAAGTCGCACTATATAATTATAGTTTACTGTACGAATTACAGTAAAGTTACTGTAACTTTAAGTTCAGCGCACTTACAGTGCAATAATACTGCATACAAATCGCCCGCGGACTCTCGCCAACTTTCGCAGACATTTTGTCTCCCGCAGACTCGCCCGCACAAAAAGTCTGTTGCGTGCGTTGGCCGTTGCTACTAACGCATAAAAAAGGTCTCGTTTTTCCATTCCGTCTTTTAATGAATCGACTATGGTTCCACAGATTTTTTAGCACAGCGAAACTGCTTTTTTCGACATTTTATAGGACACCGAAACACTTTGAAGTGATACTTTCTGCACCGCCTTTATTTAAAATTGTATAATACTAAATGAAGTTCAACTAACGTAGTTTTATAAAAAGAAATGTTGATATGTTTAGAATGTTCTTGTTTTATGTAAGCGGCGTTTACATTGCGTGGAACGGTACTGATTTTTAAGGCTCACACTGGAGTGATCGGTTGGTAGTTGGAGGTAGTTGGACACTGGATAGCCAATCACTGATCTTGATTTGAATGTTTAGGTCGCGATGATTGGTTGTCCGCTGATCGCTACTGTTGCCGCGTCAATAAGACACTGTCATTATTAAAATACCCGATGCAATACTGGTCATTATAGTACGTCGTTCAATAATAGCTAGTAAGTTATGCCGTAATTAATTATTAATGTTATTAAGGCGCCGGCCACTCAGTTTGTTGGTCTACAGTTCAGAGTTGAATAATTGTCTCCAGTGTCTTTAGAAATCGTTGCGGTTTGGCAGCTATTCTTTCTGTACGTAAAAATGAAAGCCATCGAATACGTCACAGTTAACGCAGAACTCTGCTTCAAATCGCTTGCTGTATGGTCGGCATCTTAATATGTATGAAACCCTTGGAAACGACAATGGGCAAAAATAAATGGACGTTGGTCCAAACGCCCGCAGGGTTGACACTATAGCCAATTTGTAGGGAAGCTTTATAGGTTATCGCAAAATAAATCTCTCTGAATTCGAACCCATAGTTTTGAAGATATTTTATATTGTAGTTGTGATTTAATAAACCTTGTGAAAGAAAAATTAAGCCATTTATATAATATTCTACCACCATGCATGTCACGTCATCGTGATTCGCGAAGTAGAATGGAAGTTTTGCTTAACATTTCTGATAATATATTCATATTTTACTATTCTTAAAAATAAAATATATTGATTTCTGTAGGTTGAATTTTACCGTGTCGTACTTTTATTTTGATGCATAAAAATTATCTACCGAATGCGCTATGTGCCAACCTTGCGGGGAAACTTATAATTTTTTTTGGCCAATTTGCCCATTGTCCTTTGATGAATCCATGAGTAACCAAAAAAGGCTGGTCCCTTGCACTAAATGTAACGTCGCGCGTCGGCCGCCGAATTGTCAAATTATTATACTGTATTACTAATTACAATCTGATGTTATATCGGCCTTACGAAATTGTGTACTGCCTTTAACTGTACGGTATATTGACTAACTGTTTTTAGAGTTGAATTTTGCTTGGAAAAAACTTTCCAAGTGAAGATCCATCGTAAATCTTGATGCATTTTAATAAGCGTTTGTCGGAGATTTATACCTCGGAAATTGGTAACGTTTATCTAGACGTCTACCATACATATCAACATGAAAGTTTTTCTAGATACTTTGTAATACTGTTTTCATACATCTAATGAGCGCATATTTTATTCATTAACGCATTAACGTGAATAGGTATCTCCTAGGCAAGCGTGTTACACCTTCGATAACGTCGACACTTCCCATCAGGCGAGTCAGTGGTCAAACGCATGCCTAGTCTGTTGTAAAAAAAAAATTGGTTGTCTGTAAAGTCGGTTTACTGACGATAGTTGAACGTGACAACGTGCTCACTCAAGTAGGAGAGAGACGGATGTCGAACGCTGCCGAACGCAAAGGCCGATTGTGCTTCTTTGTCGCTCATTCCGCGCTCTCGCTTGCACTTCAAGCCTTACATGGAACGCCTCAGAGCGAGGTAACGCCGCATGAGTCATGTTTTTCGCGTGCAGCCGGCTCTATCGAATTATAAGACGTTGTCACGTCAAAAGAAGAATATGAAAAGTTCTTTCAATCATTTTACATCTAATACAAGTATAAATTAAGAATTAAAAATCTCCAACTCCGATTTTCATCAAACATAGCTAAGAACAGTCCCGACTAATTCGCCCTTCAAACAAAATCAAAATCGGGTCATCCGTTAGGGAGCTACGATGCCACAGACACACACACATACACACACACACATACACGTCAAACTTGTAACACCACGTCGTTTTTGCGTCGAGAGTTAAAAATAAAACTGTCGCGAGCGAGCGGGCGAAACATTGCCGCGATTGTACCTTCGCCTTGACAGAATGGTTCATCACCGCAGGAACATTTCCTGCAAAGAAAGTTAAAATGAAGATTTACGATGGCTTAGAAGATTTGTTTTTCTCTAAAGGTCGCCACATACGTGACGAGTATCTCGGACGGGACGGGGACGGAACGTGACAGTTTGAATGTTAGGACGGGATTGTAACGTATACGCACCGTGAGAATTCCGCAAAGCCAACGTAAACACGGAGCTCACTTCACTGCACCACTCTCCGGAGCGAGCGGGCCCGCGCCGGCCGGGACGAGGTAAACATCGTCCACGACGATGTTGTTTCACGCTCCGTCCGGCGCGGGCCTCGTCTCGTCCGAGATCCCGTCGCGTATATTTTACTGTACTTTTGTATGTAATGTTTAAAAATTGCTCCGTTCCGTCCGGGCCGAGTAAAATCCCGTCATGTATGCAGCGACCTTAAAAAGGTTTTCGTACCCACACGTGTCAGTTTTGCCAATATACCCGTACCTAGCTCGCTTAGTCTCGACTCAATATAGAGTTTAGCCTCTTTATAATAATATTATGATATAAGATTTTGTTATTTATTAATCTATTTCGAATAAGACTTCTATTGTTACAAGTCTTTGTGATGATGTATTTTGTGGAAATAATGCTAGCCAATACAAAATAGTAATGTTAATTTGAAGGTTTTGTATTTTGGGTACCTATAGTTATTTCTAATATATGATACCTTTGAACTTTCCTCGTACTTTTTATCTTTTGACTGAGTATCTAACTTCTAAAGAAACGTACTGAAGTCAGTATTCAAGGCTCCACTGGACGAGCCCATTGAGAATGTCATCAAAGTATAGGGTTTGTGATAGATATTGTTTACTTTTAGATGTTAATTTTTATTTTACTTCTAGATACGGGCTGATGAATGTGAAATGTCTCGAAGAAACATTGTTATTTAGTGGCTTCAAGTTGCTATGTACCAGTGCATAGTTACTTACACCCTAGCTAATAAACGTTGTGTAGCCTTGGAATAGTCTTGTATTTTTTCTTTCTTTTAATTTTTTAAGTCAATCGAAAAAGGCAAACCATTTTAGAACTATTGCGATGCTACACAACGTTTATTAGTAAGGGAATTGATGTTTAGTGGCTATGAGTAGGACAATTGAAGTTTGACGCAGCAGATTAGAAGGATAGTGCGAAATAAGTTATCTGTTTGCTTTTCGGTATATATTATTTCGCTAGGCCGATCACGATGAATTTGGCATCTGCTTCTTCTTTCCTCCTCAAGGAAAGCGGTCTCTTAAAAACCTAGGCTACATCCTTTGCCAAAAACGCGGGTAAACTGGCGAATGGCAAGACGCAGTTGTTGTGATTGATTCTTGATACGTTTCAATGCCGAGCCTTCTTTAAAATTAGTAAACAGATACTTATTAAGGACTTTGCCTTGCGCTGCGTCGCTCATATTGTCTGATCATAGCCACAAGCCCCGATATCAATAATCAATACGCCAACAGCGCTGATAATAATCCTTTTCAGCTCTTTTCTCTGTGCCGTCTAATCATGTAAGCGTGGTGGCGATAGACGATTACTATCGCCATCCTGCTCGCTCGTATGGCGAGAACGGGATGTCGCGCTATGACAATAGCCTACACTTACACAATTAGGCTTCTGGTTTTGATTAGCGCTGTTGGCACTATTATTGGAGTAATTAGAAATGCAATTGTCTTGTTGAAGCCACTGTTGTTTCCTGTGTCGACATATTCCTGAGCAATGTGTTAGTCATGAAATGATTTGAGATGTTGTCAATGTTGCCATTGTTTAGGTCGGTAATCATAATGTTTAGTTTTATATGTTTCGATAGGTCTCTATTCTTGTTATGGTGAAGGCGAGTGGAAGTCCCCGATGATTGTGGCGCGTATATTTATTATAATAGCTTCGCTAAAACTTTAATCCATATTCGGCATGTAAGCAACACGGTTGAATTGTTAATTCTCTAGTCTACTACTCTTGTAAAGACAAATGTGTATGGAAATTAATAAAACTTAATTTTTTGAAATTCGGTTTATAAAGTTTCTGCAAAATGTGTTTTATTTTATTGTCATTAGCACCTGAAAGAATGTAGGGTTTTAATTCACATGTAGTCAGTAACTCTCAACTAGGTATAAATAATTATGAGATGTCAATAGGTAGGTTCCTACAGTTCGTGTCATATTATGCTCTGTTTAGATATTATACTCGGATGTATTCGATACCAATCCGACGATAGCCTAGTTGGGAGAAGGCCCGCCTCTCAAGCCAGAAGGAGCGGGTTTAAACCCAGCCGACGCACAGTGTGCGCTGTAGAACAAGCCAGGTGGACAAAAGTCGTAATCAAATTCCCGGAAATGAGTACTATGTACCTGTAAACAAAACCCCCAAACCCCCAATTCCAAGAACTATTTATGTCTAACATTCCATACTAATGAGTCATTGTTTATCAAAGTGAGCTAATGAGGTAAATGTAATTTAAAATATAGGTCAGTTGCATTTTAGCGACACTTTCACTAGCACCTCATTGTGGCAGTTTTTAATTTTGTGGAAAGTTTAGTGATGGATTTCAATTCTGAAGGTATGTATATCAATATTTTATTATTAGAATCTTTTAATGAGCCTTAAAAATCATTAGAGTAGATTATCAACGAAAACACAAAAAAAAACATATTTTTTCTTTGATTTCAAACTTATCGAGTATGGGAAAAGCATGTATCCTCTTGTATCCAGGCTAATTTTTTTATATGTTTTAGCTGCATGACTATAGATTATTGTGACATATATTTTACGTAGCACAAATGAGTACAACTATTTTTTTTTCTCATTTTTGCAGAAAAGCTTCACTCTATTAATAAAATAGAGTTTTTCGAAGAATGGCTTAGACACAAAAAATACGAAAGAAATGATCGTCTATTTGAATTTATTTCGTCTAAGTTTGAGTTTTCTGAAATTTCTGAAGATAGTCAAAGAAACATTAAGATGAAGTTAGCCAGTATTTCTTCAAAAATCGCTTCCAAATGGGTTTCTTCAGGAAAGTCAAGGGAGCGTTTTCTTATCAAGAATAAGTTGTGGCTAGAAGGCGAAGAGTTAGAGTTCTGCGTGCGGTCAATTCAACCGCAACCTTCTACCTCATCCACTGACCACTCTCGACCCGGAAGACCCAAAAAAGACTTCGAAGATTCGTCTTTCAAAACTAAAAAACGTAGACTTGAAGATTTAGTTTACTCGCGGAGTGTTGGCGAATTGATGACTGCTGCAGAAGTAGCTGCACGATCTACTGGACACAAAAACGTGTCCAAAAAGGACGTTGCCAGGGCTATAAAGGACATTGGCAAAAATCCGAGTTCAACAACCCAGTGCTGTGCAGAATAATAGACCACTAAGTAGTGACGAGGCATTAGCCTACTATATAGACTCGACTCGAAGTCGACCACTCACTCCTATAAACAGACTAGGAAATGGACTATGAAGGTCGGGCACCATGTGTTTCCATCATATAATTGCATTGTTAAATCAAAAAAAGCACAAAAGGAGCACATTGTTGTGACACAATCTCGAGCAGAAATTGAGTTACAAGCTTTACTCAACAAAACAGCGGAACGGTGAATAGAAGCTTAGAAAGAAGTTGTCACAAGTGTGTTCCGCAATTCATCATTTACTCTTTTAAGTAAATGGGGTTGTGACGGGAGTTCCGGTCATAGTGCTTACACACAGAGATTTGAGAACAGCGAAGACACTGATGAGTTCCTTTTTGTTTATTCGTTTGTTCCTCTTAGGTTAATCGACGAAGCTAACAATATCATCTCGCAAAATCCTCGTCCATCATCGACGATGTTATCGACCAAATAAATAAAGATTCAGAGAGCACAACACGAGAAAGTGCTCGCGTCAAGCCACGAAAGAGATTTGCTCAATATGTTGATTATAACATCTGATCCTCTGATCAACAGCCTGCGGGAAGTTCCAAAAAAAGTCGAATAAATTGTGTGCGGAGGTCCTAAAGCTCATTATAGCTCCTACTATAGAGCCTCGACTTCCACAGCAACTAAGACCTCCACAAAGTCAGGAAGACTATCTTGTATCGGAATTGTTGTAAGATGAATGTGTAAAACGGCAATAGCCAAATTTAGCATTAAAAAGTGAAGAAAACAAAATGGCAGTCATTGCGAAATGTTAACTCAGAAAAGTCGATTTAAAATAAAGTAAATATCTGTACGGTAAAAATAGTATTTTATTATATAAATATTTACCTCCAAGAGACCAAGGACTGCCGTACAAGTGGCGACCGTGATTAATATTCAGGATGGAGGTAAAAAGAAAGGTTCGGCGAGCCACGAGGGCTCAGCTCACGCGGGTGATCAATCAAACCGCACAGCTACAGGACAAACCAGAAGAAATACAAATAAACATGTCGCTGTTGTCCGAAATTGTTACAAGATTAGAGGGCCTCGATCAGGAAATACTCCTGTTGATGAGCGAGGCAGAAGAGGCCGATCTGGAAAAAGAATTAGATGAGGTTATGTTTTACAAGAAAAAATGGTTTAACCTAAAACAAAAAGTCGCGGTGGACTTGGACCCAGACAGAAATCATAAAATTACAGGTCATACTTACTTGGCATCCTAACAGCCCTCCCACACCGAGTTGTTTTGTCTGAAAACATCTTACTGATATTTTTCTCTTTCTGCTTCTCTTCATTTTTGATAGGTATATCACTATCTATTGAAAATTGACTGGGTGAGTCTTGATTACAGTTTTGTAGTTGATTATTAACTTCTTCACTGGATACTTCCAATGGATATAGTTTCTGGAATGGTCTTACTTTGGAACCTAATGCAGTCTTCACCTGTGCTGTTCTGTTTATACCATCTCTTCCAATATATATATCTGTTATAACTCCTAAAGGCCACTTCACCCGTTTCTCCTCAGTTTCTACTAGAACAATGTCTCCAATAGCTAATTTATTCTGGATATCTTTGCCTCTCTGAACTAGTGATGTTAAATATTCTGTCTTGAATCTTTGTTTAAAATCTTCTCTCAGCTTGACTAAAAACTTGAGTCTTGAGTTCAGTGCCTTAGCATCTGCAGCATCTAAATCTGTTACTTCATTATGAGGAATACATTGTATGAAGCATGACGGGGTCAATGGTTCCAGGTGAGTATTTTTATCATCTTGCACATATGTTAAAGGACATTGATTCATTACTGCTTCACATTCACATAAAATGGTTTGTAGCTCCTCATAGTCCACACAGGACTGTCCCAGAATTCTTCTCAACAGTTCTTTCATAATCCGGATAAGGCGCTCAAAAAATCCACCCCACCAAGCAGCTGTTGGAGCATTCATTTTAAATTTAATTCTTTCAATAGCTGAACGCTTCTGTACTTCATCCCAATCTACTTGTGCAAGTCGGTTCTTTGTGCCTGTTAAATTAGTTCCATTATCACATATTATCTGTGTAACTCTTCCTCTTCGAGCAATAAATCTTCTTAATGTGAGCATAAAGGCCTCCGTTGACAATGATTTAGTTAATTCTAGATGAACACCGCGATACACTGCACATGTGTATAGTACTATCCAACATTTGTCACCATTACGCAGAAACATTGGCCCAGCCAGATCAGCACCACTTACTTGGAATGGGGCTGTGCATTGGATCCTCTCATTTGGCAATGGAGCTGTAGGTGCTTGCACTGGTTTGGCTCTGAATCGAGTACATATGGTACATGCTGCTATTACTGATTTTGTCAGTCGTCTAATTCCTATGATCCAAAATCTAGCTCTGATATCTGCTGTCACTTGATTGGCGCCTGCATGATGAAGTTCTTGGTGTCTTTGTTCCACCAATCTCCTTACAATATTATTCTTTCCTGGGAGCAATACTGGAGACTTGGTGGATTCAGGAAAATCTGATAATAGAAGTTTTGTTTTAATCATAAGGACACAAACATCGACGACACGGATAAGTTTCAATACCTTATTCAGGCAATGAGCCCAGGATCCGAAGTTCGAAATTTCATCGAAAGTTATCCGCTATCATCCAAGACATACTATCAGGCGCTTTCAGATCTGAAGCAAAGATACGCAAGAGAGGATCTTCTTGTCCAAGTATATGTAAGAGAATTACTTAATATGATAACAAATAAAAATACTCAAAATTTAACTTACCTTTATGACAACTTAAGTTCACATCTTCGAGCGTTGGAAACCTTAGGAGTGACCCAGCAAGGGTACTCATCATTCTTACTGCCTATGGTGGAGTCAACACTCCCTATAGACACACTAAGAGCATGGGAAAGAGCAAGACCAGTTGAAACAAAAGATGTATTAAAATCCTTATTGGACTTTCTGAAGAAAGAAGTAGAAAGTGAACAAAGAATAAAAATGGCCACAGGATTCACTACTGAAAATCTAACAAAGAAGGAAAAAGAAGCTACAGCAGCAATTTTAGTAGATAAAGTAGCTAAACCAGAACATAAAAATTCATGCTTATGGTGTGAAAAGGAGCATCCAAGTGTTGAATGCTACAGACTAAGTAAGATGACTATTGATGAAAGAAAGGGCCAAATAAAGAAGAAAAATGCTTGCATGTTGTGTTTAAAACCTGGGCATCATGCAAAAATCTGCAAGGCATTTGTGCAGTGCTTCATATGCAAGAAAAAACACAATGTGACACTCTGTCCAGGCCACAACAACTCAGATAAGACAAGCAAAGACAAGAATACTTCGGTGGGTGAAACTACAAGCAATCTCTCATCACAAGGAAACAGTGTGACCTTACTACAAACAATTATAGTTAAACTGGTCAATGGCAATAAAGAGGTAATGGTGAGAGCACTCATCGATAATGGCTCACAGAGGTCTTATTTGAAAAAGGATGTGGCACATAAACTCGGAATTCCAAGCTCAGGTAGAGAAGTACTGACACATAATTTGTTCAGCGGAGTCGAGGTAAAGTCTAAGGAACATAATATTTACAATATTTCTGTCCAAAGCTGTTGTGATCAGTCATACATGTTTAATATAGCTGCTCTAGAGCAACCAATAATTTGTAACAGTCTGCCCAGGTATGATGATGATGATATTGATGTAACAGTGAGAAGTTTGTTATTAAAACATGGCATAAGGTTGACAGATTCAGATAAAAATAATAACACTGATATTTCATTGTTAATTGGGGCAGATTATTCAGGGTACATAATGACCAACACTATGATTGAAATAAAAAAAGGGTTGTTTGCAATAAAGACCAAATTGGGATGGGTGTTACAAGGTAAAGTAAATAATGCAAAGAGTAATACAACTAATACTTTATTTTGTTCATCGGATATAACAGGTTTTTGGTCACTTGAGTTGCTCGGCATCAGAGATCCTGTGGAGAACAAGACGAAGATGCAGGCCGAGGCTGATGCAGTGATGTCCTTTGAGGAGAGTATCGCTGTCAACGCAGAGAGAAGATATGAAGTAGCCCTGCCTTTCAAGGTCGGGCATGAAGACTTGCAGAGCAACCGCGGAATAGCTGAAAAGAGATTGGTATCTAGTACCAAGCGTCTGCAATCATCAGGTAAATTGCATGAATATAGTAGTATAATACATAGCTGGGAAATTGAAGGTATTGTGGAGAAAGTACCAGAGAGTGAGGTAAAACATGGTGTTCACTATTTGCCTCACCGAGGTGTAGTAAAAGACTCTAGTCTGACCACAAAATTAAGACCAGTATTTGATGCATCGGCATGTGATAAGAATGGCAGATCACTCAATTCTTATCTAAATAAGGGCGTGAATTTTTTAGATAAAATTCCTCATTTACTCGCTGGCTTTCGAAAGGGTGCGATAGGTATATCTGCTGATATCGCTAAGGCTTTTCTCCAGGTATCCGTAAGACCCACAGACAGAGATTATTTGAGGTTTTTATGGTGGGAGAATGATTCACAGGCCAAAATGGTGGAATATAGACACAGTAGAGTGGTGTTTGGTTTGACATCAAGCCCATTTCTATTGTCGGCAACCATCAGTCACCATTTAAAACATGTCACAGGTAAGGCAAGAGACACAGCTGACATATTAGCTAAATCATTTTATGTAGACAACTGTCTCACAAGCTTGGACTCGGAACAGGAAACTCATAAATTTATATCGGAGGCAAAGGAAGTTATGAAGCAGGGTAAGTTTGATCTTAGGCAGTGGGTTACTTCCCCTATGAAGATAAATGAGACAAGTAACAATGTAGTAACTGTACTAGGCCTGCTGTGGAACACTGAGACAGATGAACTAAGCTGCAATTTAAGTAACTTACCTCCATATTCAGCTCTAGGTCAGATAACTAAAAAGGAATTAATGTCACTCATACAAAGAATATTCGACCCAGTGGGATTTACTTGTCCGGCCACGCTCACCCCCAGGTTAATAATGCAGGAGACTTGGCGCCGCGGATTAACATGGGAAGAAAATCTTCCAGAGGATTTAGAGGCTGATTTCCGTAAGTGGTATAAACATATAGCATGCTTAAAAGATTGCAAGATTCCAAGGAAGCTGACTAAGAATTCTATGACAGGATGTGATATAAGTTTACATATGTTCTGTGATGCCAGCAAAGATGCTTATGGAGCCTGTGTGCTGCTACGATCAGAAAAGGATGGTAATGTCACTGTCCAGATGTTGTCAGCAAAGTCTAGAGTGGCCCCACCTGAAAAGACATCAATACCTAAACTAGAATTAACTGCAGCATTGGTAGGATCTAGATTATTGGCAGAGGCAAAGAGAAGTTTAAAATTTGAGAATACCAAAGAGTTTTGCTGGACTGACTCATGTGTAGCATATTACTGGATAACTAGAAACTTACCTTGGAATACATATGTGCATAATAGAGTAAAAGAAATCAGACAGCATTCAAATCTATCCAATTGGTTTCACATTTCAGGGAGCCTGAACTGGAGTGATGTAGCATCAAGAGGCTGCAACGCTGAACAACTATTGGCTCTACGCTGGTGGAAGGGTCCGGTGTGGCTGCGCCTCAACTCAGAAGAATGGCCTAAGTCTACCATAAATGTGGATAATACAGAGGCATGCAAAGAAATGAAAAAGACAAAGGCATCATGCAACATAAATATAAGTATAAAAGAAGTTATTGATATGTTATGCTATTTCTCAAAATATACAAAAATTGTAAGAATGATGGCATGGACACTAAGATTTATAAATAACATGCAGTCAAAAAATATGAAGATAAAAGGAGAAATAACAGTAGAAGAGTTTGAAAATGCAGAAAAGAAGATTATTAAGTTGATTCAAGGATCTGAAGAATACCTTAGAGAACAGAAGAGAAGTTTGAGTACATACCTTGATGAAGAGGGTTTGATAAGAGTTAAAACAAAACTTCTATTATCAGATTTTCCTGAATCCACCAAGTCTCCAGTATTGCTCCCAGGAAAGAATAATATTGTAAGGAGATTGGTGGAACAAAGACACCAAGAACTTCATCATGCAGGCGCCAATCAAGTGACAGCAGATATCAGAGCTAGATTTTGGATCATAGGAATTAGACGACTGACAAAATCAGTAATAGCAGCATGTACCATATGTACTCGATTCAGAGCCAAACCAGTGCAAGCACCTACAGCTCCATTGCCAAATGAGAGGATCCAATGCACAGCCCCATTCCAAGTAAGTGGTGCTGATCTGGCTGGGCCAATGTTTCTGCGTAATGGTGACAAATGTTGGATAGTACTATACACATGTGCAGTGTATCGCGGTGTTCATCTAGAATTAACTAAATCATTGTCAACGGAGGCCTTTATGCTCACATTAAGAAGATTTATTGCTCGAAGAGGAAGAGTTACACAGATAATATGTGATAATGGAACTAATTTAACAGGCACAAAGAACCGACTTGCACAAGTAGATTGGGATGAAGTACAGAAGCGTTCAGCTATTGAAAGAATTAAATTTAAAATGAATGCTCCAACAGCTGCTTGGTGGGGTGGATTTTTTGAGCGCCTTATCCGGATTATGAAAGAACTGTTGAGAAGAATTCTGGGACAGTCCTGTGTGGACTATGAGGAGCTACAAACCATTTTATGTGAATGTGAAGCAGTAATGAATCAATGTCCTTTAACATATGTGCAAGATGATAAAAATACTCACCTGGAACCATTGACCCCGTCATGCTTCATACAATGTATTCCTCATAATGAAGTAACAGATTTAGATGCTGCAGATGCTAAGGCACTGAACTCAAGACTCAAGTTTTTAGTCAAGCTGAGAGAAGATTTTAAACAAAGATTCAAGACAGAATATTTAACATCACTAGTTCAGAGAGGCAAAGATATCCAGAATAAATTAGCTATTGGAGACATTGTTCTAGTAGAAACTGAGGAGAAACGGGTGAAGTGGCCTTTAGGAGTTATAACAGATATATATATTGGAAGAGATGGTATAAACAGAACAGCACAGGTGAAGACTGCATTAGGTTCCAAAGTAAGACCATTCCAGAAACTATATCCATTGGAAGTATCCAGTGAAGAAGTTAATAATCAACTACAAAACTGTAATCAAGACTCACCCAGTCAATTTTCAATAGATAGTGATATACCTATCAAAAATGAAGAGAAGCAGAAAGAGAAAAATATCAGTAAGATGTTTTCAGACAAAACAACTCGGTGTGGGAGGGCTGTTAGGATGCCAAGTAAGTATGACCTGTAATTTTTTTTCTGTTCACAGGATCTTTGGTGTCAAGCAACTCAATACCATTTAAAACTTTATAATTATTAAAATTAAACTTTGTCTGTCAATCTTACTGAATTTAAGTTGTGTATTTTAGTGTTTTAGAATTACATAATATTGATGTTAATTGATCTTGTAGTAGTATTCTGCAATTAGTATAAGACTTATGTTGACTGAAGTAAATTTAAATAGTAATAATTGATTATGTAACAAATATTGTGTATGTTTAGTGATAAAATTAGATATCTAAAGTTTTCTTACTTTCTAATCTTACTTTTCTGGCGGTGGAGGATGTTGTAAGATGAATGTGTAAAACGGCAATAGCCAAATTTAGCATTAAAAAGTGAAGAAAACAAAATGGCAGTCATTGCGAAATGTTAACTCAGAAAAGTCGATTTAAAATAAAGTAAATATCTGTACGGTAAAAATAGTATTTTATTATATAAATATTTACCTCCAAGAGACCAAGGACTGCCGTACAAGTGGCGACCGTGACAGGACAAACCAGAAGAAATACAAATAAACATGTCGCTGTTGTCCGAAATTGTTACAAGATTAGAGGGCCTCGATCAGGAAATACTCCTGTTGATGAGCGAGGCAGAAGAGGCCGATCTGGAAAAAGAATTAGATGAGGTTATGTTTTACAAGAAAAAATGGTTTAACCTAAAACAAAAAGTCGCGGTGGACTTGGACCCAGACAGAAATCATAAAAAAGGTATTATAAGAAGCACATCAAAAGATAGGAAATTTAAACTACCCGTTCTAGAGACAAAACAATTCGATGGGAATGTTAAAAACTGGATTCCTTTCTGGGGACAATTTGAAAAAATTCATAAGGACACAAACATCGACGACACGGATAAGTTTCAATACCTTATTCAGGCAATGAGCCCAGGATCCGAAGTTCGAAATTTCATCGAAAGTTATCCGCTATCATCCAAGACATACTATCAGGCGCTTTCAGATCTGAAGCAAAGATACGCAAGAGAGGATCTTCTTGTCCAAGTATATGTAAGAGAATTACTTAATATGATAACAAATAAAAATACTCAAAATTTAACTTACCTTTATGACAACTTAAGTTCACATCTTCGAGCGTTGGAAACCTTAGGAGTGACCCAGCAAGGGTACTCATCATTCTTACTGCCTATGGTGGAGTCAACACTCCCTATAGACACACTAAGAGCATGGGAAAGAGCAAGACCAGTTGAAACAAAAGATGTATTAAAATCCTTATTGGACTTTCTGAAGAAAGAAGTAGAAAGTGAACAAAGAATAAAAATGGCCACAGGATTCACTACTGAAAATCTAACAAAGAAGGAAAAAGAAGCTACAGCAGCAATTTTAGTAGATAAAGTAGCTAAACCAGAACATAAAAATTCATGCTTATGGTGTGAAAAGGAGCATCCAAGTGTTGAATGCTACAGACTAAGTAAGATGACTATTGATGAAAGAAAGGGCCAAATAAAGAAGAAAAATGCTTGCATGTTGTGTTTAAAACCTGGGCATCATGCAAAAATCTGCAAGGCATTTGTGCAGTGCTTCATATGCAAGAAAAAACACAATGTGACACTCTGTCCAGGCCACAACAACTCAGATAAGACAAGCAAAGACAAGAATACTTCGGTGGGTGAAACTACAAGCAATCTCTCATCACAAGGAAACAGTGTGACCTTACTACAAACAATTATAGTTAAACTGGTCAATGGCAATAAAGAGGTAATGGTGAGAGCACTCATCGATAATGGCTCACAGAGGTCTTATTTGAAAAAGGATGTGGCACATAAACTCGGAATTCCAAGCTCAGGTAGAGAAGTACTGACACATAATTTGTTCAGCGGAGTCGAGGTAAAGTCTAAGGAACATAATATTTACAATATTTCTGTCCAAAGCTGTTGTGATCAGTCATACATGTTTAATATAGCTGCTCTAGAGCAACCAATAATTTGTAACAGTCTGCCCAGGTATGATGATGATGATATTGATGTAACAGTGAGAAGTTTGTTATTAAAACATGGCATAAGGTTGACAGATTCAGATAAAAATAATAACACTGATATTTCATTGTTAATTGGGGCAGATTATTCAGGGTACATAATGACCAACACTATGATTGAAATAAAAAAAGGGTTGTTTGCAATAAAGACCAAATTGGGATGGGTGTTACAAGGTAAAGTAAATAATGCAAAGAGTAATACAACTAATACTTTATTTTGTTCATCGGATATAACAGGTTTTTGGTCACTTGAGTTGCTCGGCATCAGAGATCCTGTGGAGAACAAGACGAAGATGCAGGCCGAGGCTGATGCAGTGATGTCCTTTGAGGAGAGTATCGCTGTCAACGCAGAGAGAAGATATGAAGTAGCCCTGCCTTTCAAGGTCGGGCATGAAGACTTGCAGAGCAACCGCGGAATAGCTGAAAAGAGATTGGTATCTAGTACCAAGCGTCTGCAATCATCAGGTAAATTGCATGAATATAGTAGTATAATACATAGCTGGGAAATTGAAGGTATTGTGGAGAAAGTACCAGAGAGTGAGGTAAAACATGGTGTTCACTATTTGCCTCACCGAGGTGTAGTAAAAGACTCTAGTCTGACCACAAAATTAAGACCAGTATTTGATGCATCGGCATGTGATAAGAATGGCAGATCACTCAATTCTTATCTAAATAAGGGCGTGAATTTTTTAGATAAAATTCCTCATTTACTCGCTGGCTTTCGAAAGGGTGCGATAGGTATATCTGCTGATATCGCTAAGGCTTTTCTCCAGGTATCCGTAAGACCCACAGACAGAGATTATTTGAGGTTTTTATGGTGGGAGAATGATTCACAGGCCAAAATGGTGGAATATAGACACAGTAGAGTGGTGTTTGGTTTGACATCAAGCCCATTTCTATTGTCGGCAACCATCAGTCACCATTTAAAACATGTCACAGGTAAGGCAAGAGACACAGCTGACATATTAGCTAAATCATTTTATGTAGACAACTGTCTCACAAGCTTGGACTCGGAACAGGAAACTCATAAATTTATATCGGAGGCAAAGGAAGTTATGAAGCAGGGTAAGTTTGATCTTAGGCAGTGGGTTACTTCCCCTATGAAGATAAATGAGACAAGTAACAATGTAGTAACTGTACTAGGCCTGCTGTGGAACACTGAGACAGATGAACTAAGCTGCAATTTAAGTAACTTACCTCCATATTCAGCTCTAGGTCAGATAACTAAAAAGGAATTAATGTCACTCATACAAAGAATATTCGACCCAGTGGGATTTACTTGTCCGGCCACGCTCACCCCCAGGTTAATAATGCAGGAGACTTGGCGCCGCGGATTAACATGGGAAGAAAATCTTCCAGAGGATTTAGAGGCTGATTTCCGTAAGTGGTATAAACATATAGCATGCTTAAAAGATTGCAAGATTCCAAGGAAGCTGACTAAGAATTCTATGACAGGATGTGATATAAGTTTACATATGTTCTGTGATGCCAGCAAAGATGCTTATGGAGCCTGTGTGCTGCTACGATCAGAAAAGGATGGTAATGTCACTGTCCAGATGTTGTCAGCAAAGTCTAGAGTGGCCCCACCTGAAAAGACATCAATACCTAAACTAGAATTAACTGCAGCATTGGTAGGATCTAGATTATTGGCAGAGGCAAAGAGAAGTTTAAAATTTGAGAATACCAAAGAGTTTTGCTGGACTGACTCATGTGTAGCATATTACTGGATAACTAGAAACTTACCTTGGAATACATATGTGCATAATAGAGTAAAAGAAATCAGACAGCATTCAAATCTATCCAATTGGTTTCACATTTCAGGGAGCCTGAACTGGAGTGATGTAGCATCAAGAGGCTGCAACGCTGAACAACTATTGGCTCTACGCTGGTGGAAGGGTCCGGTGTGGCTGCGCCTCAACTCAGAAGAATGGCCTAAGTCTACCATAAATGTGGATAATACAGAGGCATGCAAAGAAATGAAAAAGACAAAGGCATCATGCAACATAAATATAAGTATAAAAGAAGTTATTGATATGTTATGCTATTTCTCAAAATATACAAAAATTGTAAGAATGATGGCATGGACACTAAGATTTATAAATAACATGCAGTCAAAAAATATGAAGATAAAAGGAGAAATAACAGTAGAAGAGTTTGAAAATGCAGAAAAGAAGATTATTAAGTTGATTCAAGGATCTGAAGAATACCTTAGAGAACAGAAGAGAAGTTTGAGTACATACCTTGATGAAGAGGGTTTGATAAGAGTTAAAACAAAACTTCTATTATCAGATTTTCCTGAATCCACCAAGTCTCCAGTATTGCTCCCAGGAAAGAATAATATTGTAAGGAGATTGGTGGAACAAAGACACCAAGAACTTCATCATGCAGGCGCCAATCAAGTGACAGCAGATATCAGAGCTAGATTTTGGATCATAGGAATTAGACGACTGACAAAATCAGTAATAGCAGCATGTACCATATGTACTCGATTCAGAGCCAAACCAGTGCAAGCACCTACAGCTCCATTGCCAAATGAGAGGATCCAATGCACAGCCCCATTCCAAGTAAGTGGTGCTGATCTGGCTGGGCCAATGTTTCTGCGTAATGGTGACAAATGTTGGATAGTACTATACACATGTGCAGTGTATCGCGGTGTTCATCTAGAATTAACTAAATCATTGTCAACGGAGGCCTTTATGCTCACATTAAGAAGATTTATTGCTCGAAGAGGAAGAGTTACACAGATAATATGTGATAATGGAACTAATTTAACAGGCACAAAGAACCGACTTGCACAAGTAGATTGGGATGAAGTACAGAAGCGTTCAGCTATTGAAAGAATTAAATTTAAAATGAATGCTCCAACAGCTGCTTGGTGGGGTGGATTTTTTGAGCGCCTTATCCGGATTATGAAAGAACTGTTGAGAAGAATTCTGGGACAGTCCTGTGTGGACTATGAGGAGCTACAAACCATTTTATGTGAATGTGAAGCAGTAATGAATCAATGTCCTTTAACATATGTGCAAGATGATAAAAATACTCACCTGGAACCATTGACCCCGTCATGCTTCATACAATGTATTCCTCATAATGAAGTAACAGATTTAGATGCTGCAGATGCTAAGGCACTGAACTCAAGACTCAAGTTTTTAGTCAAGCTGAGAGAAGATTAAGATTCAAGACAGAATATTTAACATCACTAGTTCAGAGAGGCAAAGATATCCAGAATAAATTAGCTATTGGAGACATTGTTCTAGTAGAAACTGAGGAGAAACGGGTGAAGTGGCCTTTAGGAGTTATAACAGATATATATATTGGAAGAGATGGTATAAACAGAACAGCACAGGTGAAGACTGCATTAGGTTCCAAAGTAAGACCATTCCAGAAACTATATCCATTGGAAGTATCCAGTGAAGAAGTTAATAATCAACTACAAAACTGTAATCAAGACTCACCCAGTCAATTTTCAATAGATAGTGATATACCTATCAAAAATGAAGAGAAGCAGAAAGAGAAAAATATCAGTAAGATGTTTTCAGACAAAACAACTCGGTGTGGGAGGGCTGTTAGGATGCCAAGTAAGTATGACCTGTAATTTTTTTTCTGTTCACAGGATCTTTGGTGTCAAGCAACTCAATACCATTTAAAACTTTATAATTATTAAAATTAAACTTTGTCTGTCAATCTTACTGAATTTAAGTTGTGTATTTTAGTGTTTTAGAATTACATAATATTGATGTTAATTGATCTTGTAGTAGTATTCTGCAATTAGTATAAGACTTATGTTGACTGAAGTAAATTTAAATAGTAATAATTGATTAT
Source organism: Peribatodes rhomboidaria (assembly GCA_911728515.1). Classification (NCBI taxonomy): domain Eukaryota; kingdom Metazoa; phylum Arthropoda; class Insecta; order Lepidoptera; family Geometridae; genus Peribatodes; species Peribatodes rhomboidaria. The sequence goes on along the minus strand of OU452181.1, from coordinate 4,804,840 downwards.
GTAACAAATATTGTGTATGTTTAGTGATGAAATTAGATATCTAAAGTTTTCTTACTTTCTAATCTTACTTTTCTGGCGGTGGAGGATGTTGTAAGATGAATGTGTAAAACGGCAATAGCCAAATTTAGCATTAAAAAGTGAAGAAAACAAAATGGCAGTCATTGCGAAATGTTAACTCAGAAAAGTCGATTTAAAATAAAGTAAATATCTGTACGGTAAAAATAGTATTTTATTATATAAATATTTACCTCCAAGAGACCAAGGACTGCCGTACAGGAATCATCCGATACAGAATCCGATGATTCCGATATTGACAATTAGTTTTAATGTACCTGTAGTGTATTATATTACCTTTTAGTGTTAGTATTTGTAATTTTTGTAAATAATGTAATAGTCTAAGGTTGTACATATAATTAGCGGTAATATTTGTAGAGATTAAGGTAATTGTATTATTATTTCAGTATTTTTTTCTGTTTTATAATAGTGTAAATATAAAATATTTTTTTCTTATACATAAAACTATGTATTTTTTATTTTTTTTATTTTATATTATTATAATATATTTTCATGGTTCCGAAACAATGAAAATATATTTTTGTCCACCTGGCTTGTTCTACAGAGAACACTGTGCGACGGCACGCACCAATTTGTTTATTGTGTGAACATGATATGTATTGTATGGCGACAGGCTCGCCCCCTGTCACATTTGGGACTGAATATCGTCAGGCAAAGTGTGGATGTTGTATTACACCTCTGCCAGCCCCCTCGGGGGAAACGCGTGACGATATTGTTATGAAGCTATTCGATAACTTCTTGAATATTGACCTGTTTGGTGTCTGTTTTTGACCCGAATCAAAAGATTATTTGTCTGTACTCGTGCGAGAGTTTAACACATTCGTATTGTTCGCGAAGTATATAAAGGCCTATTGTTCTATCTTGTCCAGCCTTTTGCTCGCGGCTTCGTATATTGGTTATTAGTAGGTACCTCAAAACAATAAAAAGACCAATAAACCGCCTTAATGCTTAGCTTGACCGCTAGCGTTCTTTTTACATGACGCCTGATACAATGAAACGATCTCTAATCAACCTGAAAAGACCTATGTTTTAACCGACTTCAAAAAAGAGGAGGTTCTATGTTCGTCTGTTTTTTTTTGTGTATGTTCATCGTATTTTCACCGAATTGAGAACCGATAAAAATATTTCTTAGTTCGAAGGGTATACTCCCGAGGTAGTCCCACTATCATCAAGTCAGGATCTGATGATGGAATCTCAATGAAATCGAGGAAAAACGAACTAACTAACAAAGTAATAAAATCAAGTAAATTTTGATCCACTTCCCGGTTTCTGATTGAGCTGAAATTATGCATACTTACATATGTAAGTTTAGTATAAATGCAATAACCTGATACTATTGAGCTGATCTGATGTTGGAGTCAGGTGGATATTGGAACTCCTCAACGGCGGCAATACTTGTTTTGTACTAAAGAGGGTAAAATAAAATAAAAATCCGACTTCGAAATCACAAATTAGCACACAAAAGGGAAAATATAAATGTAGGTAATTCTTGTGCACTACCCCTTTAACTATTTGAAGTCTGTAACAGCCAGTTCTAATAGATAGTATATCACTTATTCCACTAAGTTGAACAATTAGATAGATACTACCTACTTACTATATACATAGTATCTATCTACTACCTACTTGGCTTGGCTGGCACTGACTTCAAATAGATGAGTAGGTAGCACTTATAATAATTACTTTTGTTAAATTTATTTTGGGAATGCCTTTGCGGTCTTGAAGTTCGTTTAATTATTTTTTTAAATAATTTAAGTTGATACGTTTTTCAAAATAAAACAAAACATAAGTTAGAAATACTTTTATTATTAACCGCCACAATCGAAAACTTAACTAATCCATCCTTGTCTTGACATGCTTCTCTGTGATTTTGTCCTTTTCGATAATGTAGACGACTGCACCCCAACCAGAGATCGCGTCACGGTCTGCTGCATTTACCAGAGCCTGACAAAAAAAAACATAAATTAGAGTGACCTGGGGCCCTAGATGTTATCTGCCTGGATGAAGTATAAGTCATAGTAATTTTAATGTCAGATGTTCGAGCATTGGCGATTGTAGAAATAGAATCGCTTGTAATCAATGCCACTTGGCTCTGGTCCTGAATAAACCGATTAACCTTATGGTATCTTGCCCTTACATGTGGTGTCGCCTAAAGTATGGAACTTCAAGATATTAGGACTTTTAGGTTGTCATCCAGAGATTGTAACTGGTAAAACTATAGTCTGTAATGTCACTGAAAACATTGCCATTCAATCCAGCTTACTAGTTACATGACTGACAAAAGAGTAAAACTGCAGTGCAATCAAGAAATTACAATAAAAAAACAGTGTTCACAATTTTACAGTTTATTAAACATTCAACAGCAAGAACGATTTCAATGTTTTATTTTAAACTAGCTGTTGCCCGCAACTTCGTTCGCGTTTATTTAGAAAATAGTATCCATAAACCCTCCTCACAATTTTTTTTTAAAAATGATTTTGGTCCTTATCGTCCCTTCAATGGGACGATAAGGACCAAATCCACCAATCGATCACACAATATTTTTTATTCTTTGTGGCCTGATGGGAGTAATATTAGTTTACCTGTGAAATAGTTTCAAACAGCTCATCCGGCTTCAAGTTGGGCTCCCACAAGGCTTCACACATACCATAGAGTTGCTCTGAACATGTGCCTGATACAACAAAATCTTCAGGCTCGTTGGGGCAGCCAATCTGTTGGCAAAAAAAGATGGTCAAAACTTCATCCTAAGACATGGCCATTATAAACAACAACCATGTAAATATAATTAAAAAAATAAACAAAAGAAAGAATACATGGATTACCTATTCTGAGGCTATAAAACATTTATTAGTAAGAAACTTCAAGTTGTTTTGTTTATTATTTTTTATTGCTTAACTTTAATTAGACTTATTTTGTTAACACCTTGACTTCTGAACACACATGCATTATACTTTTCCTAGCGCAATGCTAGTGCTGCTGTGTATTGGAGGGGCGTAAAACCTTTTTTTTATTAAAGTTTTTGTAATCACACTCAAAAAAATAATGTTGCAGTTAATGTGTTAAACTAAAAAACACAAAAAAAACTAACTGCATTGCAAATAATGTGGAATAAAAAGATCTACAAAAGGAGGCCATTCCTCAAATTAGAAGAACACCTTACCATGGTGAACCACAAGTACCCTACAATGTACATACAGTAGGTAGGTTTGGTTCCTTGTTTCTCATACGGACCGCTAGAGTGTGGAATACTCTGCCAGAGTGTGTGTTCCCTGACACTTATAATCTGGGTGTCTTCAAGTCTCGAGTGAATCGGTTTCTTTTAGGCAAGCCCATCGTAGGCCGCATCACTGCTTATCATCAGGCATGTGGGCGGCCAAACACAAGCCTATTAAGTAATAAAAAAAATACAAAATCAAAAAAGCTACTCAATCTTACCAAATCCATATTGCACACATAAGGCTGGTTAGTCGTAGGGTCTAAGCCAGCAATGACAGGCTCAATGAAGTAAGGTCCAAATCGCTTCTCATACAGCAGGTTGGAAAGCATGGCTGCAAATGTTTTGGGTTGCATTATTCTGTTTTCTTTCAGCTCATACAGGTTCATTCTGAAATTTGTAGTAATTTATGATTATTGTAAGTTTGCAATCGTGTTGTTATCCTCACACTTTGCTCAAGAGAGATCCAACTCAATAATTAATCTGAGCACTTACATGGTTTATACTATAATAAATTCGGGACATTTCCACACACGGTCGCCTGACCCCAAACTAAGCAAAGCTTGTACTACGGCTGCCAGAGACTGATATACATACTTAGATATTTTTAAATACATACATAAATAGATATTGAACACCCAGACATAGAATAAACACAAATGTTCACCACATGTTTGTCCTAGGTGGGAATCGAACCCACACCTCTAAGCACAGAAGGCAGGGTCACTACCAACTGAGCCACCGAGGCTGATACTAGACATAAGGTGTAAAATTTGCAATGTAAAAAACAAACCTGAATTTTAGCCTTTGGAATACAGTCTGTGTATCAGTGGCAAGGCCGGGCAAGCCAACATACAGGGTAGGTCCCATTTGGTACACCTTGGGAAAGTTAGTGGACACGGTCTGGGCCTGTATACCGAAGCGCTTGTCCGTTGCTATCGCCACGCAGTCCTGGCCCTTCATCGCCACCACGGCACCTCCATTGTACGCCAAAATCGACTGAAAACATTATTTGTGATGGGAAAAAGAGTGACATGGGACGAAATAAATACGATATATTTGGCTAATTGAGATAGAATATGAGCAAATATACTCATAAGAGCTTAATAAATGCATGAATACAACTTAAATATAAAAAGAAATCTTATTGTTGCTAAATTATTATTGAAAATCTGCATCGTAATGTTCGTGACGCTATCCTATCCAACCATAATAATAAGAAAACAATGTAAATAGATGTTTTTATTTAAATGACAACAACAATACTCACCATTCTGCTCTAATTCAATGGTTTTTGGTAAAATCTTGTTGTAAATCCAATTTTTCGATGCAAAATTCGGAAACCGAAAAATGACAATTCATGCGGTGGTTGACAGATTAGCACCATAGACAAAAAACAGGCTAAAAAGACACAGATTAAACAGGTTATGAAATAAAAATTCAAAGACAATGAATGTTTCAATCTCAGAATAATAACTAAAGCAATAGAAGGAGGGTTAAAAAAAGAGCTCAGTAACTACCTTTGTTCCTATTCTATCTTATGGCACGAAAACGGTTGAGGAAAAGAGATAAATGATTTACTCTTTGTTTTATTTTTTTGGAATTTCACAAGATGAACTGTCATTTGGTTATATTGGTTCTAATTCAACCCGCCCAAATTTGATAGTACTTTGCTCTAATGTCTGACAGTTTGTTCATGAGACTACTTAACTTATTCGCGTGCTCATTATTTACGCGTTTGTCGTAATCTTCTATGGTTTTGCAATGATTTAATATTATTTTTACTGTTAGACTGCATGAAATATTTGTAAAATTCCAAATAGTGAGTGTGCGGACGCAGTGGAGCAATGTCTTGTGTGGTTGTAGGCTGCACGTCCCATCTAACACGATCATAAAATAGTCAAGAAATATTGACCTTAAATCGTTTAGTTTTTGGACAATTTATTGTGGAATGTGAGCCGATAAACAAGCATAAATACGTAACAAATGTTGCTGAATCACTTTGTAGCAGAAACCAGGCGTTATATCTATTCCAATAGACGTTTTTAGCGAATATTCGGAAACAGTTTTAGGTTACCTTGATCATACATAGTGACGTAAATATTATTGTCGATACATGGTCGAAACTTTGATTTTACAGATTTCTTGAAGACGAAGTGAAAAAAAAGAATAGATAAATTGAATTCGTGACGAAATTTGACTCCAAAAATGCAGAGTCACATATGCTCCAAGCATATTACTTTGAATTCATTTGTATGTAATGAAGCTATGAAATAGAGAAGACATAGAGAAAATGCTGTTCCTACATTTTTATTATGAATGGAACAGATGAAATGGTTGGAATAGGAATTTCATTTGCAATAAATGGTATCCCGTTCAAATTAAAACTTGATTTATTACATTACAGGAAGTATTTAAGGAAGTCGAAAAAGAACATAGTCAAGTAGCATTAGTGTTATTTAAGTATTGTGTGCAATCAATAAAGTGTCTATCTATTTATCTGTCTTTCTTTAAAGATTATCGATCGATCATTATGTATTCATTCTCTCTAAGGTAACTATGCTTAGTAATCTTCTATACCTAATATAAAAATGTATCGCTGAATGTATTGCTAAGCGCAAATTTCGAAAACAGCTGAATCGATTTTGCTTAATCTTTTTTTATAATGTTCCTTGAAATACGAGGATGGTTCTTACGCAGAGAAAAAAATACAAATTGCCTGAAAAAAATAATTAAAGAATCGACTGTTAGGCAGTACGAAGTTCGCAGGGTCAGCTAGTTTATAATACTTAATAATAATTTATTTCAAACAACTTAAGGTAACAAGGCCCATATAACATTCAAATAAATACCTTATACTCGTAGGTAACCAAAATAAATAATGATAAAAAATGCATTATTACGTATAATCATTAATTACACTCGACGTCGTTCAGTGAACCACGCATTTTTCCCCTGAACGTCCGAAATTTCTCGAGGCCAGCACCGGTATTCTAATTCATTCGGAAACATTTCCAGGGGCAGTTGCTTCACCACGAACGCAAACGATGATGTATGCTCTTTTCAGAACTGTCTCGTCGGCGGGCAGGCATTGCGTCGAGTTGATCAAGCGACTCGTAGAGTATTTTCTTGCCACTACTGGCAACATCCTCCTGGATAAAGTTCGACTTGCAGATCTGCAGTATGCTGACTTTATCCATGGTGTTGGTGGCGTATTGTATTTACGCCAGCAGCTCGTTGACTCGCTGGGAGTCCATAGCGACCGAAACAGGGCAGCGGTTAAAACCGCTTGAATCGCGAAAGTTATATTCGCACATCGATTTATGGATTAGTTTTAGCGGTACAAGATATGACAATGCATGTCATTGTAAATTTATCGACGTTGAAATGTAGGGGGTCACATCACTAGTCAAAATAAAATTAGTGACCACCTACGAAATTTCGAAACGTTTTTTGTATATTTGTCCTTTTCCAACATCATAACGGTGCCATAAGACAAAACAGGCCAAATATATTGAGTTTAGTTGTTTTATAACCCTCCTTCTATTGCTTTAGTTATTATTCTATGGTTTCAATGTTACGACATATGCTAAAAAATTATTTGTTCGTACTCTCGTTCTTTAAGTTTCGTTCGTTCGAGTTTAACCATACTGTCAATGAGTCATATAACCGACTCTTGAGAAGAGGTTTTGCAAAATTAAATATTTACTAACTGACAAACCATTTTTATTTAAAAATATTTGAAATGTTTTAGCAAGATAAAAAAACTTTAAATTTTCAATTCCTGCAGCTCTTTTGCGTACAAATCCAAACGAGATGTCATATTGAATCCCCACTGGTCTTTTACTTGGCGGCACAGATTCAAATCCATTTCAGCAATGAGTAGTCCGTCTTTAAACTTCGACAGTCCAGGGGTTCTGCACCCATTGGGAGCGCTCACGTAGCTAGACCCGTAGTAGCTTCTCGTTACCGGACTGCCGTCTTTGCGAACAAATTCTTCGTGACCAACTCTATTCAAACTGCACGTAAAGTAGCTATTAGCGATAGCTGCATTGCGAGCTTCGATGCCCCAAAATGATTCTCCAAATTCAGAAATCGTCGCTGCAGGATTAAAAACGATTTCTGCACCGTTTAAGCTGAACATGAGCCAGTTTAAGGCATGGTGACGGCCGTAGCAGATATTCACAGCGAATTTTGCAAACTTTGTCTCAAAAACTGGGTGGCCAGTGTTGCCAGGAGCGTAATACGACGTTTCACTGAAGCTGCCAACACTGGGCAAATGATTTTTGCGATGTTTTCCAAGGTATTGCCCATTCTCGTCAATGACCACTGCTGAGTTCCACCACGTTCCATGCTCATCCATTTCAAGGATAGGAGAAATGATGACCATCTTATATTTTTGAGCTAAACTGTTGAGGAACTTTGTGCTCGGGCCATCAGTGGCCGATTCTGCAAACTCGGACCATTTTTCTTTCTCCTTAGTGCACAAGAAGAATGGCATGGACCATGTTTCCTGCAGGCATAATATTTGGACACCCTCCGTGGCCGCTGCGTCGATTATCTTTTCAATTTTATCGAATATAGCTTGCCTTTGTTCCCTGATAGGCTTATCAGTCGACAAAACAATCGAGTGTTGCACCAGCCCTATCTTCACTATCCTCGGTTTCCTGCCTTCCTTTGCCGCTTCAAAAGAATAAGCGGCCACGTCAAAATTATTCTTTTCACTTGATGTTATAGTCGATTTCTTCAAGTCCAAAAGATTGTGATCTTCTCTTCCATAATAGATTTGATTGAACTGCTTCCGCTGGCCTTCACTTAACTTTTGTTTTATTATTTCTTCTAGATTATTCACCGCACTCATTTTAATTAATTCAAGGTAAAATTAAGACGTAGTTATTCAATGAGTAGCGAGGAGTAATCAGTGGAGTTACATAACCAGTTTGCGTGGTAAATAAAGCGTGCTATGTTTACTTGTTGGGTGTTTAAAATGCCGGCCGGCTTTATCTGTTGATTGACGCTTTGTGCCATTACCATTCGTTAGCTTAGCTCGTTTACAATCGTAACTCGTACCGTGAGGTACCAAATCATTTGCTTAGATTCTTAGAAGGTAAATATTATGGAGCCAAGATGAAATATGCAAGGTTTGATAGGTAGGTACAAGTATCTACAGCTTAATACAATTAACAAATATACTTAAGTGAGAAATTAGTATTTGTCGAAGTTGTCCAAACTAATCAAACTAGGTATACTTACATAGACAAATGTACCTAATTAAATAAAAAATATTCAAATAAGTTAAATGAGTACATTTACATCACATAACCCACACTATTATTTAAAATCAAAAGTAATTCTGTCTGTCTGTCTGTTTGTAGACTTTTCACGGCTGAACGGATCTTAATGAAATTCGTTACAGTCGTTGCAATATATCACAAGGAAGGTTTTTGGATAGAAACTATTTACTGAATAAATGCGAACGAAGTCGCGGGCAATAGCTAGAAATCAGAAATCAGAATTTATTGATAACTCCAATAGTTACACGTCACAGTAGTTATAGTACCTGGGTGGCCGAGCTTTGCTCGGTATTTTTTTTTTTTTTTAATTGTGTTTTTTGGATAATAAACAATTGATTTTAGTCTAACCTCAAAGCAAACACTCATTGACTTCGTGTTACTTAACAACGCCATCTGCTGTTGTGTCGTTAAAGCAATTAGTTGCTCACAAAAAATAGTAATATTATTATTCGTCAATAGATGTCAGGAAGAGTCATATTTTTCAGTTCAGATTGATTATCGATAAAACACGAATAAAATGATATTTTCTAAAAATGATTCCTAGCTAGATCGATTTATCGCCCCCGAAACCCCCTATATACTAATTTGTATGAAAATCGTTGGAGCCGATTCCGAGATTTCAATTATATATATATATATATATCCAAGAATTGCTCATTTAAAGGTATAAGATAAGTATATAATGTATTATAAATAATAATAAATAAATAAATTTGGGGACATTTCTACACACGGTCGCCTGACCCCAAACTAAGCAAAGCTTGTACTATGACTGCCAGAGACTGGTATACATAAATATACATATATTTTTAAATACATACATAAATAGATAATTAACACCCAGACATAGAACAAACACAAAGGTTCACCACATAAATGTTTGCCCTAAATGAGAGTCGAACCCACGCCCCGAAGCTCAGAAGGCAGGTTTACCACCACTGAGCCACCGAGGCAGTCGTTAAGTGCACTAAGTAGTAAATTATAAGTAAGTTATAAAAGTTAACTACGCTTGCTTGTCCAAAAATATTATTTAAGTAAACATAAAACGATGAAAATATATTACGTGGGTACATGGTATCACTATTCAATGATATTGAATTACAAAATAGGTCTTATTAGCTACCTGGGAAACCAATCCATACAACACTGACCGCAGCAACCACGGTAATTCTAATATCTAGGAGAGGTCTCATTCTGGTAGCGTTTAGCTATTAAGTTTCTAGTATTGTGTAGTTTCTAATGAGGTATCAAATGTTAAAAAATGAAAATCTCTGCTTAGCTTAAAACAAAGGCGCTTTCCGTGTCGGTCCCTATTTCTAGCTGTAGGTAAACCTGCTACCTCCTCGCCCTACAAAGGATTTTGATGCTGTTTTCACCATCAGTGAAAAAGGTAAATTTATTTTACGGATGGTTTATAGGCCATTGGTACCAATACCGTAGGAAGCCGAGGTGGGTCTTTTGTGTTAAGTACGTAATATCCCATTTCAAAAGTCAGTGCTACTATTAGAGTAATAATCTTCTCTATATACATATAAAATGAATCATTATTTCCCTTGGTCATCGCATCACGCGTGAACAGATGGAAAATTTTCGCTGGAACAGATGGAACATTTTTGGTGTGTTTATTATTGGCAGGAGAAGGATCTTATGAAAGAAAAAAATGAGATATAATTCCGAAAGAAATAACGGTTCCTGTGGGACGCGGGTGAAACCGCAGGGCACAGCTAGTGAACAATAAAACTTAACTAAACGTTAATAAAACTCTGATTATAATATTGAGCTTGCTCGATTTAAGAAGACAGGCCAAGTAGTAGTAGGTAGTTACAAGTAAGTAAAGCTTTTTACATTTATTCCGGATCATTGACACTTTTTATCAATTATAGTTGAGTCCAAAATGACAATCAATTTTACCGTCTTTAAACAGTCACGTAGGCAAATAAGATAAACCAAATATTTTTCTCCCGACACTATCGTCGCGGGTCGAAGGCCGCCCGCGCCACACACACAGCGTCGTCCGTCGATGCATCGTCAGTGCAGCACGGTATTTAAGCGCCAGCGCCCGACGACTAGCAGCAGTCACTCACGGCTAAGGAAACCACACGCATCAACCATGGAAAACGAAACCCAGAGCCTCGAGACCATCATCAACAACAACCTCAGCGGTCGTGACCTCGAGGAGTTCAACAGGATCTACTACGGAAGAAAGAAGAATCTCGATGTCCCAATTAAGGACTCGTCCCTCGCAGCTGCCAAAGAAGCTAACTTTGAAATTGCGGCTTACGCCTTCCCAGCCAAGAAAGAACAGACCAGGCCACCAAGGATCGTAAAGGTCGGTATCATCCAGCACTCGATTGCCGCTCCAACTGATCGCCCCATTAGTGAGCAGAAGAAAGCTATCTTCGACAAAGTCAAGAAGATCATCGATGTTGCCGGCCAAGAAGGAGTTAACATCATCTGCTTCCAAGAACTATGGAACATGCCTTTCGCTTTCTGCACTAGAGAAAAGCAACCCTGGTGTGAGTTCGCTGAGTCTGCCGAAGACGGTGAGACAACAAGATTCTTGAAAGAACTGGCAGTTAAGTATGCCATGGTGATCGTCTCTTCTATCCTCGAGAGGGATGAAAAGCACGCCGAAATTCTGTGGAATACAGCTGTCGTTATCAGCGACTCGGGAAATGTCATCGGCAAGCAGAGGAAGAACCACATCCCCAGAGTAGGCGACTTCAACGAGTCAAACTACTACATGGAAGGCAACACCGGACACCCTGTCTTCGCCACCAGATACGGTAAGATTGCCATCAACATTTGCTTCGGACGTCATCACGTCCTTAACTGGATGATGTTCGGTCAGAACGGAGCTGAAATCGTATTTAACCCGTCTGCAACCATCGCTGCTGAGGCTGGAAGCGAGTATATGTGGAACATCGAAGCCAGAAACGCTGCCATCACTAACTGTTACTTTACGGCTGCCATCAACAGAGTTGGGTATGAAGAGTTCCCCAATGAGTTCACCTCCGCTGACGGTAACCCTGCTCATAAAGATTTGGGGTTGTTCTACGGATCGAGCTACTTCACTGGCCCTGACGGAGTCAGATGCCCGGGTCTTTCACGTACTAGGGATGGCCTTCTGATTGGAGTGCTGGATTTGAACCAGAACCGGCAGATCAAGGACCGCCGGTGTTACTACATGACCCAGCGGCTCGACATGTACGTGAACAGCCTGAGCAAGGTTCTGGAGCTGGACTTCGAGCCTCAGGTTGTTCGTGAGAGCGACAAGTAACGATGATTAAGTGACTCATCGACACACCCACCTGCCTACGCTTGGAGTTTGGAAATTAGAAATTGTAAAGCATTGTCGCGCTTTTTAGACTTATTAATTTAGACACCCTATGTTAATTATCGAGATGTATGGAATTAGGAGCTATCACACCGTGGAATTGTTATGCTTTAATAATGTTTAAGCTTTGAGATTAATAAACACGCATCCCAGAATTTAAAAAGGTATTTTTATTCTTACTTAAAGTAATAATACCAATATGATAATGATGGTATCTTTAGATGGAATCCTATCTGACATGATTTTGATACCACAAAAAGTATACAGGGTGTGCCTAATAAGTAATCTGCCAAGTAGGTATCATTGAGATATTTTATCCTGACCAAAAAAGCTTACGTTGTGGATTGTCTCAGTAGGTAGGTAGTTAAAATAATTTCTGAATAAAATTAATCATAATTTCCGATTACTTAAAAAGACAACTAAAATATTAATGATGGTTGGTGGGTAAACATCGCAATGATTAGTAACAACCCTCCTTTTTGCTTCGCCCTAATCGGGTAAAAATTAACAACCGTGTGTTAAAAAACTTACGATTGATATCTATTATCACTATTTATCACATACTTAGTAAATAGCATGTCATGTCACACGAGTAGCGCTAAATGGTTTTGTTATTGTTTAAATTTTCGGTCAGTATAAAGAATAGGTATGCAAATAATCTTAATGGAGTTATTTTCCTAAAAACAAAATATTTTTAGAGCTGGTCGATCTGGTTTCAGATAATAACATTGTTTGTGTTAACTACCTTAGTTGCTAGGTGTCTAGCTACCTACTGGTAAATGGAATTAGAACTTACCTTAATGGAGTTTATTGGACCACTAACCATGAGTTACGTTTTGGTCGAATATCTGGTTTGACAATCTTATACATGTAACATTATTATTAAAAGAAAAACAAAAAAGCGGCTGCAAAATATTGTACCCTATGTTACTTTCACTATCAAGACAATTCAAATGACACCTCACATGTCCAAATCCATTAAGCTGCCTAAGCTGTACGCGTGCCAAAGAAACCTCATACATACATAGCCACATACATACACTCGAAAAACCTTTCTTCTTGCGTAGTCGGGTAAAAAGTGCTGGGCATGACAAGTGCAAGAGTTTTTGTGGATCACTTGTGCCCCATTTGCACAGTTAAGTAGCTTCGGTTACTGACAAAAAAAAATCGCGCACGTAAAAAAAACATAATCAACGTAATCATAGATAACTAGCTGCTCCCCGCGGTTTCACCCGCGGTTAAAAAGTATCCTATGTGCTATTCTAGACTATAATCTATCTCTGTGCCAAATTTCATCCAGATATGTTCAGCCGTTCTGGCGTGAAAGAGTAACAAACATCCATCCATCCATCCATACATACAAACTTTCGCGTTTATAATATTAGTAGGAATAGGATGGTCCACAATAAAAGTAAGTAGGTACTTACGTTTATTGTTCGTTAATTTTAGGCCATTCTAGACTTCAGTCTCTTTTATTTTAATGCATATACATACATAGTTTTTAGTATTAAGACTGTTTAAATTATGTTTTATGTCTACCTACTAAGTCTATTTTAACTTAGTAATTAGTTTTGGGTTGTTTATGTTTGTTACAACAACCGGCCACCCACGACTTATCAGACTTATCGGCAACCTCATTATCATCTCACAAATAGAACCATAAAATCATCAGTGATAATGATTGACTTTTCTAATGAGAGACATAAAACTTGACACAAAAGATTATAATTATCAGAGACTTGACCGAAGTACAAACTAAGCAGCTTAGCTATGATCTATTTTTAATTTAGCCATTTAAAATTAAATTAAGTTAGTAGGTGTATACGTTTAACCAATTAACCAATTACCAATTAAGTAGTTAAGGCTGAATTCAGAAAGCAAACGTTAATCTTGTATAGATTTTTATGTTTCGTAAAGGTACGAAATGTAAAATTCGTAGCCTATGCAAAATTAATGTATGGTGTCGTGGAACTCGTTGCCTCGTTTCCACCTCAATACAATCCAGGGGTGTTTAAGAGTAAAGTGAATAGGTGCGTCCTAGGCAAGCGTGCTACACCTTCGATCACTCCGACGCTTCCCATCAGGCGAGCCAGCGGTCAAACGCATGCCTAGTCTGTTGTAAAAAAAAATGACAATGCAGCTTCAGAAATCTCTTTTTTGACTTTACTTACATTTGTTTTAGGTATTTTTTCTTGCAGTTTACGTACTTGGTATTCAATTAAATACATTTTTAAAACAAGACTGTTAAAGATGTTTCGGAAAAAAGGTACTTACGACTTACTTATTTTGATTTTCAGCATAAAAGTTTTTTAATAACAAATTTCGGTCAACAAACAAACTCAATATCACCTTAACGTCTTAGGTGATTACTAAACTTATTATCTAGGACAAAGGATAAGGGCCACCATGAATGACGGGATTTTGGTCCGCAAAAGACTCTGGCGCGTACAATCATAATCATCAATATTTACACTCACTGCTGAGTATTAAGTCCTGTGCCATTCTCGTCCACTGTCATTCCTACTGTCTTGTATTTTATTACACAATTACACTAATTTCATTACCTAATGTGAAAGTTTGGATAGTGTATGGATGCTTGTTACTTAATCATGCCAGAACAGATCTGGATGAAATGTGGCTCAGATATAGGTAGATTAGGGTCAGGAGGGCTATTCCTACGCGTGAGATGAGATGAGATTTTATCTTGGTCACTCTCACACCTATGACGTTTCAAACTAGAGCAACAAGGACGAAAAAAGGTGAGATGAAAATCTCAGATCTCCGAATAGGGCCACTGGAATAGCACATATACAGGCTACTTTTTAATGGCCGGTAACATCGCGGAGTGCACCTAGTACTTACTATATTTTGCTACATAATTTACATTTACTACATACTTATATAATTCGTATTAGGTACCCATGTAATTAGGTACATAAACATTTAGTTGAAAAACAGGTCACTGATGTATTGCCCGACTGTCTGTATGCACAGTGAACTAACCCTAACAATATTAAGTAAATTGTCTGAAATATAGTACAATTGATATAGTACAATAAAATTGATGATAAGTACAATTGGTTTTTTCGATTTATGATATTTCACGCAGAATTCTCACCTGTCTTACACCCTTACTACTCGTACTAAGTATAATTTTAGTCCGTGATCACACTCTCGCAATTTCGCCTGTTGTATGTGATGACCTTTATTTACAAAGTAAAGTTTTTTTCTACGATTGTAATGGCCAAACATAATACTATAATATTGTTAGAGTGTGATTTGAGTTTTTCTTTTTTACGTTATTTTGTACTCAACTAGTATTTTGGGTGCTGTGCGGGCCGCAAGCGCTCCGCGGTGCCCTGTAGTCGGGCTGCCCTGATTTTGTGGTGCCCTACGTTTCGATTCCGCAGTTCATTCAGTCAGTTCATTTCGCAGTTATTGTACTCTACCGGTGAATTTTTTTAACATCGCGACGTAGCCCCGCCGCTTTGGCTAGCCTCATAGGCTTACCATACTTACTATTAATGCGCCAAAGACTATGGCTAACTGGTTCATTAAATTCATACATAGACGAACTCACCAACAGAGTGCACCTCGCAGTTGCTGCCTAAAGTATAGGTACTCTAGAGAGAGTCCTAAAAGTCTTGAACATCCGCCGTCCACAAGAACCTGAAAGCTCCAAACACTCAACATTATAATTCCTGTGTAATTTTCTCACTCGCCGAGAGATGTCGCTAATGTGTTGCTCTCAGCGATTGTCGCGCCATCTATACTGAGCAACTGCAAACTTTACATGCAGACTATGTAGACCTTATTTTCCTATGTTTTAAGGGTGGTTTTGGTGTGTTTTTGTACGTGGCATGGTAAAGCCACTACTTTTAAGAGCACTCGTGAAGTTGCAGCCCGTGACATCCATTATCATAATGATGTCTTTGCTTTAGGGTTGTCTAGTTGTAAGAACTCGATACTTCCATGTTCACTAACGTTTCGTACAAATTACTATATGGGTATGAGTAGGTTAGAAAGCACTTACTTTATTTTTGACTATTTAGCATTATGTCTGTCCGACGAACGAAAAAGATACCTACGCTAACCAGAACATAGGTACTGAGAAAAAAAAAGATGTTTCCTGAAAATACAAAAAATAACTTAGGGACTTACGAGTAGGTACACATTTTCCATGCCATAAATTTCGGCCTCTGTATTTTTTATGTTTTGACAACCCTGTATAACCCATACATAGAGTATGGTTATGGTGTCACCGCACCGGAAGTCACGCTGCTGCTCTCTGTGACATCTCGCGCAAATAATGACGCGCAAAGTGCGTTTACAACTACCCGCATCATGTTATATTTATTTAAAACTAGTTGCTCCCTGCAGTTTTTCAATGGTAGCCGAATGTTTTTTTCTGTTAATTTGTATTCTTTTCTAAAAGAGTAATGTGTCCTGAAAATACGCCACCGATCCTATAAATAGTTTTACTAATTTGAGGAATATTTTATTATTTTTTGTACCATGAGGGAATGAAGATCACTACTAACTAATCACTTTAATTCACTTAGTATATCTCAGTATCACTATTAATCACTTATGCAGTATGTCTATAAAGATAATAAGACCCACAAATTACTATTCAAATTAGGGAGTATATAAGTATTCAATGAAAAACCAAAACGTGCATTTGTATTTTTTCAAGATCAGATACGTTTTATTTTTGTGAGAAGTCTCCAATAGAACAATGAAGATGTTGTTGGTAGTTTGTTTCTTAGGGTTGATATCTTTGTCAAAGGCTGACCAAAGACGTAAGTACTTTTTTAAATACCACCGTTGCTTATTACTCACTCTACCACCAAGAAAATACTCTACCAATTTCAATAGAGTAACAGTAATTTAAATTAGCAAATTTTAGTACTCCACCAAGCTCTAGAATAGCTCTAGTACTCTAGCGTGATACTAATACTGTTTACTCTACCCGTATACAGCAAAGTATATAACCATCCACTCTTTGAGTTACAGTTAGGGTGCATCTCATCTCTTCAAAATCTAGGCTGCGAGATTGAAGTGAGTGGCTGTGGGAAAATTCACCCAAATCAGATTATAAGAATGGCTGTTCCTTCTGAAAATCGAAAAGAAGTATTAACTATTTCAGTCCTATTCCTTATAACATGTTTTGTTTCAGATGATTGCCCTCCAGGCCAGGTGAACGCATTGGTGCTTGTGACTTACGGCACTTATGAGGCGAACTACTGCGTCACTCCGGGACCCACCTGCGAGGAACCGATCCCGATTAGAAGAGAGATATTCAGATGCGGCGGCTTCGAAACCTGTGAATGCCCCTATCCCACTGTGCTAGATACGAAAATCGGGAGATGCGTGACTCAAGACCAATGTCCGAACCGTCCCGTTTAATAAAATCAACTTTCTAAAAGGAACTCTGAGATTTTTTTTATAAAAGAAAACGAGAAATTTTGTTGCCCGTGTAGTCCGTAATGTCTAAATGACTATAGCCATCTTTAACCAATTACTAGCCACGCTATGCTAATCGTTATCTTGCGACTCTTCCCTAACTTTTCCAGAACTCTACTAATGCCTCACACACACTGCATTTTGTCACACAAGTATTCACTCACAGACTCTTACGTTTTGAAATTTTAAAAAATATTTAAGAATGTGTTCTAGGGATTCCATCGAAATTTTATAAAGATTGTAAAACATAATTATGTCAAACCTAATAGCTACATTTAAAGTTAAAGTTATTTGAACATAAAACTGTAGATTTATGCCATTTTTAATAACTACTAGGTATGCCCCAAATACCTAAGTTATCGATAAATATTGATGCATGTTTAAAATTGCCGTGCTAATTCACTTTTGTATATAACGATAGGTTTTTAGAGCTAATATTACTTACATTTATTTCTTTGTATTGTAATCGCCAATAACGGGTATTTATTTAAATACTTTAACATGTTTTTGTTACTTTATTTAACTGCGAGTTTGGTCACATCCTCAATGGCGTTAGAAGCAAGAAGACCGTACTACCACGTCGACAGAGCCCAAGAATATTTTGAAGAGTTTATAATCACGCACGGGAAGACTTATCAGAATATTGTAGAAAAGCAAATGCGCTTCAAGATTTTCAAGGAAAAGTTGATCCATATAAACTATTTAAACACATTCAGCGGAAACGTTCATGGAGTCAATCAATTTACTGATTTGATGCAAGAAGAATTTGCTGAGCAGTACAACTCATGTCTGCATTCGACTACAAAAGGCTTTGGGCAATCTTCATGCAGAGTCGTCACGGACTCTGATCTTAACATCCAGGCACCCCCTACTCTAGATTATAGACAGAAGAATTCTGTCACTTCGGTAAAGAACCAGGGCCTTTGCAATAGTTGCTGGGCCTTCGCCATTACCGGGAGTCTTGAAGGCACAAACGCTTTGAAACATGGACAGCTACAGGGTAGGGGTGTGGTCATCCAATCTTACATTGGATGATGACACCCCCGCTCCCAACATCTGTCCGATGATGGGGGTGGCAAATGGTTGGGGGAGTAGCGCAGGTCGCAAAGATCCCCCCAACAAGACCAGAGGACTATCCTTCACGAGGTTGCTACCCGTTCTTGGCCAACAGCCTTAAGTTGTTGGCACAACCAAAACCTCTGGACGATCCCACTATTTATATATTTATATACTATCTATTTATTATTTATTGTATCTATCCTATATCTATCTATTATTACAGTATCTATTTATTATTTTCCTACCTAGGTCCCATCCTGTTTCCAGCACCAATCCCGCAAAGCCGAACCGTGGCGGCGAAAATCCACACACAGGTATCACACGGCCACGGGCACTAAATACCCCGAAAATGTGTACCGTACTCACAACGAGCAGGCAGTACGAGTTTCCCTCTTTCTTTCTCTTCTTCTTTTTCTTCAAATAGCCCAAACAAACAACCATGGAAGCACAACATCGAATAGAACTACCCCAGGAGGGTACCACCCAAGGTGGACAATCCCTCACCGGACAGAGTCCGGTCTGCCCCTCGTATTCTGGGGGGGGCAACTTGTGCTCCGGTCCAGGCAACAGCCTGGACCTGTCTGGCCTCGCGGAGGCAATCCCTAATTTAGATAATAAGTTAATTTTAAGTAACACGCCGCAGTGGACTGTAGTCGCTCACAAGCGCCCTTGCAAAAAGGGACCCACTGCGGCCAAACAGGCACAGGGTCAACCGGAACGCAGTCGCCCTAACAGGCGCGCGAGAAGGAAGGCTCTGCGCTTAGACAACAGACAGACAGACAGACAGACCAAAGACACCGTGACGGCCACCGCAGCAGCGGAAACGCAGCGCGAATCTGAACCGTCGACCTCAACAGCGTCGGCAACGGTTCAGAAGGCAGAGAAGTCACCGAAAAAACTACCACCACCCAGCCAACCGAGAAGGAGACGCAGTAAGCCGAGAGGTAACCGAGGTCGGCGGAACGCTGCGGAGGCTCCCACTGCTCCTGAAAAGGAACAGACTGGAACAGGGTCGAATACGGGCGAGCGCGCTTCCTCGAAGCGAGCACGCCTGGACGAGACCCAGTCACCCAGGGGGGAAGCCAAACGCGCTAAAACCGACTCGCGGCCGAAGCGGGCGATGAGCTACGCAGACGCGAATAAATCGCACCTGCGAGTAGCGGTTGTCACCGTCCCGCCGAGGGACCTCTCGCAAAGTCAGGCGGACCAGCTAAGGGAGACTATCGACGATAGCATCCTGAAGGCTGTTCTAGCCCCGACGTCTTCGAGCGCGCAGGCCCCATCTTTCCGCGGCCGCCCCTTCCTTATGGACGGGGTGTTAGCGATGTGGTGTGAGGACGCGAACGCTCTCTCGTGGCTGGAAAGGGCAGTCAGGCAGATGGCATCACCGGTGCCTGGAACTACCTTGGCTGTCATCAAGCAGTCGGAGATGAAAAAGAGGGTCAAGGCAGGACTCTTAATACACACAAGGATCACCGATGCCGCAACACTGCACAAAGTCCTATGTGCCCAGAACCCATGGTACAAGGTGGACTCGTGGCAGTGTTACGACTTGACTGTGGACGACAAACCACGGGAGGCCGAATCAGCGGAGAAGATGGTACACCTGATTCTCGGCATCCCGGAGGATCAGAAGCAGTCCATCCTAGACAGAGACCGCCGGGTAGCCCACATGTCCGGAAGCGGGTACATCCGCTTCTTCTCGGACGAGGCGAAGACGGTAGTAACCAAACCTGCAGAGGCGAATGCGGCAAGGAAGGAAACTTCGACGCCGGTACCGTCCACCTCGGCTCCCCTACAGGGTCGTAGCGAGATGGAGACGGATTCGCCTGTGCAGGAGAGCACGCTTGAGGGAGGCACCAGTGACGAAGATGACGTCCTGCGTAGCCCCTAATACCCTCAGCGTCATTCAAACCAACCTCCAGCACAAGCAGATTGCAGCGACCACCTTACGCAGAGTGCTGGAGGTAAACAACAAGACCGTGGCTTTGATCCAGGAACCCTGGATCAGACAAAACAAGATATGCGGTCTAAACAACATCGGTGGTAAGTTACTGTTAGATACTACTGTTGACAAACCAAGGACATGTATATATGTACCCAAAACCTTAACAACCACTATACTTAACCAATTCTGTTCTAGAGACATAACAGCAGTGAGAGTCCTAACAGGAAAGCAGACCAGCCTAGTGTTAGCATCAGTGTACATGCCGGGCGAGGGCGAAATCCCTTCCAAGGAACTGGCAGACCTGGTGCTACACTGTGAAAAGAACGGCTGGGACCTCATCATCTCGGCGGACTGCAATGCACATCATCCTCTGTGGGGAAGTAAGGAACCAAACAAAAGAGGTGAGTTGCTAACCGAATATTTATTCACCACAAACCTGAACATTATGAACAGGGGTATAGAACCTACTTTCGTAAGCTCTAGGTATCAAACCATCATAGACATCACCCTGGCGTCACAGGCGGCGGCAAATCTGATCGAGGGATGGCACGTGTCAAACGAGCCATCCTTTGCGGATCATCGCCGTGTGTGCTTCCAGATACAATTTAAACTGGCAGATCCTGTCCCATATCGTAACCCCCGCAAAACAGATATAGCAAGGTATGCAAAGTTACTAACCAAAGCACTAGGTGAAGCGCAGCCGTCTAACGCAACACTTAGTACAGATAACATAGAAACAAACACACAGTTCCTGACTGCAAATCTCTTAAAATGTTACGAACTGTCATGTCCTGAGACATTACCAAAATGCCCAGGGGGGAGCTCATGGTGGGGACCAGAACTTGAGCGACTACGTAAGGGACTTAGGACACTCTTTAATCGAGCAAAGAACACCAAAACCATGGAAGACTGGGATAAATACAAAGCAGCACAAAAACACTATAAGAAGCGGACCAGATTCCGGAGAACGGAGGCCTGGCACAACTTCTGTAACAGCATAAACTCAACAAACCAAGCCGCAAGAATAAAGCAAATCCTGGCCAAAGGTAATCTCAACCTTCTGGGATCTTTAAAAAAGGAAGACGGCACATATACAAACACAGACGAAGAAACCAGTGCAGTACTGCTTGAGACACACTTTCCCGGATGTGAGATCTCCACAGACCTCGGATGGTCAAACGAACAGTACTGCACACCAACAACCCTAGAATGGAAAATCGCCAACGAAATAGTGACTGCCGACAAAACGGTTTGGGCCCTAAAAAGTTTTAAACCGTTCAAATCGGCAGGGCTGGATGGAGTATTCCCAGCACTACTACAATGGCAACCACATCTAGCAACAAAATGTTTATTACCAATCTATAGGGCCTGTATAGCCTTTAAATACATACCAAAAGCATGGAGGGAGGCAAAGGTGGTATTCCTACCAAAACCGGGCAAGGAGGACTACACACAAGCCAAATCCTTCAGGCCCATCAGTCTAACATCGTTCCTTCTAAAAACGCTGGAGAGATTAGTGGACCGACACCTAAGGGATAGTGCGCTTAACAACAAATCACTGCATCCTCAACAACACGCCTACAGGAAAGGCAGATCAACAGAGTCGGCACTACATATGGTGGTGCACAGGATAGAATCGGCTATTAAAAACAAGTCGTCAACACTCGCTACCTTTATAGACATTGAAGGAGCTTTCGACAAAACAATGCACAGCAGCATCAATCACGCCCTTAAGAAATTTAAGGTGGAACCAGTCATAAGGAGCTGGATCACTGAGCTAATCAGCAAAAGAGCGGTCCAGGTAACGGTGAATACTACCATTAGAGCAAAGGTAATTAGAGGATGCCCTCAAGGAGGTGTCCTGTCACCACTCCTATGGAACATAGTAGTAGATAGCCTCCTAAGGAGACTAAACACAAGTGGATACACTACTATTGGATATGCAGATGACCTTGCAATACTGATAAACGGGAACGCGGAAAACGTGCTATGCAAAGTAATGCGTTCAGCACTTCAGATTGTGGAAGAATGGTGTGACGAACACAACTTGTCAGTAAATCCGAAAAAGACAGAACTCATCCTTTTCACCAACAAAAGGAAGTTACCAGAACTACAACTACCAAAACTATTCAACACGAAGCTCACCCTAACAACAGAAGTCAAATACCTGGGCGTAATATTTGACAACAAACTGAATTGGGCGAGCCACATAGAAAACAAAAGCAAAAAGACGTGTATATCGTTCTATCAGTGTAGAAGGCTCGTTGGCAATAGATGGGGTCTAAATCCAAAAATCACACTGTGGCTATACACGTCAGTAATCAGACCGTCTCTAACATACGGATCGGTTGTATGGTGGCCCAGGACTCAACTAACCACTGTAAAATCAAAACTCCAGAGCTTACAACGCCTAGCAAGCGTAGCAGCCACTGGATGCATGAGAACCACTCCATCAGCAGCGCTAGAGTACCTTCTAAACCTGAGACCCCTACATCTGGTCATTCAGGAGGAGGCCAGGACAGCCGCCCTAAGACTAAAGTCAAATGGGCTATGGAAACACGAACCAATAACAACACACACAGTATCCATGAAGGAGATCCTAAAGGAAACACCACTCCTTGGGGCACCCATGGACAGAATACCATGTCAGCATGTCTTCGACAGAAGATACAATATCCGACTAAATGCGGAAGCAAAAGATAGCTCTGGTATCAAAGAAGTCAGGGTATATACAGACGGCTCCAAGACCGCACAAGGGACTGGAGCGGGTGTCTTCTCGAATGACTTAAACATCAAAATATCAACCACGTTAGACAAACTAAATACAATCTTCCAAGCAGAATGCATTGGCATCACCAGAGCAGCACAGTCGGTTGCAGCCAGAGATGTCGGAGACCTTGATATAAGGATCATCTCAGACAGTGCATCCGTACTGCAAGCTCTACAAAACAACACCATTAACTCTGCTCTTATTATGGAGTGTCACAGTGCACTCCAGTCCATTGCAAACAAAAACAGAGTAACTTTGCAATGGATTAAAGGGCACAGTAACTCAACAGGTAACGACGCAGCAGATGAGCTGGCCAGAAGGGGATCGGAAAAAATAGTGTATGGACCGGAACCACTAATGCCTATACCCCTGGCCCAGGCAAAAACATGGCTGCGTCACAAATCTGAAGAAAACCACCTCACAGAATGGACAAACACGGAAGGCTGCAGGCAAACTAAAGATGCCGTTCCGGTGACATCAAAAAGATTTGCACGCAACCTCATCCGACTAAATAGGGACCAAACCCGCAAAGTTATAGGCACTATAACAGGTCACTGCTCCCTAAACAAACATCTATTTAACATTGGTGTGACCGACAGCCCTCTGTGCAGAGGATGCATGGAGGCAGAGGAAACGCCACGGCACGTGCTCATGGAGTGCAGAAGCGTGGCAGAACACCGGGCTCAGATTCTTCAATCCCCATCGTCACTCCCGGAGGCCTGCAGCAGCCTGAAAAGGCTGCTGGACTTCTGGGAGCACCTGGGCTGGTTGGAGTGAAGGGAAGGGAAGAGAAGAAGACCCCACGCACAATGGCCCAATCAAGTGGCTAAGTGCGGAAAATTGCCCTGTCAAAACAAACAAACAACAAACAAACATGGACAGCTACAGAGCCTCTCCGCGCAGCAATTAATGGACTGTCTGTCAGCCAGTGGACACTGCGCAACAGGGGCCAATTTAGAACCTGTGCTTTCAGAGTTGATAACCACCCCCGGGGTAGAATCTGAATCCGACTACCCTTACGCCAATCGCGATCTGCAATGCCAATTGCAGCCCCCGAAAGCAAGGGTTAGAGTCACGGGCTGTAATAGTTTCCAATTAACGAACGAAGAGAAGTTTAAAGAAGCTCTGGTTATGTTCGGCCCGATTGTTATTGGGATTCATTCCGAACCACTTCAGACTCATTGGACAGGTATCATCGATGCCTCATTTTGTCCGCCTGCGCCCCCGGGGCACGCAGTATTACTGGTCGGGTATGGTACAGAAAATGGGAAAGACTACTGGATTATTAAGAACTCGTGGGGAACAAGCTGGGGCGAGGAAGGCTATGTCAGATTTGCTCGAGGACAAAACGTATGTGGAATGGTACTCGATTCACCCAAGTCCGCTAATATTGCTTAATGTCACATGTCATAACAATAATTATAAATATACATCAAAGCCTCTATATGAATTGGGTTTTGACGTCTCAATTAATTACCTACTCTTTAATTTAACTTTATTTGTCTCTCTGCTAGGCCAGACAAAAACATTGTAAAACATGATTGTTTTCAAACCTTGTGGTATGGTACAAAGGAACAAACAAAACGTATCTGCGCAATGATATATTTGTAAACCCCCTGAGCTAGCACTATTTTGTCTTTTAAAGCTTGCCGATCTCTTGCTATTAGGACAGCGGCGGCCATACTCATTACTCATTGCGATTTGCGACGCTCCGAGCGGTCTTTCCGAGGTCCTATGTTCTTAGTGAAAAGTATGTGATACGAAAGTAGGTCTGGTTGTTTGGTTTAGGTATTTGTCATTTTTGACGCGAAATGCTGAGGTTTTACAAATTAATAAAATATGAATTTTAAAATATTTTACATTGAAAGATTTACAAAATATGATACATTTTAAAATTGATGTTCGCAGCTTTACCTAAGACTAAAAACTTTAATTAAGGCACAATAATCTAACGAATGAGCTACGTCATTTTCTATTGAAAGAATAGCAGTGGCTAAAAGTCGATCTTGTGTCATCGATTTCTTCAAATATGTTTTAGTTTATTTTAAGCGTCGAACTCCATTTAGCAGACGCAACTGAAACAGGTGTGGTGGCAATAATTCTCAGGACAGTGTGTACTTCTGTCTAAAGTACAGACATGAGATTACTTCTACAAACATACAAATCAACTTTTTCTCTCTATATTATTAGTAAGTATGAGTATTTTTTACTGGCAATAATAAACAAAATTATAGTGACCGTTGTTTAACACTGCACTGCATGGAAATAGCCCGTGCACTTCTGCACTCTTTTTTGCACTTCTGTAATCATTCTTAAGTACCTAAGAATTTCCCTTGCATTATGGATTCATTTAACAGCTAATGATGTAGACAACCTCCCTATGTAATGGAATTTATGATTTGCTTTATCTATCTAATGAATAAATCAGTCGAAAGTGACTTAAAAATGCGGATATTTTTCATACCTCTATTTTCGCTTGAGAACGTTTTAAAAAAAACCAAGAACATAGGGGCGGAGATATTGTTAATTTAATTGTACCTGCTAAATTTCATCATAATCTAACAAATGGTTTCCAAGAAATTTGAGTAGCGCGTTTGTATGGAAATTTCTGAGCGTCGCAGCCCTCTTAGGATCAAAATCAAAAGTTTTAAATAAAAAAGTATAGTTAGTTCAAAAAACATTTTTTAAAAGCTTTTGTTGTTGCGCGAGGCCCCTGCAAGAGCGAGGCCCCGGGCGATTTCCCCGTTCCCCCCTAAGGCCGCCGCTGTATTAGGAAATTATAGAGTTAGAAAACGACTAAAAAGTAACAAACAATTTTAAAAAAAGAATACCCTCGTGAATGAATACCCGATTGATTTTGAATAATAGTTGTAAATTCGCTTTCCGCAATCGTAAATATTTTCAGTAAGTCTCTTAGTATTATTTGGACAGGCCAAAGATCTAAGTTTGGTCGGTCTGTAAGATTAATCTTGTGTGCGTTAGCTTTAATATTGGGGAGGTAAGTAAATCTGGTTTTGAATTTAAATTTAAGATTTTCATTTGTTTCATAATAAATTAGAGAAAGCAAAAGCATTACCAACTCATTCGTAGGACAAAAGATAGGAAGAAGAGATATGAAAATGGAAAAGTTATGTTCTCAGTCCAATATTCCAAATTTAATTTGCGACACGCACCTGCGTTCCCATTTCGATTTTGTTCCGCCAATATTTTTTTCTAAATTCCCGCCACGTTTGACAAGAGTCGTTACGTTCAGAAACGTGTTTTTCGTGACAATAGTTCGGTGGACGATTTCATCGACACATGCTCCGTTTCATTTCCGCTGCACTCTAGCGGTGCGAGGTTTTTGAACAGATCCCTTTGTATAAAAAGTTTCACTATTACACGAACTTGATTTGACCAAGAACAGCGAACTATATAGAGAAATGTACTCTATTTTTATAAATAACGACGAGTCTCAGAAAAATATCATTACTTTATTAAGAATCAGAATGAAAGAAATCTGTATGAATAATGTTCATTTCTTTGTGGTGAAACAACATCACTAAAAATTACAACAACACAGACCGATGGAAATTGAAACCAATTGAACCCAAGCCAAAGAAAATAGCTCCTTAGTTGATGTCTATTTTTTACTATTTTATCCTCTAATTTTGTAAAATCAATAACAAAAGCCTTGGTGGTTCAGTGGCTGACAAATATGTAGGCTTATAGAGTAATACTAATTCCTCTAACAGACTTTAAAAAAAAGCTATAAACAGTTTTACCGTTTTAAAGCTTTGTTCAAAAGTTCAAATTTCAAAAGCGCTCTATAGAAACTTCGCTGCAAATCATCAATCAAATTCTGACAACTTCACGGTCCAATTTTCTTTCTATTTTTCTATACTGACTTTTTTGACTGCTTCGGTGGCTCAGTTGTTTGTGACCATGCCTTTTAAGCTCAGAGGCGTGGTCTCGATTCCCACCTAGGGCAACCATTTATGTGAAGAACATACTTGTTTGTTCTATGTCTGGGTGTTATATATCTATATTAGTATGTATTTAAATATATATATATGTATGTCAGTATGTAACTAGTCTGGCCATAAATATTTTTACAATACAAACTCCTTCGTTTAATTTTGAATAAAATAATAGTTTTATTTTTGTTAAGACTTCAATACATGTGTACATGTAACTTTTATTAACATTACATTACTGTATAAAAAAATGTATGCATTTTCATTTGTAACAGAACTTATGGCTAGACTAGGTATTTAAGTCTCTGGCAGCCACAGTCCAAGCTTTCCTTAGTTTGGGTCAGGCGACAGTGTGTGTTAAATGTCCCAAATTTATTATTTATTATTATTTATACATGCAGACGACTTATACGCCTCTAGGTTGATGTAAGTTATAAGCTAACATTACAACCTGCTCCAAGAACAATAAATTGAAGAAACTCAGAAAGTTTCATTTGCGTCTACTCCACACCTCCATAATGCCACTCCACACGAGCCAAATTGAAAAGCACACTCGAAAACCCCTTTAGTGTCATATGAAGGCAACACAATGGGTACGTGCGGACGCGCCATCATGATTTTTATCGTTTTAAAAATGTCGTCGCGAGTTTTCCTGCTCTTGATTTGTAGCAATTGAAATAAATAGTTGATAGGGATGACTGTAGGTGACTGAGCAGCCTGTAGGTACTACACATATTATTCTTCAGTACCTAGATATTTATATTCAATGGAATATATAGGTACAAGGCTATTTTTATTTCGTCTAAAAGTTAAAGTTGTTTTGTATGTTGTAGAAAAGCCGTCTGCGAGAGGTTTTAAGGTTATTGAAATAGCCCTGTGGACATACAACCACAGAATGCTTCTATGTCTATGCATACAATTTAGTCCAAATTATATTATGTATTACTGACTAATTTAACTTACAACTAAAAATAAGAGCTACAATACATATGGAGTATTGTCGCAGTGACCAACAAATAATACAAAACAGTAATAACTGAAAAGGTTACAAAAAAATATTAGACAAACGAGGTTCCGGGGTCCAAACTAGCATTCCGGGAGCAAACACGGAATGACGTCACTCGTCATCGTCATCCACCTCTTTCTAACTATTTGTAAATGACATATTTCGGTCTTGCTTAGGCATCGATTGACGTCACTACGTGTTGCCCACATGACCGGAATACTCTACCTGGCGGAGTATATTATTATACCATGATCAAAACCCTCCATGTATACAAGTTATTTGGATACCAAATCAGTAGGACCATCGATTGAAGATTTTTTTTGTTGACTTATGACACCTAATAACTACTGCATGCCATCATATTGAAAAGGCAATAATTACAATTAGAGTAGTAATAATTGCAGGGGCGCAGCAGGCAGGGGTCCTAACTCAATAACAACTTGTGATGGATGGCGCCCGCAACACCGCGCCGCGGGCCGCGGGTCAGGGGACACGGATGCATTGCGTTTGGTTGCAATGTTGCTACCTATTAAGCAAGGTACTCACTAGCGAGCTAACTGTAACCATTGGACGTTACTGTTATCAAAAACCATAGTGTGTACGTGGTTTGCGAGTCTACTGCGAGCGGCTCGCGTTGTAATTCCAGCGAGTAGACGATCTCCAAGTACTTTTTCAGTAACTGAAACATTGCACGTTACTGTTACCACAAATCTTAGAGTGTATTGTATCTGACCCTCTATTCAGTCGCGTGAGATGTTATCTCAATCAGTCTCACTCAGGCTTTTCAAACTAGAGAGACAAAGACCAGAAACTATCTCAAGCGTAAGAACAGGATCTCTGTTCGGTTACGATTTCAGCTCGCTGAAACTCGCTAAGCGTGCTGAAAATTTCAGTACGCTTAGCGAGTGATGATTGTTTCAGGGGTACGGTACACACTACACACCCAAAACCTCATTACTGTATCTGCCAAGTTACAGTAACGGTTCGCTAGTGAGAACCCTGCTTTATTGTGTCTTTAGACCAAAACCACAAGGCTTTGACCTAGGATCAAGTTGCTTCTTCAAGTGTAAGAGGATCTAACATTTTTGGTTACTATGTATATAGGACTTCTAGAACCAAGTATTCTTAATACTTGGTTCTAGAAGTTGAATGATGTTTTTTAGCCAATTGTTTATAGGAAGAATAATGTTTTTCGGGTACATACACCCGTTTTCCAAGTACTTACACCCGGATTACAGTGTATTACAAAAGTAATACACTGTATTACTTTTACGGGATCTGGTCTCCGACAAAACGGCTTGAACGATTTTCAAATGTTATATGTCGTCAGTATTAATTAGTAAGTTAGAAATAAAACAAATCCCTAAATCGCAAGCAATATTAATATGGTAATTAATTTATGATCAATATTTTATAGCAAGCAAGTTGGTATAGGCCTACTCAGCCCATAGCTAGCCTAGAATCCTAGAGTCGCCTGATGTGAAGCGACATTGTGGCCGTGTCACTCTGGCCTTGAAGATACCCAGGTTAGTCGGAAAAACAGATGGTGGCAAACGATTCCAGTTCCTAAACTAGCATTCTATGATAAATGATTTGTCCAGATTGACTGCAAAAACATACGCGTCGTAAAAAATAAGAGCCAACTGTTAGGTTCTAACTGTTAGGTACAAAATTTATGACGGAACCCTAGTAAAAGACACTGTCACGCACACTAGTATAGAAAAGTTGGTCAGTAGGTAACTGTTCGTTCATAGACAGTACGAAACTCTCTCTAGACATACAGGTACTCATAACTAGCATTATTGCAAACCACAATCGGAGCTGGATGCGCATTCCTTAGGATATTTGTAACACCCTTTATACAGTGGGGATTTAGATGCTAGATTTGACTGTATGCCAGCTATACCATTTACTTGTTAATGAAAACAAACCTCTATATTTACTTGTTGGTATAATATATGTACCTCTATATTTGCTTTACAGAAGTCGACAACCTACAGAGCGGTGTAAAGTAGATCACCCTCCCGGGTGCAATACGTCATCGAAGCAAGGGTCGCTATTGGACAGTTTACATTTGGAATTACACGCATTCCATTTACAAAATTGTTTGTTATTTTGCAAATTAAAAAAAAATAGACAAAAGAAAGGTCCACCTAAAATATTAATTATGTTTAGATATTTTAAGAAATGTGGCCAAAAAAAATATCTAACTGCTGCAATAATCTATTTGTACGAAACAACCATAATAAATTCGAGTACCAAAAAAGGGGTATAATTAAATTGGATAAAAAAGCGGCATCGTTTTATGGTCGACATACCTACAACATGCACGAAACGCTTTGGTTCCTCATTTCTTATACGGACCGCTAGAGTGTGGAATACTGTGCCAGAGTGTGTGTTCTCTGACACTTATAATCTGTGTGTCTTCGAGTCTCGAGTGAGTCGGTTTCTTCTAGGCAAGCGTGCTCCATCGTAGGCCGCATCACTGCTTGTCATCAGGCATGTTGTCGGCCAAGCGCAAGCCTGTTAAAAAAAAGTTCATAGTAGCCGTAATCGAACGAGTAAGCGTTAGCGAGTGCAGAGACTATGTGTCAGCTTCGCCAAAAATGCTTTCGTATGTGCCAGACATTTGTCTGGAGATAGTATATGACTTTTTGATGAATTTTCAAAAACTGATTCGTCAATTTTTTTAAGTTGCGTATAGGTAACTTGCTCACAAAATTTCACGAGAACCGGTCGAGAAATGTAACCTGTAGAGAAAGACAGCCGGACAGTCGCCGGCCGCTCATAGAGCCACTACACACACAGAATAAATAAGGTAAGAGTGACCTTGACATTAAAATCAAGCTAATCCGAAAGTACACCGTAAACCTAAAAAAAATATGCAAATGGTAAAGAAAAATGTCACCCTCATAAAAACAAACGGACACATTTTTATATAGTTTACGCCCTTTGCGAAACCAGCGGCATATCGTACAGAAAGGTCGCGACCCAGGCCAAATGCCGTGCCCTTTGCCCTGCCCCCTAGGAACCATTAGCATCTATGGCATTTCTCTAAAAATCTGTAGTAAAATCTGAAATTCTAGAGTATCCTACAAATATTATAAACGCGAAAATTTGCAAGAATGGATGGATGGATGTTTGTTACTCTTTCAGGCTGAACGGATCTGGATGAAATTTGGCACAGAGATAGATTATAGTCTAGAATAGCACCTATGATACTTTTTAAATCTTAGACATGGTATTTCTGCACGGCTTGTGTAACGGGTGCATTGATTGCCCTGCCCTGATCAGTAGTATTCTCAGCTTTCGTGCACCTCAAAAACGAACTAGAAATATAAAATTATTTGCTGTCGCACAAACTCATACCAACTATGCACAAAATTCAATAATCAATCGTCTACATAGAACCTATAACCTAAAATTTTGTAACTATACCGATATCTTTCACTTAAAAAAAGGAGCTTTTAAACTTGATATAACCAAATTAATCCATGGCACAGATATTTCATAATTATAATCATATTCATATATCCCACTCTCACACTTTTACACATCCTCACACACACTCTCTCTCTCACACATACACACACACACACACGACTGCACATATTATTTAATTCATTAATATAATATACATTCTTTATTGGCTGTAAGTTTAGTTTGTTACTGTTGTATTTTGTTTTTTAAGGGCTGTGAATGTTGTTTAATAAA
Source organism: Peribatodes rhomboidaria (assembly GCA_911728515.1). Lineage (NCBI taxonomy): Eukaryota > Metazoa > Arthropoda > Insecta > Lepidoptera > Geometridae > Peribatodes > Peribatodes rhomboidaria. The sequence goes on along the minus strand of OU452181.1, from coordinate 4,773,001 downwards.
TAAAATAAAAAAATAAAAATAAAATAACCACGGGTGAAACCGCGGGGCGCAGCTATTTATTCATAATTTGATAATTAGTTACAGCATATCACGAGGAGGGTTTATGGATACTACTTTCTGAGTAAACGCGAACGAAGTTGCGAACAACAGCTGGTTTTAAAATAAATAAATAAATAATAAAGCCTTAAATTTCTTGTTAATAAATACAACACATCTTTAGCAAAAAGTGATTTTAATTTAACTTAATAACTACATATATTAGGTATTATGTAAACTCTTAACTAATCTAACAAGAATCCCTCGGTAGTCGAAGGTGAAGGCCTCCTCTAGAGATTTCCAGCTGTCTCGAGTGTTTGCTGTAGTCATCCACTGGTCACCAGCAACTTGAACTAAATCGACTGCAGGGTATTTTAACATAAAAAAAAAACCTAAAATTACGCCACAAAAAAGCTTTTTACGCTAAGCTTTTGAGTGAAATAAGTTAAAAGTATGAATGAACGAACGAGTCTATGTTAAATAAAAAAAAAATTGACACACAAAAATAACGCAATATCTTTCAAAAAGCCTTCGCGGAGCCTGGCTACGCTTCGCTTAGCTTTTACGTATGAAGGTGAAATAGGTTGAAAGATAGGATGAACCAGCGATACAGTTTTTTTAACAAATAGCAAAGGTGTGTTTTGCTGCTAGTATTATGGTAGGAGTTCTTAGCTAACTAACGTAAAGGCTAGTTTACTTTGATACAGTGTTCAATCTAGCGGTAGAATCCAGTAATGTGGCAATTTTATGGCTGTAGAAATTATCGATAAAAAGCGATGACAGCCTAGTTAGGAGAAGGCCCGCCTCTCAAACCAGAGAGAGCGGGTTCAAACCCAGCAGACGGCACGCACCAATTTGTCCATTGTGTGAACATATGTGCGTATTGTATGTCATCTGCTACATGAATGGAGCCCGGTGTATGGCGACAGGCTCGCCCCCTGTCACATTTGGGACTGAATATCGTCCAGCGAAGTGTGGGTGTTGTATAACACTTTTGCCAGCCCCTTCGGGGGAAAGGCGTGACGATGTGTTCGAAATTATCGAAATTTGAATACACTTGCAATTTGTAGCATGTGGCAAAGATTTTAAAGAAATTACTTGTGACGAGATAAATGTCATTGTAAGATGCTGCGAAAAATATTTAAAAAATATATTTAAGCTTTTAAATTGTTGAACATAGATAATATCTAAATTCAGATTATTAAGTACAAGCGCCATCATTTCTTGCCATTAACTAAGAATTTGTTCCATCAATCCAAACCATTGTAAGATGAACCTCACTAAGCTCCTCAATCTTTCTAGACAATTAAAATAACAAAGGTCTTGCTTTGTTGGTTAACCTGATGATTAGCAAAAATGTAGAGTACACATGATTCGAAACAAATTGAGTCTTATAAGTTAAAGAATAGGGTCTAAGGAGGGATGGAAGTTGGCACGTACTTGATTTGTCACGGTTCATGAAACAACCCTTTCAAAGTTCGACGAAAATGAAAGGCACCTGTGACAAAGTCAGGAAAACGAGTTGATTCATTTACACCGTAAAACCTCGCTGTTTTGATCAAAATTGCTTAGTATTTTTACATTTTCCGTATTAAAAGTCTGAAAGTTCTATAAGCAAGCAAGCAAGGTCGTATAGGTCTTAGTATCAGAGTTTCTAGGCCGCTCGAGGGCCTCTGACATGGTTTCACGATTGTTGTTATACAACAAACAACTGGGGCCTACAATTTGACGTGTCATCCGAGCCACGGTAGCGCTCAGCCACGATAGTGTTCAATTAATGAAACACACTGATAACTATGTCTTACACGAAATCAAAGAGAATACAGACGCGAAGCGTCACGACTTTATTTGTGAGCCAATTCTTGATTCGACTACGTGTCGTCTCTGTCTCAATCATGCTAAATATAAGGCTTCGTCCTGACTAGGCGAATTATGAGCAGCTGACTGTCCGCAGACTGACTTTAAGTCGCATATTGGACTAACTCAATGTTGAGTAAACGCGAACTGTAGCATAATGCGAACCGGCTGTTTACAGAAAGAGTCAGCAAGCTATACGCCGCAAACTGCATACAGTACGCGCAATTCGGAAATTCCATAGAATAAATTATATGGCGATTAACTGAGAGCAAACAGTTAGCAGCTCTCAGTTTGCTTAGTTAGGACAAAACCTTATAGTTTAAAACGATTGCGAGAATAAAAAAGACGTGACATGTAGGAGTTTTGTATCAAAATGCTTAGCTTTTAGGGTTCCGCCGTAAAATAAGGAGCTACTAGATATATACTTTGATCGTACTGTACTGTCTGTACACTGTACTGTACAGTCGATCGTTATTATTAAAGTTAGTACATAGGTTTCTGGATTTTCTACAGCTGTACTTAAAACGAATAACTGTATATTTACAAACAAACGTATAAACGAACTAGCTGCGCCCAGCGGTTTCACCCGCGGTTAAAAAGTATCCCATGTGCTATTTTAGACTAAAATATATATCTGTGCCAAATTTCATCCAGATCTGTTCAGCCGTTCTGGCGTGAAAGAGTAACAAACATCCATCCATCCATTCTTACAAACTTTCGCGTTTATAATATTAGTAGGATAGGATAGCTGTACCTGAAAGTACACACCTGCTTTTATTTCTATTTAAAAAACAAATAAAACAGAAAATAATGCATTTGTAAAATTAACTGCTATCCAAGGCACGTTATCCGTACACAAAGGGGTAAGTCACTATCGCCCACCCTGTGGCAAGGGGTGGCAACAAATCGACCACTCGACTGTGAATATCTAACACCGACGACTTGTAAAAACACGAAATAGCGCTTCTGAGGGGACGAAGGAAGTGCACAGCTATTCGACTTTATTTATTAACATTCTCTTTTGATAAGGAACTCACTTTCATTTTGTGTCGCGAATGGATTCTTCTTGGAGTCGAGTGACTCGTCTATGCTACTGAAGAAATGTAAAGCTGCTGGCATATTTTGTACATTTATATTATACACGTTTACTTAGGTTATACTTTTTGTAATGTAGTAATTAATTAAAACACTAATATTCTAACTGTGAAATTAACTCTTATTTGTTCTTTACATTTTCACGATTATTTGACCGGAAAATCTTCGTAGCACGCGTAGCACTCGTAGCGCCGTAGCAGTTATCGTAGTAACTTCTACGAGCAGTGCATGTACTGAATTTTATAAAAAGTGAATTTTGACTAACTCACTTTTTTATAAAATTCATCGACTAGAAAAAAATGCTTACATAACGTATCAGTGGTCAAATTGCACCAAATACTACACTTTGGCTATGCTGTTGCTGTAACTTTGCTTTTTATGTAGGAGGGAGGTAGAGTCGCCGTGCGTAAATATCATGCTTGTCGATATCATTGGGCTTACTTTAAACTTTTTACTTTAAGGGTTAAAAACAAAAAAAAAGTACTAATCCTTACTAAGTATAAAATCGAAAGTAACTCTGTCTGTCTGTCTGTTTGTAGGCTTTTCACGGCTAAACGGATGAACGTATCTTGATAAAATTTGATAAATAGTTGCAGTACAAGGTTTTTGGATACTTTTTTCTAAACATTTTTTTTCAAAATTCTGTAAATTAATTCAAAATAACGTGCCGCTCACATTATATTCGTCAGACAACATCATAGAATAGTACGTAGTTGGTACTAAAATAACAACTGACAACTAAAATTAAAACTCCGCTCAAAACCAGCCAGTATTTTTTTATATGTTGGACTTTGATCTCTTTGGTAAATTTTCTGAATAAACGCGAACGAAGTTGCGGGCAACAGCTAGTAATAAATAAACAAAAAAATTCAAAACCTACCTTTCGTACCTACTTTCCATCCAAAATATCCAAATGCAAATTGGCCAACCCCTCCATAAACGAACCAGTTCGAAGTTACCTACATTTTGCTTGTCTTTTGAGACCAACTAGTCTAGCTACGGTACAAGCTCTACGAATGTAAATAAAAATACAAGAAAAGGAAAAACGTCAATTGCCTTAAGTAAAAGGACCATTCCGCAATGAAGAGTGACAGAAAGAGAGCGTCGTATAAAAATAAACTGAATAAGAACTCAGTTCCGGCACGTAGAGGCGTTTCACCGCGACTTCGTCAAGCTTTCGCCGCGAAAATCATGGAAATGTCATAGAAATACGGCGAACGAGCGGTTTTGATATCTACTTGACAATTGTTCATATTTTATTCATTGATTGAGAGCGTTGCTCTTTCTAGAGCACAAGTGGCAACATTGTGATAATAACGATTGCCAGATAAAAAAGTCTAGGTTAACAGGGTGAGGGTGGTTACATAAATTACATCCCATGACTTAGCTAGTTTAAACATCTTGTGAGGTCTGTTTTGGCCCTTCGTTGCCAAAACCACCATAAAAAGTAATAGGTGTAATTGTGTACTCATAAACATTTTATTCAATTTTATGAATTTTGTAAATATTAACTATTGACAGATTTTGTTTTTTAAAATTGTTATTTTTAATCCCCGACCCAATAATGACGGGTTGTTATAAGTTTGACGTCTCTCTCTCTGTGTGTGTGTGTTTGTGTGTGCGCGCGCGTGTGTGCATGTCTGTCTGTCTGTGGCATCGTAGCTCCCGAACGGACGAACTGAGTTTGATAATTTTTTTGTTCGAAAGGTGAATTAATCGGTGTCGGGTGTATTTTTTATTATTTTAATAATTTTTTAATTTATTGGAAGGGAATTACTTAATTCTTGATAAGTTTTTTAGCAATCTTTATCTCATGTCTTAGTCAAATAACTAAGTAGTTAAATAAAAGAAACTGTCTGAAAAAAATATCAAGTATCAAACTAACTACGTCCACAGCACTAATGCAAATACCACGAACAATAATCACGAAAGTAAGCGATACGAATAAAAATATCGCCCCCTCCTCCCGGGGTAAGGATTTAACATATCTAATGCGGTTTACGTGTTACCCCCCCACCCTCGATGGTAATCGCTTTGAGACGTCGTCACGTGTCGCGCAGGTATGGCTGCGTTTTGTTACACTTTTTATTTGGAGAATTTCGAAGATTTGATGGAGTTTGTTTCTTGCTTGTCACTGTATTATTATTGTAAATTTGATATTTTTTATAATGAGTATTGAGTAGTACTTTAGTATTAACCATTAGTATAGTATTACCATTAGTATTATTTTATTTATTATAAATTTGATAAGTAGTTTAACCTTAGAGCAGGATGATGTAAGAGTTCAACCTATTAAATACTAGCTGCGCCTAGCGGTTTTACTCGCGGTTAAAAAGTATCATAATATGTGCTATTCTAGACTATAATCTATCTCTGTGTCAAATTTCATTCAGATCTGTTCAGCTTCTGGCCTGAAAGAGTAACAAACATCCATCCATCCATCCATCCATCCATCCATCCATCCATACATACAAACTTTCGCGTTTATATTAATTTATTGAATATTGATATTGATATATTGATTGATTGATAATATTAAGTATTACATGCCCACGCCCAACATGGGTCCACTGTTGGGACTTTCAACTAAATTTAAGATCATTATGTACACCATAGTGTAGCAAATAAAAGTTTCTGATTTCTGTAAACATACTTCAGACATATTGTAGCTGTATGCTTTTTCTATAGCATTCATAGCCTAGTTGGAAGAAGGCTCGCCTCTCAAGGCAGAGGGTGTGGGTTCGATCCCAGCCGACACGCATGCACGAATTTGCTCATTTGTGAACATAATTATGAGCGTATTTAATGTCATCTGATCCATCCGCTGTATGGCGACAGGCTCGCCCTCTGTCACATTTGAGATTCAATATCGCCTGGAGAAGTGTAGGTGTTGTAATACACATCTGTCATTCCTTTCGGGGGAAATGTGTGACTGCGTGTGTATACTTCAGAGTAATATAAGGTGTTTATCTGAGCGAATTATAAATACACCTGAAATGAAAATTTGGGTATGTGGCTGATGGACAAAGGAAATGTTCTTTTTTGCGGTTTCCTTTGCTTTATTTTTTTTTCTCCTTCATTCAGGGGATTTTGGCGTCGTACGTCATGTGCATTCAGTCAGTCAGCCAGTGTCAAGTAACTAATCATGGATTTTTACAGATGATGGGATGATGATGATGATGATGATGAGGATGATGAATCCCTCCCCTTTCCCCATTGCAGTAAAGTTATGGATTCTTTACTGAAACTTCAGGTGAAGTTTTGTAGAGAACACGAAAAGTCGCGTGTCACTTTCTTTTCAATTTTGTATCATTTGCCTACACTCGTGCACGTTAACGAACCGATAAAGGTTAACAATCCACCATTATTACACTTTGACACTTGAAGAATTACAAGTTTTTATAATACTACAAAATTACGATGCCACATTTTAGGTTCCCGCCAAAAAATCATCTTTCCTTTGCTTTTTTTTTATGCCGTAGGAGATCTTTTGACACATCTAGAGACTCTATAAAGAGTTTCTTTGAAAAAAAAAACTCTTTAAAAGAGTTTCTTACCTAGTAGGTAAATCTTGAAAATAAATAGAAACAATCTCCTCATTTCTGTTAGGCGTTATTTTAGACTCACTCACAGGACGCCCATGTATGTATCTTGCCATAAAGATACCGCGTAACTTTTGTCACTCAAAAACAAAGGCAGAACTCAAGTAAGCAGGTTTTTATCCACTCACTTAGCTCCTGCCACCAGTCACAAAGACGCACTTGGTTCCAAATTGCTTGCTAATTCTGCACTCTCCATATTGCACGAAGATTCAACGTTGAAAGCATTTGAAGAGATGTTGATATGCTTAGTAACTAGTGTGCTTACTATGACTTGAGATCAAAACCCACTAAGCCATTAATTTCATCAGCAAAAAATAAGGATTGATTGGAATAACTAAAAAAATCCGGCAAAGTGCGAGTCGGACTCGCCCACCGAGGGTTCCGTACAAACCTGAAGGTATTCATGAGGAGAGGAGTGGTAAGTTTAAAATAATTGAAAATTCTGATTTCACGTGAAGTACCCAGGTTTTGATTCCTTTGCGAATGTTGAAAATTTGCAGCATGAACGCCTGTATCTCTTGATTGCGTTGGCTTAGAAGTTTGATTTTTTTCACAGCTCTAAGGGACAGAGTAGACTTTAGTATTTGTTATGAATTTCAGCTTGATAACGTCACACTTTCCTGAGAAAAAGGGTCTTGACAGACAGCCAGACGGGCACCAAAGTGATCCTATAAGGCTTCCGTTTTTTCCTTTTGAGGCACGGAACTTTAAAAATAGCGCCCTACAAAATGTGATCTGGTAAATGGATGGTGCAGAATGCAGATGCCGCTTCTGAAGGATAGTCGTTTGCAAAGCAACACTTTCGAAGAATATCAGATTCAAGCAAAAAATCAGCTGAACGGTCTTTAGTTGGTAAAACAACTGGGTCGTCAACTTTGCGTGTTGCAGGTTCAAATCCTTCTAGTTACCGAATAGTCGGAGTGGGTTTCAATCACTAACCTGTGTACTGATAAGTAATCTGTGTCGAGGGCGTGAATTGAGTGATGCATTCGCATCTGAACAATGCAGGTAGACTGCATACTCTTAAGTAATTGGCCTTAGCTTAGGGTCGGTATATCAATGAAATTACAGTAATATAAAAAATATTTATATTAAAGGAATTCGACGGTTGGCCTGTGTATCATCGACCGAGTGAGCTTAGCGAGCGAAGCGTCTTTGCTTCAGCTTCGACAAAAATGCTTTCGTACGTCCGAATTCTGTATGGATTTCTGTCTTCCTCTACAGGTCGTATTTATAAATTTTTTCAAGTGTGGATTTTTTTTTAATTTTTGTTTTTATAAAAAAAAAACAAAAAAAAATATCTCCGCCATTTTGAAAAATTACCAAAAACTGACTCGACAAAAAAAAAGATAGGTAATTAAATTATCAAACCGTATATAACACGCTCAAACAATATTACACGAGAAGCGGATGAGTAATGCGATCTGTAGACGAGGACAGACGTCGGCCGCGACGTCTACAGCTCACAGAGCTACCACTATTTTTGAAATGGTACGAAAACAACATTAAATTTAAAAAAACAAAACCGTCTGCTATATTAACTCTGCTAAGGAGTCCCCTTAGCACATCGGCAATTTAGCAAATTTAGCAATCGGTCTTGTGTTTGTTTGGTGTTTATTTAATGTTTGTTAGTCTGTGAGATTTTTATTTTTTTTATTTAACATTACTCTCCACGGACTCCGGGGACCGTGACCTTTGTTAACAAAAATCTAAATTATTATTTAAGGGAATACAGGTAGAGGGGGGTTGGTTATTGAGTCTTAATCTAAGGTTAGGTTAAAGATTATCAGATTTACTTATTACATTGTGAGTACACCACAAGCAAACCAGCGACCCGCAAGCAGCACCCGATCACGAGTATGACGCATGTGCCAGCCATCGCTCTCCTCAACCATATTTGAGGGAAGAGAACGACCCGACACACGACGCCGCCGCAAGAAGGTGCCTTCGATAGTGAGCATGAATGCTCGAGATGGACCCACAATTTCAATAAAACGCGAAATTATTACAATTCTTATTGTCATAACATTATGGCCTCCTCCCGACCCAGAGCCTCCATCACCACCGCGTTCCGATTTCTGATGGCCATCAGAAATTATAATATGGGCCTGTGTTATTATTTTTTGATAACATGTGCCTGAAATAAATGATAATTAGTATTTCGAGTTATTTAATAAGTCTATCTGTATTCTGTACCAATCATGTCATGTATAACTGTTTTATTATTGGCAACCCTAACTAGTTACCTCGTCAATGGGACGGAATGAGACTTCCATTACAATGAGTGGCGCCAACATTATTTACAAATGAAGCATTAATACGACCCTGGAATTTATAACACCTTCTCTTTCTCACTCTATTGGTGGTAACAAGTTAGAAAGAGAGAAGGGTTAATAGATAGGTTCACAGCCTGCAGTTTGTCATTGATGATTTTGCATTATGGACATGAGTTTCCTGTTACATATTCTAGATTAGCCTTTGTATGTTTGGAATGTAAATAATACATCTTTCGAATTATTCCCTTCCTTCTTACTGTTTGAATTATAGCTACTTACAATATTCTTCTGCATGCAAATGCAATATTACTATTTGATAAAATGCTACATGGAAAGTGTATTTAATTTTCTGCTCTGAACCAAAAATAGAAAAAGCTTTTTCTCATTTGTTTACGACGGCTAAACCAATCTTGATGAAATTTGTTAGAATAGAAACAAATAAAATAAATGAACAAATATAAATAAATCACAATAGCAATATCTATTTTTTGCGTGCATGCGATAAGTAGGTGCTTATACACAACTGTCCGAAAAGAGATTCATGTTTTATTTTTTAAAAGGAGGAAAACTAGAAAATTACGTCCAATTATGATTTCAATTACTTAACTTTACTTAGTTATTTATGAACATAACATATCGTCACGCCTTTCCACTAAGGGGGCTGGCAGTGGTGTAATACAACACCCACACTTCGCCGGACGATATTCAGTCCCAAAAATGTGACAGGAGACGAGCCTGTCGCAATACACCGGGCTCCAGGTACGTAGCAAATGACACGCAAATGATGATACGCACATCATGTTTACATAATAAACAAATTGGTGCGTGCCGTCGGCTGGGTTCGAACCCACTTCTTTCTTTTGGGGGCTGAGCTACCCACGTCCGTAGGAGTGTACTCTATTCTGATTCCCTACACGTGGTCCCCGGGTAGTTCTAACCGGGTAGCAAACTCTGATGGGAGGCTTCGGCCGTGGCTAATTACCACCCACCGGACCAAGCCATGCCGTGAAATGACCTAGTCGTGTTTCGGGATGTAGTCCGGTGTAACCGTTCCGAAGGACGCGTCTGAGCAGTATCGCACTTGTAGCGTCTTACTCAGCTGCCGTCTTTGTACTTCTTCACTCTACAAAACTTCAAGGCTAGAGTGAATAAGTATCTTATAGGTCGTCGTGCTCCATCTTAGACCACAACGTCGCTTAACATCAGGCGAGTTGGTGGTCAAACGCCGACCTATTCTACATATTTAAAAAAAACCTTCCTCTGACTCGAGAGGCGGGCTTTCTCCAACTAGGTTATCATCGCCTTTTAGGCGTAAATAAAGTAGTAAAACTAGAAAATTACATGCAATTATAATTTCAATTACTTAGCTACTCGTATAGCTATTTATACTAGAGTTTAATTTCTGCAAGAAGCTACTAAGTAGATACATCTTAAAATAAAACCAACAGAGTATTTAAGTATCAGATAAACTTCAAAGCTCCAATCTGTATACGTGACCAGTAAGTGGCAATAAATTACCAGACTGGGAGATAAACAAATTAGTAGCGATAAGGCCGCAGAAAGACGTCATAATAATTCATTTTAGATAACGCCAGAACTCCAGAGCAGCTTTTACTTTGTGTTTTTGTAACTTTGTGATAAGAGACTGAAATTTTTAGTTAGTTGGATGTTCAGAGCTGTAAGCTGTTGTCTAAATTTTGGACCTGTATTTTTTTGATGTTAAGCATTTATAAGATTAGTTTTTTGTGAATGGGCCTTAAGTACACATACAAACATACATATCGTCACGCCTTTCCCTCGAGAAGACTGGCAGAGGTGTACAACACCCACACTTCGCCGGACGATATTCAGTCTCAAATGTGACAGGGGGCGAGTCTGTCGCCATACACCGGATATGATATGATTTGATATGATAGATGACATATAGTACGCACATATCGTATCGTATCGTATTGTACGTACACACGCTCCTAGTGTGGGATATATTATACTTATACTCATTATTATATTCATCAAGATATTTATTTTTCTTCTTAACTTCTAAGTTTTTTACAATACATGAATAAAAAAACAAATACTATAAAAAACTTGAAAACTAGGGTGCCGCCGGCAGCGGGGCGAGGCCCAAGCTACCGGTGGTTAGGGCTGCAGAGTGAGGAACCTCCTGACAATACGGCACGTGTCTAGGATCACTGCCTTTTGTATGTGGCCCTTGATCCAACCGTCTAACGAGAGCCTCTTGAGATGTTGGTCGAGGCTCTTCGCTATGAGACCGTTTACCGTGACGACTATCGGGACAATGATCGTCGAGTCAACATCCCACATGGCGGTTACCTCGTGAGCCAAGTCAAGGTACTTGCTGAGTTTGTCCTTCTCGGCCTTCACGAGGTTCTCGTCATGTGGGATGGTGATGTCGACGAGCACTGCCCGGCGCTGGGACCGGTCGACCAGCACGATATCAGGCTTATTGGCAACAATAGTCCTGTCCGTGATGATAGAGCGGTCCCAGTAGAGCAAAGCACGGCCATTCTCGAGAACTGACGCTGGTGCGTACTTATAGTACGGCACCTCGGACTCGACAAGACCGTATTGAAGGGCAAGTTGCTGGTGGATGATCCTGGCTACTTGGTTGTGCCTGTGCAAGTACTCGCCGTTAGCAAGATGCGAACAACCGGAAATGATATGCCTGAGTGACTCTCCGGGACGGTGGCATGCCCGACAAATGTCGACCGTACCATCCTTCAGGATATATTTCCGATAGTTGTTCGTCTTGATAACTTCATCAGCAATCGCACAGGCAAAACCCTCGGTTTCCCCAAATAGGTCACCGAAGCGTAGCCAGTTCACCGACGCTAGGAGGTCTACATCGGGCCCTGTTAAGGCCCGATAGAACCTCCCATGCAGCTCCTTGCCCTTCCATACGTATATATATATATATTATATATATATATATATATATTATATTCATTATTATTATATTATATAATTATACTCATTATTATTGTTATTTATATATATCTTTATTTGAGCAAAAACAGGTACAGAGCTTAAATGTGAACCCTGAGTCCCACACTAGGAGCGTGTGTACGTACAATACGATACGATACGCCTCTCAAGCCAGAGGGAGCGGAGGGAGCACGCACCAATTTGTTCATTGTGTGACCATATATATATATACAAATTGGTGCGTGCCCTTGGCTGGGTCCGAACTCGCTCCCTCTGGCTTGAGAGGCGGACCTTCTCCAACTAGGCTATATATCAATATATTTTAATTTAGTAATTATATTTTAAAATAAATATTGTGTACTTATTCGTTTCTAAGATGTATTTGTATCATATTAATAATAAAGAATAAGAATAAAACAAGAAAACTTATGTTTTTGCTCAACATGTTATTGTTTACTTCGCTGTACTTATTATATTATAGTAGGTAACTACGAGTATGTTACTCAACTGCTAAACTACTGAATGGATTTACATAATAGGTACAATATATTCCACGCGGGCAGAGCCGCGGGCAAACGCTAGTTTACAAAAAAGTCAAGTTGGAAGAGAATCTCTTCCTTTAAACACCTTTGAAGTCAGTTAAAATACTATACAGTTATATAATTGCAATCATAACTACTGAGATTGTATTTCAATGCGTCCTAACAATGATGACACTAGCGAACGCGCCCGGGGCCGCCCGTCCGTGGAATTTCATTACTGGACGAGCACTCCACTATTGTGCATTGAATTATGGCGTTTGGAGACACGCCATGCTGCGGGTAGTCGGACAGTCAGACATTTGACGCAGTGACTAGATTTAGTTATAGACAGGGTGACTTTTTTGGTAACACATTGGGTGACTTTTTTTGGCTTACATTTGGGCGACATATCGCCTGATGTTGCAATTATGTGAACTATGACGTACTCCGCTTGCCTAGAAGACACTGATTCCCTCGAGACTTGAAAACAACAAGTAACAATTATATAAAAAGCAAACCGAGTTTCTGTCATTTTTGTAAACAATTTTTCGACTTTTGTTGGTATTTTAAAAATTGCTGAACCCTTTACGATATAATGTATTTAAAGTAACTATGTACTTTTAAAGTATGATCTACCAAACACAACAAAAAAATCTAATCGATTCACAATTGGCGGAGTTATTGCGTAACATACAAAAAAAAACAGTCGAATTGAGAACCTCCTTCTTTTTGAAAGTCGGTTAAAGACAGATTGCATGTTCAAAATGCTTTTTACCCGACTTCGTAGATATATGAGTAAGTTAATGGTTTTGTTGATCCTGATTATAAGTAGATACCGAATTATCGGTAAAATTCTCCCACTTTTACTCTGCAGGCGAAATCATCTATATTTTTTTGGAAGTATGTAATTTTGAATTTGCAAGTGCAAAAGCACTAACTAACCAAATACAAGGACAGTAGCCTAAGTCCGACTTATTTAACAAGGATTTTCGAGCCGATAAAAAAAATTGGGCGCATTTTCCTGGAAAAACGATATTCTCGGTCCTAGACACCGAATTTTTTTTATTACATTTTTTAAAAAGCCGCGTGCGCTAATCCCAACTTCTTAAAAAATAAATTTGTTCATTTGTTTATCCTGGTTGGCTGGGTTCGAACCCAGCCGACGACGCGACGTACCAATTTGTTCATTGTGTGAACATATGTGCCTATTGTATGTCATCTGCTACATGACTGGAGCCCGGTGCATGGCGACAGGCTCGCCCTCTGTCATATTTGGGGCTGGATATCGTCCGAAGTGTGGGTGTTGTATAATACCTCTGCCAGGGTCTCTCTGCCAGACCTCTGCCCCCTCGGGGGAAATGCGTGATGATATGTTTATTATTACGCTTTCACGCCTTCACTACTGAACCGATCATACTGAAGTCTTCCGCAGCTACCTACTTCGTCTACCTATACGTAATATGCACGTGGCCGAAGTGAAAACGTCCAAAATGTTTTTAAATGATCTTGAAAATTTTTTAGAACGCCATTCTAACGAACTTTGACTGCAGCACGGGACTTGCGAAGGTTCAAATTGGCCACGATTGGACCGTCTAATTGTTTGAAATATGCGCTCGGCCGGCACCGACACCGCCCAGCCGCTCTGAGGAATAGTTTAATGGCTACCAGTACTTACTACTTCTCTTAATGCTAGGAATTGAAGTAGAACTGAACTAGTGTGAAGCCTGGGTGTCTTTATGCCTCGAGTGAGTCGGTTTTTCCTAACTACATCTTAACATCAGGAGAAAACGCGGCCGTTCAAAAATGTAGGCTTGTGCGCAAGGATATTTTAGACCGACTTCAAAAAAAGGAGGAGGTTTGCAAATCGCATTTATTTTATGTATGCTACGCGTTTACTTCGCGTATTATGAATAGATTTTAATGTTTTCTTTTGGTACATCATACTTTACGGTCCCATATAAATTATATCGGAATCGGTCAAGCAGTTTTTAAAATTTCAACAAAAGTCTAAAAATTGTGTACATGAATGACGAGAAGTCGGTTTTTTAAGCTTTGTTTTTTAATTTGTATTGTTTTTTTTTTGCATCGTATTGGAAGTCTGTGAATCTACCAAACCAAAAAACAATCATTAAAATCCATTCACAATTATTGGCGGAAGATTACTCCACGTAACATACAAAAAAAAAAAACAGTCGAATTGAGAAGCTCCTCTTTTTTAGAAGTTGGTTAAAAAGTTTACATTAACTGTCAAAACTCATAGTAAGGGTATAGTGCAATAAATAATTGACGTAGCGAGGTCTCTGTCTATTGTCTACTATGTTACATCAGCATTCGTTTGCAAAATATCTAAATACACATCGTATTTAGATTTGTCTAGCCTTATCTTGAATACGCTTGATGCAATCATTATGTAATTTCGCAGACAAATTTTTCATGCAAAAACATTTTTTAATTCGATTATGAACAAAATTGGTCGAGATTTGTGAAGATTATACTCAAGAGTCGCGGTCACACTTAGGCCTGTATGCTAAAACTACGCTCAGTCCTGAATCTCGATTTAAAACTGGTTTTACCATAATATAAAAACAGTTTTTAATCGAGGTTCCTGAACCTCACTTCATGACCAAGTTCATGACTGCCTCGGTGGCTCAGTCGGTAGTGAACCTGCCTTCTGAGCTAGAAGGCGTGGGTTCGATTCCCACCTAGGGTAAACATTCATGTGATGAACATTTGCGTTTGTTATATGTCTGGGTGTTAATTATCTTTTTAAGTATGTATGTTTCACACTACATCTAGCGAAATCATTTTTTTTTTTAATCTGTTGAAAAATAAGCTAATTTGTATAGCTTTTTAATCTATTTTATGTTTACCGAGTAGTGAAAGTACTCTGTTAGTCAATTAAAGAAAATGCATGCAGTGTTCACATCAAGAAGGTCGTACATTATCTTAAATTACTATATAGTACTGTTTAAGTTCAACGGATGTGTTTATGTAACGGCCCGTTTTGTGAACCAATAAAAAAAAAATTATTTAAGAATATATATGTATGTAAATCAGTCTCTGGCCGCCAAAGCACAAGCTTTGCTTAGTTTGGGGTCAGACGACCGTGTGAACTAGTGTCCGAAATATTATTATTTTTAGATATTGAGCACTGATTCTGAATACGGTCTTTAGACTCGAGCAACTAGTAGTAGTTCCCCAGCGACTCCCACACAGCAGGACACGTCATCGACATTACAGGGCTCAATACGCTACATGCAGGGGTGGGGTCAAAGGTTACCCCGACCAATAGCGCGGTCGGAAGCGGCTAACGGAGCGGAACGGACTTCCGGTCTGTTGTTTTTTTAATTATTGCAGTGGTCAAGGTGGGTGTGAGTTCCGCCAGGTGGTGCAGAGGGTTGGTTACATATTGTACATAAAGCATAATATCTAATTTAGTTTTTACGTCTTTAATAAATAAAAGTTTTCACGATGGAAAGTTAGGGTTTCTGAAATGGAGAAATAGTTATTTGTTATGCAAGGGTGCATAGTTGTTTTTTTGTGCGAGTACTTGTATTAAACTTGAGCATAGCGAGGGTTTCAACAATACAAGGCGCCGAATAACTTTCCTGCTGAGCGAAACACACAACTTTTCACCTCACTACAACGAGGAAAAGCCTACTAATATTATAAACGCGAAAGTTTGTAAGAATGGATGGATGGATGTTTGTTACTCTTTCACGCCCGAACGGCTGAACAGATCTGGATGAAATTTGACACAGAGATAGATTATAGTCTAGAATAGCACATAGGATACTTTTTAACCGCGGGTGAAACCGCGGGGTGCAGCTAGTTATGCATAAATGTATGACGGAGCGTAACATCATAGATTCTTGTTAGAAAATCAGTTAATTTTGAGACTTATTAATCGATGGTATTATTGTTCTGTTATTTTTGACGATTCATTGATTTGTTTATGGTAATCTAGAGCAGTTAACACCTAATGGAGTTGCGTTTGGGATGGCGGGCGAACGTCATGTCTGTCAGTCAGTAGGAAAATTCACTTGACATTGTCGAGGGCGGTCGCATGCAATGGTCATTCGCAAACCCATTAGCTCTAAGCCGCTAATTATTATTGTAATCCTTCACTAATTAAGTAATCTAAGTGTCTGTGTAATTAAAATAGTGAAAAGTCAACACTGCAGTCGCCTTATTTTAACGTTCCTGAAGTCTAATGCCGACCATAGATACCCGTGATGACGAGTTTACGGATCAGAAATTAGACACGACACCTCGGCCTTCCCGACATTCCCCGTCATGTATATTTTCATGCAGTCGTGTTGCCCAGTGCGATTATTCTAAGATTCGAATTTTAAAAACTCTTTCCACGCTAGCGGATAAAATGCACTTTTGCAATCAGATTTCGAATTACACACAGATTTTTTTCGAGCTTGTTAGGTAAAAATAATATTATGTACTTATAATTTTTTATCGGTAAACATTTTAATCGCGACTTAGAGGTATATAATTTAGCAACCTGGGTATCTTCTAGGCTAGAGTGAATAAGTACTTTCTAGGTCGTCGTGCTCTATCTTAGACCACAACGTCGCTTAACATCAGGCGAGTTGGTGGTCAAACGTCGAACTATTCTAAGTACATAAAAAAAAGAACAATGTTACGGATTAAAATCAGAAGATACTAGAGATGGAAAAGTTGTAAGAGGTACTTACCTCTTAATTTATAAAAATAAAAAAATCTTTGAATGAAATTTGGAACGGAAATAGATCATACATACACCAAATAAGCTACATATACTTTTATCCCAAAAATAAACTTTTTGCAGGATAGCGGGTAAAACCGCAGGGCGCAGCTAGTTTCCAATAAAAATTAGCGTTTACTCTATCGATTCACACTATAAATACCTACTCACCAACTTATAATTAATTCCACCTAAAGCACCCCAGTAAATACATCACCGTGTACACTTCACAATAACAAAATACTATCATTCCACCCACGGAACCCCGCATTGTTTTCCACCAAATTGGACCCCGTGATTAATTTGTTTAACTCCCCTATTCTGTAATTTGTCATTGCCAACATAGCTAGAACTTCTCTTCCCTTCTGTAACCTCACAAACTACACGAGTAAAGGAAGGCAGGTCATCATTTGATAGCTCAACTTAAGCTGGTTAAATTTGTCATTGCCAATTTTAAGTAGACCTCTCCTTCCTTTCTCATGCTTTACAGACTACACGAGAAAGGGGAAGCTGGTAATAATTGGAAGGGTCAATGTAAGCTGGTGGTGTGGTAGGTAAAATTTAGCGGTTATTTGGTTAGTTGACATCGGGATCTCAATAAATAGTAGAATTCCTTGAGGTTTGCTTGACTGATTATGGTGTTTGCTTGTATGCTTGGTTGTCTTCAAAGGGAGTGAGTTTAATTTATAGCTTGAAATAATGTCATGTTATTAAGTAGCTATGCCCTGCGTGTTTACCTTCAACCTTCAATTGGGAAAGTTTTTTTTTTGTGGACTAAATATAATAACGAGTAGGGCAAGACCCCCAAAAAAATTATTAATAAAGTAAGTGTTTGTTTTTTTAACACATAAATTAATGAAACCTTTAAGAGAGATCTATCCCCTATATCATTAAGGTTAAGTATCAGTATTTTATCTATTTTTGCACTGTTGACGATTTTTTAAAACTGAACTTGTCCTTACGGTGGCCAAAACCGGGGCTCTGTCCCTATCTATGTTAAAGCTGGTTATTTGTAGATTACGAGTATATACGAAAAGTTAGGTATCTAAGTATCTTAGTTAACATCAGGTGATAAATAAGGGTGCTGCGAGACGGGCCATATTTTTACGGCAATACTGGCCCTGCATTATTGCGATTATATATATATATATATTTATATTTTAATGTAGAATAGGTCGGCGTTTGACCACCAACTCGCCTGATGTTAAGCGACGTTGTGGTCTAAGATGGAGCACGACGACCTACAGGGTACTTATTCACTCTAGCCTTGAAGTTTTGTAGAGTGAAGAAGTACAAAGACGGCAGCTGAGTGAGACGCTACAAGTGCGCTGCTGCTCAGACCCGTCTTCGGAACGGTTACACCGGACTACATCCCGAAACACGACTAGGTCATTTCACGGCATGACTTGGTCCGGTGGGTGGTAACTAGCCACGAATTTCAATTTTCAATTCAATTTTGAGTGAGGCCCGGCTATTTAGTACATTTCTAGCATGCTCGGCGATGGCCGGGCTACAGTTGGCAATATTGCTATTGCTGGGCCCGTATTACAGTAAAAATATGGCTCGTCTAAAACCACCCTTAGACAAATAAATTATTAAAGAACATTATTTTTCGACTATTTGAAATTGCGATTCATTTCAAAAACAACATCTGGATTTAAATCTGATTTATAAATATTCACTGCTGTCGATATACTGTGAGAAATGTAAACTACTCTCGGCGTACTCATTGACGTCGTGGAGACTTCGGGATTGGATGACAAAGTTTTCCACCAACGTTCAAAAAGAACTTTTCACCCGAAATCTTTCCTAAAATTTATAACCGCCTAACTCAACTGAACCGTCTGCACACTTTATCTATTCGTTTTTCACCGTCTGGTAAAAGGGTCTCGTGCCGACCAACATATCAGAAGCATTAAACAGGAGAGCCACCATCGTGTTTTCCGAGCAAATCTGACAGCTTTTGAACTAAACTTTAGTTCCCCAATTTGACCGCCTCGCCAGTTGAGTTGGTAGCGCTGTAATATCTCTGGTCGCGTATCTCAGCTCTCAAGTTGCTGTCCCTAGGGAACTCGTTACACCGCAATAATTACTGGCGCACCTATCTGGTTCAATTAGAAAACGGGTTGTTTGTTTAGAAACGGCGGCCGGCGAGACGGTGTGAGAGGAGGTCTGATTTGTGTGGTCGGTTCGGTGACTTGGGGTCTAGGAAAATAGGATGTGCTACTAAAATCATTATTTTTACTTATTATTAAATATTTTGTCTTTTTTTTTATATGCTAGAAAAAGCAGTAAATAATTATACTCATCAAAAAAGTCAACTACGAGTAATAGAATCAAGTAACAGAAATAATTGCATTAACTTTTCTACATTTAAAACAATTTAATTAGATCTAAAATGAGTGATATTATGTTCAGAATTCATGAGTTTTATTAAAACTTCAATTAGGGGCTAAAATTTAATAAGATCAAACATATCAATACAAATATAAAGTAACTATTCTGAGATTAAAGTATGATAATAAGATACATACGAATATTATTATAATGTATTAATAGTGTAAAATATTTTTATTATAAAATAATATGTAGTCTTGTGAGGTATTTATGATATGAGCGCTCATGTTTTATAACAACCAGTGACTGAAATAATTACAATTAAATATGATTGTAATTATTTACAAAGGCCAAATTAATTACTATTAAATAAAATAAAAATGAAAGGTGGTGACTCGTCCGCCCAGCCGAGTTCTTTGCTGGCGAGCTGACTAACGAGTCAAATTTAATTGCTGTGAATTATTTTTATTTCCTTCTTGTATTTATTACTCTAGAAACTCACCCCTATCACATTTGGTACTGAATATCGTTCGGCGAAGTGTTGGTATTGTACAGCTCTGTCAGCCTCTTCGGGGGAAAGGCGAGACTATGACAGAACTCAATGGAGACAATTGGAGGAGGCCTATGCCAAAAGGCACACCGAATTGAGGAACCATACTCGTATCTAAAATATAAAAAAAAAACTAAATTATATCAAATATGCTAGAACCTAAAATATTCAGAAGAAATGGCTATTGTATTGTATTGTACTTTACCTTGTACTTTTTCGTACTAGCGGTCCTTTGCTGCACTTAATTTAGTTTAAAATTCGTACAACAACAATTTTTAGCACATCCAAGCCACCCCAATCCAAGACACCGCCAAGATAAGGGGTTACTCCGGGATATCAGTGTAAAATCTTGGGTTTCGAGCAAACAGGGGGAGATTGTTTAAATTATAGCTTTACTAGCGACGACAGCTCTAACCAATTACCTTCTTGTCTGTACAGTGTACAGTGTACAGTACTGTGCGTTTTGAGAGTTCTCAGTTAATTTTAACAGACTTCAAAAAGGAGGCAGTTATCATGTCGGAAATTTTTATTTTTTTATTTAAAAGGGTTATAGATATACTTACAGATTGGTCCCACTTTTTACAAAATTCAATTCGAGTGACCGCAAGACGGAAACTCTTATAATTTCGCCATGCCTGTCTGTTTGTTTATTCAATCCATCAATCAATCATTTATTTATTTGACATAAAAACAAATATTACAACAAAAATATATTGAAGCCACTGGTTTCCGAACTAGTAAAAAACTGTGCTATACTCATTTTACTGTACTGTACTTATTTTATTGTCTTCATTAAAATTAAGACAATAAAATAAGTACACTATATTGGGAAAAGTTTCTGGTTTCCGTAGCACAGTTTTTTACTAGTTCGGAAACCAATGGCTTCAATAAACTTTAATTAATGAGTTACTGTTATTATTGCCATAATAATAACTCATTACCTACGAATGTCCTCATTGAGTCATGTTCAAGGGAGACGTATTGTGTATGCGTGATGTTGTAGTGTTTTGTACAAAAAAAATTTCAGACAGCATTTTCTCTACATCGTCATAATTTCGATCATTGAGCCATGTATGTTAAAGTGATCTAGGTACGGACTTTTTGGACCAACAGCTGTTTAGTTCTACTAATCGCGAATTGTTCCGCGCGTATGTATGGTGATCATCAACTTGCCTGTTGGTAAGAGGCGTTGTGGTCGAAGATAGTTGCAATTTTTACCCTGCGTAAGAAGGATCTTGCGCAGTCGGGTTAAATTATGCTCATGGTTATGCTTTTAGAGTGTATGTATGTGTGTATGTGGTTTCTTTGGTACGTCCTACAGCGCCTAAACAGCTTCATGGATTTCGACATGTGAGGTGGCATTTGAATCGTCTTGATAGTGGAAGTGACATAGGGTACAATATTTTGCAGCCGGGTTTTTTGTTTTTCTTTTAATAATGTCACATGTTTCGTAATACCGGGTATTATCATAAGAGTATTTTTAGCGCTATACAATACTGTGGCATACAAAACAGTCAAGCAAATCTGTCTTTTTCGGATTTCGGTTTATTGGTTTGTTCTATCTTGTTCACCAAGGTGATATCACCTGGGTGCTACGAAACTCTCAAAAGACGATAGCTGTACCATTTCTGACCACGTTCCTCATACATAAGCTATGTATGATCATAGTAGATGGTGTGATGACATTGCATTAGGTCAATATGAATTGATAGAATTGACTGCTTCGGTGGCTCAGTCGGTAGTGAACCTGCCTTCTGAACTAGGGCGCGTGGGTTCGATTCCCACATAAGGCAAACATTCATGTGATGAACATTTGTGTTTGTTCTATGTCTGGGTGTTAATTATCTATTTATGTATGTATTAAAAATATATATGTATGTATGTCAGTCTCTGGCCGCCATAGTACGAGCTTTGCTTAGTTTGGGGACAGACGACCGTGTGTGCAAGTGTCCCGAATATTTTTTTTTTATTAAATGTTGTCTGGAAGAGGTCTTATCGCGAGATAAGCGCCTATATTTTTTAATTGTTTGTTTAGATTTTTGTTGTATTTGGTGTCAATAAAGAGTTTTTGTATTGTATTGTATTATTATTATTAAGTCGAAAAATTATAGATAGATAGTTATATAGATAAACTCTTTATTGTTCACACCACAGATAACAAAACAACAAGAGAAAAATAATGATAAAACTTATTAAATAGTCAAATCATTAGTAATAGTATCTAAATCATTTTTACGAATTCTCGAAAAAAAAAGGAAATAAAACTGAATCAGAAACAGAATGAAGCCCAACTGTGTCTGCAGACACAGTTGGTCCGATAATCCAGCGCCGGCATTATTCGATAAATCTCCAGTGAACTTCAACCCCCGGACTGCGAATTTATGCTCATTTAATTTACCAGGATTTGTAAGGACTTCATGATTTGTTGGAGGCCGAAATTAATTTGGTAGGATTATTTAATACTGGACTTTAGTATAACTAGACTAAAGCTTATTGAGCGGTGTCTAGGAAATTACTGTGATCATTTATCTCTTTAAATATCTAAGGATAAAGTCACTTAAAACAAGATTTAAATTTGAAAATTTAAAAACCCTCGACATGTTAGTATACTCCCGACGAATTAACCTATCAAACAAAAAAATATCAGTTTATCCGTTTGGTAGTTACGGTGTCACAGACAAACACAGGCGCGTCAAACGTTAAACAGTTAAAGTACCCCGTCGTTTTTACGTCAGGAATTACAAATACATTTAAGGAAAGTCAAATTTTTCGGGAACCTGTTACTTGAAACAATGGTATGACTACAAATCCCACATAGTCATTGCATTTGTTGCATTGCACGAGTTTGAGCTTTGAATGCTTCATACATATTTGGTGGACCTACTCGTATCACCAAATATGTATATAGAATTAGGAAGAAAGTTTGAAAAATAACGTTATGACCAATGGCTATGAGGCCACCCTAAATTTAAAAAAAAAACCAGCTGTTCCTTACTAAAAGTGCATTGATCATCGAGAAAATGTATAAAACAGCTGATTTTATTTGTTTTTATTTAAGTGTTGACCCCATAGTAGAAGTTGTTCATAATGATGAGTGTACATTAATATCCCAGAAATGCCTATCGTCTGGAGATACACGATGTACATGCTATTAGTACCAAGTGTTCAGCATATCAATTACACCTACGTCCAAGATCTATCTAGTAGGGTGACCAGCCCCCAATAAATAGCGGGCCTCTAGATTGGACCAATGTTGTGGGACAGCGGCCAATTGTCCCGGATAATCCCCGATTGACATGGGATTAGCGGACAAATTGTCCGCATTCTTACGTAATATATGGACGTAGTTACTGGTTTCTGGCGGGTTTTAGGACATATGGGTGAACAGCTTTTCGGGATTACGTAATATGAGTGGTAGAGATGAAAACTGTTCCACCAATAAGAGTAAAACACGCAAGAAGTAGAAATTACCCTGATTAACGTGATTAATCTCAGGTGAATTAAGTAAACTACGGATATTTTTTTTTGTATTTACTCAAAAACTTGTTCTATTGTTGTTATATCAGGTGCATTAAGTACACTTTTCTAGTATATTTCATGTACCCTTGATCACCTGGGTGATACGGGTGAACAAAGTTTACTAAAAGTGTACTTTATGCCACCTAGCTGACCCTGGTGATTGATCTCAGGTGAATTAAGTATACTACGGGTATTCTTGATGTATTTACTCAAAAATTTGTTCTATCTCTACGTCATTATTTGTGCGATGTCGCTCTCTGAAAACACTTTACTCAGAAATACGAGTATGTTTTGGTTCTAGCCAATATGTCAAGTGGGTTAAATACACTTTTCTGGTATATTTCATGCACCCTTGATCACCTGGATGATCCGGGTGAACAAAGTTCACTAAAAGTGTACTTAATGCACCCAGGTGACCCTGGTAATTAAACTCAGGTGAATTAAGTAAACTTTAAGGAACTCGTTGCCTGCGTCTGTCTTTCCACCTAAATACAATCCGGAGGTGTTTAAAGTAAGTAGTAGTAAAGGAGTAAAGTGAATAGGTATCTTCTAGGCAAGCGTGTTACACCTTCGATCACGTCGGCGCTTCCCATCAGGCGAGTCAGTGGTAAAACGCATGCTTAGTTTGTTGTAAAAAAAACACTTCCACACACGGTCGCTTGACCCCAAACTAAGCAAAGCTTGTACTATGGCTGCCAGATACTGATATACATACTTAGATATTTATTTGTAATATTAGTTTGGATAGGAAGTATAGTTAGGATTAAAAAAACTTGTAACCACCTGAAATGAAAGCGGGCCGTACATATGAATATTAGAACGTAACCTTTTCAAAAATGCAGCCATAGTCCGCGCAATCAGCTAAGTGCCGGACTCAGTAATGACAGATTAGCGGAACTGAGCGCCACCTGCGCTCACCGGGCGAGCGGGCGCGGGTGAGCGGGTGAGCGGGTGAGCGCCGTAACTCACCCAGCTAGCCGGGCATGAATCACCCGGATCGGGGCCAATAAATTCGTCAGCGTGATTAGCGAACCGGCTACATTGTGTGGAATACCCTAACCTCATTAATTTTTAGTGCACTTTAATCCATACATACATACATACATATCGTCACGCCTTTCCCCGAAGGGGCTGGCAGAGTTGTATTACAACACCCATACTTCGCCGGACGATATTCAGTTTTAATTGTGACAGGGGGCGAGCCTGTCACCACACACTGTGTGGGGGCAAGGAATGCGCTGAGTTGCAGTTCGGTATAGAGGCGCGGAGCTGGCGTCGAATGTCGGCGGCCACCCGCGCCCGCGCGCTTCCTTGCGCCCGCAGTCATCCTCCACACGCCGCACCGAATGTAACATTACTTGGAGGATTAGATATACTCTACAATCGTATTTCCATCGTATTAATTGTACCCGCTAAAGTGAACGGAGTTAAGTATAGACATTTACCGGAACCCACACCATAGGTACCGACACCTTACCCCTACGGTGATGATAGGGTTTCGACACACTGGGCTCCAGTTACGTAGCAGATGACATTAAATACGCACATATGTTCAGACAATGAACAAATTGGTGCGTGCCTTCGGCTGGGTCCGAACCCGCTCCCTCTGGCTTAAGAGGCGAGTCTTCTCTGACTAGGCTATCATTGCTAATACTTACATTAATAATACTTTTTAGTGTGATACTTAGGTGCATTAGCACTAAAAAGTATTACTACTATTGAAGTATTATTAATGTGAAATTCTGGATGGATGTATGGACGGATGTTAGTTACTTAATTCTTCCAGAACGGCGGAACGGAGCTGGATGAAATAATGCACAGAGATAGATTATAGTTCGGAAAAGCACATAGGCTGCTGTTTCACTGCGGGTAACACCGCGTCGACCTAAATAAATAGTAGTTTGCCAGACAAAAAGTACTCTCAGCGACAAGGCTGGATAATTTCCCGATACACAGTCTCTAACTAGTTCGAGAGCCTCTGGAATCAAATTTGTAACTGTCACATGTTTTTTATACCCAAATATATTATTCGTATTTGTATTACACCAGTTATATTTTTGTTCTGTTATTTCTGGTGTAACCATTAAAGAGTTTATCTATGTATTAAAGATTGAGGCTATTGAAATTAGTCAAAAGCGTGTCATAGCATCCTCATGTAGGGCTCCGTAGCTACGTTAGAAAATAATTGATAATTAAAATCATTATCGATGTCAATCGTCATCGTGATCAGATCAAGCGTTGGATGAAGCAGACCTAAAACTCCTACTAAATTACTCGAGAATGGCCTAACATTAAGAAAATATTTGTGAGGACGTTTACCAAAAAAACTACCTGTTAAACATTATTTAACAGTTATATTTTATATTTAACAGCATTATCAAATTTAACTACAAGTTAATAAATATATATACCTACCTACAAAGTCACATTTAGTTTATCGGAGGTACGAAATGGCTTCTTATTCTGGATCATCAAGTCGTCTACCGCCGAATGATTTTTCAACTGAGGAATTAAACTTTTACGTTTACTTTGGTTTGTCTTGAGTTGTTTCGCTTGAGTTACGTTGGTTGTAAAGTCTCTTTTCGGAATTTTACTACGCTTAGTTAACTTAGCCTGACTTTCTGAAGTACTAGTGCTCGACGGTAAAGGTCTGCCAATAGTCACGTCTAAAGCCAAATCTGTACTAAATACACTTGGTTCCTTTTTCGTTTTGCAAACCAGATACATCGTTGTCTCCTTTGATGCCTTTTCGATAGCGACGCTCTGCATTTTTTTGTTCGGTGGTTTTTTATGTTTCTTCGAAAGTTCATGGCTGACATCTTGCGTAGAACTCAGACCGGCGATTTTTACCCTTTTTGTACGCCCTTTGTCTAATTTAGCGTCATTTGGCTTATTGAAGTCATTTGTTTTGTTGGAGTCATCTGTTTTAGTGTTGTCATCTGTTTTGTTGGAGTTCTCTGTTTTATTGAAATCATCTGTTTTATTTAAACTATCTATTTTGTTCCGACCAGCCACTATGTACGATTTTGTATCCCGCTCTATAGTACTCCCACTAAATTCTTGCGAAGAGGTCAACTTAAGTACTGTTGCTGTTTTACGTATTTCCTTGTTACCTTTATTTGCATTCTGGTCTCGTTTTTTTTCAGAACCGGAAAATTGAATATAGCTAGAAACTTTAGCATTATTTTCACTTGCCGAGCTTTCTTGTAGTAGAGTCTTTGTTTCAGTAGGTTGTAGGTTTTGGACGGTGATTAAGCTCCCAGTCGTGCTCGCTTCTTCTTCAGGTATGCACATAAAGCATTCGCAGTGTGAGTCACTACAAGAAGTCTTGATGAACGATGAAGATTTTACCTTGCAGATGCAGCTACTATGAGTCTTTAAGAGTGACGACGCTAAGTCCGTGCTGCCATGTGATGACGACTCCTTGATTGACGATGAGTTTTTGATGAGGTTGTTGGTGAGTGGTGACAAGTCTTTAGTGCTGGGTAGTGAACCGTCTAGCTTATTAGAGGAACACTGGACTAAGGAAGTTGACGGGGTATTACAGTCACACCAAGAACCTTTTATCGCTGGTAAACACCGCCTCTTACAGGAACAAGGGCTGACAAATGATGAAGATGCCTTCTTAATATTGTAACGCGTGAAACTGTTAGTTGATATCTTGCTATGCGCGGTATCGTAAACTGGTGTTAAATGCGGCCTAGTACTGCTTACTGACGGCATCTTATCAGACAAGGAATGTTTGGAAACTTTTATAGAAACCAATTTGCCAATTGGCGCAGCAATTTGCTTCGAAGACTTTCGGTTGACTGCTTGATCTTTCGTTGTAATTTGTTTTGGTTGTAATTGACACTTGAAATTAGAACGAGTGGCTGTTCCGATAGTGTTTAGTGATACTTGAGGGAAGCATGTTTCGACGTCAACGTCGAGGCTCCTCCTTTGTTTGCTGAGACACGCACAGGACTGCGTGCTGGGTGAAGCGCTTATTTGCTTCGATGTCATTAGGGCTGGGCTGGTGATAGTGCAAGCGCTGCATTGCCATTCTCCTCCTTTTCCTCCGTCACTTCTTTTTTTATACGGGTTCTGGTTCTGGTAGTAAAATTTTATGTTTTTTTTCTTGTTTTTTATTCTAGTAAACATCAAATAGCACAGCGTGGGGATGCACCACGCTATTTCTAGAATTATGATAATTGTTATGACCATCATTTTTTTTGAAGATAAATCTACTGGAATTCCACCGATGTAAAATTTATCACGAATGGGCTTATTATTATACAAGGTATCAGAAATGTCTAATTCTTTCGATTTATTAACAAGTGACAACACGCTTCGCAAAGCCGGGTATAGCTTATCATCACTGAGGTGCGGTATTATATTAATATCTAGCCATTTCTGGAATCTGTCATCAAAATCGTCTATGCTCTCCAAATTACTTGTTATGATACAATGTCTTGCAATGTTAACGTATTTCATTAGAAAATTAGTAGAGTTGAGGCAATTGAGAGAAACGGGGCCCTGATACTTGATCGGAAAGAACATGCATTCAAAACCCTTTTCCCAACTAATGCTAGGCATGGGTACTGTTAAACCTGTCGTCGTTTTTTCAAAGTACGCGATATCGTCACAAGGATATTGAATATTTCTCGGGAGATCCGTTCTCATAGGAGCAATATTAACGGACATGGAGTAGAGGAAGTCAGACATAGGATTGCGCCAGCCTTTGCCATCCGTCTTCAAATATTTCATTAGGTCATCTTGAAACTTATAAAGGTTGATAGCATCATCTTTTGACGCAGTTCCGCCGTAATATGCGAATTTAGTTATCGGTAGCACCCACATTTTCAAATATCCTCCTATAGCGTCCGAAAGTGCTAATGTAACAATCCTATCAGTTTCAACATCTTGTGCTTCTTTTTTTACTTCTGATAAGGAGTTTTTAAAATAGGTGAGCATGTCTCCTGTGAAGTCTTCGCTTCGAGTGTTGAGGACGTGTATGGGTGGTATGAGTTCGAGAAAGTGTTTTCTGGCTCGTAAAACAGCTATTTGGGCATCAGTCCAACAAATTTTACTTAATGTAGACTGTGAGAATAAGACAGTACCGACGTCGCTGTGATCCATATGTACCTCAAGCGCTGTTGCTTTACATATCAAAGCTAAAATAAAAATGTACGCATTCATTACTAAAACATCTGTAAAAAGCTAAAAGAAAAATATTTACACAATAATGGTTTCCTATCTTGACGCGTAACAGTTTTGACATTTAGAAGAGTTTTTGCTGTCAAATGGGTGAAGAAACGGGAAAGAGTTTTGTTCTTGATCTACCAAACTTTTTTGGTAAAGTTTCTCTACTGGTTCATCC
The DNA here is from genome assembly GCA_911728515.1 of Peribatodes rhomboidaria. NCBI lineage: Eukaryota > Metazoa > Arthropoda > Insecta > Lepidoptera > Geometridae > Peribatodes > Peribatodes rhomboidaria. Next base: position 4,744,165 of record OU452181.1, on the reverse strand, counting down.
TGGTTGGATTGTTCTATCACCTTGGTGCTTAACACTACTGTGGTAGAGTCAGAAACATAATAAAAGAAAATTGAAACGAACCTAAAGCCTCCTACAGAAGAAGCAAGAAACCCCGAGATCCCCGTGAAAATGAGAAGTTTCACTAAGTTTTCAAATAACTTCTTGCCGAGACTTCTCGCTGTATGAGTCTGTACGGGGAGTATACTATGTATATGCTCTTGAGCCGTTTAGAATTTGAAAACGCAGAAATAGAGATACATAACATATGTACTTATTATTATACCCATTTAGGCATTACTGACCGTGAGAGCGTTAGCGAGCGAATCGTATGATTCAGTTTCGACAAAAATGCTTTCGTATGTCCGAATTCTGTCCGGATTTCTGTCCGGATCTCTGTCTTCCTCTACAGATCGCATTTCTTAACCAATTCTTTTGAAATTTTGTGAGTAGGCTCAATAACAATTAAATGAATAATCATAAGTATAAAAAAATCACATCTCCGCAATTTTGAAAAACAATACAAAAATAAACTCGTCAAATAAAATAAAATCTGTTTAATTTTTGAACCTGCGAACTGCACAAAATTTCGCGAGAATCGGTTATGGAATGCGACCTGTGCAGGAGGACAGACGTCCGCCGCGAGGTCTATAGCTCACAAAACTACTATACTTTACTATAGCGTCAGTCGCAGATAGTGGCTCGTGTAACAAAATAAACAGAGAACCTAAAATCCTTTTCCATACTCTACAACCTTACCAGCGAAATTCTATAACAATCATACATGTCATTTGTTCCGGGATCTTGTACATAATGTTACCGGGATTGTATTAAATTAATTATAACATACTAGCGACATGCCCCGGCTTCGCACGGGTGCAATGCTGATACACTACAGAAAAACTTATTTGTCGTAAAAAGTAAATGGCAAAAAAATGTTATTGTGGGTTATCCATAAGAGATAGACATATACCATCGCGGAGTTTTCTGTAGACCTTTTCAATGTGTACAAATAATTAGTACATTATTTTGATAAATCTCGTAGGATTCAGCCTGCGTTTGCAATGTAAGCGGAAAAAAATTGATAATTAACGACATCACATTAGAAACTTTAAAAAATAACAGTACTTCTCCACTGTTTAATGGATGTTATTATACATATTATAAACCTTCCTCTTGAATCACTCTATCTATTAAAAAAAAACTGCATCAAAATCCGTTGCGTAGTTTTAAAGATTTAGGCATACAAAGGGACATAAGGACAGAGAAAGCGACTAGTGGAGAAATACTGTTATTTTTGAGGTTTCTAATGTGATGTCGTTAATTATCATTTTTTTCCGCTTACATTGCAAGCGCAGGCTGAATCCTACGAGATTTATCAAAATAATGTACTAATTATTTGTACACATTAAAAAGGTCTACAGAAAACTCCGCGATGGTATATGTCTATCTCTTATGGATATCCCACAATAATATTTTTTTGTCATTTACTTTTTACGACAAATAAGTTTTTTTGTAGTGTATTTAGTATCAGCATTGCACCCGTGCGAAGCCGGGGCGGGTCGCTAGTATATCATACATTCATTTAATGGGAGATCTCCTTCTGATAATGAAAAGGCCAAAGTTTGTGTGAGTGTGTGTTTGTTACTTCTTCTTCACGGTCAAACGGATAAACGGATTTTGACAAAATTTGGCGTGGCATGAGCTTAACTGAGTGAGCTTAACCCTGAATTAACACCGTACTTTAAACCACGGGTAACACCACGAGACTCAAATAATTGTATAAGAATAAAAGAAAACATTTTTCTCCTTGCCTAAATCAAGTTGAAACTTTATTACCTAGGCATTATGTACGAATATACAACTTCACACACTACCGGTAACACACACATACGTCATCGCGTGCAGGTGGGTCTTGTGAAGTCGGGGTGAATTGTTTAATTACTTCCGAAAGATTACAAAGTTATTTTACAAGTGTGACATCTGTAACGCTTTAAGCTTTGCAAGCTTTGTATCGCAACAAATTATTGGATTTATTTATCTAACTTCACTGTAGTCGTGATACAAATGATAAAGAATGAAAGGAAAGTTGGAGATTTCCCTTTTGGTAAACGTTTGTCAGTTGAAATGGGTCAAATACTTATACAATAGGGTTATAGGTAACTCGCCAAAATTCATTGTACTCATCAATATGAACAACTTTTACTATGAGGCGTTAAAAACGCTACAAAGAGACAGATATACTTAGCTTTTAATATTAGTATATCTGTATCTTTGTAGCGTTTTTAACGCCAAACGGGTGAACGTCTCTTGCAAGAAACGTCCTTGTAAAATACTGCACAAAAAAAAAAAATATTTTTTCCGAATAAATAAATAAAAAGTATTTATATGGTATGGTAAGAAAGTATTTGGGACGCTTTGCACATGTGTGCAAAGTGTACCGAATACTGACTTTGTGGTCATCTGGCCACAAACTAAGCAAAGCTTGTACTATGGCAGCCAGAGACTGATATAGAGAATACATCCTTAATCGATAATAACACCCAGACGTAGAACAAACACAAATGTTCGTCACGTGAATGTTTGCGGTGGGAATCGAGCCCACGCCCCCAAGCTCAGAAGGCAGGTTCACTATTTACTAACTGAGTCATCAAGGCTCAAGCTATCAAGCCACACACATCAATTAATTTGACAAAAAATAGTTTTCCATACTGATCCATACTGCTATGGTAAGTAAGTAAAATTAAATCTAAAGCACTACTTATCCATACATTGTCATAAACACATGGCTGGTATGCTATGATTCCATCGCGTATTCGCGTATCTAAGGAAACTAGGCGAGGATCAACGGTATCGCGTTTCTGTACACGCCATTAGCCGCCCGTCGGAGGACAGGAAGGGATTCCCTTTATGTGCTCGTTACTGTTGGAGCTGTTAATTTACACGAGATATTAATAAACATATCAATGTAGAACATGATTATCATTAAGAGTACAAAAAAGCGGCATCGTTTTATGGTCGACATACCTACAACACGCACGAAACGCTTTGGTTCCTCATTTCTCATACGGACCGCTAGAGTGTGGAATACTCTGCCAAAGTATGTGTTCCCTGACACTTACTCGTATAATCTGGGTGTCTTCAAGTGTCGAGTGAATCGGTTTCTTCTAGGCAAGCGTGCTCCATCGTAGGCCGCATCACTGCTTATCATCAGGCATGTTGGCACCAAACACAAGCCTATTAAGTAATAAAAAAAAAACATGATTGTTGATTTCTAAAGACTTAAAGCATTAGAACATCAATTTACGAAAAGTTCACAGAGTACAGGGGGGCTATTCCTGCGCGTGCGATGAGATGAGATTTTATTTTGGTCACTTTCACACCTAGGACGTTTCAAACGAGAGCAACAAGAACGAAAAAAAGTGAGATGAAAACCTTAAATCTCCGAATAGGGCCACAGGATGTCACTAAAGCTTTAAAAGTAATAATTCTTACTCGTCTTTGCCCAGCAAACATTTTATAGTTTGTTTGTAGTTTTGTTTTTTTTTCAAACTTTATGTCCACAACTTCTTACTCTTTTTTTATTTATAAATAGGAGGAAAGAGAGCGAATATTAATCAACACTATATTTTTAAGTCCAGTGCTAGTCTCGTCCACTGCTTTTCATGCCTTAACAATGTCATCAAATTAACAATTTATTACTATAATAACTATAAAAACAAAAAAATAAACAAAGATGTTGGTTTGTTTGTTAGTTTGGATGTTTGAGGTAATTTCTGAAACTACTGTTCCGATAAAAAAAAATGCTATGACTATCAGAATCACTGAGTGACACAGGCTATGAAGCGTAAGCGAAGCCGCAAACAGAAGCTAGTCTAGTAATAAATAGCTTAATGATAATATATCGACGAATACATGGGTACAATGATAACTTGAATTGTCTTGAGCTAATTCCAAGCCTCCATATTGCTCCCCTCTAGAGTAATTTGTCATAATAACACAGTGGACAATTAACGATGCTCACCGTGATTAACGGTGACACCCGTGACACGTGTTGATGTTGTCACGCTACGTGTTAACACGACGATTGTTAATGAATATTCGAAGAACAGAATGATATAATTCAAGATCTGGAGGGCTAGTTTTAAGAAGTGAGATTCAATCTCATCATTTTTCGTCCTTGTTGCTCTCGTTTGAATAGTCATAGGTGTGAGAGTAACCAAGATAAAATCTCATCTCATCTCGCGCGTAGGTTCAGCCCCCCAGTGTACCTTTGACTCGATACCCAATTGAATAATAACATTTGATTAGATTCCTTAGTAGTGTTTTTAGGCATGCTTAAAAGCCCTCCAACGAATAAAGGAAATAATTGTAATAGTCACGAAAAAGGTGAAAATAAAGAGACCTAGCTAGTAAAATGAGAGAGCATAGTCGGTAACATTGTCTCACCGAGTATCAGCTACAGGAGCCCTATTCTTACGCGCCAGATTTTTTTTGCTGGTCATTGTCTCTCGCTCGTTCAAAAAGTTTTAGTTGTGAGGGCGTGACCATGATAACATCTCACACGTCAGAATAGGGACCAAATCTTTCATATCAAGAGAAGGACAACGTCCTAAAAAGTTGGGTATATGGAACGCAGCCCAATAAGGAAGTCCAACCAATAATCCAAAGAATGATTTAAATATTGGTCCTTACGTATGAAATTGGCGTTTTGTACGGGAGGAATAAAAAGTCGATTTTTTTTTGTAAAATATATTTAATTAATCAAAGTATGCACTGTTGTTATCTATGCACTTTTGCCATCTTATGGGTAGTTCATTGATCCCTTTACTATAAAAACCATGGGGGCGAGAATCAATAAACTCTTTGAAGGCGGTTTGGACTGCTGCATCGGAGTGGATTTTTTTTCCTTGTAAGAAGTTGTCCAAATTCCGGAAGAAATGGTAATCTGTTGGAGCAAGGTCCGGGGTGTACGGTGAATGTTGCAGACATTCCAATTGTAGCTCAGCTAACTTAGTGGTTGTTTGTTGTTCAGTGTGTGGTCTTGCGTTGTCGTGAAGCAGCAGTGGCCTAGAGCGATTGACCAATCTCGGTTGTTTAACAGCTAGTTCTTCCTTCATGGTTTGCAGTTGCTGACAATAGATATCTGCCGTAATCGTTTGGCCAGATTTAAGAAAGCTGTAGTGAACGACACCGGCGCTAGTCCACCAAACACTTACAAGTAACTTTTTCTGAGTCAATTTTCGTTTAGGGCAGGTTTTGGCTGGGTCTCCAGGGTTCAGCCATTGCGATGAGCGCTTTCGATTATCGTACAATATCCACTTTTCATCACAAGTAATGATTCGATTTAAAATCCCTTCATTATTGTGTCGGTTGAGCAAAGTAACACAGCAGGCGACCCGTGTTTGCAAGTTCGATTCACTCAATTCATGAGGTACCCATAGTTCGAGTTTTTTTACTTTCCCGATTTGCTTCAAGTGGATTAATACAGTTTTGTCACTTACCCCGAAGCCTGCTGCTATCTCTGAAGTGCTTTGTGATGGATCGGCTTCCACAATAGCCTTTAATTCTTCGTTTTTCACTTTGATCTCCGGCCGTCCACGGGGTTGGTTCTTAAGGTCGAAATTTCCAAAACGAAAACGTTGAAACCAAAAACGTACCGTGCTGTCTTTAGCGACACCAGCGCCGTACACATAATTAATTCTTCGAGCTGTTTCTGCAGCACTGGTGCCACGGTAGAACTCGTACTCGTAAATATACCGATATTTCATGTTTTCCATTGCGCGGTAATAAGCGACACCAGAGAAAAAATAATGAGGAAAATAACAAATGAATGACTGTATTCCAAAGAAAAAAAAACCAGCTAAATGAATTTATTAATTTGAATTTCGAATTCTTAACCAAAGAGGAGATATTTCAGATCAAATTGATCAGTACGACAAAACGCTAATTTCATACGTAAGGACCTAATAGTAAAACTCTCATATTGTTAAATGATACATTGCTCTTACGAGAGGAAGCGAAGTAGAGTTGCGGGAAGCCGTTGGATGCAAGCAGCGTAGTACCGATTGTCGTCCGAACTGACGATTAAGAGTAATCTTACGTGCTCTCTCAACAATATATTATAGAGCAGCTTAAAGTTCAAAGTTATTTGCAGTGTTAAGGCCCGTATCATGGTAAAAACAATTTTACTGTGCCTAGATCCTAAAACGCTACAAAGAGACAGATATACTTAGCTTTTATAATATTAGTATATTATGATAATTAAATCACTCAAAAGTCATAGAACACTCTAAATTAAATCATTTTGTTTGCATGACAATGGGTTAAATAAAGTTAAAAGATTTAAAATTAATGTTCAACCATCAACAACACTAGTCGTGAGAAATTTTACATAATTATGATTCTAGTAGTATTATTACAAACAAACAATCCTACTAATATTATAAACGCGAAAGTTTGTAAGAATGAATGGATGGATGGATAGATGTTTGTTACTCTTTTACGCCAGAACGGCTAAACAGATCTGGATGGAATTTGGCACAAAGATAGATTATAGTCTGGAATAGCACATAGAATACTTTTTAACAGCGGGTGAAACCGTGGGGCGCAGCTAGTATTAAATAATTCCAAAATTAATGTAATTATAGTTAGTCATTTGCAAGCCCAGTAAGTCTTGCAGTATGTAAGTTAGTAGGTACCCCACATTCTGTAGAAAGTACCTACCCGTGCTGTATATCTTCTTGAAGTCCTAAAAGACAAAACACTGACCCGTCGAGGTTAATTATTTTTACGCCACAATAATTAGGGGGCCTGCACACTGAGTGCGCAATAACTTATTGCCGGGGTCTAAGATTTATCGCCTTTTACCTAATCGCTCGCCTTATGATTAGTGAAGAGGATAAGCCACGGATCTATAGAGCTAGAGGGCACTGGAAGTGTTAATTAACTACACTAGTAATTACAATGAAGCGATGACAGCCTAGGAGAAGGCCTGCCTCTCAAGTCAGAGGGTTCGAACCCAGTCGACGGCACGCACCAATTTGTTCATTGATTGAACATATGTGCGTATTGTATGTCATCTGCTACATGACTGCAGCCCGGTGTATGGCGACAGGCTCGCCCCCTGTCACATTTGGGACTGAATATTGTCCGGCGAAGTGTGGTGTTGTAGACCTCTGCTAGCCCTCTCGGGGGAAAGGAGTGACGATTGTTATGGAATTACCTAATTGATATCGAAATTTGGCTAGAAATGTGTTTGTTTGTTGCTCTTTCAAACTGTAATATAACTTTCCTCCGTTGCTTTGTGAACAATTAAAATTGGATAATTTTGCTTTTTTTGTTTTTTCTTCAAATTAAAAGACTGTTCAAACGGAACATATCAAATTTTAAAACATTTGCGATTAATTTTTTATGTTTAATCTGCATTTATTTATAATTAATATAAAAACAAGAGAGTTATTGAGTGTTACCTGCGCTCACTGTCCTACGACAAAACGGAGAAACTCATATCCATCGTCAAATAAACTCTCGGTTTGCGTCTCGCAAATTCATACCTACCAATTCCCATCCTACCTTCCTCACTTACTCCCCCACCGCTTTCACACATCCTTACACACTTCACACACACACACACACATACACTCACACACACTCACAATCACCCTGTTTATCTTTCTAATTATTATTGTCAGTCCGATTTTATTTTATTTCATTTTACTTTAAATTTATCTTTAAATTTCTAAATTTTACTTTGTTTTAGTCTGCCATTAATTTTGTGTAAAGACGTTCAAGTGGACGCCCGCGATACTGGGTTTTCCAAGTGCGGGGTCCACAGTGCTTGTAAATTGTGCAAATGGTTTGATAATAAATATATTTTTATTGTAAAAAAAATTTGTATTGTATTGTAAAATTAGCTGCACTCGTGTTTTTAGGTACCCGAGGTCAAAAATTAATTGTTAATCCACGATATATAAGCTATCTCCATACCAAATTTCATCAAATTCCGTCCATTCGTTTGAGCTCGAAAAAGCGTACAAACATGCAAAAACTTTCGCCTTTATAATATAAAAGTACGATTTATTCCTCCCAATGCTATTTCTGTTGGTAAATTATATTAAAATAACACTTCAATTAAAATAAAGAATGAAGAAACATTTTCTCTTTTTAAATTTTTCGTACCTTTCCTTACAGCTTATCCAGCCTGATTCTACATCAACGTACATATTATTATCTCCCGTATATTCGAGTAAAAAGCTCTCGCTAGCTAATGGGGATGATCATTAATATTTTATGCGGCAGATCGGTGCTATTCATTCACTTATAAACATTTTCAGCCATATTTTGCCTTCACTTTACGATCGAAAATGATTTATGTGCAGTTTACAATGCCTAGGTTTCTAGATCTTCAAAAAGGTTCTATGCGTCTTCAGCTAGTGAGAATTTATAATGGTTTGTATTATTTTTATGTTCCAGTTCCATATCTCAATCCTAACTAATATTATACTCGTAAATGCGAAAGTGAGTTTTTTCGTTTGTTTGTTTATTTGTAACGCTTTCACGCCCTAACTAATCAACCGATCATCATGAAATTTTGCATACACGTTGTCTAGATTTGTGTTAGCTAGTCTAATAATAAATTACAAATAATTTATGATTGTCAATTAAACAAACAAATTCAATAAATTCGGGTATACTTTTTGGCGTTTTCATTAAAGTTACTTAACTAGTTCTTAAATCAGTACGTAATTGTTATTGCTATAAAAGGTTTTTTTTAAACGTATCCGCCATTTCGTGTAATTACGAAAATATCATATAATATGTACCTACCTGTGAAATGAGGATATTATAAGGATATTAAAATTAACTGAACTGAACATCCAATTCCCCAAACTTATTCCTTCAATTCTAAAATTCTTAAAGTGCAAAATTTGTTTGAAAGATACATACAGTTCTCCTTTCTTAAATCCAAGGGGCTCAAAACGTCTCCTACCAAAATTGTCATTGCAATTACCTCAACTAGCGTTGCTTTGTATTATTTTTCAACATCTTACTCCACAGCCCAATCGTCACGGTTTCCATGACTCCAGCGGCGCTGTGGGGGACAAATTGTGATTCCCCTGGGAAATCTTATGTTATTAGCTGTCAATCATGGGACAGCTCACCCTATATTGGAAATGTGGAAGAGCTGTGATTTACTCGACGGTGTGAATGTGCCAAAAATATTGACATGAACTAGGTTATTTAGGTATTTTCATTTGTGCTCTATTTATTGTATAGGGATTTTCAATAAAAAACATAAATAAATGAAATAAGCTAAAGATGTGTTAATTATCTATTTAAGTATGTATTTAAAAATCTATATGTGTGTTTAGCAGTCTCTAGCCGCCATAATACAAGCTTTGCTTAGTTTAGGGTCAGACGACTGTGTGTGCAAGTGTCCCGATTATTACTTACTAGCTGAGCTACGAAGAAAGCAAGAAAGTAGGTCTCTACATGAATCTCACCAAAACCAAAATAATAACCAGTGGTAATAAGATACCGATAAAGTTAAATGACATCACCATAGAATATGTAAACGAATATGTGTATTTAGGCCAGCTTATATCATTCGAAGAGGCTACTACCAAGGAGATTGATCGGAGGATAGCAACCTCGTGGAAGAAATACTGGGCTAACAAAGATGTATTTAAGAGCCAGATCCCAATATATCTTAAAAAAACGATTAATGGACAACACCATACTGCCGTCTTTGCTCTACGGGTGTCAAACATGGGCGCTAACGAAAAAACTAGCGAAAAAAAATGCCACCTTTCAGAGAGCAGTAGAGCGCTCCATGCTTGGTCTTAAACTTAAAGATAGGGTCAAAAATGTTGACATAAGAAAAAAGACCAAAGTCGTAGACGCAGTAACAATGCTATGCAAGCTTAAGTGGAAATGGGCTGGTCACCTGGCCCGGGCAACGGACGGTAGGTGGAGCGAGCGCATCGTCCACTTGCATCCGAGAGACGCCACTCCAGATAGAGGACGACCTCGGAGACGATGGTGCGACGACATCGCGGAGACTGCAGGTGCAACCTGGACCCGTCAAGCACAAGACCAAGACGCATGGCTATGCATGGAGGAGGCCTTCACCCAGATTAAAATTTGGGTGCCCAAATTAAATTTATGCAACTCGACATTTTTATACCCTTTTGTTAAATGTATTATTAAATCCTATTTTCTTAAATTTAATTGTAAGGGGAATAAAGGCTTTTTTATTTTATTTTATTTATTTTTAGCTGCGCCCCGCGGTTTCACTCGCGTTTAAAAAGTATCCTATGTGCTTTTCTAGACTATAATCTATCTCTGTGCCAAACTTCATCCAGATCTGTTCAGCCGTTCTGGCGTTAAAGAGTAACAAACATCAATCCATCCATCCATTCTAACAAACTTTCGCGTTTATAATATTAGTAGGATAGGAAGTAGGATAGGACAGGATAGTAGGATAGGATTTATTATTTATGCAGGTATCTTTCCAAACCCAGTAATCAATCGTAGGCAGCCCCTGCGCGACAGGCTTGCCACCTATACCTACATATTAGTTACTGAAGCAAAGCGATAGCCTAGTCGGAGGAACACACCAATTTGTTCATTGTCTGAACAAATGTGCGTATTTAATGTCATCTGCTACGTAACTGGAGCATGGTGTATCGCGACAGGCTCGCCCCCTGCCTTACTTGGGACCTGAATATCGTCTGGCGAAGTGTGGGTGTTGTACACCTCTGCCAGCCCCTTCGGGGGCAAGGCGTTACGATATGTCATGTTATTTACAGAAGTGTTAATAAAACTAGTTAAGAAATTTTACATAGTCACGACCTTCCTCCGAAGGGGATGGAGAGGTGTACAACACCCACACTTCACCGAACAAAACATTATTTTTTACTCAAATCTATTGTAACTAACGATGTTTACATGTACTCTACAATATCGTTAAACGTACAATGTACAACGTTTATTAGTAAGGAGGTTGATGTCCTTACTAATAAACGTTGTACAACCTCGTGTTTAATAGTTTTACAGCGTTTTTGTCTTTTTCTTTCTATAAAATTTTTAACTCGATGGAAAAAGTTAACTGGATATTTTTTTCCTGATTTTGAAACAGTTCCGACAAAACCAGCGGGTACAACGGCATGAACAAAAGCCAGCCAAGTATGAGTTGGCCCTCGGTCTATTGGGTTCCGTTTTACCCTTTTTTTAAACAGACTACACGAGTAACATGAGTTGTTATAAAATGTGTTTTCAAGTTAAACTTTGCGTAAACCGTTATCATTCTACGCTATGAGCGGCAACGGAACAATATTAAACAACGGAAAAATATTTAATTGTAATTCTAAGCTTTGGGTTCTAAGTCACCGTTGTACACATCTCACCGCCTATGTATATCGCATTTCAGTATCTGCGAAGCGTAATATATTGTCTATCTTGTTTTAAAAGTCATAAGAGTGAATGTACAAGCCATAGTACAAGCTTTGCTTAGTTTGGGGTCAGATGACCCTGTGTGGAAATGTCCCGTTTTTCTTTATTATTTTTTTATTTTTAATGTGACCAAAATAATATCTCACGCGTCAGAATCGAGTTCCTGGCAACGCGTAAGATGTTTCTTGCTCCCCCCTATGGCTTTATAAACGAGAGAGACAAAAAATATCTCAACTGGTAAGAATAGGGCTCTTGGTCTATAACGCATTCAGTTAACGAGCTAGGTACTCTTGGCATTCGGACTGACAGCAGAGTGACAGCAAAAGAGTTCCGTTTTACCTTTAAAGTGCGGAACCCTAAAAGTCCGAAGACTCGACAGCGTACAGCCAAGGCAGCGCGTCCAGGAAATTACGTTGCGATCCATTTCCATCCCGTAATCCGGTATCAGCGCCGTATCGGGGCCTTTCGTTTCATCTATTGTGTGGGAAAACACGGAAGTGGTGAAAAATTCGATTTATTCAAGGATCAGTTGGTAGTGAACCTGCCTGCTGAGCTTTTAGGCGTGGGTTCCATTCCCACCTAGGGCAAACGTTTATCTGATGGACATTTGTCTTTGTTGTATATCTGGGTGCTAATATCTATTTAAGTATGCTTTTAAAAATGTGTATGTATGTTTTTTTTATTTTGTAAAAAAATTACATTTGAAAACACAAAGTATTGAGAAACTAATCAGTTTGCTCTTACTCTTATCGCTACACGCACTGACACATTCCAATGTGCAAACTTTAAAATACTGTAATAAAACTACCTTAAATAACTTTGTAACCTTACAACTATTAAATAAATCTATGAAGCATCTGTTTATCGTAGTTAATTATTCTACCTCATTCTAAATTTGTGAAAATGTCCCAAAATTTATTTATTTAAATAATATTGTATACAGGTATTGGATTGATTAATAGTCAATGGACTCAATTTAGTTAAAGTAATGGAGGCTGTCTCGAAGTATCTTCTGCTGAATTTTCTCAACCTGAACCGATAACATTAAAATTATGAAATATAACCCGCTCAATTACATTATGGCTAGCCGTATTGAAGAAAATTGGGAACTGTATACAATGCTGCGGACATTCGTTCAGTCGTAACACAAAACAGCTGAACGTCATCCGCCATAATGCAAAACGGCTCTGTTTTGTGAAATGGCGAACCCGAATATGGAATACGGCGGATTCTACCTTTTGGCTGCGACATGTATTCAAGGACGAACGTCAGATGTTTTTGTCTCAGCGGGCGGGAATACAAGAAAATCCTGCAAGGCTAGTACGGGTAGGAGACAAATTGTCTTTTCACCGATTTTATTCACGCTTAGATGTGGCAAAGCTATGATGAATACGGATATGTTTGTCTCTTTCTCTCGGAATAAAAACGGTAGCAAGACAATTTATCTCTGGTCCGTACTAACCCAGCCGCGTAAAACCTTGGGGCACAGTTAAAGTAGAAGTACATATAGCTGCAATCCCTAATGACCTTTATTCAGTAGAATATTTTTAAAGGTAAAGTCAATTACTGGCTCAAACGAAATGAATCCTTGATAGCGTCCAAATGTCAGCCCAAATGGAATACTTGATGAGGACTGCTTTATCAGGGCCATGTAATATTTACAAGGCCTGCCTGTATGGAGCGGAGGTCGGGTATTGTTTTATTTAGGCTGTGCCTGGACGGGACATAATTTTACTGCAATACTGGCACTGAATTATTGCTAATCATTTAGTGTAATAATTCCGGCATATTTCTAGCATGATATAGATGATGCTGGGTTACAGTCGGTAATATTGCCAGTGTGGCCGAGCCAGTATTGCAGTGAAGATATGGCTCAGGAGCACCTTTAGATAAAGGACGAGAAGAAAAGACGAGAAAATAGAGTAAAGGCAATTACGACTGTGCCCATACTGAGCACAGTCGTAATCGTCACAGATTTACTAGAGATATTTTTTTTATGAAGAATGGCAAACAAGCAAACGGCTCGCCTGATGGTAAACGGCAACCGCCGCCTATTTACACCTGTAACACTAGAGATGTTGTTGATGCGCTACCAACCCGAAAAGTTTGTAGATATTTACATGATCGATCGAGCGAGCGTAGCGAATAATATTGGCATCAGCTTAGCCTAAAATGCTTTCGTATGTCCAGCGCCTGTCAGGCTTCTGTCCAGCGTGTGTCCGGCTGTTTTCTATAATTGTCGAACCTGCTTACAAAATCTATCAACTAGCTGTAAGATACCCTAACTAAGTAAAATAAAATAAAATTTCTCGAGAATCGGTTCAGAAATGCGACCTGTAGAGGAGGATAGCCGGACAGACGCCAACCGTAAGGTTGGCCACTAGTTTTAAAGATCTGATCCATGTTTCAAATAAAATAGTATACGGATCGCTTGATGGTAAGTGATCATCGCGGATATTTTTAACTTGACGGTTAATAACAGCAAAAAATATCAATTTTCATTCCGCACTTAGCCCTCTTCTTAACCTAACCTGGAATGGTGTACTCATAACTACCTAATCTAATCTGAATCCAGAGTCGAACGTTTTTCGATTAACGAAACCTTTTTCGTTTTCGTTTGGATCCATACATTTGGCCTAGTTCGTTAGCGTTTCCGCCAGAGGCGCTTTATTGAAATGTATGGAGCCCAACGAAAATGAATAAAGGTTTTGTAACTATAAAAACTCATGGTAAGCCATTTTTTTTCCCAATTTTCAGTGTCCTATTTGTTTAGCTTTTTGTCACGTATGGATAGGTGATACATAATATTGTCCTATAACACCAGCTAGAAGCATCACGAATACGTTGCCGACCTTATTGACTGATTTTGTACTCTCTTTCTTTTACTTTTTAACCTACTTCAAAACAGGAACAAGTTTTCAATTCCGTTCAGTTCATACTGTATTTTTTTTAACTGTATTTATTTGTCTTTTTAGCTGTGTGAATTCTAATTCCAGACTTAGAACTTAAAATCCGGACCTAGACCTCAGGCCCAGACCTAGTGTATGCTAACCGGGGTGCTTGTCTCAGGCCTTATTCAGGGAGCGCCAAAACCAGTATTTGTGACTTTAACTATTCACTCAGCGCACTCTCAACTCTATGCCCTGGTTCAAAAAAATCCTCGATCTCCGGGCCTGCTAGGCCTTCAGGTGGCCTAGAAACTCTGACACCAAGAATAGCCACTCCTATTGCTTTTTAGTTAGTTAGTTAAAACATCCATACCTAAACTTAAAAGTCCCGATTTATGTCCTAACGAAATCAAAACTCCAGGACCTCATTATAATTTCAGTCCAGGTGGTTGTCAATCAAAACGCAAACAGTAATACGTATTAGATAAGTAAAAATTCATTACCAGAATCGGCACGTGCCAGGCTGTCCGCTCTATTGATTCGAGAAATTATTGCGGGCTACTTTAAAATTATAAAATGAAAAAAATATTATACCGTGACATTGCAAGTCTAAGGGGATAGATAGACATGCCTGAAAGGAAGAATGCTTTTTAGCATGCTTAAAAGTAGCACGCTCTCTTAAAGCAAACGAAATAAAACCAACAAATCCATCCTTTTTAATTTTATAAAATTGAAAAAGTAATTTTGTTTGTCTGTTTGTTTGTAGGCTTTTCGCGGCTAAACGGATCGTAATGAAATTATACTTACTTACTGGATATCACGAGGAAGGTCTTTGGATACTATTTTCTGAATAAACGCGAATGATGTCGCGGGTAACAGCTATAGTAACAAAATATAATTTTAAATTATACGACAGTCGATGTTTGAGTGTGCTCGTAATAACGTGCTAAACCAGCAACACTTTGACACACATGCCTCTGAGTAGCAGTTGATCATTAATAGCATGCTTTCGTGCTAGTAATGAGCATGCCTATACTTGTACCTTTATCATTATTTTTGAAAACTATAAGATAGCAAACAGTATAAGAGCCAAATTTTTTGAAAAATATTTCTGACAAGCTGCACCCCACGGTTTTACCCGCGGTTAAAAAGTAACCTATGTGCTATTCTAGACTATAATCTATATCTTTGCCAAATTTCATCCAGATCTGTTCAGCCGTTCTAGCGTGAAAGAGTAACAAACATCCATCCATTCTTATAAACTTTCGCGTTTATAATATAGGAAGTAGCAAAGTAGCAAGTAGCATAGGCAATAAAAAAAAATTAATGTAAGATTAAACCAATGATTACTTACTTATTTCAAAAAGTGTTGTGGAGATGCTGGGATTTGAACCCAGGACTTTCAGCATGCGAAGCAGACACTCTACCACTGAGTTACATCCCCGGTCCAGAAAAGGAACGAAAATAACTTACTACAAACACAAATAGGTACAAAAAGTTTAAAAAGTTTAAACACAAAACAGTCAGAAAAAAGAAATTATAGGTATACTGTATGGTTATTTCTGTTTAAAAATAAAAGTTAGGGTCAGACTAAACCAAACTAAACAAATATTTTGTTTGTGCCTAGTTTGATTCTATTCGTGAGAACCTATTATTGGCTATCCCTAATTTATTTTTATTGAATTTTTTAATGTTGATTCTTATATACATAAATAAATAAATAGATATGAATAATTGTGATGATCTGGTGCAAAAAATACAGCTGGTAGAATAAACAACCAAAATTAGTTTAACCGAAGTAAAATTTTGATAATCATTTTCATTGTGGAAAAAAATCACAAAAAGGATGTTCTTAAAAAAAATGAACTTAGTTCTCTAAATTTTCAGCACTTCTAACACATTTTTTTCGATTATTAAAGATCCAGACTAGTTCTCTAAAGTTTAACCGAGTAACTTATTCTTATTTGTGTTCTTATTACGATTAAAATCAATAAAAACGTCAAAAAAAAAAATTTATTCTAGGTGCCGATCTTATTTTACCATCAAATATAATTTTGATAAACGATTTTCATCTCTAAATGAAGTTGAAGCTGCTTAAGTAAACGTGTGTGTGCTTAAATAAACGTGCTATGAACGAGCCATACCAAGTAATTTCCGATTCACTTCCAACATTTAATGATTACAATACTCAGTTCCATTATCCATTCGCAATTCCTGAAATTTTGGTTCCAGATCAGATACGAATTAAATTAAAACAGTACAAACATTCAACTGCAACCTCATAACAATAGTTCCGCAATAATCCGCTAGATGATGTTCATGTTGAGTTTGAACCGCGCGTTCCGATACGATTTATCCAAAGAATTGTTTTTACAGTTGCCCCTTTTAATTAACCAGTGAAATGTATTGTTGTGTTAAACTCAACGCGTTAAATGTTTGCTGATGCAAAAATATAGTTTGAGATTAATTTTAATCTCTTTTGTAACTGTGTTATTGGGATTCATAAAGCCTTTACTTTTTCATTTTTCTTTATTTTAATCTTTGCTCGAACTAGCTGTCTTCGATTGTTCTTACAGTCCTAAATAATGATTGAACTATCTGCTCGTCAAAAAGTAGCCTATGTGTTAAACCTCCGTACCAAGATTCATCAAAAATTTGTCCATTCGTTTGAGCGTGAAAAAGTAACAAAAAGCACATGTCATACACACATAATATATAAGTGCCTGGATGACCGAGCTTTGCTCGTTTTTTTTTTAAATTGTGTTTTTTTGGAAATTATATTTAAGTACGAATTACTAATGAAATGATGAAATATGAATAATATTTTTCGATCTTACCGATAGAATAATAAAAAAATATGAATTGACTTCGTGTTACTTAACAACGCCATCTGCTGTTGTGTCGTTAAAGCAATTAGTTGCTCACAAAAAATAGTATTATTATTCGCCAATAGACGTCAGGAAGAGTCATATTTTTCAGTTAAGACGAATAAAAAAAAACGCGAATAAAATAACATTTTCTAAAAATGATTCCTAGCTAGATCGATTTATCGCCCCCGAAACCCCCTATATACTAAATTGTATGAAAATCGTTGGAGCCGATTCCGATGAGTACCAAACATCCAAACAGCTATCCATCCAAACTTTCACATTTTTAAAATCACACAAATAATTTTACATTTATAATTAGTGATACGTAGGAAGTAGGATAAGTATAGGAAGTAGGATTCTACTCTTTTTATAGATAAATAAAATAATCTCGGACTCGAATGCTAAGGCGTCAGCGCTTATATAATCTACAAGCATTGTAAAAGTACGCATATATTAGTAGCTACATATTTTGCAGATTGTAGTTAAAAAATATATTATGACCTACTAATTGCTTCAGAATTAAAAAACAAATACTAATAATAATATAGTTGTTACTTGTTATATTATTACATTTTATGTAGAGACGATTCAAATGACACCTCACATGTCGAAATCCATCAAGCTGTTTAGGCTGTAAGGCGTGCCAAAGAAACCTCATACATACACACCCACGTACATTACATACTTATATACCTACACCCGATTTTTGCGCAGTCGGGTAAAAATAAATATTAATTCCTTAAAATTTTGTAGAATATGAAATACTCAATTTACACAAAACAATTAGTCCGTGACGATAAACAGCAGTCATCAAGGCATACTCGATCCATACGCGGCTTGCTATGAAAATACATTGATTAAAATCATTATAAAACCCTCTGTTCACCCTTGAACCCCCGACAGTCGACACAGATAAAGCGACATTAACTTCCACAATGAAACAAGCGATTTTATTTTGTCCACCGATGACGCTGCAGCATGACCATTGGCCAATGATGCTGGTATCAGCTACTGTTTTCGGTCTAAAAAGGAAAGCAGTACCTTTCATTCACCGCATTTTGCCATTTGTCACATAAAAGCGCTGATAGCCTAGTTGGAGAAAGCCCGCCTCGCAAGCCAGAGGGTTCAAATCCAGCCGACGGCACGCACCAACTTGTTCATTGTGTGAACATATGTGCGTATTCTATGTCATCTGCTACATGATTGGAGCCCGGTGTATGGCGACAGGCTCGCCCCCGTCACATTTAGGACTGAATATCGTCCAGCAAAGTGTGGGTGTTGTATTACACCTCTGCCAGCTTCCTCGGGGGAAAGGCGTGACGATATGTTATGTTATGTCACATAGGTAATGTGTTTTGTCTATGCCCAATCTTGTCGTTTTTACCCGACTGCGCAAGAAGGAGGGTTATGTTTTTCGAGTGTCTTTATGTATGTGCGTATGTATGTATGTATGTATGTATGTATGTATGTATGTATGTATGTATGTATGTATGTATGTATGTATGTATGTATGTATGTATGTATGTATGTATGTATGTATGTATGTATGTATGAGGTTTCTTTGGCACGCCCGCCCTACTAAACACAGACTAAACAGCTTGATGGATTTCAACATGTGAGGTGTCATTTGAATCGTCTTGATAGTGGAAGTGACATAGAGAACAACATTTTGCAGCCGGGTTTTTTGTTTTTCTTTTAATAGTGTTACTTGTTTTATTTATAAGGGTTAAGCCTTTTAATATTTAGGTAATCAATTAAATGACTGTTTTGCTTTACGGGGGGAATCTTTCCAAGATGAGATTATGTGTCAACTATGCAATAATGATATACTCTGCCAAGTATAGCATTCCGAGTCAAAAATGGTCACGTGGGCAACACGTAGTGACGTCAACCGATGCTTAAGCAAGACTGAAATGAGTCATTTAAAACATGTGCGACAGAGAAGATAATGATGACTTATATTCTTAGTGATGCCATAACGTGATGAATTATTAAGTTTTATTTTGTTTTGTGGTGTTCTGTTTGTTTGTTCGTATATTGTTTGTGTTTTTTTATGTTTGTATTAGAAATTTGTACTTAATTTTTTTTTTTTTGATTTCACTATTTTTGACATTTTGTAAATTATTATTATTATTATTCAAATTTCCTGACATATTTTTTTTAAAATAATAATTTTTTTTTTTTTTTTTTTTTTTTTTTTAATTATAATTGTATGGTAAAATTGTATGGTATATATAATTGTATGGATCTAAAGTTATCTGAAATAAATGAATTTTAATTTAATAACGTGTTTGCTCCCGGACTGCTAGACCTTGTTTTCTTAGATCATGCTATACTTATACGAGTACATACCTGTACTGTACCATATTATACCATACTTATAATTATGTACCATATTGTAAGTTACCTATTTGTGATGTCATAAACTAAGAATGCTGCTCTGTATACTAGATTAGTATACAGAGCAGGGGTCTGTTCTAAAACGGGTCCTACGATTCAAGATATTTTCTGGTCTTTGTATCTCTTATTTGAAAAGTATTAAGAGTAAAAGTGACCAGATTTCATCTGACGCATCAAGAATAGGGAGTCAGACATTATCTTAAGGGGTAGGTAATTGCCATTCACTAGCTTTTTAAAAGCTTCCATTACATTGAACAACTTTACGTAGTATTTCCATAGTATCCTTTACTGTATTTACCAGTCGGAGTGCAATTCTGAGGATACCCGGATCCACGCGTCTTGATACCATCGTGCACCAAGAGAAGGACAGCAACACCTGAGATATCCTAGTTGGAGTGGGAGAGGAGACGTCGCGAGATGACCAACGGCAGTTAGGGGTCAGGGGTGAACGCTCTTGGGTGAGATGTTAAACTAATTGTTACGTGAACTGTGGCCGGCTGCATGCTAGCTATATGTACCATGTCATAGTTTTAGTGCAACTTGAAAGGTAACATTAAATGCTGTTTACTTTAGGTCTATTTTTGTAAAACTCCTAATAATTCAGTTTGAGATTTGTACTAATCTGATAGATGCTGGTACTGTTTTTCCATATCAGCCTTTTTACACGACTGCCTAAAAAGAAGTGTTTAGTTCTTGGGGCTAATGAATGTATGTACAATACAATACAATACAAATGGGCAGTCTTATCGCTTAAGAGCTATTTCTTCCAGATAACCTTTGGATGAAATAAAAACATTACGATTAAGCATGGACGGTGAAAATTAAAAATAATAAAAATATTAAATGTAGATTTGAGAATGACAAATTTGAGAATGATAATAAACTTACATACTTACTTATACCTACATAGATAATTACTAAATAAACAAATAAACACTGTAACTAATGTAACAATGTACTTATGTAATAAAAATAGTGTAAGTTACCAAATTACACCGAATCCTAAACGGTTGGATCGATTTTGGTGTGAGTGGCATCGTTATAATCCTTGTACGAGTATTATCCAAAACTGTCACACATTTTACTGTCGAGCTTTTATTCTTCTTTAAAATTCTTCTCTAAATATAACAGGGCTCACTGAGGAAAAAATCAAATCACATGTAAAAACTACATTATTGAAAAGAGTGCTTTATAAGGTTAAGAATTATTTAGAAGACAGATGTCTGGAGCCTTCCACTTCCGCCAAGTAGCCACTAGTATAATATGTATATAATTTACCTAGTTGTAAGCCAAAATTTGTGAGAATGTAATTTATTTATTATTTGAAAAAATAATGCCCCTCAGTTTCTTGCCTGTTCTTCTGAGTAGAGGCTCTTTATCCGAACAAGGCGGTCGAGTCTATTTAAAAAACTTCGACGTTCATAAGTGTATATTTGATACCTAAATTGAATAAACATTTTGACTTTTGATTTTTTATGAGACATATAAATCAAATTGTTAATTTCTAATATAGTTTAACCCCGCAGTTCCTAGCGTGCCAAAGCAACTGTACCTTCTGCCTACAGGAGGTATATGGAACGCTGGTCTTCCAAGCTTTAGGCTATGAAGCTTAATTCAATGGTGAATGGGTAACGTACATTTTATGATACAATAGTGGCTTTTAATTACATATTGGATAGACCATCTTATAGAATCTCAGATCAACCTAGAGAATAAGATGGCGCACGGCGTATGATTTAGATGAAGCCAAAAAACCATCCAAAAACTACGCTACTGTCGTATATGTACACAACACGCACATATTGACGCAAAAAAACTACGCTACTCGCTTGGTCATTCTTACCTCGACATTACGTGCATTATGGTATAATTTCGTGTACATAAATATGCATAGAGCTTTATAAAAGTCTGACCAGGACTACATTTTGAGGTTCTTTTCAAAAACTGTGCAGTTTTTTTACAAGTCAATTTTGAAAAAGCCGCAACATTGAACTCTTACAAATATGTGCAGTTTTAAAACATTAACAGCCTTAGAAATAAAAAAATGCTTATACATCTTCTAAACCAATGTTCAGTTAGACATTGAGTAGTCAGTAAATAGCGCTACACAAACGTGTAACTATTGTTTGAGCAATAAAGTGTGAATCGGCATTGGGTATTTACACACATGCTTAACACTTTTTTCTTTTTCGTCTGGCAACTTTTGGTAAATTCGTTTAGAAACTTTTTCGTCCAAATAGTTTTTTAGTAATTATTTTTTAAGAAAGTTCCCTAATTTTTAATATTGCACGTACAATTTACGTTTTAGGAAAGGAATATTAATAAACTATGTTGTTTTTTGAATCTCTTGTCCAAAATTCGTCGATATAAACTATTTTAGAGGAAAACATTTTCTTTTGGTTATAGTGGGAGACTAACAACAAATTTCTGAACGGAACAATCAATGTCAACACTACAATGTGTCTAATGTCACATTATCAATTAAAAACGATTACAGTTTGACAATAGAAAAACATTACACAGTTTCTATCATAGTTACTGAGTCTAGATCAGCTGTTATAGTGAAATCCGCCATCTTGACCCCGTACACGCGCTAAACAAGGGTACCCGGCCGTGTAACGAATGTTTATTTTCCTTTGATTTTGTTACATCTGTACACGAACTGTACACAACGTTTAAGTCAAAAATATTTTTATTTTTCAGCTTTTGTGTTACACAATGTGTGTACACATGTTTTAAAACTTTATTTCTAAGGCTGTTAATCTACTAAGGTTGTATATTGGAACGGAAATGGCTAACGTAATGTTTAACGTAAATGTTTTTCAAACATTTGCAATTGCAAATGTTTTTCATGGCAACATTACCAAGCACGCACATTGAAAAAGAAGTGGCTGCAGCGAGATATAACGCAGTGTTCCATCTTTTCCTCTAGGGTTATCTGAGTATAGAATTTGTAACGGATGTCTTCTTTGGGAGTTGTGATGTATTTATCCTCATTGGCAGTCTTCTTGAACCAGCTGCAGAGTAAAGGCTGGAGCACACCAAATGTACGTACAGTTCGTGTGCATTCCGGTTTGTGAGTACTGCCTCGGTGGCTCAGTCGGTAGTGAGCCAGTCTGCCTTCTGAGCTTGGGGGCGTGGGTTCGATTCCCATCTAGGGCAAACATTTTTGTGATGAACGAAATTGTAATATATTGGAGTTTGTTCTGGGTGTAAATATCTTTTTAGGTATGTATCTTATACCTTTAAATGAGCAATTCTTGTATACTTAGTCTGGCCATAAATACTGTTACAAATAAAAATAAACTAAATATGACATTTGAATTTGGAATCTGTCATTTTTATATGATTGTTCATTGTGTTTTCTCATTTTGGCGCCAATACATTGTACAATATTTTGCGATATTAAAATGGAGTGGGGTGATAAAGAGAACCGAATCGCTGTGATTGCATTACACAAAGTAGGTATGGAGCCAAATGCAATTTTCAAAACTCTCCATACGCTAGGTATTAGTCAAATGTTTGTGTACTGGGCTATTAATAGGTACAATGAGACCTCCTCTGTTTGTGACAGAAAAAGATCTGGCCGTTCACGTAGTGTTCGTACGAAAAAGGCGGTCAAAGCAGTAAGGGAAAAAATTCTTAGAAATCCTGTCCGAAAGCAAAATATTTTATCTGGGGAGATGAAGATAGCACCTAGAACCATGTCGCGTATTTTAAAAGATGACTTAGGATTTTCAGCCTATAAGAGACGCACTGGTCATTTCTTAACTGATAATTTAAAAAATAATAGGGTTGTAAAATCGAAACAACTACTGAAGCGGCACGCAAGGGGAGGTCACAGGAAAAGTTTGTTTACGGATGAGATTTTTTTTTACAATTTTATTGAGCAACGTTTTAACAAACAAAATTGCCGTATTTATGCTCAAAGCTCTAAGGAAGCTTCCCAAGTCGTCGCCAGAGTGCAACGAGGCCATTATCTGTCTTCAGTGATGGTTGGTGGGGTGGGGTAGCTATGAAGGAGTGACTGAGCCATATTTTTGTGAAACTATCAAAACATCGGCACAAGTGTATCAAGATACCATTCTTGAGAAGGTAGTTAAGCCCTTTAACAACACCATGTTCAATAACCAAGTATGGTCCTTCCAGCAAGACTCAGCTCCGGTCATGAAGCTCGGTCCACGCAGTCTTGGTTGGAAGCGAACGTTTCGGACTTCATCAGAGCTGAAGGCTGGCCGTCGTCTAGTCCCGATCTTAATCCGCTGGATTATGATTTATGGTCAATTTCAGAGAGTATGGCTTGTTCTAAACGCCATGATAATTTGGAGTCCCTAAAACAACCCATACGATTGGCAGTGAAGAATTTTCCCATGGAAAGAGTGCGTGCTTCTATTGATAACTGGCCTCAACGTTTAAAGGACTGTATTGCAGCTAATGGAGACCACTTCGAATAAGCTTTTATATTTTAAATTGTTTTATATTTATGCATTAAACTAACACACAGTAAAAGTAATAAATGAAATTTGCAATAGAAAAAAAATATTTTTCTTGGTAACAATATTTATGGCAAGACTAAGTATATATATATATATAATTGGAATCTCGGAATCGGCTCCAACGATTTTCATACAAATTAGTATATAGGGGGTTTCGGGGGCGATAAATCGATCTAGCTAGGAATCATTTTTAGAAAATATCATTTTATTCGTGTTTTATCGATAATCAATCTCAACTGAAAAATATGACTCTTCCTGACATCTATTGGCGAATAATAATACTACTATTTTTTGTAAGCAACTAATTGCTTTAACGACACAACAGCAGATGGCGTTGTTAAGTAACACGAAGTCAATGAGTGTTTGCTTTGAGGTTAGACTAAAATCAATTGTTTATTATCCAAAAAACACAATTAAAAAATAAAAAAAAATACCGAGCAAAGCTCGGCCATCCAGGTACTTTAGTAATAAAGCGATGAAAGCCTAGTTGAACATATGTATGTGCGTATTGTATGTCATCTGCAATATGACTGGAGCTCGGTGTATGGCAACAGGCTCGCCCCCTGTCAAATTTGGGCCTGAATATCGTCCGGTTAAGTGTGGGTGTTGTATTACACCTCTGCCAGCTCCTTCGGGGGAAAGGCGTGACGGTATGTTATGATATTTAATAATATAAATGCATATATATATATCAGCCTCTGGCAGCCATAGTACAAGCTTTGCTTAGTTTGGGGTCAGATGACCGTGTGTGCAAGTGATATCCAGAATGTTTATTTATTTATTGATTATTCTGATTCCAAATATCAACACCCGAGAACAGATACATATTTAAATTTTTTTTTGAAAAATTTTTTCTTTAAAATTTGCCTGTTCTTCTGAGTAGAGGCTTTTTGTCCGAACAAGGCGGTCGAGTCTATTTAAATAACTTTGACGTTCATAAGTGTATCTTTGATACCTAAATTGAATAAAAACATTTTGACTTTGACTTTGACTTTGACTTTGACTTTGATTCAACATGCCAACCAACTGCTCGGCAGGGAATCGAACCCGTAACGTCTTGCTTATATTGTCGTGCTACCTACTAGGCTAGGAGCGTCTAACAATAAAATCTTGAGACCACCAACAAGTTGTAAATTTGAAGAAACAAAACACCGACATGTAACACGCTGTTCAGAACAGAGAAGTAATTCTAGATGTATTAACAAGTGTGGCGATCCGTGAAATTCGTTGTTACCTACATGACATTAGCGGCCGCGTGATTTATGGTCGCCGGTCGACGGTCGTCGGTTCGATTCCCGTGTCGGAACAAAAAGGCTGCTCAAATTCCGGCTTTGGATTATTGGCTCAGTTTTTATTGAAATATAGAAGATTTATTGTGACGGAATGTTTTTTTGTTAGGTAAAAGAGTTCAACGCTTTTATAAGTTGCATTTTTTGTTAAAGAAAAAAAATTGTGGAAGCTCTATTCTAAGACTCTATTCTATTCTATATATTATATGTATATGAATCTTCATTATTTTTTTTTAGGTTTTAATTTTTTTATTCAAAATACTATTTTACTTTTGTTAACGATCTCTTGACAAAATTTAATCTAAATCCGTTCAGCCTTTTTGGTGCAACTAAAAACAAACCGCATTTTTCAGATCACTGTTAACAGCGCCATTATCAAGTTGACATAACACTATCATATGTAGATAGATAGATAAACCACACACCATGCACAAATAACAAAAAAACAAGATAATAAATATACCTAATCATATATTATTCATAATTCTATAGTGCAACAACTGGTGGCCTTATCACTAAAAGCGATCTCTTTCAGGCAACCTTAGGATGGAGACGATACGACAATTGAGTGTGCGACAGGGTGTGCAAAATTAACAAACATAAACAAATGACTGATACCATAAACAAACATCGAGTGATATATACCTATACTAGCTGTCACCCCGAAACCTCGTTCGCGTTTATTATTTATATATTGAGATACTAGCTGCGCCCCGCGGTTTCACTCGCGGTTAAAAAGTATCCTATGTGATCCATTCTTACAAACTTTCGCGTTTATAATATTAGTAGGATGTGAGCTATCCTATATCTGTTACGTTAGATCGAACTGTACACGGTGTGCAAATTTGATTGAAATCGGTTAAGTAGTTTAGGAGTCTATAGCGGACAAACAAAAATTTATATATATTAAGATAAACTATCATCAATTCTTTGAAAATAAAACCAAAGTCTGACTGAATTTTCAAACAACTGTTACTAGACATTGTCAAAGGAAAATCTATTCACGCAATGCTCACGTTATCTCTTGCAATGTAAATTTGCACTCGTTTCCCCATCTCCGACGAACAGACAGACGACTGTTGTTTATTTTCTTACTAGATTAGGCCGCTACAAAGGATACTGAAAGCCATTCGTTCAAGAAAATGATAAACTACTCATTCGTGCGTGTGACATGGTGCATTTCTACCAACTTTTTATCTAACAAACTCTGTTTTCACTGTTATTTAACTGCCGTACTCGCTTGTGATAGAGCTCAGAATTGTCGAGCAAAAGGAAGTAGAAAATAGAAAAATGTGGACAAAAAGAAAGCCTAGTAAACGACGAAAAGAGAATAAAATATGACGGGGAAATGGACCCCGGACGTAATAAAATATCAATTTTTTACAAGTCCCCTCCGAGAGCGGTTCAGTTTCAGTTCGGTTTGCGAATAACTATGAATTAATAGGTATATTTCTAACTATTGCAGTTAGAAAACAAAACCACATTTTTTTAGGGTTCCGTATAGTTAAAAACGCAGTTACTATAAAAATAGTAGTTACAAAAATACTGTTTTTGAGTTCCATGTAGTAATTAGACTAGTTAGCTATTAATAATAAATTACTTACCCTAAGGGTAAAACGGGACCCTATTACCTAAGACTCCGCTGACCGACCGTCTGTCTGTCTGTACGTCTGTCACCAGTCTGTATCTCATGAACCGTAATAGTTCAACAGTTGAAATTTTCACAAATGATGTATTTCTGTTGCCGCTAACAACAAATACTAAAAATAGAATAAAATAAATATTTAAGGGGGCTCCCATACAACAGACATGATTACTTTTTTCCATTTTTAAATTTAATAGTACGGAACTCTTCGTACGCGAATCCGACTCGCACTTGGCCGATTTTTATTTATTTATATTAGATTTTATTTATTGGACATAGATCTACGATTGGTCATTAGTTAACTTGATTTTTTAAGTAAAAAAAAACGTATTTAAGCTTCGATAAGATATTGTAGCGAAGTATTTATGTCTATTTCATTCTACCTTTGTACGGTTGTACGGCTTTATCAAACTAGTATTATAAATGCCAAAGTTAGGATAGATGGTCGGTTTGGCGTGGTTGAGTAACGGACATCCATCTAAATATCATTCAGATGATATTTGGCACAGATATAGATTATAGTCTGGAATAGCAAAAGAGGATACTTTTTAACCGCTGGCAACGCCATGGGGCGCAGCGAATAAGAAAATAAAGTGAAAAACAGCAGCGTTAGTCCTCAAACCTGGTAAAAATCCTGACCACAGTTCCAGAATTGCAGATGCTTGATACACTGCATCTGCAATTCTGTAAAAAGTTCAAACAAATATTGCACGTTTATACTGAATGAATAATTCAGGTCCGTATCACGGTACAATTATAGGGGCAAACAGGAATCAATTAACACGCGGCCGGATCGATGCGCGCTGTATTTGCATATCGATGTGGGATGCTATGCGAGTGTGAGTGTACACACGAAGTCCATACTTCGAAATAAAACTATACGGACGGAACCCTGTAAGATTTTATGAAGTAGATGAACTTAATACACTAGAACTCTAACTTACTAGATAGACTAGATTTTTGGTCAAGGTGAGTTAAGAAAACGAATTAAAATAAAAAGCAATGCTTAAAGAACCGATTTCCAGTCATCCATGTGAAACATTTTTAGACTTTTGACCTTTAATATGACGGCGCGTGATATCATTGATAATGAAAATCAGTTTATTTTGAGAGTTGTTAATCGATAGTATTAATGTTCTGTTATTTTTGACGATGAATCGATTTGTTTATGGTAATTTAGAGCGGTTAACACCGAATGGAGTTGCGTTTGGGATTTCGGGCGAACGTCATGTCTGTCAGTCAGTGGTTGACAGGACTGGGTGGAAAGCGGTCGCACGCAATGGTCATTCGTAAACCCATTACTCTAAATCGCCAATTATCTTTGTGATCATTCATTAACCAAGTAGTCTGAGTGACTGTATAATTAAAATAGTGAAAAGCCTACATTGCTGTCCCCTTATTTCAACGTTCCTGAAGTTTGACGCCCACCATACATACCCGTGATGACAAGTTCATGGCTCAGAAATTAGACACGACACCGCGGCCTACTAGATTTTCCTCGTCATCAAAAGTGGAAGGTCACAGCGCGGCGGCCTTTCCTATGTTTCTCCGACATCAATGGGATCAGATGCGACGGCGTGGCTCCTCTTTCCTACATTTCCCCGACATCAGAAGTCAGATGTGAAAACTCGGCTTCCGATTCCTGATATTTCCCCGACATCAGAAGTGGGATAAGACTAATGCCCACAGTTAACAAGATGAGTGCTGAAGATGATGACGAGGACCACCGCTCTCTTTCCCCGACAAATATATATTTTTTTATTGCTTGACCGATTTCGATATTTTTTTTTGGGACCACCTCTAAAGCATGATCTACAAAACAAACAAATAATCATAAAAATCAATTAACAAATAAAAAACGCACAGTCAAATAGAACCTCCTTCTTTTTGGAAGTCGGTTAAAAACTTGATTTATTAATAGTATTTTTTAAGCGATGATAGCCTAGTTGGAGAAGGCTCGCCTCTCAAACTAGAGGGAGCGGGTTCAAACCCGACGATACGCACCAATTTGTTCATTGTGTGAACATATTTTATGTCATCTGCTACATGACTGGAGCCCGGTGTATGGCGACAAGCTCGCTCCGTGTCACATTTAGGTCTGAATATCGTTCGGCGAAGTGTGGGTGTTGTATTACACCTCCGCCAGCCCCTTTGGGGAAAGGCGTGACGGCATGTTATTTTTTGGACTGTAGGAAAGGTGTGTGTGCTCTGTAGCTCACTAGCAGACTATTTTTTATCCAAGCTCCTTATAAACTGAAAATAAACGAAAGAGCACTGTTTCAGTTCAATATAGTACGAACGAGAGAAGAAAGCTATACACTCTACATGTTAGAATGAATTTGAATGATTTTTGTAACATTATTCTAACAGAGATACTTTAGCCTAATAATTAATTTGTTTCATTGACCGTTTAAATATTGAATTGAAGATTTATGATTTGTAATGCCATATCTAGGATCTATAAAATATGGTCTAAAAGAGTAGCACTATTTTTTTTATTAAATTGAAACGTGTACGTCTCATATCCTGAATAGATGCGATTGTCTGAAATTGCCTGAATACATGTACATCAAATTCACATTTTTAAAAACATAGTTCCTTCTGCTTCTGAGAACTTTTTGGGGGCTGAGCTACCCACGTCCGTAGGAGTGTACTCTATTCTGATTCCCTACACGTGGTCCCCGGGTAGTGCTAACCGGGTAGAAAACTCTGGTGGGAGGCTTCGGCCGTGGCTAGTTACCACCCACCGGACCAAGCCATGCCGTGAAATGACCTAGTCGTGTTTCGGGATGTAGTCCGGTGTAACCGTTCCGAAGACGGGTCTGAGCAGTAGCGCTCTTGTAGCGCCTCACTCAGCTGCCGTTTTTGTACTTCTTTACTCTACAAAACTTCAAGTCTAGAGTGAATAAGTACCGTATAGGTCGTCGTGCTCCATCTTAGACCACAACGTCGCTTAACATCAGGCGAGTTGGTGGTCAAACGCTGACCTATTATCCATAAAAAAAACTTTATTATTTTTGAGTTAATTGTGGTTAAACACACTCAAAACCGCGAGAGACAGTATCTACTCCAAACAATACGTTTGTTTTGAAATATATCAACCATTTCGACCCATTTAACAAGACATTAATACTTTTCAAATAACCACACAATATAGGTCCGATCCTAAACAGAAGCCATCTTCTCACGGTACTTAAGAATGAGCGTTTAAATCTTCGAATCAATCAAATAATAGTTATTCACCCACACGATGTTATTGCCAATAAATAGCGGTGAACCAAAGACTGACCCTTGTCTTTGAAATAATACCTTCGGACTTCTGTTGCTACTCTTTTGAGACAGTCTTTTGTATCAAGCAAAGTTGATCGTTCAGTTAAAGTGTATGTCATTCGAGCGATATTTAACTCTATATTCAGATTGCAAAGCGATTAGGAAGGTTTGTGTTGGTGAAATTTATTGGTAATGTTGACAGTATTTTTGATACACTTTCAATTGTTTCGGTACAACATTTCGTGGGAATGTAGGAGGGATGTTTTCGGCGGTTTACAAAGTTGGTATTGAAGTGGACAATGTCGGTTAGTCTATAGAACGGTATTTAGTAGATTCAGAAGTGAATAAGGCGCTATGAATACTGGCATTTTTTTTTTTTTGTTACTAGCTATTTTTTTCAAGTAAAGGATAGTTATATTTGCCATCTGTATATATGTATGTACCTAATCCTTATTTTTGCTAACTTTTGTTTTTACATATAACTAAATGAATAAATAATAACTAAGTACTTACTTACCCAGTTAATCCAGTGTGAATAATAATTAATTCTTATAACTACCAGGAGCGCATACAAGACTTACAGATAAATAGTTAATCAGTAGTATTGCTCAACAACCTAATCGTACAATTTGAATAAAAAAATAAGTAAACTTTAAACAAATCTCGTTTTCTGCACAAAATTGACATTATTTAACGTTTTTTGCCCTTTAAATTTCCAGACATGTTTACCCATTTAACTTTTAATTACAAGCCAGTCAATCGAGTGTGAATCATTTAGTCCTAGTACCAGGGGCGCAGACAGGAGTCAGAGGTAATCGCGCGGTGCCGTGTTTTTCATTACCCTCCCTTCCTTCCATGTCGAACAAAACCATCGGTTCCATTGTCTTCTAACCACTGCGCTGGCACTCGCTGTTAGGACGGTGTAATCAACACTTCTGGTTGTTTTTACTAAAGTGTGTGCAGTAGGGCAATACTTGAACCTTAAGTTGACTTTCTCTATCATCGACTGACCATATCCATCTTACACAATATCCGAAGTATTGCATTACATTTTGTAAGTATTGTATTTTGGAAAGCTTAGGTTGTGTTAAAAAAAGAACCTAAATAAGATGGGTAAAGATAGGTAAGTGCTTTAAAATGAGTAGGTATTGTAGGTTGTTACGGAAATCCATAAAACTTTACATTCGTACTTTGTTCAATTGTATTAAATTCAAAAGTAGAACCTCTCAATTGAAAACATTTTATCTAGTACGCTGAGTCGGATAACAAACTCATTACGTTAACGAAAATATCTGACAGCTCTCTCGAGTAACTCTTGAGTATATTATCCCTTTAAATATTTATAATTAAGATACCAGTTAACAAAAGTCACGGTCCCCGGAGTCCGTAGAGCGTAATTTTTTTAAGTAACGCTCAAGCCGATCGTGCCTTTCGCTCGCTAGTGTAGCGCTCTCGCTCCGATCGACCGAGCGTAACGGGACAATGAGTCTTCCTTTTTCGTGCGTACAGCCGGCGTTCATCGATTTATTAGACGTTGTCACGTCAAAAATTCGAGTATCTAATGCTACCACGTTACCTCGCGTCCAGC
This sequence comes from Peribatodes rhomboidaria, assembly GCA_911728515.1. Taxonomy (NCBI): domain Eukaryota; kingdom Metazoa; phylum Arthropoda; class Insecta; order Lepidoptera; family Geometridae; genus Peribatodes; species Peribatodes rhomboidaria. Next base: position 4,712,265 of record OU452181.1, on the reverse strand, counting down.
TACGCCAGAAAATAAAGTTTTCCCCGCGATTAGGAACGAGTTCAAAGTAGGAGTTTTGTCATCGAGGCATTGTGCCGAGATGGGTTCTTTAATAACGTGGTTTGAGTAATAAACAGCGTTTGATGGCGCGCCGAGGGTTGTGAGGGATGCCATTCAATAGGAATAAGCTCTCAAAAAGTCAGGTAAGTAATGCAAAAAATGTTTTGCTACTATTTTTTAGGTATTTGGGCTTCTTAGCAAAAATTTAATGCAATGAAAAGTGAATGGAGGTAACTTAGACTTTCGATTGACACTAAAGTAAATAGATATTGAATTAATTTGGAAAATGTAGGATACCGATGGAAAGCGGAAAGCATGGGTAGGAAGCAAATTAACCAAAAGACTTGTACATTTCGCTTGCCACATTTCATACATGAGTATGTTTTTTTAACTCGACTCAACGACGTAACAACAATTTATAAACAACGCTAGAATAATAGAAAATGCTAAATGAATCCAAGACTTTATCTTTTTAGACATACCCATTGATTTGTCTGCTCGTATAAAAACCGGGAAAGATCATCCTCACTACCTCTTATCTAATTTATTTTTAGTCTATGCTTCTGCTTATAAACAAGTTCCTTTACCCTCACGTGGTTGTCTCCTCATCTCCTCACTCCTCACATGCTTATAATCCATACATCAAGGTACCAGAGCCACCCCCAAAGCACCAACTCAAAGAGAGAAAGAACCTTATATTAAAATTATCTCAAGAATTTTCTTTTTAGTCTAAGCTTTTGCTTATAAAGAAGTTCCCTTACCCTCATGTGATTGTCTCCTCATCTCCTCACTCCTCACATGCTTCTAATCCATACATCATGGTACCAGAGCCAACCCCAAAGCAGCAACTCAAAGAGAGAAAGAACCTTATATTAAAATTTCCTCAAGAATAATCCGTACACAACACAATATCAAAATTTAATATCATTTTAATCTTAATTCTCCTTATTAATGTTGCCCAAGGAGGGTTCTTGACATGAAATTGTGCACCTTACCTTATAACCTCCACGAGCGAAATTCAGCTCTATTAAAAAAAATTAGAGCTTAATTTCCTGATGATCATTTAAAATGTTTTTGTATGAAAATTCGTTGGAAAAGCTTGAAAGCAGGTAAGTTCAAAGATAACGTTGTCTATACAGAAATATGGTTTAATTAGGCCTTCATTGTGATTTGCATATAATTTCAGGATGGTTGTTAAAATGTAGCGGAAGTTAAAGATTTTAATGCGGATTTGAAGAAATGAAAGCTATTCGATTCGAGCCTTTAAATTTTAGGTGTACATTTGTATTTTTTTATGAAAAAGAAAACTTCTTCAATATTGATGAGAATTGTTTTTTGTATTACTACAGGGTAAAAATCAATAGATTTTTAATATTTCACGTAAATAAAATAAATCTTAGTTAAAAAAAAAACAATTTAGATAAACTACGTGCGTAGAACTAAAATACCTAAATGAATAAAACCTAATCTAGTAACTCATCCTACTAATATTTTAAACGCGAAAGTTTGTAGAATGGATGGATGGATGTTTGTTACTCTTTCACGCCAGAACGGCTGTACAGATCTGGATAAAATTTGGCACAGAGATAGATTATAGTCTGGCATAGCACATAGGATAGGACTTTTTAACCACGAGTGAAACCGCGGGGCATAAAATATAGGTGAGCTTGTTATTTTACAGTAAAAATTACTGTAAAAAGCAATGCTTGAAAAACCGATTTTTCGTCATCCATGCAAACAATTTTTAGATTTTTGTTGATATTCTAAAAACTGCTTGACCGATTTTGATAAAATTTATACGAAACCACCTCTAATGTACGAGTATAATCTGCCAAAAAAAAAAAAAATTGGCGAAAGAATCGCGTAACATACCTACATACAAAAAAAAAACATGCAGTCGAATTGAGAACCTAGTCGTTTTTGTAGTCGGTTAAAAACCCAATCTTACCTAAATTGTTCCTCTTTTGTAAAGCATCAATTTTTAATTCTCTTTCATCCCGCATGTCCCAAAATATACCAAAATCTAATCAGCAATCCTTCAAATGAGTGAATAATTAAAAGTCTCGTCGATCAGTCATTTATATGGACACGGCGAGGGCGTCCGGTACGTTCTTTAATTAGAGCGGGCGCCTGATGGATGGTCAGCGCCCTTAATTGATGAGGTACAATCATGTATTAACCATTAAAAAAAATATGGTCCTTTTCTGCAAAAAATTGTAAAGGTTTGTGTAAAACCCTTCATTTTTAGAGTCTTAAATACAGCTGGTAGAAGAAACAACCAACAAAAGTTTAATCGAAGTACAATTTTGAAAATCATTCTCATTTTGGAAAAAAATACACTAGTATCTTCTTAAAAAACGATCGGAACGTAGTTCTATAAATTTTCAGCAATTACACCATTGCCCAATACGCGACTCTGAGCCAGCCAGTGGTCAGTCAGCCTCAGTCACTCACAGTTTGCTTAATCAGGACGAAGCAGTAATTATTAGCTGCTTAATTAGTACTTCTAGAAGTTCTGGTGTGAAATACGTATTGCCAAGTGGATAGACCTGGTTTTCAAGTTTTTGGTCCGCCTGAAGACTTTTGACTTTTCAAAGTAAAAAAATACCACAAACATTTTTTTTTATTGTAGAATAGGTCGGCGTTTGACCACCAACTCGCCTGATGTTAAGCGACGTTGTGGTCTAAGATGGAGCACGACGACCTATAAGGTACTTATTCACTCTACACTTGAGGTTTTGTAGAGTGAACATACATGACTACATCCCGAAACACGACTAGGCACATTTTACAGTGCACATATACATTTCTTGCCTCGAATTCTTAACATATTATTTTACCGAGCTAAAAAATAGCTCGATTAGAAGAGGGATGATGAAGATGTTTCTCAAGATATAATGATTCTTCTTGAATTTTCCCTGAATTTGAACACTAAAGTAACCCTCTTCTCGATTTTTCTATGGATTTTTGGCTGCAGAAAACCCAGATTCTTTATAAATTTCGAAGAAAACCCGCAAACAATGTGCAGTAACTAGCGGTGGAAACCCCGAGCCTGATGACGACACTTTCTGAATAATTAATTTAACGGAAGGGTCATTCTTCACGTACCAAAGACCAGACGTAGATAAAGCTAGTTGATGGAGAAACGTAAATTTTATACTCAACTCATTTCTGGACGTACGTTGAAGGTTTCTGAAATCGGAACTCTTAATACCTAGTTATGACTTGATTCATATTACCTAGGATCTGGAAAGTAAAGTGCTCATTACTCTATCCAATTTGCAGTATACTGACATAGCATCTCTAACTGCCATTACACCGTTCAAATTTAGCATGCTAACTCACCTAGCGTACTGTAAATTGGATAATGTAAAACAGTATAATATTATCAACGGTACAGTTCTATTGTAGCTACCATTTTTTATTGTAGGTATTTTAATATTTGGAGCTATATTTAATCATAACTGCATTTGTCATATTAATTTCAGGAACAAAAACGATTTTACAATTTTTTTTTTGTAAGATAATGGAAACATAGCTTTGTTCTCGTTGACGCAGAGTGTATTATCTCTATAAATACTGTACGCGATTCACAGAATTTTCACAAACTTGCGCGGTCTATTCTTCTAAGTAGGTGGTGACGCGATTCCCCGCGAGCGACCAATCGCGCCAATCAACTCCTATTGAGACGATGGACTTCATGCATACTAAGAAATGATTTGAAACTCATCAAATAAAACTGATCCGGCAATTTGTAAAATATGAACAAAGACAAAAAAAACTAAAAAAAAAGTAAGAGATCTTTAGACATGTACCACGCAGTTTGGATGAAGGAAGGCAGTCCCATCCACTTCTCTTCTTCACGAAGATTAGTGCTTCGTAGAAGAAGAAGAAGAAGAAGAAGAAGAGACCTAATACTCAGCAGTGCATGGGTATAGGAAATGGTTGATGATGATTAAGATGTCTCACTACATATGACTAATATAACCATATGACTGCCTCGGTGGCTTAGTCGGTAGTCCACCTAGGGCAAACATTCATGTGATGAACATTTGTGTTTGTTCTATGTCTGGGTGTTAATATCTATTTAAGTATGAATTTAAAATTATAAATGTATGTATATCAGTCTCTGGCCGCCATAGTACAAGCTTTGCTTAGTTTAGGGTCAGACGACCGTGTGTTCAAGTATCCCGAATATTTATTTATTTATTTATATTTGGCTTTAGGCCGTAAGCTTCACAATAAGCAACAAGCAACAAGCTTCACAAAATGGTGATTCCATTTCAGCATTTCAACACGTTGTCGTGAGCTAGGCATCAAATGCCATGTCATACTGCACCTATATGATTTTTAGTATGCAATCTACTAGCTATTTAATACCATAGAGCCGAAAATATATCATCCCAGTTAGCCATCTATCTCTGGTTGTGTTTGACCACACTAGTGCAAGCGTGACACTACTGTAATTCATAGGTACTCTAACTTGCATGGTAACTGGTCGAGAATTTCGCCAATTTGATGTCCACTGGTTGTTTCGTGTACCACCTGAGATGTAAAGGCAAAACATGTGACACAAACGTTTATAAAATTGTGTTGAAATTATTGAAGTTGAAAAGAAACTGCTTGATGCAACTCGTTTTTTTGAGTGATTTTTTATTTTATTTGAATTGGTTCGGTAACAGACTATAGGCTATGACACATGTAGGTACCAACTTCAATTAAATATATAAAGTTTGAACCTATATATTTATTATAAACCTATATATTTGAAACTATTTATACCTATATATTATATTATTGAACTATATAGTCCAATAATGACCTAATAGCTTATAAAATGTACAATGAAACTAAAAACTATTATTAACTTACATTACTTAATTAAGTTATTTAAAAAATATCTGAAACTTATTAAACTACTATTTACTATGTAATAGTTTCACCTAATCAGAACGTTTTGCTATGTTTACCAAAAAACGTTAAAATATCTACTAAAGGATCTTAATTTTGTTTAATGTAGGCGTTGAAAGCCACATCTAGTGGCATAGCGTTCAGAGGCGGAAGTCTAGACATTCGCACCAATATGACTAACTTTGAGACCGAATTCGTCGCAAAGTTACTACTTCTCAATCGATTTCAATCCCGATTCGGGTAGCAAAGTTCCTATTGCAGAACATCGCTCCATACCATGCTAATAATAATGAGCATTGGATTGTAACACCTACAGACAGCAATGTACATTAAACTGAGCAATACTGTCGTCACTAACAAAACACGGTGACACGTTGGCTGCACTATTAATCTGCTACACGAGTTATATTTATACCTACTGTAAGGCAATCTGAGTAACAAGCCAGAACTCCAAGAACAGGTTTCAATGCAAAATGTTGCGTGTACCTGTAATTACAACTCATTAGTTAATTGGTAGCTCAGATGTTATCTGAGACTTATTTGCATGAGTTAGAAATGTGCTAAGTTTAGCTTGGTCCTTCCGAAGTTTAGGTCGTCGCCCATTAGGCGTTTTCCACTTGCCGGGACGGCCCGGCACGGCACGGCAGGGCCGCCGTAAATGTATGAACATGTATGGCTGGCAATGGCACTGGCACGGCGTTTGATCCCACTGGCACCGTGCCGTGCCGGGCCGGCCTGGCAATTCGAAAAACGCACAAAGACGTGTGCGATTATTCTGGTAACGATATAATATCGCACTCGCCAGAACAGTGCCCCATTACAGCAAATGTGTGGGGGATTGAAATCTAAACCCTATGTTTTGTGATCAATAAAGACTAAAATTATGAATCGCATTTATTTAAGTATTACACTTCGTAGCTTTTAAAGTGTGTTATCTAAAAAGACAAGCTTCAAATAATCACGACAGACTCATCGCCTTCCTGATCAAATTAACATTTCAATTTACATTTTTTGCGGTCACACGAGGAGACCGGGGTAATATAACCCTCCACCATTAATTAGGTTACCAGGAGGGCTGCACCTCAGGGGAATGAAGGGTTACTCCTCAGGGAGAGGCCACAATTGATTGAGATGGATCTTGTCACCGGACAAATTTGCGAGACGAGTTTTTCATCTTTTTAACTTTACCCCAGCCTCCCCTCGGCTATTGTTTTTTTTAAAGGGTGACTTTAATCAGTCGGTTACTGGAGCTAATTGTTTGTCATTGTTTTTAACTTTTTGAGAGCTTTTCTGATTAGATGTTTATTACTTGAGTTGCAGTTTTAAATGTTAATAAAACTTTTTTCGTTTTAATTATTCTCAATTAAGATTTTTGTTTTTGTAATTGAAAAGTGTTGTTCAAAATTTTTCTTTTATCGAAATCATGAATATAAATTTATTTTTAACATAATGATTTTTTTTGCGTTGAGTAATAAATTTTTTAGCAATAATTGAGTATTTCTTAGAGTGTGTTGTGGTTGAGTGCAAGTTATTAAAGTGAAGTGGCACTCACGATTTCATGATATTGAGCGCTAAGGTTGAGAAGTGTACAGAACTGTTAAATAATAATTATGTATAAACCATTTTGTTTCTTTCATGACATGACTGCATATGAATGCCAATTTTGTGATTGTTAACTTTTTTTACCGAATATTTTACCAATAATAGAAAAACGAAAATGAGTTTTTTCGTTTGTTTATTTGTTACACTTTCACGCCTTAACTACTTAACTGATCATCATGAAATTTTTCATACATGTTCTCTGGAGTTTAGAAAAGGACATAGGGTGCCTTTTATCCCGAATTTTTTGTGTTTTTTGGGACCGCGGGTGCACGCGCGCATCTTGTACTTACTAAAACTGTAAATACCACGACAGGAAATTATGATATGTAAGTAAGTAAAGTAGTATTCTCCAATCATAATCTCAAACGTGTTTGACGAACTGACAACAAAACATCGTCCAAAACCAGCAGCTGGTAACAAAAGCCACAATCGAACTCGGTTCACAATGCCAATATTTACTGAATATTGTCCTCGGCTAACCGTTCAGATCCAACCCGAGATACGGTAAAACCTTGTGCAATGTTCCGAGGCGAGGTGAGACCGAGGAAACCCGGTTCTCTGACTGATCTCAAGTTGACGACATTTATTTTACCATCCAGCACTATCTATTTAGCAGATTCTACCGCTATCATCTCAACAGGAAGGAAGATTATTGCCATTTCAAAATTGACTTAGTTTAAGGAATCAACTCTACCTACAAGGATTGTTTAGCACATTGGCCAAATTGGAACTGACGGTTGCAATTAAGAATTTAGATTATATGTTTCTTAGAATGTTGACAGCAACTGCATTCTATAATATATTCCGTATACCTATAATATGTTTTCTTTACGTTACGTTCTTTTTCCCAAATAATCAAATAAATTACCGTAACAAATGACACTGACAATTCTGATATGACATAATATGTGGTAGCTCTAGTGTAGCGCTTGAGACCTTGTTAAATTTTGCTATAAAATTGTTAAATTGTTATTTTTTTTTTGTTAAATTTTGCTTGTTTAATTTAGGATAAAAAAAACCCTAGACACCCTAGAGTCTAGGGTCAATACATGTCTAGGGCTGAGACAATGGAGCTCATTAGAAAATACCTGTAGACTTTTGTTTTGTAAGTACGAGTAGAATTTTTTGGATGTCATTTGATCATTTTTACAATGTCACTTAAAAAATTTGAATTTCAGTTGTCTGTTTTAGATGTTATAAAGTTAATTGAGACATAGGCCGTTGATATTTTTAGTATAAGTAGCCATTTTATGTATGTATGCAGATCGCAGACTTGGTTTTTTTTTTTTTTTTTTTTTTTAATGATTGAATGGGCCCACGTTTGACCGCAACACACCTGATGGAAAGTGAGGATGCGGTCTAAGATGGAAATGGTTATCCCAAAAACGGCTCGAGTTCGGCTCTGACAGTGTGAAAAGACGCCCAAGATTTTACATAAATACCTTATGTAATCTCGATCACGCTCCTGTTCCCGTACCTCCTCAATATTTACCAAAAGCTACACCCAATACCGTTAAATTACATCGTTGAGAAACCATTGCGTGTTACGTTACTGTTTTGTACTCTTGTGAGTGTTGGAATCCGGTAATGGATGGGTAACTAAGATGTATAGTCGTGACGTGAAAGTTAATTTATTTGAGAGTAGTAAAAGTACAGATGTGCGATAACCTCAGATAATCCTAGGATAAAATCTCGTGCGATTTGCCTTACTATGCGGTAGCATGAAATTTTACATGTCTCGGTTGGTACGGAATCAATACTGTCTTTCAGTAGTGCTAGTGAGGGACCTTTCTTTATATATGGAATGTAAGTATAAATATAAGCTGGCTTTTGGTAGCTCTCGATTTTATTTTGACTTTGTATTTTATATTTTATATACCTAATATGACTCATGTAACTAACAAGTATTGGCGATAGAGTCCAGTTTCAAAAAATATTTACTTCATTTTGCAGATACACCAAATCTTAAATTTCCTTTGTGAAAATCTACCTTAATGACAATTCTAAGGTCAAGAAAATACAATCTAAGCAAGAGCCGAAATAGATTCGATAATAGTTAATGACCCAACGCTTCAAGTAACAGTTGACAAATGACTTCGACGACACGGGCTGGACGGTGCTAATGAAAGTATTATACGGATTCTACATGCGTATTCAATTGGTAGCTACGTTATACATGAGAAACTTGTCCCTAGGTCAGTTTTACCAAAATTGCAAAATAATACAAACAGCCACCTAGCTTTGATCATAGTTATACGATGCTACATCGGATTGTATCGTCAAGGCGATCAGGCGCAGCTAAAACAAAGAGCACCGAAGTCTCGCCAATAGAAAACTTTTCCAATTTCCATCCATCCGAAAGCCCTCAAAGAGATTTGCATGTGAGGTCCGAACAATGAGCTTGTATTTCGCAATATTTTCAATACCCCAGCATGGGTCCGCGTAACTTAGGGGTACGTCTTTTGTCCTCGACTTTAATATCTGTGGGAATGGACATACCGACTCCATTTAGGTAATTTATCATTCTTAAACGAGTGTAGACTATCCACTATTATCCTTAACCGTGTTCTTCAAAGGACCAAGACTGCGCCCTTTGTGCATGCATGTCCAAATTAATGAAGGATTTGCCCCAACGGGTTTTGGTCTTAGCTATTCGAGGACCGGACCGGACCAGCCAATGTCCGAAATTTATGAATTATTAGCTTTAGGGTTCCCATAAAATCTATTGGCAGTAGCCGGTTCAAGGGTCGCTATAGGAAATAATAGTTATGATTTATTTTTCTAAAATTCTTGCTTTTGGCTATAAAATGGAAAAATCGGGACATTGCGGCGTTATTAATATTTCAAAACATTCGTGGTCAGCAAGAGACTTCTATGCTTTTATGAATAAGTTTATCGACAATGGCTTGGAATATTTTAAAGATTGATAAAATATTAATGTTGAATGGGCTTGTCTTGTCAGCTACTTAATTTTATTATAGATGGCAGCACGTGTCTGTATAATCCCGATGTGAAATCTACATTATAATGCAAGTTTATATAAAAAGCAAGATGACCGATGGCCCAGCATCCCCTAAGGTGACACAGGTCAACATGACAATTTTTTACATTTTTGAGGCCACGAGCACGACACACTTCTTTGGAATTAAAAAATGGAAATAAGAATGAATTGAGATGAAATCATTACAATAATGTCCAAGGGAGAAGTGGACATAGGGTAGAATTGACAAATATAGGGATAAGAGTACAGATACAATTAAAAGTATAATGAATACGAGTTACTTTAAATTTCGAAACTATTATCTTATATGGAAAACTTTTGGACTTTATCAAAAGTTTATTTAATTTTGGTTCACTTATTTGCAATATTTTTTTTAAGAATAATCAATTTATCTGTGAAACTAGTTGGCTTGGAGAAACCGTCCCTAAAAATGTTTGCTTAGTTGGTTTCATTTCGGTCGTAAAAATTCAGAGAAACTATCAATTTATCTAAATTTAAATGAATGTGTCAAACAAACAAGGGTTAAGAACGATCGTTAACAACGTACTACCAAATCTAACCGACTGATTTAAATACACAGCTAAAGTAAAACCGTCAAATTACTGCTCAAAAATTTGGATAAATGAATTTAAATGTGTACGGATACCTTATTGCGTTACACAGGTCGTAGGTTAAGGTATTAAACATCTGGTTAAGAAAGTTGGGTCAGGCCCAGTTCTACAACATCTGGTTAACGTAAAATTTTCCACCAAGTCAAAATTTCATAGAGATAAAGTCGAATTTGGTAAATATTTGTACGATTATCAGGGATCGTGGATTTCTGTGTTAGTTATTGAACATTTAGCTATGGATCAGGTCTATTGCGGTGTCGAACCAGTGGGCACGTCTAGTAAATCGAATGTTAGTAATTTGTTTTAGAGTTTATGACTTTGGGATGCTTATGTTGTAGCCTCATTAGGGTTTGCTTTACGATATTGGTTTATTTCTGTTTGGTTAATAAAATGACACTGAATAACGGGAAAAGTAAATTATATGACTGTAATGAATTGTAAAGCAATGACACGATGATGACAGCGAGTAGCTCAGTTAGTTTGCGCGTTGTGGTGGTTAAATAGTTTACGCGTTGGGACGCAATGTAGGTTGAAATAAAATAATATCATGAGTGTTTAGTAAAAGAGGGCATCTTAAAGAACATGATGATAGAACATTTTCTAGTGCTTTCTAATTAGGCATTAAAACCCTCAGGCTGAGAGTTTTAATGCAGAAACCCTACGGAATCCTGAGTGAGCTAGACTCAGACAATTAGATAAGTTCTAAGCAACGTAAACATCTAGACTGTGGTAAGTAAAGTAAGTTTATTAAGAAGATAATTAGATATTACATTGAATGGTCTGCATAAAGATAGGTAAGAATTTAAGTTATAATAAAACGCATTATATTGTATCCAACTCACCACCTCAACCCCTCATTTATGTCTATTATCTCTAAGCCCATTATTACCGCAATCGTCTACAATATAACACCTGAGCGACTCTGATCATAATGAGAACTTCCCTTTGTCCCATTCAGCCACCGATTTTAATAAAAAAGGGATAGTGACTAGACCCTTTGTATATGCTTGTTTACTTGACGGAATGACATGAATGCTTAGAAGCAAAAAAGCGAGAGATGTAACGGAGTACCAAAACAAAGATGACGATGCGCCTAGTAAAGTTAATTTTTATCTTAATGCTACGAGTTTGGAGCTAGTTCAGATTGGTAGAGAATTTTGTTAAGAGTTTAGGAAGGTGGTTTTGGTGGTAGAGTATGATGATCGGTGACCTCTGGCATCTAGTTGTGTGGTACCACATGATTGACGTTTGTATGACGCGGGCGCAGCGAGAGAAATTTTGAGAATTTCGGAGACGAAAGGATTTCTAATTGTTTTGGGAACAACACTTCCTAAAAAGTTTGGAGAGTAAAAAAATTATATTGTTTGTCATCTGCCAGCAAATGACTGGGGCCCGGTGTATGGCGACAGGCTCGACCCCTGTCACATTTGGGACTGAATATCGTCCGGCGAAGTGTGGGTGTCCTATTACACTTGACGACATGTATGTGTGTATGTATGTAAAAAATGTCATAGAAATATATCAACGAAAATCACAAAACCAAACTTGAAATTATTAAGAATTGTATTTAATTATTTTTTAGTTGTCTTCCATGGTTTTGCGTAGGATCAGAAATAAAGCGTATCCTATGCCTTTCACAATTGAATTAGGAATACTTTTAACATGATTCTTGCAGTTTTCCAGCTATAATCAAATTAATACAAATCGAAATACAAAGTTTCAATCACATTGGAGTATTATTGATGAAAGTTATATGCCCAATGTAGTTTAATTGATACTTACTACTTTTTTAGACATATTCCTCAAGTCGAAGAGATAAACTAAATCTTTGAAATAAGTGACAATGCTAATTCAGTAGCCACGAAACTGGCTGTTCAGCTAATACCAACCAACAAAATGGAGCAAAAAAACAATGACAAAGGACACAAAAGTGACAATACTGACAATAATGACAATACGGTCTATGGGAAAGCAACAAAAGTCGTTCTTATTTATGCATTGTTTGTTTAACAACTAAGAAAGGTGGCGGCAAGAAACAAATAACCCTTCTTTATGCAAGAGCAACCCCATCTTACAAGTATCCATTTTCATTTGACACGCATAAGATTAAAAAGGAGAAGCAAAGGTAGATCAACTTATGATGGTTTCGTCTTGTTTTTCATAGTTCTAATTGCCTATTATAATGATACTTGATACGGCTCTGGATGTTTGGGTGCAAGAGCTAAGAATACCATACGAATAAGGAGATAAAATAAAAAAAAAAGTGCTTGGAGTCCCTCCGCGCGGAAGAAGTGAAACTTCTGTGTATCTTTTTTACTATGCGCATACGTTCGAGTGCAACGCATTCACTCTCGCTCTGTCTCTTTCTATTCTCCCTACCCAGGAGCGTTAAACATTTAACGCAACCTTGTTGGAAGTCGCATTAGAAGTTTCACTTCAACATACAGACGAATTGAGAACCTCCTCCTTTTTTTAGTCGGTCAAAAAGACAGAATAAGAAGATAGATAAATAATTACGTAACCTTACTTTGTTTCTTAAATACATATATTCAACTGTAGATTTGTTTACTTACAACTCTTCATATTTTTTTATTCTAAGTTAAAAGTCCGGGAATTGACCTTTAATTTTTTTTAAAATTCGACATAAAATAAATTGATTCCGCTGTATTCCTGTACTAATAATATTTCTCTGATAACCTTTTATTTCAGAGAAATGTTAGTACGCAAATACATTTAGTACGACTTACTCGTATCTTGTGTAATGCAAGATAAGTCGTAATAATTTAGGTGTTCGAAAAAAACTTAGAAAGATTTATTTATAAGCTTAATTTTAAAACTCCCTTCTGACTCTCCTAATCAGGCATATCAACGTAAATCTTTTTTTATCAAAACCCACTCAATCCAAAACTCAAACAATACAAACTTACAATACCAAAACTCACACTTTAATAGACTAACCTGTAACTGGCCTCGACCGGTCTAACGGACCCCGATGATGCATCTACGTCATTAATACACCTTTTCATACGAACTCCTTTGTTTAACCCTTTTGTGTAAAAGTATGAAATTATTCATACCGTCCATTAACTTCTTCAGTTGGGTATTGTTATTTTTGCGTATGCTAATCCTGGTCCCGGAAGGTGACTGTGACTGATTGGATTTGAGTTCTCAGGGACGGTCATCTAATGTCCTATGGCCCTGTGAGAAAGTGACTTGCCTTTTTGTAATTATTATAATGGATTATCATCAATTAATCACCAATATTTTATAAAATAAGAACTTATCTACATTATTAAAAATTCAGATCTTACTTAGATGTTAGAATTTTAAAAAAAAGAAACTCCAATTATCATTTTAAATTCATTTTTATTTCGAAAGAAATTAATAAACTCACAATCACATAAAATCTGTAAGCTTGACTACTATTACAGTTTCATGCTTATTAGTAAGTAAGTTCTTTGATACTAAATTTAAAATAAAAGAAACTAAATTATTAATTCAAAGTTTCAGGAAACACCATACATCACCGCATGCACTTACACATCAGCATAACACAGGGAAAGCTAAATTTCTAATAACATAATCTGTCCCCAACCCTTCCGCAACCCGACCGCGGCCCTTAATAATGCATCGCCCATTAGTTAACCCGCAGATGCCCGCCATCTTCGCCTCTAATTCTAATTGCGCAGAAAGGATGAAAGGATTACACCCACCGGCCGTCTACTCTCGCTTTAGCAGAATTATTCAGAATCGCGGTCTCAAGCTTCCTTGTTTATGGAAATCCTAAATATATGCAACCTTTTTAAGACGTTAATGAAAGAAAAATATGGCTGAGTTTGACGCTGCCCGAACCATTAGCCTCGATTCTCCTTTTTAGCGCAGGCCATAATTAATATTTGATCTGAAAGAGTGGCTTTTTAAAAGTTGAGTCGCAGGAGGTGTTCGGTCGCAGCTGTGGTCGTATTACGCTAATCTCCGGCGTCGTACTTGTTAAATATTAACGCAGTCTAATTACAGCCCCTGCGCCCGTCCTCTAATGGCTTTTAAAACTGATTCCCGCCCCAGAAGGATGCGTATTTGATGACAACTCTCGTCATTTTGGTGTTTTAGAATAAGGGAGCAAGCGTGAGCTCCTTCGGTCTTTTCTCTGAGATATTTCCAATAGAAGCCGTAGTAACCCAGCAGAAATCATCAAGATCAATTTGTGCACGTTAATTCATGCCAAAAAAACGACTTATTCAAATAATGTAGCTCAGTAGGTTCAAACAGCTTTTCTTACGATAAACAACTTAAAAAATATTACACATGCACACAACAAAATTATGTTTAATTATCATAAATCTGCGCTAAACGGACGGACGCCTTAGCGACAATCATTACCTCCGTGCGAATATCCGTTAACAATGCCCGTAATTAATGATGTCACGACACTCGTTTATTTGTCCAACTGGCCATCCCAGAGCAAACAGGTCATTCTTACCTCAAATAGGAAGCTTTAACGGTGTCTCCGCACCGCTAATGGTTTTAGATGCAATTATTCCGCACCATTAGGTGTATCATTAGCCTTTTATTTGCCGTTTGTTTTCTTAAGGTCTCACAGACCCAGCGCTGCGATGCAGGGTTGATATCATTAATCAAAGAGACGTGGATTTCGGACCGTGTCTTGACTTGACAAAAGTTTTTGATTAACGGTAAGCAAATATGGGAATGGGATGCGGTGGTGTATCCCTGACAGTTATGTATGATATTCAGATTGTTTTTCAAACAATAGTGACCTCTGATTCCGGAACGTATAAGAGCGAATTTTGATTCCACAGTCTCTAGAGTTGGTATTCGTTTTTCATTGTGATCGAAAAATGCCGTGTGATTAGATTTTCTAAAAGGTGGTACTGATATCTACACAGATCTGGTGTCATAGAAAGATTGATGAATTATATTACTTTTCTAGACAGTTATTTAGATATTTTTATTCTCTATAACTGGTAACAAAGATGTGTATAAAAACGTTCGTCAAAGCACGGTTTTTGCAAATAATTTATTCAGCCAACAAAAAGGGGCGCAAAAACAAAACGCAGTCACATAACAAGTGACAATCTCTTGTTTTACGCGCAGCAAACGTCAACGACATCTGTCAACCGGTGACACGTCTTATCTTTGGGGGTAAAAAAATCCCCTGGGGTGACTTTCCACCCCAGACCCAAGACGACGTCGGACTGTCGCGCGAATCAAATGTATTTATGACTATGTAAATTGGTTCAATTCGGTCGGAATTGGAAATTTGCTAAAAGGTTGGGAAAATTTACTTTTCTCTGCGACAGATGTTTTTGAGTGGGGATCTTTGATTGTTCGGGTTCGAATATTGTTTTTGGAGGTAAATTGACACTACGGGAGAAGTTTTGTTTCAGGAATATTTCATCAGAATCACGTAATTAAAGGTGAACTGAAGAAATGTTATTTCTTCGTGTATCTCATTAGTTGTGTATTGATTGATAATGTAGTACCTTTAGCGGCTAGACTGGCGTGATGTCAGACAGTTCAGCGCTACAACTTGCACTTTTTATTGTTTTAGGCCAAGACCCACTTTGGAGTCACCGCGCCAACCTAGTAGCTAAGTAATGAGGCTTGCTAAAACCTACATATCTATGTTTTACGTTCCTAATAAAGCTTCATAGAACCTCTTTTACCCGACTGCGCAAGAAGGAGGGTTGTTTTTTGAGTGTAAGTATGTAAGTATGTATGAGGTTTATTTGGCACGTCCTACAGCCTGAACAGCTTGATGTATTCCAACATGTGAGCTGTCATTTGAATCGTCTTGATAGTGGAAGTGACATAGAATACATCATCAAGCAGTCAGGTTTTTTGTTTTTCCTTAATAATGTTACTTAACGACTTTGTTGTGTCAAACTGCAGTGTTTTTAAATTTAACTGTTCCTCCAAACTACTTAATGCAACTTTTATGAATTGTTCTACTCAAAACGGATTCTTTTAAAATCCAAACGAAAAAACCTAAAGCTTAAAGAAACAAAACAAAGAGTTAAAATACTTATTTTCGTTAAAAGCGTTTTTCTTTAATTTTTTCAGCTATCTTTACCGTCACGTCCAAGTTGTAAGTAATCGCGGCTAAGTGACGTCACTGGGCTACATTCGGAGAGTGCGGATAAGCGCTGCCCTAGGGACGCAAGGTTCTACGTCTGAGACTTCCTTGATGGGTGGTTTGCTACACAAGGGATCGAAGATTGACTAAGAAATAATAAAAAAAATTACTACTTCATAAAATTATTACTTTTCATCAAAGACAACATTATTTTTATTTTTATGTGAAATTTCTTATGCAAAGTTTGAACGGATGGATAGGCCGGATTGATTTGGCTGAACGGCTGAACGGATTTGGATGTAATTTGACACGGCATTTGTAGTCTGGAATAGGAAATAGCCTATTGGTTAACCGCGGGTAACATCGCGGGCTGGGCTAATTTAGTAAAAAATGATACTCGTAGAATTGAAAACCTAAATTTTTGGTCAGTATAAAAAATATGAAACTTCTAGAACATTAAAGAAACCCTTACTTACTAACATAATACTAAAATTAATTACTATAATAATAATGTAATAAGCGAGTACTTAAGTCGTTAGGTAACTTTCATAGCCTCAGATATGTTCTCGAACTTTTCATACCACCTGTATCCCTGAAGTCGTCAATTTCATTAGGGTTGGTAGATACCTTCTGCGGTAAAACAAAGCGCGGAGGGCGGGCGGCGATATATTGTCACTCTCAATCGACGGTCGCCACCTAGGGCGGATTACCTTTTTTATAGCTCTCGGTTGTTTATCGTTTTTACTCGACTGCACAAGGAGGGTAATGTTTTTCCGGTTTATGTAAATATGTATGTTTATTTGTTTATGGGAGCACTTAGTGCATGAACAGCTTGACCGATTTTGGATCCCAAAAGAATACCAAGTTGTTAGTCTAAAGTCAGAATTAATTGGGCCAAATTCATTACTTATGCAAATTTTTTTCTTCGCTGAAAACGTTGAAATAAGCATAAAGTAATGACAAATGATCATAGTTTGAATTTTCGATCATAGAGTATTTATGATCGAAGCAGTGAATCATGTAAGTCAACTTACCTATTCTATGTTTACAGCCTGGTATCAATCTACGTCTCGCTGCGCTGGACTTCACACTGGCCTGTCAGTCCATACATTACTACACACTCGGAACATTCAAAAGTCACATTTGAAAGCCTCCATTCGAGGCAACCCTTAGCAAAACGACTGTTTAAACCATTACGTAATCATCCATTACTGGTTTACGCTACATATATTATTCAAGTTACGTTGGAAAGCGGCAGTGGTTGACGTCTTTTGAGATGACGTATAGAGCTAGGGATGTGAATGCGTTGCTGTGACGCGATGCTGTCAATCACAATCAGGAACGACCACCCGCGCGATTAGGCGCAGGTTAAGAAACTTGGAAAGAGTAGAGAAGCCTCATACTAAAAACATTTGGAAAAAAAGTTTCGTACATTTTACAACATGGATTAATTGTATGTTAACATTTGTATAATTTCATAAGACGATTTATGTATAAATATAGACATTGTATGAACAAAAAATCTATGTAGCTGCATTGAGTTCGATAACTGTTTTTGTTCATACTAGAAATAAAAGTACTAAAAAAGATTTCAGAAACGCTTTTAAAGTCAGTCCTATCCCGTCTGCAAACTAATTTACTTAATACAGTAACTTTTCCAAAAACGCTAACATGCAGCATGCTCTCTGTGAAAACCGATTTAAAAAAACGTGAGTAGATAGATTATATTATTGTTCAAACCTTAAATTACAAAACTAAAAGATAGTTATAAAAGTTAGCCTAAGTTTTTTATAGTTTCAGCGGTTTAATCAATTCGGACACAGTATGGGCATTTTTCGAGATATCTTAACTATAACTTCGACTCTACGGTTCTTCTGTCCGATCCTAGCAGCAATCATCTAGGTGTACAGCCATCTCCACGTTTACCAGATATCTGTCAGTCGGGCTTATCGCTTCATCTCTACACGCACTCACAATGCTTAGAGAAAATAATATTTAATGGTGGGGCTATTGACTGAAGCCTGTAGGGGTATAGTACCAGTTGGTATGCTTATTGCCTACTTTTGATAGCTTTCGCCTGCAGAATAATACCATAGCTAACGTAGTAGCTAGCAAGATGGCACATTTGATAAATTCTATACAGGTATCGATGGTTGAAATGGTTTGGGGTAAGTATATGTTGGACCTTACTTACCTTGCTTTATCTGCCTACCTTTTATGAGTAGGTATAACGAATATAGAACAATTCATAGTGAATGGTTCTCAACTTCTTTTATTTAGTATTTCCCATATTAGATGCGTTGGATTGATCCGAGGGACCCAATTGCAGGATGTTGTAGATTTTAATGTTAGTGAGATTTGGGAAAATTCTAACTCTATTTCTATCTTAACTTTAGCAACATAGCATGACTTAAGTATGTACTCACTTTTTTTATGTGTCTTACTGAAAAAAATCGTGCAATCCAGGGGCGTCCAACCTTCAGGTTGCTGATCAATCGAACGCAAGGAGCTTGCGCGTTTACCTATAACTGGTACGACCCCGCGGCGGGTCGCGACCTGTGACCCCATTGGGCGACCTCTGCCCCGCCCACCTCCCACCAGCCAGCTGAAACTCCTGAAATGCACTGAAACCTTGACAAGGATGGCATGAGGACAAAGACTTGTTATTGGATATAAAGAGTTTCAGTACCTAATTAAATGTATAAGTTATTATTGGATTAACAATTTCGTATTAGTTACTAATTGTGTTGGAACAATCAATGTCGCTATTATAATTAAATAAAAGTTTGGAAAAATAAAATTACTTTATTTGGTTTGTTGCCATAACGTTTTCACGCTGATATTTGATGGTGCAATTATTCTTTTTGACCATGGACTAGGCCATGGACCATGCGTTTGCCCATTGACTCGCCTGATAAGAAAGCGACGAAGTGATCGAAGTAACACACTCGCCAAGGAGAATATACCTACCTATTAACTTTACTCTTCACTAATTCAACCTAACTTTATAAAAAGCTATTCTAATGTTCTTTTTTCATTTATAAATGGTAAAAAAACTCGCAAAATATAAAAATGAAAGTAAGTTTTTTAATATCTTCGAAATTCAATTTGATCAATATTTTCATAACAAAATATATAATTATTCCCTTTTACCAACATATAGAGTCCAACTTACGTCGCTTCCTGCAACTGCTTGCAAATGAGTACATAGCTGTTACACAGACACTTAGTATCGCCAAGTCATCAGGCAGCTGTTACAAATAAAAATACAAAATATTAAAAACAATTACCAACTGACAATCAAATCAGGGCGTCCGTTGAACCGCTGCTGAAGTAAGTAATTGCTGTCACCAGCCGGCAGTGGTAACCACACAAAAGAAGCACTGCGCGTGACCGACCGTTGACGATCTCTGACCTTAACTGCACTGATTGTACACCTGCCCACGTGTAGAGTATGTCTTCACTTAAGTATGTGAAAGGTCAAGGTTACAAACTTATTTGGAAGCAAGAGCTTCTAATTGTAGTTTTTGCAATGTCTTTCAAAGGAAGTACCGCGAAGGATTTGCAGTTTTGACATTCTAGGTGCAGCTTTTTTAACATCTCGTTTTACATCCGGTGTGTGACTCGCTGGTAGCATTACTAAAGATGTATGATAACTACATTGAATTTGTTTTTTTTTCTTTTATTTTTAACTCTTTAATGTCATCTCCTATATAACGGAAGGGCTATTCTTGACCCGTGAGATGAGATCTGATCACTTTCACTCCTAAGACTTTTCAAACAAGAAAGACAAAGACTAGAGAATTCTAGGAATAGAGCCCCTGGAACCCGGTTTGTGGCGACAGGCTTGCCCCCTATCGTATTTGGGAATAAATATCGTCTGACGAAGTGTGGGTGTTGTACACCTCTGCCAGTCCCTTCAGGGGAAAGACGTGACGATATCTTATGTTATATTATGTAGTATGGTTGCGCTTTACCTAGAGCTTATTTGGTTCTATTAACACAGGAACACATGCACACTTACTTTTCTTTTTACCCGACTGCGCAAGAAGGAGGGTTATGTTTGTCGAGTGTATGTATGTGTGTATGAGGTTTCTTTGGCACGCCTAAATAGCTTGATAGATTTCGACATGTGAGGTGTCATTTGAATCGTATTGATAGTGGAAGTAACATAGGGTACAACATTTTGCCGGATTTTTGTTTTTCTTTAATAATGTTACCTGTTTGTTTATATAGCGTAGTTTTCAACTTCCTTATCCACTTATTGTACCCCTTGCGTATTTTGTCGTGGTCACGCCGTCTGCTCTATAGCGTGACGTAACGTGACGTGATTGACCGGAACCACATTCCGGCGGTGACAACCCTACGCAGGTGTTACCGACACAATTATAGGGTTGTTTCCGTGATTTTGTGGGAATTAATTTTAATGAAGTTTTGAATGGTATCATCAGGGTTTTTCGGTCGAGTAATTTTTATGGGGTGTATACGCAAAAAAAAAATTATACGCAAATATCTTTTTCAAATTATTTTTCCTCAAATTTCAAATCAATTGATAGATTTATGTTTCAAACTGTTTTAAATAGGTAAGTAGTTTCATTTAGTTTATCGCATTTATTAGTAAAAGAAGCATTCTGTGATGTCTGTCTTAAAGTTCACACAGTTTTATTAAAACATGTTATCAAAATTGAATACGCGATAAAAAAGCGATGGCAGCCTAGTTGGGAGAAGGCGCGCCTCTCAAGCCAGAGGGAGCGGGTACGAACCCAGCTGACGGCACGCACCAATTTGTTCATTGTGTGAGCATATGTGCCTATTGTATGTCATCTGCTACATGACTGGAGCCCGGTGTATGGCGACAGGCTGGGCCCCTGTCACATTTGGGACTGAATATCGTTCGGCGAAGTGTGGGTGTTGTATTACACCTCTGCCAGCCCCCTCGGGGAAAAGGCGTCACGATATGTTATGTTATCAAAATTATTTCAACCATTTAGTCCTGAAAAGGATTAAAGATAGGTAGATTCAGGTGAATTTTTGAATTTGTTTGCACTGATAAACAAAGTGACACACAAAGTTATTCTTGTTTGTAAAGGTTTGCAAAGTTGACTATTGCCCTTGGACACAGTTAAATCCTGATTATAATTAGTAGCTTAGTAATATACTTTGCATAACCTCGGAATAGCTTAGTGTTTTGTCTTTTCCTTTCTTTTAGACTTTAGAACTCAATCGAAAAAGACAAAACACTGTAAAGTGTATAATTATTCCGATTAAACAACTTTTATTGCTAAGGGAACAACACAGTATTTACCCATATAGCAATTTTTAGGCATAGCACATAAAAGTAGCTACTAGTTTAATGTTCCCAAGGATATTTAAGCAATATCCCACGAGTCCCACGCCAAATCCCGTCGACCGCCAGCTAATTACCGCGAGTCCCTCGTCCCGTAGTTCCCACGTCGCCTCGCTGCGCGTGGGCGCGAACAAATCACTACACCTGCTGTAATCTGCACACGCGAGGGAACTTCCTACTCGAGGTATGCACAAATGGTAACTTACTTACAGTTGTCAGGTGGATTACAACTGTAGATTATAAATAAGTGCTCAAAATATGAGTGTGAAATAATATTTCATTTAATAATGTTATTTTTAACGCCCGACGCAAAAACGACGAGATGTTATAAGTCTGACGTGTCTCCCTCTCTCTCTGTGTGTGTGTGTGTGTGTGTGTATGTGTGAGTGAGTGTGTATGTCTGTGATGTCGTAGCTCCCGAACGGATGAATCGATTTTGATTTTGTTTTTGTGTTTGAAAGGTTCTTACTCGTAGCTATGTTTGATGAAAATCGGTGTCTTATTTTTTTTAATTTATTATATGCATGTTGGCGCTTAAGTTAGGCCACCTTCTGTGGTGTACCTAACTACCTAGTGATGGTTTTTTACGATGAGCAAACCGATATACTCGTGACTTGAATATGGAGAAGTTCTACATTCGGTTGTTATAATTTTATGGGATTAGTTAGTCACTTGAATGAGGTTTATTTTTATGCCATACACGGAAAAAAATGGTTTAGCTGTGGCAACTAAATCTGTTTTGCTGCCTATGTCTTAGCTGCTGCACCAAATATCTTCGAAACACTGGCAAAGTTTTGTTGACTACGACGAAGACTGCTTAGCTACTATTCAAAATAAAATTTTGCTAGGAGAATCACACTCAAGTTGCAGTTACTGCAAATTACTTAACTGAGTTTACTAAATTTGTTATTTATATAAACAAAACAAATTCGAATGTTTCAATTAGCTATCAGAGCAAAATATTTTAACTACTTTAGGATAAAATATTTACCTGCTATTGCTAATTGTTAAGATTGTTAGCAACTACTGCTAAGTATTGTTAAGATTGTTAGCTGCAACAGCTAAATTCGTTCAGCTAAAAACAATTTGCTACGCTAACAAAAAACTTAGCTGTCCCTATAGTTTGAAAGGATATTTGCTACTACAACTAGAATTTAGTAACAGCAGCAAATTTTTTTTTTCCGTGTAGCTGGTAAACAATGAGCCGATTGATGGTAAGTAATCCCGTAGCTTATAAATTACCTGTAATACTGGAGGCACCACAGATAGGTTACCGACCATTGATATAAGGTTCGATTAACAGTTCCTTTGAAGAACTTCATGTGACTTACTCGGGAATACCGTTGGTATGAGCACATTTCCCATTTTGCATGTGTCATTTGTAGCTAAGTGTCTAATTCAGTATAAATATTGATAAATATCATCTTCATCATTCCAGTCTTCTATGTCTAACTGCAGGGACACGGACCTACCCTACATCGAGGATAATTGGGCCGTTATCCACCACGCTGGGTCAGGGTGAGCATGAATACTACTTAGTGAGTATTGCAAAAGCAATAAAACAAAGTCTTCAATTCCAAAGAGACATCTTTAATTTGTCATATCATCGTTACTTTATACATTTCCATACATTTCTCATGCACACACAGAGTTTATGTTATATACACCCTCAACTGTACAAGTTATTGTGAATAAATACATTTTATAGTAGAATTAAATAACGCCTTTTAGTACCAGTTTGGCAAAAAAAAATTAAAACATCGAAACTACAAAAAAAAAAAATGAAATGCAAAATTTTTGGTTTACAATTTCAGCATCAACAAATCAAAATAATTGACATTATTTTTTATACATTTACGATGTACACGTATTTATAGGGAAGTTATACAGTTTTATCATAGGAAGCGAGTTTTAAAATTTACGTAAGTAATTTGCGAGGAATAAATGCTGGCAAGGAATATTTTTTTATATTTATTAAAATTGACAATATAAATAAAATAATTTGAGTACAGAGCAGCACCAGTGAAAAAGTATAAAAAAACCATTAAAAATCTTTTTTGTTTGTGTCAATACTTCTGTCTGCTTTTTAGGTGAAAACTTATCAAAACTCACGCGGGATGTGTAAACAAACTTCAGTTTTCAACTTAAAAGCAACCAGCAGATTTCATACAAAAGTATACAACAAACAACATATATTTTATACATCTATATAGAACTACACATCAACATTGCACGATGAATTTACGTTATTTTATTGCGATTCCAATCCAAGATTGCTTTTCACGTCTTCTTAGACTTTATCTACACTAATGTCAGGTTTTATCAATACACCTTTACATACAAGAAAGCTTTGATGTGGGATTTAAAATTTTCATTATGAAAACCAACCACTAATCCCATTTGGCCGACTACGACCTTCGAAATACGGAACTAGTTTCGCACGAAAATTTTTGGTTTTCGTTCGAAACGACAAAACCTGTGCTATGAAACCAGTATTGTACAAAACTTTTATTCTTAATCACGATCGTGAATCGACAAGAAAAAATAGCATTTATCATTCAGAGTAGAAAACAGCGTCTCTTGCACTATCAATCTATCATTTACACAATAATAAAAACATTTTATTTACATTAAATATTAAGATCTATGCCTAATTATTTTTACAGAGGAACAAAAACTTGAACTAATAGACTACTGACCCCGCACTTAACCCTAAGAAAGTCTATTCTGGCACAGAACACGAATCCTGACACTCTTGGCTGCGAATGTTCAGTAGATCGTCGATCATCAAGGAGTTCTTCTGAGCGGTCTTTTGTGTTTCACTGGACGTCGTGGCAGCGTCGAAATTGTCGTGCTCGTTTGTTTTTGGAGGGTAG
This sequence comes from Peribatodes rhomboidaria, assembly GCA_911728515.1. Classification (NCBI taxonomy): domain Eukaryota; kingdom Metazoa; phylum Arthropoda; class Insecta; order Lepidoptera; family Geometridae; genus Peribatodes; species Peribatodes rhomboidaria. The sequence goes on along the minus strand of OU452181.1, from coordinate 4,687,784 downwards.
AACGCCGACTCGAAAGTCGGTCCGGCTCTCTCGCTGTCCCTGCTCCTAGCGAAGTAGTCTTCGGTTCCCTCGGCGGTCTCGTGAAACTCGCTGGAGGACGTGACTGCGTCGTCCGGCTGCGAGATCTCACGCGGGTACCGCTGGAAGTCGAAGCGCTGGCTGGAGAGGTACGGCGGGAAGCCGTAGGGCGTCGATCAGGCAGCTGCCAGGTGTCGCCACATCGTATGTCACATGGTCGCCATGTACGGCCACGAGAACGAGCTCCCGGAGAGCAGCATGTCTCGTATCAGAGTCTCTATCGGCGTCTTGCCTACTAGTCTCACGAAGAAGAGTTGTTCTATGACTTGGGAGCTGACTGTTCGCAGCGAGGGCAGCCGGAGCAGGAGCTTCCCGAACCGAGTGGGCTGGTTGGGGTACTGACTCCGGCAGTACTCCTCCAGGGCGCACTGGGACTTCTCTTGCAGGCTCTCTATGTGCGGCACGTCGGACAGGCCGCACGCGTCTGGAAATGGAGAAACACAATTTAAAAATCGTTCTCAACATCACGATAAAATTAGGGAAATATCTGCTGCTCATCAAAAATTGTGAGATGTGAAACCAAAATATTTTGATCAATGAAGAAAACTTATAGGTAAACTAAATCTTGACTGCGTTTTGCGTCTGCGTACAATTAGTAATTTTGTTACAGGATTTAAGCACGTAAATTTATGTTTTTGGTATGCAATTATATGACGCAATAGCTCATAAATTAAGTCTTATATCTAGGTACCGATTAGTTTATGTAAGCAAGTCAGGTATCTACGCGTCACTAGCGCAGTTAATCCAATTCTGTGGCCATGAAAATAATTTTTAAGCATTTTTCCAGACGAAGTGTTTTAACAGCCAGTTTTATTTTTACATTTAGACCAGTTTACTGCGTTAATGTTTTCCGTGACCCATTTTCTGCCATAATGGTGATAGTGTTTAATGGCATAGAAAAAAGTTAAGACAACTTATTTGCATTGCAATAATTGGTTATATACAGTCCACTGTATCAACAATTCATCAAAGGTACAGAAAAATGTGTAAGGTGCGGTTTACACTTGAGCCGCGAAAGCTTGCGAAAATTATGAAACCCGCGAAAGAGTGGGTGATTTTTTTGCAATCATATGGCGCGCTAAAGGTTGCAAATCTCCGTTTGTATGTCGGTTTTGTAGATTAGCCAGGATTCAGTTGTAGACGTAAAATTATAAACGAGATAAATGGTTGGAGGGATATACCCAATCATAATATTACTAGTACTTCGCTTCTAAAGGAGACCTCGCTGATTCAATTAGGATCATTTTCGATCTAAAAATATATTTACATAAACTACTTGCCTGCTAAATTTTATAAAAAAAACAGATCAACGGTACTTGAGTTATGGTCGACAAAACAAAGCTTTTTTGTCCCAGTAGACTCTTTATTCTAAATTCGTTTTCACTCGATCAATAAATAGGTATGTTTTTAGAGTAGAGGGAAATCTTAAATTTTAAATTAGGCTTAAATTTGAGAGCGAGCTTAAAATAAACCGTCCAGTAACTTTGGTAAATATTCTGAATATTATTCCCCTTCTAATCTATTCAGACGTCAAAACGGCAGACACATAGCAGTATTGTTGTTTAACAATATTTTGCAATATTTAGTCAAATCATTATTCAAAAAAATGTTGAATGTAGGCAAGCTAGGCAGTCGTAAAAATGTCGCACCTCTCAGTAACACCGCACTAACATTGTGTAACATTCATAATACATTCATAAACGCTTGCTTAGTCTCGCTAAGTGATAATTAGCACTTACTTGTGAAGTTATTAACCCAATAGCACGTATTGAGCAAAGGTTACCGTTTCATATCATCACCTCTGCTACAATTTTATGATTTTATTTCGTAATTTTAGCGCTAATTGTGAGGTTAGACGCGTTTATTTTGTTTTGATTGCTGGATAATTTTTAATTATAAAAATAAAGGTAGGGTAGAGTACTATACATTTTGCAAATTGAAATCGGTCATTTATTTATTTTCCGAATCAAAGTAAAGGGAAGCGTTCAAAATGATAGGAAAGTAAATAATAATTATTAGTAGTAATAATAGTTAGTGGTAGGTATAATAATTACCTAAGAAGAAAATCTGCAATGAAAAGTTGTTGAACATTGTAAAATGTAGACAATAATTTACTGGTGCCTACTCTACTACCGACAAATCAAAAATAAGTAATCTTGAGATGGTTTTAGAAAACTGCCTGAAAACCTTCGACTCGAAGCATCACACTAACTCCACTTCACACTAATATTATAAATGCGAAAGTTTGGATAAATGGATGGGTTTGGAGATGTTTGTTAGTCAATACGCCTGAACGGCTGTACGAGGTGAGATTTGCGACAGAGACAGATTATAGTCTGAAATAGCATATAATTATCCTTTACGTGTTAACCACGAATACGTACGAATACACCGCGAGGCTTATCTAGTAAGCTATAGTTGAAATACTTTATGCTCTCAATTAGGAAAACAAAGCAATCAACGCAAAGAAAAATATAGCAAAACCGTAAACAATCCTAGCCGCTCCGGTCGTTCCGACCCCAAAATAAAAACGTACAAACATAATAACCCGTGAAGTCGCAGGCCTCCTTAATGCGATTAGGGCCCCGGTACATTTGGCAAGATGCGTCCAGAGAAACATTAATATTTTTTATTGTTGTGAGCAATTGTAATGATGGTAAACAATGGCGTCATTAGGAGATGAGGCCTCATCCCCCGCAGGATGGAGGGGTAATGGACATTGAACATTCCTAAGGTTTGGCTATTTTGCGTCTTTGGAAACCCGACTGAAAGGTTTCCAAAAAAGGTAGGTAAAAGCATGTACTACGATATGGGAACTAACTTGTATTTGTCTTAAAGTAAAACAAGCTTGGCAGTACGCTCAGATCAGACAACTGATCTGAGGCAGTACTAGTATTTCGTCTAGCTGTGATTAATATAGTTCATGGCAGGTTTAAGGGCTGGTAGTCATCTTTGGCGGTAGTTCTTTTTCTGTTTACTCGCAAATTGAACAGTAATACAGCAATTGAACTTATCTTGGTGTGTCTATCAACAAATATTATTTCTCTATTAAAAATTGCGAAAGTATTCTATTGCGTCCTCAAATACTTTTCCCCAAACCTTACGTTTGATGAAGTCTGAACTATGTGCACTTAATAACAAACAATTCTCAATGCCTTTCATTATACAGATACACTTGATAGATAATAGTCATCTTAATATCTTCCAATTGAGAGAGCTTGGCCACTCTAGCTACATTAAAACTGACAGTTTGACTAGTCTACGTGTAATTAAAAATTAACCTACTTAGCTGGAGGCGATTTCAACACGATTCACAATTAAGTTTTCAAGTGTTCAAAGCGTTATTGTTTTGTGTTTCAATTTATAATTTTACTTTATAGATTGAATCGTGGATAGGTAAATTTATCTGAATGCCGATTTTTACCATAAATTATGTAAATATTATTTTATCATAAATACGAGAGCAGTATATAATTAAAAATTTGAATATAACTTCGCATTTTGCAGTGCATTCATTGCGGTGGATGTTTGCGGATCAGCCGCTATACAATTGGCTGAAAGTCAATCATCCGTAATCCTAAATGGCTTCATTTTGTAAAAGGGTGAGCCGTTACGTAACACGGCAAATTCTACCATTTGTCTGCAACACTGTCTTAGAAAAATAAAACCCCTCATTGTCATCTATCACACAAACACACGGACATATCACACCATACACTCCTGCTTTTTTACTTTTTTACTTCATCCAAATTCATTATGTATTTACACCCACTTAATGTTTATGTTAATGTTAATGTTTGAACAATTCTTTTATTATACAGTTTTCTTTATTTTCGAAAATTGTTCGAAAATAATTCTTATATTTAGATTAAATTAATTTAACTCTTGTAAAAAATCTTCGGACGAGGGCGTTGACATCTGCGACTCAGTTTTAAACTTCTGCAGGTGTCATCGATACTCACCTTTGTAATACCTTGTGTTATTGTTACAAAAATAAACTTATTCTTATTCTTATTTAGACAAAAATTAAAGCATCTTCTTGTTCCTCTTGAATAACAATAGATATAACCTACATTTCCATTCGACTTCTATTAATTTTAATTCGTCGTCTTGGCGCGATGACGCAATCGACAATTGTGGTCACTTGCTCTAATTGCGCCTGCGACGTTAAATGGTGACAGCTGCTTGATAAAAACGGATAATTGATACGTATTATGGTGTTTTTAAATTAGGCATACCTAGTTGTTAGAAATTTAAAGTGCCTAAATAACAGCCGAAAAAAGAACTTGAGTTGAACATACGTGAGAAGTTTTTGAATAGCCTACAGATTTGTCAATTGGCTGTTCCATATATACTCGTAAATAGCCCACGATGTCCACCAGCAATGTTTTAAAGGCAGAAGAATGCACTCGGCGCTTTGGCACTGAAGCCGTTAAATTTATGCATGCCTAGCTCTTTTGCCCGCGGTTTCGTTCGCGTTTCATAGCCTATGTTACTCAAGGACAATGTAGCTTTCTAATGGAGAAAGAATTTATGAATTCGAACCAGTAGTTTTTGAGTTTATTCGTTACAAACATGCAAAAATACAAATCCTTCCTCTCTATAATATTATTAGTATCGATTTTAAACGTAAAGGAAGTCTCTTCTAGAGGGAGAAATGACACTATATACACTCATCCTACTATCCTACTATCCTACTAATTTATATACGCAAAAGTTTGTAAGAATGGATGGATGGATGTTTGTTACTCTTTCACGCCAGAACGGTTAAACAGATCTAGATGACATTTGGCACAGGGATAGATTATAGTTCAGAATAGCACATAGGACACTTTTAACCGCGAGTGAAATTGCGGGGCGCAGCTAGTTAGGTAATAGTTACATTATTAATACCTAAAATACTTCCTGGGGGATCATAAATGAAATGGCCAATACCTACTTAAGAAAAGTATCCGATGTATCGATTGCCTCGGTGAATCAGTTGGTAGTGAACCTGCCTTCTGAGCTTGGGGGTGTAGGATCGATTCCCACCTAGCGCAAACATTTATGTGGTGAACATTTGTGTTTATTCTATGTCTGGATGTTAATTTGTATTTAAGTATGTATGTATTAAAAAATATCTAAGCATTTATATCAGTCTCTGGCAGCCATAGTACAAGCTTTGCTTAGTTTGGGGTCAGGCGACCGTGTGTGGAAGTGTCCCGAATTAATTATTATTATTAAGTAAGTACCAAAGTAGTCCGAGAAACAAAATAAAATCAATGTAAAACTCAGCAACGAGTTAATCTATATTCAAGTTAGTTTCTTAATTAGAATACTTAGATATTTCACTAAGATTAGACCGATTTGTTGAGTTAATTGAGTTATCCCACTTTCCGAATTAGAGTTATATAGTGGTCCACGGAATTTGTTAGATTAGTAGATAAATACATAGTTAGCATTACAAACTAATGCACATACTTAATCCAAAAATTATCTGATTTCACTTCAAGGCTTCATTAAGAATGTAGTGTAGAGAGTGTTAACACATTAAGCTATGTTGTTTAAGACCACCGTAGAAAGAAAGATGAACTGGTTTGGTGGTTTTGACAGAGGGAACTGTTCCACTAATTTTCATTAAACACGCAATTAACGAAACAAATTTAATTAAAACGAACACGGAATACAACGGTTTATTTTCCATAAAAGTCGTTTCGTGACTTGATTATTATGTGTCATCGTGTGAACATTTCTTAAAAAGAAATGGTTTTTTCAGGAATAATTATTTCAGAAATAATTTATGCCAATCATCTTGACAGTTAAATTAGTTACCTAAATGAATAATAATTGAACTTTCTTGTACTTAATGTTCAATTTTTAATAATAAATAAATGAGTACTATACTACAGATAAAGATTATGCATAACTATTTATTCTTATGCGTGATGAGCATGACGCAACAACGCTTCCCTGAGACAAACAACTTGAAAACTGTAGCATAATTAAAAAGCTGTCCAACAAAAATAGTCCTAAGGATTTTGAATTCTAAACGATTGAGACAAAGTCGAATATCCAAGCAAAGTTCACTGAAGGATGTGTTAGTAAAGAAAAGGATGTTGGAACATTTGTTTTGTCAGCTGGACGGTATCAAGCTTAATTTGTATTTCCGTGCAGAATTAATAGAAGCACGACAAGGGGATTTGTCTTAAGAAGCTAAATTATCAACAGTGAACGAGCTAGTGAGTAAAGATATATTATGTATCCTATTTGACCAAATAGGAGGAATTAATTAAAGAAAACTAAACGAAATGATAAAATAGAACGAACTGAAAAAGTAAATGGAAACGAATTTTGATACAGACAATACCTAATTGTAAACGACACACTCAAAAAAAAAGTTGCAATCGCAGGTCAATTAACAAAATAAACAACTCAGAACCTTTTCAAACAATCGTAAGTCAATTTTCAATATACGATTACTTAGGTAGAACTTAAATCCAAATTCACAATACTTAATGAATAGAAACGAGTATGTAGATGTTTAAACCTTCGTTTATACTTTCAATGGCGGTCACGTCTTGCAAAACACACGTAATCGTCTCTCAATATTTATAATCAGTAGCTGTCAACATTCACCCCCGCTGTTCCTCGCAGGCATCACCGAGGGTGACAGACAACATGTGATAACTCCAAAAAGCTCATCACAAAAATTAACCCTACAGAAATACCTATCTCATGTTACAATTCATTAAACAACCGTGAGCAAAACGTAGCAATTCGCAATCAACGCGAAGGAACAACTAATTAAGTCCAATAAAGCATTATTCTTCAGACTCATTCATACGTTCCATTCAATTATAGGATCGGGACGATGTTTACCGCATCGGGGTCGTTTCAATTAAACAATATTACATTGTTACGATGTCCGGCTGTATAGGGTTAATTACTATTTGGCCGTCTTGCTTGATCTTTGGTCGGTTAGACCCGTGTTGGGCACCTTTCGATTTCTTTGCCGGGTTAGCGATGCTGATCTGATGACCCATCTGATGCTACTTACTGAGGAGTAAACAGGAACTGTTGGTAGGGAGATGATTATGGTAAGTAATGAGGTCATAGAGGGTCAGCTAATGGCAATATGGTTCGGTGATACTGTAAAGGCAGAGGCTGGTTAGATATGGTTGTGGAAGTTCAATTTAACAGGACTGAGTATGATAAAATACGAGGCATGTCATTATATCTTGCAATAGTCTAACCCAAAATTCAAAGAACCCCGAATTTCATGTAGACCAATTTATCAAAATGCTAAGTAATCAAGACGAAACTCCCCAGATTGGAGAGGCCGATGTTTAAATAGTATTGATGGTGGAGTCAACAGATTTGACCCGTGAATCAATGCCCATGCGCACTAATGGATCGTCGGCTGGTGGCGCCACTGAGACTTTATGAATGTTATCAACTTCTTGATAATACAACAAGAGTTTTAAATTACGTTTATTAAGTTTGAGTTCAGTTTTAAAAGATGATGTTAAAAGAAGCTTACAAACATTTATGATGTTGAGAGATTGCTGGAATTCTATTTATTGTACTTTGAAAACAGGCACATCGTGATTTTAAAGGCGGATTTTTTAAGTGCCGGTTTCAGTACTAAAATAAAGTATAATAAGAGCGATCTTTTGGGCTCAAAAAACTCCATACCGGGTATCTGACCAGTCAAGTTTAGGAAGAACACGCTATCACGGTGTTTCCTTGTGAGAACAGAAATAAGAGTAAGAAAAAATTAAACGTAAGCACAGAGGTAAAGAAAGAAAGACGGCAATAGTCCAGAAGAAAAAGTAAACCGTAGTAGATGTTCATAAATACGGTGTAGCTATAGAAGCAGGAATCGCGGAACTGGGGGGATAAAGAGAGCCAAATGCCCCTAAAATTAAGTTGAGGGTAGGGAGCGGGGTGCGCCCCTTCCAGCTTTTATAACTGGCACTAAGCTGGCCAGAGACTGAAGAAAGAGGTGACCTTTTTCTGAATACAGAGGTTTTGACTTCCACGGTCCAAAGTCAAAGTCAAAATGTTTTTACTCAATTGGGTATCAAAGATACACTTCTGAACGCCAAAACGTCCCTGTACTGAGGAGTGTCTACGCCAGTAGATCCGTAAATCCCAATTGTAATTGATGTCGTCGAAGAATCGAGTAACCGTATCGAATCTCATCAAACATTATTAAACAGTAAAGGGTGTGATAGCCGAGCGAGTTAAATCGATGACCCGCATTCACTCGCATTATTTATCTTATATGAAAATAAAATAATAATTGTCGCTTATTAAACGACGTCGATGCGGGTGTTTATCGTGCTTTTTAAATCAAGAGTTTTTGACTTTAGTCGGTTCATAGATTTTATTAGATGGAGTATGTCTTCAAATTTAGAGTCAGTTAATAGGTTTAATGGGGATTGTTAATCCTATTTAAGTATAATATAATATTTTTTTAAATCAATGGTGAACCAAAACATGACTAAAGAATGAAATCTACTTATGTGGCTAATTCTCTCCGTCCTAAAGCTGCTTGGAAGCGATCGCTTTTAGTGTTCTACCAGTTGTTGCAGACAGTTATAATAAGACATTAAAAAAATAAGCATTTAAGGGATATATTATCATTTTTATCTCTTAAGGTATCGACTAATAGACAAAATCACCACATCGATGTTACAGAATAGTTACGTCAAACCATCAAAAACTCCAACAAAAATGCACTTTAAATCCGCTTTACAATTTATTAAAGAGGCGTTCGACAAACATTGTAGGTGCAGCAGATGTTTGCTCAAACACAGGATGATCCCAAATGAACGAAGTGAATGAACGAGAGCGAACGGAGAAGAATGAACCGCATTAGACGAACAAAGAGCAAACGGACATAATAGCTCTTTATGCCGACCGAATCTTATTATAACTGACGCTTACATGAGTGTCGACAATAGGGTTTTGAATGTAGAACCTTTTATATATGGTGTTTGGGTTTTTAAGATAGGCTTTATCTGGTAATACTTACAAAAAATTGGATGACGATGAACTTTTAAAGTACGCATTAGAATATTAAAACAAATCAGGCAAACTTGCTGATTCGCACTAAAATTATAAATGCCAAAGTTTGGATGGTTGGATAAGTGGTTGTTACTCAATCACGCTAAAACGGCTGAAGGGATCTGGATGAAATTTAACAAAAAGATAGATTATAGTTTGGAATAGCTCATAGCATTTTTTGACCACGAGGCGCAGCTAGTGCTGTCATAAATAATGACGTCACCTGAGAATTTCTTGTTATTATTTTTCGTATAGCTCATAAAATTACTTGTTTATAAAAGAATTTTCGTTACGCCTTTGACGTCACCGCCAGTCTCAACGGAAGACCAGCGCTGCTGGTCTTCAACCAGCATTTTACTGAGTTGAGGCTGGTTCATGGTAATACAATTTTCATTCTACTATGTATCATTTATATATTATACTAGCTACGCCTCACGGTTTCACCCGCAGTTAAAAAGTATCCTATGTGCTATTCTAGACTATAATATTTATTTGTGCCAAATTTCATCTAGATCTGTTCAGCCATTCTGACGTGAAAGAGTAACAAACATCCATTTATCCATCAATTCTTACAAACTTTCGCGTTTATAATATTAGTAGGATGTAAGTAAGTGTTTATACTAAGCCAGAAATGTTGTTTTGTGTGTTGTATGTGAGTAATTGTATTGTGAGTAAACCTTTTTTTCTTTCAGAATAAAAGTGTCTAGAAAAACCGGCCAAGTGCGAGTCGGACTCGCGCAAGAAGGGTTCCGTACCATTATCTATAAAAATGGCAAAAAAATAACGGTTGTTGAACGGAAGTCCCCTTAAATATTTATTTTATTCTGTTTTTTAGTATTTTTTGCAACAGAAATACATCATCTGTGAACATTTCAATGGTCTAACTATGTCCATGAAATACAGCGTAGTCACAGACGGACAGACAAACTAAGAGTAATAGGTTACCCTTTTACCTTTTCACCTTTTGGGTGCGGAACCCTAAAAACGAAGAAAAACAAACATTTTCCCGACTAACCGACATAAAAGGAGTAAACATTCGTACAAGTAACAGTATCAAAACACAAATCGCAAGATCAAACACGCTCTACATACGCTCTACATACTCAGCTACGTCGATACAATCTAACAACGTTACAATAAGTAATTTCGAAGCACATCGGAAATAGCGAAACAAATTTAGCGGCTACAATAGGCCGTGTTGTCCCGATCCAATCTTGGCTTTAGCACCCTTGCTTATCAGGAGAGATGTTTGTTTATGTCTCCAAGTAAGGATTTCGAATTGATCGCGGAGATTACGGCGTCGGGTAGGATATTAGTAGGGACGATCGTGTTTTGTTTTAGTGAAAGCAAGACGTCAGCTACGGGCCACTGGGGGGCAATACCGTTAATGTTGCGTTTGTCATTGAAAAATCGGACGGGTAACGTCTCCGTATCACTAATGTCTCTCAAACGTACTAGCTAGATAACCAGTCACACGAGCTCCGCTGAATTGCCCTCCTGGAAACGGGACGATCGTGTTTTGTTTTAGTATAAGCAAGACGTCAGCTAAGGGCCACTTGCAGACGGTCTGTTTTTTTAGCTCGGAGTTAACTGCTCAGCAGAGGCTAAACTTATAATTCGTCATGCGTCAATATTTAGCAGCTAGCAAGGTTAGTTAGCACGCTTGAGTTAGCACAGTTTTAGAGTGAAATTTTAACTCGTGAGCTAAGAATTTAACTCAAAAATAATAAAAAACGATGACAAAATTGCAAGGTTAACTTCTAAATCTTGGTGGCGCAAGACGATTTTTCAGTTTAAACTTTTATGAACAGTTGGCACTGAGTTAAAAAGATAACCCGAGCTTCTTACAAGTGGCCCTAAAAAGTGTGTTTTAAGATAAAGCTTCCGTTACAAAATGACAGTGCTATCAACTTCTGCATCATAACTTTGATTCTTTGATTCTAATTTTGAAACGTAGATTCAAAAGATTTTCAACAATAGAATCAATAGACACAAATTGGACGTCCATAAACACGTGTCCGAACAAAAAAATAAAAGAAACGGCCAGCGTTATCGACAACGATGGAGTTCGAAATTTGAAAATGATATTTTTCCTCTATGGCACGGGAATAAGACCAATATTCAGCCAGTGAGAACGTCTGACAGCGGAAACATAAAGGTGCGTCCTAATGGCACGAAATAGCATTAAATGGCGCGAAAAGTGAAAAAATGCGACATTCGTATTGTGTAGCGAAATTTTTAAATAAACACCTTTTGAGTGGGCGGGCGCGCGAGTATTTGTAAATACGTTTTTGTTGTTAGATCACAATGGTTCTATTATTATTTGTTATTTTTTGTGCGGAACCCCGTGGGGGTGTTGCAGAACAGTTGCCACGTGCCTTTGCAGTCTGTAACGGACCGACTTTGTATCAGTTTAAAAGGTGAAAATTAGGGAAGAGCCATTGTGGTATTTGAAGGTTCGTCATAAATTAGGGAGTAAAAATATCACATGACATTGAGATTTAAAGAAGAGATACCTTCACAAGGAAAGACGATAAAGAAACGCCTACGAGTACTAAGGCGGAAGGGCAACAGAGAACAAATTCACATATGAACATAATAAAATATCTCACTGCACCGCCTAGGCTTCCATATTACCTGGCAACTCGAATTAGATTTTACCTAAAATGGATTAAGAGGAACAAATTCGAATGCTCTCATCGAGGCTTGTATGGCGCGAAATCCTATACCGCAAGGCACCGTAAAGGTGCGTGCACACAATATGGCGCTATCGCAGGATCGCGCGACATAAACCACGCCGCGGGTGGCGCTACCGACGCGCGACTCTCGGCCGCTACTTTACGATCTTACAAAAATACTTGTTAGCTACCGCGTCGGCTAGAATTACGCGAAATAAACTAGGTAGAATGTACTCGGGTTATAGTGTGTAAAGCTAATTATTAAGGGGCTGCGTTGAAACCTGTTACAAGTTTATGGTTCTATAAACTTAATGTTATGATCATAAAACTATAGACTTAACAAAAAGGATTTAAAAAGAAAAACATTAAAAGCTACAGACAACTTAGACGGTCAATGAAAGGTAAACTGATAATAAAATAAAGATCGAATCGTGACATTAACCACCCACTCGACCGGGTCATCAATACAAACGAAGCACAACTTCGAACAGCGATCCGATTCATAGCAAACAATGCGTTCGCCGCGAAGTAGGTCACAGTGTCACCACGAACAGAGGCTCAAGTGTCGGAGTGTCACCGAGTGTCGCCGAGTGTCGCGATAGCGAGGTCCGAGTTCACTCGCACAATGACGCCAGTCAGGTGTCACCTCGGCGTCGCGCGCCAATCGGAATGCGGCCATACCGCCCGTCGTGTGCACTCTACTTTATAATTCGAATTTTTAATAAACCGATTATGAAAATGGCGGCGTATTAAACCGATCATAAAACTATATTTTTTATTCATTTGTTTTGTATCTTGAAAACCCTGCTGCGGGTTTGGATTTACGCAGCGGGCGATTGGTCAGTTTTATGGAAATTGTTTAATCATTGTAACAGGAACCCGTGATTCGATTAGGCTAAACTCATTGGCAAATTCGATGTTTGAATTGATAACAGAATTTCATTAAATATTTATTTTTTTAATCAAATTGATAATCTAACGATTCGATTTTTTTCGAACAGATGACTTAGATGTCCATCAATTTTTTACTGTTTCTACTAAGAGCAAAATCTTGAATAGCCAGAAAAATAGTCATAATAGTTAGGAGATCTAAAATCTAGAGACGTTCGGAAAAGAAAATCGACTCTACGTGTCGTGCTATAAAGTTTCGTGTACACTGTGAATAGTGAACAGTCCATTAAAGTTGGCGTACCTGAAACTTTAGGAAGTTACAGACACTTTTCCAGGCATTAAAGTTAAGTTCACTTTACACCACGCCCACACGGATTCTGATATCGAAATATGAGCCTTGAGCTCTACCCACTAAGGTGTGCAATTCGTTTTAAAAACCGTTTTTTAATTAATAGACTAAATTAAATATTGTACAGGAATTTCCTATGACGGAGTTGGAATGCTAATTATGATATTAATTTATTGTTAAATAAAGTTTTTTGCACGTGTAATAACATATCATGAGGAATTTTGTTTTACGGGATATGTATGTAGATACAGCTCACATTTCAATGCAAAAATCCTTCCTCTAATGTGATTCTAGCTTAATTCACCACAAATGCACTATTCAAACATATATATTTATTCAATTCTAAACCCTATTCCTTTCACACAAGGCAGATTTTCAAAACTGAGAGCAAAATTTAAGGAGACTATACATCGTAGTGATAGCGGTAATGACGTCGTAAGTAAGTATTATCTATTCTGTGGTAGAGCCTCGATTCGCGAGAGGGAGATAGAAAGTTGGATAGTCTCGACACCGAGTAGAATATTAACAGAGAGAAAGCAATTTAGAACGCAAAATTAAGCGCTAACTACACCTACATGACATGCACTGCGATAAATGCATCAGTTGTCTTCTTACGATTCTACTGGTTCAGTTTTTTTTTTTTTTGGATGACTCTATGCTGTTGGTCACTGAGGCTTTGACAGCGTACCGGGCATTAGGCAAGCGCAGATGGCGCAGGGCCTCAAAAATGATTACAAACTATGGGCGACGAGCGCAAGGGCACCTCTGAGGTACGGCCTTGGCTTGGGCTGTCGCCACTGGTTCAGTTTCTAGTGCGACTGCCTTATAGGTAAGCAGTGAGTCCCGGGTTAAATCCCGGCCATGCATTATGACAAATTTATGTATGCAGAATAATTACAAGCAAGTAACATTATGTGAATGAACAGGTTCCGTACCGTGACTCTGTGGTTACGTTTGATCTCGACGCTGTGCTACCAGTATGCAGCATCAGAAATAAAACGTACCCACCATGGCAATAAGATGTCATGGTACGGATCCTGGAGGGCTATTCCTGCGCGTGAGATGAAATGAGATTTTATCTTGGTCACCCTCACACCTATGATGTTTCAAACGAGAGCAACAAGGACGAAAAAAGGTTAGATGAAAATCTCAAATCTCCGAGTAGGGCCACTGGTCACCATTCGACGTGCATGCAGAAAACGATGTATTTTTAAAGTTATGTAGAGCTGTCTCTCTGTATGTTTTCTCTTGATAGTGTAGGAACGCGGAAGAATTAGCCAGACACTAACGATGGAGTAAATCACCTGTAAGGCCCTCTAATAGTATCTCAGATTAAATTTAAAACACTCCTAAATCATTCACGTGTGAGAAACGAAGGTGAGAAAAGCCGTAAGGCAAGGACTATGTTTTATTTCATAATATTACATATTATGAGGTTGCAAACTTTGACATTTGTATTTCTGAGTCATAAGTCAACTCGGCTGAGAAGAACTCGGCCACGCGGTCGAGACGCCACCTCTGATTTGAATTGATAGTAGTCAACTCGACCGCTAGCGGAAATTAGTACATGTAGAAAAGAAAGCGTTTCAAAATTTTCATGTTTTGATTTTAAATAAAATGAAACATTACAAAGATAATAATTTAATACATACTTATTTTTATTCATAATTTTTTAATTTTACAATTTAATTAAGGGAAGGTACAATCACCGAGGTAAAGTTTAAAGCATACCTACTTAGTAATTACGATAAGTTCTTTTATATTTTTATTTCTCTTAATTTAAAACTAAACATCGAAATTAAACATAATTATCAATTCCCATTCAATTGTAATGCGTTTTACTTTTATTTGGTTAATAGTCAGTAGGTATTTAAATGATTTCTGTCTTATTTTCCCTTTAAAAGTTATGCGTATAATATTCTTGTTTTATTAATAAGTGCGCACTTTACCCCGTAAAGGAGCATTTCCCTTTATTAAAATCTCCATCAGTTAATTATTCGAGCCCATCTGTGTACATTTGAATAACAAAGCGCTGACCGCACGCGCGCGGAAAAATCGCAGATTGACACTTGGACAGGGGCGCCGCGGGCGGTTCCTCAGGGCTTTTGACGTTTACATTAATTAAGTACTTACTTAATTATGACTTTTCAAGTTAAATATTTGTAAAATATATGATATGATGTAAAATATATGCTAATGAGCTTTATGTGTTTCGAATTTCAAAGCTGTCCTTATATCTCTGAGTAAAATATTGGGACATTCAGGCGGACAAACAGGCGGACATGATGAAACTAGGATTTGAAGCTTCCTCGGTTTACTTCAGAACCCTAAAAACTGGGTCAATAGATGGGTCAGATTATAGATGAAATATGTTTTAATAAAAAAAGAAGTTTTATTAATTGTCAAGAATGTATTGTCACAGTGAAGTTTAAGTCAAGTGCCACTTAAATAGAAAATATTTTGACAAATTTCTATATCTTATAAAGTTTGTGCAAGATTATAAAAAGTTAAGTCTCACGAACACTAACTAACTGATAAACTGCCCTATTCGGAGATTTGAGATTTTCATCTCACATTTTTTCGTCCTTGTTGCTCTCGCTTGAAACGTCATAGGTGTGAGAGTGACCAAGATAAAATCTCATCTCATCTTACGAGTAGGAATAGATTGACTGCAGATTATTTTTTAGTGCTGTCAAGTGTGTCTAGAACAAAAACACAACAAAATCGCCGTCATTCTTAATAGTTTAAAAACCACACACGCCGGCAGCGCGATTCTGATGAATGAACACATCGTCGCAGCCAACATTGAGTGATAGGATCTCAAGAGCGAGACACTACAAAGGCCCGATCTTTGCACTTTGACATTTCGCGGTTTAATCACGTACTAAACCCGCCAGAGGGCGCCAGATCAGTGCACACTTGACATCGGCAGTACTACTTGAGTTCGTTGAGCATTTTTAAGAGGCGTTGCGGCTTTATAAACGGTATTGATCGTTATCGGTGGGTAGCTGGTGTTGAACTATGCTGTAATGTTTCACACTAATATTATAAAGGCAAAAGTTTGTGAGTGTGTGTTAGTGTGTATCTAAAGATAACTGTTTTGGTTTTTGGTGGAACTTTGATGGTTGTTCAGGGAGGGTTCTGTGGCTTTCAAGGAAGATTTAGTGAAGCAATATGATAAAACTAGTGATGAGATGAGTAAAAAAATTGTCTGAGGATAAAGCGCAGAGCTTACCTAAAAAATCGAACAAAATCCAGAGTTTGGTGCTAAACATTACCTATGCTTACGCTGAATCTATGCAGGTTAAAAAAAAGTTACTTCGCTTATCAACAGAGCGAGCGTTTGCGAGCGAAGCGTCTTTGCTTCAGCTTCGACAAAAATGCTTTCGTTTGTCCAGATTTCTGTCCGAATTCTGTTAGGATCTCTGTCTTTATCTACAGGTAGCATTTCTGAATTAATTCTCTTGAAGCTTTGTGAGTAGGTTCAGTAACTACACAGATTTTTTTTCCGAGTCAGTTTTTGGAGATTTTTAAAATTGCGGAGATATGATTTTTTAGACCTGTAGAGAACAGACGGCGGTCGCGAGATCTCCAGCTTACAGAGCAACTAGTTAGTAGCTGTATCTGTCAGTTTCGACCACAGATAACTAAAGCACGTGGCTTCCATTTTCAAACCGCAAGCGAGCGATGGACATTTAGCATTTATACACGAGTGTACACGGAACGGGAGGACGCGACTGTCCGAGTTGGAAACTAATATGGTGCAAGGGTTGTCACAACGGTATAAGTAGATACTGTGGTTTGAGAATAGCACGATTTAAGAGGTTTTGGCAGGAACCGAAAAGATGATGTCGTGATTTTGTATTATTTTCTAAAACTTGTGATTCTTCGGGTGTTAAAGTGTAATAATGGTGGATTATTAACCTCTACCGGTTCGTTAACGTGCACGAGTGTGGGTAAATGTACAAACATTACAAAACGCGACTTTTTGTGTTCTCTGCAAAACTTCACTTAAAGTTTTAGTAAAGTATCTATAACTTTACTGGAATGGGGAAAGGGGAGGGATTTATCATCTTTGTCATCATCATTATACCATCATCTGTGAAAACGAATGATTAGTACTTGACACTGGCAAATGCAAATGACGTGCGACGCCAAATTCCCCTGAATGGAGGAGAAAGAAAAAAAATAGCACGATTTTAAGGTTTATTTTCATATAATCAAAAACCTCTCGCATTTACTCGTAGTTTTCTTACATAATATCAACTTTAGTTCCATGACTCTGATAGTTTACTCTTTTACCAAAACTGAAATATTTTTACAAGGGCTCTAAATGGCTTTACGCGGGTTCAAATCAAATGGAACATAGGTACATGGATTCATTTTAAGAGCTGAGAGCTTGCACCTCAAAAAATTATTCAACAGTCAAATCTCGTTTATTTTAATTAGGTTTAGTGAGTGACGTAAGAATAAATCCCAACCGAATTTTGTGTCCAAAAACAGCAGTACAAAATGTCTATCAACCCTGCGCTGACGGGGTGAAATAAAGGCCCGCGCTCTCCAGCGAATGGAGTGAAAAAATCCCGGTTCAAAAAGCCACGCCGAGCGATGGCAAAAAGTCGAGCCATTGTGCGCTCGTGATATACTGGTTTTACAGACGGACGCCTTTGTTTCGGTTCCCATTGCGATTCAAGGCTAGATAATGGTCATGATGTTGATACAAGAGTACGTTTAGCTCATGTGTAATTTCAAAAAAAGAATGTTCAAAACGTCTCTTGCTGCGTTATTGGATTTTTATTTCTGTTGTAAGAAATGAAGAAAATTACGCTGCTTCTAAGTTTATGAAGTATATGCGTACATTATAGGTGAGTTTCACACATTATTATTATTTTTTGAAAGGCTTTTGGGTAATATCACCTCATCGATCGCCTTTGTCTGTTCGGAGTCCAGTGTCTCACAATAGTTTTTTATGTCAAAGTCAACATTTTTTTTTCATATTAGTGGTACATGGTTTTCATATTTTTTTTGGATTTGCCCCGTAGGGTACCTGCCCTACGTGGAAAACCCCCGTATGTACCCCGTAAACGTGTACACGTGTATACGTGTGTTGGCTCTAGCCAACATGGCTATACCGCCTAATCACGCGTATGTTTGGCGTACATCAGTCGTTGTGATGGATTGTTGTGATGAAGATGGTGATGGAGTAGAGGGTGATGGTAGATGAGATGAATACTTTCCCTTTTTCAGTAAAGCCGTGGATATTTTACTGAAACGTAAGTTAAGTCGAGTTTTGTAGAGAACACGAAAAGTAGCATTTCCTAATGTTTGTATCATTTGCCCACACTCGTGCACGTTATCGAACTGGTAAATGTTAATCATTCACCTTTATTACACTTTAATATTGTAAAACCATATTTATAAAACCGTGTTTTGTCGTATTTTTGGATGTTGTATTACACCTCTGCTAGCTTCTTCGGGGGAAAGGCGTGACGATATGTATGTATGTATGTATTTTGTTGTTAAACCATGTCAACATTATGATTCTTAAATTAATATTCGTTGCAAAAGCCCTACACCAAATCACGGCCTACTTGATCTCTGATGAGATGCCCCGATATTTTAATAAAATAATCCCCATTGTTCCACTTGTAAAACGATACAACACTGATAAAAATCGATGCTCGGTGGACAACAACAATCGGGTCCCTCAGACCCCTCGGCTAAGCCGAATAATCTTTTGTCAGTCACGTGTCGAAACACGACACCTCAGCACCCTCATTATGCTGACTGTTTAGAAAAAATGTTAAAAAAAAAGATTAAAAAATAAACGATCGATTTTCAAATTAATAAAAATGTCGAGCGTGGCTAACCGTAATGACGTCAGTCAATGCGGGCAGGCATTAACAGGCCGTAATAGAATTGCAGTGCCGTGAAAAAAGAAAATGGCCGACACCCTCCGGCCGCGTAGGGTGTCAGTGCAATTCAGCACTTTCACAGAATAAGCTTAAACGTTGAAAACCCAATTTGACGGCTCGATTAGCACTGGCAGTTTTTTGCGGGGCAGTGATTGATTTTTGCTGTAGTGGAACTAACCGAAATAAGGGAGTGATTTTACAATAAATTTGGCTAGTGGTGTTCAAAGCTAAATAACTGCAAAATCAGTGCTCAAACACTATGGTTGGTATTTATGCCGCTTTCACTATTGAAACTCGTAAAGCGGCTAATCAAAATGTTTTAACATAGAATTTGAGTGCTGCTTCCACAAAACACAATGTATAATTAATTTTATCATTTAGGTTTTCCCGCGTTAGATCTTCGTTGCTACGTCAGTAAATCTCATCGATATGTCAGTCTAGTTTGATATTGGAAATATTGACTAATATTTCCTCTTGCAACCCAGATCGTCTGTGAAAAGTAGGAAGCTCATTATGGAATTAATTTTCGCAAATCGGACGCTGGTAAAGAGCGTCTTCCGGTGTTCGCTCTATATTGAGTACAGTCAGAAACAACAATAGTAATATGTATTACCAAAGTTGCCATTATTTCTAAGATGTGTACACAACATTTTTTGAACTTTATATGTTCTTGTTTAAAAGTAACAATAGAAGTTGTTGAAATATTTAAAGTTAAAAAAATAATTATATGAAAAATATAAAGAAAATAAATACGTACTTACTTTTCAGTATTTCTGTATTAAAAAAAATTTAACAGTGTCATTATTTGTGCAGTGGTCTGCTTAATGCTTATCTCCAGTTTACTTAAGTTTGCTTAAAAGGGAGATTCCAGCGTATTCCCATACGGCCCGTATCTAAGCATTAACCGGCGAGTCGTGCCGAATGCGAGCATTGTGCTCAATTCGCCCGTTAATTGTTTTTAATTCCCGACCGTGTATTGTAAGTCTTTTAATTACGCCCACGGCTCTCGTCGTGAACGTTGTGCCTACTGTTTAATCTGTGACTTGCTGGTATACAGGGTGCTAATTTAGAAAAAGATAAATCTATACCAGGATAAGATGTTTAGAATGTCTACATGGCACGACTCTAGTTAGGTCACTGCCCTTAATCGTTTGTGAACTGATTGGTTTTTAAATCTGTCAAAAGATTTGGCTGTGGATATGTAAATACTGGAAAATATTCAGGTCTAATTTTTAATTGATTTGATCACTGTAAGGCATAAATTTATCTAATTGATTAACAATCTAGATAAATCAGTTGTCTAACCAAAACACCCTGTATAAACTGTGTTTTGAAATGCAGTACTGTCTAGTATGTAAGCTATGGTCAGGCGTGTAGTGACTAGTTCTTATTCTGTTGTCGTGCGCGTGAGTCGAGATGCTTTTGTTTAATTGTACAGTGGGCAGCGATGTGCTGACCAGAGATTAGAGAATGCTAATTGTATGCCTAGAGCTCTAACTAGGCTGCAGTATAGCTAATAAGGTAAAGGATTTAGGGAAAAGATAATCTAATGCAAGCAAGGGCTAATTTGCGATCTGCGAATTGACTAAGTACTTACACATTTTGAAACGTAAATTTTTTTTGTCATTTCTATTTCATTAGTCATTTTAAATTCTTACTAAGATAATAAAAAGCCCAAAATACTAATAAAGCAAAAATTGTAACTGCCATAATTGCTAACGCTCCAAATATTTTTAAACATCTCTACATAAATATTTTAGTTAAGGAATTTGAATTACTTATATAAAACTACTTTGACTTTGACTAATCGGAAATATGGATCTCAAAATTGTATAATAAATAAACACTTATCAACCCACCTAAACTTCATTTGTCAAAAAATATTCAAACGCTAGGTCATTTGAATATTTTAAGACAAATGAAGTAACGAACGAACTAAAACCAAAAACACCGACTACCCAAAAACTAAGACCAAAAGCTACGCCTATAACACTACACTCTAAAAACGCAACAAAAAAGACTTGCCCGCCCGTCTGTACCTCGGCAAAGGTAGGCATTACGTCGCCCTCATTTGGTTAATTCAGCCTGTAGAGATCCACACCACAATTAAACAGGGACAAAAGAAGAAGTTGCGAGCGCGGGAAATCACGACTGAAATTAACGAGACCAACTAACTTTTTAATGAGCTTTTTTCGCTAATATTCTCATTTGCTGCCAGTGTCGAGTGCTTTTTATAATTGTTTGTTTTAAAGTTTGAATTTGGAAATGGAAAATGGTTGACAGTAATATTGTTACGTTTTTTTGTCAAACGGATCCTTACTGTTCTATTATTCGTAAAGTAATGGTTCTTATCGTCACGTCTGTATGCCGATGTTTAAGTCAATGACCAATTGAGTAATTAAACTATTGCAATTCAGATGTATCTAACGAGTTTTACGATTATTATAGATACATAACAAAACTAGCATGTTGTTAGTACTCTAAGAAGTTTGGAAAAAAGTTTTACTATAATCAGTCCAGCCCTTATCAATTCACCGCTGCATGAAAGACACACCATTCTTACTGACTAAAGTTAAATGTTATGTAGATACACCTTTAAAAACACCTTTTTTTATTGCCTACGAGGCTTGCGTTTGGCTGCCAACATGCCTGATGATAAGCAGTGATGTGGCCTCCGAGCACGCTTGCGTAGAAGAAACCGATTGATTTATTGATATATTTATCAACAAAGAGTTGTGGCTAAACATCCAGCCACCAATAAACAAAAAGAAACAAAAATCGTAAACAAACAAACACTAATCCTTGTGACAAACCACAGACATCTCGTTGTAACCCTAGAGTGCGGGGTGGGACCCTCGCGCGGCGGACCGCGGGCCGCGGTCTGCCAGACCCGCGCTAACAACCGCGACTTTTGGCTTTGTGCAACCCACAATCATGACGTGTCGGTGAACGAGATTTGAAGGGGATGAATTGGATGATATTATTGTTTATGTAAAAATAAGGATATTATTAATAAAGATATTCTAAAGTTCAAATTTATTGGAGTTTTTGTTGTATCAAAACAAGCGCAGTCCTTGACGTATAACGCAATTGGTGTCTTTAATTAGGTATTTAATTGTATAGTTTATTTAGGTAAATATTTAATCGAATGTTCAATTTATCACAATTCTACGAATTGGCTTCGAGTACCTACCTTTCTTAAATTACTTTATATTTAAATCTGTCAATATCTAAAGTGTGTAGGTGCCAACTAATTTAGGCGTACCTACATCTAAAATACTAACATAGGTAAAAATTTAGTTGCCATTGAACTTTACAAAACCATTTTATTTCCACCCCAGCAAATTTTCAAATGTCAAAAAAGTAATCGAATATATCCGCGACCTCGCTACATGCACTTTTTATCTGACATTCCCTAGGGGTGCGGATAATCGTATCTCACTCGCGTCACCGCGACGGGTTGACACCCCTAGCCCCTGACCACTAATCAATGATCAAAAAGTCGCTTTTATTAACACGTCACTGTGATTTCGGAAACCTGCTATTACGTTTTGGAAATAGCATCAAAGTTCCAAAAAGGGGGTAACATATACCGAAAACAAAAACCACGAAAGCTCCAACCCTCCGCTCACTGCGCGTGTCAAAACGACCGACAGTTAAAAAGAAAATTACTACTCTTCATACACCGCTGATTACACGACAAAAGCTATACGTGATTATTTTCTTGCGGCAAAAAGAGTGTTATTTGTACAAAGAATTAATAGAGGACGTCAAACGCGTGATTAACTTTTTTATATTCTATGGCAAAGGAGTGATTAAGTTATAAATCCAGCGTAATTGCGGAGGTGACAGATGTCGCTCTCGGCGGCGCCACCGAACGCGGGCGCACGTGTATCATTATAATTTGGTTCCGATCATCTCCGCCTACGCTTTCCACTGTTATTTTGATACCGCATTGTGATGTTAATTAAATATTGGATTTTAAACTGTTTCTCGCTGGAGAAATGTTAAAATATTTGACATAACGACTTAATTTAAAAACAGTTTGTGAAACTTATGATTTTGAATGTTCTGGCACAGTTTATACTTTCATTCGTTTTTAATTTGCCATAAAGTTCGACAACAGAAAAATTATGATAATTTAAGTACAAAAACTCATTTTTATAGTTTTTTTTTTGTCACCAATAATTTACCGACTAAGTAATATAATTCTTATTGACATTAAAATTATTTTGAATCAGTTGCAAGAAAATTTGCTCGACAAACTTTCATGTCACTTCACTGCTCTTGTTCGACAAGCAACTTAAAGTTTTCCCTTACAAAGCTTTATGCAAAACGCTATAATTCCTCGAAAGCCGAAAGTCGTTCTCGAGTCAGGCCAAAACGAATTAAAACATAATCTTGTTACCCATGACGTCACCTCGCTACCACCGGTGCGAATAATTAGCAATTCCCTTACAAAGTAAAGCCGTCGAAGATAACTGAATCTGTTTAACAAGTTGCGAGATAACCCCCTGCTAGAATGCTCGCGATAAAGGCTATAGAGATAAGCTATTAAAGCTCAGCGTTCGAATAGAAAAAGTAAGATAAGTTTCTGTTGGTGCAATCACGATAGCCATGTGAAATAAGCTTATTTCAAAAGCTTGATTGCATTCAATCACTTAATAGAGATACTTTATTGAGTGAACTTAGAGAAAAAGACGAAAGTGATTTGAAATACAAAGTAAAGTAGAAAGTTACAGAAGTAAGTAGCCTTACCACGCCAAAATAGCTTAGATTACAGCGTCATATCAACATTTCGCAGGAATCACGAACCGATCAAAACAGTAGTCGCCACGCGCTACGTCATAACACTGATCTATCATCGCCAACATGATACCCCGCTGCTCCCTTCGTGTCCACTAATGAGCAAACATGATCAGAGACATGGAACATGCCACCCGCACGGTCTACTGCGTGCGTGTTTGCTCTCGCTGCGTTTATTTGCACTGACAGTGATAGGTTGGTGTCATCGCTGTGTGTCATGAAACGCAACGTTTATGTTTAGTTGCAGAATAACTTTCAATTCTATTATGTAGAGATAATCTGAAGTAAAAACTGTACAAGTACTCTTCATTTCTTCTACGCACTGTAATAAATTGAATGGTAGGAGGGTGTCCATTTTTTTAGGTAGGTACGTCACTAACTATGCTAGAAACATCAATAAACCCTAAAATCTCTAACACAACAAAAGCAACTTCATACCTATAATGAGCAAGACAATATGTCAAACCAAAACCTAACTACGAAAAGTTTTAAAACAGTGAGGTAAATGATTAAAAATCCAGCTCTCATTGATATTTTGAATCCCGACGACAGATTGTTAATACTGACCGCACCGACCTAACGAGCTGTGACCACATGAATATGCAAGCCGGGGTCTTTTGTACCCCGTTACAAGGAATTCATTAATTTTATACACATCTCACTTTTGGAAGCGTTTTATGGATTAATAGGGGCTTTAGCACTCACTGGCTGTCAAAAGAAATGTTTTGTCTGACGTCGATGGTTGAGCACATTTTTTAGATACATCCATTACATGATAATGATCATCAGCCTTCATTTAGAGAAATTGAATATAACTTTCGTCGATAAATGGTTTAAAATTACAAAAATAGAAAGCTTTTGATTCTCACCTCCTGATTTTTGCGTCTAATTAGCGTCTAAAAACAAATAAAATGGTCTCCATTTATTTAGTGACAAAATTCTACCGAGAAAAAGGTATCGAGACACCGTCCAAAATAATTACAGGCCGTCATATCCCGACAGTTGGACAAACAGTCCCCTGAGGGACCCGCGTCTTTTTATCGCTGAGGGACCGCAAATTTCTATTTGCATATCTGCGAGCTCATAAATCTCTGTTTCACTTATTAGCCCCTTTTCCCTGTAGGGTCGGGGAGACCCGACGCGCCCGGTGCAGGGTTACGTTCTTGGTTAGGTTAGTAAAGATTCAACCCGTAAAATCATCATAAATTATTATCTACTATAAAAATAGAATAAACAGACTTAAAAAAAAATAATTAAATGTCTGCCAAATCTAATCATTCAACGACAAAAGATAATGACCGCTGTGTGTTAAAAAACAAGTAAAAAATATAATTTGAATGAGTTGGCAAACACACTCAAATAAGTTAAGCTTTATTTTTTCTTGGGTATTTTTAAAAATTTTCTAAAGGAAGTAGATAACATTAACACATTTAAGGCCATTTACTTTTGTCGCTTAAAAACGAAATCTCAAAAGAAATGTGTTACTTAATACTTACATTGGTTAGTACTTCGGACGACGTCGATGATCCCCATTAGGTAGTTAGTGACAGTGATTGGTGCATAACTAGTGACCTGGTTACTATGGGTGAATATACTCGGAACAGAAGAAAGTGGTTAGTACATGGTTACAATATTAGAGTACCGACACCAAAAGTAACCGTAACCACTGGAAGAAAAGCATGCATACAAACCTTCGGTCAGATGTAAGTACATAGATGTCGTGTCTCATTAAAAATTAGGCCTCTAAAGTGGTATAAATCGAAACTTATATTTGTATATGTGTGTTCACCAACGTTCTATTAGAAATTATCAAATACATTTAACTTAATTTGAATCTAAGCCTTAGCAACGCAATAGCATTGACAACATTTGCTAAAGTTATTACCTAAACATTTAGGCATCGTGACACCGACGCGATCAAAGAGTGACTGACAGTGAAACAAGGCTTACACTTAATCTAAGCCTTGTCTTCACGGTGCCATTTTACGTATTGAGACTTTACATCCATAGATACCTATCTGATCGAAGATTGAACAACAAGTTTGAACTTCTTTTCTTTGTTGCTTCCGTGGCTTTGCAGCAATTTTGCCAATGTTTTGTGACCCTTACTGTGTAAGTGTAACGGCAATTGTCATCGTGTGGCATCCCGCTCTCTCCAAGCAACTCGTGCCATACGAGAGAGCGGGATGCTAAATGATTACTATCGCCAATGTGTTTACACAATAAGCTTCTGATTTGTGCTTGTGAGGGTAAGGTGATACAAAAAACATCAAGACTGATTCAAACTTAATGCCCGCTGTGAAGTGCGCCACAAGCGAGACTTTTCGGCGTCTCGCCTCTCTGACCCCCTCGCATACATTTATTTTCGATACTGCGCAGCGTTTCGTGCCTAACTTCACAGCCGCTGTTAAGTTTGAAGCAGCTAACAACAACATGCAATCAAATAAGTAAAACCATGCAACATCAACAAAAATACCAGATTGCACTCAAATTTATAATGAAGTTTTATTTTTTCAAAAGAAGAGTGAATAAGCGTGGCCAATCTGTAGGAAGTACGATAAGTACTTTTTTTACAAAAAAATAAAAAAATAGAGTAAAAAAGTATCACGAATAAAGTTGACTAAAGATGACGATTTTTATCTACGTGTAAAATTGTATACTTATTACTTACCTACATAGGTATTTTATGGTAGTTATTTTGGTCACCAAACTAAAAAAGACTAGTACAACCTTAACTAAAATAGCGTGACTACTAGTAACAGTTGTGCGATTCGATATGAGTTCAATCAATTATATCTGCCGGAGAGATCTTGCTGAACTGACTATCCGTTTTAAATTGAATAATCTTTACGTTACTCTATTTTTATTCCTGAAATGAATTAATTGTCAAGAGTGTGTCTGAACATAGCATCTAGCTTTTTAAATTTTGAAACATTGTAAACATCAAGATAATCTCTCTTACTCGTAAACATTGTTTAGCTTCGGAATAGTTACGTCTTCAGTGTTTTGTCTTTTACTTTCTATCAATATTTTTTTTTATATTTGGGACACTTGAACACAAGGTCGTCTGACCCCAAACTAAGCAAAGCTTGTACTATGGCGGCCAGAGACTGATATACATACTTATTTAGTTTTAAATATATATTATACTTAAATAGATATAAATACCCAACAATTTTTAGACTTGATTGAAAAAAAACAGAACTCAGTGGCTCCTGGCTACTCCTATACTCCCAGGCTGTTATATATACACTGTTAGTTTATTGGTGATGAGAATTGTGTGTTATTTTTTCTTTTACATCTGACAAAACTAACAGTGTTATACTTTTGTATTACCACAGATTAGCACAAATATTATTATTTTGTGCTACTGACAGGGAACAGTATTTTTGACAGGCAACTAACACAGGAAACATTAACAACAGAAACAGTAAACTCATCGAAAATTTATGAAAACAACATTCACATTCCTGAGCTTTCTCGGTCTCATAAGAGTTGCGTCAGAGAAACGACAAACATGTTACACATAACTTGCAAATTGGTGAGCATAGTTATGTTAATTAATTATACCGTATCATTATAATATCGGTTGGTGCCAGCTCGTATCGTATTTCACTCGGTGACGCCCCGTTGCCGCCTCCCCTGTGTCCGTGGTTATCTTTCGTACATCTTTGGTTGCGATTGAGTTAAGTTGTTCTTCGGATAATAAACGAGTTTTGGTATTAATTTAATTTAAACTTAAATTAAATTAATGATAAAGTCTCTACCTAATTTTCTATCTCTTTAGTTATGTATTACGAATATAGGATTGCTTTGATCTTAATATAATTTGACCAAAAAAAATTGCACTATGAGGTTGAGTATTAAACATTCTTTGCTGCTAGAAAAATACGGAAGAGTTGTTAATAAAAACGTGGATTCGGTGATTTTGTTCATTAACACATTTGTTGCGGTGTCGTGTAGAGCACAAGGCGCTTTCAGAGTTAATGTACTTAATGTAAGTTTAAATGTAATGTACTCGTAAGTTTAAATGTACATACTTAATATTTATTTCAAGGAACTTTTTAGCAAAATTCATTTCTGTTTTGTTATTTAATAATCTGTAACTTCAAATTTCAGAAGAACGTAAAAAAGTAAAGAGGCAGGGTGGAACCTTGGCTCAAATTTCAACACTTTCGCTGACACATAGTAAATTCAATTCCCGTTTTTTGGCGTCCCTTGCTGACCATTCGACTAATAATATTCTTCAAGCAATTGGCACCAGAAGTTCATGTGACCAAAGTGTCTGCGGTCAAAGTTATCACCATTTTCATAAGGTCTCCTCTTCATATCTGATTAAAATATATCCAGAGTTCAGGAAATACTGGACATCTTAGTGACAACCACGGTTACATAACAAGATTTATGTGAAAATGAGCTTTGTAGTAAAGCAATAAGATGTATATGGAGTGCATAGTAATGTAGTGATGTGTATCAATTTCAGAAATGGCTCGGCGACAACTGGGGGCGAACGTGACGAGAATGACTATCGCTGAACCTTTTTATTGTTATTGATTGAGTGCGTACGGTCACTTGAATGCTATGGGTGCAATGGAGTTCATACAGTCGTAACTTTGTAGTATTGTGTAATATACTAGGTATCTATAGGGATGCCTAGTTATATTATTGAGACATTCATAGTATGTTGTAAGACTGACGATGTTATCAATCATACGAAAGCTTTAAGGCGCTGTGAGCTATTATGATAACAACTATTAACTAGGAAAATGCAACCAAACGAAACAGCTGAAATAGATTTTAAAAAGTACAAGAACGCTTTTTAATTAGTTTAATTTTTCCAGTAGTTACAATAATCTCAGATTATTAAAGGGTGCTGCAGTTACCTGGAAAATGAACCTACGGAACTAAGGTTAAGTGATTGAAAGTTTAAAAAAGTATACAGTTTAAAACTAATTATCTATAAAAAAACAACTTGCACAGTTAAATAACAGAGTACCTGGATGACCGAGCTTTGTACGGTATTTTTTTAATTTTTTTATTGTGTTTTTTGGAAAATAAACAATTGATTTTAGTCTAACCTCAAAGCAAACACTCATTGACTTCGTGTTACTTAACAACGCCATCTGCTGTTGTGTCGTTAAAGCAATTAGTTGCTCACAAAAAATAGTATTATTATTCGCCAATAGATGTCAGGAAGAGTCATATTTTTCAGTTGAGACTACTCAAACGCCTCCTTTTTGTTATTTTTCTTCCAAGTTTATGTTTAAGTTGATTATCGATAAAACACGAATAAAATGACATTTTCTAAAAATTATTCCTAGCTAGATCGATTTATCGCCCCCGAAACCCCCTATATACTAAATTGTATGAAAATCGTTGGAGCCGATTCCGAGATTCCAATTATATATTATTATATATATACAAGAATTGCTCATTTAAAGATATAAGATACTAAAAATTGTTAGCCTCATAAAATCGTAAAACATGACACATAAAAAATAATATACAGAGAAGTGTCGACTAGCTCGAAAGCTTTATCAAAAACCCAATTTAAAGCAATAAAACCGAATTAAACATTCAAATCTCGGTTTCACGAGTCAAAAGGCAAATCACCGATAATTTATTGGATTAATTGAGCAATAAAAATCTGTGGCTACATTACAGGAAAACGTCTAAAAAGAGGGTAGGGAAGTTGGGAAACACTTCATTTCACGCGGTTTATACGAAGGGCGCAGGAGATCTAATAAATCTTTGACAGGAAATATTTTTTTGTTCGACAAAAATAGTTTCCTCTGTTTTGGGGTAGTTGTGGGGGCGACATTATGGGTATTTTCACTTAACGTGACAATTTTATATTGACCTCTCAAACGCGACTACGCCGAAACAACTAATCTTAATTCTGTGACTTTTCAGTACATTTTTCGGTGGTTTTGAAAATTGATGCGATCTTGACAAATTTGCTGGGGTTTAGATATTAATGTTGTGGTATTGCTGTTTTTAGAGCAATGTTCTTTGAGAGATTGCCAGTGGGGCGGGTCGTTTGTCATCTGTGTCGGCAGTTCCGATTTTCATTACGACTTTTTTTATTTTAATGTTTTATAGGAAATAAATTACTAACATACATCAGCTGTATTTTGATGTCTAATGACTAGTAATTAACAAGTATTGATGGTTTGATCATTTGCTGTAATGACAACAAACACAACTGACGTACTATACGTCAGTTGTGTTAATTTTGAGTTCGTATATGAGTTTGTTTTAATCTAAACATTAATAGGATTGTTCCTTTGACGTTCATAAGTGTATCTTTGATACCTAAATTGAATAAAAACATTTTGACTTTGACTTTGATTGTTTATCCTGCGGTTGAGTACAGACTTCTCTCTCACTGCACCACTACAGCTGTCCAAATTGGGCCTACTAGCCATATTAATAAAATATTATAGTTAGGGTCAACTGAGGCAAATGCGTTTTTGGGGCAATTGCGTCTTTCGAGAATTACTGTAACATATCGTCACACCTTTTCCCCGAAAGGGCTGGTGTAACATCACCCATACTTCGCCGGACGACATTCAGTCCCAAATGCGACAGGGGGCGAGCCTGTCACTATACACCGGGCTCCAATCATGTAGCAGATGACATCCAATACGCACATATGCTCACACAATGAACAAATTGGTGCGTGCCGTCCGGCTGGGTTCGAACCCGCTCCCTCTGGCTTGAGAGGCGGACCTTCTCCCAACTAACGCCATTTTGTACAGATTATTGCTAGTAAAGATAAAAAAATGTAGGTGGCGTCTAATTTGTGAAGAGTTTTAGTCAGTCAGTAATTCTCGAAAGACGCACTTGCCCCATAGACGCATTTGCCCCAGTTGACCCTACATCTGCAATGCTTATGCAACATTATAATGTAGGTAATCTTTCAAAGGAGCTACAACTCCGGAACTTATTCTACACTTATTTCCTCAAAAATATCCTCATGAGAGCTCTTCCTCGAGGCTACAGGATGGCTCTAAATCTTCCATTTACCATAAAGGATAGAGACAAATGGCCAGCCCACAGCAGTACTTCTTTATTCATTCCGAGGGAGGCACCCGATAAATCAGGGCCTCGCGTCAATGCCATTGATGTATAAGAAAGGCCGAAATGTATGAGAGATGTATGAAAAATTGGCTTGGTTATTAATGTAGCTCGAAAATGGTACCTAAATGTACGTATTTCACATGTATAGGTGGTCTAATTTTATGTAGGTATTTTGTGGCGATTTAAACGTATAATCTATTTTTGAAAAATCATCGATAATGCGTTATTTAATCTTTGACAATGCTTCCCATTCTCAGTTCCAACTAATAAACTTTGTTGTAAGTACACAAATATGTAAATTCAAATTAATTTATCCGCAGCAATATAGGTCCACCCAAAATACTTGGTCTTAATGTACCTAATAGATACAATTTGAGTCATCAAAGTATTTTTGTAAGTATTTTAAAGCCAGTTCATTAGAATTTATAACAGTAGGTATATTAATGGCAATCGTGAACTCTAAACTCCAAAACGTTATACAAAACAATAATCAAAAACAGAAGAAAGGAAAATAGACAAATTATCATATTTCAAACTACATAATAATACAATTAACACGATCTTTGACCTCATATTATACGCTTAAAAGGATTACATCACAAAAGCACAATAAACTATTCCACAAACGACTGTGAAGATAAAAGATATTTTAAAGAATTCCAATCATTTTAGAAAACGATTAGTTTTGACTATTGAGTGAGTATATGGTAGCAGGAATCACATTTTCACATGAATAAACTATTTTAATGGCATACCGTCAGACCACCCATATATACTACAAATATATTACACGAAACTGTATATACGAAGGTGAAATTAATGTATCATAACCATGCAAATGTATAGATAAGATTGTCGTGAAAATAAGAAAGCAGTGTCATAGGCTATAGTCATTTGCGTTTGTTAAAAACATAGCGAGAAACAAAAACTAATTTACATCGGATAAAGATTTGAAACACAATAAGACATTTGTGCTTGTTTACAAAAATGCTAACATTTATTGACAAAGATTCATGTCGGTAGCAAAGCAAGAATTGATATGTGAATCTTGTATCAGGTATCAGAATTTCAAATGAAGAAATTTGAACTAAAACGGTGGTTTCTGTTGCATTTGTAATTTTTCCCATGTGCTTGAAAATCAATTTAGATTGTCATTTGAATTTAACTCAACGAGATTTATATTTGTCTCTGCCTAAAATCTGTGTCAATATACACCCTACAAAGGAAATAAATAACCCACGAATGTTTTTTCTCAAATAAGTTCTGTCTCAAAACTAAAAAAGCCACGCGATTATCTTTCGAAAAAAAAACTAGCGTAGACGCGAGAAGAGATCTTACTTGTATAGGTACAAGCTAATTCTAAATTCATAAGTACGAGTATACTCGTAGTATACTTAAAGTACTCAAATGGAGTTGAAAGTTTACAACTCGGTAAAGATCGAATTAAAAGTAAAAGTTAAAGGTAAAAGCTGGTTCGGACCGGTGTCGGTATCGATCTTACTGCATCTAACAGATTGATTACTCGTAATAGTTCCACTAAACACATCTATAAATATATAGTTATGAATACTTACGGCCCGCCCCGGCTTTGCTCGCTACCTGAACTGCCTGAATGAACATCGCACGTATTGAATTCGCACGATTTGAATACCTAGACCTCGCACCTTAAACGAGCCGTGAAAAATTATACAACTGATGACGAAAACTGCATTAAAAAAAATGCGTAGTTTAGGAGGAGTTAGCACAGAAAGAAAGACAGACACACGCGAAAAGCGACTTTGTTTTACACTATGTACAGAAGAGGAGATGAAATGAATATTCACTCACAACTTGATGATTTTCGAGTTGATCATTAATGACTGTAATTATACTTTTATTAATTTGTTCGGCGGAATGATGGGCTGCCTTTCATTTTGCTAAAGAGAAAGATTAACTTGATTTTTTTTTAGTTTGGATGCTATAAACAAATCATGTCTTAGAGACGAGAGATTGGCATATTAGTGAATGATTCATCGGTGTCAAATAAAAATGGTGTTCCTTACTTGTTTTGGCTGTTTTCTAATTTAATAGGAACAAAACAGTATCGAAAAGTGTAAATTATAATTAACTAGCTGCGCCTCACCGTTTCACTCGCGGGTAAAAAGTATCCTATGTGCTATTCTAGACTATAATCTATCTCTGTGACAAATTTCATCCAGATCTGTTCAGCCGTTCTGGCGTGAAAGAGTAACAAACATCCATCCATTCTTACAAACTTTCGCGTTTATAATATTGGTAGGACTTACTCAGGTATATATTTGAGGCTGTACTTTAAATGTGTACTAAGTATAGAGAAAATTAATAATCATGTAAGCATACTGAAGTTTTTTGTATTACCTTTTCTAATTGTGTTTCACTTGAACGTTGGCTCTTTGTCTCAATTTCTTTTTAAGTATTAGAAAAATTGTGATATAGAATTTAAAATATATATTTTATACTAGTTTCTAGAGTTGTTTTTATCGTTAAAAGTAAAAAGTTGAGTTGAGTAATGTATGGAAATGTATGTATGTACGTATGAGCTTATCTGGTGAATGGTCACAATATCAGAACACAAAATTTATTGGTTGTGTTCGAGCTCTCGGGCGCCATTTGGTTTCTGCAAGTCAATATATTGTAGTAGATAGGTATTTTAAACTGTTCTATAGACGACTAAATTAAATTTCGAGACTACAATTTTAATTCTTTTATTATGTAGATTTATTTTAAGCACAGAATAATTTATTACCCGATTTAGACAGATTTTGGCTACTTCGTGATCGTTGAAGTCTTTTCTATGAAAGTTTTTATTATTTATTTTTATGCTACTAGGTATTAGCTTCTGTACGCGGCTTTGCTCACATTGGTTATTGTGTAGCCGGAAAACCGGACCGTTAGTTCTAGAGATTGCTCCAATTCGTTTAATGTGTGATTATATAACTATAATGTGCGTATTCAATGTCATCAGCTACATAATTTGAGCCCGGTGTTTGGCGGTGTACACGCTCGCCCCCTGTCACGTTTTCGGGCTAATATCGGCTGAATATCGTCCGGCAAAGTTTGGGTGTTGTAATACACTTCTACCAGTCTCTTCGGGGAAAAGACGTGACGATATGTCATTTGTATTTAAATCTATTAGATCTTTTTGATAAACCATCTTGGGAAAGTATTTGAGATCGTGTATCGCGTGTCATTTTAGCTCTAAAATCTCTATAAAACTTATTTAAGACACTGAAATTTGAGAATAACATTAAATTTCTAGGTAATTGAAATGTCACTTTTAGAATCTGTAAGATACATCTAAACGACCACTTTAATAGATATTTTACTACTTTTTATCTTAAACAAAAGTAAGCGCATGTTATAACGTTTAATAAAACCTACCTCGTTAGGTGTTAATTTCTTTTACGACATCTCAATTTAATTGTGCAAGAAAAATGGTTTTATGGCTATATCTCGGTGTCTCTGATTAATTTTCATATTTAAGTTGAATTAATTAAAGGTTATTTTATGTAAATTTGCGGTGTAATGATGTATTAAAAAGCCATAAGAGTTGGCGTCGCCATCAATTTTGGTAAAGAGTAATTTGAGACTTTTATTTCTTGTCGGTTTGAAGGTAGGCGCCGTCGCCGCCTGGTTTAAATAAACGATGTCGTCAACGTGTCGTCAATTTGAAATCTCCAATTTATATTTATTGTTAGTAGACGCAGACATAAAATTTTTGGTACAAGATTTTTTATTATTATATATTTATGAAATTGCATTCCGTTGTGAAAAAACAAGTTAATTTTGTCTCACATTTGCCTACATGTGTGTAACTTCTCCCTCTAACTAATGAACGTTGTTTAGCCTCGGAATAGTTAGTGTTTTGACTTTTTCTTTGTTTTAAAATTTGAACTCAATTGAAGAAGACAAAACACTGGATAACCAATCTCAAACTATTCTATGTTTTAGCGTCAAATACGTATGCACAAATCAAAAAAGAAAGAAATCACTATGATATATTTTATACCTTTAAGCTTACTTACAAAAATGGTTAGCGTCATTTTTAAATGACCTGAGGTCTATAACATGACCTGCAGATAGTTAATTAAGTTGTCGGTATATTTCTATCTACGACTGCTTGGGTGGCTCAGTTGATAGTGAACCTGCCTTCTGAGCTTGGGGCTTAGGTTCGAACCCCACCTAGACCAAACATTAATGAGATGAACATTTGTGTTTGTTCTATGTCTGGGTGTTAATATATATTTATGTATGGATTTAAAAATATAAATGTAAGTTTCGGGTCAGATGACCGTGTGTGCAAAATGTCCCGAATGTTTATTTCTATACTTAGTATAAAAAAAATCACTGTCCGTGTCTGTCTGTCTCTCTGAACTCCTCCTAAATCAAGAAACAGATCTTAATGCGGTTTTCACCATTAAGAACAATTGTTCAGTTGAACAATTTTCAAGAAATTTTAGGTAAGTACCTTGCGCAGCCAGGGCGGGTCGCTAATTGCATAGAAAAAAAACTTTTTAGATTATTTTCTTTCCAATTTCCTTCAATACAAGCCACAAACGTGTTATTTCCTACATCCCCACTGACCCCACACATAAATAACCACAGAACTCGGCAAAGTAAAACACTTCCACTCACGTTCGTAAAAAGTAAGGGTGCATAAGGAATTAGGCTTTTAGTTAAGTGCATTTTCACACTACGTCCCCGTGACAGATGGAGAAAAATTGAGAAAAACTGTGTGCATAAAGAATATTGGATGCGGTGAATGCTTTGTAAGGTCCCAGTAAATGGCGATACATCATGTTCATTTTAGGGTTCCGTACCGAACTGGTAAAAAGGAACCCTTATTTAAACAAAGACTTATCAGTGCCTCTCAATAATAAAAGTTGAAATATAACCGCGAAATAGTTATACAAGGTCTTGTTTTTTTCAATCCCGTTAAAAATGTAAAAGAAACAACAGAGTAACTACTCCGAGGCTATACAACGTATATTAGGGTTGAGGGTGGGAGTAATTAGGTCTATCATTAGGAAGACTTTAAAACAAATTAACCCTGAAAATCTGGATCGTAACTCGCGTACAGGGGTTCTATTCTTACGCGTGAGATATTTTCTGGTCATTGTCACTCTCATTTCAACTCTTTATTGTTTACCCCAGAAATAACAAAACAAAAGGCAAGTGTAACAACTGGCGAGCTCTCTTCTTTCTCTTCCAAGCAAACTTAAAGAAGCGGAATGAGAGCGGAACGAGAGTAGAAGCGGAATGGACAAAAACGACACCGAACACACGTAAAGTCACAACAAAAAGCCAGTCTAAGAGATATCTTCTACCAGTTTTTCCCAATAGGTTCCCACATATAACACGGAAGAAAGTGGTCCAGAATTGGCATGAAGCTCGTTGAGAGTGGAAACATTTTGCAGTAATGATGGCTGCTTTAATTGACTCGTTGTGAAATTCATCTGAGCACGTCCCTTGCTTGAACTCGAGTGGTGCATGGTGTAGGCGGGCGCGGGCGAGAATGACACCAATTATGGTCATGGTAAAGTCTACATTTTAATGATGTTGGCTTGTTTTCTTTTGTGAAACAGACTGATTAAAAGTAGGCAAACATCTTGATAGTACGGTATGGTTACCTATTGACAACTGCAACGCTGCAATGCTTTTGAGTTGGCAACGTCAAGGAAAAAAAAATCTACTAACTAAGCGATTTCACTGATTTTGGATTGCATGGGTTTTGAGATTCGTCTTTGTATTGGATCATAGGCTACGTTTGCAATTTTCTTTCTTTATTTCTAAACTTTGAATTTTAGAATTAGGTATGTTTTACATTGAACTCGTTTTTGCGACGTGCTTTTTTTTAAATAGGTTTTATTAAATTTCTTCTACTAAGTAAGCTTACTGATTTATTGATAGTCTGTTTATGATCATTGATTTAACGCTTGCGCCTGCTATTTTATTCGCTCATTAGGCTCTGAATATTAATATCTCCTGTTAAAATCAGATAATTGCTAAAGGTTCGTCCAATTAATGTCCGTAAATTCTTTTACAGCCACATTTACGATAGTCATAAATAGTATTTCCCGCGTTAAACTCGTGACCTGAAGCACTTGTTACAAAGCTTCTAGACAAGCGCGCGCGCATGCCAGCCGACACAAATTTATAGGTAAAAGTTCGCGACCGCACGAACCGGTTCGCGACTCGCCAGACACAAAACGTACCTTAACCCCTGTTAATAAAGTCCTGATTTAAAACGTCCTTATCGGATACTTTCTTAATTGTACTCTTAAACAGCGACCGTGGGAATGTTGACCTTATTACGTGATGTTAGGTTCCATTTCGAATCGATCTGCTTCTCTGGCCTTGCCGCCGGTGGATCTCTCTCACCTATTCACGTGTGAATCTGCATTAAGCTGCTATATTAAATAGGTGTGACAGGTGTGTAAAAGCTTGGTTTTTAATGACGTTTTCAATCGATAGCGTAAATGTTGAAGTTAGATTGGGCGTGCGGCGTCTGATTCCTTAAAGTGGATATATGATTATTCATATTGGGTCACGCCTTTGATTCTGCGGTTCTTGTCTATAATTAAAACTGTTTTTGTCGATCTCTTTATTTAATATTTTACAAAAAAACTTTTATTTAATCGAATTATTCATAGTTTTGGACCTTTACATTTTGTATGGTTTTCTTGTACATTTACAAAGATACAAATACAACGGTACTGGTGTCCTCAGAGAGAGCCGATGTTTCTTCCTATCTCGTGACAGACAGACAGACGAGCACCGTAATACATATACGGAGGACATTGATTTAATAGGAAACCAGTGTGAATGGAGACTCTATAGATTATGCTCATTTGATATATTCTCGGTGGACCGTTAGTTTAAATGGGTTTATAACATAACTAAAGACTTACTTACATTAAAATTATGTAAAATGAAGGCTGTAGAGGATGGGGAGGGTTGTTATGGATACTACAAGCGCGCTAGAGTTTTTAATATGGCCGTAAACATCGGTATTTGTCAGTTAGTAGGTACTTAATGGGAATGTGATGTAATAACTCTACTGGCAATGAAAAGAGTATACCTACAAACTATACGGAGTTCTGTTATCGTATTTTTTATTTTATTTTGTAGTATGTTGTTGAAACTTAGTACTTGGGATATACCTATTTGAATTGGCAGTATGAATGCTTTACTTCTTTAACTTTTTTTTTATGTACAATAGGTCGGCGTTTGACCACCAACTCGCCTGATGTTAAGCGCCGTTGTGGTCTAAGATGGAGCACGACGACCTATAAGGTACTTATTCACTCTAGCCTTGAAGTTTTGTAGAGTGAAGAAGTACAAAGACGGCAGTTGAGTGAGGCGCTACAAGTGCGCTACTGCTCAGACCCGTCTTCGGAACGGAACTTAATAAAGTAAAGAAGTTTTTTTTTAAGTTTTTCGAAAAGTTAATTATATAGGCAGTAACAGTACAAGCTTTGCTTACTTTGGGTCAGACGACCGTGTGTGCGAAATAACGAAGATTTTTTATTTATTTACTAGACATTAATAATGCTAATCTAAACACACTTACTAAATGTCATTAAAAAAAAATTATTATCGCCTTTCGACTGTGATTATATGGTTTTGTATGAGTGAAATCATTTTGACAATCGGAATAGTGATTCTGCTAATTACTCCCAATAAACATGCAAACTTGTAAATTTTACCTTATTACAATACTTATTAGTACAGAATATCAAGGTTGCAATCCCATGGTGAATATTTCTCGAAGTGCAGACCGCTCTGTTTCCACATAGATCTAAGAACAGTTATTACACTGTCTAAATCAATCTAGCAGCGCTGGGAATTTTTCGAATGGATTTTGTGCAATACACGGAGGTACTACAAGAATCGAATTATTGAATTAAATTTGGTTCTTCAAAGAAAAACAGTTATTGAGTACATTTTTGTATCTTTGGTCTTAAGTGTTTTTATAATCTTTCTAATTCTTAATTTAATGCATTTAAAAATCAATCTACTTTTTAAAAATTATCAAGGTATATTAAGAAAAAATCAGGATGGATCATGAAAACCAAATTCAAGAAATATAGCCTTTTAATTAAATTAGTATAAAATGAATTTGGGAAAAATTTACAAATAAGAATTTTACTAGTGACTCGTTTATGCCTCAAGTTCACTCAGCCATACAAAGCTAATGTCAAACTAAAGCACGTACCTAATAGTCGTGAGTCAACTAATTACGCTGCGCGCGCGCACGTCTCTCGCGCGGTTTAACACCTGTCAGCGGACGGACGGACGGATGGTATTTATTACAAGTATGATGTTCTAGTGTTATTGTGGTGATATATGAAAATATATGCTTTTCATAAGGGAAGAGTGTTGGCATGGTTAATATATTTTATTTATTTATTGAAGTGAAACTTCCAATACGACTTCCAACAAGGTTGCGTTACACGTTTAACGCTCCTGGGGAGGGGGAATAGAAAGAGACAGAGCGAGAGTGAATGCGTGGCACTCGAACGCGTAGTAAGAAAGATACACAGAAGTTTCACTTCCTCCGCGCGGAGGGACTTCACGCACTATTTTTTTTAGTAGGTTTTGCTCTTCAGTGAGCTGCTTAAGCGGCTGGTAGAAAGATCAAACGACCATAGGGCTGGTGCTTACCTCGGTCAGAGAATCAGCATTGCCATTCAGTTAAGTAGCGTTGCCAGCCTTTAGGGTACTTTACCCGCGGATACTGGCCTGAGGTCTGTTTATTATTTGTAATTGGTTATTTATGTTTATGTAGGTTTTAGGTGGTTTTTGGTAAAGTTTTAATATTGAAAGTATTAGCTTTGTGGTAACTTCTCAAAATGCGGATATTTTATAATAAAAAATAACATTTAGTATTTTTATCACATGTTTCAAGATGTAATGCTAAACATTGTTATGTCATTTTGCACACAGTGTTGTAACCTCTGCAACTTGAGGAGGATGTGTCATTGCATAAGTGCATCCTTTGCAAGCACGTTAATTAAGCTTATATAATTCCATAATCTTAAAGCACTTGAAAATCTTGAAACTATTACTTCATCATTTATTACACTTTGTCATTGAAGGCAATCTTACTACTTCACAATCTTGTTGCTTTTATGTTTTCAGAAAGCAAATTAAAACTTTAAAAAAAATCAGTAAAAGGTTTGCGCTTGTCCGGCATCGCGTCTGATGTTAAACACAAATGTGGCTTACGATGAAGCGCGCTTGTCTAGATGAAACCTATTCACTCGAGACTCGAGACTTGAAGACACCCACCAACGAGAATCACCCACTCAGACAGAGCATTGCATATCATTGCAAATCTGATCGCATATAGCTATCGTACCACTGTCCTACCACATTATACCTATGAAAAAACATAGAATGGCTTCATGATTTATCAAATTATTATTTTCAATGAAATGTTGGTGTAGTGATTACGCGAAAAAAACAAAACAATAATTAAACCCATACCTAACGCACCTAAATGATAACGTCCTGCTTTAAAATTGGTAAATAGAAAATAAGTATCGGAAATACCTGGCCATTGAACTCAAGTTCAACGATAGTATAGTAAGTACCTATATTTATTAGTAAAGTAGGTACCTAAGGTTAATAACATTTCATGTAAGATGAAACCGAGCCATATTTGTCCGTACAGAACATTCGTGACAAATGCTATATCGATAGACTATCGATACAACCGAGTACTCGATAAACGTGAATCGAGAGATTAGATCGATATCTCGCTCCGCGTAACGTATGACTAAGATAGGGTTTACTTACAAATTAGATTTACTTAGATAATAAATGGGTATAAGGCTTACATTACAGCTCTGTAAGTTTAAATTTGGAATGGATTCAAAATGAGAAAGTTTAAGGTGATT
This sequence comes from Peribatodes rhomboidaria, assembly GCA_911728515.1. Classification (NCBI taxonomy): domain Eukaryota; kingdom Metazoa; phylum Arthropoda; class Insecta; order Lepidoptera; family Geometridae; genus Peribatodes; species Peribatodes rhomboidaria. The sequence continues at coordinate 4,647,010 of OU452181.1, read as the reverse complement.
CGAAGTTTAATCGTTTTGGTGACACTTCAAATCGAATACGATACTGTGTTGACTTGATTTAAGTGCGGTTTGAATGTTAATAATATTCGATTGGTAGTTTTATCGATTCGTGTTTCTCGAAGTGATTATTGAATGCAATCAACGGTGCAATTTATGCATAAATCGTATTAATGGACGCATTGGACGTGATGCACTGTTATTTGATCTAGCCTTTACGGTAACGGTTTACGATAGTTGTTATTTAGTAATAGACGTCTTATGCATTTTCTTGGATGTCAAAAAGTAAAATATGTATAAAAGTAATGCTTTTCTGTCATAACTCCGCAGTAAAATTGTGTCTAGCTAGAATGTCAAAAGTCGTAACTTATACTATACCGACCAAAACGTAGACACTTGTCCATAAGCAAATGTTTAGTTAAGAAATGTGTATTTTGTTCATCATTTATCATTAATTTTCTAGCCCGGAATGAAACCCTATTCCTAGTCATTAGAAAGACACGATACAACTAAGTTATATACAGCGTACCGTAATAATAGTCAAATGCCCACTAGGACTGAATGTAAGAATTGTCTTGTCTATCTTGTTTCTTATAATATACTTCGCCAGGTATAGCATTCAGAAACACCTAGTGACGTGAATCGATGCTTAAGCAAGACCGAAATAAGTTATTTCCAACGAGTTTGAAAGAGCCGGATGACGATGACGTCATTATGTGTTTGCTGGAAGCTAGACCTTGTTTTTTTCGATCATGGTTTAAACTACTCCTAGCTAGCTTCTACCTACATTTCCTTCAATGAATCTTAAGCCATTCCTTAGGAGACTCTTAACTTAACGTGTCCGATAAGCTGATTTCGCTAAGAGTAGTTTAAAATAGTCATGCAAGGACTTAGGCATTTCTTATATCCATTTCAAGGGGGCATTCGTTACGAAAAGTTCATAGTTAGAGGTTATTATTTAAAACGCTTTTATTTTGGTACAAAAAACTCATTAGCGCAAGAAAAACAAAACGAATGATTTAAAAATTAAATTAAACCATCACACTGTAGCTGAAATCGAACAACAAAGCTGCTTCCAAAATACTTTACAAAACCATTCGCAAATATCACTCTTATTTCTTTCACCATTGAGTTTAAAATAAGTCTACTAGTATGTTCAGTTAAGGAGGGTGCTGGAAAACTGCTATAAACTGATAAGAGGGTAATTTGAATAATTACAACACACGGCAATAAGTCTTCGGAAGATGAATGTGACGAGGCCTTAAGAAACCTCCGGAACAAAGCTTGCAATTAATATCTTACTTGATTAGAAGGGAATAATTATTTGCAGTTACCTAAAATGGTTATTTATTTATTTATTTTATCACAATTTTAAAATTAACCTTCTTATTAAATAAACGTTGTATAGCCTCGGAATAATTACACAGGCTTTTGTTTTTTTCTTTCTTTTATATTTTTGTACTCGATCGAAAAAGACACAAGACTGTGAAACCAACCCGAGGTAAATGGTTTAATGTTGTTTACGAAGTTTAAACTAATGAATAAATGAAGAAATAGGGCAAAAATAAATAATTAAAAAAATTAATTAGTTCTTTTTCATTGATTTTGATTTCGCTGTATGGTAAAGTGAAACAAAGTTGTATGTTAGGCCTAAGAATAAAATTGTACATATTGCACATTTTTGCGTATTACGAGTTTTTGACGCTGCGCGAAATTAGATTAGGTGGGAAATGCAAAAGTTTTGATGTGTTTAACAGGTTTGTTACTCACGGTGAATCAGCTTCGATTTGAGTATGGCTTATAAGCTGGATAATCACATTTACTACTTAATATTATATCTCGTTAAAATTAACAGTTCCTGTAGGCCAGCGGATGAAACCGCAAGCCTCAACTAGTTAAGCGCAAGCAGCATAACATAAAACTAAGTATCATATTAATTAAGTCTCCATCGCCTATAAAATCCATAACATCATAATAAAGGCCATTAACCCTATTATCAGCCAACCACTGACCATTACATAGATAACTACAAAGGTAAGGAAACAACAAGAAAGCTTACAAATCAAGCAGATATTCAATCTGATGCCACAATAACATTAGAATATCGCGCCGATATAACACGGGACTAAGGGGTTTAGCGACATTACACTAGGGGGACAGAGATGTAGAGACACCGGAAGTGTTAAGAAAATATTTTGGTTCATTAAAAAAAAAAGTTTGTGACGATGCGCTATATGAAAAAAAAAACGGCGTTATGCTATGCGAGAGCAGCCGCGCGCGCACACTCGCCTTGATAAAGATCGCCGAATGCGGTTGAAACTATATTCGGAATAATCGATAAAATCGTACGTGAGTAATTCCCGTGTCATAAATCATTAGGCATTTATGACACGGCACTTTTAGGCTTTGGGAATGTCGGTTTTTTTTGTACTTTTTAACTAACAAACTCTTTAATATGGAAAAGCTAGTGTTAATGCCGGTACACTTTGTTGGTGTTTATTGACAACAACGATACTAGCAACAAAGTATCTCAGAAATGAAGTAAACACAAAAACAGTCTATACAAATATGATAAGTATCACATAATAACACAAATTGTAAAGTTATCAAATAAAATTCTACTATTATTGATGATCTGCTTATTTTGTTATATTTAAAACCTACAAAAGAGCCACATCCTGCATCTCTAAACCATCCGTTAACGATCTGCAAAGGGATACGGAAGGGATAGGTGAAGGGCCCAGCGAACAAATTAAGGGATCCTTAATGGTTATCGGGCGATCTAACGTTAGCCGTGTTTAACTGGCCCTCGGTGTCTTCGGGATGAATTTTAATGGCGACACAAGATGCTGCATGAATTTGTATGGCGTGTAAAGGATTCTGTTCAACGAGGTCACGTGGCCAGTCTTTTAGGTTCTACACTCGTACAAAGTGACTTGAGCTTAGACTTTTGTTTTTTTAAACTTCTAATTTTATTTACCAAAATGATTGAATGATTGTTATTATTACTACTCGTACATATATGCCATGGTTAGTACTAACTATTTTTTTTACAACAGACTAGGCATGCGTTTGACCACTGACTCGCCTGATGAGAAGCGTCGACGTGATGGAAGGTGTAACACGCTTGCCTAGGAGATACCTATTAATTGTACTATTAAACACCCCGATTGTATTTAGGTGGAAAGGTATTTAATATAATAGGAGTGAAAGTGAGGTTTTTGTTTTGTTTGTTTGTTACGCATTCATGCTTCACCTACTCAATCGATCGTCATGAAATATTCATACACGATGTCCAGGATATAGAAAAAACATAGGGTACTTTCAGCCCGCAAAAAAATAATGGTTTCTGTGACAGCGCAGGTGAAACCACAGGGCGCAGAAATACGGATAAAAAACAATGTTTGAAACCGCTGGTAAAGTACCCAAAAGACTGGCAACGTTACCTCGTTGAATAGCAATGCTAATTTGGCCTGGCCAATGTGAGCACCGGCCCTTTAATTGTTTGATCTTTCTTTAAAATTCTTATAGTGTTCGTCGTTGTATTGATTCCTTAAATAGTACTCATTACTTAAGCAGCAATTATTACTTACTGACTATTTAAGTATATATATATAATTATTACTTATTAATTTAAGTACGAGTAAAAGAAATTTAAGATGATTAACGGAGATTCTTAGCTTCTCAAAAGTATATGCACACGGGGGGCCTACCAAGGCATCTTATTGCCACGATGCCGCGAATCGTATCGCTCAATAAGGTTCATAATCGCGCAGCGTCAAAAACAAAACTTAACTATTGTGTATAATGTCATCTATGCCTCCAGGTATACACAACTTTTGTTCAAGGCACACGTCTAAAACTTTCTTACTTCGTTTATAGAATTGTTAAAAACCAAATACAGGGTGATTGGAATTCAGACCGTTTTCTTTCATTGGGTATTTCTATACAGCTTGGTCTATGTTTTAAGTGTTCTATGTTTAAGCTTGGTCTATGTTTAAGTTTTAATTCAGCAAAAAATTATAGTTTTCGAGTTATTTCATATTCGGTGTAAAATTTTGTATGAGATTTCTCACAAAATTGTTGAATAACACAAAAACTAAATGTTTTTGCTAAATTAACGTAATGCCTTAAAGGTAGCCCTTGGTCAGTAGAGTCACCTCTTGGAAGAATACTGTCTAGATTCCAATCACCCTGTATATTTGAAATAAGGATCTAACAACCAACCATGCATTTAAATCAATTCAACTATCCTCTATTACTATTCATGGTAGTTTATAACGTTTCATTATTACGGGATAATAGTCTGTTAAGGTGCTGCTATAGTAACACAAATCAATTAAGGGTCGGTACTAACCCCGACCTCTGCAAACATGCTGAGTGTTGCAACTAAGCACCCAATGAGAACCATTTAAAATGATTTAAAGTAGAGTTCAAATCAAATAAGGTTTTATTTACAAAGTTTGGAAGTTCATAGGAAAACTAAAAAAAAACAGAAAAGCTAAGTTAAATTATGGGACACTGTTAAAAAATTTAAACTATAAGATATTAGATTAGACTATAGAGTGATTTAAAAAAAAACAATGGTACAGCCGAAGGTTTATGAACAATTTAATTTGTAACGCCATTTAATTAAAATATAATAATAAAAGAACGACGAAAATCAACATAAAAGACATCAACGCGCTTGATATATTTTTTCTTACCAAGTTGTTTTTGATACGTTTTTTTTTGTCAAAAGTTTTGTTATTATTTAAAAAAAATACCATATATCTGTTATAAGAGCCTACCTAACTAACCTCAATAGTAATCGTAGCTATAAAACATTTTTGTAAATCCTTTTTGAAGCAAACCAAAGAGCAAAGGTTTTTAGTGTCGACCCCTTATAAACTTTAAATGTAGTTTAAACATAGTAAAAGGTGACCAGTGGTTCCGTTTAATGTAATCTGTTCAAATACACGGCAAGATAATAATATTAATGTGGGTGCTAGTGCAAATCCGGAGCGTCGGCGGGCCTTAATCGGAAGAGGGCTGGCGGGCTGATTCTGTGGCATTTGACATTGCTTTTCTCCTCGTCACTTTTATGTCTACAATAAAAGTTACCAGTGGCAGAATTTATATCTATTGACTGAGAATAAGCACGCATTTACCATGAAAGTAAGGTCTAAATTTTTTCAAATTTCTGAAGATAAATGATAAATTATTTATCAGCATCACTTTTCGTTTAAATGTGTCAGAAAGATTAGAATCAATTTAAGTTCAGAAAATGGTTAAGTAGAGTCGAAGTCAATGTTTAATTTTATTATTAAGAAAAAAACTACGTCTATCAAAAAACAAAACTTTTGGTAACAAATAAACTATTTTGTGACAAGATTGACATAATCTAAGGCCTCACAATGTATTTTGCTCTAAGAAATTTGAATAGAGCCCCAGAAAGGTAAACACGCATTTAAAGCATCACATGGACATCACAGAGACACCTCTACACAACTAAAGCTTACTATCTTTCCTCTTCCGGTCTCATCCAAACATTTCGCATTTCATCCTCAAAATTCATCTCAAAATCGGCACAAGAAAAGCGAAACAAAGCTACGGCGTCCAACGAACTGGCTTTTCAAATCCCCTGCTCGGAGGACTTGGGACCTATACATTGTACTACCTTATCTGCGGCCCGAACTTTAGCTACTGCAAGACAAAGGGAAGACACTGTGACGAGCCCGCTTTCAGGCAGAAACTATGGTCTGACTTGACGCGACACTGCCACTGTTTTGATGTCTGACTAGAGGTGATCGGGTGATATCTTACAGAAGGGATCATGGACGTGCAGCCGTGCATACAGCTAGATTGATGTTATCAATGAAATTTAAGAATGCAATTAAAGTAATGTGTCAAGTGTGCCAGTCTGAACAAAACTTAAAAAATAAGTGTAAAACAAACAAAAAGAAAGAAAAAGAGTTGAAGTTAAAAAGAGAGCTTAGTTGCTACAATAAAATGGCAAAAAAAACAGTAGTAAATGCGCTTTAAAAATACTGCAACTAGGATCAGGAGGGCTATTCCTGCGCGTGAGATGAGATGGTGTTTTATCTTGGTCACTTTTACACCTATGACGTTTCAAACGAGAGCAACAAGGACGAACAAAGGTGAGATGAAAATGTCAGATCTCCGTCAGAAGTAGTTGAGAAGTAAAGGAACTAAAATTACTTTATATTATGACACTACAACTTAACAGGGAAACTTCTCAAAAATCACCTAGTTTACTCTACAATTTTAAAAATCTAACGAGGGCAATTAAACTAACCATAGCCGATGTTTAAGTGAACTGTTGTGGTTGACAAATAAAAAATTGGCAGGGATCGGCTCAGTTTCACGAATGTTTCACAAATACGTCACCGGTATTCCAGCTACGTTTGTGAGACATCAGTGTAATCATCATAGCGATCACTAAAATACTTTATTACACCAATAAAACTATCTACACATTGTTCGTGGTTACGGCTAAACCACTAACCACACGCGTTAAACCTAAACCACTCAACCACTCTTTACAGAACTACCAACTTAATTTTAAAGTTGGCCGAAACATGGAACTAAAATTTTCTACGAGAAGCTATCAGTTAATCAGTCACATGTTAAGAAATGCGATGGTGGCTCCAATGATTCAAGTACATAAAAGTGAATCACACAGTAACCCTTAACGGGAGTCGGCACGTAATTGAATTAATGGCGGTCACCCTCGGAGAACAAACATCGGCTAAAAAGTTATCTCGATATCTGTCGGAGTATTTGCATATCTGACGCTCTACTGACGAGCTAGGGTAAGGAGGTTGTATTTGCAAAATTTGGTTTTTATGTAAAATGTTAAATGAAATTATTTTTTAATTTTCAAGTAATTAAATTATTAACCTGTAGTCGTTCTTGAAGGTAAGTTGGTACTTATCAAACTTTTGTGAAGTTTCTTGCTTGGATCATAAAAACATAAAACATATTCTACATTTTTTTTTTTTTTTTTTAACATTATCTGTAAAAGAAATATGTAGCAACGTTTAACAGGAATGTAGTTATCTTGACATATCTAACAGGAAAAAAAACAAATCTATGATTTGTTTAAGAAACACCTCAAACTTCGTTCATAAAACCAACATTTGACATTTTTAATGGTATTGCAAGCGATACTTAAATTGCAATCAGTCAAATTTTCATCCTAATCTGTTTTTCACTTTCCTCTTTTTCCGCATTGCCCAAAAAACGTGGAGGGTTAAAGATTGGAGGCGAACGATAAACAACATCTGTGACCGCAGCCGCTTGCATTGTCTCGACCCCCTGTCAAAGTGTTCTATGGAGTTCTAGCTTGGTAGCAATCGATATCAGCTGGCACTACTGGAAATAGATTTTTGATTTAAACTATAAACACTAGCGATTTGCGAGCGATTCCAAAGCGAGGCGATTGTGTAGCGCGATCGCCGCGAGGTCATTGTGATCGCGTCGACGATGTTTTTTTTAATAGTGACCGCCAAAAGTCAAAATTATTTTGTGACCATGGATACAGAGTCATTTAGTCGAAATAATAATAAAGCCTACACTTCCCGTTCCCTCGAGCACTTGCAAAAGCACCTTAATAAAATTCCATAAGATAAAATTAAATTAATAAAACACATGAACACTTGAAATAATACAAGTTTAGGACTACAAGCGTATTTTTTTTACGTGGCTTTGTTTTGACGCCTGTAATAACGTCGTTATATGTATGTATATTAAAAAAAAAATAGTTTGCAAAAAAAAAAAATACAAAACGGAACCTTGCCATTATGCTAACGAAACAAATAGGCCATGTACAATCCCTATGCACAGATTTTATACGTCTGGTCCATGCCCATTTAAAAAATTGGCCATAATTCTTTTGCTAAAACATTTGCGGTTATTTATTCAAAAGAGAGTACTGCATTTAAGATATAGTTTTCTCACATTATAAAAATATTATGCGTAGGTTTTTATTTATTTTATTATAAATATAATATTTAAAATGAAAGTGTTTCTTTTGGCGTGACAAAACAAATTGTCCCTATTATTGGTGGCCTGCTAACAATGGTCAATAAAACATTCGATATAAATATACGTTACGCTCGATGGGTTGAAACGAATCGGTTTGCATTTTATTTAAACTCTTGTACTTTTAAAATTGTAAATGTTTTAAATTTTCAAAAACTAAGGACGTGGATGAAAACAGTTACGGTTCGAATGTTTTGCGAACTCAGTGTGGCTTCATGAAGTACTAGCTGCGTCCCGCGGTTTCACTCGCGGTTAAAAAGTATCCTATGTGCTATTCTAGACTATAATCTATCTCTGTGCCAAATTTCATCCAGATCTGTTCAGCCGTTCAGGCGTGAAAGAGTAACAAACATCCATACATCCATTCTTACAAACTTCCGCGTTTATAATATTAGTAGGATTATCTACCAGCAAAGTAGGAATAAATCAAAATGATTTGACATTTGTTCTTTAATTATTTTTTATTTTTTTTAATAATTTCGGGACACTTCCACACACGGTCGCCTGACCCCAAACTAAGCAAAGCTTGTACTATGGCTGCCAAGGACTGATATACATACTTAGATATTTTTAAATACATACATAAATACATGTGTATTAACACCCAGACACAGAACAAACACAAATGCTAATCACATAAATGTTTGCCCTAGGTGGGAATCGAACCCACGCCCCCAGGCTCAGAAGGCAGGTTCACTACCAACGAGCCACCGAGGCAGTCAGATTTTAACCTATGTTTGATAGAAAATAAAATTGTCATAGTAAAAAGATAAATCTTAAAATATGTAGAATAAATTAGTAAAGATAGCAGGCTGTTTTTGGAATCATTTGCAATGTTCATATTACGCACCAAGGGAAACATTTGTATCAATTTTGTACAGCACACACTTTCAAAACTATTTATGAAAAGATTGACTGAATAATGTAAGTTCTCAGAAAGGTACTCGCTATTATAATTATGTAAGGTATTAAGGACAGAAATCAATCTAAGGAAATTGCATGACAAAACAATAAATTAGCATCTGAGAGCACCATGTGCAATAAATATCGCAGATGCCTGCCGAATTCGCTGTTAGGTCGGTTCCTCTTGCATAAAATTGACAGTTACAAAAATATGGGTCCGTAGGTCTGTACTAAATGAGTTTTCATCGCAAGGCACGTTTTTATCTCAGTCTGGAGCGTGATGAGCTTAGCAGCTAGAGCGAGATAGAAGTATCCCTCGTGAGGCATGTTTCGTTGGTCGCGATTCAATTAGCAAATAATTATAAATTAGAATGATTTCAGATCTGCCTAAGTTTCGTGGCAAATACATTTATCTAAATGTCTGAATCTGAATCTCTTTGCCTATAAATGTGAGGTTGGGTTAAAAAACACTTATCTTATTTTAATTTATTCTTATCATCTATAGTCCATAAACGCTCTTGAATAAATAACATTTCCGGGATTTGAAAATTAAAAGCTACACTGAATATTTACTCCAATAGAATTATTTTTTCTTTTTCTAACCCTAAATAGTTAGTTAGTAGTAAGAGTTGGTATTGGTAGTAGTAACAGTTGATTGTAAAATATGTATTCTGCTAATTAAAAATGAAAGCTCGCAGCACGTCAAACAGTAGTTTTTCATTTGAAAGCTTTACCCTAGCTTGAGGAATGGAAATATTAATCAGGCTGATAAGTGTGAAGCTACTAATATAAGCAGTAAGGGCAATGTTTCAAACCAGATATTCAAGATCTTGTGCGATAATAGATGCGAAAAAGTTTACAAAGGCAGATGAGTTATCAGAGGTATACACTAGCCAAGACTTAAATTGCTGCACTAACAAACTTAGAAATAGAGACAAACCAAAACACTTTAACTAAAATCGTTTTTCACTATGATGATTATATATTTTTTTATTGTGCTGTATTTATAAGGTTCAGAATGTTCATTGCGTTCATTGTATATTTCTTGTTGTGCAGTTAAGATAGAAAAGAGGTATTGTAATTATTGCTATGCCAAAAAATCTACTATAATTATATTGCTATTATTGCTATTACTATAATTATATAATTATAAAAAATTGCGACGTTATTAATTGTCGTATCAAATCAGAAATCAGAATTTATTGATAATTACTCCTATAGTTACACGTCACAGTTGAATATTTATAATTAAAAACGAATGTCAGAACAATATGAGTAAGGAGGTTCAGTTTAGTCTATATATTTTTTGTTGTGTTTTATGTAAAAATAGGTTGAAGAATTGTTGAAAACTTGCCTATTAATCTAAAGTTGTGTTACTGCTTTTTTTGTACGTTGAGAAGTCGTCCGTTTGACTTATCAGATTGTCTGGTGACGCAAAAAGGTTAGGGTTTGTAGGGCTACAATACGCGGTGGCTTATCTCTAACGTTGAACATGGTTAAATCGGTTAAGCCGAGATGTGGAGATGATTATTTGTTTTCTATTCCAATGGAGAGGGAAAGAAATGAAAATTACGAAAAATTTTGATGACGAGGAATTCGTAAGATCTTTGGTTTGTTGTCTTGGTTACGTTTGGTAAAAAATATGCTTAATTTGCGTAATGCTTAAAATCTAAATTTTTTAATCAATGTTAATAAAAGTGAGTAAGTTTATAAAGTCTTACAAAGTTAAACGTGTAGTTTATTTTTTTAGTAAACCACACAACAATAAATTCGTCCTTGAGAATTTTGAACAAAATGGTGTTTTTGTAAATGCACGTTCTCCTCCGCATAATATGAGATTGGATTTTCTGTACTTAATTGAAAGTGTTTTTTTTTCAATTTATAACTGAATCGCGTGTATCTGACACCGAAACCATTTGACTGCATTATTGGCAAAAACCGATAGTCATACATCGTCTATTTATCTTGACCATACACATTTTTAAACGTTTTTACAAACTTATTACACGTTCATTTCTCTTCTACTGTTGAGAAGTTTCAAGTTTGATCGTTTGGATGCGTCAATGGATGCTCAAATTACAAAATCCACGCTTTTTCGGTTCAAAAGAAATTTGCAAGTAAGTAAACGACAATGGTGGGTGATTGCCCTCTTCGCTGTCCATTGATGTGACGTAATTCAGTTTCGTTTAACAATGAACTAAATTAGGCTTGTAAAGTTGCTTTGGGAATTTAAATTTGAATTGTCATCGAAAGTTTCGGTATCGGTTTAAAGCTCTACCTAATTTAAAAGTAACTTAAAAAAATAATGTGAATTCATTTCAAGAAATAGTCGTAAAAAACTTTGAATATTCGTGGTCCTACCGCTTAGCTTTACTGTAAGTAGAAGAGATAGGGTCAACTGGGGCAAATGTAGACACATTTGCCCCAGTTGACCCTATCTCAGCAGCAAAGTGGGGCAATTGCGTCTTTCGAGAATTACAGACAAACCCTTCACAAACTAAGCGCCACCTCACAGACCCCTCACAGACGCATTTGCCCCAGCTTTTCGGTGATGACCTTCTAATAAAATGCATCATCATGCTTTATTTTCTAAGGATTCAGTACAAATCAAAAATCAATTTCTGTCAGTGAACTAAATGGTATCTTTACAGACAACAAATGCAAAATCAATTCAAAATCTTTTGAGCCTAAGTATTTGATATTATGTACACATGTACTACGAAAACAATGATTTTATAACTCTTGCATCAAAATTTAAATTTTCATCAAACATTTCTTGGCTATAGATGGTGACGTCAAAACTGTCTCAGCTCGTTTTCCAATAAAACTTGTGTACACTAAAGGGTTAAGAGTACCTTCTCCTACACCTTGCGCCAAAGCATCGGAACGCAGCCAGCATCCCGACCGTCCGGCACTTTTTGAAAATCGTGACTCGACCCCGGCTCTCTGCATCACGAACTCTGTACCGTTATATCAGAACCTCGTACTTCCTACTTACTCCTACGAGCATTTGCTAGTGTTGAAAGAGGATGGATGGAGTTTGAGAGCACCGTCTCGCTGAAGGATAGAGCTTAAGCAGGTATTCTTTGTTTTTGACGTGTTAACGTATTAAAGTAATGTTTTGGTCAGTATTGTTGGATGCATTTTATAAAAACAATCGATCACATAAATAAAAAAAAAAAAAGAAGTATTAAAGAACTAATCCATAACATAATTAAAATCCTTTTAGTATTCAACTAATTTTAAATCAATCAAAAACCTAAACTTTAAATCTAATAGCCTGTTGTTACGTACTTAGTATTCAAATTTCTACGTTAACTCTTACATTGTCTACCTACCTACCTGCAGATAAATTGTTCCTACACATAAATAATTATTTTAATTTTAATAGTTTTGTCTTGAAGCACAAAATAAATGTTAAATATAATAAACAACAGTGCCCGTATATGCCATGCACACGAACACGCGTCAAGCGTGACTAAGCTTAATTCGTAAACGTAAGGAATATCTTATAGGCAAGAGAACGTAATTAAGGACTAACAAGAGACCAAAGTAGCTATTTTAACGCAAATAAAAAAACGTGTTATACGTCTAATTAATGTATGTCACTTTCAGTTGATCAAAGCACGAAAAAAAAACAAATTAAAACTTCTTAGCTCACCTAAAAAGTGTTATATAGACGATTTTTTGTACATAAATATTTTTTTACAGTCCATTGTAGGCCCTAAAAATAGCTCAAATAAATTTCACTCATATATCACGTAACCTATTGCATATGCATTTCTAAATCTAAGTTTTGTTTAGAAATGTGAATGTCTTTGGCTTCGATTTGCGATAAGTTTATACGCTTGGTATAAACGTTTATACCTATAAGCAAGTAGGGGCAAATGCCCCAACCCCAACCTTATTGCTTTTCATATGAAGTCATGATTCAATATACGCTCATCGTATCCCCTTTATAGGCTCTTAAATCTTATATTGTATTATGCAATCGACTTGAGAATGCAACTATGGGAATCTAGCGAAGGTTTCAATGCATTGAATAAAGCCGATGAGTGCAATTTTGGCAAATCATTTTGGTTATAAGTTGGCGAAGATAATTGACGAGCGAGCGAAGTCTCAGAGTCTACTAGGATATCTCAGCGATTGTTTGATCGACGATAACCTGACTATCGTTGATTCAATCTTCATAAAATGTTGCAGGCAAGTAGTGCATGCAAATATTTACAATTTTAAGCTAGAATTTGAGCGAAATCAGACGAGAAGTTATGAAGATATACGAGGTGTCCGTTCGAGCCAAATTACTAGCTATTTAGTAATACTAATTTTGAGACTAGATTCGAAACCTAGCTGATTTGACACGATAAATAAATGTTGTAAAAAAAAAAACGAAAACAAGGGACTGTTACATATATTGTTAATGCAGGTATAAAAACGGCGCAACGGAAACGATTTCTCGAATTTGATTACTTATCACATTTAATTAATGCAAGGTTTGTCAACTTTATTCGCGATTCTGGTCGTTGAATCAGATACTGAGTAAACTTCATCAAAAAAGGGAAGATCCAGCATGCAAAAGACTAAGTAAAAAAAAATATATGTAGAAAACAATGACAACAGTTCCGCATTAACATGGAACATATCTATCCTATGCAGTATCTACCGAGATACATAACATAGGTAAACAAGCTTGTTCTTGCAAAATATCTAAGCGCACTTTTAACACGTACTAAAGTTAAGAAATGTACCTCTCAGACGCGTCCCATACTAACTAACTACGTTACGTCATCGATCCGTGATAATCCACACTAACTCCAACTATTATACCGTTCCAACTTGAACGCAGAGAAAGTTGCCTGGCTCGGATAAAACTACATTTATTGGCGATGCATATTCAACATACCCCCAGGCACTGTCCGACGACCACTGTACACAGACCTCTTCACTCTTCACCAGGCAAAACTCCGGGATAAAAACCGACAGGTCTGTGTAGAATGGCGCAGAGTGACGTATCTCTAACTTGTTTTATTTTCTGTTTAGTAGCTGTGACAGTGTTGTGGTAGTCTCCAGGGCGGACAATGGGTTGGAGAGTTATGGAGATGACGTGAGCATGAGGACTGCAAGTCGAGGGATTCTCTAGCTTTAACGGGCTTTTATTTCTGTCGCTCTCACTCCCGAAATACATAAAAGGGACAGAGGAGGAAACAATTGAAATACTCTAGAATCAATTGAAGCAAGTAAGTGAAAACATTATTAAAAATTAATTTGGTCATATTGAGTTACTTTGAATACCTAAAATGTCTTTAGGTAAATATATTTCGTATATATTTACGTTTTTATTCTGAATGAAAATCTAGACGTGAACCCGTAATTAAAATCGACGCATCACATGTAATAAAGCCCAGTTCACACTGGCAGCTCGCTAGTGTGAACTGGCTAACTATAGTGTAACAAGTTTGAAGTTAACACGTCGGAAGCGTTCTGAAGTATCCGATACCACAGACAGGATTATCGAGAGTACTTGATGAGATTCATATGTGAAACTGTGGGCTGGTACTTAGGTATAAAATGGGTAGAAAGTTGTTAATTTCAGACTTTAGGTGGATATTTTAAACCACGTAAACAAAAAAACTTTAACTACGAGTACGAGTATATAGGCAACAAAAAGCAAACTACCTCAATATGGATCTGTTTTTTTAAGCTACAAAAGGAAAACAAATTGAATTTATTCTAAAAATAACTGTATTACCTAGTCGGAAAAATGTTGTACCTATCGCGAAGTTATATTGTACAGGTAACGAAAGAAAAGTCTAATTGTTCTACACTTTATCTACTTATAATGATTATTAGTTAATATAAGCTTTAAACATAAATTTTACAAGTTACTGTTTTTAAAAATAACTTGTAATATACTAGTATTATCAGAATGTAGCGTAACTTTTTTCTATGCTATAAAATATCAATTTTACAAGACTTAAAACCAAGTCAGAGTGAACTTTATGTGCCCATCACGGACCCCTTCATATAAACGATAAAGAACAACCCTTCCAACTTTATTTAAGACGCTGTAAAATTATACGAAGTATTAAAATTAGCGTTGCTTTTAATATGTAGTAAAAACTTGAAGTTACAAGGCTTGGTGTTGCCAACTTTCTTGTAACTACCTAGATAGCAATCTATAGTTTCTAATAGGAGATAAAGAAGAAACTACACTTAACGGTAGATACTTCCGAACTATTAACTGATGCTATCAATGTTTTAAAGTAAGTATTAAAATTACAGTTGTTGAAAAAAATTACAATTAAAAATATTAAAGTGTTAATTATGTAGCAACGCACATTTTTGTTTGCGTGTCATTAAGTATAATATAACTACACTAAAACTAAAGTAATAAAAACTTTGCAGGAAAAAGTAAATAAAATGAAATGAAACGAAATATATGAGTAATAAATTACGCGCGTGTATTCATTAGTAATGTTAGTTTATCTCTAATATCTACAAATAAATAAAATAACGCGATAACGCGATTTTGAACGCGCCTTTACTACACCTATTAACATACGAGATACAAATATATAATCGAATTAAATTATATCACAACCGACTCGCGAATCATCGAGCATCTTCGAGAGTGCTCGAGAATCTCAATGTTTAGTCGAGAATTTCCGAGACTACGAGAACAATAAGTCGCAACTCCTCGAGTCGGTCTCACCGTCGAGGAGCGAGAGTTATTATCCCTAACAAACGTCCTAAGTATACGTCCTACGGTTAAATACGCGGGATATACGATATACCAGCTTTCCCAGTGACAAACGCATTACCCAACACCAGAAATGCGTGCCATTTCCCTCAAACAAGGGGTCAACCTTGGTCTGACTTCAGGAGCTTATTATCCCATAGCTTGAAAGGAGATGATGTGCTCGCTTCACCCATCCGTGGACTACTCGTGTAGTTTGCAGGAAGCCTAGGTGGTGTGGATAAGAAACTCCCGTAAGACAGCGAAGAGTTGACTCCAAGCGACGTGTCCAACGTTGAATAGTACCCTGACGAAGCGGCGGAAGGCGGTGGTGGCGCCGGGGGCTGCTGAGCCCTACTAGCCTCAGCATATGCATCCAAATGCGTTCGCACCATATTTATCAACTCTCCATAGTTGCTTACGCTGTTGTAAGCACCAGCCACCCTGTAAAGCAACAACCGCGCCTCCCCAAAAAGACTATCCAAAATTTTACCTGTCGTGAAGAGGACGATCGCCTTCAGGCAGGAGTACTCCGCGGAGTCCACGTGGAGGGCTTTCAGCTTCTCCACTTGCTCCTGGAAGATCCTGATGTGGTCCATGAAGGCGACCACCCGGTCCGCCGCCATGGGGGATGCGTGCAACCCGGCGGCGGCGAGTAAAGGCGCCACGTGTAGCGGCATCGAGCACTGGGACGCGTTGAGGACGAAGAGTTCCGACCAGACGAGCCTTAACAGAGCGACTTGGTCGGTCACTTGGAGTTCGGGGAAGAACGGGATATTCCGCGCCCATTCCACCGCGGAGAACAGCAGTCTCGCAGCTAGTTCGCAGATGTTGTCGATGCCCATGACGTTCGTCGGCTGGACGCACTGGCCATACCGCGACGTGGGGTAGGGTTCCGCTCTGAGTAAGAGCGAGATGTATGAGGAGAGGTAAGGATGGCTGTTCAGGCCGCTTCCAGGGTCTCCGTTGAGACCCGAGAACTGGCCGGACAAAGCCAGCCCCGGGGGCTGCGTTGGAGGCACCCGCCCTCTCTGCACGGCTGAAACAACAGAAACACCTCAATTAAGACCTTAATGAAGTAATTCAATCTGGTTAAGAGCTCGGGTCATGATCGATAGTTCTAGCTGAATTTCATTTTGACGTACGTTTACAATTAATTAAACTGTAGAATATTGGTTTACATGATGAAAGATTAAGGTTAAGATACATTAGAAAGGTATCTATTGCGCAGGTTCATCTTCACTATTAATTGAATTAAAAAAAACTTTTTTGATATTGACTGCGTCGGTGGCTCAGTTGGTAGTGAACCTGCGTTCTGAGTTTGGGGACGTGGGGTCGATTCCCACCTAGGGCAAACATTTATATGATGAACATTTGTGTTTGTTCTATGTGTGGGTGTAATATCTGTTTAAGTATGTTTTTAAAAATATCTAATTAGGTATGTATATCAGTCTCTGGCAGCCATAGTACAAGCTTTGCTTAGTTTGGGGTCAAGCGACCGTGTGTGGAAGTGTCCCGAATTTATATGTGCATTTAAAGTTTGAAGCAATTTTTTTTTTCAATATTTATTAACTGACAACTCATCTTTAGCGTCGATTACTCTGGTAGAAAAGAATATAAAAATATAAAAATCATAAATCGTAGACACGACGAAGTATCAATTACATGATTTCCCCAGTCAAAGGGGAGGACACAATATAATTCGGGTAGTATAATTCCCATAAAATTGCGTGTAGCTATTCATTGTAATTAGCATGCACGACTTCATTACCTATTACAGCGCCGTCAATGTTTTACGGTCGTCTTAACAACGGCCCAGTGTGCACGCTGCTTTATATAGCTTCCTCGATGGAGGCGGGCTGTGTGATCATAGTAAAATGAGTAACAAAAACTTGTGTAATTGAAAATTTAAATTCAACTTAGTTTATGATTTTCGTAGAGATGCCACCAGTGTCTTACATGGCATCGGTAATTTCCTAAAATTTACTGATAATACTAAAATTTACCTACTGCATCTCTTTTCATTTCGACTATGAAGAAAAGGAAAGATATGCTTAGACAATGTTAACTTGTTACTATCGATTTTAATTTAGTTAAGAATATTTTATGGTACCTACTTGTGGCAGTCTGACGTAACTGATTACCGATTAGTCGCATAGAAACAAACATTTTACCAACATTTATTAAAATAATATTACTCTCCTTTTGAATACTCGGATAAAACAGTTTGTTACCTAGGTCTTAATTATTTATTATGTCACTATTCATAAATTAAACGTTTTAATCTTAAATAGTATTGATATAAAATCGATAAAAATTGCAAAAATGTAGATCTTGACAACTCACAAAATTTATTGTTTTAATCAATGATCACGCATCATAAATCATGATTAGTTTATGATACTTGAGGTTTTTTAAATCACATAATTTGTATACTATTAAACTATTATTAAGTTACAAATTCACAAGATCAGATACTGATAAAAAAATTAGATACCAAGCCTACTTTTTAGAGGCCATAAAAATATTTAAATACGCACTGTTAGCGATGTAAAAACCGTAACAATGACCACTAATTCGATAGAACATTCAAAAACATATTTGTTTAGTTTGATTGATCGAATAGCAATCGAAACGAATGAAAAAATGCCTGTTGTTTCACATAACAACGAGGCATTTCAAAGATCGTGACGCCACAAATCATCGGTACAACGCGAGACGAATCGACATGAAACCGCGGAATCGCGGCTAATCGGGAGATCGCAGTTAATCGAGTGATCGTTCGGAATTCGGATGTACCGCAGCACTAAGGCACGGAACAAAAATCCGTAGCGCGCGAAGAATGTCGATTTTTCGAACGCTCCACGTTTTCGGCGGCAAGAACGAATGCTCGCGCACGCGCGGCCCTTTTTTGCTCTCTTTTTTCTCTTTTTTGCTTTGGTCAGAACGAAGACAAGAAAATAAACGCGTAAACAGGTTGTATTATAACTTTTTATCTCAACGACAAGTTGACTGGAATTCCTCTCATTTTGTTCCTGCACGATCCCACAGTTTATTTTACAACAAACGAAAAACATAATGATCGATGGGTTCACGTGAACAATATCGACATTTACCAACAAAATATCACGGTATCAATCATCGGAACAACACGCACGCACGAATTACGGGTTACATCAACAATTCAATTAAAGTGTTACATCGCCGGAATAATTCCGTTTGAATTAGAGTAATTGCGCGCGTGATTAGCCGGTTTCAGAAGAAAATGTAGGCCGAGAGTTCTCCCACGCCGTCGACACCTCGCCTAATAGCGCGTCATTACGCTATCTACCGATACATCTCCGCAACGTTCCGCTCGCCGCCGCCGCCGCCCGCACTCGACCGACCGACGTCCAGTTCACGTCTCTCCCGATTCGATTATCGATGACCGCTCGCCGCGACTCGAGACAAAGCGATTGTTTGATCGCCCACTAATTACAATTTAAATTCCACAAAACCAATTCGATCTTAACACTTTCTTATTAACGTTAGAATATCGATACCTATTGACATATTTTATGAATGGAATTAATGGAAATTAATGTAAAGTAGCGTAGATATGAGTGGGCTTCCCGTAAGGTTAATATTACTAGATCCATTAGCGATCATTTGCATACGACTACGTCTCATTTTGGATTTCTCTCGTATATCCACACTTTAAATTAAATCGTCGGCCACGCGCATACTTCACCGGATTAAGTGAAAATTATCAATGTTTATATTAGATATAAATTAAACGACTACTTGATAACGGATCGAAGGTATATGTAAATAAATAATATTTTGGAAATGTTGACAATTAATAAAATATCAAGTTTATGACAGTTTTTTATAAATTACTTTAATTTAATAAATGGTTAATCCGTAGACATTCGTTTGGTTTTTAAGATGGCTGTTGAGAAGTCGTCAAAAATAAATGGATTTAAATATTGAGATTTTTAATTCCAATAGAATTTAATATCTTAGAACAGAGAAAACAACAACTAATTTAACTTGATAAACGCCTTCAACCTGAATCTACATCGAACTCTAACAAAAGTGTTATTTCAACCCGCTTAGAAAAAGTTGCACTTTAAAATGTCGACTTCACTAAATAAACAACTATCACACAGATGTTTTCCAAAAATATTGACAGAAGTAGATAAAATTAATGAACGCAGAACGCATACTGATCTCCGAAACAATTTACCTAATCTTAAATACGCTCCTATCACGAGAGTTTTAGGATATTATTACGAAACGCATGTGGAACCGAAAATTTAAATCGTTTATGTTTCCATTCTAAAATCAAAACACGTATAACCTATTTACGTGAACAGTCGATTAAACGATCTATTTATATATTGCTTACAAGTCACAAGCTTTTCTTTATTAGAATAAGGACTGAATTATAAAAAAAGCGATACTATTTTAAAAAGTAATCATCATCAATATTAGTACCGCTTTCTAGGAATGTATTTAATTTTGACTCACATAAAAGTGACTTTATTTGTAAGAAAATTAATCTATATTAATGTTGGTAGGGCGCGATCAGAGTTGACATTTGGTTCGGAAAAGGGCTCAAGATTAATTTGACATCAAAAAAACTATTAAAATTAGTAGTTACCCGTATTTAAAAGTCATAGTGAAATGTTTCTTTTTTATTATTACTAGTAGAATGTTTCTCTAACATGCACGATTTGTACAGTTTTGATAATAAATAAAAAAAGGTTTTAGTATGTTCATCGGACTGTCGGAGCAATTCTACAAGCTTTTAACACTGTACGTATCAATATTCGTCTCACGTACGCAGAAAATCAAATGAAATAACCTGAGATTGTCCAGCTGGATAAACAAAAAGGCACCTTACTGCAAAACGATAGGATCTAAGATCAATTAGTGTAAAAATACCAATTGCAGAGTAAATATTTGCTCTTGACACAGATTGTAAAGGAAACGACAAAATAGTTGGATAATTTGTATGATTGGTTGACGATACATTTGTAGGATACCCTTCTAGAGAAGTGATCGTTCCTTATTTTACCAACTCAATATTTTCGAACATGAAGACACAAATTCATGATTTTGGATTTACAATAGATACCTACTTTATTTGGTTTTAAGGAGCTATTGAAATTTAATTACTTGAATAACTTATTAATGATGCAGGAATGCAACTTAGCATTAAGTGCTATCAGGAACTAAGTTTAAAATATGCATGCGCAGTACAATCTACATACATACAATTTAATAAATTTGCCATTAAGATTTTAAACATTTTAACCGGTTTTTTATTGACTGTACCTACATTGTCGCTTAGGTATAATTTGCTCGCCAACATTATATTTTACATGCTGCGTTATGTCATGAGGATAATACACTCCAAATACTATGCAGACGTTTTGCTCTAATTTACTTAGCGTCTGTTTGAATGGTTAGTTAGTTGCGACCTCGAGCCCATGTGCTAATTATGTATTGTTTATTCTATAATTTAGTTTAAAATTGTTGTAGCGCGTAAAGGTTGAAAAATATTCTAACTACTAACTGTCAAATTCGGGTATGAAAGTATCTGTACAGCTAAGCTGCGCCAATGAAGAACAGAATTGAAACGACACAGCGTTAATCGTGTTTCTCACTCGTATTAGCGATATTTATGAATGTGCGAGCGAGATGATATGCATAGCTCTGTTTCTTTAGATTCGTTTCTTTAATTATTATAACTATACATATATTTTTAACTAGATTACATGCATTTCACGGTGTTACCCGCGGTTTAAAAGTAGCATAGTGTTTATTCACTATACATAAATACGTATATATGTTTAAGCTATCTTCATACCAAATTTCATCGCAATCGGTCTATACGTTTGAGCGTAAAGAAATAACAAACTAAGAGGCACACACGAACGAACTTTCGCCTTTTTTTTACTAATTGCGCTTCCCGCTTACACCCGCGGTCCCAAAGGTACCGCAAATTTTTGTAGGATGAAAGTTACCCTGTGTCCTTTTCTGTACCCCTGACAACGTGTATTCAAAATTTCATGATGATCGATTAAGAAGTCAAAGTGTAAAGCTTAGCAAACAAATAATAAAACAAACTCACTTTCGCATCTGCTTCTGTCTACTGTCTCTCTGTCTGTACATCTGCTAATAACTTCTCCTAAACCACACAACTGATTTTGGTACGGTTTTTACCATTTCACCGCTACTAAAAACTAATCCACATAAAAATATCACAGAACGAAGAAATATTTTTAAATATTATTTTTACTCGTATGTAAGTACTTACACATAGGTGGTTTTGCTTGCTTTTATTTTAGTTTTATGGACTTTTTTGCATAAGCATTCTAATTTGTCATTAAAATAGTTTTTAATTAGTTTCCAATATTAATTAGGTGCTTTGCTAAAACCTTATCTTAATGTTTATTGAAGTTGATAATAAATTTATCTAAAATCAATAAGAAAGTCGTTTAGATTTTTATATTTTTTTTATTGATGGTTTTATTACTTTTTGAGACTTTTAAGTGATCTTTATTTATTTATTTACAGAATTTGCTTTGAATTTTGTAACAATTCAAGTTTTTAATTAGGTGAATAATCAAAAAGCAATTTTTCTTTTTATGTTTGATTTAAATTTATGAAAATCAATTGTGTTGCAATTTGATGGTCTTAAATTAGATTTAGTTGGTTTTTGGTTAAAATTAGAGCTTTTTAAGTTTTTTTTTTTAAATGTAACTCAATAGGCTTGCGTTTGGCCGCCAACATGCCTGATGATATGCAGTGATGCGGTCTACGATGGAGCACGCTTGCCTAGAAGAAACCGATTCACTCGAGACTTGAAGACACACAGATTATAAGTGTCAGGGAACACACACTCTGGCAGAGTATTCCACACTCTAGCGGCTAAGTTAAGTTCTCTCTTCTCTAAGTTTCTTTAAAGTTGGTTTATCATCGTTAATATTAGCCTAACTTACTTCACAGCTTCTACTGAGGCTTATGTTAGGATTTTCGCTCCTAGTCACTATCATTACAAACTAGCTCCGCCTCTGAGTCTCACCTGCGGGCCCACAGGAATCGTTTATTTTTTCGGGATAAAAAGTACCCTATGTCCTTTTCTGTACCCCTAACAACGTGTATACAAAATTTCATGATGGCCAGTTGAGTAGTTAAAGCGTGAAAGCATGACAAACAAACAAACTAATAAGCTCATTTTCGCATTTATAATTTTAGTTAGAAAGTTAGGATTTAATCCTACTTCGATAAATTAAACATTAAGCCACGTTTCCACTTGCAAGACAGTCTGACAGTCTGTCCGAGAGCAGCAGCGCTGTTGCGACAACCCTTGCTACGGAGTTTACTAAGGCAAACTGCTGTCGGACAGACTGCATGTCGGACATATCTCGCAGAAGTTTTCTTACGGCTAGAATCTATACCTTAAGATGTCTTAACGCTACGTTTTCTGTTAACAAGCAACCACTTAATATTGTTCAATTAAATAGGTACACGTACAGGAAATTCAATTGTAGAACTACTAGAATTTAATGACACTATGACTGTCCTACCGCAATATTGTCAATTATGCTACTTTAGCTGGAACTATGATAATTGTATGGGGCGAAACAATAATCTTTATTCACAGAAGTGGTACTAGATTGTCATTTATTGTAATCAAGTAAGTAATCAATTGAAAAAAGGGATTTTAGCGGACGATTTAAGAGAACGATAATAAGTTATGGTTATGGTCCACTTTTGAACCAATTAAACCAATTATCTGTTTTAAATTTCAGCTACTCAGTCGATACTACGAGTAGTTTTAATATTTGAACTAGAACTAATTTCCTTAGTAATTAACGTTGTAAAGTTTTAGAATAGTTACACAGTGTTTTGTCTTTTACTGTCTTTTACATTTTTAACTCAACCGAAAGAGATCTAACACTTAATAACTAGTGGCTCTCAACCGATTTTCGTGAAATTTTGTGAACAGGTTAGATGATTGTATATTAAGGAAGAAATGCAACCTGTAGAGAAAAACAGAGATCTGGACATACGAAAGCATTTTTGTCGAAGCTGAAGCATAGACGCTTCGCTCGATAATGCTCGCTCGGTCGACTATTTCGAGGCTACACAGCGTTCATTAGTTATTATGTAACTTATTAAATTCTCTATCACATCTCAAATTATGTAAATGTCTTCATCTGTAAAAAGACAAATATCAGACTGACGATGAAGCAATTAAAGCACATGTAACATATCAACACACCTTATCCTTTCCATCAAACTCAAATATTCCCATCAAGATAATGCACCTTACATTAACATTTCACTTCTAATGACTGACAAAACGACCGACCCACAAAAACATATAAATAACAAGCTATAAATTGAACCATTAATGAAGACTGCACTGCAGTCTCAGCTATCGAGCCATTAGTGGATACGCCACATACATCATTGTACAACATTTTGAATACGTAACTTCATTTACCGTTCGCCTATTTATTTAAGTTGTTAACCACTATCTCGTTACGTCTCGATACAAGTTGATAATCCGTTATTTATGTTCGACATTTTTCAACGCGATCCCAGCACGCGACACGGTGTCGTCCGACAAACCGCGGCGACAAATTGTCGGCCGTCCGCCTTTTGTTGTCGTAACGGTTGTGTTTTGATATCATTAGAAAATTCTCGAGTTTTACGACAGTGAGAAATATTGTTTCTAATATACCGATTAGAGATTCCTACGTTACTAATGTAGAAAGTTTCCTAACACGAGCCCGGGCAGAGACGAATGAGGCGAACGATTAGACGCCTGATTGTGGACGCCTTCTAGTGACAAATGCACTTTTGTGCTTCAACTAAAACGTAAAGCGAAATGGAATGCTAATCCCACACAATGACAGAGAGCCGTTAACGTGAATTAATTTAAACAAACCTCACACAGAGATGCATAATTCAAACAAAAATAAAAATACCGGACATGCAAGATATATGAACAGTAATATAATGAACAATTAAAATTATCTGTGAGATAAGAGTTCTTAGGAAATATGGTAAAGATCGTATAAATAAAGCAGAAACCCGGCACGTGCCAAGAATTAAGTGCATTCTAACTCCAATCCACAGTCCTATATACGGTGACTTATGTTTTTATAATTATCGATGTTTTATATGCAGCTTATGTTGATTTATGTTCAGACTAGTAAAAGGAAAACCTGGTTCTTTACACCCATTCAACACTAAATGATGTAAATGTTGTATCCATAAGTTCGTAATTATATGAAGATGCATAAAACTAGTTATATTTGAAAGGGATCCAACACTCATAGAGCTATAAAGTTGATGCAATGTATCAGTACACGTACTTTAGCGCGGCCACATTCTCGGCTGGTAATAACGATAGAATAGACTCAAATGATATTCAAATAATACACGGGGAACCTGAATGAAAATCGTGCATAAGAAACAATAATGTCGGTAGGGAACGTAACGAAACCGCCGCGCACAGAGTCACTGACCACAACAACGTACGAGAAACGAAGGCTTGCGATAATCATAATACGCTTGCAGATATGTGATTAGCTGCGGGGTCACGGAACGGTCGGCGTTAGACAGAGAGCTGGTCGCTCGTCCCATTCTGTGCTGAGGATGCTCGCAGCCAGGCACCGGCTCGCCGGAGACGGGCAAACGACCGCAGGGCGCCTAAACCGCTATACTAAACTGTGACCTCACGAAATTCTCCGAGCACGATACCGGCGATGATTCACGTGTAATGATGGACGTACAGACAAACTGACATACAGAGATGCGGACGCTAGATGAATGCCGAACGACAGGTCCCGAGAAAAAGTTGTTTCAATTTTGAATACCATCATGATTATTATAGACTCTTATCATTAATTTTATTGAGCCATCACCGACATTAGCATATTAAATTAGTTTTTGTTTTTAGAAGCGGCGACGTGGTCAACATTTGTGTTTGATAATTTCTGATTTTGATGGGAGTATCATCTGACCATTAAGCTGTCAACAAAATGTAAATATCCATTTGTGAATGTATTAGACACATCGCTGTCTCGACCCTGATTGTGATCTTACATGTCTGTCAAACGGAATTTGAATTCCTACAGTCACTTCTGCGAGCTGGATTCGGTTTCACATCATTAAAATCATGATCTTAAAATATAAAGTGAAACTATAATGCTGGATGCCAACAAATATAATATTATATGGTACGGTACAGAGGGCACGACCAGATGAAACAGGTTTCCCGAGACTACTAACGTAGTAACCAATATACATACAAACCGTGCATTACTCTCTCAAGTATTCGAGATTATACGGCGTTAGAGCGGCCGAGGCGACTGTGAGAAAATTTCACCTGTACGTACTGTCGATTTATCATTGCATATAATTTCGAATCGGATTATCCGTGAGCTAAATCGAGATAATAACGTTTGAAGACCGAAGGTGGGAAGTGGATGCAAATAGACTGTATCGACTGTATGATTTAAAAGTAATGGGTATCGAAAGCGGTGATACTGGAGCTCGTATATTTCTCTTGGTATCACACGTTGGTGAGGGAATTAGCGTCGGTGGCCGGCCGAGGCGCTCCAATAAATCACGCGTATAGTTCGTTAGGCACACGCCGACCGCTCCGCAGGGGGCCACCTTCGATTCCAGCCTGGCAAGTGAAACGCCATTGACGCAACCCCCTGTAGGTGAATATTTTGACATGCTATATAGTGGCGTGTCGCGCTCGCCTCTGATGAATGTCGGACTCTTCTATACTTCTCTACAGCTCACAGCTTGACTTGATTTGTCATTATTTACGTCGAACATTTTGTTGCAAAGACTCAATACAGAGGACATTATTGGCACTAGATCATAAATATCGAAAAAAGCAAATAAAATAAAGTCATACATGGAATTTATCGAAGATGCGCGGAACTGGTTCCACGCCTTTCGAAATGTGACATTTATCACATTGAAAAGGAATTTCGCACTGTTGCAGCAGATCTTTTATCTTATTGTCCGAGAATTAAGGCGTCCGTCAAAATTTAAAAAGTTAATTATCGAAATACTTTTACAGATGGACAGCGGAGTCCCGGGCGGTGATACATCATCCCAGTGAGAGAATATAAATCACCAAGTGATTGATAGTGCTGTATATCTCACGCTCGTTCGCTAGCTCCTTTTTTAATCCGACACAAATGATTTTACACTTTGATTCCTTTTTGTGGGGCTATTTCGCTTTGGGGTTTTTGGATTCTGTTCATCCGATTTCGGGATGATGAAATGTCCAAAAGATCCATCTTTCTTTTTGTTGTAAACATCTTTATAGTCCCTCGTTAGATTCTATATTCCTCGCCGCTGCAACAACTGGATTTATAAAATGTGTCATCTCTAACTGAAGGTGACTTTAATTAATGAACGACTGTCAATAATACTTATGGAACACCGTAGTTTAGAATTTTAAATGGTGTTGCATTTAATTTTGATTCGATAGAATAGATTATCGATTCATTCGTGTCTTTCTTACGAAAGGGCTGTAGTGTCTTCAAAGCTATTTTATTATACTCGAATACAATAACCAGATGAAACCACCTTTCATCAATTTGAAATTCTATATTCCACGAGCATAATACTAATGTTTATAGTGAAAACCTATCAGGTTTCTAACAAGTATTGAGAAGCGACCCGCCGGCCGTATTTGTGCACTACCTGCCCCGACCGCTCGCAGCCTTTCCAAGCAGATTAGAACCATTTTCTATTGTAGTAACTCCGATTCACATGCAAATCGCTTGACAAAACGTGCGGAAATATAATTAGCTTACGAGGCCGGGACCCTATTGGAAGGTTAGTAGGGTCGCGCACCTTGACCGCGCAAAAACGGAACCGGTCTATTTGTTGTCTTCGTTTTTAATTAATGTTTTGGCCAGGGCGTTACTCCTGACCGATGTCCGGCGTCCGGCGAGGGTCACTACCCAATGCTAGGGGTTTTTCGCGTTCCGTGGGAACAGCGCGGCGAGAAAACCGTCGTCGATCATATCTTTATGTCGAACGCGGCTAGTAAGACTCAGTTTTCCCGGAATGTGGACCATTAAACGCGGCCCTGGAGCCTCGTACGAAACATGTCACAGTTATTATGCTCACTAGAAATGATAATATCTCTGTGACGCAGCAGACAAAGTCGGTAAGCACCGCCTCGAGTTATTCTCGTCTTTCTAACTGCTCGTACTGATGGTTGACACGATTAAGTCATTATATTAATCTCTCAGTGTTCCCGAAAAGGGCTATCGAGTGGTTGCATCGGCTCATTATCGTCACTATCCGCGATCGGGAACGAGTCGGTCATTGGAACGAACGTTACGGTTCTCACGGGTCGGTGTTTGCCAAACTAGACTGGTCTAATCCAAACAGAGCCATCCTTACGGTCAGTTGGTCAACAATGACCGCACCTGGGTGCGAGCGCAAATTGACACCCTCCTCAAGTATTCGCGCCGATTCTTTTGACGTCTCCTTTGTAGAGTAGAGGCGTGTAAGGGCATTTTGCTTTTTTGAAATAATAACCGATGCAAACATTGCAGTAATTTGCGGACCCTATGGGAACGTCTCGAAGAGGATGACGTTTTTGACAGGTCTTGTGGGCTCACAATATAAGCGCATTGTGCATGGTTTCCGTTGTACAGAATGACGGATTTTATGCTCGGATTAGGAAAAATAAAGAATATACAGTTTATAGACCGTGACATATTGAGGCGGTTGATGTTGGGATCTTATTATCACTTTGACACTTTGGGTAGTGCATTTTTGTACAGTATAAGTTTATGCAAAACAACTTAAAAACCATCATATCATTACACAATGCTTAATTAAAATATTTAAATTTGAAAAACGACTTATTAATTTAATCAAAGGTACCCTAAAACGAGGTACCTACTTACTCAAAAAACATTTTCAATTTCGCCGCGAATCCCATTAAAATTCACCGTCAAGTCCCGAGGGGTATCGGTGCGATACCAGAAATCTTTCTAAATGACCGGTCCTGCACAAAAACTTATTAAGATATTCCAAACAAAGCGAGCATGATTGATGCGCCCTAAACAAAAGGTGGGACCATTGGAGCCCATTGTTCAGCTTCAAAACGGCCGGAATCGACTTTACTGTGGACTGAGCAACCTAAAGATTTTCGATGATGAGTGAATTCGTTTTATTAGCGACTGTACCACACGCATTTTGTGTATCTGTACATTTTGGGATAAAAGTATGTATGCTTATCTTATCTTCATGGTGTGCATTACTAATTCTTACATTTTTTCAAGACTCTTTTTTTCATTAGACACTAAAAGACAATAATCAGAAAGAAGACAGAGGTTCAAAGTTATTGTCGAAAAATTGAATGGAATTTTCCATTATTTATCAAGCACTAGCTGTTTTGCGAAGAAGTAACAAACATACACACTCACAAACTTTCGCCTTTATAATATTAGTGTGATAGTATAGATCAGACTTTTTTATGAGTATCACTCATAAAAAAGTCTGATCAGTCAAAGTCAAAAGTTTGATTAGTAGATTTCAATTATTTGCAAGAATTGGTCAAATAACGCTTTCTAACGGTTTTCCGTACCGCTCAATATTAACAAAATTCAGTCCCAGCAAAGTTACGTTTTTATAGCGTATATTAATGCACTTATTAAATAAACCGGTTAGTAATGTGCCTAATTAATCAATGGCCGCCAGCTTTGTTTTGCGCTCGCAATCATGGACATTGTTTGTCTAGTTGCTCTGATGCTCTGTTGCATCTGGGCTAATGTGGGGTTGATGTTTGTTTTTGTAATGTTGGGGCAATTTTACTAAGTTGGTAAGCAGTGAAACATACTAATATTTTAATGCGAAAGTTTGGATTGTATTGAATACTAGATTCTGCCCGCGGCTTCGCCCGCGTGGTTTATAAGAAATGAATGACGTTTTTATCTTCAGAAATAAATATTATAAGCGATCACACTCGCTCTCAATTGGGTTTCTTTTTATAATCCCTCTTTCAGGCCCCAACTACCTACAAACATACACTTTTTATACACATTGTACCTACTATACGTGGCCAACACCCGTTATCTATATCTGTGCCAAATTTCAAGTCGTTATAGTCGTTTATAGTCGTTTCTAGCTATTATAGTTTCCGAGATAATCAGCTCACTGACATACAGACAGACGGACATCGGAGTTTCATGATAAGGTTTCTTTCACCATTTTGGTACGGAACCCTAAGAATGATAACACCGTCGTTTGTAGTGGGTTAATAACTTTCTTAGCAAAGTTCCCAGAGTTAAAAGAAGCCCTATTAGACTCTGTCGGTGGATGATGATGATGATGATTTTGGAAAAACTGTGATACACGTATCTCATAATTTTAATTGAAGAGTATTTGTACCAATTTTTGTGTCAATCGACCCAAAGAATAAAAAGTTTCATAGAAATTTGAACCCCCCCCCCCCCCCCTTAGGGGTAGTATTTCGAAAAACCCTTTCTTAGTGGATGCCTACACTGTACCAAAGAACATATCCTCCAAATTTCATGTTTCTAGGACCAGCGGTTTAGGCTGTGCGTTGATATATCAGTCAGTCAGTCAGTCAGTCAGGACTTTGAATTTTATATATATAGATGTATGGATAATTTATGTATGGATGGATGTTTATTACTCAATCACGCCAGAACGGCTGAACGGATCTGAATGTAATTTGGCACAGGTATAGATTATAGTCTAGAATAGCACATAGAGCGCAGCTAGAAATCCTTAAGACAAGTTTACAGAAGTTCTCATAAGATATACAGAAGTCAGGTAGAGGGTTCAGGACTGAGCAAGGGTACAAAAATTTGAATCAGTTATTTGAAGTTATAAATTAAGTAAATGTAAATCATTGAGCTAAAAAAATTAACAGTGTCTATATTCGTTCGAACAAAGTGTTCCATTTTATTTGGGTTGTATATTTACTGGTTGTTTCTGTGTGTGTGTAGGAACTGATGTTAAACTTCTACATTTAAAACTAAAAACACAGAAATTTCCTGTCGCGCCATTTAAAACCATTCTCAAACCTTTACAAAATAATGTTCATATAAATGACTACTTCACAATCTAAAGCTACCATTACCAAGCTTATTTTATGATGAGCAAAATCACGAAATAGTAGCAACATTTACTGTGTTGAAATGTATGGATGAAAGGGCACCTCTAATAGGGCCGATGTGGGGCACGAGCAATGAGCATCCTAAGGCGAGATAAACTGTTTTCTCTTAAACTACTATTGTAAACGCGTTAAAGGTCTCACCAACTAAAGCAAAACTTGATATCTGTAATTGTGTATTTTGTCACCGTCTTGCTAAAGAACAATGTCATGCGATAAAATGAGATAGGTACTATAGGTATAGGAACTATTCCAAGGCAAAACTTTCTAGATAGCAAAGGCTAAGATCTTTCTGAATAAACAAAAACAATCAACATTTTACTGTAAGCGACTGAAATGCAGAGGTGTGCGCGTTTTTATGAATTTAAAATAAATATCTCTGAAACTAGCCCCGCCCTACGGTGTAATTTATTGTTAAAAAGTAGTCAGTGTGCTATTCCAAACTCTAATCTATCTCTGTGTCAAATTTCACCCAGATCCGTTCAGCCGTTCCGGCGTGATTGAGTAACTAACATTCATATAACCAAACTGTACCTTATAGTCGCACTAGTTAGCAAAGATAATTAGGGAGAAACTATATTTTTTTCTAGGGTAAAAAGTATTCTATGTCGTGAGTCTCTGGCATTCCATACGTTCACAACAGTCAAAACATTCACACAACACGACTCTCACCCGTATCGACAAAAACGTAATGAGCTCCGGTCATATCCCACACGCTTACCTTACGTAAACCTTTGCAATGACCAAAGCAACAAACAAAAGACTATCTGTAACAGATCGTGTTGTCATCGCAATCAGCATTACATAGTAGCACCCCTCAATGAACCTTTCAACCGCTTAAACGTTTTAAGAAACACCTATCTGAACAAAACAATAGTAAAAAAACGCACAAAAGCTCGCGCCGACCTTATCTCGATCTGGTTTGATATCTAAGACGATTATAAAACGACAAAGGCGTTTTTTCTCGCTCTGTTAACAGTTAATCTCTAAAAAAGGAGCCTGGAGTTCGCACCTTTCTTTTGTTTGTTGACAGCAAACAAATCGTTTGTTGGGCCAAAATAGCCCGGGGTCGAGGAGGCCTAATGCGGTGCTTGAGGGTTGTATTGAGAGCAACGGGTTACTCGTCCTTTCCGGTCTGGCGTGCCCTTTGCGCTATCTGCTCGGAAGTGGCAGGGCGGTTAATGACACAAAGGTGCGATGTAAAAAGTTTGCGTTTGTTTCTCGAAATTATTTAGAGCATGGAAGCGACACACGTTGAGTGACTTTGGTAGGTGTCTACTAATTCATGTAAACATCAAATCAAGCATTCTTCTACTTTTGAGTTGGTATTGAATTTGGGTTTGTCTCTACAATTTGAGCGAATAGGCACCTCATGAGCAACCGTGTTTCATCTTAGACCGCATCATCACTTTCTATCAGGTGAGTTGCGGTCAAACGTAAGCACATTTAATTATTAAAAAAAACTCCGGACTCGGTCTTCAGGTGGTGAATGTTATGCTTGCCCATAACAGTACAGCACCACTGATAGTGAAAAAAAAACTAACCCAAGGTGAGCCCAATGATAACTTTGAATCCTATCCTACTAATATTATAAACGCGAAAGTTTATAAGAATGGATGGATGGATGTTTGTTACTCTTTCACACCAGAACGGCTGAACAGATCTGGATGAAATTTGGCACAGATATAGATGATATCTAAAATAGCACATAGGATACTTTTAAACCGCGGGCGAAACCACGGGGCGCAGCTAATCTCCCCTAAGTATAATAAAATCAACCTACGTGTAAATATGACCTAAAATAAATCTTAGTACTGAACTAAAATTTGCTATGCCACACTCAAAAGGCCGAGGTCATTTACAGGTGGGGGTATAATAGAAGCCAGCGTGTGGCCCTTCAACCTCCTACCTCAGGACCGCTTCCCTTATGACAAGAGGAAATTACGCGGTCGCGTTATCTTAACATTTCCACCTATGGAGCAAGTGTAGAGCATTGTTTGATTGTTGGACAGTTGTTTTATCTGACGAAGGCAGCGAGGTTTACTTGTGAACTTTGGTAGAATAGAGTTAGACGTACAGTGGTTACTCGGCTAATTGTGCTGGCCACTCTAGAGTTCTCTAAAGCTTAGGCAAGCAAAAACGTTCAACGTGTGTGCAAATATGCATCCTTGTGTGAGATTTAACAACTGAAGCGCTCGTGTCGCATCTGAAGAGCATCGATCCGAATAGTCTTTTGATGGATGACCTAATGTGTTAACCTAATGCTAATGTGTTACCTACCGTGTATTCAAATAGCATTGAGAACTGTAAAGGTAGCCTAAACCTTTTGTCTCTTTTTTGTTCAATTTTTTTGTTTAGTTTCCACCAAGTCATCTATAATTCTTGTCATTGATAAGGGCATATCAATTATGGTTACGAATTATTTTGGCTTAGATAAATCAATGCTAAGAAAATACTCAATTCATCGACGGCTCTTCAAAACTAAGTGGTGTATAACTGTAGAACACGATAAAATAGTTATTAAAATATTGTCCAAAGTGTAAGTTACACAACAATACGTCTTGTGTCACCGTCTCAGAATTCGGATGCCAATAAAAATAGACACAAAGCAGTATTTCAATAGGCAGTAAAGCCGCGCTGTCGCTCGCCTCGTAAACCTGACAACTCGTCAAGGCCCATTCCTTAACAACCTTGACCCGAGCAACATCTATTATTTTAAACTTCACTCATTTACGTACTCGCTCGTTTTCAAGTCAACAAAAAGGCAAATCGTCTGAAAATCATTAATTATATTTTAGTTATTATCAGCACTGGATTCCTCTAAGGCCGGTAATACACCGTCATCAATACCATCAATCATTCGCTGTCTTTAAAACAATAACCTGGTATTAATTCCGTCGTTATAATAAGCTATTACCGCTCATAACTTTATATTAATACTGATCGTCAACAGATGCTTAAAGCCTCTGCCCTTGGCCAGTTGTCCGACTAATGACTTAACAAGATTAATGATTTCACTAATTACACTTGTGACAATGTATCTTTAAAGCTTTTTGTAATATGCTAGATTCTATCATTATCCAAGAATTCCAGGCAGTAGTAGACGCAACATCTAATCACAACTGCGATTTGTACCTATAACAAAACTGACCAAAACGGAAATATTTGAACTTTACTTGAACATGAGCACGGCTGCAATTGTCTGTCTCGGTCGATCTATGAAAATTTTTGCCAAGATGTCATAGGGGCAAAGTTTTCGCAGTCAAAGGGCACGAATTTTTATATTTTTAAACCCCAACTTGAGGAATTTCGCAAAGTTTTCGCAGTCAAAGGGCACGAATTTTTATATTTTTAAACCCCATTGAGGAATTTTATAAGTTTAATAATAAAATCTGTATAGGTATACATACGAGTATATCTTAAGCACATAGCTCTTTTACAAAAGTATCGATTTTGACTATTTTTTAGGTTTAAAGGTGATTCGACGAAGAGTATTCTTAGCTATGATGGTTGGATTTTTATATCTTTAATACTTGTTTATCAAAACTACTGTGGAAACCGTGCGCACAGAAGTGGCAACATTGACGCACTTAAGGCTCTAACAGCAATTACACTAGCAATAAACTAAAAGTTGACGACATAATATTAAAACTTATATTACATAGTACTTACAGAGTATGAGTAAAGTACCGGTGGACAAAAAAGAAAACTTTAATAACACGGGTTGTCAAATGTCTCAATAGGCATGGTTAGTCACTACTCGAAAAAGTAAGCCAATTTAATTTTCTGGTTAGTAAAATTTTCCTTTTCAAATACAACTGGGGACTGATTTACTGAGTTGTATTTCATGCTGAGATCTGAACTCCGTTTTCAAAAGAGTTATTTTAAAACGATGCTATTTAATCGCACATCAAAATCCATATTTCATCAACGTTCTCTAACAAAAATACTGGACACCAAAGTACGCTCATCAAAACAAGAAAATACCTGGAACAGATGTTTACTGGGTTGAGATAAGTATAGGTATTTAAACAGAAGGCTAAAAGTGCTACTGACATTGATTCTGCACCATTCTATACTTAACTTATCTGACAGCACTAAAATTGTCTCCATTCTTTTTTCTTCTTCTTCAAAGCACGTAAAAAGCTGGGTTTTTTTTGGAGCTATCTGATTTAATTGAGTTTAGAAAATGACAACAAAATCTATTCCAGCGTCTATCCGACCTCGATTTTCAAAGATAATTTTCTAAGATACCCTTTCAATAAGTTCAATAATTGATGTAGGCATTTTGATGAGCGTTAAGTAATTCTGATGTGCAATCAACTTCCCGTTGTAAAACTCACCTTCTCTTCTCATGCCCATTTTGAGACATTTTCTGAGCCTGCAGTATTGACACTGGTTTCTGTGGTGCTGGTCGATGGGGCAGTTCCGGTTGCCTCTGCAAGAGTACGTCAGGTTTCTTCTGACGGACCTCTTGAAAAACGATTTGCAGCCTGTGGACGAGAGATTTGGACATGAATTCTTTGTGCTACAAGTCTAGAAAAACGTTAGGTCACAGAATAAAAAATTGTGTGAATTTGGTCAAAAGTACAAAAATAGATTATTGGCATTTAATTTTGATCGAAGGGAAAAAGATTATGGTCATATTGGACACAGGCAAAAATAATTGTACGCATTTGGTCAAAGGTACAGATACAGATAGAGGTATAGATTTTAGAAAAAAACGCTTGACACTAAAATATAAGACTCTTGGTCAGAAATACGTCACAGTTTTTTTTTAATATCCATATTACCAATAGGTACTGTCAAAATTTCTGTTGGCATCATTCCTCAATGTGAATAAACCTCAGTTTCAAAATATTACTAAATTTAGCTTAAGTACTAGTTTGAGTGTATTTTGAGGCTATAATTCTATCAAATCAAAAAAATTATATGGCTGTTTTATTTTTGACGTACGTTAAATATTTCAAAAAAAAAATTAAATACCATCAATTTCCTACTCAAATTCCAAAACTCATCGAAATCAGCATAATGAAATACATCAGCGCTACCTCATAGAGAAAATGGACAGGAAATCTACCGATTTATATGGAAGGTGCTAAACAAAAACGAATTTATACAACATTTAAAATACCTGAACGATCTAAAGACAGTTAAGGGCAATCTCATGAATAGGTTATGGTTGAACATTATGTTAGAAATCAATTTGAATCTGTTCCGGAATCCATGGACGGAATATTAGCAGATAAGACAGGCCATATTTTTCGAAAATGAATATACCCTTGATTTGAAGAATAGTTTGGCATTAAATTGACAGCTGTCAAATTCGATTTTTATTACCTGACTACACATAAGCGGGCGTGTGTTTGTCTACTCCTATGTGACCTATCGTTGCGGCTTGATCGATTTTGGATTGTAAGGTGTTGGTTAGTTAGATTGTCAATCCAAAAAAATGTCATAGGCCATATTTTGCAGTAGGGTCTTTGTTTCTTTGTTTTCCTTTATTTATCTTTCTTGGTTATACGAGTATACTAGTACCACAAAAATGAAAGTAGACTATGACGATATTTATTTTTATTACAATTTTTTTACAAGAATGCCCACGTGACATCATAATACTTAACATCATAAATTCCATATAAATTACGAGAAACACGTAAGTGTCATAATAATCACGCATACAAGATGTGTACAAGCAAGAAGTGCTATTAGTTGTGAGCACATTGCCTTGTAACGTGCAGTGGCTGCCAGAACCGTCGTATTTTTCAAATATATTGGATTTGATTTAGAAATTTTAAGCTATTTCGAGCCGCAGGAGGTAATTTTTGAGTACGGTTTAATTTAAATTTCGAGACCGGACTGAATGGTAGCAAGACTCGCATGCTTATTGACTATTAGTTGTGGTCTATAGTGTGTTCGTAATTTGTTGAATTTAAATACACACAATGCTCATAGATATATTATGGCCGATCTCGTGAGCTATAAATACCTACTTAAGTAGATTTTGGTAAAGGTTAATGTTCAGCTTTAATGGCAATCCAATTCGTTAACATACCGATGGTTTTCAATA
This sequence comes from Peribatodes rhomboidaria, assembly GCA_911728515.1. Classification (NCBI taxonomy): domain Eukaryota; kingdom Metazoa; phylum Arthropoda; class Insecta; order Lepidoptera; family Geometridae; genus Peribatodes; species Peribatodes rhomboidaria. Next base: position 4,610,059 of record OU452181.1, on the reverse strand, counting down.
AGAGATAGTAATTTTATTGCGGCTAAAAACACAGTACTAACAAAAATATTTATGTAAAATGAAAACAAAAGGCTAAAAGTTTTTTGGTACAAATCGGTTAACAATTGTTTTGTCATAAAAAATGTCAATAATTTTCCTACCCATCATTTTTACCATCAAATTGCAAAAAAAAAATGGAAAGATACCTGATACAGTTAAGTGAAAAAATTTAGATCAAGGTGAAGCAGAGATTCACACGACGTGAGTCCATCAATGGGTTATTTCCGTCAACGATTGTACGTAATTATTCTTATAACATTCTTAGAGAGGCGTACTTATTTACAAAAATACGACGACCGCACACCTACCTACACATTTCCGAGCAAGTTTCAGTAAATGGTCTCTCTTGTACAAAAACACGTGTAGTAACCGTATCTCAAAAGCTTCCAAGTATGTAACAGTAGATCATTTGGGAACAATGCAGTAAGGCAGAGAGTACCGTTAGGGATGCCAGCAATGTTGATAAGCATTTGCCTACCTTGTGCGCAATTCGCGAGGAGCTCGGCGAACTTAGTATCGCTACATCTGTTGGTTAAAGCTATTATGGCGTAGACTTTAGAGCTTAAAATGCCATTGTTGTCTTTGTCTACTTTTTTGTCTATTTTTAGCGTTTTTTTAAAGCTAATAATAATTATTATAGACAACTAGCTATGCGGTTAAAAAGTAGCCTTAGTATCGCTACATCTGTTGGTTAAAGCTATTATGGCGTAGACTTTAGAGCTTAAAATGCCATTGTTGTTTTTGTCTACCCTTTTGTCTATTTTTAGCGTTTTTTTAAAGCTAATAAAAATTATTATAGACAACTAGCTATGCGGTTAAAAAGTAGCCTATGTGTTAATTCAGTAATTAATTAATTAATGTCCATCCAAATCCGTCGATCCGTTCGATTGTGAAGGTAACAATCAATTGAAGTCATTCGAAAGTTATATGCTAATTAAGTTAAGCTCACAACACCCCTTTGTTTTGCGTTGAAGGCTAAAATAATCCGTTTGAAAATGCTCAAAAGTGTAATTCAACAGTCGCACATGTCACTTACTCGTAATCACTCTCACTTCACTTTTCAAACACCCACAACTCATTTTCCATTCATCTGAGCTAAATCTTGTTTTCCATTTTCTATCAGTGGCGTGTAATCGCCCAATTACCGCTATCTCTGGGAACATCGGACGTTGCAAATCTCACTCGATGATAACGAGAGCATTGACGTTGAGCTCGAGTGAAATGTGAGACAATGGTAGGGGTAAGAGATAGTTAGGAATGAAATTCTTAAAGTAAAGAAAGTATAAAGTAAAGAGATTCTTAAGTGTAGAACAGATTTTAGGTGAAAAGGCCTCGGATCCTATATTAATGTAGAGTAGATGAAATCTCAGATCTAGTAGCGTCTTTTACGTTTTTTTTATGCCATAGTTGGCAAACGAGCTAACGGCAACAACAATAAGCTAACAAGTTTAACAATGATTTAGCCATAAACGCCGCCTTTATTTGGAAGCGAGTAAAAAGTTAGATCTAAACAAAAAGAAAAAAGGGATTTCAAACACAAAAATAAATCGTTATTTTTCTCCTTCAGAATATTTTTAAAGGTTTTTTTGTATGTAAGTACTTTATTAAACAACACACTAGATATGACTTTGCTTTCACGCCTAACTATTCACTGATTACCATGAACTTTTGTATGGACATTGTCAGGGGCACAGAAACGGACATAGGGACATACTTTACATCTCAAAATATTAACAGTTCCTTTGGGACCGCGGGTGAAACTGTGGCGCGATAACTAGCTAGTTATCCTACTAATATTATAAACGCGAAAGTGTGTAAGAATGGATGGATGGATCACGCCAGAACGGCTGAACAGATCTGGATGAAACTTGGCACAGAGATAGATTATAGTCTAGAATAGCACATAGGATACTTTTTAACCGCGGGTGAAACCGCGAGATGCAGCTAGTTTATAATAAAGTTGAATAAAAACTAAGTTGAGTCTCACTCCACTAAGTTAGGTACTAGAGACCATCGTTGACAAGTGCGGTAATGACACCTGATTACAGGTGCCGACGGTTGCTCTGACCCACATAACTACGTCACGAGATCTAATGTAGCCTTCACTATGAATTGGACACCCATTTTTTACGGCTAAGCCTTAAGATGAGCAGAAGGCGTAAATGGAGGCGACATTTTTCGGCAACCTTGCTAAGCCAACATTTGAGGTTTAGTTTGTATCAATGGAGAGGAATGTAATATTAGTTTTTAATATTGGAGTACTATCGTTTTGACTAGAGTCATAAAAATGGTGGCCATTTGGTGGTAAAAATTTAAGTTCTAACGAGTCCCACTCGCGACAGTTAACACAAAAATTTAAATTTTGTTCTAACGACCACCAGTGTAGGACGTTTTGGTGGTGGTCGTTGGGAGTAAGCCATAATTAAGTAGGTGATTTTACACAAAAGTATCTCTGGGTAGAGTTGTGGGAAGAACCGTAACTGTGATCATTGGGAGAAGCATTTATCCAGCAATCGACGTTTTTTGAGAGGGCACAAAAGTAGCATAACTTTAACCAGTTTAAATATTTTTGGGTAATGTACATTAGCGCAAGGTTAAAAAAAAGTAAAGTAAACTACACTACTTTTCTTCATCTAATAAATAACCATTGCGAAAGTCACTGCGATCATTGGGAGAGGCTTTTGATCCAGCAATGGAAGTATTCTGAGATAACGGTGATGATGAAACAAAACTTCACAAAAGAAGCGTAACTTTAACCAGTTTACTATAGATGTGTAGTTTAGAAAATAATGAATAAAATTAGCTATAAGTTTTTACAGCATTATAGAGTTACACTATTTTTCTTCTTTGAATAAAAAATATAGGCTCAACAAAAAATGTTGGTGGTGCCTACTTTATGAAGGCTTTGTCAGTAATTCTCGAAAGACGCATTTGCCCCAGAGACGCATTTGCCCCAGTTGACCCTAATAATATATTATATCTACATACTTAAAACAGAAATCAATTGAAGAACATTTTCAGAACAGCATAAAATATATTTAATTTTTATTAAGAGTCGCTCGAAACATACAGAATGTCATTGAAATCGTTCAATGACTGAGACTATGAAAACGGTCATTTTATAAATCTTTTGTGTAAATATGTGGGCAGGGCTCTTAATTATGTAAAAATATGGACACGCATTCTACTTCTATCGTGTTGCTCAATCGGAGAACCTCACAATGAGATTTTAAAAAGCATAATGAACGACTATTTCTTTGGTGAATGAAAAGTTACTCATTAGTTAATTGTGCTTATAAATTATATAGATAATTTTAATTGATAAGATGTGACTTTTATATCCATTGGAATAAAGAAACTGATGCTGTATCAAATCTACATGCGCACACCTGCATTGTATTTATCTCTACTAAGTAGATATGTTTTAAGATACAGTCAGTTTTTGCGTTTCTGTGTTTGTTATTTACCTACTTCTTTATGGAGCCAAACGAAAACGAAAAAGTTTTCGTAACTGTCAAAACTCATGGTAGAGGTGCAAGTCTCAAGAACTTTCAAAAATTTAAAAAATACCAAAATTCTGATGACCTAATTAATATGTTTTTTTTTTTTATTTAAAGATTTTATAAAAGGAGTATCCCACTCAATAGAACCTATTAAAACAAATTAAAAACTTTTTCACATTTCATTTTACACCTTTCGAGAATAATCTCGTTAGTATTACGAATCTGCTACATTGTTAGAACTCTACAAGGTCTAAAGGCTAATTTACACCTCAATAAGTACAGTAGCGAGTTGAGAAATCGTTCAGTTAAGTATTAAGTAATAAGTAGCTGGTATCGTCCAAACGTCAGCAAGCAAGTTAAATTAGCTAGCAGTTCCCCGAAGAATACATTGTCGTTGTCATTGTCAAAATGCCACTGTCATATTTGGCGGGGTGTGGAAGACAAAAGAAGGGACTATACTTAGCACTGGACTCACCGAAAAGTAGGATCCTGTACCATTCTACTAAACCAATCCAACAACTTACTATTTATATCGCTAGAAGGGTCCTTAACAACTGAACTTGCCAAGGGGCTTACCACGAGTTTTGACAGTTAGCGAAAACGTTTTTCGTTTTCGTTTGGCTCCATACATTGCACCTAGTTCCTTAACGTTTCCGCCAGGTTCGCTTTATTAAAATGTATGCAGCCAATCGAAAACGAAAAAAGTTGTAACTACTAAAACTCATGGTTAATGGTAAAGGTAGACGGCAAACTAACTTGTCACTGTATATATTGACGTATAAAATAGCCTTGTTTTTAACTACATTCTAGTGTCTAGCCATCATTGCATTGTGTCACCTACGTTGCATTCCTAAAGTGAGCGTCCATCTTGATTGATGCTTTGTCACATACTGCACAGAATTAACACCCTCATAAAACTTAGCACGCCTTACGAGTAATTGCATTATTTGTGATAATATTTTGCTTCTTTTGCAATAAATAAAAGCTGTCAGTCAATTGTTACAGAATTCATTTGGACAGGTTGCATTGTTGAGAGGTAATAAAAAGTGACGCGGAAAAATGTAAGGACTCAATTATATTGGAAGTAAAGGGCTCAGTCAGATTATCGACTAACATAATCTGGAAGTTAATGTTTGTGACTATTTTAACTTTGAGGTTAATTTTCACCTAAAAACTGGTTAATTAAGTAAAGTTGAAGATGATGTTGAATCTTACGGAGTATTAAAAATTTTGTGTTGTAGGTCCTTGAGGTCCTTGAGGTCCTTACATAGAAGACGTTTCACGTAAACAAGGTAAAAAAAACTGCCAAGTGCGAGTTGCGAGTGCCATACGAAAACTTTTTTTTTTCGTTTGGCTCCGTACACTTAACATAGTTCTTTAACTTTTCCGCCAGGGGCACTTTATTAAAATGTATGAGCCAAACGAAAACGAAAAAAGTTTTCGTACCTATCAAAACTCATGGTTATGGTGCAGTTTTCTTTATTTTACGTTTGTAATAATTTATAATCAACGCTTTATAGTTTTATCTAAATCTAAATGATTCAAAGCCTTTTACGCTTCGATTAATAACGGTATCTAATGAGTTTTAAGTCAGTTAATACATTTTTAATTTCTAAGCAGGTTTTAGTTGTTTATTTAATGAAATAGTTGCTAGTTAATATGACATCGTTTAGAGATTTAACTGTAGTTAATAATATGGTTTTATATTAGTTAAATATTTTAGTAACTTGTAAAATAGGCATTAAAATAATTAATAGCTCTGTGGCCAGTTATTTACTGGCAGGCAGAATGGTCGGCCTTGCTTTTACACGCAATTTTGTAAAATTATTAGCTACTTTGTAGGACTAGATTTAATAGGCATTTTATTATTATGCTTACTTAACGTCAAAATTCAACGTTATGTCGTAAATTGCGTATTTTTACGCAAACGCTTGGGTAATCCTCGTTATTAAATATTTTAAATGCGAAAGTTTCTGTGTTTGTTTGTTACTTTTTCACGCTCAAACAGATAAAGATAGATTATACTACTTTTTAACCGCGGGTAACACCACGGCGCGCAGCTAGGTCTAGCTAGCATCTAGTTCACTTGATTGTTGTAAATATTTGAAATTGTTTTAAAAAACAGTATAATTCATGATTAACGAAACAGATTTACTAGGCGAGTGCATGTGAACGATCAAGTCGGTAAGGGTCAACCTAGACACATCGTCACCGGAAAGGTGGAGTGCTAGCTCTGGCCAGAGCCCGAAAGGGCTAACGTTGTCGAGGCCACGAAAGTGTCTTCGCATATAGCCGTAGCTCCGACATTTAGTGTCGAAGTAGGACATGGACTATCCACCTTAGGGCGGGTACGCCGTCAGTGGCGGGACTTCGACATAACCGGGGCAGTGGTCAAATCCATAACACATTTTCCCTATAGGTAAAAAAAGACGAACGCACCACGAGAAAATTGAAGACGTTTTGAAGAAAGAGCAATCAAGAGTACCCGTTACCCACGAGCATGTATGAAAAGACTCATGGAAGTAGAAGAAGCGGAAGATGTGTGCCAGGATCACAGTAAGTGGACAGAGGTGATCTGAAGCCTCCCCTTACGAGAAAGAGACTGAATGTAACTATGCCTCTAATATTTATTATGATCTCATATTGTATCCACTTACTAATTTTTATATAGATAAGTATCATAGTCGTATGATTGATTACACTAATGTCATTAACAAGTAGCAAATTGATTTAAATCTGATTCAATTTAAAGTTCCATTCGGTTCTCTTTGAACCCGGTGGTTATTAGATTAATTGTATGACTTGAATGGAGGGAGGTCGGAATTGCATTGGGGTAATTAATTATATGGGACTTCTAAATTACCAAATTATAACGAGTGGCTGTCTACTGTCTAGTCTAACTAGTTTGTGAACTGAAGACCTTGTGAAAACAGTTTCGTATATTTTCTGCCGTAAACTTAGACGTTCTGTCTGGCGGCGTTGGACCACCTCCACAGGTCAAAATAAAATAAAAAACCAAAAACTGACTCAGCAAAAAATCTTAGCATATACGAGTAATTAACGAACCTGCTCACAAAATTCTACGAGAATCGGTTGAGAAATGTGACCTGTAGAGGAAGACAGCTGGACAGACGCCGGACAAACGGACGTTTTATTTACGAAAGTATTTTAGCCGAAGCTGAAGCAGAGACGCTTCGCTCGCTCGGTCGATAAAACTACTTTTTTTTAAATTTTTGTTTTTATGTAGAATAGGTCGACGTTTGACCACCAACTCGCCTGACGTTAAGCGACGTTGTGGTCTAAGATGGAGCACGACGACCTATTAGGTACTCGTACTTATTCACTCTAGCCTTGAAGTTTAGTAGAGTGAAGAAGTACAAAGACGGCAGCTGAGTGAGGCGCTACAAGTGCGCTACTGCTCAGACCCGTCTTCGGAACGGTTACACCGGACAAAAATAAATAAATACGTACTTCTCTTTTTAGTGAATTGCCACTGATAGTTTTTTACTTGCTAGATAGTAAGTAGTAGTAGTTGCTCCACCAATGGGAACAGTCAAGGTTCAAAATTCAAAAATTCTGCGAAACCACACCAAGTACTAGTTTTGTGACTTTGTTATGGTATTTTGAGTAAAAAATACTTTATGGCAGAAAAGTAGTTGCCATCCCTTTTTTGATATGGAGGGTCAACTGGAGCAAATGCGTCTGTGGGGCAATTGCGTCTTCCGAGATAACTGATAAAACCTTCACAAATTAGGCGCCACCTACATCTTTTTTGTATCTTTAGTTGCAATAATCTGTACAAGGTGGCGTTAGTTGCCTAATTTGTGAAGAGTGTGTCAGTCATTCTCGAAAGACGCAATTGCCCCCACTGACGTATTTGCCCCAGTTGACCCTAATTCTTATGGATTAAAAAGATAAGCACATAATGTTAATCCCGACAGATTAGTTTGCTTAGTTGTTAAGTAAGATGGGTATAATAGAGAGTCCGGGTTCTTTCCCAACTGAAGGCATTCGCCAAATATTGTCATTTGTGAAGATTTATGTACGTACTAGCAGCATTCTATGTGCTATTCCAGACTATAATCTATCTATGTGCAAAATTTCATCCCGATCTGTTCGGCCGTTCTGGCGTAATTGACTATCAAATATCCAAACATCCATCCAAACTTTCGCAGTTTAATGATACAAGTGTGATACTCCTATAGAAGTTGGCGATTGACTTGCCACCTCGTTTTTAGGACTGAATATCGCTGGCGAAGTGTAGGCGTTGTAATACACCTCTACCAATCCCTTCGAGTGAAAAGGAGTGACAAAACGTGAAATTTAAATTTTAAATAAAAATTTTAATAAAATTGGCAACACGATCTAGCTTAATAAATGAAGGTTTTTAAAACGTTCTAGCTATGTGCAGAGCAACAATAACCTTTTTTATTGCAACTAGAGTAAAATGAGCAAAACTAAACATCCTATAATCATTTCATTAAGGCACATGCACAAAGGAACGAGTTTAATGAAATATTACCATCCGTAATGACTGCGGGATCGGTTCTTAATGACCTGAGACCTAAGGAACGATAGAAGACCTAGCTAGCCTATATTCCCATAGGTATAAGGTATAGTTTCTAACTTAAATTAGCAGAATCGATATTGTTTCAGACTGTACCAATTATTTTCAATAGGTATTAAAAGTAAAAGATACATCCTGCATTACATAAAGTCAGGGAAAATTATAAAATGTAAACAGGATAATTTATTCACTAAATAGTTAAACGTTTCCTCATCGCGTAAAAAATAACTAAAAACCGCTGAAGGAATCGGAAATTAACTTTCAAAGTTGCGTTCAAATGCAAAGGTCTGCCTAAAATTAGCATCCTTTTTATCGGTGAAATTTAAATTCCGATATTATCGACCACCGTAAACTCTATTATTTAAATCAGTATCTGAAAAATCAAATACGGGAGTATTAAAAAATAAATAAATTGTTCCAAAAATAGGTATAACACAACTCGTTTATTTTTATAGTGAATCAAACGTAAACTTTCGATTTACGACGTGACAAACACGAAGAATCCTCAACAAAATGGCCGCTTTAAATTTCCAAAATGGTCATTAACGTCACGCACTCTCGTGTTTACCTTATTAAGGCGTACTAGTACTTGTTTAATTCACATAAATAACATATTAAAAAGAGTCAAATTTTCATTAAAAGGCAGCGTGATTCAACGCGGCCGCGCGTTTTATTGACAGTTTTAGTGGCGAGAAAAGAGCCACACACGCGCCGGTCTTGGATTCAATTTAAAAAGTGGAATGAGATAAAAATAAATAAGTTCGGAAAGACACTTATGTTTAGAGGCGGTCGTAAAGATAGGGTTAACTGCCACGGTATCGCGGGACAAACATACCATAAACTGACCGGTTATTGTCGATATAGGGATGCTACGGTATCGATACAGCTACTCCAACCGATGATAAGTGATAGCTTTCAGGCTCTCCGTTCCTGATAAAATTTATTACAAAATCTGAGTAAATATCAAATAAACCATAATTGAAATGAAAATAATTGCTAAGACTGTTAGTTAGGTAGGTACCTAGTAATAACCTACTACCTACTACTAACCTACTACCTACTAGGTACCATACTTTAACTCTAAATAGACATAAAGTATGGAACAAGCCAATACTTATAATAATTATGGTTTTGATTGAGCTTGTAATAATAATATCTTTACGTGACTCAAATGTATTATTCATCACTTTTATTTTATCAAATGGTTTTATAGTTTCGGACGGTTCTACAATGAAGAAAATGGCAATAGAGCTCGAGACTATCGTATCGACAAATGTGTTGATGCGCACCACTAAGTACAGGTGTCAACGGCAATCACTATTGTCGCTCGGATGCGAGCATTTAACTCAAAAGAAGCGCGCACCCGTAGAACTTTGTCGTTTAAACACCTATAAAACTGTTACTGCCTGTTTCTCTTAACGAATTTCAACTTTTATTCGGACATGGTTGCATTAAAATCAGCGGGGGGTCCGACTGTTAATAAAGTGGATTTGTCGACATCAAAATAACACTTTATGGTCGCGACGCTAATGCGGTTTATCGGTACACTCTTAAAGTAGTAATCATGCGATAGGTTAAGCTGAAATATATACTACTTCAAGAGACTTGTGGTGCTTATTATCGGGAGAGTTCGGAGTGTGTTTCTTTATGCAAATGAGGTTAAATATGTTTTGGACTGGGCTTAGAACGTATAAATTGTCATCAAAGCTGATAAGATGCGAAGCAGATCGCACTGGCTACTTAACTCTTGTTTATATCAGAGATATAAAAACAGCGTCGTGTGAGAATTAACGGGTGGATAATAGATATGAAAACTGTCAGAAATATTTAGAAACGTTTTCGGTATCAGTGTGGAAACTGTGGAGTTGGGAAATAGGCAGGTTTTGGAAACTCGCATATGGCTTCTAAATTGATAACTGACGCTTGAAATGTTGATGGTGTTATTTAATATTCATAAGCGGTTACAAAACTTTGGCTTATCAGGTATATGGTTAATTTACTTCACCAATACTTCAAGTATTTCCTAAATAAATACTTACTTGTGGGCTTGTTTACAAACATGAACAAAATGTTAAGAAAAATTTATGCTTGGAAACTCTGAAGTTTACATTCCAAATTTATGCGAGGAACTTTGAAGTTAACATTCCAAAATTTTGACACCATATTCCTACCACCTAATATTTTAGTTACATGAAAAGCAGTCAATATGTAATTCAAATTACGTGTTATCTAAAATTTCCGAGACATTTCAGCTCGTTACGATAAAGGTCGCGACCTTACTGGCGCCATCTAATCGATAACAACTATCGACAACTTCGCCTCACTAATTATGACTATTCTTTTGGAAAACCGGATGCAGTTCTATTTTTGAATGATTAGTTCCTTTTGAAATTGCCGCCGGCGGGCGTGTGATATTGATATGATTTAAAGTAGCAATAGTTTTAACAATGCTTGGAAGTCGCTGTTGGCGCTTGCCTATTTGATAAGAACATGCCTACCGACTTAATTAGTAGGTAAATATTATCGGGTCAAGTACTTACTCGTACTCTGAATTTCCCTTCATGTTTTTCATAATTTGTATTGTTTACCGTTCTAGAGATGTGTACGTAAACCCAAATCTTTAAACGTTAGCCATAATTTTGATCCACTCGGAAAAACCATTTAGAATTTTGCCTAAATTGACTTCATGCTAGCTTCGAAAATTCGTAAGCATCTACAATTAAAAAGTAAATATCTTACTTCCACTTACCTGCATATAAAAAAGATGTTAACACTTATATGATTTTTTACTTGTTTCTAATATTTTTTTAATGAATAAAAGACAGAAGTAATATCTATCATAATCTAAACACATTTTCAGGAAACTCAGCTCTCGTGATTTGCAAGTCGTCAGTCCTCATACCGTGTTACCACAAGATCACACTTTAAATCGGTCATTGGCTGTTAACTTTTTTTCAAAATGCATTTCACCATCTTAAAGGCGGAGACTGACTGATAACGTTTCGTCGTAACGTATCATGTAGGTATATAAGTGCATAACAGTTCGGCAGTCGCGGCGAGCCTTGATACGCAACGACGATACGGCGCTCGAGGCTAACGGCTCACGCGAGCACTTTGATTCGAGCCTCGCAGCGAGCTTTTCATAGGGTTCGCGAAAAAGTTAATAGGTTTGCATACTCGCAGCGAGTAGATCGGCTCGTTGAACTGATACGGCGAATTGTTACGCCAAAACGATACGCGTACCTACTCGATATATTAGGAGGTTCAGCTTCAAACAGTCTCCGCCTTAAAGATGTCGATATGTTAGATTACTATGGCATACATTTATGGGATGAATATTTGTGTTTGTTCTATGTCTGGGTGTTAATATCTATTTAAGTATGTATTTATAATATCTAACTATGTATATCAGTCTCTGGCAGCTATAGTACAAGCTTTACTTTGGGGTCAGACGACCGTGTGTGCAAGTGTACAATTATTTTTTTAAACTAGTTTGCATGAACCCTTGTTTGTACATTGATCGCTGCGATCATTGTCTGTGAGCCATGTCGAATGCTTTCGCGCAGCCTGAAGTTTCCAACACCAGAGTTTACCACGCGGCCTATATGAACTTGTTATTTTATTATGCGAGCAATGGCACCCAGCCTCCACGACTAGCAAGCCAAACATGTAAATTTAATTTACTAATAGCTACGCCGTTCGTAAGCATGTCCGAAATTAAAGATGACGCAACTGAGTAAATTCTAGCCGCCCGGTATTGTCCGCAGGTCTCAAACTTTGACACGTTTTAGACAATTATGTCTAAGACAATGCCTGTAAGTTAATAGGTATATTCTATACAGACAAACTGATGGACAGATTGTGGTTATGCAATTAAGATTATGATGTGAAAAATGTTTGAGGCTGAGAGCTTATTCTCGGACGATACTTGCTGATGTTTTTTTCTCATTTCATTGAGATGGGCACGGGTATGACGGGAACAGAATTTTTACGAGGATCCATTGATTTTTGGCAGTCATAGAATCAGACCGCTGGTGGTAACAACACTTTTTTTGTAGTTGGATTTAGTTTGTAGCTACCTAGGCAAGATTTTTCTTGTACCTAGTCAATGGTTATCCTACTAATATTATAAACGCGAAAGTTTGTACGTATGGATGGATGGATGGATGGATGGATGGATGTTTGTTACTCTTTCACGCCAGAACGGCTAACAGATCTGGATGAAATTTGGCACAGAGATAGATTATAGTCTAGAATAGCACATAGGATACTTTATATCCGCGGCTGAAACCGCGGGGCGCAGCTAGTTACATAGATTACACATAAGGTGAAATTAAATACTATCGAAGCTTTATGAGCGTAATGCCTTTCTTAGTTGATAAGGTAGGCAATATGAATAAGCAAATTATTCTTTATTCATTTTAAAGTAAAATAATCATAATGACAGTCCTTGTCTTGAGTGACCTAAAAAATGTTATCAGTATCTAAGTGCAGACTGTTAATTTTTTTTATCTGACCTACTTCATTTAAATTTTAGCTTATTTTTAAAAATCCATGATTTAATTAATTCTATGCATTTAAAAAGCCTGATTTGAATTAATAAGCACTAGAATGAAATTAAAAGAACAAAATACATCCGTTTTATTCCAGATCTTAAAAAAAACAACACAATTTAAATCCGTTCAAAAACAAACAATGTTCGTATACACCTGCTTCAAAGGCAGGTTAACGTTTAACCCACCAGAGGTCAAGGTGAGGTCCCGGAGACCGCTTGATTTAATGACAGCTAAGTTATGTCATTGAATGCACTCATTCGTGTTGTAATAAGAAGTGCTTTCAAATGTAACATTTGGGAATAAAAAAAATGAAAATAGAAATAGACGGTAGGTATCTAGAAAATAGTTTTTTTTTTTTTACTTTATGGCAGGATAGTGTGATCATGGTCACGCACTAATTACTTAGTATAAAATTTTTCAAACTTAGAAAAAAATGTAGCTGTAACTGTAACTGTAAATGTAACTGCAAAATATTATTATTATCTACATAAGTTCCAAAATTAGCTTGAAATGAAAGATTTAATTCGCAGGCTTAGAATTGATTATTGTTTAGGTAAGTATATCTTTTTCATTGTAGTCTTATAAATTAGCACTCTTAACAGCACTATATCTGAAATCTTAAAAAAAAAAAAGATTTTAGATATACCTAGACACTACGATCGATCATATCCGTTCGAATACTAGACATATATACACATGGGACGCAAATAAAAAAAGAAAACATTTTGTAGCTTTGCATTATTGCTAATTTCCTGTTTGGGCACACAAAAAAACACAATAAATTCGTCACACATTGAATCCACATCTCATCCTAATTATCCTGAGTATCATCCTATTGTAACTAATATTAGAAATGCGAAAGCGAGTTTGTTCGTTTGTTTATTTGTTTGGTCTATTCAATCTATCATCATTAAATCTGTGTTCCAGGGTTAGGTTATGAAAAGAACATAGGTACTTAATATACTCAATCCCAAAAATGGTTAATGACGGATCGCGGGTGAAACCGCGGAGCGCATCTAGTTATTTATACATTTATGCAAAGTTTTTATCCAAAGCATAAATATTGTGAAAATTCTTAAAACAAAGAAAAAATAATTGGCTCCATTCACATCGCCTAATCGCGGTTTTCATCGCTTGAACATAATTATTGGATGAAAAGTGACATGACACTATAATCTTCTTAACACAAGTAAATATAGATATTAATAATATTAATTATTAAACGTTAAATAGCCTTTGAACGTTTTTATTTTCTTTTTTTTAAACTTTTAACGCAATCGAAAAAAACATAAACAGCTAAGCTTAAAAAACCGACTTGCCATCCTGTAATTCGTCATCCATGTGAACAAGTTTTAAACTTTTGTTGATATTTTAAAAACTGCTTGACCGATTTCGATAAAATTTGTATGGGACCACCTATAAAGTATGATCTACCAAACAAAAATCATTAAAATTGATCAACCCAGTCAAAAGTTATGAGGTAACAAACATAAAAAAAAACATACATTTGAATTGAGAACCTCCTTTTTTGAAGTCGGTTAAAGATACTGTCTAATAAACGTTATAATATAGCCTCGGAACAGTTGTACAGTGTTTTGTCTTTTTCTTTCTTTTAAATTTTTGATTTCGATTAAAAAAGACAAAATACTGTATACCTAATGTATGTACATAATATATGTATTTCTATTCCGAGACTAAAGGCATAGTTTAGGAGTAAAGGGGTAGGTACAAGTAAAGATGGAACAAGTATTTAGTTGAAATTGAAAGTAAATAACTGTGTTGGAGACAAACCCTTAGGAAATATATGCATTCGCCTTGTAAGGGAAAGTTAGAAAAAAATAGAGGACCAATAAAGACAAGAAGAACATTTTTAGATCACAGAAAAGCGCCGTCATAGCACGATATTTCACGCATATAGTACACGTTTACTTAAGCCGATTCATTTAGAGTTGAAAATCGTATATCATATTTGATGGTAAAATGAGATCGTCGCGCAAAATTACATTTTTTTGCCGTTTTTAATAGTATTAATCGTAACAAGGACACAAATAAAAATAAGTTGCTCGGTTAAACTTTAGAGAACTAATCTGGTTATTTAATAATCGAAAAAAATGTGGTGTAATAGCTGAAAATTTAAAGAACTACGTTGCGATAGTTTTTTAAGAAGATACTTTTTGTGGTTTTTTTTTCAAAATGAGGAAGATTTTTGAAATTTTTCTTCGGTTAAACTTGAGTTGGTTGTTTCTTCTACCAGCTGTATTTTTTTTAACCTGATCATCATAATTCTTTATATCAAACTAGGCGCAAAAAAAATGCTTGATTTGGTGATTTCGTAATACGGGGCTTTAAATTTATTTTATTGGTAAACGGTTTTAATTTTAAAAAGTTGTAGGTAGGTTTTATCACGGGAAATAAAATATGTGTGCAAATTTGTAAGAATCGGTTTAGTTAGCAGATAGGCACAAAAATTTGTTGAAAAACGAAGTAAGTTAGTAAAAAAACCGTTTAGTTAATAAAAGAGAAGGACTCTTTAGTAAAAGCAACATTATGAAACTGAAGACAATGCGTGCTCGTTAAAATGCTTTAAAAAAATGATACCTAAAAATGGGTAAGGTATACCTACCTATTTCTTTAATTTTGCAAAGCTGTGGAGTACAAAGTATGTGGCAAAATGTTGTTAACGCAGTCCATGGATATTTTTTAAATAAATTATGTAAGTACTAGTTTTGCCAATTTTTTTTTAAACAATATAATTGCATTTAGGTGAGGCACATAGGTACAACAGTTAATTAATTATGCATTTACTTTGAAGAAAATAACGTAGTACATATGTACTTTTTAGCATTAAGAAACTATGTAATTAAATATTAGTCTAACTAGATTAAAGTCAAAAACCACCAGAGGTAGGCATCACCCTAAATATAATAATTAAAAAGGTATGTTTAATCAAAGTAGATTTATAACTCCCCAGTAATTAAATTGTAAATTATCGCTGTCGCATTCCTAGGACAAAAAGGGCGCAACTCCAAAAACAACGATTTCTGCAATAACCTAATTTGCATAAAAGTGAGACACCCCTTATCTCCTGGAGCAGGCAGTTTGTGAAAACTTTCGTCTTATTGCATTCTGATTAGAAACACAGAAAGTTCGTAATTGGAGTTGTGAGGTCAGAGGGGAATGCTAAGTGCCTTGTTGAGAGAAATTAATTGAAACTCTTATTTTAAACTTTTAAAGTTCATTGAACATGTTTTGTTCCTCGATTTGTGGTTGTTTAAAAAGTTTATTGCACTTTTCACCAGTAGGTACTTAACTGCCAGTTTGATTTAAAAAAAAACGTTTCGAAAGTCAATAAAAAATTGCGAATTGCATATTTTTTAAAATAAAATAATTTTATAAACTTTCAAACTGCATTATTGAATAAATAACAGAAAAGGTTAACAGATTATATCAAGTACCTTCAATTTATATTGCGCAATTTTTGTATTTTTCCGTGTAAGGTATGTATTGTTCAGTTTCACTTGTGACCCAAATAGCTTTACACTATTTATAGTCTAGATACTCGCTAATAAATAAGTAGTAGGTACGTACAATATTTCCTTAATCGGTATCGGACAAAACACCGACTTGGTATTTGAGGACACTTTGAATATCGCAAACAAATCAGCTTTAACTAGAATAGGTACCTGCAACAACATCAGTGATGCATTTAAAATACCATTGACATTTTATTTTATTTTATTATTATTATTTTATTTTCATAATTTTTTTTTGACATTTTTGACATTTTATTTTTCATTTTGTTTTATTTTTATTTTTATGTTAATTTCAATATAATAGTATCTCATTTTTAATTTTAATTTAATTACAAATATCCTACTTAGTATTACAATGTTTATGGGTAAAAAAAAAGAGGCCTGAAATAAAGAAATTTGAATTTGAATTTGAAAATTTGAATTGACCTACTTGCAAAATTTCCTTAACTTAATTCGCACAAAACACGACCTCAAATTTAAAAAGACACTAGGTTATTGCACATTCAGGAGACAGTGGTACACACAAGGATCACTTTCACTGCACGCTACGTACCCTCGCAAGTGAACTGGCCGTAGTGTTTCCCCGAGGACTTGTCGCCGCAGACCACGCACTCTACATTCTGGCCCTTGTCCGTCGCTGAGGAGCCGCTTTGCGTCGACGCGGCCTGACTCGCGGGAGTCGAGGGCAGTAGCTCATCTTCCCGCCAGCTGCCGCGGAAGCCGAGCTCAAGAGGCGGGAGGTCGGAACCTCTCGGAGGGCAAAGCCCCGGGCCTCCGACCCCGCCGTAGACTAGCGCTCCGTGCGTGATGATGCCGGTCGCCGTGACGGGGCGAGAGACGCGCGACGCGCTAGTGTGTCAAGGGTCGCGGTTCAGCCACGACTGAGCTCGGGTCGGGCCAGGGCGCGCCGCTCCGCCATTGGCCCGGTGGCCCGCAGGGGCAGGGAGCGAAGGCCCCGCCACCTCGACACCGGCCCCCCACCCCGCGAGGGGTGAAAATCTTTCAGTGGCCAAGTACCGTTGGTAAGAAAATGCGATGGGCGGTTTGCTTACACTGAAGACACTTTGCCATAGTGAATACTTTTTGCACGTCTTCTTAAATTTTATCTTCATTTTTGCTACAATTTTATTATACATTTTTTTAATACTAAAACTCAATTATCATCCAATTTACTACCTAAGTACTTATCATCACATTCAAAACGAAAACAATAATAAAACTAACATTCATTAACAACTTTTACTTACTTTCAAATTACAAGTCGCAAAAGGATTGTTTTAGAATCAGAGCAAAGACTGAAATAGCAAAATATCGTCGCCGTTTTTTCAAACTGTACCTGAAAATCCTACTTTGTATCAACTTTCCCACCGCCTCCATATTTCTACGGGCTGATAGGCACTCTGCTGTATACTTACTTAACTATCTACATATTTAGGTGATCAAGTAGCTCATTTAGAACTCCCGCAGTCTGGCAACAAAGACACTTATTTTCTTCTCTCTCCGAGCAAGATAATTTTGACATTCGGTGAAATTATGTAGTCTTTATCTGAATTATTCTTTTAGCAGGTGTTTTGTTAAACTGGTTTCTGTATTGAACCGTAGAAGCGATTCGAACTGTATAATGTGGTAGAGGTCACGTCGAGTGGCGGCTTGCAGATAACCCTAGCTCGCATGACATTAAACTACAAACATTATGAACGAAACACGGATTTTCTGTCCATTCATAGATATTTTGTTGTAGAATATGAACAGATTTATTTACATCTTTATTGTGAGCTTACAAGATGTATTAAAAGAAATACAGTGCAGATATTCCTATAGATTTATTAATGTATGTTACATTTTCATGATGACTTTACAAAGCCAGAGTCGATCGTCTTTAATCGTAATAAACATAAACGTCATTCGATAAGCAAATATTGTTCAATTGGTCTGAAAGGCACTATAAGTTATTTTAGATGTAGATCAATCTGGATCATCGGTAGGCGGCGCGCGCGCAGGGGGCGTGGCCGCGGGGCGCGGGGGGGGCGCCACTCCTGCGCACTTGTCAACGTGACGTCCGTGAGACGTGACGCGCCACCGTCTGACGCGCTTTTTATCCAATTGGAGTTATTCAACTTTTCTTCAAAAGCGACAATGTAAAACTGTAGTTTTAATATTGAGCTTGGTATTGTTTTGACATCAGGAAATTTAGCTGGATGAAGTAGTTCCATTACTCTAATAAGATCACAATTTACTTTTTTGTTTTTTGTACAGCAGCCACGTTACATAGAAACTTAACATATGCGTACATTTTCTCGATATTGATTTTTTTTGTTAAGCGTGAAAGGAAAAATTGACATACAACGTAGATTAAGTAGCAGGTACTTTTTGGTATGTGTTTGGCCCTGGAATTGTAGGTAATTATGAAGTTATTTGTAGCTAAATAGTCATCAGTATTGCTCAAAACCATTTGTGCTATGACGTTTCACAATGTGCAATCGTTCTTTTTACAAAATTCGTCTAAACTTTCAAATTCAAATTCAAATTCTTTATTTGCTCATAGTAGGACACTTGTTTTTTGGAGCGCTAATCCCCAAACTAGGTAAAATTAACCACCTGTTTCTTGGGGATTAGGACTACATAGTAAAGAGAAACTACGGCTCTACATAGTAAAGATATCATTGGTTCTTTGTGGGAAGTCGTCGTAATCTAGCCACATCAGTCCACTGCTTACCACCTATATTAACGTCACTCACACTTACTTATAACTGTCTAGCAATACATACCCTAAGTAGGCAGGTACCTATATCATCATACTATACTTCAAAACTAAAACTCTATCACAAAGATGTAAGATGTAGATCTAAGCTAAGAATTAAGGGGATGCTCTCCAGACAGCTCTGCTTACTTACGTAGCGGAAGTAAGATCTATCCTCAATATAATGCCCAGCGGTCTTCGCCTTAAGCTGGGTTCCATCTGGGCGCGAGCTTTGCCCGGGCACAGATCTAACTTACTTTAGGGCTGTCGCGTTTGTAGTAGACAAGTTTTTAATGAACGGAAGTTTGGCAAAATAATAAATTCATTGTTTTCAGGCACTGGTTGTTATAAAATATTAACACGGGCCCATGTCGTAAATGCCTGACAAACGAACTAAAAAGATTAACAAACATATTACATTATATGAAAATAAAATAAAAAAATTGCCTGAGATTTCCTGGCTGTTTCGCTTCTCAGTAGCGCCGGAACAGCAGCCCTTTAGGCCAGAAATCAGGAGAGAGGAGTACGCTCCTGTTCTTCACAGGAGCCCGAAGCAAGTAGGACTTGAAGTTAGTCTTCTCTACAATTGACTCCAGGCGCTGCAAATGCGTCACGAGCGACTCGTGTCCAGCCTTTTCTTGACAAACCCGGCTACGTCTGCTCCTGCCGTTCTCGGTTTCACTCGTGGTAGGTACAACAGGAACGTCGGCTCCACTGCTTTCAGTCCGGATGTGGTGGCGACGACACTCCGTTTATAGAAGTTGCGGTTTCGATGACGACGTTAACTTCGATCTCTAAGCGTAAAGCCGTCGCTGTTCGTTTTCCTCAAATCCAATTAAGAAGCGCATGAGTGGAGTAAAGTAAGAGTCCTTCCACAAATGAAATAGTGTAAAATAGAATGTCCTCCAAACTTCTGATGGCCACAATATTTCTAAACAATCCTGTTGACATATCGTCACGCCTTTTCTTCGAGGGGGCTGGCAGAGGTGTACAACATCCACACTTCACCGGACGATATTCAGTCCCAAATGTGACAGGGAGCGAGCCTGTGGGCGTTGACCTAACATTCTGTTGACAAAGACAGCAATTCTACCATTTCTTTGAAAAAAAAAAGTAAATAATCTAATGTATAATCGTTGTTGCTCATTAACACTAATAAACGCTACATTTACGGTTATACAGTCTTTTGTCTTTTTAGTCCTTTTAAAATTTGAACTCGATCAAAAAGACAAAACTCTTTATAACTTAATTATTCGTAAGTTACAACGTTTACTAATACGACTAAGAGAAATAAAGTGTACCTACTATATCGTAGTGTGTATAGTTTATGTAACCGTATAACCCTATTTGGTTTACGATGACGTTTCTTATCGAAGAATTTGTATGTAATCATTTTTAGAAGTAAGTAGGTTATAATTTAGAAACTTTAGGTCTTCATAATCATTTACAAAGTTTCTAAATTACTTACAAATTTACCGATTACAACTTTTAATTTTGTTCTTTCTTACTTTGTAAAGTCTGCACTATCTGACTGTTTAGGTACAATACAATATATACTCCCCCAATACTTCACTTTTTACTAATCGTTGTACAACCTCGAAATAGTTATGCAGCGTTGTTCTTTCTTTTAATTTTTTAACTCGATCAAAAAGATAAAACTCTGTATAACTATTCTGAGGCTATATAAAGTTTATCAGTAAAGGAGTGAATCTTTATGGTACACAAAAAAATACGAACCAAACCAGAGAACATTCGAAAACAAAAGCCTCCCAAGGAAGATGAAAACAACTATCCTAGCCTGTTCTCATTTTCGCAGTTCTCCAGCAAAATTCTTAGAAGAAAAATGTACAATACGTCCAGTGTCACCCCTTGAGGTGAGCGGGGGTGAAGCGCGGGTGTCGAGAGGTGAGGGGTGCGATAGGGCGGGTCAAAGGTCGCGCCGCCTCGCCCCGCCCAGCGCCTTGCTACCCTCTCTGGTTAAATAATGTAAGGAAACTTGGGAAAACTAAATGTGGGAAAACGTACTTTTATTCTACTCTAGCTGTACCCCGCGGTCTTAATAGAACTGCTACTTTTTCAGGATAAAAAGTATCCTATGTCCTTTTTTGTACCCCAGACATGGTGTAGGCAAAATTTCGTGATCGGTTGATCAGTTAGGGCGTGAAAGCGTAACAAATAGACAAACGAACAAACGCACTTTCGAATTTATGGTAAGGAGAGGATAAGATGCTTAAATGGTTGCGTTTGAACCAAAGATCTGCAGTAATAAGGAAAATACTGTCTTCAACGTACGCTTTACTAACCATACGTTGAGAGGTATTGCCGGTAGTTTTCTATTTTTCCCGCGTTTTTTTGGGATAAAATTACCTACACTATTTTCGTTGCCGTGATACTACTGCCTTGTTAAATTTCATGAAAAACCTTTTAGCTTTCATCGTAAGAAAATAAGAGACAGCCAGATTCAATGATAATTTCGCCTGAATATTAGTTGGCTATTTTCACACCTTTACTATATCACAAGGGCCAGCAAAATACAGAAGCCCTGATTTTTGTTTAAAATCTTTATACATCATTATTAAACGTAAGTCACTTGGTATTATCGACCGAGCATCATTATTAAACGTAAGTCACTTGGTATTTTCGACCGAGCGAGCGATGGCGAGCGAAGCGTCTATGTTTCAGCTCCGACAAAAATTCTTTCGTATATTCGATTTCTGTCTGGATCGCCGTCTGGATCTCTATCCAGATCTCAGTCCGGATCTTTGTCTTCAGGAATGCGACCTGTAGAGGAAAACATACGTCAGCCGCGAGGTGTGCAGCTCACAGAGTCGCTAGCTATTATGGTACATCACTGTTGGCTCTTAAAACTATTAATACTTAGTATTTCGCTTTGAACGTAGACCTCGTAAATGTCCATAACTTTTGTACGATTTCGTTCATTTTCGATCCTTAAAATTGTATTAGCATGAACTACTTGCATGCAAAATTTCATAAAGTTTGGATCAACGATGCTCAAGTTATCGTGGAGCAAACAAATACCGAGACTGAGACCTCGCAGATCAACCTAGAGGATAAGATGGCGCACGGCGTATGATTTAGGTGAACCCAAAAACCATCCAAAAACTGCGCTACTGTCGTATATGTACACAACACGCACACATTGACGCAAAAAAACTACGCTACTCGCTTGGTCATTCTTACTACGACGTTATGTGCATTGGTTTATTGTATTACTTCGTGTACAACAATATACAAAGTGCATTATAAAAGTGTGGCCAGGACTACATTTTGAGGTTTTTTTAAAAACCGTGCAGTTTTTAAAAACTGTGCAGTGTCAATTTTGAAAAAGCCTCAACCTTAAACTCTAACAAATATGTGCAGTTTTAGAATATTAAATCTACTAAGGTTGGATATTGGAACGGAAATGGTCAACGTAGAGTTAGGGGGTAGAAGGAATAAATCTTAGTTACCGTGCAATTGTAAATGTTTTTCATGGCAACATTACCACGCGCACACGTTTAAAAAGAAATGGATTCAACGAGATATAACGCAGTGTTCCTCTTCGATTCAATCTTTTCCTCTAGATTAATCTGAGACGTAAAGGAACAAAAATGAAGGAGAGACCTTAAACTCAGTAGTGGTTGAAAAATAGGTGCCCCGGTGGATCAGCTAGTAGTGACCCTGCCTTCTGAGCTTGGGGGCGTGGGTTCGATTCCTACCTAGGACAAACAGTAATGTGATGAACATTTGTGTTTGGTCTATGTCTGGGTGTTAATATATATTTAAGTATGTATGTACTTAAAATTATCTAAGTATGTATATTAGTCTCTGGCAGACATAGTACAAGCTTTGCTTAGTTTGGGGTCAGGTGACCGGGTGTGAAAAATTCCCAAAATTAATAATATCTATATCAAAATTTATGTTGTAAGTAAGCTAGTTGTGTTTGGCTTCTACTATTAATTTTCAAACTTAAACAATGATGAACAATTTCTTTCCATACTATCCCCTAGGTCTTCAAACAAGGAGACACTGTGGATAAGTACACCGCCTCCAGCAAGTACACATCTTCCGTAGTTATCTCGTCGGCACATCGATCGCGGCAACGGTGTCTGTATGTCGTCTGGTCACCCCCTCCCACCCCCATTTGGGTCGCTGAGTAATTGGGAGCAGGTACTCTGCAGGCGCTTCCAAGTTTTTGCACAAGGATACGTTGGTGAGTTGACTTTTCATTTAGATATGGAATGTTAAAGTTTTAAACATCATTCATTCTTTCAAAATTACAAGAAGGGTATGAGAGATACACTTATGAACGTCAAAGTTTTATAATAGAACACAAAATACAAGTACTCAAATATTTATCTATAGTAACATTATAAAATCGAAAGTAAATCTGTCTGTATGTTTGTAGGCTTTTCGTGGCTACATTTCTGAACGGATCTTGATGAGATTTGGTAATTAGATAGTTACAGTAGGTATTTCGTGAGGAAGATTTTTGGGTACTTTTTATCACTTACCTTTTTTACAAACGTTAAAGCAGATTTTAATAAAATTTTACAATTATGTAATGTAACAAAATTCTACTTCTATAATTATAAGCGCGGACGAAGTCGCGGGTAACAGTTTACCTTAAACACAAATATATCTTACAAATAAGTCACAAGCCCCGGACTAGGACTTAGCTGGCTCGCAGGAGACTGTGGCTGATTTCAAAATTATGATTTATAGGAAATGAATTAAGTACTGTTGGGTTTTAATAAAAGCATATGTGTTCGTGCTAGTGTTCTATGTGTACATAACATGCATGCATTCCCAAATAATATAAGGGTAATAGATAATTATATTTTATTTCAATATTATTATTTTTATGTATAATAAATAGGTCGGCGTTTGATCACCAACTCGCCTGATGTTAAGCGGTTATTTGAAATGGTTCGGTAACAGACTATAGGCAGTAGGTACCAACTTAAATAAAATGTATAAAATTTGAACCTATAGTCCAATTATTATGACCGTCCATAACTTATAAAATGTACAATGAAACTAAAAACTATAATTAACTATTTTCTAAATTCTAATTCATGAATTATTCATTCTTCTTCATCATGAATTCCTGGTTCCTTACTAAAACATTACTTAATTAAGTTATTTTAAAAAAAAAGTTACTAAACTACACGAAAACATGTCTCTGGTCTCGCTTAGATGGTTATACGTGCGGCACATCCTGACTTCAGGACTGTTAGTAGTAACAGGATAGTAATATAATTAGGAAGGGTAGCAGTAGTAGTTTATAGGAGTAATCAATAAATTCTGATTTCTGATACAGTATCTATAGTTAGTAAGTTATATCGTCAGTCAATCTATCCCACATTTTGGTGGGCACTATTTTTTAAAGCCAACCTTGTTTGTCTCAATATTAAACAAAGTTTTTCCCCATTTTTTTATGTATGACCAAATTTATGAAGAAAACACTGATAAGTAAAACTTATGTTGATACCTACTATTTATTTTTGTTTTCTGCCAACACATTGGAGTTTGTTACAGGCCTTGTAGGCTTGTTGGAGCTTGGAACAAACCTACGAGATTTAAACAAAAAATATAATAATAACATCTAGTATTTGCTGAGATTCTCCGATCCGAGGATACGCTTTCCTCAATAGCATTAATTTTATTATAATTTTATTGTGCTAGTGTGTTTAGAAGTACCTAACTTCTAAACATACTACTTACAGTCAACAGAAATGCTTAAAGTTTAGCGTAGAAGATCCTAACAAAAATGTAGGTACATATACATATATCTCTTCAAAAATTACGAAAATTCGTCTAATCGCGTAACTTACTTTGTCTTAGAGCCGAAACTCTGAATTTTCTAAACAAACACGCGTTGTCGAATTTCTTGGAAACTTTATCCGTCAGATTGTGATGATATTTGGCATGCGTACAATTAAATAGGCTATAATATAATTATCTCAATACCTCTGGTTTTTTTTAAAGCATCCTCAAGAAAAACAATGAAAAAATCCACATGTGTCACCTTGGACTAATTTATTTAATAGATAGACAAACAAATCGAAAATCCCTTCCCTTACGAAGGTTGCCTACATCAGCATAAATTAATCCGTGATACAGAGGAAATTTTTGGTATTTTAGGAATAATTAGACATCTGAGAAAGTCATAAAAAATTATTGAAACTGCAATTTGTCGCTCTGTAGAGTCTGTATTTCTCTCGTTAGAGGCTCATTAGTAACTCGACTAGCTCTCTTCGCTCGTCGTCTTCTTCTAGAAGAAATGGCAATAGAAAACCAGTACCTACCGATAGGTAATGTATAGTGAGTTTAAAATATTCGTACATTTTATCATACTATCACATCACACTAATATTAAAAAGGCAAAAGTTTGTGAGAGTGTGTGTATGGGTGTAAGTGTGTACGTTTTTTACTTCTTCACACTCAAACGGGTGGACGTATTTTGATGAAATTTGGTAAGGAGGTATCATATATCCGCAGGACTAACACATAGGCTACTTTTAAACTGCGGGTAAAACCGGGGGGCGCAGCTAGTTACTACTAAGTTCTTTCCTAAAATCTGATTTAGGTCTTAGTAAGAAATCTTACAAATGTTTTCAACAGCAAAGTTAAAGAGTTAAAAGTCAAAGAAGGTATAAATCAGAGACAATAAAAGCAGTGCAGGGGTGTCAAACGTAATGTACAATCTATCAATCGGCAGCTCGGCTTGAGTCATTGGACTTCCCTCGGAGTCCTGAGAATGCGTGTACAGTTGGCAAAGATGAGTGTGAAACATCTTTATTAACTTCCTTACACATTGTTCATATTTTAATGTACGACTTTCAATTCAATCTACATAAGTATCTGAATGAATCAGTAGAGCGCCGGTGTCGCTTTGGTACGATAATCTTCTAATAAATGGGGAAAAGAACGAACCAATCAGAAACAAATATATTATAGGATTTACCTTATAGATATTAGGCGTATGTCAATATTAAACGGTACATCCCAATTTTTTGTTTCAATTTTTTAGTTTTGATTTTGGCCTACCTACACTTGCTAAATATCCTTGTAGGTCTGGAATATTAAACTCCTACAGAAAATAGACCGCGCTTTCAAAATTTCCTAGAACTTTATTAGTGATGACGACAAGTTAAAAAACGTCTAAGCCCATCAAACTTTTAGTATGTTTGGAACCTAAGGCAAAGTTGTGGCATATTTGTGGATTCAAAATTGTCTCACTTTTTAAGAATGGCAAACAACAATGGCAAAATGTAACAGCATTTTTATAAGTTCAAAATGTTCTCACTTTTTGAGAATTTCTTGATACTTTGCCCACACTCACAAGTACTCACAACCATAACGCACACTTCCTTGCCGTATTCATTTAGATTGATTCAACCGTTTAGTCGTGTCAAGGAAACAAATAAAACAGATATGAGAAATGAGGCGTTTGAATTTATACGATGTCATCATCTGCGACATACTCGAATTATAAAAACCTATTAATCATTTGAGCCTCAATAAAATTGAGAAGACTCTTCTAGCTCAATTCGTATATTCCTAGCATGTCTGCTTTAAGGAAGGAAGTCCTGGAGTAGATAGATAGAGATGTTTGAACGATTAATGTATGAATATTGTCTGGGTTTTAGTTGTCCTTAACTTGGTATATGGGATCGTCGACGTAGATAAAGGATCTAGTAGAGAGCTTGCGCGAGCATGCACGAAGCACTAGCGTTTCAGCTTGTCCAAAAAAGGTGGATTTACGGCTGTTCTCTTCTGCACGTCGCATTTCTCAACCGATTCTCGTGAAATTTTGCTAGCAGGTTCGATAATACTATGGATTTTTATTCGTTGATTAATTTTTTTTTTTTAATGGTGAAGTTATAATGATTTGATTTTAGAATGTAAAAAAACTTTTTACAGCCATTTTTATATGTGCAACTAAAGACAGGCGACACTTGCGAGATCTTCAGATCACAGAACCACTGGCTAACTAATTTTTACTACCAAAGATTATAAACGAAAAATTAAGCAAATCTCTTTGTCCTTATGTCTTGGATTGTCACGCGCGCATACGCAGCACACGTGCGAATTTCACGTTCCAGATATAGACATCGTTTAGTTTAAAATATGCGCTGTGAAACACAATATAAATCAATCAGGTCTGATCACAATTTACACTAAGATCGATCTCGCTGAGAGTAAAAAGGTTTGAGTACGTCAGCGGTAAATCACTCGTTCGTGGTCTCGTTGTCTGTTGTTCATGTTGTTTTGTTGTCTGATCTTCTTTTGTTGTTTAAAATAGAGGTAATTCAGGATCTTGTTAATGTTTGTAAGATCTCCATATCATACGCGGAGCAAAGCATTTGGAATTGGTTTTTGCTGGATAACGACAATGTATAGTAGATTTAAACCAGTTCGCTCCAGACTAGAGCCGCGCCGCCGCGCGCTGCCACGCTTCACGATCGTGTGATTTGCAAATGAAAAAGTAATAATTTAAATAGTTTATAGAAACAGGCTTTTTAATTACCGTATTACTTAATTGTATTGTTACTTAATTAGTTTGTATACCAAATTTTAGCTAAATCGTAAGTATCTACATATCAATTAGTTTCAATGTAAATATATTAGGTAAATATTATATTATAGCAAGGTGGGTCTCATCATTAAATTGTTTTTCATTTAGACAAGTTGTTTGTCGAGTTATTCATAAAGTTCCTTTGGTTTAGTGCACCTTTTCCGCGTAACCCGGTACGTGTATCGTAATAACCTATTTATTTTTCATGATAAGATAGAAGAGGTTGAAGGTTATCGTGGCTCGTCTTCACGTGGCTCCTGCGTGACTGCATGTCTCAATACGGCAATATCATTTTAGTTTAGATATTCATTTCGCGAAAACTTCTCTATAAACGGGTACGTCCGTTTTTACGTTGAGTTGCATCAACTAACTTTAACTATAACAAAAGCTATATCGTCACGCCTTTTCCCCGAGAGGGTTGGCAGAGGTGTAATACAACACCCACACTTCGCCGGTCGATATTCAGTCCCAAATGTGACAGGGGGCGAGCCTGTAGCCATATACCGGGCTCCAGTCATTTAACAGATGACATACAATATGCACATAATATGTTCACACAACGAACGAATTGGTGCGTGCCGTCGGCTGGGTTTGAACCCGCTCCCTCTAGCTTAAGTAGCGGGCCTTCTCCAACTAGGCTATCATCGCTTTCCAGACGGTATCAGTAATTATACGGCTTGATATGTTACGTACCTACGCTTTGATTATCGTAAAAAACATTACCAAAGCGTAACCAATTGTAAAATTTCTGGTAAACCCAAGTATTTAGGTTTGGCTATAGTTAAAGTTAGTTGGTGGTGGGTTGGTGGCCTTAGTTCTCTTGGTCGGATTTTTTTCTCTATTCACCGGGCAAAGAGAAAAATCACAAATTCTCTCGTAGCCCGGGTCATCGAACTACAAGGAAACACGGCTAGTCTGATGCCAGATTAGAATATAATAACTAATTATTGGTTCGACATATCGGACCACGAACAAATTCATGAACTCAAAGTCCGACTGGGGTGCTAGTGATACATTTAGAGTGCTCCTCTATAATCCTCTGCTAGGATTTATCCTGTAACTTAAAGGGCTAAAATAACACTTCTATGAGCTGCGGCACTAAAGAAACTAATCGAAACGAAACAGCGCTACTCGTGTCCTCTCACTTGGATTAGCACAATTGTGTGATTGAGCGAGCGAGGTGACATGATTAGTTCTGCTTATTTAGATTCGTTTCCTTAACGGATCAAGTTAAACTATGAGATACTTGTATTTATTGTGGAACTGAGACCTCACCACCTTCATATCTTCATTACCTTCTAGAAAAAGTTATACTTAGTATTTTTTAGCTTAAAATGTTTATTGGAATGAAACAATTATTTACTTGCTAAACTTCATGCAGATCGTATTAAAGTTATCATAGGACAAATATTACATGTAAACTTACACTTACACTAAATACACGTGAAACAGTTTTGAAGCTTCCGCAAAGTAAGGCCCATTCTATCAAATAAATGAAACTATTCAAACGATTTTACCACGAAATCATAAAATACGTTGATTTTTTTATGTTATCAATGTTTCATGGTAAACTGCTAACTTCCGCAAAAACTGCGTTCAAAGCAGATCCTAGCCAATATTTGCTCGGGTCCACAAAATCCGCTTCATCCCTCAAAGCGAGCGTAATCTGAATATCCAGAGGTTTCTAGAAAAAGCTCACATCCCCTATGTCCCATCATAAGCCGGTCAGAGGCGCGCAACCGTCGGCATCGGCGGTCGCGGTCCGCCGATCGCGGCGTTGAGCGTTCGCTGATGCGATTTCACGCGCCACCGATCGCGACCGCGCGATTTTGCCCGGTTTCATTGAACGAGGAAAAAATTGGTGATAAAAATAGGCGGATCTGGACCGGAAGGTAGTCGATTTTCCGAGTTTTCCTCAATGCGTGAAATAAATAAAAACTGCGATTTGCTCGGTGGTTATGGCTGTGGAGACTTGTAATTGCACTTTGATTTGGTGAAAGGATATTTTTTATTGTTTAAATGATAATGTTTATAGACCGAGCGAGTGTTAGCGAGCAAAGCATCTATGCTTCAGCTTCGACAAAAATGCTTTCGTATGCCCGAATTCTGTCTGGATCTCTATCTTCCGTTACTGTTCGCATTTCTAAGCAATTCTCTTGAAATTTTGTGAGTAGGTTCAATAATTATTTAGAATTTTTGTCGATTCAGTTTTTGAAAATGTATTTTATTATATTTTTGTTCTAAATCTTTTTTGTCCTTCCTCATCAAGCACATTGTTGCTATCTTCCATGCCAAATTTTATTAAAATTGGTTTAGTAATTAACCGTAAAAAAAAATCCAAACCGTTAGCCAACAAATGAACGTTGTATAGCCTCGGAAAGTCGGAATAGTTTAATTGTGTTTTTTCCTTTACATTTTTTTATTATTTTAATCAATCGAAAAAAAATCACTGTATAATTATTTCAAGGCTTTCACATCATTTATTAGTAAGGAGATTCGAGAGTAGGTATACCAATGAGATAAACGAGTTGAGATACCCAATAAATTTCGCTTTTCTAATAATTATACTGTATGTTGAACAAATATAGAAGTTTCAAATTAATTTTGTTGTGAATAACTGTCAACGAATAGCACTTCAATAGGTTTCTATAGAGGTACTTCTCATCTACCTTCCCGCAGAGATTAAAGCTTGATGACGCTTTTTAACATTGTTAAAAAGCGTCATCTCCGCAATCCATCTAATAAAACCACCGCAGTTGCTTCCAGCATTGTTCAGAGGCGGCCAATTGTGCAGAACCCCTGACTGATCACTTAATTGACTACCGAGCGAGAGCTTTTGGGAGTTACTCTACCCACGCGCTACAACATCACATCACCACAAAACCATTGCAGTTTTTATTACCAATCTATGGGATGTAACAGTTCTGAAGCAGCAGTGGTTGTGTTTTAGGAAAAATGATGGTTTGGGATTGAAGGATTAAAGTGCAGTGAAAATCAGATTTGTAGGCAAGTGATAGGATTGTGTGGCAGCGTTTAATGCCACTTAATCTGAACGATTAAGCAAGGGACGAGGCATTCGAGTGGCGCAGGATCGAGGTGGTAACAGTTACAGGATTTGATTCGTGAGTGACTCTTTTGAGGTTCGTAAGGAGGTTTGAGGGTGCTTATTAAACTTGAAGTAGGGATAAGTAATGTTGTTTATTTGCATGTTTCAATATTGTCTTCCTCTAACTCAGCTAGAACTTCGTGTCGTGAAAGATACAAAAGACCGAAACGTAGCCGTTCTGTTGTTTTATGTTTTTGACTTATCTCGGTCTCCCACGCGAACTGTCATACGTTCAAAAGCTAGAATCAAGTAGCAGCCTCGTTCTCTCGTTTCTGTATTCAATCTAGGTCTTCAGTCTTTGTCTCGACGCGAACTCCTATCTTAAAGCTGAAAGTTCGTGTCGCGATAGAAACAGGAGACCGTTCTTTTCCTTTGGGTTTTTGGCTTGTCTCGTCTCGCGCGGGAACTGGCATACCTACACACAAAAGCCTAGAGTCAAGTATTGGTCTTGGTCTCCCGTCTTGGTCTCTATCTTGACGTGAACTTCCGCCTTAGTTCCTCAGCACGCTAATTCGATGATGAGCACCTGTTCTTGTAAAGTAAGACATTTTTAACGAAGTTCTTTTAAATGTGCTTTATTACTGCATTTCAAAGTATGAAATTGTAGTTATTTTTACCCGACTGCGCAAAAAGGAGGGTTATGTTTTTCAAGTGTATGTATGTAGGTATGTTTGTATGTATGTATGTGTGTAGGTTTCTTTGGCACGCCCTACATCCTAAACAGCTTGATGAATTTCGACATGTGAGGTGTCATTTGAATCGTCTTGATAGTGGAAGTGACATAGGGTAAGTACAACATTTTGCAGCAGGGTTTTTTTGTTTTTCTTTTAATAATGTCTTGTTTATTAAATTAGTTTGTGAATAGTCGTAGAAATGTTGTAAGAGATCTTGGTGCTTTGGGCAAGATTTCCGTATTTCTTTTGTTCGGATCAAATTGATTCGGACATTGCATTAATTTCCCTTGGGATGCAACTTGTTCTGTAGCTAATCCTTATACTAAGTACCTTCGAAACTGCGGTAGTCGTATTTTCTGTAGGTAGGGTCAGATAGGTGTATATGTAACTTAACCTTGCTTTTATCAGACTTTAAAAAAGATGAGGTTCTCAATTCGGTTGCATTTCAAAAAATATGTTTGTTACTGTATAACTCCGTTATAATATAAGAACCGATTTTGAAAATTGTTGTTTTATTAGAACGGAAGATTGCTATAGACCAGGTTCCTTTTTTTTAAACTTCAATTCGCATGATTGGAAGTATTCGTTTTTTTTGTTTTGAAAACATATGTAACTAAAATAATGTAGCGATAAGGAATACTTAATTGCCAATAGTAAACTTGTAGATCAATAGTAATTCTAAAAACTGGTATTGCATTTATGCAATTTGTTTTTGTTTTATAGCCTACGTAAAAAGACTGAACAAATAACATTTAAACAAAAAACTAAATATCATTTTAAAGTTTTAATTTAGATAAAGATAAAGACAAAAGCATTGTCATCAAAATAATGTAGGTATTACAAAAATTATCTTAGTCGGGCACCGAAAAGTGAGTCACTGTAAATTAGAAGATAATTACAATCACAGACTTACGGACACCAGGGCCTCGAATCTACTTAGTAATTGATTTTAAATTGTTAATGAATTTTCTATTTTGACCCTACTGGCATACAAAAAGTGTCAATTTGAGGCAATTGATTAAATATTTAAAAAGAAGGTTAGTAGAATTGGGGGGCTAAGTGAAAGTAAATTAGCTTGTAAATAAATAAAAAAAAATTAACAAAAAATTTACCGCCACAAAAACTGAAAAGCAACAAAATAATAACCACTATGTCTTAAAGTAATGTTACC
Organism: Peribatodes rhomboidaria; assembly: GCA_911728515.1. Lineage (NCBI taxonomy): Eukaryota > Metazoa > Arthropoda > Insecta > Lepidoptera > Geometridae > Peribatodes > Peribatodes rhomboidaria. Next base: position 4,577,586 of record OU452181.1, on the reverse strand, counting down.
TAATACCTAAATAATTTTAAGTTGCCGCCGCCGCATCACACGTAGCGTACCTAATTTATTTGATTTGCTTGTAAGTATTTTGAGTCAGCGCCTACTGACTCAAAATTACTTAGATATACTTACATTAGTTGAAGAGCTTAGTTATTAAAGTTAAATTAATTCTTTTTTGCTGTTCTATTCTTTTTTCAGTTAAATTTTTTGTAAGTAAAAATTGTGGGTATAAAAGTAAACTCAGCATCAAAATCTGTAAGTGTAAATCACCCCTATTTTCCTACCCTTAGGGTAGGTTTTTTTCCAAATGTATCTAAGACCAACTTCGAAGTATACCCAATAAAAGAATTATCAAAATCGGACTGCTCTGTAAAAAGTTCGTATGCGTGATCATACATAAAAATATAAAATAATAAAAAAAAAATCGCGTCGACTTGCAAGCCTCCTCCGTTTCGTCTTAAAAAAAAACTAAATTCACACTCGACAATTTTTATTGATGTAAACTTACCACCCAAATTATCAGTATTTACCAAGATACAAACCCCTTCGGAACTTTTTATCCTTTTCTTACTTCGACATTACAACCCTCTGTCGGCACGTGGGTAGTATTTACAGATTAACTCTATTTAACCCGCGGATGCTGGCCTGATTTATTTTTTATTGTTGACAGTTACCCGTTTTATTTATTTTTTACTTTTTATTTGAGACCAAAATAGAAACATGAAAAAAGCGACGGGTTAAAATTACGTTAGTTTACAAATTTTGAAAAAGTATTCAATATATTAAAGTCAGTTTTGTAAATCAGTCCCTAAGTACTTATTTCTCTTCTCAGTTATTTGGGTAAAACAAAAAAAACTAATTTAGTTACTAATTTAATTTATCTATCAGTAATCAGTACCTAAGTGAGTAAATATAAGTACCTACTTACGCCAAAGTACACCAAAGTCACAAACGATTACATATTTAAAGCAACTGTTTTTGAAAGTTCCTCAATAAATTAAGTTAAATGTCACCAATGGACAGCTAAATAAATTATCGTCCAATTAAAGTTAGCAAACATGGGCTAGATATTAGGTAGGTATATTTTATTACTATAAAGTAAGTACATTGTAATTTGTAACTTTGATAGTAGACCTCAATATTTAATAATTTTCAACTAAGTATTTCTTATCTTCACTCTTTACTTTTATAGAATAAAAAAAAAAAAATAACATTGAAGTAGACGTTAGTCTTACTTGCCTATTCAACGCTAAATTATGCACGATGGCACAACGCACTGACAATTGGATTTTAAAACAATAGAGTAGTCATCTTATAAATATTCAAGCGGCCATTTTGTTTTTGAAATCAAACCGGCGCCAACAAAAAACTTTGACAATAAACCCAATCAACCGCTACGAAAACTTCTCCAAAATTCTTCAGAATGGTATTAATTTTCAATGAGATTATTTACAAATTGTCGACTTTGACGTGAATCTCCTCATCGCATTTCAAGGCGCGATCTGTCAATATTGTCACAAAACATTAAAAAAAGTCTTAGAAAGTATAAAAAACATGAATGTGGCCTAATTTTCGATTTCAATGCGCACTTTGTGTGTAAGCATCGGGGCGTTGTACAAATTAATTCATAGGTAAAAAAACTGAAGTTTCCGGAAGACCGTTAGCTTTTATGGTGTTTTTTTCTTTTATTTATGGTGCAAAAATTGGGTTACTTAACGGGAGCGTCGCCCATTGTATGATATCTTGAGGGACGCACAAAAACTAACACACAAAAAGTTTGCTACAAAAAAGAAGCGAAACGTTGTAACTTTTTTTTCGTATTGCGTAATAACGTGTTGTGTGAAGTTTTAGACGAGATTTGGACTAGATGTTTGTATTTAAGATAACTGGGATAAATTAATGATAGTAACCTTTTAAATGTTTTGACTGCGCTTATGATGCGATTAGGTACTTAAAATGATATTACTTAGTTAGTAGTTGCAAAATCGTAAACAAAATAGGTTCTAGGAACCAATTTCTTTTTTTTTTTACTTAAAATTATTATGTATCTAGAAGCATGATCCAAAAGACAAGGTCTATCATTCAGCAAACACATAATGACGTCATCGTCAACCGTCTCTTTCGAACTTATTGTAAATGACCTAATTCGGTCTTGCTTAAGCATCGATTGACGTCACTACGTGTTTCTGAATGCTAATACCTACCTGGCAGAGTATACTATTATACCATGTCTAGAAGGAAGTACATTATCCATTTCATTTAACTACCTACTAATAAATAAGATAGTACTTGCCTAATAATCTTGCGGAAGACTATAATAAAAAATAAAAACTTCTAAAATTATCAAAAAGTTTTTGGCAAGATTTTAATGCGTAGTATGTATATCGCAGACAAATTTACAAAGGTTGATCGCAATATGAAATATGAAACGCATATTTCTCAGCACATAGATAAGATACATAAAAACTGGCTCAACCACATACAATCCGTTTCGCCTTCTAAATCATTCACGGCATTGTGTGGAACCAACAAAACATATAGACGGACACGCTTTTTTCAAAACTAGATTTCAACCGTTCGCTACTCAAAGGGTCTCGAGAGGTCACAGGTCACCATCGTCTTTTTCGTCCAAAGAAAAAAGTCGTTACAAAACCCGTAAAGAAAAAAAGAAGTTAAAAAAGGGGCTTCTTGTAATATTGTGAATATTGATGAAGAATGAAATCTGGTTTTCGAAATCTGTTGAACTTCATTCAGCACGCATGTGTGGTCCCACGGTGGGACTTCACGTGTTCGGAACACCTTCTGGGAATAGGATGGTGTTCAAAACTTGATTTCGATCGAGTTTTATCGCTGACTGAATTTTATCATACATTTCAAACGAACTTTTGTTATCTATTGCACAAAACAAATCGTAGAAGATTACAGCAGCACACGCCTCTTTCCAAGGCTTTAGACGAAGCAAAATAACGAAGATAAAACTCCCTAAAAAACTATATAAAAGATCACATAAAGGGATAAAGAAGTAAGGGTTACGATCTGGTTCCATCTCGACAAAGGGCACGCGATCCATTAAGACTCCAGAATCCTTGCGCACGATTCTTGTACCCTTTTGTACCCGTTAGAGGAATAAAGGGATGATAGGGTACAATGGGGTGCAGGAATCTCGGAGGTGGGTCGGATTGATCCCGGCACGCGTTTTAGGGTTAACGGTGGATGCTGCGTGCGAGCACGCGTCGTGGAGCCAGTTTTAGTATATTTATGGAATAAGTTAAGATAGGGTTAATTTGATGATATGACGGCTTAATGGAGTGATTTATGGGTTAACAAGTACTGGTTTTTTTTTAAATATTTTTTCATTAACAAATGTAGACATTTCCTGCGTGTAACTGGATCCGTTGAATACACGATCATGTGGCTAATTAAGGGAACTTTGACTTTTATTGTTTCCACATGGCCTTAAATGGCTGGACTTTTGCAAACCCAGCCACTAATTGGGGTACCGAGCACATAATGATTCTTAATCACATATTACTAACAATGATTACGCATACTATTATTTGTTGTTATTAGTATAGTGTAAAGTGTACCTATGTGTTTTAAATGTTGTTAGGTTGAGTGGAAAATAAATAATTTTGATTTGTTTTTGTATAATTTTATATTTTATATTTTCTGCAACAGCTTATAGCAAAAAAAAGCAAAGTCTAAAAATCCGACTACCCGTCATCCTTGTAAACAATTTTTAGACTTTTGTTAATATTTAAAAACTGCTTGACTGATTTCGATAAAAATAATAAAACTCTAAAGTATAATACTACCAAACAGAAAAGGAATCATTAAAATAGATTCATCATTGGCGAAGTAGTCGCGTAACATACATAAAAAAACATCCAGACGAATTAGGAACCTCCTCCTTTTTTGAAGTCGGTTTAAAAAATAGCACCTACAGTACCTAGTCTTATACAGGTACTTATACTTAACTAATTCCTATGTTATAATCACTTGATTTAAATCTACATATCGTACCTTTAAATAGATAATTTTACTTTCTAGAATCGTTAACGTTGAGCCCTTATGACTCACCAAAGTCATCAATATTCTTTTTTCAAAGGATTGGACTGTGCCTGATAAATTCAACTTGACATTTCAAGTTGCCGATAATCTTTACACAAAAAATCTACGCGAAACCACTTGTCGGTGTTGAGTGTTATAAAAACTGAAGTTTGGCGCAAAAACAGGCCAAGTTCTCGTAAATTTGTCAGCCAGCCCCGCCCTGGAGAAGTGGCAGTTTTTGCTCATATTTAGATTGGGTCTTGGATAATAAATTGCTTAAAGATGCCCGTTTTCGGAGTAGTGTCCTGATTATTTACGTAGGTACTTGACGTTTTTTTACCTGAGATATGCTTGATACGTTTAACTTCCGCAAGACATGAAATTCACCAACCTGCTCTGAGTCATATCGTCACGCCTTTCCTGCGATGGGCCTGGCAGTACAACAGCTGCACAGCTGGCAGTACTGGTAGCTGGTGTACAACATCCACACTACGCCGGACGATATTCAGTCCCAATTTTGACACGGGGCGAGTCTGTCGCCATACACCGGGCTCCAGTTACGTAGCAGATGACATTAAACGCCACGCCACGGCTCAATTACCCTCGATGTAGAATAGGACGGTACCCTACAGTGGAGACGTATATGCTGCTTGCATTTGGCAGGCGTCTCGCTTGAAGTTAAGCAATGATAGGAATACGGTGGAGCGTGCTTGCCTAGGAAAAACGAATTTACTCGAACCTTAAGAGTCCGGTGACCACTTTAGACTAACTTCGCATTGGCTTAAGGTATTCTATAGCCATTTCGTCTCGAAGAAGAAGACGAGCGAAGAGAGCGAGTAATGATACTGACGAGCCTCTAAAGTTACCTACACAGTGACAAAGTGCAATTTCATTTTTTTATGACTTTTGCACTTCTGGAATCATTCTTAAATAACTAAGAATTTCTCTTGTATTATGGAATCATTTAACAGCTAAATGATGTAGACAACCTCTTTATGTAACGGAATTTTTGATTTGCTTTGTCTACCTATTGAATTAATCAGTCAAAAGTGACCCCTTAAAAATGCTAATAATTTTCATAGCTCTATTTTCGCTTGAGAACGTTTTAAAAAACAAACCAAGAACATAGATAGGGATTGAGATTTTGTTAATTTAATTGTACATGCTAAATTTCATCATAATTTGACAAATGGTTTTCAAGAAATTTGAGTAGCGCGTTTGTATGGACATTTCAGAGCGTCGCGGCCCTCTTAAAAATATACTCTGACAGATTCGTAGACTACCGTGTAGTCTAACTACGTATAAGATTTGGATTTTAACGTTACCCTAATATAATTGACCAAGCGGAGCGAGTTCTCAGAGTCTACTGGGATATCTCGGTATTGTTACTTCTACATTAAATTGAGTAGGTACTCAATGCTTATGAAATTTTGCAGGAAAGTACTTCATAGAACTACAATTTTTAAGTTTGAATAGCGAAATTTATGAAGATACTAGCTGCGCCCCACGGATTGACTCGCGATTCAAAAGTATCCTATGTGATATTTTAGACTATAATCTATCTCTGTGCCAAATTTCACCCAGATCTGTTCAGCCGTTCTGGCGTTTGTTTGACGGACTAAAAATTTGTGTAAAATAATTTTACTGTACACTGTATTCATGAAATATTGTTAATTAGACTCATAATCCAATATCATTCTCTAGTTTGCTCCACTTTTCAGCCTTGACAAAAAGACCTTTGGATCTACGCAATTACTTTAATCATAAATTGCTGCTCATAATAGTTAATTTGACATTAGCTGACATTAGTCTAATAACCGTCTACTTGTTTATTCCGCGCTCGTTATAATAGTCGTATCAAAACATAATGAAGTCACCTCTGAACCTGTTAATAATCTAGATTCTAGTGCGTTTGAACGTAGGCATTGATTAAGACATCTGAACGCGAAGCAATTGAGGTTGACCTCTGTATAGTTTTACATTGTTCTTTGGATAATGGTGTATTGTCTTAGATTGGAAATCTTCTTTAAAAAAATATAGTTTAGTTATAAAATAGTGGCTGATTGAGCTGGGAGACTACGCGACCGGCGTCTGTCATCCCCTACAGGGGGGCCATTCCTGCGCGTGAGATGAGATGAGATTTTATCTTGGTCACTCTCACACCTATGACGTTTCAAACGAGAGCAACAAGGATGAGAAAAGGTGAGATGAGAATCTCAAATCTCCGAATAGGGTCCCAGGTAGCAATCCACAACCGATTTTCATGAGTTTTTTTTTAAATAAAACAACTCCGCAATTTTGAAAATTCACAAAAACTGAGTAGGCAACAAAAACTGTTTAATTATCGAACCTACTAACAAAAATTCAAGAGAATCAGTTAAGAAATGCAATCTGTAGACGAAGACAAAGATCCCGACAGAAATCCGGAGAAACGTAAGCATTTTTGTCGAAACTGAAGCATAGACGCTTTGCTAGCTATTGCTATCGCTTCTTCGCAATTTCTGAATAGTCTCTACAATGTGACGAACGTTACGTTATTACGTGCTTACGTTACGTTACGGACGTACTTACGTTACAAGACAGACATCTCATAACGTAAGTACTTAAATAGATTTCTACGAGTACATTTCCATGTTGCTTATCTAAATTAGCAATGGTTGTTGTTTTTGTCTACGCTATAATATAATTTCTGTTTGACAGTGAGAATAATTGTGATAGAATAAAAATTTCGTCTAGCCTAATTTGGTTGTCAGAAAAAAAAGTATACCAAAAACTCAATATCTAACGAACCTACCTATTTCACATTAACACAACCAAGTGAACCTAGTTTGCATTGAGCAAACTCGGTTCACTTCGTCACTGTTATTTAATCTGTGTCCCGCCCCCGTTTGTGATGAATGATTAGTCGCTGATTACTGTCAGAGTCTAGATGTTGCGGATAACCCGCGCGCGGCCGTCGGGGTATATTACACCCCCGAGCGGTAGTAGGGCTGGCAGTTTCGTTTTAAAGATTTGGAGAAATACAAAATTAATTGTCAGTAACAAGTCAGTATTTGTTAATAGTTTTCCGTTGCACTCAGAGTCTTTAACGATTACTTAAACTAGCTTTAAGGCTTACATTTTCATAGTAAATCTATAGTTAGTGATAGTTTCAATAATCACTAACTTCTTTATCGTGTATTAACGTAAGGTAGTTAAACTATTTCAATCAAAACAGTATTTATATTCTAAGTTATTTCTATTTAGTCGTTTTTGAGCGAAGTTAAATTTATGATAATACATCTCTTTAATTTATGCTGACGTAGATATACTATCTTAATATGCTATCAGTGTAAGATAGAAAAAAAAGTGAGTACTTAATTCAAGTACATATATTTTTTTAAAGTTTAGATAAATGTGTTTAAAAAACATATTATGGTAAAGTTAAGTTAAGTTTAATGTTTTATTATATTTATTAGTTTCGTTGTGACAACCCTAAATCCGCCACAAGAGGTGAACACTGAAGCCCACGCAATGAGTGACATAATAACCGACGAACGAACCGATTGCAGATAAGCTATTAATTTGGCTCAAGTATCCTATTTCATACCAAAAATGTACCCCAACATAAAACCATCACCCTTATTCCAGAAACCTTTAAGTTCAAAATAAGATTTGTAATTTTGGAAAGTTCTCTTACGGATTTTTCTATGAAGAAATTGATATGGATCCCTTTTGTGTGGGAGCACAAAGGCTTTATTGTTTTGCATACGGTCTGGAATAATGAATATGTTTTTTATTATGGTTTTATTAATTTGTGGCAGCCCTTGCAACAAGGGCCTAGAATGGTTTATTTTGTTATTATTAGCGATAAAAGAGTTACGAGTAAATTTGTTTACTTTACTGTTAAATTCTAACAATGAAAAAGCAGATAAATTTTAAGTATAAAAACAGAATTTTACTAAAAACTCTCTGACAAGTACAAATCTACTTATTTTAAAATTCAAGACATCTACTCCAAATAATAAATATTCAACGATGCATACGCACGGAACTAATCCGTGTCACTTCCGATAATTCCGTCAACAATAGAATATGTCGTCCAGAAATCGTAAAAATAACTCAAAAATTCAGTCGTCATGGGAAACGTCGACGACTTCACGGTTAACTAATAAGGGAGTCCAAACTGGGCACAATGGACCAAAGGACGGTACGAAAAACGAAAACGTACTGGCCATAATAAAGAATAAACAGTTCAATTCGTGATGCGATAAATCGATACGCAAGTGACATTATTTTGAATACGGAACGTCATCTTATTTTACTGTTTTTTTTTTGGTGCCAGATACCGTAATGTTGCTGGCTGAATAGACGAAGGGGGCCAAGGCAATTAAATTTTAGGGAAGTTTGTGGAGCAACGAGGTTGGACAATAGATGGACTGCACCTTGGCTGTGGTCGTGTGCCTTTGTTGAAGCCGACGTGTTTTACTTTGGTAGGGACGTCTTGTGCGATCGTTATCTTTTAAAATAGAAATAGTTTTTGAGTTGCTGATTTTGATCTGCTTGTATTTGAGAATTATTGACCTATCTAGATCTTGTTCATATTTTTTAATTCCAGGGACCAGTTACACGACAACATACAAAAAATCGACATATATACAGTCGAATTGAGTTGGCCGACTTTTGGAAGTCATCTCAAAAACTTTAACACGTTATTAAAACAGGATTTTTATAATTAAGACAAAAATGTAGAGTATTACTTTTTTTAAATACCTATTTAAAAAAAGTAATACTCCAGATTATTTATACAAAGATATAAATAATCTGGACTACAATACTGAAATTAGAATTTGCCCATAAATTCTCGAGGCGTGAGACAAATTTTTTCTTTACAAAAATAGAGCTTGTTAGTGGTCACTCCAATTTTTTGCTGGACAACAATGGCTAGGCAAATTTGTACAACACTCGCCCCAAGTAGCTGAGAAAACATTCTTTTTATGAAATTTTTTTGTACATTTTTTGCCGTTGAGATTTATTTTGTAAAAAAAAGTAACGGAAGGTGAAGGCAGCACCTTGCCTCTTCCATCGTCCAAGACAAGTAGCAATCGTTGCGTCTTATCGTTGTTACCCGACTGCGCAAGAAGGAGGGTTACATTTTTTTCATGACGTTATTCTTGCAAATTTTTGTGCATCATATGTTTTTTTTTGGGTTCCGTACCCAAAAGGTGAAACGGGACCCTAATACTAAGACTCCGCTGTACGTCCGTCTGTCTGGCTGTTCGTCTGCCACCAAGCTGTATCTCATAAACCGTGATAGTTAGACAGTTTAAATTTTTACAAAAGATATAATTCTGTTGCCGCTATGACAACAAATACTAATAAACCGAAAAAAAACAAATATTTAAGGTGGCAACGCATTTACAACAAGTGTGATTTTTTTGCCGATTTTTTTCGATATTTTTTATAGTTTTTATAGATAATGGTACGGAACCCTTTGAGCGCGAGTTCGACTCGCATTTGGCCGGTTTTTTTAATTCCGTAATAGGCTTGCATCTCGGCAATGCTGCAGCCTACATGCTATAATGGAGCTTGAATGCCTAGAAGAATTAGATCACTCGAGAATTGAAAAACTCGTGCCACTTTGGGCCAAGCTTGGCTTCAATTTGAAATGACCAAAATTGAACTTTATTACTGAGTGCGTTGGCTTCAATATCAGTTGTGGCCAAATACTGATAGAGACATCGGTGCCCCAAGACCTAGATTGGTGCGAACATGACCATATATGTGGCCGTGGAATCAGATTATAAATATATCAAGGAACATGCGCTCTGGCAGTCTCATGGCATTTTACACACTAGCCTCCTTAGCAATAAACGTTGTAAAGCCTTGGCATAATTATACAGTCTTTTGTCTTTTTCTTTTTTTTTACATTTTTGAACTTGATCGAAAAAGACAAAACACTGTACCTAAAATATTCCGAGTGATTTTGTTTACATGATTATAAGTTAGACCTGCAAAGCTTTTCAAGCTACCAAAAAGGCTTTGAATAACTTGACTATAAAGGAAGGTATTTTAAGTGCAAATATTATCATATTAGGCACACCAATATCGTACCCCTATCCATCAAGAGGGCACGAAGGGACTATTGACACAAAATTTACGATATTAATATTTGCTGAAAGAGGGATCTGTGTTGTAGAATTATTGGAGTTACTATAGCAAACTGCAACGTTTGCCATGATCCAAAAAAACAAGGTCTAGCATTAAGCAAACACGCAATGACGTCATAGTCATCCGTCTCTTTCGAACTTGTTATAAATGACTTATTCGGTCTAGCTTAGGCATAGATTGACGTCACTGCGTGTTGCTGAATGATATACCTGGCGGAGTATATTATTATACCACGGGGTTGCTCTAAGACATCTGGGGGCCTACCATGACTTCTCATTGCCATGATGGTAACGTTTTGTTTTTGATGTTGCGCCACTATGGACCTTATGACGCGGCGATACGATTCGCGGTCGCGCAGCGTCGAAAACACGGACACTGTATCCGAAATGACACTCAAGAACATTTGTTGGCCGGATCATGGTAGGTATAATAATATCATGGGCGTCCTCCTACTTACCTACAAAGAATACCGAATATAATACCAAAATACGCAGAACAAAATAAAGCCGCTACGTACAGTTCAAATCTACGAAACATGGAAATGTTTAGAAGATAATAGTATCTTACCCCACCTAGTTCACGTCAATAACTTCCTTGCGACAAAATAATCAAAATTTTCAATCGGATTTAGTCGAAATCCTCTAAAATATCCAGAAAGGTCTCCAATAATCCGCCGGACCCTCGCGGAAGGTACCCGATTCTCACGACGACGCATAATTTTGCTATAAATAAAATTGCACTGTAAAATTTCTCGGACATTTGGCGAGATACGGTCATTGTATGGAGAGAGCTTAAGTAAGGGCATTTCTTTTATTACCCTACTGCACAGAAGGAAGGCTATGTTTTATGGAATCCTGAATGTGGTGAATTTCATCATCATCATTATCAGTATAGGCCTCTTTTCTTGTACGCCACCTGTTCCGGTGTTGTGTTAATGTCGTCCTACGCGTGAGATGAGATGAGATTTTATCTTGGTCACTCTCACACCTATGACCATTCAAACGAGAGCAACAAGGACCAAAAATGATGAAATTGAATCTCACTCCTTCAGAATAGCCCTACTGGTTCGACTCGCGATATATCTTTCGACCGAACCAGTTGGTGGACCACCAACGCACCGTTGAACTTGCCGTCTGTTGTGTCGTGCTAGAATTACAAATTTAGTAACTAACAATATCTTACGAGACTGGTATGATACGTTAAGATAATTTAACCATGTTCCGTTATATGTTATCTTACTAGCTGTTTCATCAGCAGTCACTCACAAACCATCAAGAAAAGGATGCTTTTCTGTGCTCCAGACAATGTGTATGAAAAATTTCATGATAATCAATTGAGTAGTTAAGGCGCGAAGCGTAACAAACGAACAAACTCGCTTTCGCATTTTTTAAATTAATTAGGCTTAGGATGGGTGTCATGTGTGGCTTCAATGAGTTTGTGGCAACACCATACCAGAGACTAGACACCAGCCTCTCCGGATCTCTCTTCTCTATGGTGTTGTCACTACGGACTCACTACATTTTTTACTGTTGAATTTACGAGCAGCACTTTTGGGACCTCAATTGTCTAAATAATGTCGGCACTAAGTTAGAATATATACTGGGCTAATTAAAGTACACCAGCCAAGAGAACAAGAAGGTGTTTCATTAAGGGAACTTGGTTGTTTGTTATCTATGAAAACAATTAGAAGACATGGAAGCAGCGGGTGTATTTGGGTCTTTAGAAGTGTCTTACAAATTTTACAATGATACGAGTAACTCAAAAGCTATCTCCATACTTCTTCAGCCAGTAAGGGCCGTCCGGATTCGGATAGCAATCGCAGCCAGTAGCCGCTCTACGGACCTCGATATGTTGTAGGTAGCTACGTAGACTAGCATTACGTACTTACTTAGGTAGAAAATAGTTGGCTAGGTTGATAGGTAAGCGGAATAATGTTACTTAGAATCCTACTAATATTATAAACGCGAAAGTTTGTAAGAATGGATGGATGGATGGATGTTTGTTACTTTTTCACGCCAGAACGGCTGAACAGATCTGGATGAAATTTGGCACAGAGATAGATTATAGTCTAGAATAGCACATAGGACTTTTTAACCGCAAGTGAAACCGCGGGGCGTAGCTTGTATAATATATAACTAAACTAACGTAACATATTGTCACGCCTTTCCCCCGAGGGGGCTGGCAGAGCTGTAATACAACATCCACACTTCGCTGGACGATATTCAGTCTCAAATGTGCAAGGGGGCGAGCCTGTCACCATACACCGGACTCCAGTCATGTAGCAAATGATATACAGTACGCACATACGTTCACACAATGAACAAATTGGTGCGTGCCGTCGGCTGGGTTAGAACTCGCTCGCTCTGATTAGAGAGGCGGGCTTTCCCCAACTAGGCTATAATCTGATCACTAAACTAAACACTCAAAATAGCAGTTGACGGCGTAAGCGTATTAAGTTTTTTTTTTTTTTTTTTTTTTTTTTAAATACTTAATACGTAACTTAATATCTCATAACCTTCAAACATGGTTATTGGTACATTTTTCTTTGCCTCTACGATCGTCTCTGGTGGCTCTACTTTAGCCAGACAAAATAATTGCTAAGTATACGTGAAGTTGTAGGCCCCGGTTGTTTGTTCTATAAAACAATCGTGAAGCCATGCCAGAGGCCTCCGAGCGGCCTATGAAACTCTGACATCAGCACCGCTAGCATGCGCGCGACAAAATTCTTCTCATCACTTTTTGTCATGCGAGAACGTGACAAAGCTATGTGTAAACATACGTCTGTCTCGATAAAAAGAGTTGACATACCGTTGTCACGTTGCGTATGTTAAGCCTGCGGGGCTAGCCACTCGGCCTAAACGAACTTGCTTGGCAAAAGTAGCAGAAGCCTGGATAAATAGGTAGGTAAACTTGCCTTGATTTTCTTCAAGCTAGTCATGCGTTAAATTCATTTCCAAAAATATCACAAAATCAACCCAAAATCCAGCTAATCCATCACATAAAAACAAACGACTTTCCCATAAATTGTCGCAAAAAATCACCATAAGGTTGGGGTAAATCCTTGGGCGTGAATATGGCATATTTTACCCGATCGGGTAGATTATGCGGATGTATGGCAACACCGTAAGGGTTACCAGAGATACCTCTGGTTACCCTTGGATACAATTTACAAGGGCCGGGCTCCGTTGTTTAACTGAATACGTGACTTGGAAATTGAGGTTTTGGTTTTTGACGTTCATAAGTATATCTTCGATACCCAATTGAATACAAACATTTTGACTTTGATAAAACTGTGATAAGAACATATATGTTTTTCTCTTCTACATTATCTTGGTACCCATTTTTTTATGGTATCTAATTACTTAATCTGAACATTGCTTTACTTTTAAATTCACTTTAAAGCATCTTTAGAAATGTTGGTTCAAAGACTATTGAAGACAGAGTATATGTGAAAGAGAAAGATAGATAATCCTGAACTACTCTTCCTTCAACATCACCACCACGCGGGTCACAATCACGCAGAGAAAAAGCAGAACACATACCATGAGTTTTGACAGTTACCAAAACTTTTTTCGTTTTCGTTTGGCTCCATACATTTCAATAAAGCGCCCCTGGCGGAAACGTTAAGGAACTAGATTAAATGTATGTAGCCAAAAAAAAACCAAACAAGTTTTTGTAATTATCGAAACTCGTGTTAAGCCGTCGTGTAAGCAGTATTTAGTTAGTTGTTTTCGAGTCCAAAAAAAAAACACGCTAACGCTGACAATGAAAGGCACTATACTAATAATATAGACACTATATAACAATATAAAGGCACTTATTCGCAAAAAAATGTGATATAAGTAATGTAATGTGGATACATAAGTAAAACAATATGGATGACTAATGTATGCATGCCAACATTACAATGGAAACAATACCGTCCACAGTGAGCACCCTTTACTTGAATCGTAAAATTTTATCGGGCTATCGCACGTCTTTAGGCAAATCCCAGACTGGCCCCTAGGGAGCAGTATCGTTTGAATTCTGATCTATTGCATAAATACGTAAAAGTCGTATAAGTACCCACTCTACAGTTGTTAAATCATGACTTTTTTCTTTTCCTAACCAAATTTCTAACCGACTTCCGAAAAGAAGGAGGTTCTCAATTCTGTTTTGTTTTTTTATTATGCTTGTCAAAACTGTGTGTTTTTTCATTATGCTAGTAACACGATTATTCCGTTAATCAAGCATCTACCGAAGAGAGCAATATTAGTAATACTAAGTAGGTAGTTAGATAATTTATGTACTTACATCAGTAATAACCTACCTACTTTTTGAAGTTTTTGCTGTCTACCTTTAACTTTTGACAGATCAAAATTGCTACACTACATTAGGAGAGGATTCTAGTTTCCGTATAGCACAGTTTTTACTAGTTCGGTAATGACGGTAATAACGGTTCGGTATATGAAGAAACTAGTTAGTTTCTTCATATACCACAATTTTATTACAAATCAAATAATGATTCACTGATTTATTGACATTACGTAGGTAATTCATTTATCTGAATACACTTCTAAGAAAAATACGAATCCCCAAAAAGTAAAGAGAATTATTTATCACATTACCATAGTGTTCAAGCACTATGTAAATAAATGTAGGTACTAAATATATCCATCAGATCAGTCATTTCGAAGACAAGTCGACAAATTTTGTGACCGCGAATGGCATTTACCATTTACAAACAAGCGCTACCGTGTTCTACACAATGCAATCCCAGAACCGCAATCGTTATTATACTCAAAACTCTTGGGATTTGAAGCTTTTACTCATTATTTTTGAAATAAAATATAGGCACTTAAACAAAAACAGGTAGGTGCCTAGTTACCTCGTAATATTAAAAAATAAATTAAGAAATAGTCCCCTTTGTTACACCATTCCAATCGCCTTTACCCTTTCCCAGCCTATTCATCAGAAAAGTAAACAAACCGGCCACTTGGCCACTTTATTTTATGGCAACCCTCCTCATCATAACCGCGCGTTTTACCCAAAAAATGGGGAAATTTTATCGTCGGAGAGGTCATCAATCAATGAGGATTACGCGCGGCCGCGACGACGTAATCAAAATACCCTGGAGAACGGGAGATTGCGGAATGACCGAAGTGTTTTTGATATTTTTGGAGACAAAAGTTTTTTTTTGGAAAATACGACAAACATAAAGTTCTGTACAAATATTGTGTAGGTATTACTTATTTAAAGAAAGTAAGACCAGACAAAAGACTTGCATGTCTTTCTTACAATGAAAAAAACACTTAATCTAAATCTGTTTTTTTTTTGTCGTTTAGTAAATTATCTTTGAAATTCAGTGCAAGCAAAATTAACTGCCTATTTTTTTTACCATGAGTAATTTTATTTAGTAACACAATTAAAATACCTGTGGGAGGAAGACAGAGTGAAAAAGTACCTTCTAAGTCTTGCTCCATCTTAGACCACAACGTAGCTTAACATCAGGCGAGTCGGTAGTCAAACGTCGACCTATCACACTGTGGCGAAAATTTGTTATTATTTGTTACTTCTTCACGCTCAAAAGGATGGGCGAATTTTGATGAAATTTGGTAAGACGGCAGCTAATACCCTAGATTACTACATAGGCTACTTTTTAACCGCGGGTAAAATCGTGGGCTAGTTATACATAAAAAAAACCTAGGCAAACAAAATCGAAAGATAAGATAAGATTGCCAAACCTATGGTCAGTTCTGTCATAAAATATACGAGGAATAATAATAAGATGACACTGCACTGACGTGCAATGCAACTGCACTGCATAAATTATAGTGGACATCGGACAATACGGCGACCGTGGACAAAACACTGACCGGACTCGACAATACAATGTTTTCTTTAGGGGATGCATATTCAAATTTAAGGGTCGCGAATTTTTTTTCGTTAAGACCAGTTCTCACGGGTCAAGCGCTGACCTTTGTTGGACAATGCATCAGATCAGGAGAATTTATAATTAATGTTCTTGCATCGATTGTGTCTGTACGCGGATAATGGGGCCGCGAATTTTATGAATAGTTCAAGTTAGGAAAAGTGGTATTTCTTGAATATTGATGTACGGTCGCGCAGGGGCATCCTTGAGAACCAAACGCACTTGCTTGGTCATTAATCATTTAGTTGACCTTCCGGTTTGTCTTGGTTTGAACTTGGGAAATGGTAATTTTTGGCATTGAAATAGTATAATAGCAATAGTCCAGTGTTATTCTATAAATTGTGTCTCAGTTGAACGGTATTCGAAGTATACAAGTTTTTTTTTATGTTGAACTTCCATAAGTTCATTTTTTTTTTCAGAGTAAACTACAAACATGATTTTTAAAACATTGTATTCTAAAATCACATTGTCATTGTTTTATTAAAATGCTTATTGTCATCCCGCTATATTATAAGTAATTCTTAAATCAAAAATAGAAAACTTTAGTAAGTGGATAAATATATAATATATATCTGTTGTCAAACTTTTTCGCCTACAGTCATTCCTGTAAAAAAAAAACATTAAAAAAAATAGTTAATCGAAACGGACGTTGAACTGAAAACAATAGCAGAATACCGCCAATCTTCCACTGGCCACTGACAAGGGCAACGCTCTTAAATTGTAAAATAAAAATAAATCAACCTAATTATAAAAAAGTATCAGCCTATTTCAACAATAACATCTTATTAAAAACGCGACGACGTAATAATGAACACATCACAAAGGAGAACTATTTTAGATTTGTAATTTTCCGAGACATTGGACGTACCTAATCGTTAACAAAACGTCATTAGTTTTTTAGTTTGTCGGAAGTTGGCGACTTGACGATTTATGTCGACAGAAATGTCCAAGAGGATTTGAAAAAGGAATAAATTCCATTTGGAGGGTTGGCAGTCCTTAACATGAACCATAGTGACTATAGTCAATACACGTTTTTTATTCATAAGATATTTACAACAGTCAATAGAGCGTTTTAAACAATACGTACTTTGACGTAAAGTAACTATAATTGATGTTTTAATTAATTTCTATAATTTTAAACAGAACTATCTTTACTAAGCATCAAAAACTACAACTATTTTTGAAATTACTGACAGCTTAAACTTAAAACAATAATAGCCAATAATGATCGGCCACTAAGTCATTCAACAAAAATAAAACAAGAGAATTCCAATTTCAAAGCTGCTCCTATTATCTCTTATCCACTCAAGAGAATCATCATAAAATTATTACAGACACTCCACGTTATCTGAGCTTTTACGCTATCTTTGAGAGCGAACACGCGCTTTCGACAAATTCGTCCCAGGACAGCCCTCTTCTTTCAAATGCCAAAAAACTTGCAGCAACTCAGTACTATACGTGAACAGTAACTAAAGTTTCTACTTATGTATACTCGTATCTACAACTATGAGTACCTATTTTCTAGAAAGAGTTCCATACTCTTTATGAACGAAAAGTGACAGGCCAACTTTTTGATACTTTATTTAAGTGTGCGTGACAGGTACGTCTTTTACTAGGGTTGCGTCATACATTTTGTTCATTTAGAACTTAACGGTTGGCTGCTATTTTTTTCGAAGTGTGCAATGTTTTTTCATTCCACCATCATTTCCATTCGTATCATTTATCAAAGATACATGCAATAGATAAAAAGTATACTTTCTAAAGTATACTAAAAAGTATACTTTCTAAAGTATACTTTTAACTATCCTAATCCCAACTAATATTATAAGTGCTTAAGTTGTGAAAATGTTCGTTTCTTTATTTGTATGTTGTAAAAATGTGCCAACTTCGGGAATAATTCAAAACAAATCATTACAACTTCTAAGACTAAGGGCTCTCCTTACCTAGATGGGCCGTATTTTATTGCAATATTTTGAGATGGCTGATCATGGCCGGGCTACAGTGGGCAATATTGCCAGTATTGCCCGGCAAGTATTGCAGTAAACATGCCCGTCTAGGAACGCCCTAACTAAAATGTAGTCAATTAGTTTACTGCCACTTACTGTAGTGTGCACAGCCCAGGAAGAAATATCTCAAAAACGGTAGTCGGAGTATTTATGGAAATCTAAATAACGTTGAGCTTTTTAATTGTGGGGATGAGTTTTTTGTAAATGGAATTTGTTTATTTTCGTGAGCGAGTGATTTGTTCAGCGGTAAATATTGGTGCGTGCCGGTTGTAGGGAAGCAAATGAACTGACGGCTAAATAGTCGAGTGTCTGGGGACGGATTTTAAAAGAATTTATGTTGATAGTTTACTGCTGCTTAATGAATGAGCAGGAAAATGCACAAAGAGCAAGAAACACGTTTTATAAGTTTGAGAAGAGCAGGGCAACATGTTTTGTATACCAATGAAAAGTAGAGCAAAGTTATTCCTAATCCATACTAATATCATAAAATCAAAAGTAACTCTAGAAAGTAACGTCTTCCTGTCGGAAGACGTTACTTTCTAGAGTTACTTTTGATTTTATGATATTAGTATGGATTAGGATTAGGAATGATTTTAATATGTCTAGAAAGTAACGTCTTCCTGTCGGAAGACGTTACTTTCTAGACATATTAAAATCATGTTTATACATATATATCATATATTAGACATATTAATATCAATTATCTTTCTAGACATAATTAAAAGACAGACATGTCTTTTCGGTCAGTAAGGCTTTTCACGGTTGAACGGATATTTAGAACGGAACGGAATTTGATAATTATAGGTACAGTATTTCACGAGGAAGGTTTTTGGAATTATTTTCTAAAAAAACGCGAACGAAGTCGCGTGTAATAACAGCTAGTTTCGTAAATAGTCCTAATAATTAGGTATGATAAAAACTTGGCCCTGACAGGCTCGCTGTCAGTTCTGGGGGCTTACCATGAACTTTTACAAAAACATCATTGCGCAGGAACGTTTTGTTACATTCCTTAATAAGTATTGTTTTGTACCCTACCACAAGCATTGAAAACAATAATGTTTTAAAACGTTATTACTCCTGCTACAGTGATGTCAAAAGAATGTACGATACAAGTGCCTTTATACACTCTGTGGTACTTTTGCGTATTTTGGAGTGTGGTGTTGCCAGATGTACGATGTCAATCGTAATTATACGATTTTTGCCATGTAAAAATCGTACAATCGGGGTCGTACAATAGTACGACCGCATAGCGAAATCGTGCCTACAATATCCTATCGATACAGGGAAATTACACTTACGGTTTTTACAAGTTGCAAGTAAAAACACTATGATTTATTATTATTTTCTTCCCTAAGAATTTTTATTTTCCTCACCCGCGTACAATCTCTCATATGAAACATCTGGCGACACTTGGTTGTATGAACAATGTCAAAAACGTTTTTTTTTTGTTTTGTCCCATAGGGTAGGCTAGAGGCAACATAGCCATAACACCTAGTCATCTGTATGTTTGTCATTACATTTTTCATTAAATCTCTGATGAAGATGATGATAAATGAGATAAATCCCGCTCCTCTTTCCCTCTTTCAGTAAAGGCGAGTTTTCGTTTTAGAAAATAATACAAAATCATGACACCATCTTTTCGGTTCCCCTCGAAAACGTAAATTAAATCTACCTATGATCATGAAGGTAAATTAAAATTCAATTGCTGTATACAATTAAAGTTTGTGAAAATTATTTTGGTGATATCTAGAATTTAATGCTTAGAATAATTTGTCACAGCGGCCGCAGAGTCTCAGCGAAGCAGTTCGATATCATGTGAGACTTTTTAAAAACCCACAGTGAAATCGCTGCGGGCTTAAAATAGGAGTCTGCAGGCGAAGGCTCATCACTCTAAGAAGTAACAAGTTCATCAAAAGGAGCGGACTTAGCCAAAAAAAAATCTATGTGAAAAAGGGTTGAAGTTTATTCTGGAGCCCGTCCGAAGGCGTCCTTCGTTGTACGGAGCTTCTATTATCTGCTTCGAGAAACTCGAAAGTTTCCAAATCATCGGCCATCTTGCTAAATATTACAAATAGAACCTCAGAAACACAGCAAAAACTCACTTATTAATAGAAAAAGTTACACGGAGAGCAACTTTTTAACAATCGTTGTAATTTGTATCATTCCTGCTATTTTGACAGCTCGGCAGGAATACTTTAGAGGTCATGGTACGGTTTTTAGACAAATGTTCCTTGGATTGAATGAACGAAATCGAGTGACGTCATCAAAACTGCTAAGCGATATCAAAACGTAACAGGAATACTTTTAGGGTGGTCATGGTACGAAATTACGAAGTAAGGCTTAATTAATGATGTTTTAAGAGGTTGTAGTAAGCCCCCTGGTCCCCTGTCACATTTGGTACTGAATACCTATCGTCCGGCGAAGAGTATGTGTTGTATTACACCTCTGCCAGCCCCCTTGGGAGAAAGGCGTGACGATATGTTATGTCATGTTATTAAAAACTTCCAAATATGTAGGTATGCCTTGCAAAATATTTTCTGTTAGTGATTAGTTAAAGTACCTACGTGCCACCAAAGAGGAGACTTGACAAACCACGTGCTTTGAATTTGGTTGGTTTGATTTTAAGGTTTAGGTTTGCATTGAAATATTCTTGAAATATTGAATTTATTATGAAATATTTGACATTATTACTGAAATATTTCTCTACCACTGACGCTCGTCAAGTCTTATCTTTTGTACCACGTATTATACTATACTTCCGCTTGGTTAAACATCTATCCCTGAGCTCAAAGATCATGAAATAGAAACCTTCCTTAAAGTTTTGTAAATATAATTTGATTTGCATTTGATAAGAAATGAAATCATTTCTTATTATTTTTCCATTTATTGCATTCGGCCAGCATCAACGCCAAAACTTTGCATCCGAATAAAAAACAAAAATACCATAAACAAAAATATCTCGCGTTCCATTTTTAAACTGGAGCTATTCTCCGAACACTCGCTGCAAGATAAGACACTTCACATTAACGGCGCCCGAATGGCCACTGAAACGGATCTTTTTCAGTCTAATGGGTAATATTTTTTTGTTCATGGGTGGGGTTAAAGGTGAGGACCGACCAATCGTAGCAAAGAATAGATAAGAACTAGCAATCAATCTGTGGTAATGCATCCGCATCTTAGGCAGTTAGAGAAGTTAAAGAACTCCATTGGATAGGGAGGGGAAATGCTATTCTTGGAAGTTTGAAGTGTGCTGTTGGCAGTTTAACGGTAGTGACTGGTCTTAGTATTTGTGTAAGTTTCGAGTTTTTGCATAAATACTCTTTCGTGTCAATAATATGCCGTTGACGGATCAAAAACAAAAAAAATATGTATCGTGTAAATTAAATCTACATTAAGTATAATATAATATCATAGTCAGTCTAATAAAAGCAATAATAATAATCAAACAGCGAGAAAGATTTAAAAATATTCACCAAACACCATAAATTACACAATTTTCACAGCAATTTCTGAACGAATCGCGGATGCAAGAAATCAGACACGGTTGGCGGGAAAAAAATTCACTCACCAAGCATTACCCACATGACGCCATAAATTGTAATACATTTTAAAAATGGAACGCTCCGTTCCGTTACACGTCCCTGAGTTAGATTCGATGCGTTCCGCGACATTGAGTGCGGATTGCGGGATATATTGTGCTTGAAACTAGATTTAATGCAATGGATGAAGCGATGTAGAGCCGAAGCCAAAGTAGGACGTAAAAAAATATCACTTGCTTCAAGTACGGAGATAGATTTTTAAAGCCAGGTATATTTTGTACGTTTATCATACCTACACATTGCAGTTAGCCTAAACGAAATATTTCATGTTGTTATATAAAAAAATGTAAGTAAGTAGGTACGTACACATTTATAAACTTTAAAGATAACACAATAATATTTACTATTTCAACACAATATACTTATGAACTCATTCGTTTAGAAAGATTGTAACAAAGTTATGTAAGTACATTCATTGTTATAAAATACTGCGTAAAGTAAATAAGTATGTATTTAGACAACAACCATATTTTTAAAGTAAGTATAAATAAGTAACCTAAGACTTCAAACATTATAATAAAATCATCAATATCCCTAAAATGAATCTGACATAAAATAAAACGTTCGATTTCAACCCCGGTATTTTACTAACCCCCTAAATGTTGTTATAAACGCACCACATTTCTTATACTCCCCCATTCTTTCGCATAATTTTACATCACATATTTTTTGTCTGTGCCATCAGAAAAAGAAAAATAATGAACTCTATTGTTTTAAGAATAAAATCCAACGCACTGGCCGTCAAGAAAAAGTGTTGTAGTAAAAAAAATATGGAAATATTATTGCGGGAAGTAGACTACGAATTGTCGTTTAAAAAAATATGGGCACGGAGAAATTTTAGAACCAATGAATTTTAATGGTCGCATTTAGGATAACATTTATTATGGGTATTTAAGTGATTTCTCAGTAAAGTTTTTGTTTGTTGTGATATATTTTTATAGGTGTTTTATGAGCGAGTTTTGTGGTTGGTAAAATCACAAGTTAAAACGACCTAAATGTTTTAAAATTTGTGTTTTGTTCATAGTTGTTTCACTCGTATGTCTGATTGTTTCAAATCTTGGGATTGAGTTCATGCGATCATTACAAAATTACCACTATACTTACCTGACATTTCGATCTCTAGATTTTTTTACGCAAGAATATAATCAGAACTTTTTAACAAGAATTTAGGACTATGACACCGAATGTACTTACATTAACTAACCAAAACTACCCAACCAAAAAAACCCTTGTGAAATCAGTATTGTTTGTACAATCATTGACTTTCTAAAGTAAACTCAGTAAGGATGTGGTCTTCAAGTGCTGGTAGGAAGTAGCACGTGTCCAGTGCGGTGTCATCTTACGTAGGAAGTTGACGGTCTTATTTATTCTGTGGCACAACTTGGGTACCTTTTGGTGCAGAGCCCGGCAAATAGCTTAAACAATTTCATTTTCTTATAATTTACTAGCTGTTATCCGCGACTTCGTTCGTTTATTCAGAAAATAGTATCCAAAAACCTTCTTCGTGATATACTGTAACTAATTATTAAATTTTATTAATATCCGTTCAGCCGTTTGGCCGTGAAAAGCTTACAAACAGACAGAGTTACTTTCGATTTCATAATATTAGTATGGATGGATTGTAAGATTTTAAGTGAAGTGCTTCTGGACAAGTTGCATTTGCTGGAAGCAAATTGATGCTTTGATGAAAGCTTTGTTCATTTGTATAATTAAATTTGTTTGTTAAGGAATAGGTAAAGTTCATATAAATTAGAGAGGGAGTCAAGGCTTAGAAGGAAACGGAGATAGCTTGGAGATGGAGGAAAAAAGTCTAGGCAGGAGACATAAGATAGAGAAGCCAACTCGTCTGCAAAATCTTCAAGCCATTCTGACAGGTCTACAGTAACAGCATTACATTATGTTTCTTGCGCTTTTAGTACTACCCAACCCATCATGAACATGACACAGAAATGAAATAGGGTAATTTTTTCCCCGAGAAATTAACTGTTTCTTTGGGACTGCAGGTAAAACCACGGGGTGCAGCTAGTATACCTATAATAGTATTCGAAGAGACAGCAAATAAGGCCTAGCAATAATCGGAATCTAATCTAGGAAGCCATTGTAATGGGCACAGTTCGTGACTCGATAGAAACGTACAATTTCGTTTCCTTCTTTTGTGCGTGCTTCCGTTTGAGCGATGGCTTCGATTTTTAGAGTGACCATGATTTGGGAAAATGTTATGTAAGTAATAGAAATCCATCAACCATCTAACCAAACTAATTTACCATCCTGTAAGTGTAGTGTAACAACTGGCGGCCTTATCACTAAGAGCGATCTCTTCCAGGCAACCTTAGGATGGAGAGGAGACTTATGAAAGGGTATGGGACATGGTTGTGCAAAGATATATTAAAATTCAAATTAAATAACACTTTACTTTAATAGTTGATTGAATCAGGCGTTACTTTGCGGAAGTTCATCTTTAAAACTGTTATTTTACCCAATCTCTAGTGGATTTCCGCTCTAACGTCGCATTATGTACGTCAAGGAAGGTTGGTTAAATAAAGTAACGTAGTAACGTTACTTTAAAGTTATCCCTTATTTTCCTTTTTTATGGTAACCGTACAATCGGTAGAGTCGGCAGTATTACATGTCAAAGACAATCCTCTTACCGCGAACTCCTTACGATGGCCTGTCTTTGACCACTAACCGACTCTATGGCTTCCCACAAATCTACGGTCCGTATTATGTGGTACTTACTTCCTACCTACAGTCTCGGTACTAGCCTTCTTGCTAATAAATGTTGATAATAAATGCCTCGAAATAGTAATGCAGTGTTTTGATTTTTATTTTCGTTAGAATTTTTGAAATTGATCGAAAAATACAAAACACTAAAATAGGGGGTTATGTAGAGTAAGAATTTTAACATTTAAATTAGAAGCTAGTTAAAGCTAATAATAATTGAAGTTAATGGTTTAATTTTTAAAATTGTATAAAAGTGCGTGTTGTTTAAATTAAATTTACTCAAAGTCTCGAAACCATTATTTTTTTTATTTTATTTTTTGTGAATGACTAATGCTGTTGGCCACTGAGGCCTCTACAGCGTACCGGACGTAAGGCAAGCGCGGAGGGCGCTGGACCTTGAGAGTTTATATATGTCGGGGTAATGTAGGAAATAGGAAGCCGAGCCGTCGCATCTGATCCCATTGATGTCGGGGTAATGTAGGAAAGACCGCCGCGCTGTGACCTCCCACTTTTGATGACGGGGAAAATCTAGTAGGCCGAGGTGTTGTATCTGATTTCTGATCCATGAACTCGCTATCACGGGCATCTATGGTTGGCGTCAAACTTCAGGAACGTTGAAATAAGGGGACAGCAATGTAGGCTTTTCACTATTTTAATTATACAGTCACTCAGACTACTTGGTTAATGAATGATCACAAAGATAATTGGCGATTTAGAGTAATGGGTTTACGAATGACCATTGCGTGCGACCGCTTTCAACCCAGTCCTGTCAACCACTGACTGACAGACATGACGTTCGCCCGAAATCCCAAACGCAACTCCATTCGGTGTTAACCGCTCTAAATGACCATAAACAAATCGATTAATCGTCAAAAATAACAGAACAATAATACTATCGATTAACAACTCTCAAAATAAACTGATTTTCTTTATCCAATGATATCTCGCGCCGTCATATATTTAAAGCTAAGCTAAGCTAAGCTATGGGCGACTGGCACAAGGGCACCACTAAGGTACAGACCTCGGCTTGGGCCATCGCCGGGATGGGGGGGGGGGGGGAGTCGATTTGCCCAGGCAACCCAGAGAGAGGGGTTTGCGCTTGAATCTAACCGATCTTCTAACAGACAAAAACCAAAAACTGCAAACTTCCTGTTGCGGGGAGCAGTCGGGCCGCTGTGACCATTTTGAAAAACAAGTTGCTCATCAATATGTCTTGAATTTCATAATTTCTAGTTGTCCGTGAGTTTTTGTGTCTCTGTTTCTCACGCTTGAAAAGTCATAGGAGCGAGAGTGACCAAGATAACATCTCAAACGTCAGAATATCCCTATTCTGTTCTATCCCTATTCTCGCCAGCTCCAATTCCTTAGTTATTAGACAATACTGCGAGGCACTGCCAGTTTACAAGGATTTATTTTATTGATGAAGTCTCGATATTTGGCCCGGTTCCTATAATTATTGTATTTTCCGATTTTTCTTTGTTCTATACTTATCTACTCTGAAACATCATCATCAGCGTGGGCAAGCGAAGCGTCTCTGCTTCAGCTTCAAAATTGCTTTCGCATGTCCGAATTCTGTCCGGATCTTCCTCTATAGGTCGCATGCATGTATTAAGAATAATAATAGTTATCGAACCTACTCACAAAACTTCAAGAGAATCGGTTCAGAAATGCGTCCTGTATAAGAGGACAAACGTCGGCCGCGAGGTGTACTATAGCTCACAGAGCCATTAGTAGGTAATTATTTATGAATATGAGTAAGTAAATACTTACTTGTATAATTATCTCTGGCAGAGGGTAGTCTGCCTCTCTGCGTTCCATCAAAGACATGCGCGCAATGACTTTTCACCTCTGCACGATTGCTCAAAAGACGTCTCCGCCATTAAGGCGAAACTAAACAAACACTAAGGACTAATGGCGGAACTCACCCTGACCTTCCGTTTCCTCCCTTGTACGTACCGACTTTATTAATAAATCTAATAACGCGTTTACATAAATCACTCAAATTATTTTACAGCCCAAAATCAACCTTAAAGTCCAAAATTTAAAACTCAAATTCCTTCTATTCTGCAGTCCCTTTTTTGAGTAGTTTTAAATAAAGGTCAAAGGAATTTAAAGTTTATCTCATTGAAGTAAAGTTCAATGTTCTTTGACAGTGCAAATGTCAAAGTTTTTGTAAGTACAAATTTGTAAGTAAAAACTGTCGCATCTGTTTCGAAGGGTGATGATGATGTGATTATTGTAAATAATAACAGTGAGGTAATTATAGTTTCCCTGGTAACACTTTATAAAATGATGTTTATGTTACGTCATGTTATAATTTACGATAACTGCTTATATGATACAGCCAGAGAAATGCTTCAAAGAACTTTTTAGGTTAAAATTAAAACTACCTAATTTACATAAGTGTGGGGTGTTAAATAGATCCTTTTTGGTTGTAAAAAAAATTTTTTTAGCTTAAAACTAGTCAAAGTCATACGCAAAAGTTATTTGTGTACTTTCAGTCTATTTTATAGAATTAGGTAATTAGGTTCTAAATACTTATGGTAACTAACTCAGTTGACGATAGACGTTAGTTCTCGTTTTTGCCAAGATATTTAATTTTAGTTCTGTTTTTGAACAAACTCTATAAGTAATTTGGATTTTAAAGTCAAAGTCAGAATACTTTTATTCAATTGGGTATCAGAGATACACATAAAAACGTCAAAGTTTTATGATAGACTCGACCGCCTTGTTCGGAAGAAGAGCCACTACTCAGAAAAAAAGGCAAGAAACTGAGGGGCATTTTTTTTCTTCAAAAAATAAATAAATAACTGTCTCACAAATTCTGGCTTACAACCAGACAATATGTGGCTATGTATCATG
Organism: Peribatodes rhomboidaria; assembly: GCA_911728515.1. Taxonomy (NCBI): domain Eukaryota; kingdom Metazoa; phylum Arthropoda; class Insecta; order Lepidoptera; family Geometridae; genus Peribatodes; species Peribatodes rhomboidaria. The sequence goes on along the minus strand of OU452181.1, from coordinate 4,550,296 downwards.
TTATATCATGCTATAGTGGCTACTTGGCGAAAGTGGAAAGCTCCAAACATCTTTGTCTTCTAAACTCATAATATCCCCTTTCATGAATGTAGTTTTTACATGTGATTTGAATTTTCCTTCAGTCAGCTCTAAACGATCGAACGTAAGGCCGAACCAAGCACGTCTTATTTTTAAATTAAAAAAAAAACAACAACAAAACGTCGGTGTCTAGCAGAGTTAAAGAAAACAATAATATAATGCAACAATGACACAATCACAGACATTGTATTGTAACCGCAATGAATCCGTAACATCCCTAAAACGACCGTGGTATTGCTATTTTATTTAAAAAAAAAAGGCGCATGCCATAGACAATTTGTGGGTGGAATTGCCGCCAAAAAAACATGGCTGAACGCAGCTGTCAATAACTTTTGTATTGAGATGTCCACTTATAACAAACTTACATTTTCTGACACATATTGCCGTGCTCAATCTTAATACATAGCAATAAAACACATTTTCGAAAACAATCTGTTTTTTCGTTGGTAGTAATGTTGGTGGCTCGGCCATTGGTCATCATTATCACAAATGTAACTATTTCACGGTAATTTCTAAATCATGAACGTGTGAATGGGAGCTGCGTTTGTGACAATTAATTTTATGGGCTTTTTGTGTAATTGTCGTGGAAAAAATAGTTTATGAGGGTGTGAGGTCTTTATAATTCCTACTAATATTATTTTTAAAAAAACAGGCTGCAAAGTGCAAAATGTTTTGCTCTATGTCACTTCCACTATCAAGACGATTCAAATGACACCTCACATGTTGAAGTTTATGAATCTGTTTGGGGTGTAGAGCGTGCCAAAGAAACCTCATACTCGTACATACATTTTATTCTTACCTGATTTCAAATTGTATTTTTTTTTATTCCGTTTTTTGAATTTAACTTGCTAATAATAATTATAATTGTTAATTTAATTATGTCGGTAGCTAAATGCAGTTAAATCTATTTAATTTTTTTCTCTATTTACTCAATCTTATTCTATTATGTATACTCAATTCTTTGATATAAGCTAAGTTTACTAAGTAGATTATTGTAAGCGCGCAAGTACAACTTTTTCCATTGTATAAAATTCTAGCACCGAACCCCGAGATACCGGCTGAGCCGAATTTGGGGTTCACAGGTTTTCCCTAAATGTTTTGTAAATTTTATCAGCTTAAGGCGAGGCTTTCCCAGAACTTTAGGTATTTTACTCTACCTCAGGCCGCACTTTTTGGGAGCGCGACGTATTCATTCACGCGACACAAAAGTTGTGTGCGATGCGCCGCGCGCACGTCTTTCACCCGTCAGTCACGTTATGGTATCGAGTACCTAAACACCCATTTTTAGGAAATCGATAAAATAATCCGTCCGTCATTGTACTCATCCATTTTATGAACATTTTTATTTGATGTCAAACAAAAAAAAATCTAAAAAATGCCGTTCAAGCCAATATAGGTACAACCAATCTCATGTCCACGAGTTGTTGTATTTTTGATGTGTGAGCAGTCGTGGCATTAGTTTCATTTTACCGGTAGTGTCATATGTCCATTTTATCACACTTCACACTCATAAATACAAAAGATTGCGATTGTGTGTGGAAGTTAGGTATGTACTTACTCGTATTTCACTTATTCACACCTAAACGGCTAGACGGATGAGGATCATATTTGGAACGGAGTTAGCTTATGCCCTGGATTGACACATAGGCTACTTGTTATCCTTATTAGGACAAATATTTATACAGGGTGTTGGAATGATTGTGTAACTACCGGTATTCATTAAATAATACAACATAGTAAATTTCATTATTTTTGGGTATATTGGATAACAATGGTAATAACAATTTTAATTACCTTACTTTACCATTAGGTGCGTACTAATAATATTGTATGGTTTGTTAAATGTTACAAAGTTAAAAAACTACACGATTCAGATATAATTTTGAACAATAATTATGAAAGAATCGAGTAAACTTATACCGGATATATAGGTATACATACCCTGGGTACGAAGTGGCGGACATTCTGCTAGTACTAACAAAACATCCAATACAAAAATATACATTCACAATATTTACATTTATATATACAATTGAGCTATAGGTACGTAGTATTTGTTCTGTGATATAGTTGTAGAATCGATGGCAGCCTAGTTGGGAGTGGCAATTTTGCTCTGCTGGGTTCGAACCCAGCCGACGGCACGCACCAATTTGTTCATTGTGTGAACATATGTGCGTATTGTGTGTCATCTGCTACATAACTGGAGCCCGGTGTATGGCGACAGGCTCGCCCCCTGTCACATTTGGGACTGAATATCGTCCGGCGAAATGTGGGTGTTGTATTACACCTCTGCCAGCCCCCTCGGGGAAAAGCGTGACGATATGTATGCATGTCTAGCCATAAGTTCTGTTACAAATGAAAATGCATTTATTTTTTTATACAGTAATGTAATGTTAATAAAAGTTATATTTACATATGTATTGAAGTCTTAACAAAAATATAACTATTATTTTATTCAAAATTACCACATTTGGCCTTGATAGAGGCCTTTAGTCGGTCTGGCCAAGAATCTATGGATTTACGGACTGTTTCCATGGGAAATTTAGCCACTGCTTGCTTCAAAGATTTCTTAAGTGACTCTATGTCGGCGTGTCGTTTAGAGCAGGCCATGCCCTCTAAACCTGACCATAATTTGTAGTCCAGGGGGTTTTGATCTGGGCTAGAGGAGGGCCAGTCTTCAGCCCTTATAAAGTCCGGAACATTGGCTTCCAGCCAGGCTTGGGTAGTTCGCGCCTTGTGACCCTGTGCAGTCTAGTTGGAAACTCCACGGTAGATTTTTAAAAAGTGTATTGCTAAGGGGTTGTACAACACCATATAAGACGGTCTCTTGATACACTTTGGCAGAAGTTTTAACCCCCTTTTCACAAAAACTAAGCTTTGTGACGCCGTGATAGGATACCCCCCACCAAACCATGACTGACGCAGGATGATGACCACGCTGAGTGAAACAGGGTCAATGTCATCCACGTGCCTAAAACCAAATAAAAATAAATACATATTTATAAGTATGATGTCCAAAAGTTCAAAATATAAAAATTCTAAAAAACCGACCAAGTTCGAGTCGGACTCGCGCACGGAAGCTGTCGTTCAAGCTTGTTGATATGTATGTACATAATTATATAACAACTACATTATAAATAAATGAGCTTTCAAATGACACCTCAAACAACTGATTTGATGAGATAGAACTCGAGATATAAGCAATAATCTACAACGGTCGGCGGCCATCTTTGTGACGTATATACATAGCTTCGCCTGTCCCCGCTATCGCTTCTTACAACCGGCAGTTTCGAATTTCAAAGGCAACGACGAACACATCCATACCAGTCGTAGGTTTATAAAAGCCGTACTTACAAGATTTACCGAAATGCTCGATTTTCGCTAATCGTTAAAAACGAATATACAACTTTACGAGTTTTCTTCAAAGCAGCCAAAATCATGTTGCAGTACTAATCAGGCCTAGATGTGTTCAAATCATACGGCTATAACTCAAACGCTACCAAACACTCGTGTAGTACAGATTGTTCAGTCAAAAATGAAAGTATGAACGACGTCCCCTATCTCACCTAACACCCTATATAATTTACATACATACAGTACAGTCAAAACTTAGCGAAGATCCGCCACCTTGCATGTTACAAAAAGAAGGTAGGTACTTACGTTTCGTCAATTGCAATGTCATCAGAGTTTATTACATTCTCTTGAAGTACTCTTCTGCAAAAAAAAACGAAGATAAGTATTCATGTAGGTAAGTATAACTACGTAAATATCACTACTAGATATACCACTAGGCCGGGTATTTACTCGTTGTGCAGTTCAGATTGCTTAGTAAAAATGAAAGTATGAACGTCGTCCCGTATCTTACCTAACATCCTGTATAGTTAAAACTTAGCGAAGATCCGCCGCCCTGCATGTTACAAAAGGTAGGTAGGTACTTACGTTTCGTCAATTCCAATGTCATCGGAGTTTATTACATTTAGTTGTAGTACTCTTCTGAAAAAAAAAACAAAACTGTAAGATAGGTATTCGTGTAAGTAGGTATAACTATATAAATATCACTGGTATGCCACTAGGTCGGGTATTTACTCGTTGTGCAGTTCAGATTGCTCAGTAAAAATGAAAGTATGAACGTCGTCCCGTATCTCACCAACATCCTACATACCTATATAGTCAAAACTTAGCGAAGATCCGCAGCCCTGCATGTTACAAAAGGTAGGTAGGTACTTACGTTTCGTCAATTCCAATGTCATCGGAGTTTATTTGGTTGTAGTACTCTTCTGAAAAAAAAAAAACAAAACTGTAAGATAGGTATTCGTGTAAGTAGGTATAACTATATAAATATAAATATCACTGGTATGCCACTAGGGCGGGTATTTACTCGTTGTGCAGTTTAGAATGCTCAGGAAAAATGAAAGTATGAACGTCGCTCCGTATCCGTATCTCACAAGTTGTCTGGGTGAAATAATAAATGGTGACCGACATAGTCAAAACTTCGCAGAACACCCGCCTCCCTGCGTGGTACAAAAGGTAGGTAGGTACTTACGTTTCGTCAATTCCAAAGTCATTGGAGTTTGTTACGTAGTAGCCTTCTGCAAAAAAAAACTGTAACTGGAGGTAGGTATAACTACATAAATATCACTAGTAGGTATACCACTAGGCCGGGTATTTACATCGTGAATACACGTAACGAGACAAAAAAATATCTATGATGATGAGTATGATATTTGAAAACACTAAAACGAATATAAGTAGGTACTAATAGATTTGTTGATACTCGTACATCATCTGACTACAAAAAGCAATGCAAGAAATGTCGATTCTAGTAAATAAAAACAATGATTACCAATTTAATCTAGTAGAAGTTTATCTACTTACCGACGTTTGCTCCTTGACTCGTACGATTTTCTAAAAGTCAGACTTGAGCATTTTTTTCGTTTATTATGTTTGTTACCCATTATGGCAAAACTAAATGCTTGGTTGGTGTTGGTGTGTGCGGCACTGCGGAGATCACAAAAATTTGGCACACGTCCGGCGTCGACGGGGTCTGCGGGCGGACTGGCGGTCACGCAAACGTGCCTTTTTACCATGAATTCGTGATAAAAAATCATATAAAATTACCATGTTAACTTTTTAACATTTTTATTTATGATTCCATTTTTTTATTGCATTGTAATTCGTAAAAAAAATAAAAAAGCAATATGATTTGTAAAAATTAAGTCGCAAATCGTGTTTAAAATACCAAATAGAGGTGACTTTGGATTTTTTTTCTATCGAGTGAAGTTATTCATTACATGTATCAGATTTATGATTCCACTTAAAAACATGCTTAAGAATAACATACTTTTTTTTACACAGTAAAAACCATGGTTTATCTTAGAGGAAAGTTGATTCTTGCTAGACGTTTTCTGGCCAGGCTCGCCTTAAATAAACATTTTGATTTGATTTGACATACATACATACATAAATAATAACATGCATACATTCACTCGAAAAACAACAGTCAGGTAAAAAAAGAAATAGCATTTTTAAAAGCTATCCCTAATTACTTAAAAAAAAACTGTTCCTTAACACAACATTTTTCAGCAGAAACAAACCAAAAGGTTCAAACTACTGGATGGGAGACAAATCTATATTATTTGTCACTAGCTGCGCCCCGCGGTTTCATCTGCGGTCCCACAGAAACCCTTAAATTTTTAGGATAAAAGGTACCTTACAAGTATTATGTATGTCCTTTAGGGATACATAATACTTTTTTTGTCTCATAGGGGAGGGATTCATTATCTTCATCCCATCATCTGTAAAAACGAATGATTATTACTTGACACTGGCAAATGCACATGACGTGCGACGTCAATTTCCCCTGAATGGGGGAGAAAGAAAATAAAAAAAAAACCACTACAGGTATCAAATTTTTTTTTGAGTACCTACTTCTCAAACTGCAATCAAGCTAAAACGTGTAAGAATTGAAATATTGTGTGTAATGGACCCCCGAAATTAATTAGCCCAGCAATCAAGCCCTGCATCGCGCGGAGCAGATAAGGGGTGTCACGCTGTTATTTATGGAGGAGTGCAGGGTATTGTCTTAGATACGAAACACGTGATTCATTAGAGAAAATGGAAAAAAATTAAAACCTTTTTTACAGGGTTTTGAAATAAATTTGATAATGTCTGATTGAAAATAAAATGCAAGTTTTTCTAAAAGAGACATATCGTCACGCTTTTCCCCGAGGGGGCTGGCAGAGGTGTAATACAACACCCACACTTCGCCAGACGATATTCAGTCCCAAACGTGACGGGGGCGAGCCTGTCGCTATACACCGGGCTCCAGTCGTGTAGCAGATGACATACAATACGCACATAATATATGATCGCACAATGAACAAATTGGTGTGTGCCGTCGGTTGGGTTCGAACCCGCTCTCTCTGGCTTGAGAGGCTACTGGCTTTTAGTTCCTGTCCATCCAAAGGTTACCAGGAAGAAATCGCTTTATGCGATAAGGTCGCCCTTGTACTGCCGAATAAATATATTCCAGTTTTTTAAAGGTTTTCATTATAGTTCTTGGTGTACATTAAAGATGTGTTGTATTATTTTGTATGGTGGATACGGTAGTGGTAGTAGAAACCTTTGGGATTAGCAGTCTCTATATATACCACTCAACTCAACTCACTCACTTAACTGCCGTCTTTGTACTTCTTCACTCTACAAAACTCCAAGGCTAGAGTGAATAAGTACCTTATAGGTCGTCGTGCTCCATCTTAGACCACAACGTCGCTTAACATCAGGCGAGTTGGTGGTCAAACGCCGACCTATACTACATTAAAAAAAAAAATGACCCGCAAACGTGTTCGCGTTTATTCAGAAAATTGTATAAAAAACCTTCCTCGTGATATATAATACTGTAACTAATTAACAAATTTTATCAAGATCCTTTCAGCCGTGAAATGCTTACAAACAGACAGATTTAGTTTCGCTTTTATAAAGTACAAGCTGCGCCCCGCGGTTTCACCCGCGGTTAAAAAGTATCCTATGTGCTATTCTAGACTATAATCTATCTCTGTGCCAAATTTCATCCAGATCTGTTCAGCCGTTCTGGCGTGAAAGAGTAACAAACATCCATCTATCCATCCATCCATCCATCCATTCTTACAAACTTTCGCGTTTATAATATTAGTAGGAAAGGATAGGAAGCAGGACTAGCTGCACACCGCGGTTTTACGCGCGGACACAAGAACTGTTAATTTTTTCGGGATAAAAAGTACCCTATGTCCTTTTCTGTACCCCGGACAACATGTATGCAAAATTTCAACGATCGATTGAGTAGTTGAGACTTGAAAGCGTTACAATCGAACAAACTCACTTTCGCGTTTATAATAATTATTAGCTATGAAGTAAGTAAGGATTTCAAAAATTTGGCAAAACAAGAACATCATATTTTTAAGAATTCTTATGGAACTTTACAACTGCTTATCTCGACATGCACGCACTAACTTAAGCACGTACACTCGTTTATTATTACATTACAGAGTATAAAAATGTAGTATTTAGAAATCTAGATATTTGTTAGCAGAGTTAGAGAATTGTTTCCTCGCTCAACCGCAATCTGAAAGAATATTTCGCCTATCTGGCTTCCTCCAGAATAAACGACTAAATTCAGCCGGCGAAGTTGAAAGTCTGCGACGAATGAAATTAATCTGTTAACGACGATGCTGCCTGATTTATAGCACCTGGACTTCCTGTCTAGTAATCGTGTTATTTTGATGGAGGAGTTTGACTTTTGTTCAGTGATGATAAGGTGGGAATTTGGTTGAGTTCTCTTTGGAAAATGTGCAATATGATTTCAGTTATCCTTGAAAGCAGAATGCAAGTTTGAATAATTGCTAATGATTGAAATTCTTGTTGTCATATTTTGCTTGTTGGTAGGTTTTTAATTTTATTTGCGAGTTATTTTTATAATATCACTAATGACCATTTGCATAAGACCCACACAGACATACACTCACACACACACTATGCCTGTATAAATTTTAGAATTCTTGATTGTTTTTTTTAATTTAATGTTTTTTGTCGTAACGTCGTAAAAAATAATTTTTATATTTATTTCTATAAAATCATTGTAATCACTTTTGACCTTTTTAAAATATTATTTTCGATTCGCTGTCGATTATATAAATAAAAAAATATAAAAAGAATTCCCTAGGTCTCGTGTTGTTGAACTAGTTTAATAATATATACTCCTATCTAGCTCCTACTTCATTTTTTTAGACGAACCTTAAGCCACTCCTTGGGAGAATCTTAACTTTATGTGCCCGATAAGCGAATATTTCGCAAGGAGTAGCTTAAAACTAGTTAAGCAAGGACTAAGGCAATTCTTATATTTAGTGAAAGTGGCCAATAATAGTTTATCTATTACCAAGGTACATATTACCAAAGCCAACACCAATACATTGTTTTAAAAAATAACCTATTCCAAACTTAAATTGAACAAACAAAAGATCGCGCCACAAATCGGACTTGAATTTTGTAATTAGAACACGTGCATTTGGAATTCAACATTGACATTATTTTACGCGATCCGTGGGAACGGCGGACAGGTGGCGTTCGAAAACCAAATGTTTTGGTTGACGGCGAACAAATCACGCGAACCAGGAAGCGGGGTTGCTAGAACAAAAAATGTGGGCGCGAATTCCCATACGTAACCTAAACAGCTCGGATAAACACAAGTCCATCGGGACAGAAATCCATTCAGAAAAAACCTTATTGGTACGAATTTTCTAATACAGCAGAGTAAATAGATATATAATTTTACAAACATTTTATCTACCTACATAATCTACCTAATTAATAGGTTTTAATTTAAAATGGTGTTGATAATGTATTTTGACGCTAGAGTAGCTACTAATTACCTAAACAATGTTTTATTTCTAAAAACGACGAATATTGGAAGAAATGATCCGGTTCACTCTCCCACGGGATCATCTTACAAGATATACAGGCTGATTGAAATACGTACGTGGATAGCTAATTGGAATTTTCTCGAAGTTTTTGATAAAGTCGAATTTTTTGACTTCTAAGCATAAAGTAGGTAGGTATACAGGTTGGTACGTAAGCAAGTAGGGTCAACTGGGGCAAATGCGTCTGTGTGGCAATTGCGTCTTTTGAGAATTACTGACAAACCCTTGACAAATTAGACGCCACCTACATTTTTTTTTATCTTTAATTGCAATAATCTGTACAAGATGCCGTTAGTTGCCTAATTTGTGAAAGGTTTGTCAGTAATTAAGAAAAAAAAACTATTGTTTTAAGATGAAACTTTGTATTGTACCTGAGTTACCCCTTTAGCACGTTTTACCGTTGTACATGTACAGCCTTGGAACAGTTATACAGTGTTTCGTCTGTTTCGACCGAGTTCAAAAAATAAAAAATAAAGATTGCTAAGAAGGTAATTATTTAGTATTTAAGTACCTACGTGACTTTTCAAAATGCTTGATATTTCAATAGACCATAATGTTTTTTGACGTGACAACGTCTAATCACTACATAGTATAAAACAAAGTCGCGTTCTCTGTCCCTATGTCCCTTTGTATGCTTAAATTTTTAAAACTACGCAACGGATTTTGATGCGGTTTTTTTTAATAGATAGAGTTATTCAAGAGGAAGGTTTATATGTATAATAAACATCCATTAAATAGTGGAGAAATACTGTTATTTTTGAGGTTTCTAATGTGATGTCGTTAATTATCATTTTTTTCCGCTTACATTGCAAACACCCGTGCGAAGCCGGGGCGGGTCGCTAGTGAATCGATAAACGCCGGCTGCACGCACGAAAAAGATGACTCATTGTGTCGTTACGCTCATTGTAACGTTACGATTGGAGTGAGAGAGCTACACGAGTGAGCAAAAGGCACGATCACTTTAGCGTTCGGCCTTCACCGCATCTATTTCTCTTCCACTCTTCTTTTGTTATGACGTTGTCACGTTAAACTATTGTGCGTAAACGGACTTTACAGACTACCAATTTTTTTTTTGTAAGTTTAATTAAAAATAAATTCTAATAAGGAATAATCTTTACAAAATAAAATAACTTTCCAATAAGAATTATTTATGTTTTATTAAAGGTACAACACCCAACACCCTGTATATTCCCATAAGAAAGCAAGAGTATGCAGAATACACAGGTGGTTCCGCCCCTCGGAATGTCGTACTTTTTGTACGAATTCTACCGTCCTTGAGGGTGGAATAAAGGCTTCCTGTACAAGGGAAGTAATGGGTAACCGATCACGTGTTATTTAGATGAACCTACTTGACTCCCTATGACTTATTTAGGCTTTCTATTTTTCTTTTATTAAAATGTGATCTTCAAAGTGGCGCTAATGTCAATTAACTGACAGTTGTGTCATGGATCATTTTTTTACCTGAGGTAGGTAGGATCCTGCTAATATAATACTCGTAAAATACTCTTCCATTCCAAATCAAAAATGGTGACGTGGGCAACACGTAGTGACGTTAATCGGTGCATACTTAAGCAAGGCCAATAAATGTCATTTACAAATAGTTCGAAAGAGACAATGACGATGACGAGTGACGTAATCACGTGTTAGCTCCCAGAGCGCTAGACCTTGTTTTTTGGATCATGGGATACCGTACCTGTCGTCCCGCAAAGCCCGATAGCAATTTGTATGACAAGTAAAGATTTTCAGAAAAAACTCTAATATCAATTAAATAACGTTTAGGCTCCTGTCTAGGTTTCCCTATATCGAGGATGCCATGGACGACAAAGACGTGGACAATATATCCCCAAAAACAACCAATTACTTACCTATCGAGTTTTATTAAGTACATACCTACTTACGCAGCGTAAGCGATGGCAGCCTAGTTGGGAGAAGGCCCGTCTCTCAAGCCAGAGGGAGTGGGTGCGAACCCAGCCGACGGCACGCACCAATTTGTTCATTGCTACATGACTGGAGCCCGGTGTATGGCGACAGGCTCGCCCTCTCACATTTGGGACTGAATATCTTCCGGCGAAGTGTGGATGTTGTATTACACCTCTGCCAGCCCCCTCGGGGGAAAGACGTGACGATATGTTATGTGTACCTACTCAGATTAATATTAGACGTGTAATCTCTATCGCAACGCTCTCAAAACCGCATTTAAATCCAACCGATTTGACACCCACACACGTCATCCGATCTAATGCGATTTTCTGCCACTTGACGACTCGACAATTCGAACCGTTATCGATAACCAACCTACCAGACCTACCCTTCCCCTCTCACCTAGAACTCTTTGAAAGAAATAAAAGGACGTTTATGCCTGGTAAAGAGGTCTAAAAATAATGGTTATGGGGCCTATATTACTTATTGCCACCCCGTTCGTTCTAAAATCCGATCTTTATTCGTAATGTTTGCTAGCGATTTTAGTGAAGAGTTTGATTCGATTTAGCTTGATGGGTTACGTTGTGGAACAGATTTTCGAGGGCTTTTGTAAACAGAAAAGGAAATGACTGTGTGAAAATCTCGTGAATAGGTAAACATTGACTGAAGAATCGATGATTTAAAGATTAACAAGCTAACTGCGCCCCGTAGTGCTACCCGCTGCTAAAAAGTAGCTTGTGTTAATCCAGAGTATAAGCTACCTCCATACCGAACTTCATTAAAATCCGTCCATCCTTTTGAGCGTGAAGAAGTTACAAACAAACACAGAAAATGTTGCCTTTTTAAGCCCTCGTTTCACTTGCAAGAAAACTTCCGCCTCAAAATACAGAAAAAGAGATTACTCAGTGCAAATACTTTATAACCCCAAAATAAGTTGAATAAAAAATAAGAAACCAGGACTACTGAAAATCATGCTATAGAAAGTATGAAACAAGAAAATATTCTCATGCGAAATTGTTACGTACATATAAACGAAGTTAAAAACTATTCAATTGCCTGTATTAAATAAACAAATTACACTAAATAAAATGTATTGTATTTAATCTATATATGGATGTTCAGAGGATGTTCTTTTCCTGTATTCTGATACTTCCACGATAAAATTGTCGAACAGAAACTAGGTGGAAAAAGATCAGTAGGATTAATATCTGCAGTATCATCATCAATGATGGAAAATAATTGGTATGCGTCAAAACATGAGTTACCTACGTATGAGTTAGTAGGCTATAGTGTGGGCTAGTGTGTATGGTAGTTTGTATGTGGTGCGTTCAATTAATTTGCTACGCTAGTCTCATTTGCAATGACCACCTATGCTCTGGACTTGGCTCAGTTTGTCATAGGCCAAATTGTGATAAACTAAGTACTTCTTTTAGCATTTTCTTTGAACAATGTCGGTGAAACTTACAATTACTATATTTTAGTTACAATTACGCTGGTTTTACTAGCAGGAAAATGAAAAGCAAACCAAGTGTTTTATTTGAAACAAGAGTGAAGGGTTTTTTTCCTAAACTAATGTAAAATTTTCTTTGATATTATTTTCTTGTCCAAAATGTCCTGTTGAGTGATAAAAGACTAGTAGGGATAGTTACTTCAGGAAACCGCGATGCGTCTACGCAATAAAGACGTATGAACAGCGACATAATCATTGTACATAAAAATCGGTTTAGCTGTTTAGTAGTTACGAGAGATCATACAGTCAATTCTAAAAACGAAGTATCACCAATGACTTATTAATTTTAAATTGCTAATGAATTACCTCAAATTGATAGTCAAGGTTGAAGTGTCAAAGTAAACAATTTACTGACAATTCAAACACCATTGCTTAGTAGAATCGATATCCAGGTCAAAAAATGACCCTCCTTTTTTGATTTCGCAGTCGGTTAAAAAGAGCATTCTATGTCTTGAGCCCTTGACAAATTACCAGTAGTGCCCAGTGCAGTATAGCCGTATTGGTCGAGTCGGATGGACCGCACCATCAGATTCGGAGGTCATGGGTTTCGTTCCTGGGGGGCTATTCCTGCGCGTGAGATGAAATGAGATTTTATCTTGGTCACTCTCACACCTATGACGTTTCAAACGAGAGCAACAAGGACAAAAAAATGAGATGAAAATCTCAAATCTCCGAATAGGGCCACTGGCCTTGCACCAATGAACATTTCTCGCGCATCAGAAAAGGCCGATTCAAAATTTTTGACGGCTGTGAAGTTAGGTGCGAAACGCTGCGCAGTAGCGAAAACGAAGGTATGCGCGGGCGACAGAGAGGCAAGACGCCGCGCCGTAAATGCTCGCTTGCGGCGCACTTCATTTGAATCAGTATAAAGTAGGACGCTCATAGTAACATAAGAAAACATAAGAAAGCTCATAGTAACAGGGAAAGTGGAAGGAAAAAGAAGTAGAGGTCGAAGCCCTAAACGATGGTCGGAACAGGTATCTAAGCAGCTTGACACCAAAATTTATAACGCCATTCATGAAGCCGCTGATCGACATAAATGGCGACAAATTGTCCGGATAATTATCGGTCGGGATCATCACGACGCTCAGCAGTGAGCAGTAAAACTCGAGGAGGAGGAGGAAAGTAGGACGTAAAAAGACTACAATTTATGATGGTTGTCCTCAGTCCACAGCTTAATTAGTCTGTTTACGCGTCCCGACAGGTTGCCGCAGTAAATTAGAGGGCTCCATCTCCGTGATTAGTGCCTGAAATGTGCAAACACTCGCCCTGAACGAGCCCAGTTCGGACAATTTGGACGTATGATCCAATTTGAGGTAAAACTACACTTCACACCCATAACTAACTGTACACAAAGACAAACTTTAATGCCCCAATACGTTATGAATCATTGCCGTTGATGACTTCATGATTTTAATGGTGTTGCACTAAGCCATTTTAGAATAAAATAATGTTCCATTACTTAAAAAAAACATTTGACAGATTGCCTTGTTTGACACTTCCATTATTTTTATTTAAATTTAAAATTAAAATCAAAGTCGGAGTTTTTGGCGGGAAGCGAAAAGGTGCTGTCTTAATTTTGTGTTATTTTCTAAATCTTGTGATTCTTCGAGTGGTAAAGTGTAATAATGGTGCATTATTAACCTTTATCGGTTCCTTAAGGTGCACGAGTGTGGGGAAATGATATAAACATTGCGAAACGTGACTTTTCTTGTTCTCTACAAACTTCACTTAAAGTTTCAGTAAAATATCCATCACTTTACTGAAATGGGGTAAGTAAGGGGAGGGATTCATCCTCGTTATTATCACCTTTTCATCATACGTAAAATACTATATTAACATGACACTGGCAAATGCACTAGACGTGCGACGCCAAATTCTCCTAGATGGAGGAGCCAACAAAAAAAATTTATTAAAGTCGAGTCTATCTGCAAAAAGTATATTTAATGACAGCTTTAAAAGTTAAAGTTCGTTTCTGCAACTGGCTGTATGAAATATAAGGCAGGTGCCAAAGCAAAGTAAGTTATTGTTTTTTTTTGTCGTGTTTTGGTTGGACGAAAACACTTAAATCAAGAAATCTTCTTCAAGATGGTGTGACCAACAATGATTTTGTGGGTAGATAATATAATCCAAGAATGAGTATGCATACCTATGCTTTGGAGAGTACCAATTTTTCAGACAATTTATAGCCGACCTATAGGTAGGTAGACATCGTTTGATCCTATTACCGTGGGTATAAAAGAGAGCGGGATAAAGCGGATCATCCCCACAGAGCACCCGTTGGATTGCCTATTACCCGCTGGACGGTTCAAAATTGACGCTTTTTAAAAGGCTTTTTATTTACGGCCAGCCTTTCTCTCGCTTTGATCCTAATTTTTCATGTTGGTTCATTTTGTGAAAGGTTTTCAGCTTGGTCTTTCTTTATACATAGGTATAAATTTCCTAATAGCTAGTAGGTAAAGTATATATTTTCTACTATGACTGTACTTCAATGTAGTGTTGTCATCTGCTACATGACTGGAGCCCGGTGTATGGCGACAGGCTCGCCCTCTGTCACATTCACACTGAATATCGTCCGGCGAAGGGTGGATGTTGTATTACACCTCTGCCAGCTCCTTCGGGGGAAAGGCGTGACGATATGGGACTGGACTTCAATCAAAAGTGGCTCTATGAGCTGTAGACCTCGCGTCTGACGTTTGTCTTCCTCTACAGTTCGCATTCCTCAACCGATTCTCGTGACATTTTGTGAGCAGGTTACATTATAGATAGATTACATTTTTTTTTTGTCAAGTCAATTTTTGTTTTTTTTAAATGGCGGTGATAAGAATTTTATTCATAAAAAAAAATGGTACCTAATTATCGAACATGTAGGGCTATTCCTACGCGTGAGATGAGATGAGATTTTATTTTGGTCATTCTCACACCTATGACGTTTCAAACAAGAGCAACAAGGACGAAAAAAGGTGAGATGAAAATCTCAAATCTTCGAATAGGGCCCCTGCTCATAAAATTTCACGAGCATCGGTTGAGGAATCCTTCGTGTAGGAAAAGAACAATCCAGACAGAATTCGGACACACGAAAGCATTTTTGTCAAAGCTGAAGCAGAGACGCTTCGCTCGCTAGCGCTCCCTCGGTCGATAAAGATGTAGGTAAATATCGTGGGTAAACATTTTCAGTTTGTGTGTAGAGAGAAGTTGATCTCTTGAACCTATTTTGATCAAAAATTATAGAAAAAAGTCT
Organism: Peribatodes rhomboidaria; assembly: GCA_911728515.1. NCBI lineage: Eukaryota > Metazoa > Arthropoda > Insecta > Lepidoptera > Geometridae > Peribatodes > Peribatodes rhomboidaria. Next base: position 4,534,596 of record OU452181.1, on the reverse strand, counting down.
CGAGTGTGCTACGCCTAGCTACTGCTACGCCGTAGTAACACATCAAGGTTCCAGCTTCATTGTAAGCTATCTCTATTCCAACTCGTTGAGTCGTTGCAGCTTAAAGATGTAACAGAAATACATACAAACATCCACATTAACAACATAGTCTGTATAATAAGCAACTTAAGGTATATATAAGTAAGGCACGGCAGCTGTGTCGCTCGCTCCCGACACTATTACATGAGAAATTAAATCATAGAATGTATTTCTGATAAATTTCCTTCTATCAATGCATTGAAAACAGTACTTATTAAAAAGCATTCAGAATAATTTTCATGAGGAAGACTGTTGCCGCGCCTTACCATGGAAAGAAAGAAACAGTTTATTTGATCCCACAAAACACTACAAGAACAAAAAACAAAATTAATTATAAAACAGTAACAGACAATAACATAATAATTTGAATACTTACATAAAGACATATTAAAACAAATTTTTATACGGCTAAAGTTTCAGTTGTCGCTGCAGTGTCCAATGCGACAAAAAAGCATGGTGTTGCTAATTTCTTAGCAACGCTGGTTTTCAGCGCTTCACACCTTCTGAGACGCACAGGACTGTTAAAAAAGACAAAGAAAGAAAATAGTAAAATTTAATAAATAATAATAAACCATACATCTTAGAGCGTTTTGGGTTGTTTTTGATTTCTCGCTCTGAGAGTTATTACGTCAAAAATTTAAACTCTTTATGTAATGACTCTCCGTCTAAGAGACATACGAGTACATGCGGAAACGAAAATGAATTTAAAATAATCGTTATAGTATTATCTAGGAAGTGTACAGAAAATATTAATTTTCAATTGCACACCCAGTAATTTTTAACCCCCGTCACAAAAACAACGGTGTTAGAAGTTTGACGTGTCTGTGTGTGAGTCTGTCTGTGGTATCGTAGCTCTCGAAGGATGAACCGATTTTGATTTTCTTTTTTTTTTTGTTTGAAAAGTGAATTAGTAGGGAGTATTCTTAGCTAGTCGGGTTTTAATTTTAATTTTAAATTTATCTTGTTTATTTTTTTAGAACGCAAAAAGACTCGATAACGCTCGTAACTTTTTTTGAAACGTCAAGTAACTTTTTTTTTGCTTGATAGGCTTGCGTTTGGCCGCCAACGTGCCTGATGATAAGCAGTGATGCGGCCTACGATGGAGCACGCTTGCCTAGAAGAAACCGATTCACTTGAGACTTGAAGACACCCAGATTATAAGTGTCAGGGAACACACACTTACCGTACAGAAACTTTTTCTGTCGCGTACAGTATTCTATCGGTCACTGTTTATCTCGTAACATGACTATCGTAGTCTTGACTTCATGAACTGAACTGAACTGAGCTGAATAAGTGCAGTTAGTCCCTAAAGTGTACAACATACTATAATATGCTATAATCGCGACATTAGCAAGCAAAGTGTTTATTAAATTATTCAAAGACGTTTCGTATTTCCGTCCAGCGTCTGTCTGCCGTCTGGCTGTCGTCTGTGCGGTGTCTGTCCAGCTCTTCCTCTATGCAGGTCGCATTTCTCAACGAATTCTTGTAAACTTTGTTGTACTTAATAAAAAGAATTGTCGAGTCAGTTTTTGTATTTTTTTTAATATGGCGAAGATGTGAATTTTTACGATTTCGCGAGGTATATACAGACCACAGAGCCACTAGTACAATAATAATAATATTCTGGACACTTACACACACGGTCGTCTGACACCAAACTAAGCAAAGCTTGTACTATGGCGGCCAGAGACTGATAAACATACATAATTATATACTTTTAAATACATACTTATAAATATATTACGCCCAGATATAGAACAAACACAAATGTTCATCACATGTATGTTTGCCCTAGGTGGGAATCGAACCCACGCCAATTATTTATATCCTTTTACCTATTTTAAAATTCAATGATTTTGATTCTAAAAGAATGTTATTATTGCTAAATCTGTGGCACTCTTTCCACGCATCACCCCATTTCCCTACAACATTCATACTTTGATACCGCACATAGGCCATTCATCGCTCAGATCAAAGGCAGCCAGAGGGCTCTGAAGCACAGAGGTCCCTCCCACACTAATGAGGCTTACTTTGATGTTTGCGTTTGTCAAATTGTGTGTGTTTTGTGAAGGAAGGCGTGAGTGAGTATTTTTTATGTAGGCAAGTCAATGTTTACATACAATAAGGAAATACAGGAGTGACATGAGTGACGTGAGTTGATTGATGAAGGATGAAAGGTTGTCTGGAAGAGATTGCTCTTAAGCGATAAGACCGCCAATTGCGAATTTAATTTTTCTGAGTGTTTAGTTTAGTATAGTCATAGGCCTGTACGCTAAAATGTGCTCAATCATGAATCTCGATTTAAAACTGGTTTTATCATCCTTAAAAATAGCTTTAAGTCGAGATTCATGACTGAGCGTTGTTTTAGCATACAGGCCTATGACTATAATCTATCTCTATGCCAAATGTCATCCCGATCCGTTCAGCCTAGTCAATGAGTCTGGCGTGATTGAGTAATATACATCCATTTAATTTTTCGCATTTACATAATATAAATTAGTGAGAGTGAGATGAGACGAGATGAACTCAGAATAGAGTTCGTAAAGGTTTAATCAATGAATAATAACATGTAGTTATTAAGAACACCCACACTTCGCCGAACGATATTCAGTTCAAAAATGTAGGTATTGTAAGCTCTGCCAGCTCCTTCGCGGAAAAGCCGTGATAATTTGTTATGTATTTAACAAAAATAAACATTTAATTAACCTTACTTTCATATACATTCAGATAAAAAAAAAAAGAATTTATTAAATAGACCTTACGAAGGTTAAAACACTAGCAGAAGTCCGCCAATCCTAATAGGCATTACTCTACCGAACGCTTTCAAACGACGATAATGAACTAAGTAGGTCATTCATAAATCTGCCAAATATCTTTTAACGAGTTTTAAAAGATTCTGCGAACTATCGCAAAACTCCTGAAAGCGTATTTCAGCGCAAGAAAGCGGTGTCTTCCTGAAAATCAATAAGAGTCGTCGCGTCCCCCGCCCCCCGCGTCCCCCTCGCGTCCTCTGTACCTTGTACCTTGACTTTGCAGTTTTCGTGTACTAACTTTGCACACTTGCACAGTAATGTAGGCGTGTATCATGGTATAATGACAAGAAATATTATTGAAAGATTAGCTGCTAGACTTCTTTTTTTTTACAACAGACTTTTTTTTTACAACAGACTAGGCATGCGTTTGACCACTGACTCGCCTGATGAGAAGCGTCGGCGTGATCGAAAGTGTAACACGCTTGCCTAGGAGATACCTATTCACTTTACTCTTAAACACCCCCGGATTGTATTTAGGTGGAAAGACAGACGCAGGCAACGAGTTCCACACCTCTGCAGTTCTTACAAGAAAAGTTGACTTGAAACGCTCAGCGCGTTTTGAAGGAATTTCCACCATAAGACGGTTCTATTACTGTTTCAAAAAATCCTATGTGCTATTCTAGACTATAATCTATCTCTGTGCCAAATTTCATCCAGATCTGCTCAATCGTTCTGGCGTGAGCAACAAACATCCATCCATCCATCCATCTATTCTTACAAACTTTCGCGTTTATAATATTAGTAGGAATAAGATAAACACTGCAAAACCCGACTGCAAAATGTAGTCTGACACTCCGAATATACCTAATTAAAATGTTGTCCTATGTCACTTCCACCATCATGACGACTAAATGACACCTCACATGTCGAAATCCATCAAGCTGTTTAGGCTGTAGGGCGTGCCAAAGAAACCTCATACATACATACCCACATACATACTTACATAGGTACCATACTCGAAAAACATGCACACACTTGCGCAGTCGGGTAATAGTTACTTAGCCAGATAAAGCGTTTCGAGACTAACAGATTACATGGGTGAGACGCACTTACGTCAATCGATGCATAACAATACCGGAATAAGTGATTTACAACAAGTTCCAGAGAGAAGATGACACAGTAAGAGTGACGTAGTTAAAGTGTCAACTCCCGGAACGGCTAGACCTTGTTTTTTTATCATGGTATTTAGGTACGACATTAGTAGGTATTTCTTTGATCTAAACAATATTTATTGTTCAAATTTTAAAAACAAATGAACAAAAAATCTGCTTAATGTAGGTTACTTTTCACAACTAGCGTAACTACTAGCAGACTTATGGATAAAAGCAATCTCTTCTAGGCTACTAAGGTAGTCTGGAAACCTGGTATAAAGGTAGGATAAAAAAAAATAGAATCGTTTAGAGTAGTGGAATTGGTACATTAGAATAAAATTTATATTCTATAAATACCTAATCGTTTTTTTTCTATCGCATATACAAACTTTTTAACTCCCGGCGCAAACGTTGTGTTATAAGTTTGACGTGCCTGTGTGTGTGTGTGTGTGTGTGTGTGTGTGTGTGTGTGTGTGTGTGTGTGTGCTGTGGCATCGTAGCTCCCGAACGGATGAACCGACTTCAATGTTGTTGTTTTTTGTTTGAAAGGAGAATTAGTCGCGAGTGTTCTTACCTACGAGTATGTTTGTAATGATGAATAATGAAAATCGGTGTCGGGAGTTTTTTTAATTTTTAATATACCTATACTTGCTTAAAATGTGATTATTTTTAAGAAAATAGGTGTAGACTACGGCTTTATCTCGTACCTGTGCTTGTTTATTCATATCGTCAACAAAGTTGGTATTGTACTGCAATACCTAACTAAGTATGTATGTATGTTTTCAGGAGGTTAGGGTAATTACGTAAGGGCGTAACCCCGCGTCATTGGCGGGGTCACGACCCCGCGGCGCGGTGCCATTGGTCCATTCAATACACCCACTCTTCAAATACGGGTGTCAAATAGGTTACAGTTTTTCGGGAATAAGGCTTTGGCTTGGCAGGTGAGGTGAAAGTAGTTGATAAACTTACGTATGTACTTACCTAAGTTATAATAAATAAAAAAATAATTCGGGACAGTTCCACACACGGTCGCCTGACCCCAAACTAAGCAAAGCTTGTACTATGGCTGCCAGAGACTGATATACACACTTAGTCATTTTTAAATACATACATAAATACATATTAACACCCAGACAGAACAAACACAAATGTTCATCACATAAATGTTTGTCCTAGGTGGGAATCGAACCCACGCCCCCAAGCTCAGAAGGCAGGTTCACTACCAACTGAGCCATCGAGGCAGTCAAAGAAGCAGTTATAAGTACAATCGCGGTTGATCATAAATTGTGAATGGTAAAGTCTACGAAATACTTACATAACTACTTACCGTGTAATTAATTATATGTAGGTAAGTACAAACTGGGTAGGTACTCGTAAGTACAAGGGTTAACTGGTTCAAATGCGTCTTTCGAGAATTACTGACAAACCCTTCACAAATTAGGCAACTTAACGCCATCTTGTACAGATTTAAGATAGAAGAAAGATGTACGTGGCGCTTAATTTGTGAAAGGTTTGTCAGAAATCAGAAATCGAAAGACGTAATTGCCCTACTGACGCATTTGCCCCAGTTGGCCCTAATTAATTTATATATCTAGGTAGGTAAGTATGTGCTTCTTTTTGGAGTCTTGGAGTAAACAGGCAGGTCGTCGCAAATTAGCAAACAATGGAAAAAAGACATTCAAGTAGGTACCTACTACTTTTCTGCCTATCCTAGACTCACATTCATGCCTATAATTACTTACCTATAACTTTGTCACTTACCCACCAAATTGTTCGAGTAATATCAGTAATTATTACACAGTAGTTACACAGAAACTTACTGAGTATAAATTATGAACTAAGGTATGTACTAAGAAAACTTGTAAAGTACCTTTATACATACATACCTACCTACTCATTTAGATTACATTGATCTTTACTTTCCGTATCAGCTGAGCTCTACAGATTTCTATGCGGCTATCCAGATTTTTTTTCCAATAGAAAGAACCAACTCACTATAACATGTTACGTTTATTTTTTATTTTATTTATTTGTTTGTAAATGCCTTATATGTAACTATTACTAGATACATATACCCTTGTAAGGGTCTCTGTAAGCTGTAGACCTGGCGGTCGACGTCTATTCTCCTCTGCAGGTCGTTTCAGTTTCAGTTTATTGTTTCAAATGGGTATAATTACAATAATTTGTAATATACACTTATGAATGTCAAAAAAAAAATACTACTAGATTATCAACACATTACAAGTTGCCAAAAATATGTCTTATAAAACTACCAAAAATTTATAAATGTTACAATGCATGATAACTGGTCAATTTATACAATTAAAAAATAAAAATAGAATAAAATAAAATTATCACAATGAATTTAAATAACTTCAAATAATATTGTCATAATTATCGTATTTATCATGCAACGATTCTCGTGGAATTTTTAATCGATTAAGAAACGACCTAAGAAGATAGAGATCCGAACAGAATTCGGACATAAGAAAGCAACTTTGTCAAAACTGTAGCAAAGACGCTTCGCTCTCTAAAGCTCGCACGGTCGATTAATTCCATAAACCACGTATCGCCTAATTTCTAACTACTTTGTCTTAGTCGTAAAAAAGAAGGACATAAACATGAAGCCTTTGCACTTACCTACTTAATCCTATTTCCTACTATCCTACTAATATTATAAACGCGAAAGTTTATAAGAATGGATGGATGGATGTTTGTTGCTCTTTCACGCCAGAACGTCAGAACAGATCTGGATGAAATTGCACAGAGATCGATTATTTATTATAGTCTAGAATAGCACTTAGGATACTTTTTAACAGCGTGTGAACCACAGCGCAGCTACACTGAGAAAAAAATGATACGTATACGTAGCTCTCCGTAAGCCCATTACCACGTAGCTTGCAATTTTACACGTACTACGTGAACTGCATAGGTTATTTAGCTGTTGCATATTTACTAAAGAAGATACATACTGATGCGTAAGTAAGAGTCGTACATCCCGAGAACGGTCACTCAGTGAAGCTCGTACAAGGATACCGCATCATTCTTAATGGTGTTCCTACAGGAATTTACGTACCCGGCTTGATTACCTCGTACACAAGTATGCGGCTACATTTTAAGAACATTAACGCTTATTATGTTTAAAATGTAATTTCACTATGTACTTACAAGATAGCGTCTCCTGTTACTTATGACTGGATTATACATATTGGTCGGACGTAACTAGATAAAATAATCCGTACTTAGTTAAATTTTTGCATTGAATATGCCTAGTTCATAATTCTATAAAAGCGATAATAGCCTAGCCGGAGAAGGCCCGCCTCTCAAGCCAGAGGGAACGGGTTCGGACCCGCCAATTTGTTCATTGTGTGAACATATGTGCGTACTATATGTCATCTGCTACATGACTGGAGCCCGGTGTATGGCGACAGGCCTGTCACATTTGAGACTGAATGTCGTCCGGCGAAGTGTGGGTGTTGTACACCTCTGTCAGCCCCCTCGGGGGAAAGGGGGTATGTCATAATTCTATACACCACACACACACACACACACAGAGATTAACACCTATTTAATTATATTTTGTATGGGACAACACACTGTACGTAAGCTGCTACATTAGACGTATTTGGCGTACTGCCCAAGTGTGGGACTACTTATAGGGCGTAGACAGCTACACCGTAAGTACCCGGTGTATCGTTTTTGCATAAGATTACAAAATGTACGGACGTGGCCACATTATACATAACCGCGATACTGTTCCTGTACTGCATTACATAGTACATAAGCGGCGACATTGTAAGTATTCGGTATACTGCCCTTGTGTGGTACTACTTATTGTAAGTATGCGGTAGCATACATGCTACGCAGTCCCGATATTGTTAAAGTCGATGTTCGATTTACAATGGCGACAACACATTTAACATTAAAAAGTATTTTTTAGGGGATTCTAATAAGTTCTGGATTCCTTTAAAAAAAATATATTTTTGAGTCGTCGATGAAGCTGATGGCAACCAAATGTCTTGTTCTAGTCCACTCCATCGGATAGAATTTGGGTTTGTACCTACACAGCTATCATTACAATATTTTATCTTTAATTTTAGTAAAGTATCTTTTCAAAAAAGTAGCTGTCATTATTATAAGCATTGATAGTTTGTAGCATGGTTTATAGGTTCCTTAAGATGATTTCAACCAGCTTCCAACCGAGTTGTAATGGCCATGGGGAATTAGAATTGTAAAATCTGCGGGAAATCTTTCATAACTCCTAAAAACTGCCTCAACGAAAACACTATATACCTACTCGTAACTATCGAACCTACTCCCACTATGTCAAGAGAATCGCTTAAGAAATGTGACTCGTACTAGAAGACAAAGATCCGGACAGAAATTGGACATAAGAAAGCATTTTTGTCGAAGCTGAAGCAGAGACGCTTTGCTCGCTTACGCTCGCTCGGCACATTAACAAAAGAAAAGGTAGGTCATATGAAAATATTGTTAAGTACCTATGCCTCAACTTTTTCTGTTGGGATGGTTGTGTTTGTGGTGCTATGACAGTAGGTAGGTATATCTATGTCGGAGTCTAAATTTAAATTTTTGTGTTCTCCCATCTACATCATTACAGACGATCTTCTGTCCGAGGCTTTGTCCTCGTGGCCTATACGAAACTAATGACATATTTACCTACCAATTTTTCTTTACAAACGAACATTGTAAGCGCTCTCAGTACCTCTCAATTGAATATGCAAACTGACAATAGGTAGGTAGGTACCTATTCCAAACAAAGCAATAAGTAAGTACTCGGTAAAACTCGAGTTCTCGGTAAAACTAAAATAGTCTCTGTTAATAATTTTATTGCAAATATTAGTTCATAATGATTACCTCAGACAAATCCCTAATAGGTAAACAGTCCCGTGCCTCATTCCCGCGCTCCACCGCACGCCCTGCCGTGTAAGATTTTCGGAGGTGTTTGGTGTATTTATTTACACGTTAACGGGGACTTTCACTAAAATCTGCATACTCTGATTGATATATACTCAGGTCTAAGCATCTAAAAGTGCGGCAACCTCGCAACTCGTGACCATGTCAGCAGATACGGGACCTTTTTGCGTCGAGGTAGGTATCTTGATTTTGTATGTGAGTCTACGTATAGTACCTACCAACCTATATACATATGTATTCGGAGTACTCACGTTGTTTGTGATTAAGTTTGTACGTAGCCCGCGACATTATCCGTAATCGGGGTAGGTACTATCCTTGTTTGCGACTACGTACATAAATATGCGCTTGCATTTAGTACGTAGGAGGAGTAAGTCTTGTTTGGCGGGAGCCTGTTTTATCGCGTTTGCGGTGTTGCCAATTTGTTTTTTTTTGGCAGTTTTTGGCAATTTTTTAGATAAGTTAGTTATCAGCTAGATAGCTCAATGATTATTAAAGCATACAATTTGTTTGCCATTCCTGAAAAATTAAAAAATTAAGGCAAATTAAAAAAAAAATTAGTGACACGGTAATGTATTTCACGGCAAGAAATTCTCAAGCTCATCGTTGGGAGTCGAAGTTTGAACCCACGTCATATTGATATACACCAGCTGAACTAGATCGGACTAGATCTAGCCCTTTTCAAGCTATACGAAATTTTACCTTATCCTTACAAAAATTTTTTTTTTACAAAATTTTCAAAAAAAATACTAGTAAGTATTTAAGTTTCAAATAAACAATGTAATTTGTAATTACATTGATTTGTAATTATATTTTTAACTCTTTCTAGCACCTCTATAAATTATGGTAAAATGTGCTAAATCTAGCTCTTTCTAGCTTGTCCGACTGCCTCTTTTCAAAAACCAAGGTGGCAACACTAGTCTTGTGTAGCGAACGAGTCGTGAACGGTCGAACTACGAGTGAGAGTTTAAAGGTTTTTCCTGTGGTAAATTATTGACATGATTGTATGTTCAGATAATGTTGTGAGTGTTGTCAATTTGTGTCGGATAGAATTAATTTACGAAATAACTTTCAAACGAATTAGAAAATCAGCTACTCATATCGTTCCTGCATTGTGTCTTTACAACTTCAAGTCAGACGCAGGCGCTTACAAGGACAAAAGCAGGAGTTTTAAAACGCGTGGGATGCGACGATCTTCTAACAGTATTTAAAGGTAAGTTTATTTATTAAATCAAGCGTGTACCTACGTACCTACGTAAAAATCTTTGTAGTACTACGAAAACGACGTTAGTGTTCGATCTACGATCACAGCCTACAGCCTAGCTAGCCTATTGTTTGGTACCTACCTATCACATATGTGTTGAATTGATAACCACTTTTTTAGAATCTCTTAAATTGTCAGTTTTAGAATACAAAAAAGAACCACATACAGTACCTTAGGAACTCTTAATATGTTAAAGTGGTGTTTGATAAAGAGTGTAGCTTAAAAACATTAGTAGTGTACAATTTTACTGTGCACGTTACACACGGTTGACTAGTTTTATTACATTTCAGGCAAACTACGATGGTCTTCTGGAGAGCAATTTTACGTGAAAACTGACGAGGACACAAAAGCTACTGACGGAAGTGTTACAGAAGAAACTTAGTCGGCTAATAACCTAACAATCATATGGAAAAATCCGGGAAATCCGAGGAATTCTATCGCCTGGCTTCACACATCTGCTTCTTGTAGCTTTTCCACCTTGTAAGCAATGTCATATTTATGTTACTCAGGAATAGTGTAGCTTTGTATTGGTGAAAGAATATTTTAAGTTTTGAATCGGACCAGTAGTTCTGGATATTAACCCACACCAAACAAGACTTTGTTTGACTTTGTTTTTGACTAAAATCTTTACCTCTTTGAGATATGACTGAAGATGTATTTATTTTTTACTTCTTTTTAACCGACTGCCAAAAAGGCTGTATGATTTTGTGTGTATGTTACGTGATTACTCTGCCAATTAGGAATCGATTTAGGTGATTCTTTTTTTTTGTTAATTTTACTACAGAGGTGGCCCCATATATATTTTATCGGAATTGGGTTTCGGTTTTTATAAAATCAACAAATATATAAAAATTGTTTACAAAATGCAATTGGGATGACGGGAAGTCGGTTTTTTAATTTAAGACATTATAATTAATATAAAATAAACCACCATAACAGACCAACATGTTCTTTATTTACAGCTGTTGCAAGAGTTTCGTCGTATGCACCCGAACAGTGACGACAGCCTATTTTCGACTATAACCCTGAAAAAACAAGATGTCTTGACTACCAGAGATTCGCAGTCGCAGATGGTACGTTAATACATGATTTATAATTAAACATATGTACTGTAATTTGCAGTCAGACCAAATAAAGCTTTAATTATATTACTATTTAAAAATGTATAATGGTATAACTGACAGTAAAAAGTGATGATAGCCTAGTTGGAGAACGCTTGCCTCTCAATCCAGCGGGACCGTATTCGACTTAATGTCAACTGCTATATAAATTGAGCCCGATGTATGTTACTGGCTCGCCCCCTGTCAATTTTGGAACTGAATATTGTCCAGCAAAGTGTAGATGTTGTAATACACCTCCACGAGTCCCTTCGGGAAAAGGTGAGACGACAATATTTAAATATTAGGTACTATTGATCGATTATGTAAATACATGGGCTAAATTGATGTTATTCAAATTTTACAGATTGATGCTGCTGCCATTTGTCATCAATAAACCACCAGCATGCAACCTCAAGGACCAGCCAGCTTAGAAACCCTCGGGTGCTGAGATCTGTGATGGCTTTCTATGAATAAATCCTTTAATAATATAGTTTTATTTTTATTTCTATTATAGCCAGATATTTAGGCTTACAAGTGCATAATAATTCCAGTAAGTGTGATGTTAATTGGTTTGGCTGTGTATAAAAGTACTACTTGTTCGTACCTATCTAACTGTTTATAAACGAGTTTATAAACGAGTTTATAAACAGTTACAGACTAAATCACGATGCTATTTAAATGAAATCTTCTTTTGTGTTTCAGATACTTATCATTATGTCACAGATACATGACAGCTTGGATCCTCACACGTTTGATACTGGTGTTTCGAACATACACCTTGGTGTTTGAAACGTAACGTAATGCTTTTATTACAGTTTGACACTCCATGCGAATATACTGGTTTCTCATACGCAACCGATAGGATTGCAACATTACAACTAGGCGCGGCGCACGTATACCATGTGTTCATGTTGATGACATACATATTCTGGGATATTATCGTACTCATCATTTACAACATTTACTATGGGGCCCACCCTGAAATCTCGAAAAAAATCTGCTGTTCCTTAGAAAAATTCATTGACTTTGGACAAAATGTTTGAAACAGTAAATTTTTGCTTTGGAATTTTAGGGTTGGTCCTTTAGTAAAACTTTTTCATAATGATAAGTAATATGATATCCTAGAATATGTCTGTCGTCTAGATGAACAACCGGGATATGTATGGCGTGCCAAGTTGTAATGTAGCAATCGTATTAGGTTGCGTAAGAGACACCAGTGCATTCGTATGGAGTATCAAACTGTAATAAAGCAATACCATTACGTTATGTATCAAACACCAAGGTGTACGTACGAAACACTAATATCAAACGCATGAAGTTCCAAGCTGTCATGTACCCGCGTCATTTCAATAAGTATCTGACATCAACCCGCATATACGAGACACCAGTAAAGTACGTATGAGGTTCTTAGCTCTAATGTAACCGAGTATTTATGATAAGTATCAAACACCAATCCAAACGTACACGACACCAGTAGAATACTTATGTAGTTCCAAAATTTGTAGTACCCGCGTCATTACGTTACGTATCAAACACCGATTCATACGTACAAGACGCCAGTATAATACGTATGTGGTTCCAAGCTCTAATGTAGCCGCTCCATTACGATAAATATCAAAAACAAGTTCATACGTACGAGGAACCATTATAACACCTATGCGGTTCCAAGCTCTAATGTAACCGCGTCATTACAATAAGTATGAAACATAATGCCGTGTGTATTAGACACCCGTATCATACGTATGCGGTTCCAAGCTGTATTGTACCCACATCGTTACAATAACTACCAAACATAAATCTATATGTACTAGACACCCGTATCATACGTATGCGGTTCCAAGCTGTAATGTACCCCCGTCAATACGATAAGTATGGAACATCAATCCATACGTATGCGGTTCCAAGCTGTAATGTACCCGCGTCAATACGATAAGTATGGAACACCAATTCGCATCATGACAGTTGTCATGAAGCGGGCTACGTAATGCTCGCTACGTACGCAACATGAAGGCGCTTACAAGCTTACGAGTGGTATGTTTTTGTCCAGACGTACGCAGCGCGTCTCATGATTTACGTAGCATTTTTTTCTCAGTGTAGTAGGTACCTATTTAATATTAATTTGTTTAAAATAACACTTACTTACCTATTCCTAAAATCACCAACAACCACCAACAACAACATATTCCTCCAACAACACCCCAAGCCCGCTTTCAGCACTTAATAAACTTTTATCTCTCCACAAAAACTGAGACGTCATAACCACCATATTTTTACGGCGCTACGCAGAGTCGTTTGCTCTATCTTTGAAGATAACGCGTGACAAGTCGCCTCTAGGGGCTGTTTCCCTCAACGCTGTGTTTTGGATAAAAAATACGGCCGTGGAAATGGCGAGTTGGTTGTTGTGGTAGGTAGGTAAACTGTATGTGTACCTAGAGGATCCAGGATTCTAATTTGGGGTGGCTTAACTTAGGTGAAAGTAAGCTTTTTAAGGTAGGCATGATATAATAATATACTCCGCCAGGTATAGCATTCACAATAATGGTCACGTGGGCAACACGTAGTGACGTAAATCGATGTGCAAGCAAGACCGAAATATGTCATTTACAAATAGTTCGAAAAGGACAATGATTATGACGAGAAACGTTAGTACGTGATGGCTCCCAGAATGCTAGGTTTATTTTAGATCACAAAGGTAATAAGTAAGGTTTTGATTGAGGGACAGGGACTTGAATTAGCTGAAATATACTAAAAATAGATATTTCCGAGTAGGGCTATCTTATAAGCACTAATTATGTTCAAACGTTAGTTGGTAGATAATCATGGTACCATTGTGCCTAAAGATCTTAAGCTTCGAGTTACATATTATGAGGTTTTCTAATTTTTCCAACACATAACATATCGTCACGCCTTTCCCCCGAGGTGACTGGCAGAGGTGTACAACACCCACACTTCGCCGTACGATTAAACCTACAGTGTTTGATCGTCCGGCGAAGTGTGATAAAAATTAAAAAAAAACTTTCGAAAAATGTTCATAATAACTAAGTATAGTGTTAATAATTTAGTTTTATTATCGTTTTTCCTAAATAATGTAGATAATTATATAAATAGTTGAATGAGTAAATGTGTCCACTAACAAGCACGGAAATTATATTTGGCAAACAGTATCACTGGGTGCCCAAACTACAGGCGTCGCCTAGTTTGGGACCCACTGTTATTCATTTTGAGTACTCGAATAATAATAAAAAAATAAATAAAAAAAAACAAATACTCTTTTGTGTAAATTTCGCCAACACCACTTCTTGGGGCGAAAAGTGAGACACAAGAGAAAAAACCCTAAGTTATATACTACCTATAAGTAGACTTTCTAAAATATATTCATCTGTCTTTTCTTCCCCATATTATCAGCTCTTCAATTCGTCGATAAGTTGGCAAGCGGTCACTCGTAGGAAACCCGGGGGAATTCCACCGCGATATTTACCCGAATACGATACTTTACCCAATTTATAGACATCTACAGACGCTGATAAATATTTATTGTGCGTCGATGTGTGTTTTACGAAAATATCTTGATGAAGTGAAAAGAGGGGTGAAGTTTTTTCGCTTTCTATAATATACATAAGCTACTTACTACGTCGTAGTACTTATACTAAAACTTCTACTGTCGTACTTACTAAAATTGTATTGTTAAAATATGGACCTACCTACATTTAAAAAAAGTACATTAAGTGTAGGTGCAATATTTGGACGCTCTACATGCATGAACACTGTTGAACTAAGCAGGTGCCTACTTATATTTACGTCGACAGACTTCAAAGACGATCATGATGGAGATAGTTGCCTAGCTGAGTCCTACAGATAGGCTTCAAAGCTTAGTTAGTAGCTTAGTTGTAGGTTTATAAATACATAATTTGATTTATACGAGGCAGATGTAACTCAACCAAAACTCATTTATTTTACTCAACATACGGACCGTGTTCAAAAAAAATGGCAACTTGTCCGATAACCGCTGCTCTGAAGAGATAAGTAAATTCCATCAAAGCATCACTCAGCCGACTAATTAACGAGTAAATTGTTATTTATTCCGGTTAAAGTAAAAGACAGTCATCGCCCTATCGTGAACCACCAATCACAGTAACAGTTATCAGACTGTCACCTGCCATAATCAATTCATAAATTAGCACACAATACTCAGACAGCATTATCAAACAATGCCCCCTTGTGTTATGACCTGGGGGTGACGTGATATGGAAACTTGAAGACTTTTAGCGTCTCGAGCGTATCTGGTAACCTTAGGCCCCGTAGGGTAAGGGGTAAGGGCCAGTAAGGTTAGTGTATAAAAGAGCGTTTTAACGTTTTGCTTGCCTTAGTTTGGCTCTGGATACTCAAGGACTTGGATCTTGGATGCAGTGATTGTGATTTTGGAAGTTGGGTGATCTCTCGTGGTTTGGATTTGTCTTTGCTACGATGCGAAGAGATGTCGCTGATGTCTGAAACCGTGTCGTAGGAGACACATTGCTGCGCCCCCCGCGATGCGCGAGGATGATTGTTTGTGTTGAACTGAAGTCCTCAGTTTGTAGATGCCTATATAAGCACGAGCGGTACAACACACTGCCAACAGCTTACTATAGGCTCGCAGCCATCGTGTCGCGTAGCGCAGTGTGCAAAACGCCGTTAACTTAAAACGCTGGACAGGCGACATTACTTCGAGTGCTGGTGGCAATTAAGCAGCCGCCAGAATCCTTACAAGACAGCGAGCGTTCTATCTATTGATAGACCATTCCAATGAGTTCGCTACATCAGATTTTTGACGGATAATACGATTGCTCCTAAGTACTTGACAAGGAAGAATCGGTGTGTCGAAAGTCTACCTTTCTTGTGCTGCTGTGCGGTCTTTGGTTTTTCCTACCAAAATTGATTTAATTACCTTTACAAATAATTCGGTCGGTACCTAGTTGACGTATGTAGATATAGGTAATGTATACTTTGTTGTAAGTAGGTATTTGCATGCTCTTTCATAAAGATACTACCTCACTATAAATAAATGAATTACGCACGGCACCAAAGCTACTTATCAGTCAAAGTCAAAGTGTATCATAAGTAGATAGGTAAGTACCTACTAGTACCTAGGTATTTTATTTTATCAAGAAATACCTACTTACCTTTCTAGTAAGCCATATTGTCTTACAAACTTGTTATCAAGTTATAAAGCTTCTAAATTCCATACTATGTCTATGTACGACTTGGATAAAATAGCAAACTAAGTTAGTTTAGGTGTTATCAAGTTTATGTAAGTAGGTAGGTAGGTAGCTAACTCCCTGCGATAGCCCAAAGTATCTTCCGTTTTTCGAAATAAAAGTAATCTATTCGTCTAAAATGTTTAGTCTACTCTTGATCAGCCTCATGCACGACGCACACCCTATGGGCAGACCAGACCCGCACGAGTAGGCTGCACTCCGCATGGCAGGAAAAGAGCCCTTAGGCCTGAATTACACAGGCTGGATGCAAGGCGAGAATGCAGCACGATCAAGACTTGTCCATATAAAATGAATTAAATCGACGTAATTTGAATTATACAACGGGCAACACGGCGCACGGCGCAGGCACGCTGCTTCAGTTTTCAAGCTTGAATCATCTTCACGCCGTATCCTCGCATCAAAAAAGATTAGTATAAGTTTCGATCCAAAATATGCACCAGGTTCAAAATAAGTAGGCAGGTAGTACGTACGTACGTACTACGTAGTTCTCAAAATGAAGGAAGCACTACGAAAAATTTCCTTGAATACTTCATGAATACTATTTCAACAGTAGTATGGTAACAATAATAGACCATTCAAGTCCCATTCGCTATCTTACATAACCGCGTTTTCAATAGCAATATATTCTCCGCATAACTCAATAAGCACATAACAGATAACAACAGAAGACAAGTCACAGATAAGACTTTATACTCGTTATAAATGGAGGCTGTTTACGTCTCCATATCTCTCCGCTCTTATGACTGACCTCATAACATCATACAGCGTTATCTATGAACGAAGTCGGCATGACCCGGGACAGGAGATAGTGCAGCCAAGCCAAGTAATTGAGTAAAGCATTGTACAAACTAAACGTTTCAATTATTATTTTCCGTATATAGGTACGTGTTGCTGCAGGTACGGACTATGCGCTCCTGTGTGCCTACGCGTAACTGACTACGCGTGCTTTAGAAAGCTTAGTCTGAACAAGGCCTAAAACATAAACGAGTATCCTACTAATATTATAAACGCGAACGTTTGTAAGAATGGATAGATGAATGGATGTTTGTTACTCTTTCACGCCAGAACGGCTGAACAGATCTGGACGAAACTTGACACAGAGATAGATTATAGTCTAGAATGGCAAATATAATACTTTTTAACCGCGGGGCGCAGATAGTTTATAATGAAATTAATCTTCAAAATACCTACCAAAAACAACATACCTACTTACAATCCCTACTAACTAACATTTTAAATTTGAAAGGCTTGGAAGTATTGGTGCTCCTTTATATTTTTTATATTCCTTTATATTTCCTTTGCAGTATTGGGCCATTATTTTGATGCCATATTGTCGACTGGCCATCATCAGACATGCTAGAAATGTATAATTATAATGCCTGAGCCACACTCAAAATGTTGTCCTAATATTGCTGACCCAGTATTATAGTAAAAATGGCCCGTCTAGGAGCACCCTAACCTTAGTCAAACACGCTGAATGGATTTGTATGACATTTAGTATGAAAGTAGCTTCGTTTAGCCTGTAGTAGGCTTATTAAGAGATAATGTAAGTAAAAAAAAAGTAATGGCAGCCTAGTTGGGAGAAGGTCCACCTCTCAAGTCAGAGGGAGCGGGTTCGAACCCAGCCGACGGCACGCACCAATTTGTTCATTGTGTGAACGTATGTGCGTATTGTATGTCATTTGCTATACATGACTGGAGCCCAGTGTATGGCGACAGGCTCGCCCCCTGTCACATTTGGGACTGAATATCGTCCGGCGAAATGTGGGTGTACACCTCTGCCAGCCCCCTCGGGGGAAAGGCGTGACGATATGTAAATGTATGTATGTATGTAAGTCAAATAAATATTTTTCTTTCTTTCTTTCAAGAGTTTTGATAGTTATTTAAACGTTTTTCATTTTCACTTAGCTCTATACATTTCATCAAAGCGCCCCTAGCGGTAACGTTAGGAACCTAATTAAATGTATGAAGCCAAACGCAAACGAAAAAAGTTTACGTTATCCATCAAATCTCATACTAAGCCTGAGTTGCACCAACTACCTAACTTAACCAAAGCTCTACCAGACTACCTACTACCCAGGGTCGGACTGATCTGGCAGGGCCCGGGTAGCTCCCCACAAGCCAGGGGCCTGAAACGCGGTGTAGCCCCCAACATGCTTAGCTTGCGGCAAGCCCCGCAAAGCTAGTCCGAAGGGGGCCCGCGCCGGCGGGCAAATGCCACCCTGACTGTATGACTAGTCTGACCCTGCTACTACCTACCCATACCTGGTATACAAGAGATTTTGGGGCTCGGTGTTACTTTTACGCTTTAGTTATAGTTAAAGCTAGTTGGAAGCCTTTTAGTCCTCAAGCCTTATGGCCACTCTCACTAAATAATTATAATAATTTCGGGACACTTCCACACACGGTCGCCTGACCCCAAAACTAAGCAAAGCTTGTACTATGGCTGCCAGAGACTGATATTTATATATACTTAGATATTTTTAAATACATACTTAAATAGATATTAACACCCAGACATAGAACAAACACAAATGTTCATGACATAAATGATTGCCCTAGGTGGGAATCGAACCCACGCCTCCAAGCTCAGAAGGCAGGTTCACTACCAACTGAGCCACCAAGGCAGTCTAACAAAAACTGCCTACAAGAACTGCCAGTCCTTGCCAAACTAGTTTAAACTAATCCTACATACATTTTCTTCCACGAGCCTTATGCCATTCCTTAGGAGACTCCTAATTTTATGTGCCCGGTTAAGCGGACAGCTGTCAGTCTTTGGAGGGTTGGTTTCCGACTCGGGACTTCTTTCCGATAAAAGTTGACAGCCTCTGCAATTTATATCGAACGCGACCAACTTGAGCGGAAGAGCCACAATGTTGTTTCTATTTAAAATTTTTACTTTCGTGAAAAAAAACAGTTTTGTTTAGCCAACTGAATGGATATGTGAATATTGTGCTAAATAAAATTTCGAATGAACTAGTTGAGCATGGACTTGGGCAATTCATATTTTCAGTGGACATTCGTCTACTGGCTAACCACATAGGCTGCTATGTTTTAAAAATATATACAGTCAAACCTGGGTAAGTGAGAACTGGATAAGTGAGAAAACTCTATAAGTGAGAGTAATAGCCAGGACCCGTCATTTTAAGCTCCCAAAACCTCTATTAACGAGAAACAGAAACCTTTGTAAGAGAGAGTCGTTTTTCCCTCATGGACCTCCGTAAGTGAGACTGCTACTTATCTATACCTCTATAAGCGACAGTCGAGCTTTATTTATTTATGTATATTATTTAGGAGGAACAAATGACAAAACAAATTACAAATTTAACATCTGCTATTTTATGACTCATTCATAACTTTCCTGGAACTTCTTACCATTGTTTTTGTATTGTTTCCTCGTCAATATTGTTCCTATTCTATTTCGTGGAACTAAATAACGTTGTTTTTTTATCGCATTCTTTTCAAATGGACACGTGTGCCTGTGTACCGTCCTGTTTGTCGGACTTACTCAGTTTATCGTTCATCAATTGAGGAGGAAAGTTCTGTTCTGCATCATGTCAAAACGGAAAATTAAAGTACTGTTATTAAGTGATAAACTTAAAATAGTGAATGC
This sequence comes from Peribatodes rhomboidaria, assembly GCA_911728515.1. NCBI lineage: Eukaryota > Metazoa > Arthropoda > Insecta > Lepidoptera > Geometridae > Peribatodes > Peribatodes rhomboidaria. Next base: position 4,514,450 of record OU452181.1, on the reverse strand, counting down.
ATTTGAATCCGGAAAATCGCGAAATGAAATTCAGAGGGAGTTTAATTTACCAGAATCCACCTATTATAAAATCATAAAATCAAAAGACTCTATAAAGTCTGAGTGCTCTGATGGACATGGAAATATTAAAAGGGCTAGAGTTACTGAATTTCCCAATATCGTTAAGTGCCTTTTGGAATGGATAAAACAAACTCTCGATAAGAATATTCCCATAGATGGACCTATGTTGAAAGAAAGATCAAAAGAGAGAGAATTAAGTGTAAATAAGTTCTAAATAAAATAAAATTACATAGTGCATGAATACATATATGTCTTGTTATTGCTGCGTACCTCTATAAGAGAGAAACGCTACCCATGTACCTGCATTAGCGAGAAACTCGGGTTAGTGAGAAACCTCTATAAGCGAGAATGAGATTGTGCTCCCTTGAACTCTCGCTTATCCAGGTTTGACTGTATATAGCGGTTGGAAAACGGGAAAGCTAGTCTACTAATAAAAAAATTGATATTTATTCATAATTTTATTCATTATACACATTACATAATCTATCAGACAGCTCCGTAGAAGGTTTACAATAGATCGAACGAAATCATACAAGTTCAATACACTATTGACATAATACATAAAAAAAAACATTAATACGTCTAAAAATGCATAGGACCCGCAAGGTCCGAAGATATTGTACACCGATATAAAATAATTCAATTATTCTTACTTAGGTATATAAGAATAAATATATAGCAATGGACTGAGAACTCTAATGAACAAAATACTACACTGAATCTTCAATAATACGTGTTATCCTCATCATCATCATCATGTCTCTTCCTTTCATTACAGTTCAATAGCATGAGAGAAAATGACAACACGCTGGAGTAATTTTTATAATATCCAGGCCCCATCTAACCTCTCACTGATAAACGTTGTATAGCCTCAGAACAGTTATACAGTGGTTTGTCTGTTTCTATGTGAGTTAAAAATTTAAAAGGAAAAAAGTATTATATTATTATAGTTAAGCCCCCTTAGCCTCGGAAAAGCTGTATAGTGTTTTGTCTTTTTCTTTCTTTTACATTTTTAACTCGATCGAAAAAGACAAAGGACTGTGTAGCTTTTCCGAGGTTAATACAACGTTTATTGCTAATGGGGATAGTGTTTTGAGGCTATGCAACGTTTATTAGTAAGATTAGGCTTTATCGGAAGATACTTTAGCATATATTATTTTGGTATATAAAAAAAAAATAGTACTGAAGTACTGCACATTTAGAAGAGGTTGTGACGTAAGCTTTCAATCGCTATTGTTGTCGTATCATACCGTTATCGTGACATCTCGCTCACCTTGGTAGGTGTGAGCGAGATGTCACGATAACGGCAGCAAAAAAACGGACTATACTCTGTCCACTGAAGCATGGTACGGGTGACAGACGTATTAATTTCCTTTATTGTATAATTTTGTAGTTAATGATGATTCTGTATTTTGAGTGTAGTGATATTTAGCGCTGTTTCAAGTCAGTATTTGTAAATCGCGGCAATATTTTAGAGTGAAATGGAACGATCGAGAAGATTCGATAGCCTAGTTGGAGCAGGCCCGCCTCTCAAGCTAAAGGGAGCAGGTTCGATCCTAGCCGACGGCACGCACCAATTTGTTCTTTGTGTGAACATATGTGCGTATCGTATGTCATCTGCTACATGAATGGAGCCCGGTGTATGGCGACAGGCTCGCCCCGTCACATTTGGGACTGAATATCGTCCGGCGAAGTGTGGGTGTTGTATTACACCTCTGCAGCCTGTTCATGTATGAAAACGAACGATTTGTCTAATATCACCCGCACCATCCTCTAATGAAAGGTGTATAATCAACTAAACAGTTTCTGTAGTTATTTAATCCGAGCTGCATTAGCATTGCAACTGACTGCGCTTGAGACTCAAATCACAGAGGAAATACAAAACACATACTTATTTCTTAATTTCCAATCAATTATTACATTTCCTTAGCATCGTTTCTACCCGCAAAAAAACTTCCGCAAAAAATGTTCGACAGCCTGCAAGTGCTTTGTAGCAGATCCTACTTACTGCTTTCCGACGTTTGTTGCGGTAGTTTTTTTGCAGGTTTAAACGAGGCCTAATATTAACATCATTCCGTTCGCGACTAGCGTGTAAACTGTAAACTATAGAATCACTGAACACAATTATGAAGAATCGTAATAGGTCAAGTTGCTACAAGCCTAACAAAGTTTCAGCTAACATCATTTTATCATAAAATTAACTACCTACCCAATTTTAAGTAGTTCAGAAAACTTGTTCGGATCATCCTAATGTATTTTCGTGAATATTTAAATGCAAAAATTCGTTATAGCGAGCGACTTCCTTACGACGAAGGGACAATAGGCAAATTGGTCCAAAAAAATATAATAAAACATATAGTTTGCCCGCAGGGTTGGCACATGGCGCATTCGGTAGATTGGATTCAAATTAAAGATTTCAAAATTAATTTCAAAAAGATTTCAAAAAAAAATTACAACACCGGTAAAATTCAACCTACAAAAACAGATACATTTTATTTTTAAGAATAGTAAAATATTAATTTATTATCAGAAATGTTCAGCAGATGACATGACGATGGTGACGTCACGAATCACAATGACGTGACTTACATGGTGGGAAACTCTTTGCCAGACAAGCACCGAGAGGAACACAACACTTTTGTCGTGTGGTTGAGTGTGTCGGAAATTGTAGGATTTACTATACAATACAAAATATCTCCATAACTGTGGGTTAGATTTCAGCGAGATTTATTACACAACAACCTATAAACCTTACCTACAAATTGCCTGTAGTGTCAATCCTGCGGGCGTTTGGACCAACGTCCATTTGATTTTGCCCATTGTCCTTTCCCAGACTAAATCTAACATGCTACTTTCCGCTCTCCGCGCAAATATGCTTTCTTAGCTCTCCGTCCACTTATAAGTTTCGCACGACCGCCTCGCGATGGTATAAATGAAAAATAAACTTTGTGAAAGCTCTTATTTAACTTGCCTTGGTAGTATGTACTTATAATATGAATGTTTGTGTGAAACCTTCATATGTGTTACCTTCTTATAATGTCAGTCAAACCTTGGAAGCTAAACTGAAGTGATTTCTTGACGTTAATTGGACTTATATTTGGTGTTTCAATACCATGGAGTCTGAAATTTCTATAGGAAATCAACAATAGTTAAAAAAAAGACTTTATGTTACAAAGAATAAGGTTAATTTTACATTTATACCATTAACATTGCAGGCGGTGGCGGCGATGAGCTTGTAAGTGAACGCACAGCTTAAAGATCATTAACATTGTATATGTAATCCTTATACATATCTATTTACAAATTCAGATGACATACCGACATACCGAGCACACATTTCTATGGTAACACTTGTACATAGATTCATTGGTTTTTGTATATTTACCAATCAGAATGCTGTATTTCAGTCCTGAGTATTAAGTCTGTACAGATGGCATGATCAAACGTTAGATCTGATATCATGCGAAAGGGATAGCTAGATATAAATTGCACGGAAGTAAAAGAAACAAGACTAAACATGCACTTCATTTGTCTCCCTTATTCTTACAAAAACATTGTATAGCTATCTCCGTCGCACATCAAATCAGAACACGCCAATGTAGAGGCCTTATTCTATTCAATCAATTTATTTTATAAATTAATGAATTAAAAAAGGTTATAACATAATACATTGCGATTTATGATTACTTAGAGATCATTAATAAAAAAATATAATTAAGGAATCATAAAAGGAACAATAATATTTTCATCGGAAACCTAATTTTTATTTTCTTTTTAAGAAACAAGAAAAATTAAAATTAAAAGTTTTATAAAAATCGTACACGTCTCTAATAGGCAAAAAAAAAACATTTCTCAGTCAAACTATTTTGAAAGTGTAAACAAACATGGTGGAATGACAATCAATGACAACTTGACGCAACCGACTGACAACTCAATCTAACATATTTGTTTACACTTTTATGACAAGTTCAAACAGTAACATAAAATAAATAGGTACCTGGATGGCTATTTACATTCATTCGGAAACATTTCCATTCGGATTCCAAAAATTTCAAACTCAAATTATTCGAATCTCTATCTGTATTCCAAAGTTTTTAAATGTGATTCATTCTTCCATCAGATTTATACTCGATTCCCTATTCCAAAATTTATAAAAGTAGACTGAGATCCGAACTATTTGAGTTTGAAATTTGTGGGATCCGAACAGAAACGTTTCCGAATGGTTGTGAAACCACCGCAGAAAACCGGCTTCATACAACGACTGGCCGACCTCATAGCATAATACCTATTTATTTTATGCCTATAGTCTTTATTACAATAATAAAATCGTAATCGCCATCAATGAAGAGATGGCACGACACAATAGCTATCGCGAGTCATTTGCGGCTGGAAAATTGTACGCAGTAATTCAAAAACATTTTGCTACTCACAACATTTATAACAAAGACAGAACAAAAAAAACTATCACTGTCATCTAAAAACATAGCATATCACACACTGAATCCCGGAATCCTTACAAGAGTAGTTTTTTTCAACTAATTAATCTTACTCTAAAGTATACACAAATAACTGGGTATCGAATGACTAGCTAGACCATAGGACGACCCTAAAGAGATGACAGTATTTTAGATTTAAATCCAAAATTTAGCACAATTTATAAACATACTTAATTACTTAAACTACGTGAGACCACATCTATTTCCTATATCTAAGTCGTAGAAGTTTAATCATTTTTACAATACTTGGAAACACCGAGCAACTAACCTGAAGAGGTCCATGAATGGTTTGTTCGAAATCGAATTCACCAATTTCAAAGGCCAATTTGAAAATTCAATTCTTGAGCCACATCACATGTTGATTTAGCAAAGTCATAGGTGATAGGACATTGATACATCTTGCAAAAAGTTATCTATTGCTATGAAAGTTACGTAATAATCAATAAACAGGTAATTATAGTTTGGCAAAATGTTATTGAATGTGGATTATTATTAAGTGCAAAATCACTAATTCGTTACAGAATCGTACAGACCAGCAATTCCTCTCTTGGGGTTAAATTGCTTGTTGCCAGGAAATAATCTAATTTACTTTAAAAGCATCTTACAAGCTTTTAATGTCGATCTGTATTAAAAGACTAATTTTACTTTTTAAAACAATCTTTGAATCAACTACTGCCCCGGACATCTTTAACATAACATTGCTACCCCCTCTAATAAACGTTTTATGGCCTTGAAATTGTTGTTGGTAGTTTTTTTATCTTTTTCGATCAAGTTAAAAATTAAAAAAAAAAGAAAAATACAAAACACTGTATAACTATTACAACGAAACTGCATAACGTTTATTAGTAAAGGGCTAGTCTTTAGGTTCATTTTTAAAACTGTAAATCCCATTTAGTATTTATGTCACCACTAAATTATAAAGGTGGTGTGACATTTATTTTTAACCCTAAATAATTAGAATAGTTGCCTCTTATTAATTAATAAAAACACCAATACTAAGTGACCTCTTACATTAAGCTTAAGCTAGGTCTTTGTAGAACAGTAAAATTAGGTTTAATTAACTCCTAAAACTTTGGTTATCTATAGTTAATGTAAACATTCTAGTAAGTAGGATAGGTAAGGTATAACTGTTTCGCGACTTGTCAAAAGTGTAAACAAACATGGCGGTATGACAATCAATGACAATTAGTCGGGGCTTATTTCGGGACTCTGAATTAAAAAATCGAATCTTTTTTTCAGTCCAATTGTTTCATTTTAAGTTCCATGGAAAACTAGCAAACATTATAATAGCAAAACTTTTTAAAAATATTGTAACTTGACATAATGTAAACAAACATGGCGGATTGACAGTGACTGACAACCAACAATGAAAGCGCAATTATTTTAGACAAGTTATGAGATACATACCTGTATATTTTTTATTATTACTTTAGCCTAATTTTACTGTTCCATGAATTACAATTAGCAAAATTCTTTGATACAAGAAAACTTTGAGTTGTTGCCAACAACATTTAACATACCTACACGACATAGAAAAGAGTTTTTTATACAGAAAGTTACGCTGGCATTATTATTTTTAGAAGACCTATTCTTGACCACATCCAAAAATCTTAATTTTAGTGATTAATGAAATCTCTAATATTTTTATGAACTATCATTAAAATACGCCAATATCGACATTGTTTAATTTCATCCCTGATTATACATTATATTGACATAAATATGTTATTAAGTAGTATATTTATGTAGTACTTAACAGTTTTTGTACCGATATTGCATGGAAAATGAATGTACAATTTGACTTTATGAAATACGGAATGAAATGAAAAACACCAATCATGTTTACGTCACTTTCCATATTTTGTCGATATCCAGCCATCACGAAAACCCGTCAATCACTTGTCACTTACATTAATGTCACTGTCATGTGTCACTTAACACTAATCACTTCCGTCTGTACCTCGAGGGTTCAACTGCATTTCGGAGGTTTTGTGTTGTTATAGATTTTTTATGAACATAAAAAATTACATCTCTAAAAAACCGTCAAAAATATCTGTACTCAAAAAAATATATATATTAAACCACAATGTGGCTTCAAATTAAAAAAAAATTAAACTTGCTCCTAGCTTTCGAAAAAACGATTAAGTAACAAATAAAAAATTGACAAACACGATTCTCGCAAGTATTAAATATTAGACATAAACGAATGCGAGAATATGGAATATCTCAAGAGAAGAAACGGCAAAACGCAAGCCAATCACCGAATAAAAAAAAACCACCGGTATTATCCCCATCCCTACAACAACACACACACCCCATAAACTCACACCACGATGTCCGTCAAACACCTCAAGTGTCAATATTCACGTATAATGAGGTACTTGCGGAAGTCCCACGATCATTCGGGCTCCGTATACATAAATGAGAACTTCACGTGACTGGTCGGAAGTACTACGCGGGCTTCTATTAAACATTGAACTACCCACGTGGTAGAAACTATTGGGATGGTGTCTTCATTGGCCTTATTTTGGACTTCGTGTGGGCAATCCCAGTCGGTGACTAGGGCCATGGCCCCGGTCATGTTCAGATCTTCCTCGTTGACGACGCGAGTGTTCGCACCGGCGAGCGAACATGTTCGTTCCCAGAAGCGAACGAACGTGTCCTGGTCGCCGCAGAATAGGATCAGCTTGTCTTTGAAGAAGTTCGCGTTGCGCGGCAGCTGAGAGGAAAATGTATTTATTTATTTACACATATTTGGGTAACCAACGGCTTATAATTAAATAATAAATAAATTCGGGACATTGTCACACACGGTCGCCTGACCCCAAACTAATCAAAGCTTGTACTATGGCTGCCAGAGACTGATATACATAAGTACATATATATTTTCAAATACATACTTAAATAGATAATAACACCCAGACATAGAACAAACACAAAAATGTTCATCACATAAATGTTTGCCCTAGGTGGGAATCGAACCCACGTTCCCAAGCTCAGAAGGCAGGTTCACTACCAACTGAGCCACCGAGGCAGTCAATTAAATGAATAAACTAAAAATAAACACATAAAGCCAGTTAAAGGCCACCGCGTATAGAAAATTAATACCCACATAGCTATATACATCCACATAATCGTTGTTATTTTATGTTAGATAGAATACTTTTATTGTGAAGCAATTCTAAGTCACAAGAAGAATTTAACGTTGGAATAATGCATGTTTAAATTTAAAACTAAGTAGTTTTCCTCAAACCGAGACGTAGCAACCTCAATATCTCCACAACTCCTACGACCTCCACGACCGATATGATATTCGAATAATATCATTGTGATTTTATTAATTCAGTACTTGCCTGCAAATTGGACGAAGATCGGATCAAAGGTCCTAAAGCTATAATCGGTCAATATAACATACAAGTAAATATAGTACAGTATTTAGTATACATTAATAATTTTTTGGAAGTTATTTCCAACCTACTTTTAATTGTCGTATCGAAATAAAACTGTGTGCTGACTTGATGATGGTAGCCAGGAAGTTAAAAGCGTATTTCGTAGTTTTTCGTATTTTAAATTATAAATGATGCATGTTTGGTGTTCATACACTGTTTTTGTTATTGTTGAGAATTGTATTGTTTTGTTTACTAAATTGTATTTACCTATATTTGACATTTTGTGCGATGACGAACTACCTAATGTACTTAATACGATGTATTCTCATGTAAGTGATGTAATTATTTTTAATGGGAATAAATGTCTTTAAACCTAAACCTACATTTTAATTCAACTGTGACGTACGAATATGATTGTAATCAGAATATCGAGGCGAATCGGATTCGGAAGTTATTAATGTATGTTTAATGTATGTAACAATGTATATAGCAATGTATGCCCCTGCCAATATCAATACTGCATGACGACCACGACCGCTCTGTCAAGAGCGTAGCGACCAAGAAGAAGAATGTATGTAAAAAAAAAAACTGTTTTATGTTTCCATGTTCCGTCAATAATGTATTATAAAAACAATTTTGTGAGTAATAAATAATATGTGAACAGGAAGGAGTAGGAAGGGTCCCTACACCGTGACGAAACAATGGCTATATTAATTGACCTGCCAAGACACCAGTGTGTATCAAGTCTTTGGACACAAAGTTGATACTGAAGCCAATGAAATCGACCAAGCGAGCGAAGCCTCTCTGCTTCAGCGACGACAAAAATGCTTTTGTATGTCCGAATTCTGTCTGGATCTTTGGGTATCTCCGCGATATCGAAAAAATCCAAAAATATTAATCTGCAAAAATATCTGTAAGTATAGTTATCGAACCTGCTTACGAGGGCCGACGCTCTGAAATTTCCATACAAACGCGCTACTTAAATTTCTTGAAAACCATTTGTCAGATTATGATGAAATTTAGCATGTACAATTAAATTAACAATATCTCCGCCCCTGTGTGCTTGGTTTTTTTTAAAAAACGTTCTCAATCGAAAATAGGGCTACGAAAAATATCCACATTTTAAGGGGTCACTTTTGACTAATTTATTCAATAGGTAGACAAAGCAAATCAAAAATTCCATTACATAGGGAGGTTGTCTACATTATTAGCTGTTAAAGGAATCCATAATACAAGGGAAATTCTTAGTTATTTAAGAATGATTACAGAAGTGCAAATACATAAAAAAAAATGAAATTGCACTTTGTCACTCTGTAGGTAACTTTAGAGGCTCGTCAGTATCATCACTCGCTCTCTTCGCTCGTAGTCTTCTTCTAGACGAAATGGCTATAGAATACCTTAAGCCAATGCGAAGTTAGTCTAGGTCGCATAGGTCGAAGTTAGTTAGGTCGCCGGACTCTTACAAAATGTCACGAGAATCGGTTGAGGAATGCAACCTGTAGAGAAGGACAAACGTCGGCCGCGAGGTCTACAGCTCATAGAGCCACTGGTAGTTGTAGTTAGCTAGTAGACATTAGCTTTAGGACCTTTTAATTGTAGAGTGTAGTCCCGTTCGTCTCTTGAGATCAATGCTGAAAATCAGCGTTTTTTGACATACTGGACACTACAGTGACAGCACTGTTTTCGTTAATTTGTGTATTGGTATTAAGGGGCCGATTTCACCAATGAATATAAACGCGATTAGCTCATTTTAAACTTGGTTTACGTGAAAAACTGAGGTTAAACAGTCATTTTGCATTTTAACTAAACTTAGTTCAATAAACCTCGATTAGTAGCATAAATGGTGAATTCGGGCCTAAGTATTGTCACCGTCTTTGTAGTGTCTTGTGTGTCAAAATAAATGTATCTTTCTTTCTTTCTTTTTTTCTTTTTTTTAGTTAGGTTAATAGGTTTAATATTGGCCATTTCAAATTGTAGCCAGCTTGGACCCAAATTTTAATCAATGTGAGGCTGCAACATCATAGTATAATTCAATTATCTTATTCAGTAAGCACTTACCCAGTTAATAAACCTCCGTTTGAGTATCGACCAGCCCGACGGCAGAGCGTGTGCGTCGACATCAACCAGCGCGTTGGACCCGCAGCTGATGATGACCCACGCGTGGGACACGGCTCTTATGTTGCTGGCCAGGCATTGGATGTACTTGGCGGTCAGACACGGCCTGGGTGCTATCAGCTTGCAGACCGAGTATTTGTTCTTTGGCACTTCGTCGAAATGGCTGGAAAAGTTAACAAAACTCTAGTTTACTGCCTTCCATGTCAACTGATTGCACCCCGCGGTTCTATGGGTAGGTCCACTTTGCCCCACGAAGTTTCCCTAATGGGGCCAGTATCAATAATTCCATCTAAATGGATTAGTAAATTTTCAGCAGTATATTGTATACCCCACCAGAAAAGGACATTAGATCATTTACCAAAGTCCCATACTCATCATAAAGGCCAGTCTCATCCGACGGTGCCGGTGTGTACTGACCTGTGCACGACCCCCCCGGCGGCCTCGAGCTGCTCCCGCAGCCGTTCCTTGTGGTAGGGTCGGTCGCAGAACACCAGGTCCTCCGCGTCGGTGCCCGACCCCGTCGCGGCCTCGCTGTCTTCTTCTGAAGAGTAGTGGCGGGACTCCTGGAATACAGCATGGGAAATGATTGTTAGGGCGTACGCTAAGAGCTCAATCACACTAAATCCAGTTACAGTCCATTCCGTGCGCTGCGCAGCTACTGTAACAATGGCCGTATAACGTAGTACGAATAGGTCGACGTTTGACCACCAACTCGCCTGATCTTAAGCGACGTTGTGATCTAAGATGGAGCACGACGACCTATAAGCTACTTATTCACTCTAGCCTTGAAGTTTTGTTGAGTGAAGAAGTACAAAGACGGCAGTTGAGTGAGACGCTACAAGTGCGCTACTGCTCAGACCCGTCTTCGGAACGGTTACACCGGACTACATCCCGAAACACGACTAGGTCATTTCACGGCGTGGCTTGGTCCGGTGGGTTGTAACTAGCCACGGCCGAAGCCTGCCAGAGTTTGTTAACCGGTTAGCACTACCCGGTTGTTAATCTTATCAGAATAAAGTCTCTACTCGTCAGCGTAAGTTTACAATACCTTTTCAGAGTTCTCAGTTTTCCTCCGTTTAGGCGTGTCCGCGCAAGTCAAGAGGAAGTGCAGGCCGGCGAAGATCTTGTTGTCGCCCGAGGGTATCGGCCCGAGCACAGAGACTGTGTCGACGTCGTTCTCGAACTTTGTCAGCTTCGAGTTCTTCTTGCCGACGTTCTGTTTCGACAGCCCTTTGAGTTGGAACGGACCGGCTGGAACGAGATTTTGTACTTGTGAGGTTTTATTTAAAAAACTGCTCTCATATCGAAAGTTTCATATAAGTACATACCAAAAGATGCAAAAATTGATTTTTTAAATGTCGAAATTGCGAGAAACATATCGTCACGCCTTTTCACCCGAAGGTGTGCAGAGGTGTCTTACAACACTGACATATCGCCAGACGGTATTCAGTCCCAAATCTGACAGGCGAGCTTGTCGGGACTGATTGTGAGAAACAAATATTGGAAAATACGGTGTATTGTATTCGATAGAAAAATGTAAGTAGGAATTATGTGCAAAATTTCGCCTTATAATATTGGTGGCAATATTTTTTGGACTTTTTTACCTTTTTCGCGCAGGTAATTTCCTTTCGAGTTCTCGAAGTGCTGTCGGGTGGCGACCAAGAACCGGAAGACGCAGCGTGGGAAGGCCTCAGCAAGGTGGAAGGCCCCAGCAAGGTGAAAGGCCCCAGCAGGGTGGAAGGCCCCAGCAAGGTGGAAGGCCCCAGCAAGGTGGATTGACGACCTGGTGTCGTGGAGAGCCGCTGGGTGCAGGCAGCGTGAGACCGGTCGTTGTGGAGATCATTGGGGAGCCAGCAGTTCAGCAGTGGACGTCTCCAGGGCTGAGATAATTCTTCTCAAATTAGACAACTCCATTGTTACCCACACTGTAATCTCTTACCTTCCATCCCATGGTCTCTTAGCTTTCGAGTCTTACTTTTGAACCCGTGGTCTTACCTTTAACTCTGTCTACATTCCTAGATGTCTTCTGCACTCTTGCTTGCACCCCAACTTCTTCCAGCGCGCAGTCACTGCTCTTACTCATTAAGCTACTCATCTTCTTTCTTAGACGTATTTATTCCTCCGCCACCGTGGTATCTTACCTTTAACGTCTTTTAACCATGTAGTCTCTTACCTTTGACCCTCGTAGTCCCTTACTTTTAACCACATAGTCTCTAACCTTAGACCCCACAGTCTCCTACCTTTGACCCCATTTTCTACTAACTTTAACCCCACAGTCTCTTACCTTAGACCCACCCCGCAGTATCTTTCCTTTAATCCCATTTTCTATTAACTTTGACCCCATAGTCTCTACCCTTAGACCCGGCAGTCTCTTACCTTTGACTCCATTTTCTCTTAACTTTAACCCCGCAGTCCCGTACCTTAGACCCCGCAGTCTCTTACCTTTGACCCCGTCCACCTTCCTAGGCGTCTTCTGCACCTCAGGCTCGACCCCGGCAACTTCTTCCAGTCGCGCCGGGGGCGCGGAGTTGCTGCTCTCACTCATCGAGCTGCTCTCGCTCGCCAGCCGCGGACGGCCGCCGCCGGTTTTAGTTTTAACGCCTGAGCCAGGAAGATGGACTATTGATCGAGTCTAATCAAGGCACCGAAGATACAAATATGAACGGCAAAGTTATAAAAATAATTCTTATCACTTTGGTCGGAAAAAAAGCCACTACCCAGAAGAACAGGGAGCCTTCCATTACATCTTATTTCCATGAACGTTTTGTTTCAGACGCTGCGCGACCGCGAATCGTTTCGCTGCGCAATAAGGTCCATATGAAATCATTTTGACTAATGAGTATTTAATCGAACTATTATTTATTATCTTATATCTTTAAATGAGCAATTCTTGTATATATATACAATTGGAATTTCGGAATCGGCTCCAACGATTTTCATACAATTTAGTATATAGGGGGTTTCGGGGGCGATAAATCGATCTAGCTAGGAATCATTTTTAGAAAATGTCATTTTATTCGTGTTTTATCGATAATCAACTTAAACATAAACTTGGAAGAAAAATAACAAAAAGGAGGCGTTTGAGTAGTCTCAACTGAAAAATATGACTCTTCCTGACATCTATTGGCGAATAATAATACTATTTTTTGTGAGCAACTAATTGCTTTAACGACACAACAGCAGATGGCGTTGTTAAAGTCAATGAGTGTTTGCTTTGAGGTTAGATTAAAATCAATTGTTTATTTTCCAAAAAACACAATTAAAAAAAAAATACCGAGCAAAGCTCGGTCATCCAGGTACTGAGTATTTAATCGAACTATTATTTATTACAGTTAACTATTATCTAGAAAAATGAGTATTTCCTGACTGTCTCAAGCCTGGAAAGGTGATTCCGTTGTATAAAAAAGGGGATAGTACGGAAATTGATAATTACCGTCCGATCTGCATACTACCCACAATATCGAAAATACTCGAAACTGTTATTAAAACGAGAATTATTAATCACTTTGAAAAAAAACAATCTTTTTACCACGTCCCAATTTGGTTTTCGTACAGGTCGATCAATTAGGAAAGTAGTCTATTACATTCTTGAGTCATTGGATACGTCACAGAAATGCGCAAGTATTTACTGTGATTTATCCAAGGCTTTTGATTGTATTAGACACGATATTCTAGAATTGAAACTGCAACATTATGGATTTGACGGAACTGAGCCACATATTCGCAGAATAGATCTCAATTGGTTTCAGTAACTAACTGAACTGGCGACTAACTGAATCTTCATTCTTAAAAATTGATTAAATTAGAATAAATTATATAATATTTATATATATTTATAAAAACATTTTAAAAATATTATGTACACATTTAAAAATCTGTAATTGACTTGCCCAGTTTAACGTTTTGTTATAAGGCCAATAAAGCACTCTATTACTCTATTTTAATTATGATTTAATTATAAAATTTAACATGAGTTTCATTTTTAGTTCATTTCAAGTTAATGCATTTTTTAAGTTCGAATATGAGCGGAATCGTTGGGTTATAAGGGGCTCACTTCTAAATTTATAGGTTTAAAAAAACAGGTGCAGGTAATGGTTATTAAAAGTATTCAGTTATTACGAGAAATATTTATGTTTGACAGTTAATATTTTATTTACACAAAATACACACGCCCTTATCCTCACATCTAACAATTCCGATAAAACCTTACTTTTATAAGATAAACCTTACCGTTTATCAATAAGGATCCTCCTAGACGGACTATATTTTCACTGCAATACTGGCCCGAGAACATTGCGAAAATATTTTGCGTGTGGCTCGAAGTCATACATTTCTCGCATGGCTGATTTTGGCCGGGCTACAGTCAACATGCAGTGAAACTATGGCTCGTTTAGGAGTACCCTAACTAAACTATATGTTAGCAACACAGTAGCACTACACCAAATTAGTTTGAAACAGAGTAAAGTGGCAGCAAATTATTCTCACTTATATTTTACCTGAAGTGGAGGCTTTAGGGCTCTTTGGCGAGCTGACTCGCTTGCGGCCGCTCGAGGTGCACTTGTCGCGGCTGCGGGCGCTGCGCGGGCCCTGGTGTCGGATATTACTCAGTTTGTTACTTGTCACTTTGTCATAGTAATAAGCTTTGATTTAACTGCTCAGCAATTAATGCAAGGTTTTCGTCAGCGCTAAAATACTTTTGATCAGCAAAATATTCAGTAATTTGGTGACTCTTCTGCTTGTTTGTCACCTATACAGATCTGAGGGGCTATTCCTGCGCGTGAGATGAGATTTTATCTTGGTCACTCTCACACCTATGACGTTTCAAACGAGAGCAACAAGGACGATGAAAATCTCAAATCTCCGAATAGGGCCACTGTAATGCTGCGTTCACACGCTTCCGTTCAATGCGACATTTAAAAGGCAAGAGCATAAAGGTTGTCACTCATTATAGCCACTCAGGACAATTTGTTTATGTTTCAAAATGAATTTATTTATTCCTTTCTTTCTTTTTGTATATTTTCGGATATAATTATACAGGGTTTTTGTCTTTTTCTCTCTTTTAAAAATTTAATTCAGACAAAACACTGTTTTACTATTTCGAGGCTATTCAACGTATATTGCTAGGGGGTTAAAAGCGTTTCATACTAATCATAACGCCAGTTCTGTCCAACCCTGTACCTGTATAATATTGTCAAGGTCCAGCTCCCGGTGCGCGCGGCGCCGCGGCGTGGAGGGAGACGAGGAGCTGTTCTGCTGCACGGACTCCTTGAGCGAGCGCGCCTGGTCCTCGGTCAGGTACAGCTCGCTGGCTGTCACCATCACTGTCGTGTCTCTGTGGGGGAAATAAGGTTAAATTAAGGGGAGCCATGTCTAAAATGTCTATACTATAGTTCGGCCGTTCAGAGAATGCGTTCCTGACACGTCGCGATTGAACTGACGACGTAACTTTGTAATGGCGTTGCAGTTACGATAAAAATATTTTTGCTGGTTGTTTACCGTTTTAACAATTGATGAACATTAAAACAACATTATTATATCAATAATCAATTAATGTTATAATTTTGTGCCAAACTGAGTGTCAAATAACTTGATAAACAATATTTTTCTAAATCTATACTGCGCTATTACAAGGTTATGTCAGCGCTTTATATTTGTAGTGCTGTACTAACAATAACAGGCAATAATAGTATCCTAATCTGTTCTTAAACTGTTATATTTATAAAATAATACGTTTTGTTTTTCTTTTTAAGAATTTGAAAATAATGGACTATAAGATAACTTTTATAAAATATATAAAAATAAAACTACGACCAAACCGAACGCGCGAAAGAAAGTAGCATTTTTATACTTAGATTAAAAATGGTAACCCCAAATGGCGTTATGGGCCGCCATTTTGTGACGCTAAAACAGTCGTCTGTTGTTGTTCTGGGCTCAAATAAAAGGTTACGCCGCCCGCAACAATACTTCCCCGCCATTCAGCACGAAAAAGATGATGACCCTATTAAAAGAAGCCTGCGGGGAAGTCACAAGAGATGACTGGGCAAAGGTTGTTGAGAAGACTAAAAACCTGATTTTGGAACATTTTGACCGAGATATCAGGATTGATTCTGTTATTGATAATAATATAATTATACATGTAGGCGAAGATGATGATGAAGACACCACCTCCTCAAGCGAATCGGAGTCTGATTAATATTCTGTACGCACATTCAATTTAATGTACTTTATTGCATAGAAATACAGATTGTAACTTTGTAACAAAGAATAAATAAAACAATTTTATTAAATTAATATTACCTTTTTTTTGTTTCCACTTAAATAACTAAAATATAAATTTTAAATGATTCCGCAAATATAAAACGAAAATAATCTTTAAAATAATGCGGCGGTTCATTTTGGAGGAACGGTAACGAACTCAGTGTTATGTTGTGCCCATCACTAGTCGTGACTAACTGATAGGTGTCAGGAACGCATTCTCTGAACGGCCGAACTATACCTATAGGTACCTATACAAAGTTATAGGTAACTCATCAAAAACCTCTTAAGGGTTCAATGTACTAATCACTTCATTTAGCATCTTCAGTTAGAGATAGTTCAAGTACATATTACGTAACGAATTTGGGAGGGGGAGAGTCCTGTAAAACGTTACAGGGATTTGAACTACGCGTTACGTCAAACGTGCGCTTTTAAAAACAAGACGTTTCAAATGTTAGTAAATGATATTAACGCGATTAAAATAATAACAAAGGTTAAAACGGCAAAAGGTTAAAAGTTAAAAGGTTTAGTAAAGGATTTTCTGTTACTTTACGCCACATAACTGTGACTTTTAGGTAAAAATGGTCACTTGGTGGTTACGTAACGTTTTACTATTAGGGGCGTACAGAACAACGTTACGGCGCGTAACATGGCCCCCCAAGGAGGGGTCAAAAATCTCCAAAAATTGAGTTACGTAATACTAAAACGCTCCCTTATGTATTTTTGGATTTTTTTCCAGCTACTCAAACAGCTGAGAGAAAGAACTGAATAACAATTTTTTTTATGACAGAAAAGTGCCCGAAATTTTTTTTGCAGATAAATAATCTTGGTTTAAAAATTTAAGAAATCTTACCCATCAGTGATGCATCTGTAAGTAATAGTCCCACTCTCATTCACATCCACCCCCATCACCAGCCCCGGCTCGTAACTCTGTTCCTCATCCACCACAGCATACACCGACTGACCTTCCAACGGCAAAATCTTCGAATCACCAAATATTATGAACTCATCCAACAGAACCTTGCTTTGACCATCGTCGAACTTAATCAAGTACTTGTTTAGTTCGGTTATTTCTAGAACCTTCCCAGAATAGTAACGCTTGTCCACCCATTTCGCTAAGACGACCGTGTCTGGAGGGTAGCCTGGATATTCAGTTTTAACAACGGGTTTCTCCACCGGCGTGGCGGGACGAGGAGAAGTTGGCCTGCGTTTTTGCTTCAGTTTGCTCACAGATTTAGGAGTTGCAACTAAAGTTGATAGCGGTTTTTCATCTTTGGGTGATTTGATCGGGGATTCTTTCCCATTTTCCCCATTCGTTGGTATCATTTCTGGTGAATTCATGCCGTGCATGTAGTCAGGCTCTTCGTGTTGGGTCGGTAATATAGCGCGCTTGGTCTTCCCCGCCATATGTCTTCTGCCCCTCACTCGACTCTTCTTCAGAGAACTTTTGGGAGTCACCTTGTCGCATTTGCTGACTTCTTCCGGACTCGCGTTCCCGTTGCTGACCGTACTATCACTCGAGACTGAAACTTGAACACCGACCGATACTTTCTCTTGGTTCATAGAACGATTGGTGTCGTCTGCTGAGTTGTCTCGGATATACGAAAATATGTCTTGTAGCTTTTTGAATAGGGAGTCAAATCCTTTGACGGATGTCGTCGGGTTCGCTACAGACTTGCGAGGCGGTTGGGGCACGACGAAGTTACCGTCGCTGGTCCGATTGCTCGACGTCGATGTTGAGCTCACAGTCGAAGCAAAAGACGTCCTATTCGGTAGATTAATCATTCCGCCACTCGTAACGCTCGAGGGGGAAGTGCTAACTGAAACGTCTCCGGCATACGCGTCTATAGTAAATCGCTTCGATATTCTCTGGTATTCCTTACACATATCCATTCCCAAGTCGTTATCAGTTCTCACAATGTATAGAGAAAGGAACTCATTGTCCTCATTATTGCTGACGTGAACATCGAAAACTGGTATTTGAGGAGTGTTAATAGGTAGAGAGTGACCATTTTGCAACGGGGAAATGGTAGATGGAGTGGTGGTGTTGCTAGCTCGGAATGATTCGCTTTTGCGCTTTCCTTTGGCTGCAATCTTTACCATGTCAGGAGTGCAGTCGCTGTCATCGTTTAAGTGTTTACCCACTCCAGCCAATTCGGTAGGAGTTGATGACGTACCGTTAGATAATTTTGAAATCATTTTGGAAGTAACGCTTGGGACATGTTCTGGACTTTCTATTTCTAGGTTGGAACCCATGCTGTCGGTGCTTTCTTGGTCTATAGTCTTCATAGGCTCAGGTAGTGGTTGAGACAATTGTTGCTCGGAATATTTAAATCCTTCACTTCGACTTTGAGATATCTTTTCTGCTTCCAAAGTTTCCTTTCTATCTTTAACTGTGACGGGATCACTGTTGAAGTTGCCCGGAATAATAGGCTTCTCTTCATCATTAATCGGGGACAAATGCAGACTGATTTCTTGAGAATCGTTTGGCTCTGAATTTTCTTCAAGAGTTTCTGGTACTTTTGGTGGGATTTCTTTGATAAAATCGTCGCTGGATTTTAGTTCGGCTTTGGTAAAAACTTTACGGAACGTTCTTTTGGTGACGTCAGCGCTTGCTGGGCGAGTTTTGGGTGTTTTAGGCGTTTTGGATTGGAAAATTTCGACGCTGTTGCTGCGTTTTAAGAGTCTTGGGCTGGACCGCACCGGAGTGCGTACTCGAGAAGTTGATGGTACTTCTAAGTCTTCATGTTTTAGTTTTGCAGCGTTCGTGATTTCCGAGACTTCGTCGTCTAAGGATTGCGTTGAGACGGCGAATTCGGCGCCGGCGATATCCAGCTTCAGAATCTTAGGGTTGGTGTCGATCGCCTCGTCAGACAGTTTTCTTTTAGTTTGCGATGGTATTTCTTCATCTGAAAATATAGCATCACACTGTAGTGAATTAAGGAACCCTTACTTTACGAAGGCATATCTTTTTTGCTGAAATTGTGTTACCTTTAGATTCTGAAGATATTTCTATTACGTCATTCTCAGCAGTAGAACTGGATACGAACTGAGAAAAAAAATATTCATAGTATTTTATTTTTTAGTTCAGTTCTACTTGGGAACTTTAGGGCCGGTTTTATAAACAATGTATGTTTTTACGACTCGTAAATAATACGTTGGTATTTTTTACTGATTGTGGTAGTATAAACACATTTTAGCTATGCCTGAGTGAAACGAAACTCTTACGTGAATTATCTATGGCTAATCGTCATTTTGTTGTCAACCATCAAATGTCTATCAACAATGCCACAGAGCAATAGATGTAGGTTTAGAACAATGTAGGTTTAGAACAAGAATGGACCATGCGCAAAATTGTATGGACTCCGTCCCCATCTACCAACACACATGGAACTGATCCCAATGTGTTCCTTAAGTACAGTTTGATGAATATCCTTTTTTGTACATAAATACCTAAGTTTTTTTTTTATGGACAATAAATCGGCGTTTGACCACCAACTCGCCTGATGTTAAGCGACGTTGTGGTCTAAGATGGAGCACAATGACCTATAGGGTACTTATTCACTCTAGCCTTGAAGTTTTGTAGAGTGAAGAAGTACAAAAACGGCAGTTGAGTGAGGCGCTACAAGTGCGCCACGGCTCAGACCCGTCTTCGGAACGGTTACACCGGACTACATCCCGAAACACGGCTAGGTCATTTCACGGCGTGGCTTGGTCCGGTGGGTGGTAACTAGCCACGGCCGAAGCCACCCACCAGAGTTTGCTACCCGGTTAGCACTACCCGAGGACCACGTGTAGGGAATCAGAATAGAGTACACTCCTACGGACTAGCTCAGCCTAGACTAGACTAGAAAAAAGAATGATAAATGTATCTCAACATAAAAAATAAACTAAACGTTAGCTCAAACTGCTGCGATCTTTATGGGTAAGGAGCGTTCGTAAACTATTACTGAAACTAAACTAACGGATTTTTATAACACAGAAAATTTGAAATTTAGATCAAATTTAACGAAACTTGATGCGACATTTTACTTACGAACTTTTATAAAACCGGCCCTAACCGATTCAAATTTGTGTTAAAGCGCCATCTAGTGAGGGTTTCTGGCAACTTCTCCCTTTCTAAACATAAAGTGTAATTTCATGAGTTCTAACAACTTTGCTTAGATGGCGCTGTTGTCAACAAAAAAATATGTTCAAGTAACATGGATTTCATTCTAATTATTATTTATTAACAATCATAAATTGCAATGTAATAATGCCGCTTTAATGTAATAAATGTTCGTCTTCTTGGTTTCCACGTTACAGGCCTTGAGCCTAGTGCGGGACTGCAGGTATATCTGGGAATTGTCTTTTTATTTTCAGGGATTTTTATTTTTTGGTAATTTGTCAATATGTAAATAATTCGTAATTTTGGAAATAAATTATCTTATCTCAATAATGCACTGATATAATACAGAGCCATCATTGGTCATGTTTATTTACAAAAACTAGAAATAATAAAAAATTGACAATACATTTAATAGGTAGCTACAAAATTAAGAAAGTTCCTATATTGCAGGTGCAATTACCCACCTGGGATCGGTGGAGACAAACCCTCAATAGGGCTTCATTTCTATTTATTTTAAGAAACTGAGGCAAGAATAGCTGCAGTGAGCTGCTGAAGCTGTTACCCGCAGTGTAAAAGAAGCCTAATTCAATGTCTATGCTACTACCATGTCAAATTTCATAAAAATCCGTGGAACTGATGTGATTAAAAACAAATTGTTGGTATTGTATCTCTTTGCCCCATCCAGTAAACTATAGTTTGACTTTTGACAGCATTAAAATTCATGCTGTCTCATTCTTGTATGGCACTAATTTTTGCTTAGTGAGTTGACAATGAAATCAAAGCTGTTAATAAAAATGTATAATGGGAAATAAATATGCCATAAAATGTACCTGCTGTTCGTCATCTGGCTCGTAAACAGGGCTTTCAGGAAACATGGACTCTGAGTTGTCGGCTGGCTTCTGAGTCAAGACTTCTTCTAAGTCACTCGGCTGGATTAGTTCTTCTGGAATCAATGGTATTGCCAGTTAGCCAAACAAAATATTATCACCAAAAATAATACAAGACTTAAAAACTACACTTAAATAAAAAAAGCTAATCTATTAAACAATACAATACAATACAATATACCTTTATTGCACACCAAAAATACAAAGTAAAACAAACATAAAGAAAAAAATAAACAATAAAATATCACAAGGGCGGCCTTATCGCCTAAAGCGATTTCTTCCAGGCAACCTTTGGATGGACAGGACAGAACGAAACAATCTACTTTGAATTTGGTTTGTTTTAAGGGGTTTATACTCAGGTCATTTTTGGTGTGAATAATGTTTATGTTCATCTATATTATTTATTATATTTTATTAGATATTATAAAATTTATTTTTCTAAAAAATTCACTCCTATGACTTTTCAAATGTGAAGGGTCAAAGACTAGAAAATATATTGATGTAGATATAGGACTCCCAGGAACTGTTTAAAAATTACCTTTCAGCTTTTTTAAATATTAGCATGAATCTAAGTCGAAAATGTAGTGTTTTGGATAGCCTTAAGGTAAGCACAATGAAAGTGTGAAACAGGGGTGATTTGCTAAAAGACATTACATTGTCAAGTGTTTTATCTGTCAAATGTTATGTAAGTACCTTACCAATATATAATGCATAATATATAAAGGCAATCAAAGGTCATACAGAGATAGACAACTGTTTATTAACACATTTATTGCTTTGATCGTTTTATTTACATACTAAGAAACCAAACATAACCTTCAAATAATGATTTCAGCAAACTACTAAAGTAAGGCTCTAAATATATTCCATAGCTTACTCGAAATTTTATGAAAAAATATATTAAGTAAGAAGGTTTAACTTTCATACAAAACAATTTAAGATAACTATGTTTTTTATGAAAACTGAAAATTTGGGAAGGGCTATTGATGTTTAGACTATAACCCAACTAAGTTAAAGTGTCTGAGATCGTAACACGCCAACGCAGTGGTAAAGCGATAATTTTCATGAAAACAATGATATTAGCGACATGGTAAAACATATTATTTAGGATTTAAGTAACTTACAAACACAACGAACTACTTCTACAATGAATCAAATCGATTTTGTATGTTAAGTGACGACATCGGGAAAGTACGTTATTTAGCCGGATTATACAAATTAATGTCAAAATTTTGTTATGGGTTTATCTGAGTTTAAGTAAAATACACATAATTACCCATTTCCTGTGAGTCGGCCTCCATGCCATCACTAATCTTCGTGGGTTCATCCATAGTTAGTTGATATTTAAATGCAAATGATACAGAAACGCGCGGTTTTTCGCACTGTGGTCTGCCACTTAGGATTTATCAAATTTGAACATTTCCAAGAGTACCACTAAGGGATATGAACTAATAATAATAAATAGCTGAATCTCAGAAAACTATCACTAAAGAATGCAACATCGAAAAAGCAAAAGCAATGATATTTTCGGCGATTTTGCAAAAATGAACCAGAAGCGGACTGCTTGTTCAGCTTGTTGATCCGGTTAGTGTTGCCAGGTTATGGAATTTAAAAATGTCGTGTCGGGCGCGGCTCGATCGTCGTCGTCTCGTCGTCACGCTCGGAGCGCCTTTTTATAGACAAAACATAATATTATTTGATTTGATTCTGGGAGCCTATTCGGAGATTTGAGATTTTCTTGCCCCCCCTGGGGGGCTATTCCTGCGCGTGAGATGAGATGAGATTTTATCTTGATCACTCTTACACCTATGACGTTTCAAACGAGAGCAACAAGGACGAAAAAAAGTGAGATGAAAATTTCAAATCTCCGAATAGGGTCCCTGATCGTGGTACGTTCGCTTAAATCGACACTTACCGACTTGACCATACATACTCGTCTTTTTCGTCAATCTTCAATTCTCTCATTATCTCCAAGTACATTACTTTAAAGATTTGAAAATGAAGTATGTATGTTTATTAAAAAAAAGCCGGTTTACAGATGATAGTTTACTGTGATAACGTCAAACAAAACATTGATGAAATATTTTCCCCGGACGCATAGGGCAATCGAGTGGAAGAGAAAAAGATGCAGCGCAAGTCGAACACTCAAGCCGATCGTGCCTTTCGCTTGCCCGTGTAGCACTCTCGCTCTGATCAACCGAGCTTACCGGGACAATGAGTCATTCTTTTTCATGTGTGCAGCCGGCGTTACACAGTCCACTACTTTTTTTTATAATGACAACATTGAAGACTTTTGTATGACGTCACAAATTGACAGTTCAGATAGAAACTCTTTTGTGGATTTTTGTTTTAATGTCCTCTTACGACTATTTGCAGAACTATAATGATGTTGACTTAGCAACCAGGTCAAAAAGTTACAATGAAAATAACTAGATGGCGCTTAAACCAAAAAAATGGCACAATAAATAAATAACAGTGATTTGCGCGAAACGATCAAAATGCAGGTACCTAATACATAATATTATCTTGATCGGGCATAACCTTAGTACAACAGTTACTTGCCTAGTACCTAATTACTAACTAGTAGGTACTACTACTGTTAGTATATTTTATTATGTGCTATTATAGTACTTAGGTCAACGACGACTGACTGACAAATGATTGATAATTGATGACGTGCTTGTGTTTTGATTAGTCGTTGTAACGTACGAAAAGCGCGGCAAGGGCTAGTTAGCAGCTGTCAGGCCCCGGAAGAATTCGCGGAAGAGTGCCACTGATACATTGCGCGCTAAGCTCAAAGCCCTCACACATTTAGGTAAGTAGGTAAGTAAGTAGGTAAGTAAGTAGGTAAGTACAGTTTACCTAAATAGAAAATACCAATAGGAATAAACAAGGACATACTATTATTTGTTCTGTGTCTACACCTCCAGCGCAGCGTCGAGATGGAACAACGCAGGGGGGCTATTCCTGAGCGTGAGATGAGATTAGATTTTATCTTGGTCACTCTCATACCTATGACATTTTAAACTAGAGCAACAAGGACGCAAAATGGTGAGATGAGAATCTCAAATCTCCGAATAGGGTCCCAGGTGTTTTGTAGGTATGCTGCCCTTCTGGCGGTGGTTACATAGTCCACACTCCACATACACCCGACCACCACCATAGTACCATCCTGACCTGAAAATGGTAAGTAATGGAGAAATACGTAGTAATGGCATAAGCATGTGTAGGTAAGTACCAAATCACACTATAAGTTAATAAATTAATCATTATAATTCCGAAAATTTGAATCACGCCAGGATTACGGATCACGCCCTATTAGGAGATTACGAGATTTTCATCTTACCTCTTTTTGTCCTTGTTCCCCTCGTTTGAAACGTGATAGGTATGAGAGTGACCAATCTAAAATCTCATCTCACGCGTAGGAATAGCCCCCTAGCAGGGCCATTCACAACCATTCGGAAACGTTTCCGTTCGGATTTCAAAAATTTTAAGCCTACATTGTTCGAATATCAGTCTATATTCCTAAGTTTTTAAACGTGATTAATTCTTCCGATCGGATGCATACTGGATTCCCTATTCCAAAATGTGTAAAAGTAGACTGAGATTCGAACAATTTGAGTTTGAAATTTCTGGGATCCGATCGGAAACGTTTCCGAATGATTGTGAGTAGCACCGCAGAACACACACTCAGTATAAAGTAAGGAGGGCTATTCTTGTGGAGTGAAATTAAATCTCACCATTTTTCTTCCTTGTTGCTCTCGTTTGAATAGTCATAGGTTTGAGAGTGACCAAGATAAAATATCATCTCATCTCACGCGTAGGAATAGGCCCCCTGAAATGGCACTTAGGCAACTATTTAACAACGGTTAACACGTGGGGCGCAGCTACAACAATGTTGTTCTGGTCTTTAGAAAAGCTTAGGTACTGTACGTTAATTAGGTATATTTTTTTAAACTGCATCCTCACTGCCTAGCTTTCTGTGAAAAGTTAACTCAAAAAAAAATTACAATGAATTTTTTTTCGCATAAGTACCTAGTGTTTTTCTTTCATCTTTTTGTGTAGTGTTGGTAAGTAAGTACTTAATAAAAAGTAGAAAATATTTAACCTATTTTTAATGCCTATACATTCAGCTATCAAATGACACTTTTTGTGTCAATAAGACTTACACATGCATGAGATGACTATAACAATATAGGTATGTACTCCGCCAGGTATAGCATTCAGAAATACATGGTGACGTTAATCGACGCTCAAGCAAGACCGAAATACCTAAGTCATTTACCTACAACAAGTTTTAAAGAGACGGAAGACGAAACGTCATTATTTATAGGTAGGTATGTTTCCTGAATACTAGACCTTGTTTTTTTGGATTATGGTACAAACAAAAATGGCTAACATTCTGAAATAGTAAAAGAAAAGAAGAATAAGGAGTGATTTGGCGAAAAAAAGACCTCATATTTAACCGCTTAAGGCTCAGACACCGGTTGACAAACATAATATGTTTGTCAACCGGTCAACTGTAGGTAGGTACATTACCTACAGCAGTAACCTACTACTACTACCTATTAACAATAAAAATTACAAAATGACATTTTGATGTATGACAGATATGTCATCTTGATGGCTGTTCCGCGAATCAAGCTATGTACAAAGTAGAGGTACAAATTTTCGAATTCTGATATTTTAAAACCAAAAAGATATCCTTGAGAAAATATATTAACAATCTCAGGAAATGACGCTGAATTATCTTTTACCTACTTAGTAGCGCTATTTTGTGTATTTTATTACCTACTGCTTTAAAAATATGTCGGTTAATATACCTATGGGAGTTTGCTATTGTTCTTTCGTGATATCTACTAAATTGCAGCAATTTTATTTATAAAATAAGCATCAGCAGATAAGTTTGTACATAAAGATTTGAAAGAAAAAACAGCACTTCATTGTGAGACGAAACCTGAAACCGTGAAGATTCTTTCATATTTGAGAAGTTTAAGAAATATTTATTGAACACTTTGTCAATCCAAATAAAGGCTATGGCGTTTACGAAACGAGGTCTGCTGTTAGTGGAGGCCTTAGGAAAGTTTTCAAAGGATAAGCCCATTTACTACGATACGACAAATGTTTTTAATAAGGTAAGGGTTAGCGGACGGTGGGAGGTAGGTTTAAAGGACAATGGGCAAATTGGTCCAAAAAATAAAATAAAAAAATAAGTTCGCCCGCAGGGTTGACACATGGCGTATTCGGTAGATTATTTTTATGCATTAAAAAAGAAATACGCTAACGGTAAAATTCCACCTACAGAAAACTGTGTATTTTATTTTTTTAAATAGTAAAATGCGAATATATTATCAGATATGTTAACCTCCATGGTGACGCCACGAATTACGATGACGTGACCTGCATGGTGGGAAACTCTTTGCCAGACAAGCACTAAGAAAAGCACGCCTATTATAATTTATCTATCATGTCATACGTTTACAGAAGGTAATAGAAGTATTAACGGCCTAAAACAATATTATTCTCGATGTTGCTATGCTTGTTTTCCAAGCTAGAAATAAAAACCTATATTTTGCATAATAATAATCGTCTGATAAGTGTGACGAAATCCAATTTTTTTGGGTAAAAAAATATGGATAAATGATAGCCTCTCTTATTTTCAAAAGATTTTATTTAACTTGCAATGTATGTATGTTTGCTCGGGTGGAATATTGCAACTCAATTTTGAAGCAGATAAATCTTCAACCGATTGAGCTGTTTTGTATCTACGCTTATTACTACAACTTCTACTTACAATATTTTTTTCAGTTAAAATTCACTGCTGCCAACGAAGATCTTTTAAAGGCAACTATGACAGTGGACTCGACTATGTGCAACGGCTTTGATATCATGCACGGAGGGTTTATGTCGCTAGTTGCAGATGTTATGTGCTTATACGCTCATGTTGCGAAAACTAACGGGAAAATGGCGTATACGACTAGTCTTTCTATCAAGTAAGTAACAGAAATAGTACTAACTCGCTGTCCCACAGAGATCGTTATTTTTTTCAGGTAAAAAGTTACCTATGTCCTTTCTTGTACCCTTGACAATATGTACGCACAAGTACGGTTAAGTAGTTAAGGTGTGAGAGCGTAACAAAAAATCATTTCGTTAAATCAATTTGCCGTAATTTTATTTTTACTTAGTAATAAACTATTTAGGTTTATTGTTCTCATTTTCTGCATGCTTGTAACCTGTTTGTTGTTCTATTAATAATTAAGTAAGTAAATAAACTTGCTCCTAATAAACACAGTCGCACAAATCAAGAGAGAGAGAGAGGTCTCAGAAATGGGATAAAGCACACTTTCGGAAATCATGAAGTTGTTTAACTGCAAATTAAAATTAATTATGGATAAACCTACGCTAGAAACGTTGCAGTAATTTACCTGTCATGCGTCTCCCAGGCAGACGGCCAATGGACTTTTGCATTGGCGACCACTGGCGGCCTATTCGCTGCCACCGGAACTTAGAATTTAATCGCTGACACCGACATTTTAAACTCACGTTTCAATGCCTAGAACGAACCAGACTGGCTCTGTCCATTGTGAATTAAACCTTAAATAACAACTTCATCATTCTTTCAGTTTCATCGGAACAGCAGGAATTGGTGATAAAGTGATAGCTGAAGCTAAAACGATATCCAGTAGTAATAATAGCTCGGTGATGGAATCTATACTGTACAAAGAAAATGGAAGCCTCATAGCGAAAGGCACAGCTTGCTTCTTGAACGCCAATGAACAAATCCAGAGACGAGCACCTCTTGTTGTTGGATTCGATGTCTTAAAGTCTTACGAATAAAAGTTATTTTTAACTAAGATTGATGTTTAATTTGCAAAAAAAAAAAGATAATTATTATATAGTTCGCGTCACGTAAAAAGAACTTCGCTGGCAGTCAAGCTGCGATTTATCGGTTTGATTGGTGGTATGAAGTACCTACCTACCAATAACCAATTTCCAATATCCTACCAATAACCATGATACAAAAAAATAAGGCAAACACATAATGAATGACGTCATCATCATCCGTCTCCGTCGAACTTGTTGTAAATGACTTATTTCGGTCTTGCTTAAGCATCCATTGACGTCAGTACGTGTTTCTGAATGCTAAGTATACCTGGCGGAGTATATTATTATACCATGCCAATAATCAATGAAGCCAAATACTTTTAAACCCAATTTACTATTAAGCAAATAGGTACTATTGTGCGCGAGTGTAGCTATGCGCAAACACACCTTATCTACTTTTTTCTAGCGTTATTTTTACCTGACGCGAAATATAGGAGTTAACTGATAAAGTCTGAGTAGGAATCTGACACCGAGGGTTCGGTACTTCCATACCAAAAAATGTTAAGGTATGTCCACACACAGCAAGGTACGCGGCACCTCCGCGCGGCATTCGCAGTGCGCCATGCCGTGCGTGTAGTTTACTTGTATCACTTTGCTTGCTTGAATCTATAAGTTGTATCTATACTTACAACATATATTTATTTGTGTCATAAACTTTATGTAACAACTAAAAAAGTGTTTTATTTTAATCTGCTTGGGAGCAGACAGACGGATAGTATCGGTTCAGTACTTAATGTAGGTAGGTTTAAGTAATAGGATTCCGCTGACACATAAAAATACCCCAAGCTCAGATATTGCGACTATTTTAGCTACGCTTAAACTAAAGCTCCGTGGAATAGGTATTCCAAGAAAAAATAATAATTTAAAATTGAACCCACGACAATCAACCCACGTATAATGAGTGACAAAAGCATATTCGTATTTGGTTCCAAAATATTTGAAGAACGACCGAAGCGAGATGCCATAACCACTTTGCCTTTAGAAATGGCTTGGAAGATATTCTCGTAAGTATCTTTTGCTTTATTTTGCTGCACATAAAATATTTTAGATTTTGTTAGCTTATTTCTTTGCTTTTGAACATAGAACGCGCCAGACGTCCAAAAAGAGATTGCAGTGTTTTTATAGATCTACCCTCTATTTTCTTGTAAGTAAAGAAAACATCATGATCAGCAACAAGGTCTAGCATACCGAGAGCAAACACGTATGGCGTCACTCGTCATTATCATCCGTCTCTTTCGAAGTATTTGTAAATTACTTTTTTTTGGTATCGATTGACTTCACTACGTGTTGCCCACGTGATCGGAATGCTGTACCTGGTGGAGTATATTATTACACCATGGAACATATTATTTACCTACCTTTCATTCTTTGTATTTTAATCTAGGATCACTATTAATGTAATTCTGTGATTAATTACCTTTAAATCTTTTCAATTTATTTTTTTAATTCCAATTAGCCTAGCGTTATGAACATTGATTAAAAAAATATTGGAATTGTTTTTCTCACATTAGTAAGTAGGTAGGTATAGAATATAATATATTAGCAAGTAACTTACCTAATAAAATGTAGGTTTGTAATAACTTACTTACCTACTTCGTCGGTATTTTTTTCCTTTATCCAATCACTTTACGTTTTTGTTGCGAAACTTCTAATGCGACTTTCAACATGGTTGCGTTAAACGTTTAACGCTCCTGGGGAGGGAGAATAGAAAGAGACAGATCGAGAGTCAATGCGTGAAAGATACACAGAAGTTTCACTTCTTCCGCGTGGAGGGACTCCACGCACAAGTTTTTCTTAGCATGGCATTGAGAATTGATAAACTTAACTTACATCAGATAATTCTGTCTTTAAAACTCTTATCTTCAGCATCCTTACCTGCTACCTATTGTCATCTGTTTCGATCATTTTCAGCTATCTTGATGACCAATCACTGCGGGCTGCTTATCACACGATCAGGACATGGTCACGGACTATTTACGCCAATAAGAACCTTAGGAAGCGTCTCAATGTTTTTGAGCTAGCTCTCGAATTGGGGTCAAAGGAGCTAGCGAAGTTTCATTTAAGAAACATGAAGAGAATCAAGAAAGAAAGGAGAAAGAAGAATTATTTGTCGCGTGGGGAAGAGAGAGGTGAGATTACTTAGCTGTTATAGGTACCCGGATTTTAATGTCAATAGTGCTACGAGTATGTTCTCGATAGATATACATTGATAAATCTTTAGAGAATTCGCCTCTCAAGCTAGAGGGAGCGGGTTCGAAACCAGCCAAGACGCACCTATTTGTTCATAGTCCTAGTATCCTACTAATATTAGGTCCTTACGTATGAAATTAGCGTTTTGTCGTACTGATCAATTTGATCTGAAATATCTCCTCTTTGGTTAAGAATTCGAAATTCAAATGATTAAATTCATTTAGCTGGTTTTTTTTTCTTTGGAATACAGTCATTCATTTGTTATTTTCCTCATTATTTTTTCTTTGGCGTCGCTTATTACCGCGCAATGGAAAACATGAAATATCGGTATATTTACGAGTACGAGTTCTACCGTGGCACCAGTGCTGCAGAAACAGCTCGAAGAATTAATTATGTGTACGGCGCTGGTGTCGCTAAAGACAGCACGGTACGTTTTTGGTTTCAACGTTTTCGTTTTGGAAATTTCGACCTTAAGAACCAACCCCGTGGACGGCCGGAGATCAAAGTGAAAAACGAAGAATTAAAGGCTATTGTGGAAGCGGATCCATCACAAAGCACTTCAGAGATAGCAGCAGGCTTCGGGGTAAGTGACAAAACTGTATTAATCCCACAGATCTAGGATGTAAAAGATCGACAGTGACAATTCGATAGTGATACAAAAAAACATTTGCGCATGCGTGAGTAAATTAGTGTTGTGAAAACTACTTATTAATTTATCGATTGACCAAAAATGGTCCTCCGGGTGCTTGTCGATAAAAATAATCTTTCGCATACCAATTGAGTTGTTTTTTGTTCCAAGTAATACCGCTGCTGAGCTAAAATGAATATTAATCACTAAACGGGTGTTAAGCTAGGCGGAAGAGTTAGATATCAGTGTCACCATGTATCTAAATTAACATAAGAAAAGTAAATAATAAGATCAACATAATACTATCCTAGTAATTCGCTTCGAATTGTGACCCTTGACCAAATTTACTCGTATAAGGATTAGGATAAGTAATATACTTATCTCATTGGTTTTGTACATTTATTTATAATTTACATATATATTATTTAATTTAATTAAATATAATTAAATTAGACTTGGATGTAAGACACCCAAAATGTGTAAATTGAATTAAAAATGATGATCAGAAATTGAAGGTACATACTTATAAATACAAAAATGTTTTACGCCTCATCATTCAGTACAAACTCGGAAGAATGTCAATTTACTTTTTTTTTGGCATTGATTCAAAAATGTATGCTTTGTTTATGTATTGCACCCATCGCCTTCTTAATGAACTTTGATAAAAACTATCGATAATAATGACGTCATCTTTTTATCCACCTCTAGTGAAAATCGAGCGTAAACTAACTAATATTTTAATGCTGAATTTCATCACCAATTCTGCTTTCATCTAGGAAATATAGATGTTACGAAGAAACGACAACAACATACCGCTGGTAAATCGGTTTTTGAAACCAATTTATGTTATGTTTTAGACAAAATTTAGACAAAAACATCACAATGGAATTTTCATATTTACCCATGAAACGACAAATTTTGTGGGTTACATCTTGGATTCACATCACAATTGCTTTACTCACAAGATGACATAACTGCATTTAGTTACAATTGCTCTCTTTTGAGTCTATTTATAATTATTTTAGTAAGAATATAAATCATAGGAATTTTCGCGTGTTCCCAGGTGGCGCGCTGTCATTAATGACAAAAGAAAAATTGACTAACATTTTATTTGTAGGCGACCTCTTTCTCTCTTGTGGAGTTTACATTTCGATGGAGACTTCTCTGTCCCACGCTTCGTTGGTCTTTTGCGAAGCAAAAAAAATCTTAGGTCTGTGATTAATCCACTTGAAGCAAATCGGGAAAGTAAAAAAACTCGAACTATGGGTACCTACCTCATGAATTGAGTGAATCGAACTTGCAAACACGGGTCGCCTGCTGTGTTACTTTGCTCAACCGACACAATAATGAAGTGATTTTAAATCGAATCATTACTTGTGATCAAAAGTGGATATTGTACGATAATCGAAAGCGCTCATCGCAATGGCTGAACCCTGGAGACCCAGCCAAAACCTGCCCTAAACGAAAATTGACTCAGAAAAAGTTACTTGTAAGTGTTTGGTGGACTAGCGCCGGTGTCGTTCACTACAGCTTTCTTAAATCTGGCCAAACGATTACGGCAGATATCTATTGTCAGCAACTGCAAATCATGAAGGAAGAACTAGCTGTTAAACAACCGAGATTGGTCAATCGCTCTAGGCCACTGCTGCTTCACGACAACGCAAGACCACACACTGCACAACAAACAACCACTAAGTTAGCTGAGCTACAATTGGAATGTCTGCAACATTCACCGTACTCCCCGGACCTTGCTCCAACAGATTACCATTTCTTCCGGAATTTGGACAACTTCTTACAAGGAAAAAAATTCCACTCCGATGCAGCAGTCTAAACCGCCTTCAAAGAGTTTATTGATTCTCGCCCCCATGGTTTTTATAGTAAAGGGATCAATGAACTACCCATAAGATGGCAAAAGTGCATAGATAACAACAGTGCATACTTTGATTAATTAAATATATTTTACAAAAAAAAAATCGACTTTTTATTCCTCCCGTAGGTACAAAACGCCAATTTCATACGTAAGGACATAATATTATATTATAAACGCGAAAGTTTGTAAGAATGGATGGATGGATGTTTGTTACTCTTTTACGCCAGAACGGCTGAACAGATCTGGATGAAATTTGGCACAGATATAGATTATAGTCTAGAATAGCACATAGGATACTTTTTAACCGCGGGTGCAACCGTAGGGCGCAGCTAGTGTGAACATAAGTGTGTGCCCGCTACATATGTTTTTTTTTAAATTGTTATTAACACACGTAAGTACAAACAAAAGATACAAAAATTCTACTTCTGTAAAACTAGAACTAGCGTGACAAATAAACATTATGTTAACAAATATGAGAGCAGAAACAGTAAGCCTTGCGAATACGGGCTCGCCCTTGTCACATTTGGGACTGAATATCGTCCGGCGAAGTGTGGGTGTTGCGATACACTTCTGCCAGCAACTTAGGGGGGAGGTCCTGGGTTCGATTCCCTGCGGGGCAGATGTTTGAATGTCTTAGGGTCTAGGTGTTAGTTGTCCATGTCTTTGTGTGTGTTGATCTATGAGTGTGAAATGTTATTACTATTTATACCTATTAGAAAGGTGTAAATTATGATAATATAATGAGTGATAGAGAATAATGAATTGAACATAGGTACATACTGTTAACCACACTTAGGTACCTACCTACTTAGGTGTGAGAAGTGTTAAAATATGATGATGATTAATTAATCCACTTGGTAGAGTTGGTAACTACTGACAATTATTATTAATCTCTTTAATGTGGCTAGTGACCCTAATTAAAATTTCCTTTTTATTTGTAATTTTTTTTAAAATGATTGTAACGTGTATTCAATGTAGCCAGAAATAAATTATCTTTTCTTATCTTATCTATATAATCATAAATGTTCTGAGTTTTAGTAGGTACCTATACCTACCTAACCATAACCTAGAGAATAAATAGATTAATAATTAAAAAAAAAAAAAAATGTATTTCCCATTAATTTTATTTTCAGGTGACACAATTGAAAAAGAAATAATACTAGGAACCAAGAGGAGTGGCGAGAAAATACCTTTCCGCGTAAAACGGCTTAAATTATTTTGAAAAGAAGAGCATTGATTAATTTAAACAACATAAGTACTTAAGTAACTTTGTAAATACAATTAATATCTGTAGGTACTCGTATCTCCAAGTCTGAAGTGGTGTTTTTGGATTTATTAAATTACATGGTATCTGGAATGGAATGGTATTTGTACATTTACATTAGGAAAAAATAACTTAAAATTGTTAAGTTTCTTAGCTAATGAGCAGATACGTATATAGGATAAGAACACAAACGTATGTAGGTATCTAACTGCCTACTTACATTAATAAAAGTTTTTTTCTTTTATCCCCATTCAGGGGAATTTGGCGTCGCACGCCATGTGCATTTGCCATTGTCATGAACTAATCATTCGTTTTCACAGACGATGCAATGATGATGACGAGGTGATGATGAAGATGATGAATCCCTCTCCTTTCCCCATTCCAGTATAGTTAAGGATACTTTACTGAAACTTTAAGTGAAGTTTTGCAGAGAACACTAAAAGTCGCGTTTCGCAATGTTTGTATCATTTGCCCACACTTGTGCACGTCGACGAACCGGTAAACGTTAATAATCCACCATTATTACACTTTAACACTCGAAGAATCACAAGTTTTGGAAAACAATACAAAATCACGAAGCCATCTTTTCGGTTCCCGCCAAAACTCCTTTATTAAAAGTTTATGTAAATATGTATGTTGACAAACATCCTAACATACATAGGGTTAACTGGGGCAAATGCGTCTCTGGGGCAAATTACGTCTTTTGAGAATTACTGACAAACCCATCACAAATTAGGCGTCACGTCAATTATGTTTTTCGATCTTTAGTTGCAATAATCTGTACAAGATGGCGTTAGTTGCCTAATTTGTGAAGGGTTTGTCAGTTAGTAATAGGGAACTTGCATGAATTATTTTTTTTAGCTTATTGTAAAGAATAATATCTAAAATAAACCTATCAAAAACAAAAACATTAAAATCTGCAAAAACAATTTTACAATCCTGATTTGTAATTTGAATTTCTAGAGTCGCGCCAAAAAGCAGGGTCACGTGACGAGCACAATATCTATGGCATGACGTCAGTCCTTGCATTGTCAACATTTAGGGCTGGCTCAATTCACAATGGCGGGGCACGGGACGACGCGGCTAAGGACGTTTATCGCGTACAATTTTATTTTACTTTATTTCAATGAAGTATGCACTGTAATTCCTTTATGAATTTACATGAATAGACCAAAACGTCTTACGTGATGCCGCGGCATTTAGCTTCATCGTCGCGTCCTGCCATGGGCTTATCTTTAGAGCAGCACATCGCTAATCTGAATGAGTGAGCGAAATTCGGTTGCTTTCGTGACGACGCGGGATGCCACAACACAGGATCCTTCGACATGCCGAAGCGTGCCGTGCCGCACCTTCAGTGTGTGCCGGCCCTTATCGTATGGAGTGACGTCACTACGAGCTTATTGGTAGTTCAAATTACGTTTCGTTTTACATCATTTGTAATTACAATATTTTGTAGGAAAACAATAGTTTTTCATCAGACATGTCACAGTAGTACATTTTACTATATTCCTAAGTGAATTATTAACCTAATTTGTCATTAAAATTTTGATGCAAGTTCCCTATTCTCGAAAGATGCAATTGTCCCACAGACGCATTTGCTCCAGTTGACCTAACATTATAAGTAAGTTTCACTTTTAATAAAAAAAAAAAAATTGTATGCTTTCATTTAGTCCAAACCGACGCGGTACACGGTAACGAAGCGATACTACAAAGATAAAGAAGCAGTTATCCGGAAATTACAGGGAGAGAGGGCGAGATGCCTTTCAATTCAATTTCAAATTAATGTTAAAAAAAGTTTTATTCGAAATATTCCAAGATAGATAAAAATATCCTACAAGACGGAGGGCACGTCTTTAGGCGGGTAAAAGCCACCGGAAGCGCCGCCGAGACTGCCGAGAGGGCATCAAGCCTGTAGTGTGCTTCCGGTGAGGATACCATCAAAGAGGCCGGATGCGTCAATTTCACCTCCTCGAAACACTTGAGACTGAAGCTTCTTTCTTAGCGGCCAGTATTATGTGAGCTATTATTACCTACTCTTCCGTAGCGTTAAGCGATTCGAGAAAAGGTTTTCGAACTCTCTTAAGGTCTTATCACACGCTATCTTATTAAGGTCGGGTCCTTTAACTAATAGGATAGTTTACACTGCTGTTGGTTCATCGGCTTTTGTTCTAAATGTTCTAGCTTTGTTCTTTGTCCAGAATATTGAGCGGAGATATTCTAAAATTAAGCAAAAATAAATTTTAAAATTTACTTTTTTGGCTTAAAAAACATGGTAGGATGTTAGGTATTATACCAATGTTGATAATTTAAACACTAATATTATAAAGAAGTAAAGTTTGTAATTTTGTGAGCTAATATTTTTAGTGAAGTTTGGAAGTAGAGTAGAAGTAGTTAGGGCAGGTAGGGTATTGAAGGGTAGCGTCTAAGAAAAACGTATGAGAACTAAAATTAGTTTGAAATAACCGTTATAATTATTAGCTAAACAGTTGTCAGAGAACATTTTTGCAATATCACACCCAGCCATCTTTTGTTATTAAAAACCCTGAATGTGTGATCGAGAATGCGCGCGCCAAGAATTACTCGTAACGCCTGCTATAGGCTCAGGTTCTATCCATCCAAGTAAACAACTTTCAGAAAAAGTATAATAGCTAAGTAAGTAGCTAAATCTAAAGTAAGTAGCTAAAGTTTATTATAATTCTCAAATTACTTACTTAGTAATTTTATTTAACCTTAATTATTATTATTTTTCTTTAGCACACACCACCGTCCATGGTAAATCATAATGTTTTTATTCCATCCAAAGGTTGTCTGGAAGAGATCGCTCTTAAGCGATAAGCCGCCCATTGCGCCTTTATTTTTGAGTGTTTAGTTTAGATTTATTTGTATTTGGTTAATAAAGAGTTTTTGTATTGTATTGTAAATCCTAACTAATATTATAGATGCGAAAGTAAGTTTGTTCGTTTGTTTATTTGTAACGCTTTCACGCCCAACTCATCAACCGACCCGTTGTCTGGGATACAGAAAAGGATATAGGGTACTTTTTATCCCGAAAAAAATAAACGGTTCTTGTGGGCGCAGCTAGTTATTAAATAAAAATCGAGTCCATAAACGACGTTTACCACGTGACTAGTTTTGTTTTAATCAAGTTTTTTTGTCAAGCTAACGTAAATTTTCTCTGTGGGTAAATTTTACGGGTGCGACAACACCGTACATATACCCATTACTACTTCAACCTTTTACAGGACATCCTCTAACAAAGTACTGTAATTGTCGAGCCAGGATTACAAAAATAACACCACAACGATCTTGATTTAACAATTTATTCTTCTAACAATAGGTCCTTTTCATCGACTAGTCAAAATATACGTTTGATACAACCGGATTCTTTCTCAACGAACCCAAACAAACCTTTCTGCCATCTCCCTACTTTTTTAATTATATAATTCAATGTTGCCGTATCTATAATCGAAAATTAGTCAACAATCAATCAATATTCTACTAAAGATAATAAAACTCATTGTACATTTGTATCTGACGTGGCCCAAGTGGCATGGCGTGTAGAAGGTTGGTGTTGCTCGCTAGCAGTACCTAACACTCAGGTAAGCATGTCAATAAACAGGCATGACATACATAAGTAAGTACCTACATCATTTTACTTCCCCAGAATAAATTGTAAAAACTTGTCATGTGTGAACTGCTCGCAGGCTTGATATATGGAGGCCACGCGCGCTTCCACGCGTGTTAGCTATATGGGGTGGAAACACACCGAATAATCATGTCGAAATATACCTGGGATTTATTGCTTCGACGAGGATGGATTGGTAGATAACTCTTTTTTAAAACACAAATTTTATGGAAAGAAAAAAAAAATTAATAAAGACACTGCTAGCATAGCAATACACACGTTTAGTCCTCACTTAGCTTAGCTCCATTTGCAGAGGATACGGAGTGAATTCGTAAACGCAGGTTGTATGATATATGACTGTACCTACCTACTTTTTTTTTTTTTTGGTTGAATGGGCCCATGTTTGACCACAACACACCTGATGCAAAGTGACGATGCGGTCTAAGAAGCACGCTTGTCCATGAGGTGCCGTCTCACTCTTGACTTGAAGAGACCCAGGTTGTATCTACTCGTATTGCTGGGGAATACCGAGTCAGGTAGTGCGTTCCTCCTTGGCAGTTCTGATTAGGAAGGAGTTTTGAAAGCGCTTCGTGCGGGCTTTATTAAAGCTTACGACATATTGATGGAATGTCTGCCTCGATGACCTGTGGCGGAAATCAGATGACGGAATCAGCTCGTATAGTTCCTGTGCACATTCTCCAAAATGGAGGCGGTAAAAAATTGAAACTAGCTACACGCCGCTTGTGCTGGAGACTGTATCCTGTGAAGCTACAGAACATAGACATATCATCACGCCTTTCCCCCGAGGAGGCTGGCAGAGGTGTAATACAACACCCACACTTCGCCTGACGATATTCAGTTCTAAATTTGACAAGGGGTGAGCCATACACCGGGCTCCAGTCATGTAGCAGATGACATACAATACGCACATAAATATGTTTACACAATGCACGAATTGGTGCGTCGGCTGGTCGCTCTGGCTTATTAAGGCTTCTTCAACTTGGCTATCATTCAGAACAGAATGGATTAGAAATGTCACGTTTCCTCGATATTTCCAAATAGAAACCCTTGTAAATTGCACCTCATACCAAATTCTTCAGCATTCAGTGTTCGCGTATTTCATTTCCCACATTTCCCAGACATATGTGAATTCTGTTCCTGGAAGCACGTAGTCAGGGAAAGGGGCAACTGGGGTAAATATGCCTCTCTACCTATTTGATACAAAAAACCGAGTGTATGAGTATGTTAAACCGAAAGGGGCTTGTGTAGGGCTAATTTGAAAGAGTAAGTATGTGAAACCGAAAGGGGCTTGTGTAGGGCTAATTTGAAAGGGTATGTTAAACCGAAAGGAGCTTGTGTAGGGCTAATTTGAAAGGGTAAGTTAAACCGAAAGGGGCTTGTGTAGGGCTTCGCTAAGTAAACGTGTAAGCACTATCGGCCGGAAATGAACAAGTAAAAAACCCAAGAAATGACTAAGAAATCTTTTAGACCGTGTCTGCGTCTAGTTTGTTCTTCTTCTCGTCTCGCCGCCAGCTCAGAAGATCGTGCAGTAGACTTTTTTTTAAAATGTTTTACGCCTCATTGCCAAGTATATACAAACTCGGAAAAATGTTAATTTACTGCTGATGGCAATCAAAAATGTTTGTTTTATTTATGTACATATATGTATGTATTGCACTCCTATTGAACTTTGCTAAAAAAAACTATTGATAATAATGACGTCATCATTTTATCCATCTCTAGTGAAAATCGAGCGTAAACTAACTAACATTTGTATGCTGAATTTCATCATCAATTCTACTTTCATCTAGGAAATATAGTTAATACGAAGAAACGACAACAACATACCGCTGGTAAATCGGTTTTTGGAAACAACTTATGTTTTGTTTTTAGACAAAATTTAGACAAAAACATCACAATGGAAATATCATATTTACCCATGAAACGACAAATTTTGTGGGTTACATCTTTGATTCACATCACAATCGCTAAACTCACAAGATGACATAACTGCATTTTAATGAAAATTGCTCTCTTTTGAGTCTATTTATAATTATTTTAGTAAAAATATAAATCATAGGAATTTCCGCGTGTTCCAAGGTGCTCGCTGTCATTAATGACAAAAGAAAAATTGACCAACATTTTATTCGTAGGCGACCTCTTTCTCTCTTGTGGAGTTTACATTTCGAAGGAGACTTCTCTGTCCCACGCTTCGTTGGTCTTTTGCGAAGCAAAAAAAAATCTTAGGTCTGTGCTCCGGTATTTCAGGGAGTTGGGCTGGCTCGGGTTGGTGCCGGTAGGGGGAAATGCACAAGACACCCCAAGCGGGACGTCAGTGCAGGACTTTTCGCCCTCACCTCGTATAAGAATACCCTAATGCCAAATCCTGAGGCCGTCCATGTCCTGAATCCACGCAAAACGTAGCTTCAACTCGAATATTAGTTTTGTTTAAAACACCTGTGACTTGCAAGTGATTTCAACAACGTGAAGTTTGCCTTGCGCCTTGAATTTTCTTATAGCATGTATCTACCTAGTTTGTCTCTTGCCTGTCGTTTTTATGCTAGCAATGAAACGTAAGGAAGCCTGAGTCCTTGAAGCCTGAGAAAAGGATTGGAACAATTTGAGTACTGTCGAATTAGTTTAATTTAGATATTGGTGCAACAGAATGGACTTTTTTAATGCTTTTCTAATTCAATAAATTAATAAACAAAACATACTCGTATCGTCACGTCTTTCGCCCGAGGGGGCTGGCAGAGGTGTAATACAACACCCACACTTTGCCGGACGATATTCAGTCCCAAATGTGACAGGGGGCGAGCCTGTCGCAATACACCGGGCTCCAGTTATGTAGCAGATGACGTACAATACGCACATTTTGTTCACACAATGAACTAATTGGAGCGTGCCGTGGGCTGGGCTTAAACCCGCTCCCTCTGGCTTGTAAGGCGGGCCTTCTCCAACTATGCAATCCAATGCAATGCTAAAGTTTATCCACTTGTTTTAGTTTATCACTGTTTTATTAGAATAGAAACTAAAATGGCGGTAAAACTAATGATTACTCGCATTAAATATAAAAATTGCCCAGGTCTTTGGTTAACTAGTTTTAAAGTAACTGCTAGCGAAATATTTGCTTAACGGGCACATAAAGTTAAGATTCTCCTGACGAATGATTTAAGGTTCGTGAAAAAAAGCTTAGGTTAGAGCTATCTTGGAGTAGATTAAACTAGATTTATGCAAGGACTTAGGCAATTCATATATTGCACAGTGTGAACAGAGTCCAAAAAGTACTTATGTAATAACCTCTTTAGACATACAGGACCTACTTACATGAAACCTCAAAAAAAAAAAACAAGTATGTAGGTATAAGTTTTTTTTATATTATTGGCTTCTGCCATAAGTTTTACTTATTGCAGCTTACGTAGTACTGTAAAAAAGGAAATTAGGCGTAAACGTAAACGTCGTAATGTATTTTCTCCCCCCGGTCGCTCTTCATTCTCAAGTTCATGAAATTGAACCCGATCCCGCCCTGCGTGATGTTGGCAGACGCGCCGGTATTCGTCAGGTCGTACGCCAGTATGCCCTGGAAACAACAAAATACTTATTTAATTCCTCATCGTTCACTATTATCATCGCTGGAATAACTATGTTAAAACTCACTAGTCATACATACATAATTACATTCATACTCGTACATACAGTGACGCCTCTTTCCCATAGGGGTAGGCAAATACCAATTCTCTCCACTCCCTATGATCCTGGCATAATCTTTGTGTTGTTCTGCGAGCGCACCTTTATTCTGTAAAAGCCTTTTGTCCATGGGTCGGCGCGCACATCTCTAGTTGAATGAAACATTGGACTGGTGCGCGTCTCATCCCTAGTTAGTTAGATCTCACACGACTAGCGGGAGTGTACATGATATTTGGTTAAGACTGATTCGACAATAATATACTTATTTGTTCTCCTGCATACCAAGTGAGGGCCTAAAACAAGAGGGACATCGGGAAGGTACGTGAAGACCCCAATCCCACAGCTTCTTTTCATACATGCTCGTCGGTTACGGCTACACTTTGTGTCTAAAAGACTTAGGTAAGTAAGTATGTGAAAGTAGGTATATTACAGTTTACAGTCATTCATTATGCAATCTGAAAGATGTTGGTACATGAGGCACGATGCGCTGTTTATTGAATGAGTCTCGTGGAATTCCCCTACATTATTTCACAGAATTTAACAAGGAAATACAATTACCAACGTCATGCGTGAACTGGGAACTACAGACGCTGAATATAATTTTGTTTCCTGCTGGCTTACTACGTACTTAACTATGGCTCTTGTCATACAGATTGAATCAACAAGTAAGTACTTATTTTCAAAAAATTTAAAAACCGTGACACCGATTTCGCTCAACACCAATTTTCATCAAACAGCTAAGAACACTCCCAAATATTTTAACAAAATACAAATCGGTTCATCAGTTCGAGAGCTTTTTTTTTTATATACAATAGGTCGGCGTTTGACCACCAACTTCCCTGATGTTAAGCGATGTTGTGGTCTAAGATGGAGCACGACGACCTATAAGTTACTTCTTCACTCCAGCCTTGAAGTTTTGTAGAGTGTAGAAGTACAAAGACGGCAGTTGAGTGAGGCGCTACAAGTGCGCTACTGCTCAGACCCGTATGATGCCACAGAGAGAAACACACACATAGACACGTCAAACTTATGACACCCCGTCGTTTTTGCATCGGAGGTTAAAAATGACCATGTCTGAAATGAACTCGCTGCGCACCGCGGTTTTACCCACGTTAAAAGTCATAAACATTTTTACGATCTGTGGTAAAAGTTACATGTCTAACTTGGATGTAAGCTCATGCCGTAATTTAATCACAAATATCACATTCCGCCCATCCGTTGGAGTGCAAAGAAGTGACAAACATGTAAATGTCACACTAGGGGCCCTAACTTGTTGCCTAAAAAGTTTCAGTAAAGTATCCATAACATAACTGGAATGGGGAAAGGGGAGGGATTCATCATCGTCATCATCACCTCATCATCCTCATCCCATCATCTGTGAAAACCTATGATTAGTTCCTAAACTCTGGCAAATGCACATGACGTGCGACGCCAAATTCCCTGAATGGAAGAGAAAAAAATCGTCCTATCTTTCGAATGTCAAAGTCATAAAAATGAATACCACCGTGTTCGGAAAAAGAGCATACCCATAAAGAACCGACAAGGAAATGAAAAGCATATTTATATAAAATTAGTAGGTTATAGATTCCTAGCATTATTTATAGGTTTCTCCTATCAAGCCTGCGCCATCCTAGGCATCATCATTGCTTATCATCTGGCGAGATGGCGGCCAAGCGCTTGCTTATTGATATATATCTATATTGCTTGCCTATATGATAAAAAAAACCTACATTTATGTGTAAGGCTTTGAAACTATTATGACGTCATTACGCATGCTAAGACCACTATGTTTGAACAGCTTGTTGAATCAAAATCAATAATAGACACGTTTACAATAGCTTAAGATTGCAGTGACTTATACCTTATACCTAGAGATTTGTACAGATAAAATAATTTCTTAAAATTCTCTTTTAAAATAAAAAACCGACTTCCCGCGATCAAAATTGGATTTTGTAAAAAGTGGTAACCAATTTGTTAGTAAGTCCCAAATATAGTACAGTAATAATAGACCAAGTTATCTTTTCAAATAAATAAAAAAATATTTCAACGCAACAAACATTTAAAAATACAACCGAATTCAGAACATCATTTCGAAATCGGTTTCAAACCAGTACTTTCTTACCTGAATGGTTCTTCCCGCGTTAGACGGCACAGTGGGCAGCGTAAAATACAGGTTTTCAATTCTTTTCCTGAACATATGAGAGCCAAATTGCGCGTTGTGATAATATACCAGCGGTCTCATTACGTTTGTTCCTACAAATGTATGGTTACATTCGATCGTTGCAAACGCCGCCACCAAAAATGTCAGCAAAATTATCTTCATTTTGGATTATTTTTTAAACTTCAAACTGGCTAAATATAAAGTCTTAGTAGAAAAAAAATAAATCTTTTTTTTGTTGTGAATTAAAACTTTTAAAAGTAAATTTACAAACTTCGAACTGGCCGAATAGAATTAGCGTGTGAATGACACGGAAAAAGGTTTGAATGTGCGACCAAGTAGGTTGCACTCGACGAGGAAAAGCCGACCGATCTGATAGGTATGTGACAAATTCTAGTTTTATATTCTACTTTTTATCTATCGAGATAAGGAAATGTATTAGTATTTTTATCTCAACGATGCTCTATTGAGATACGTTAATTATTTTTGTGGTTATTTGCTAATTAGAATTAGTAATTTGGAACTTTACGTTTAAGTGCGAGTTCACCACTAAAACTGTCATTAATTTTAAGGCTAATTATACGATTGTGCTAAATTTGTTTTTGCAACTAGTTTGCCTAAATTGTAATCTGAGTATGGATTCACATGACAAGGTAATAATAATACCATTTTCGATCGGGATGGCTAAATAC
This sequence comes from Peribatodes rhomboidaria, assembly GCA_911728515.1. Taxonomy (NCBI): domain Eukaryota; kingdom Metazoa; phylum Arthropoda; class Insecta; order Lepidoptera; family Geometridae; genus Peribatodes; species Peribatodes rhomboidaria. The sequence goes on along the minus strand of OU452181.1, from coordinate 4,470,141 downwards.
AGTACTCGATAAGAGTGACAGTGAAAATGTATTTTTCTAAGAATAAGAATAAAAATAATTTATTGACAAACAAGAGAATTAAATTATACACAGTTGATTACAGAACTTAATAAACAGATAAAAGTTTGTTTGTTGTTGTCTTGTTTGGCAATAGGAGTAAGCTCAGCTCTTTTTGTCTATGTCCTATTAAGCATGGTGTAAAAATATACTCCGCCAGTTATAGCATTCAGCAACACGTAGTGACGTCAATCGATGCTTAAGCAAGACCGAAATAAGTCTTTTACAACCAGTTCGAAAGAGACGGATGAAGATGACGTCATTATGTGTTTGCTGAATGCTATACCTTGTTTTTTAGATCATGTTTGCATATTTTTCGTATGTTGAACACAAAGTCAGTGTACGTCGTTTACGCGAAGTACCTCGACTATAGCTAGTTCATTTGCTATTATTATGTTGTTTATTTGTTCATTATCAATCTACAACCTAAATTGTAACATAAAGGTATGACTTAATTAAGTAATTAAATCCTCATTATGTAACTAAATGATCAAAAGCATTCATAATAATTATGATAACATTGGCAGCTTTGTAAACATTAAATTGATTTAAAATATGATTACCTACCTAATGGAATACTTGTAACTCAATCACGCCCGAACGGCTTAACGGATCGGGATGAAATTTGACACAGAGATAGATTATAGCCTGGAATAGCATAATAGCACAGAACATTTAGTAATACTACGTAGGCTACATTTAATCGTGGGTTTAAAAAAAAATCAAAGACATTTTTGCCCACACGGTCGTCTGACCTCAAACTATTTTAATCCTTATCCTTACTAATTATAAAATCGAAAGTATAATATTAGGTCCTTACGTATGAAATTAGCGTTTTGTCATACTGATCAATTTGATCTGAAATATCTCCTCTTTGGTTAAGAATTCGAAATTCAAATTAATAAATTCATTTAGCTGGTTTTTTTTTCTTTGGAATACAGTCATTCATTTGTTATTTTCCTCATTATTTTTTCTTTGGCGTCGCTTATTACCGCGCAATGGAAAACATGAAATATCGGTATATTTACGAGTACGAGTTCTACCGTGGCACCAGTGCTGCAGAAACAGCTCGAAGAATTAATGATGTGTACGGCGCTGGTGTCGCTAAAGACAGCATGGTACGTTTTTGGTTTCAACGTTTTCGTTCTGGAAATTTCGACCTTAAGAACCAACCCCGTGGACGGCCGGAGATCAAAGTGAAAAACGAAGAATTAAAGGCTATTGTGGAAGCGGATCCATCACAAAGCACTTCAGAGATAGCAGCAGGCTTCGGGGTAAGTGACAAAACTGTATTAATCCACTTGAAGCAAATCGGGAAAGTAAAAAAACTCGAACGATGGGTACCTCATGAATTGAGTGAATCGAACTTGCAAACACGGGTCGACTGCTGTGTTACTTTGCTCAACCGACACAATAATGAAGGGATTTTAAATCGAATTATTACTTGTGATGAAAAGTGGATATTGTACGATAATCGAAAGCGCTCATCGCAATGGCTGAACCCTGGAGACCCAGCCAAAACCTGTCCTAAACGAAAATTGACTCAGAAAAAGTTACTTGTAAGTGTTTGGTGGACTAGCGCCGGTGTCGTTCACTACAGTACTACTACTACTTCTTAAATCTGGTCAAACGATTACGGCAGATATCTATTGTCAGCAACTGCAAACCATGAAGGAAGAACTAGCTGTTAAACAACCGAGATTGGTCAATCGCTCTAGGCCACTGCTGCTTCACGACAACGCAAGACCACACACTGCACAACAAACAACCACTAAGTTAGCTGAGCTACAATTGGAATGTCTGCGACATCCACCGTACTCCCCGGACCTTGCTCCAACAGATTACCATTTCTTCCGGAATTTGGACAACTTCTTACAAGGAAAAAAATTCCACTCCGATGCAGCAGTCCAAACCGCCTTCAAAGAGTTTATTGATTCTCGCCCCCATGGTTTATTCATAGTAAAGGGATCAATGAACTACCCATAAGATGGCAAAAGTGCATAGATAACAACGGTGCATACTTTGATTAATTAAAAATATTTTACAAAAAAAAAATCGACTTTTTATTCCTCCCATACAAAACGCCAATTTCATACGTAAGGACCTAATAATATAACTTTGTCTGTCTTGGTGTTTGTAGGCTTTTCACGGCTATACGGCTAAACGTATCTTGATGAAATTTGATAAATAGTAGCAGTATGTCACAAGGAAGGTTTTTGGATACTTTTTTCTGAGTAAATATTTTTTTTGTCATGAAATTCTGTAAATTAATGAAAAATAATGCACCGCTTACCAAATGCGTCAGACAACATCACAAAATAGTACGTAGTTGGTACTAAAATAACAACTGACAACTATAAATTAAAACTTCGCTCAAAACCAGCCAGTATTTTTTAATGTTAATCTGATCTCTTTGGTAACGGATAATATTCATAATTTGATCCAATTCCAATTCCAATCGCAACCAACTGGCTTAATCAGCCGTTCAATTAACAGCCTAGCCTTTTTACTAAATGGCTTGGATCCACAACGTTGACTACTTGCCTAGCATTAACTCACTTATCATGTATAGGAAAGGTTTCAGGAAATAAAAAAAAACGACCATCACTTCTCTCCCTCCTTAGCCTTTTCACATAACCAGTCCAAGTCAGATTTGCCATGATAAAGGAATCGGACAGGTGAGTTTTTCGATTATCATAGTTTCATGGTTTTTCAGAAATGCGGTTAACTTCACGGATTTTTTTTTTGTCATAATTAATTTAAAACGCCTTTCTTCGGTCAAAAATGGTTATTTGGGCAAATAATCACCTTATTCTATGAATGACCTGAGCATCAGTCAGCCGGTTTTTAAATGCTGTATTCGACTCAACGGCTGAATATCATTCAGGAAGCTAGTTGAATGGCGCCATTTAGTAAAATAGCTAGGCTGTTAATTGAACAGCTGATTAAGCAAGTTGGCTGCGACTTATATAACGTATTGAAATTTGTTAGCTTCATGCACCGACTATCATGGTTGTCTGAGACTGATCGGTAACTACTTACATACATATTTTTATACCTACAGATATTAAACACATAACATATCGTCAAGCCTTTCTCCCGAGGGGGCTGGCAAGAGGTGTACTCGTGATAAATTAAATTAATACATTATTAAACACACACATTTATATAGATACTAAAACCCAGGCATAAGACATTAAGTTAACGTTGAGTCGTTAATGTTTGCCATAGACAGGAATTGAAACCACGTCCCAAGCCCAGAAGGTGGGTTCACTACCAACTGAGCCACCGATTCAGTCCTTTTTATTTATTTCCAATTACTTCTATAACTTTTTCTTTTGGCTAAGAAAAAAACAATGACAGCTGGAAAATATTTATTTAAGTTCTCTTTGTATTAAAAATAACAATGTTTTGTTGTTGAAATGCCTTTATGCGTAAATATAGACATCATATTTAAGGCCGTGACCTCGCTGGCTTTTCATTCTCAAGTTGACGAAGTTGTGTCCAATTCCTCCCTGGGTAACGTTGGCGGATGCTTCAGAGTTCTTCAGGTCGTAAGCCAGGATGCCCTGGAATCAGACATTGGGTTAAAACTTGAAGTAAAATGCTGGTATAATATTTACTGTTTTGTTGAAAATGGTGCTGAAAAATTTATTGCCAAATGTTTTTTCCCTGCGGCTTTTTACATATATATATATATACAACACATATACTCGTATGTATTTTATGTAGAATAGGTCGACGTTTGACCACCAACTCGCCTGATGTTAAGCGACGTTGTGGTCTGAGATGGAGCTCGACGACCTATTCACTCTAGCCTTGAAGTTTTGTAGAGTGAAGAATACAAAGACGGCAGTTGAGTGCAGCGCTACAAGCGCGCTACTGCTCAGACCCGTCTTCGGAACGATTACACCGGACTACATCCCGAAACTCGACTAGGTCATTTCACGGCATGGCTTGGTCCAGTGGGTGGTAACTAGCCACGGCCGAACCTCCCACCAGAGTTTGCTATCCGGTTAGCACTACCCAGGGACCACGTGTATAGGGAATCACAATAGAGTACACTCCTACGGACGTGGGTAGCTCAGCCCCCAAATATAAATATATAAACAGATATAGAAATTGAGATTTTACAGTGAAAGCTAAAATCTGCATCACCGCACACCGGAACTGTTTCCGGTGCAGTGTGTTTTGCGCCAAAAGACTAAATTAAACCAGAATTGGCTCGCCTCGAAAGGAGACTACGCATTGCTCCATAACTCCTTGTCCAATTTCGATCATATTCGAACTTCAAAATTGTATTAGCATGATCTACTAGCCTAAAAACTTCATGAAGACAGAATCAACGATACTCAAGATATCGCCGAACAACCAAATAACGAGATGTCTCTGATGTTAAAACGACGCTTAGACATGAATCTCGATTTAAAACCGGTTTTATCATACATGAAAACAGTTTTAAACCGCAATTCATAACTGAGCATCGTTTTAGCATACGGGCCTGAGACCTCTGAGTCAACTAATCTATTTATCAACGCCAACCGAATCTTCTTCCGAGCAAGCAACTTCTTAATTTTACGCTATCCTTTCCAAATTTGTCAAGTTGTTTAATTGAAAAGAGGTCACGTAGGATGATAAGACGGAACGAAAATAAAGTTACCTACATCATGAAAAGTATATGCACCTATTTGCATAGACAAACATTCACACAACAAGTAACATTATTAAAAGAAAACCAAAAAACTCGACTGCAAAATGCTGTACGCTATGTCACTTCCGCTATCAAGACTATTCAAATGACACATCACATGTCGGAATACAATAAGCTGTTTAGGCTGCAGGGCCTGCCACAGAAACCTCATACATACTTACATATATACTCACATACATACATAATTACATACATACACTCGAAAAAGATAACCCTCCTTTTTGCGTAGTCAGGTAAAAAAACATAAGTGCAGGCCTACCTATAGATTCTTGGAAGACTACAGCTACCACATACCTGGATAAATCTTCCAGCATTCGACGCTACAGGTGGGATCTGGAAATACAGATTTTCCACCCTCTTCCTGAACACCTGCGACGAGTACTCAGCATTGTGGTGATATATCAAAGGTCTAAGTACGTTAGTGCCTAAAAACGTGTGGTGACTGTTCACTACAGCTACCACAGCGACTAAGAACGACAAAAAAACTAGTTTCATTTTTAAACAAAGAAGTTAAAATTATATATGTTATTTTTTTGAATTTCTGTTGTTCAGTCTATACTAGTTGAAATCAGAAGCAAATGTAATTATTATCCCAGCTCCATAATTAAGTAATATAAGTAACACGACCATTATCTTGTTTACATAAATTTGGTGTCAAGTTCAAACTCTTAATTTAGGTGACAAAGTCCTTATCGCACCGATTCTGTGACCTAAGTTCTAACCCTTATGTCTCGTTTTTGCAAAAACAAAGTTAGATAATAAAAACAAATATTCATGCTAAAGCAGATAAAGTTTTAAAATTGGCGAGAAATTTCTGCAAGTAGGTAGGCAAATAGTCCGACTTGAAACTACAACTTGCAAGAGTTTCAAGGTCAGAAATTTACATGACAATCTCAGATTTACCTAGAGGAAAATATGGAACACTGCGTTATATCTCGCTGAAGCCACTTCTTTTTAAACGTGTGCGCGTGGTAATGTTGCCATGAAAAACATTTACAATTGCACGAAAACTAATACTAATATTAATTCCTAAACTCTACGTTAGCCATTTCCGTTGCAATATACAACCTTAGTAGATTTACTATTCTAAAGCTGCACTTATTTGTAAGAGTTTAATGTAATGGTAATGTGAGCTTGGGGGTGTGGGTTCGATTCCCACCTAGGGCAAACATTTATGTGATGAACATTTGTGTTTGTTCTATGTCTGGGTGTTAATTTCTATTTAAGTATGTATTTAAAAATATCTAAGTATGTATATCAGTCTCTGGCAGCCATAGTACAAGCTTTGCTTAGTTTGGGGTCAGGCGTCCGTGTGTGGAAGTGTCCCGAATTAAAAAAAAAAAAAAATGGTCTTTTCATAATTGACTTGTAAAAAACTGCACAGCTTTTAAAAAGAACCTCAAAATGTAGGCCTGGCCACACTTTTATAATGCACTATGTATAGGAGTTTTGGCGGGAACCGAAAAGATGGTGTCGTGTTTTTGTATTATTTTCTAAAACTTGTGATTCTTCGAGTGTTAAATTGTAATAATGGTGGATTATTAACGTTTACCGGTTCGTCAACGTGCACGAGTGTGGGCAAATGATACAAACATCGCGAAACGCGATTTTTCGTGTTCTCTACAAAACTTCACTTAAAGTTTCAGTAAAGTATCCATAACTTTACTGGAATGGGAAAAGGGGAGGGATTCATCGTCTTCATCATCACCTCATCATCATCATCCCATCATCTGTTACTGAAGGAAAAAATATTACTAAGAATCCGACTGAAGGACGAGTATCCATGGTCATGAATAAATTAATTAAAAAAAAAAAAAAAAAGCACTATGTATAGGAGTTTTGGCGGGAACCGAAAAGATGGTGTCGTGTTTTTGTATTATTTTCTAAAACTTGTGATTCTTCGAGTGTTAAAGTGTAATAATGGTGGATTATTAACGTTTACCGGTTCGTCAACGTGCACGAGTGTGGGCAAATGATACAAACATCGCGAAACGCGATTTTTCGTGTTCTCTACAAAACTTCACTTAAAGTTTCAGTAAAGTATCCATAACTTTACTGGAATGGGGAAAGGGGAGGGATTCATCGTCTTCATCATCACCTCATCATCATCATCCCATCATCTGTTACTGAAGGAAAAATTATTACTAAGAATCCGACTGAAGGACGAGTATCCATGGTCATGAATAATTAAAAAAAAAAAAAGCACTATGTATATTTATCTACACGAAATTATACCATAAACCAATGCACATAATGTCGAGGTAAGAATGACCAAGCGAGTAGCGTAGTTTTTTTTGCATCAGTGTGTGCGTGTTGTGTACATATACGACAGTAGCGTAGTTTTTGGATGGTTTTTGGCTTCACCTAAATCATACGCCGTGCATCATCTTACTCTCTAGGTTGATCTGAGATGACAATTTGCAGTTACCAGTTGTTTAATATTCTGTTGTACCATTTTTAAATTGTAACAATGTTTCTTCAATATGCTAATGTACCACCTATATTTAGGTCATAATATTCACAGCCACAGTCCCGCTGCCGCAGGCATGATCGGCAATAAGCAAAAAGGCGCAAAAACGAACTCGCCTGATACGGTGTGACAGACCGATAGACGCATAGGAAAGCTTGGATGCTTACACCGTACTGTAACTTTGACCGTGGCAGGAAGAGGCGAGTTCGCCGTGAGTCGTTTTAAGCATACGTCACGCCCAGAAGGAGCGGTTAATGCGGGAATATTTGGGGCATTTGCAAATCTCATACGCATGACACATGACCAGATGTACAATACAATACAATACAATACACATTTATTGCACACCAAAAATACGAAGTAAAACAAACATAAAGAGAATATTAAAAATAAAATATCATCCGCAATACAAGGGCGGCCTTATCGCCTAAAGCGATTTCTTCTTCCAGGCAACCTTTGGATGGACAGGTCAGAATGAAATATGACAAACGTTTGGTGCACATGTGCACACATACAAACATAATACTATAGTAAACAAATAAAATATAGTAAAAAATATCTACACATATACCTTTAGGTACATATACCTATTACATAATAAATTAATATATAATTATATGTAGTGGTCATAGATTGGTTTAGGTACGCTATTATATTGATTGATAGTCACTGGCCCCTGACACACAGCGTCTGATAAGTTTGGAAGCCATTATAATGAAAAGTGTAGTTCTAGATTCTTATGCCCGAATAAATTATTTGTATTGAGGTTGGAACAGGAGACGTGGTAATTTATGTGAAAGGAGAAATTGTAGAGAAACCTTGCTAATTATTTTCATGTGGTACCGTTTGGTCCAGTGTAGGTAGTATCTAGGCCTCCTATTCTGTCGCGTGAGATGTTATCTTGGTCACTCACTTTTCGAATGAGACAATGACCAGAAATTATCTCACTCGTAAGAATAAGGTCCCAGGCCTCCGAGGTCAACCAAACATGAGATGATATACGATTATAAGGAGGCAGAAGAATATAGAAGGGACTGGGAAATAATATAACTGAAACAGCGGACATTGATTCCAACAATATGTAAGTAGGTAAGTTGATATAATCTAGCCCACTAGCGGATCCAGGGGAGAGGGGGGCTAAGGTGCTCAAGCCTCTGCCCAAAGGTTTACCAAAATCTTATTCAGGTATATCTTGATAAAGGTGTTAGCAACACATTTAAAAAAATGCATTCTATTCTAACGTCACACAGCATGTGACGTTTTGCGAGCGAACTGTCAAAAGAATGTCAGTTGAGTAGCGCCTGAGTCGCCCGCCCCCGTTTTTGCTGGAGCACGGAAGAGGACGGATCTCGTATTGTTTTTCTTTGGCGTCTTTCTGTAGTATTGATCTTGGTATCCATTCGATTCATACTGAAGTTACCCACATATTGTACATGGTTTGGATTATTAGAAGTTTGGAGTATTCAATGTTTTTGAATACCTTCCCTTCAGAAATAGTTTACAAAGGTTACTTTCTCCTAAGTCAAGCTCTAACTTACAACCTTTTTTTTTTTTTTTCTGTGGGGGAATGCCTTTACACATCCCCGCTACGCCCCGGGGGAAGCGGAGCGGGGTATGTCGGACTCGGTGCCAGAAGGGCACCCATACCGACTAAACCCCCACGGTGAACCTCGTCGCCGGCAAAAGCGGGGCCACAGGACCACTTGCACATTCTCTGTAACCCCACCATGCCGCTGTCCGCAGCCGGACTCACCTCAGGAGGGGACTACTTCCCCCCTTTAAACGGCTCGAGCGATGCCCAGGACACAGGGCATTGACTCCTCAGGAGACCTCTAATTATTTAGGAGTGTCGGATACCCCCGTATCCTACACCCCAGGGCCTCCTAGCGGAGAAGGAGTGCGCGCCCGACTGACTCGCCTCCGTGTCCGCACCCTCCGGAGCGGGGGAGCGAGAGGATCCCTTTCTCTCTCCCGCTCCTCGGCCTCTCTCTGCGACATCACGTCCTCGCAGAAAGAGACCATCGCCTCCCAGGACCTCTCGTCTGCGACCATCTTCGATAAGATGGTCGGCAGTGAGAGATCTGCTCCTACAGCCGCAACTAGTGCGAGCCGCGGCTCCGCCAACTTACAACCTTGGATCAACCACTGATCCAGTGAGCTCTAATATCGAGGTGATTTGACGTTGTTCGGTGTAAGAGGTGGCCCGTAGAAATTTTAGCGGTAAAAATTGTGACTGCACCGGCATGCCGCGAGAGATTTCAAAACGGCACTTTTGCTAAAAATAGTTCGGTGTACATTGTGAATGTTTTATTCCTCTCTTTATCTCTTTTTACAATTTTTTTTATATTTGAGAATATTTGTATGGTCAAAAATCTACTAAGTAACTGTTTTGTTACAAGTATTTTAAAGAAGTTATTAAGGACCGGCACCTATACAAGTTTTTATTTTGCATTCCCGATGAATTGACAGAGGTTATAAACAACAGCGTTGTCACTGTCTGTCCAGTGAAAGAGCACGAATTACGCTTTTTTCGTGCCCGCGCTTAAGTAGTCCGTCGCCCACCGCTCTTTGAGGCGGCTGCCGCCGACGCCCGCCGGTGCCACGCGGGCAAGATCCTGTGATGAGTCAAGATGAATATCCTCTCCACCCGCGGCCTTCAACAATACCGCTTCACGAATGCACAGTGGGCTGTGATCGGATCAGTGACTCGTCACCACTGGTGCGTGAATGACGCTTGCGTAGTTTGTTTCTACGCCATTAGCGGAAACGGCCTTAACGAATATTTTGGGTTTTGTAAACACGAAGCATTTTCAAATTGCTTGACTCAAACGCGTGATGTTCTATGTACCTAATGCTAGGTGCCAAGCAAAGACACCGAAGTTTTAGACAATTTCAAATCCTAAGACTTTCAGTCGAAGTAGAAGAGGAAATCGCACAGACCTACTAAGTGTACTAGTAGAAACATACTTAAGTAAAGACTTAGTTTTATTTATATGACTTGGGTATTATTGGGGTATTTTATGGTCCTAAGCCCGCTCAGGTGGTAAAGAAAATTTTGGAATCGTGGCATAAACTCCAGCATAACCTAACGCACACACACAAAGTTTCGCCTTCATAATATAAGTAATTTAAGATAAGATATTTGAATTTCAAAAACAATTTTTCATATCAAACCCAACTCAACAGGTTTTCTGTAAACATTTCTAAAGTACAGGTACAACCAAAAGTTGTCAAGTTAATAATTTCCTTCTTGCTAAGAGGATACAATGTACAGTTCCGAACACAAGTCTCGAACAGGCATCGACCAACTTGCGTAAATTAACTTGGCAACTTAAATTGACTCCGCTATCGCTTGAGGTAAGAGCATTTTGAAATTGTTGGGGAACAGTAAGGACTTTGGCCATGGACTTTGTTGAAGTCTAAAGTGAAGGCTGTCGCTAAAATTGTACTAAACCTACCAATAAAATACGACACTAATTAAGTTAACTACTAAGTTAGGATGCATTTAGTAATTTCAGAAAACTCCAAGACATTTTTGTAAAATAAATTCGTACGCCAGCGATTAGTACAAAGTGTTAATTATCTTCAAGCAGATACCCATACTGGTGTCACATCATTCTAAAGGTTACTTAAACTTGTAGAAGTGACACTGAATTTTTTATTATTCTCCGTTTGTACAGTATCTTACAGCATCTAAGATGACATCATTTGTAGGTACTCTCTGTTTGCTTAACTTAGCTGATCTAGGCAACTGTTAGCAGAAACTTCAATATTGCTATATTTACAATACAATATTGCTGCCTTATTGTTCTACTTCGCGTGCAGAGCGTAGGAACTTGAAGTCCTTGAGAATTCATACTAAGTATTATTGGAAAATGATAACTTGTCACTGAGCATTGTTGTATTTTTCAACTATCTAAGTCTAGGTAGGCTCTTACTTCTATCATATGATCTTTGGTAGGCACTTAGGGACAACTGGGGGGCGATTCAGTTAATCATAGCCGATGCTTAACTGAACCGTTGACGTTGCGTTTGTCAAAAAAAAAACGGCTGGTGAACGGCTCAGCATCACTAATGGTTCACAAGCGTGTGAGCTAGAGCTCGACCGCTGCTCTACCCGGCTGAAAACGACTGACGTCACTGTTACGTAGCTGGTTCAAATGCGTCTGTGGAGCATGCGTCTTTCGAGAATTACTGACAAACCCTTCACAAATTTGGCAACTAACGCCATCTAGTACAGATTATTGTAACTAAAAATGGAAAAAATGTAGGCGCCTAATTTGTGAAGGGTTTGACAGTTTTTGACTACCTCGGTGGCTCAGTAGGTAGTGAACCTGTCTTCTAAGCTTTGGGGTGTGGGTTCGATTCCCATCTAAGGCAAACATTAATGTGATGAACATGTGTGTTTGTTCTATGTCTGGATGTTTATATCTATTTTATGTATTTATGTAATAAAATTTATGTATGTATATCAGTTTCTGGCAGCCATAGTACAAGCTTTGCTTAGTTCGGGGTTAGGCGACCTTGTGTGAGAATGTCCCAAATTTATTAATTTTATATATTTACTAGCTGTCACCCCGCGACTTCGTTCGCGTTTAATTAGCAATAAATTAAAATTGCGACTATAATTTGAGATTTAAACTATCCTATCTCTCAAGTTGGATCGAACTGCACATGGTGTGCGAATTTTATTATAATCGGTTAAGTGGTTTAGAAGTTCATTGAGGACAAACATTGTGACACGAGATTTATATATATTAAGATTAACTCTCAAAAGACCCAATTGCCCCACAGACGTATTTTTCCAGTTAAACCTATTTTTTTTTTTTGATCGAGTACCTTTAATAAAGGCACGTTTTTAGGGTCATCATCAGTACAACTCTCGTACTTTCGCATTAGCGTACTTTGAAGTCCCGTACTTTTGAGCTAGCGTTCATCGAGGTTTCGTATTTCCCACTAGCGTAATTCAGTCCATCATTATCATTGTCAACCTGCTCACTGATGGGTATTTAAAGGGCTCTTGTCCTTTGCTCCAGTCCTTCCAGCTGGGGTACCACGGGCTGGAGACAATTATCTTTCTACCGTTTTGATCCACGGTTAGATGTGACAAAGCTATAGAATGCGGATATGTTTGTCTCTTTCTTTGCGGGATAAAAACAATGGAAACACAATTTGTCTCGGGCCCGTGCTAGCCCTTCAGGTTTGCGTTAGTAGGAGTTCTTACAATGGAACACATTTATATATATATCGTCACGCCTTTCCCCCGAGGGGGCTGGCAGAGGTGTAATAACACTTCGCCGGACGATATTCTGTCCCAAATGTGACAGGGGGCGAGACTGGAGCCCGGTGTATGGCGACATACACCGGGCTCCAGTACACTGTAGCAGATGACATACAACACGCACATAATTATGTTCACATAACTAACAAATTGGTGCGTGCCGTCGGCTGGGTTCGAACCCACTCCCTCCTGAGAGGCCTTCTCCCAACTAGGCTGCCATCGAATGCAATGCATACAATGTAACAATAATAAGTAATAAAACGCAAGTAAGTAATAAATCTAATTTAATTATAAAAAAACTACTCAAGTAGTTAACAAAACTATCGTCGTTCAACAATAAAATTCGTTCCAGCTCCAAAAATTGGCATGACACCAATTCTCTTGCACAGAAACCAAACTAAATTAAAGAAACAGTTATTCTACGCAAACGGAGAGAGAACCAACCGTGAGAGCCGCAAGAGGTCATTTAGAACGGCAACCGATCTTATCAGAATAAACACGTGCCAAATTTGGGCGAACCTTAAACTTAATTTCCTGGGACGTTGGCAACATTACAAAATATGGCTGAATAAATGTGGAGCTGTTGGTACTACTTATCTTGAATTACCTAATAATATCTGAGTTGTACATCCTATTAAAATATTTTTAAAGATAAGCTTGTTTGCGTGTGATTTGTGCTTGAATGTTTAGATTATTGTTTTATCGTTACTTTGAGGTTTTTTTATTCGTAACAGTGTTTTTTTTATATATAAAACGTTAGCTTAAACTTACGTCGAGCTATGTTTTTAACCGACGAAACGGAGGAGGATATTTACATATTTATGTATATCTCACTGGAAATGTCGGCTAGGCCGAGGTGTCGTATCCGATTTCTGATCTGTGAACTCGTCATCACGGGTATCTATGGTGGGCGTTAGACTTTAGGAACGTTGAAATAAGGGGACAGCAGTGTTGATTTTACATTATTTTAGTTATGCAGACATTTAGATGACTTAATTAGTGAAGGATTAAAGCGATAATTGACGATTTAGAGTAATGGGTTTGCGAATGACCATTGCATGCGACCACCCTCAACCAAGTCATAAGTGAGTGAATGACTGACTGATATTTTCATTATTTAATGATGTCACGCGCCGTCATATCTATTTTTTTTTTTTTTTGATCACGCATAACTTTTGACAGAGTTAATCCGATTTCGATAATTATTTGTTTAATAATAAGTTCTATATTAATAATGATGTATATATATAATATATAATAATGTCCATCCAAGAAAGAGTGTGGTTCTTTCTTGGATGGACATTATCGTGGAAATGTGAAATTCTAAAGTCATCTACACACCTTACGATGTACTGGCGCAAGCTTAGACTTACGCAAGCAAACAGTAACTTCTGTTGGTTAAACTTGCGCTTCCAAGCACACGTTACTGTAAACTTGGGCAAATCTTAACTTGCATGCACCAGTATTTCGAGCTGTACCTTTAAAAGCTGCCCATAAACCCTCTGACCGCTATAATACTAGTATTTTTAAATCGTTTAAAACTAAGATTCCAGACACATGCCACAGACTACAAACGTTGTTTCGTACAATCTCTTCGCCAGTATATTTGTCAGTTTAATTTATGTTCAACTCGGCTAGACTGTGACTCAGAGGAGGCGCCGATTTTATAGCACTGTTTTTGTTTTTTTTTTTATAAAAGAAAAGGAAATGCTTTCAAAAACGCTGATTCATTTTATGGATTCATGTAATACTAGTTGCGCCCAACGGTGTTACGCGCAGTTAAGAAGTAGACTATGTGCTATTCCAGACTATAATCTATCTCTGTGCCAAATTTCAACTAGATCCGTCAAGCCTTTTCTGGCGTGATTGAGTGATAAATATCCATACATCCATTCAAACTTTCGCATTCATAATTATTAGTGAGATTTTAAGGAATGTAAAAGCGTTTAGGGAAATGCTTGACTACGGCTTTAGCAGTTTTTAACCGCGGGGTGTTATAAGTTTGACATGTCTGTGTGTGTGTCTGTCTGTTTTTTGGCATCGTAGCTACCGAACGGAAAAACGGATTTAGATTTCGTTTTTTTTTGTTTGCAAAGTGAATTAGTCGGGAGTGTTCTTAGAACATCGATCGGTTTGATGTAAATCGGTGTCAGGTTTTTTTTTAAATTTTTTTAATCTGTGCTTGTGTTTGTTACTTATACAGAGTACAGTTTTCAGATGTTTTCTGTTAGCCTTAACTACCAACCGACCGATGCAAGGTAACGGAGCATTGGTGCCCGGTGGCGAGGTAGGTCGATAATAGTCAAAATCACAAATTAAACTGGAATCGACTGGCGTAGAACAGACAGACGGCTTATTTGGCAGACTTCAGACTTTCTATCGGCGATAGTTCGGTCAGCTTCTTAATCAGTGTGAAGAGGTATTTAAATACGCACATTACAGCGATTTAGTATCGGCCGCAATTGCCTTCAACTAATGCTGCGTTCAGACGCGCGGCGGTGAGCCTGGTAAGCAGCCCGGCAAGCAGCCCGGCATGCAGTCTGGCGCGCGCTCCAAGCAAGCTGTTCACACGCACTTGGGCGCGCCAGTAGTGCAAGCCATTGCAAGCATGGCGGCCTTTGAAATGTGTCGAAAAACCCGACAGTTGGCTCGATCGGCGAAATTCACGAGCGCGGGCGCGAGCACAAGCAGCCTGTTCACATGCTTGCGCCCGTGCCCGCGCCCGTTGAATGTCGCTTTGAACGTTAGCGCCTGAAAGCAGCATAACACTAGCAGGCCAAACCGTTGGTCAATAACCTTTAGACTGCGGGTACTCTAAGAGAACGCCCTTTACCCAGACATCATCATCATCAACATCATGCCAGCCCGGGAGACGTCCACTCCTGGACATAGACCTCCCCCAATGATCTTCACAACGATGATGATGATGGGTGAAGATAAAACTATGATAAAACATTAACAATACAAACCTATTCAAATAAGAAATAAAACGGATTATAGGCAAAATTGAAATCTGACAACAAACTTTGAAGACAATATTTATATTCATATTCATATTCATTTTATTCATAAAATGTAATTATACATGTCAATTGAAATAATAATACAATCAATGTCTAATAAAATAATACAGTAAAAATGTCAAATTCAAAAATTACACAACACAAGAACACATAACTAAAATAAAAATATTAAGAATTAAATTATTAATAAAATCACATGTCCGAGTTTACAAATTCATTAAAATCATAGAAAGCTTGCTCAATGAGCCATTTTTTTAGTCTTATTATAAAAGATTGCAAGCTAATAGCTGCAGTAACATCGTCTGGCAGGTTGTTGTAGACAGTCGGGGCCATGACATGCAACTTAGAGGACTTAACCAGGGACCGTGGGATGGAAAGTAGCTTATGAGTTATGACGGCCGCGTGTGTCGCGTCCATGCCTCGCACCTCGTATCAATATCACTATGACTAAGCACACAAATAAATATTAATTTTCAAGCTAACTTTAATACTAGTGGCTCGACGAGCTGTAGACCTCGCGGTCGACGTCTGTCTCCTCTACACGTTTTTTTTTAATGTAGAATAGGTCGGCGTTTGACCACCAACTCGCCTGATGTTAAGCGAAGTTGTGGTCTAAGATGGAGCACGACGACCTACGAGGTACTTATTCACTCTAGCCTTGTTCATCTTTGAGTCGCATTCCTCAACCGAATCTCGTTAAAATACTATAAAAAAATCCGCAAATTTAGTTCAGAACCTACTCACCATATTTCAAGAGAATTGTTTAAGAAATGCGATCTGTAAAGGAAGACAGATATACAAAATACAAAAAAAAAAAAATACAAAATACAAAATGTTTTTTTGTTTCAATCCATTTTAAACAATTTTAAATTAGGACCCTGTCTGCTGCCGTAGCGTGAGCTGTGTTGCAGCAGCCAGTGCCTTCCCAAAACTAGGTACACATTACAATTTAAAGGTACTATTTCTGTCATTGAATAGGTGATCCGGACAGAGATACAGACAAAATTCAGACATACGAAAGTATTCTTGTCAAAGCTGAAGCATAGACGCTTCGCTCGCTAAGGCTCGCTTTGTCGAAAATATCCCTTATTTTCGTAAAGCCCGCTTTTAATTATTTTGAAAATGTTTCGTAACCGGAAGCAGGTATACTAACCGAGGAGCTCCTTCCGGTGCCGTTATTTCGTTTATTATCTTCTAGCTAATTAAAACGGCTATTGCTTTGGGACCTTTTTCTACGAACTCGTTAGTTCTAACTACTAAGTTTAGTGGGGAAACTAAACTAAATGAAAGAGCATTAAGGTGCAAATTTGCTTGTTTTTGTAGTCTTTTTGTCTACTCACGATCCAAAAACAAGGTCTAGCATATCGGGAGCAAACACATAGTGACGTCACTCGTCATCGTCATCCGTGTCTTTCGAATTATTTGTAAATGACTTAATTCGGTCTTGCTTAAGCATCGATTGACGTCACTACGTGTTGCCCACGTGACCGGAATGCCTGGCGAAGTATATTACAATCCCATCTCATGATGGGATGGTCTATGGGATGGGATGGGATGTACTACAATTTTTGAGAGTGCCATTTTAACAATTGCTAGCTCTTCTGCTCCGTCTATGACGCTCAGTGTCGTGTAGTTTTCTATTAGTAAAGCAAGCAAACAAGTTCGTATAGGCCGAGTGGCTAGCCTTGGTGTCAAAGTTTCTAGGCCATCCGAGGGCTTCTTTTTTTTTTTTAGTTTATCTTTTTATCAACAGAGCGAGCGTTACCGAGCGAAGCGTCTATGCTTCAGCTTTGACAAGAATACTTTCGTGTGTCCGAATTCTGCCTGGATCCCTGTCTGCCTCTACAAGTCGCATTTCTTAGCCGATTCTCTTGAAATTTTGTGAGTAGGGTTATAAAATTATTTTTGAGCCAGTTTTTGAAAATATTTTAAATTGGCAGAGATTTTTTTTTTGGAAAAAAATATCTCCGCAATTTCGAAAAACAACCAAAAACTGTCTCGTCAAAAAAAAATACCATTATCGAACCACACAAAATTTCACGAGAATCACTTGAGGAATACGACGTGTAGATGAGTACAGACGTCGACCGCGAGGTCTATAGCTCATAGTGCTAGTAGTAGTATACTACTAACAGGGCCTCGCGGTGTAACCTGAGGTCACCGAATACTCCATACATATGCTTAAGGTCAAAGGAAGCCATTACATATGCTACCTTAGGGGTCCAATGACCGCTTTAGACTAACTTCGCATTGGTCAAAGGTTTTTAATTGCCATTTCGTCTAGAAGAAGACGACGAGCGAAGAGAGCCAGTGAAGACACTGACAAGCCTCTAAAGTTATCTTCAGACTGACAAAGTGCAATTTCAATCATTTTTATGACTTTTGCACTTCTCTAATCATTCTTAAGTAACTAAAATGTTCTCTTGTATTATGGTTTAATTTAAAGGCTAATGATGTAGACAATCTCCCTATGTAAAGGATTTTTTAATTTGCTTTGTCTATATATTAAATAAATCAGTCAAAAGTGACTCCTTACAAATGCGGATATTTATCATAGCTCTATTTACTCTTGAGGACGTTTTAAAAAAAATCAAGAACATGGGGGCTGAGTAATAGTTAGTTTATATGCCGAATTTTATCAAAATCTGACAAATGGTTTTCAAGAAATTTGACAAGCGTGTTTGTATGGAAAATTAGAGCTTCGCGAAATCCTTAATACCAGATTTTATTAACATTCGTCTATCCCTTTGAGAGAGAAGATGAAATAAACACAAGTTTTTCGCCATTATAACAAAAGTAGAATATTATTATAAATAAGTTAGTTAATAAATAAGTTACAATAAGTACCTACTTACCTTTTCTCTACGATAGAGAAAGCAAGATAAATTTTGCTGAAGGAATAACGTGATAAGTTTTTCATACTAACCTTTACTTGCTTTCTAAGGCTTTTAAGTAAAGTAAATAGTTAATTCGGGAAACTTTCACACTAGGTCGCCTGAACCAAAACTAAGCAAAGCTTGTACTATGCTAGAGACTGATAAACATACTTAGATATTTTTAAATACATACTTAAATAGATATTAACACACAGTGATAGAACAAACACAAATGTTCATCACATGAATGTTTGCCTTAGATGGGAATCGAACTCACGCCCCCAAGCTCAGAAAGCAGGTTCACTACCAACTGAGCCACCGAGGCAGTCAAGTTCACTTAATTTCAACACATTTCTTTTCTCACAGATAAACTAACTCTACCAGTATTTTCCATAAAACACAGATAATATTACGTTGTTATTTTGTAAAACAGAAAACAGCTTTTAACATGGAATAAAATAAGTTTTAAACACGTTTCCCAAAGAGCATTTTGTTATGAAACCACAAATGCTTTGACCGTTACAGCTTCATTTCGAAAGGTTGGACAGAATTTACTGTTCAACATTTCATGGTCCACGCGCACTTGAAACTGTTTTCGAATTTAATATAATTTTAAATTAATTTTTGTAATAAGTTTGAAAAATTTCACTAATAGCTGATTTTACTACGTTATTGAGTTTGATGCAAACTTTTTCATTTCATAAACTTGAGTAATAAAGAAAATTTAAAGTTTGTCAGAAATGCTTCCCAACTTATTGTCTAACCCGTAACTTTGTCTGAGTTATGCCATGACGTACCTTTTTACTTTTTTATACTATAAATAGCTAACCCTGCGGACTTCGTATAACCTAACCGTCGATTCTTTATTTTTTTTCAGTCTATTTAAAAAAAAATCTCTTTGTAAAATATTCTAATAAAGAATTAGCGAAATTGGTTAAAATGTTCTCGAGATTTGCACTTAGCGCAAATCATACATTCAGCGATTCATTTTTTTTATTATTATTTTTATTTATTTTTTGTTTGTTTTTTCATTTTTTATTTATTTATTATTTTTTACCCATGTGTGTTAGTATGTTATTCCTTCACGCTCAAACGCATTAACAGATTGAACGTAATACCGCGAGACGCAGCTTGCAAATCATAAAAATAATAACCATAAAATTCATTTTTTTTTGTTAGTTTTTCAGCTCTTACCACAAACTTTATTCCGAAAGCATACGAAATTAAAATTAACGTCTCTATCCAGAACTAGGTAAAAGTACAGAATGCGCGGCGACACTTTATCCCAAAACCATCCAAAAGGTCGAAACCGAAATTCGGCGTTAAAAATTATTTATTTGCCGGCCCTTAATTCCGATCCTCGTTGCGTTGTATTATTGCTAACAGAGCAATAACGTTTGTTTTATCGCGGCAATATCGTGACGTTTTATTTCTCGCGGAAATGTCGCGTTCCGGCTGAATTTAGCGTTTGATCGAGCGTGGCTTTATTGTTGTAATTATGGCGGATGTAACGCGTTAAGAGGTTACCTTCTTGTTTGGTTCTTGGCTGTGAGTCGTAGGTATTTAAAACTAACAGTGTGATAGCGTCAATCTATGCATACTGGATACCTAAAGTTTTCTAAGAATAATACAGGGATGCTACGCTACTGTAGTGTTACAAACGCTGCAGTGAACCTACGTCATTTATGATGCAAGTAATTTACAAACAATAGTGAAGTCATGATAGAAAAGTTAAAGTAGAGCTACGCCACACTAGTGCTACGGAAGCTCTAATGAAACTACGCCACTACTGGCGCTACGGAAGCTGAAGTAATGCTACGCCAATACTAGCGCTACGGAAGCTGAAGTAATGCTACGCCACTACTAGCGCTACGGAAGCTGAAGTAAAGCTACATCACTACTAGCACTGCGCTACGGAAGCTGAAGTAATGCTACGCCAATACTAGCGCTACGGAAGCTGAAGTAATGCTACGCTACTACTAGCACTGCGCTACGGGAGAAGTAAAGCTACGCCACTAGTAGCACCACGGAAGCTGAAGTTAGCCACACCACTACTTGTGCTACGGAAGCTCAGGTGAAGCCACGCCACTAGCGCTACGGTAGCTCTAGTAGACCTAGGCCACTACTAGTGCTACGGAAGGTGCTAGCTGCTACAAAGCTACGCCACCAACACCACGATTGCATTCTAGCAGTACTGTGTCGCTACACTAAACTGCTATATTCCTGAAACTTTCAAGAAAGATACTCGTAGCACCCGAGGTGTAAAAGCTACAATGTATAAAAGCTGTAAGAGAATGCTTTAAGTATGTACTCGTATAAAATAATGATCACAGTCAAATCCACGTTAAATTTTTATTAACTTTATCTGAGAAACGAATTCTATACAAAAGTAAAATATGAAAAAGAAATATATGACATGTATTTTCACGTGAGTCCCATTCCACGAGGTAAACAGTCATGTTTTCCTTCCGCTATATGATTTCTGAGCGTGGAATTCGTATTGACATAGAGACGTAATGTGTGTACCTACTTATGCTCCTATAGAGTTAAATATTTCACAGAAATATTTTAGTTGTCATAGACAAAAAAAAATCGGTATAATTTGATGGTCAATGTCGAACCAAAAGTATTGGCGCTAACCTAACCGAAAGTACCTTTATAATTTTTTTTAAAATTGTTTTTATGTTGAATAGGTCGGCGTTTGACTACCAACTCGCCTGATGTTAAGCTACGTTGTGGTCTAAGATGGAGCACGACGACCTATAAGGTACTTATTCACTCTAACCTTGAAGTTTTGCAGAGTGAAGAAGTACAAAGACGGCAGTTGAGTGAGGCGCTACAAGTGCGCTACTGCTCAGACCCGTCTTCGGAACAGTTACACCGGACTACATCCCGAAACACGACTAGGTCATTTCACGGCATGGCTTGGTCCGGTGGGTGGTAACTAGCCACGGCCGAAGCCTCCCACCAGAGTTTGCTACCCGGTTAGCACTACCCGGGGACCACGTGTAGGGAATCAGAATAGAGTTTACGTTTACGTTTACGTTTACGTTTATTATGGAACAAGCAACACAAGGTATTACAAATTTACCGATCGATGACACCTGCAGAAGTGTAAAACTGAGTCACAGATGTCAACGCCCTCGTCCGAAGATTTTCACAATAGTTCCGTAATTATTCTAAATTAACATATTTTAAAAATAAACTATATAAAAAATAATATACAAAAGAAGAGTTGTTCAAACAAGTAACATTAAATAAATACCTATAAATAATAATTTTGGATGGAGTAAAAAAGCGAGAGTGTATAGTGTGTTTGTGTGCATGTGTGTGTGTTTGTGTGTGAGTGTGTGTGTGTGTGTGTGAGTTTATCGTTAGATGGGTTATTTTATTATAACCAAGAAGTCTTCTGTGTCCTGGTAAGATAAAGATAGGAGCCATGCAAGACATTTTTTTTTACATTTATGTAATGTAAGGGAGTAAATATCTAGTTGTTTGTTTACTTTATTGTACAACATCGAGCTTATATAGTAATAATGCCTGCTTGCGACAGCCGTCCGCCTTTTTTCGATGGTACAAACTCTGTCAGATCTTCGTTTTGTTTTTACGAGGCTTGGATTATATGGAAGATGAGCATGTTTCCTTAATACCGTTTGCAAGATAAAAAGTTGTCTTACAGTTAATACTTGGCAAAGTGAGTATAGCTCGCTAGTAGGAAAACGAATGGGTTTGTTGGACAGAACTTTTAGGACAGATCTTTGAGCCCTCTCCAGACATAACATTATAGATTTACCGGAGCCACCCCAAGAAGTTATGCAGTATGATATGACGGATTGGGCTAAAGCGAAATAGATTGTTTTAAGGTATTGGAAGTCAATTATTAACCTTAAATTTTTAAAAACAAAAATCAGTTTTCGGACTCTAGACACCAAAGAAGTAATATGATTCTTCCAAGCCAAAGCACTGTCTATCATGACACCCAAATATTTGACACAATTGGAACGTTCTATCAAGGTGCAATCACAATTGGCAGCGGCAGCGCCTTTAACACACGAGTGAGCACGTAAAACAAATGGGAGTGATGGTTGACCAGTAATATTGGGAGCAAAAGCAATAAAACTTGTTTTGGCGAGGTTTAAAGTTAATAGATTCGAACTCAACCAATTCATTACCACTTGTAAAGCGTTCTCAGAGAGTTCACGCGCTTCCGACCAAGTACGGCCATGAATGAGAAGGACTGTATCGTCAGCGTATGCTATTAGTTTACAATTTGGGAGCACCAGGCTACATAATCCATTCACATAAAGAGCAGAAGCAGAGCTTTTTCTCGCTACTCGTGATTCCATCAATAGCGACTTGTTGTGTGCGATTTGTTAGATAGCTACAGAACAAATCTAAAACAATGCCTCTAATGCCAATGTGCTCAAGTTTAGTAAGAAGATTAGGGATAGAGACAGTATCAAATGCTTTAGAAAGGTCTAAGAAAATACCTATAGTCTTCAGTCTTTTTTCAAAATTTTTCACTACAGTATCCGAGAGTTCTAAGACAGAGTCTTCTGTAGACTTTCCGCATCTAAATCCGAACTAGTTGTTTGAAAGAATTTTGTTTTCATTTATAAAGTATACTAGGCGCTTGTTAATAAGTTTTTCGAAAATTTTGGAGATGACTGTTAGTACAGATATGGGTCTGTAATTTGTGACACTGTCTCTATCACCACTCTTGTAAATAGGACGTACAATGGCTCTTTTCAAGACTTGTGGAAAAATTCCTGTGGTAAAAGAGATGTTAAAAACGTGAGTTAAAATAGGTACAAGTACACTTCTGGCGGCCTTAATAATAGCTGTTGAGATACCGTCCGCGCCAAGCGCACATTTGTCTTTGAGATTAATAATTACTCGATCAACTTCTTCATAGTCTACACTAAATAAGACCATAGAATTTAAGCATGGTGGACTGGGTGAATCAGCAACTTGAGCAACGGAGGAAGTATTTGTTACCGCATTTTCCTGAATTTTAGAAGCCAGATTTTCTCCGACTGATGCAAAGTACGAGTTAACTAGATCGACAGATGAAGAGGGCGTATCTGACAATTTTAATAGATTGTTAGCTGAGTGTGATTAGAGTACACTCCTACGGACGTGGGTAGCTCAGCCCCCATCATATAGATGCAGAAATATGCGATACTTTTATAAAAACTTGGAATGGGTATGGAATACATTTTCATTGACATATATTGTATGTAATTGTAATTAATCAAGTCTAGTATCTTTTATTATTGTAATATTTTGACATTGTCTGACATTAATTGAAATTGATTATTATTATAAGTGCAATTTATTTTGTTCGAGCCTAATTTGAAATCAATAAAAAATTTAAATAAATAATTGTAAGTAACTATAGCTTAAATAATAACTAGAATTTCTAATAATTAATAAATGTAAGCCACCATAATACTGCACCTCCTACCTATATTTAAAGCACTCTGTCATCAGAAATTGGGTGTTTATCTATCTAGGTAATAGGTATGTCAATGACTATGAAACCTAGGTATGTACTCGCAAGTATGAGGTGTTAAATAATCACATTTTCTAGCTGTTAGCCGTTAAAATAAGTCAGCAAAATAACACACAAAATTAAATGTTATCCTACTAATATTTTAAGCGTGAAAGTTTGTAAGAATGGATGGATGTTTGTTACTCTTTTACGCCAGAACGGCTGGACAGATCTGGATGAAATTTGGCACAGAGATAGATTATAGTCTAGAATAGCACATAGGATACTTTTTAACCGCGGGTGAAACTAAGCAGGTGAAAAAATAAAATAAGAGCTTCCCTAACCTTTCAGTCATCAAAATACACTTAAGTAGTTAAATAAAGATAAATGAAACTTTTACAAAGAAACATTCGAGTTTAATCTTTAATAAAGCTCGATCAAACTACAGACGGCGCATTGAGACCGAAGAGACGGTCACGTCTTTAATTACTAAGTAAATAAACGCAATAAACTAAAGTCCCAAATAGGCAATTAAACGTGAACAGCTACCACCTAGATATCTGCATTATAATACTGAGAAGGGCCCTACCTCGAGTTCTCACTTTAAGATCAGCCTTTACACCAGAGATGTGTCATGCAGCCATATCATGATCACTGCCGACTGCCTCAGTGGCTCAGTTGGTAGTGAACCTGCTACTGAGCTTGGGGGCGTGGGCTCGATTTCCACTTAGAGCAAAGAACAGACACAAATGTTTATCACATGAATGAATGTCTGTTCTATGTTTGAGTGTTTATTATCTATTTAAGTATGTTTTTAAATATCTAAATGTATGTATATCAGTCTCTGGCCGGCATGGTACAAGCTTTGCTTAGTTTGTGGTCAGACGACGGTGTGTGCAAACATTCCGAATATTATTATAAATATATTATAGTATACTGCGTCGACGCTTCCTATCAGGCGAGTCAATTGTCAAACGCAAGCTGCAATATTAATAGCTAAGCAACGAAACTATGTACGTGTTTGATTCCACTGATGCTAAGCTATGTAGCGGAGCGAGTAAGATCAACTATGAAGATGCGCCGCCGCGAGGTAGATGTGCGAGAAACATGCGCTGCTCGAGCTTATTCTATGCATCGACAGTAGAAGACTCGGGGAGCGGTGGACTCCATTCATAGCACGCATCCATTCAAAAAACATAACATACTCGTATCAGTGGTAGACCGGTTTTACTATCCGTCTTCACCTGTGTTATGCTATGTGGGCCAATGAATATGGTTTGAGGATATAAAACACTTCCAAAGAAGTGTACCATAGTACATCTCTGGTGGAAAAGCAGCCTAACGCTGGCGTGAACCTCTACGACTATACACTACACTATACTATACAGTACAGTACCGTACACCATAGTACTAATAGTGTAGTGTAGGCAAGTACACTACACTATAGTTAGACCTTAATAAATTAGCTCGGCTCGAGTATTATAGTGGACTATACTTACAACCGTCATCATCATGAGGTGCCTGAACATCTTGGTACTGAAGTGTGGAGATGAGTAAGTTGAAATTCTTGCGACCTACGCTGATAGCTTAGTGCGTTTTTCGACAAGCGTAGGTAATCAAAATAAAAAAAATCGGGCATTTACCCGATTTCAATGCATTTGCTAAGAACCTTCCCTCTACATCTCAAATTTGAAAATTTTTGTATGATTTAATTTTTTTATAATTGTAACATAACAAAATAAATCCTTACGCCTTTCCCCCGAGGGGGCTGGCAGAGGTGTAATACAACACAACACCCACACTTCGCCGGACGATATTCAGTCCCAAATGTGACAGGGGGCTTATAATTGTTATAGATTCAAAAAAATAAATCTTTAATTTGTTTTGTATTGGATCAAAAACTGAATCGTAATTAGTCATTGACACAGCCTATAATGAGCCCATGCAGCAAGCCTCATAAGTTTGTCACTGTCGGATGAGGAGAGAAAACTTATCATGAGTCGGAAGAAGTTTACTGCTGGGATGGTTTCCCCCAAGAGCTCCACAATGACCGGTGCCACGCTGCCCGCATCCAGCAGCATCCCACGACTCTCGCCAGATTATCGTTCCACATTGTGGACCTACACTTTCTTGGCCTAAACTTCATTATTAAATTTACCTATCATATTATGACACTTTTTTCCCCGAAAAGGTTGACAGAGGTGAATAACAACACCCGGAATTCGCCGGACGATATTCAGTCCCAAATAAGACGGTGAGCAAGCATGTCGCCATACACGGCTTCAAGTTATAATAATACTAGCTGCGCCCCGCGGTTTCACCCGGAGTCTCATAGTAACCGTTTATTTTTTCGGGATAAAAAGTACCCTATGTCCTTTAATTGTGTAATTTTAAATCTTTATTAATACTGATATGGACTTAAATCTGAAATAAATGACATTATTATTATTATTATTTTCTGTATCTCAGACAAAGTGAATGCAACATTTCATGATGATCGGTTGATTAGTTAGGGCGTGAAAGCGTTACAAACAAACAAACAAACGGACAATCTCACTTTCACATTTAAAATATTAGTTGGGATTAGGATAGAACAGCACAGTAATATTAAATACGTAAAACTGTTCAGAAACCTGCTGAGGTTGGGATCGAACCCGCACTTTCTGGCTTGAAAGGCAAACTTTCTACCAACTAGGCTTTCATCGAAAAACTACTCGAACATTAATTCCTATACTTCATAGTAGCGCCACTGGCTAAGTGCTCCGAAGTTACGCTCCAGGGATCCGTTACGTGATGAAAAGTTGCCAGTTTCAAAGTCAAATATCCTATTATGATTTATTTGTGTTCATCAAGCTGCATTACTTTCAATGTTGCCCTTTAGAACCATTAAAATTAACTGACAAAAATTTACGAGTGCGAACTCTAAAGTAAAACAAGAATTATTAGTTTTACAACCTTTCAAGGTGATATTACTTAAGGGCCATTTCATTTCCATTAATATTTAACACGCTGTTTGGTTGATCATCGGTTTTCAGTGGCGGATCCAGAATTTTTGATTGACTTAGCTTTATCAAGGTAGGAAAGATTTTAGTTTGGGAATAGCTTTTCTTAACTGAGAGCAAGCTTGATCAAGGTTGGTACATACATATCGTCACGCCTTTTCCCCGAGGGGGCTGGCAGAGGTGTAATGAAAT
The DNA here is from genome assembly GCA_911728515.1 of Peribatodes rhomboidaria. Lineage (NCBI taxonomy): Eukaryota > Metazoa > Arthropoda > Insecta > Lepidoptera > Geometridae > Peribatodes > Peribatodes rhomboidaria. The sequence goes on along the minus strand of OU452181.1, from coordinate 4,443,035 downwards.
ACCCACACTTTGCCGGACGATATTCAGTCCTAAATGTGACAGGGGGCGAGCCTGTCACCATAAACCAGGCTCTAGTCATTTAGCAAATGATAGGTATACAATACGCGCATATGCTCACACAATGAACAAATTGGTGCGTGCTGTCGGCTGGGTTCGAACCCGTTCCCTCTGACTTGAGAGGCGGGCCTTTTCCCAACTAGGCTGCCATCGCTCCTCAAGGTTGGTAAACATAAAAAAAAAAACGGATAAACCAGACATTTTCGGCTATTGCATAATAATGTTCAGATTCAATACTTTTTGGGCTTTGATCATCGAAATAATTTAATGAAGAAGCGTATCTCCCCTAGATTTGATCAAAGGCTTTGAGCCCTGGATTCGCTACTGTCAGTTTTGATAATGTTTAAGAAAAAACAAAATGAATCAGGGCGTTTAAATAAATTAAAATCAGTTCATCCGTCCATGAGCTACGCTGATACAGACCGATATACAGACAGTCAAATACGTCTTGCCTTTCCCTCGAAGAGGCGGGCAGAGGTGTTTTACACACCCACACTTTGTCGGGCGGTATTCAGTTCCACATGTGACGGAGGCACACTTGACATGCTAAAATTATAACAGCTGCTTGCGTCGGGAGTCGAAAGCATGGAAAGAAATAGGTAAGTACCCCCAGAAATATAAAATCTTTTTATAGTCGTCTAAATATCGAAAATAGAATCCATCTGTTTTAATTAAAGGGATCCTTTTATAGCTCTGTCCAATCAGTAAAAAAGTTAATTTGCACGAGCGAGGATTAACACAATATCCGTTGTTCGAATACAATTTATCTCGGTTTCATTCAAAGCAGTTTATTTTTTAAATATAAATTCAGTATCGCTGAGATTCTAAATATTTTTAAAGCTTTTGCAGAATTTGGACTTGTTGCTGTTATTTAACAGTAAAGCATGTAAAAATTGTTTTATGATAAAAAAAAAAACATTATTCCGACCAATCAATAAAATTAACGCCTTATTTTTGAACAATCCAGGGGGGCTATTCCTGCGAGTGAGATGAGATGAGATTTTATCTTGGTCACTCTCACACCTATGACGTTTGAAACTAGAGCAACAAGGACGAAAAAAGGTGAGATGAAAATCTCAAATCTCCGAATAGGGCCACAGGAGGCTATTCCTACGCGTGAGATGAGATGAGATTTTATCTTGGTCACTCTCACACCTATGACGATTCAAACAAGAGCAACAAGGACTACAAAAGGTGAGATGAAAATCTCCGAATCAGATCTTAACTCGGATAAATTCTCATAATTCTCGTAATTTTCCATTAAGGGTTCCGCAAAGCTCTGAATTTTCCATAAAACGCACTTGTCAATTTTTTTGGAAACCATTAATCAGATTATGATGAAATTTGGCATGTACAATTAAATGAACTATTTCTCCACCCCTATGTTCTTGTATTTTTTTAAAAGTCCTCAAAATAAAATAGAGCTATGAAAAATATCTCCATTTGGAAGGGTTCATTTTTGACTGATTTATTTAATAGATAGACAAAGCAAATAAAAAAACCCTTTACATAAGGAGATTATCTACATCATTAGTCTTTAAATTAATACATAATACAAGGCAAAATTTTAGTTACCCAAGAATGATTAGAGAAGTGCAAAAGTCCTAACAAATTATTGAAATTGCACTGTGTCACTCTGTAGATAACTTTAGAGGCTCATCAGTATCTTTACTTGCTCTCTTCGCTCGTCGTCTTCTTCTAGACGAAATGGCAATGGAAAACTTAAGCCAAAGCGAAGTTAGGCTAAAGTGGTCACCGGATCCTTAACCAGCAAATTAGAAAATAAATCGCAGGCACGAATTTCTTTTTCAAAATACACGTTGGTGTTCAAAGATTTGACTCAAAGCTATAAAAAACTATAACGATATCAATCCTCAATAATTTTCTGTATTTTTCCTTTTTGCCAAAATTTTGCCGACGGGAAAATGCTCTTTGTTACGATATTTTATTTTCCTGAAGTGACGTGAAAGTTCGGCATATGACGGTGGTTTATTCAGCCACAAATATTGATATCTCTTATTGCTTATATTATAAGGGTCGAGTTGTTTTCCTGGTCTTATTATACGGGGTTGTTATTTGCTTTCTTTGCTTTAATTTATCAATAATAATGCTGATGTCAGATGCTTCATATATTTTTAGCTGGTTGCCTAACAAGGGGGTGATGTTTTGGTGTACTTATTAATATTATTCTTGTCTTTTCTGTCGCTTCGTTCTGATTTAGCCGGGCCTTTATTTAATGCGCCAATAGTTGCGTTAAACGGATAGCGATTGATGCATTATTATCTTAGTCCATTGCAATTACTATGCATTGAACGTCAAACGGTTCTGAAATTGCATCGTGAGATATTGGCATTTCCATATCATTAACAAATCTGGTCATAAATATTGTTACAATACAAACTCCATCGTTATTTTTTTTCTGCATTTAAATTTGGGATGCGTTTATTATGTCGAAAACTACAACCAATTTCCCGCCATGTCAAATATTTATTTTTCATGATTATTATTAAATTTACAACATGGAATGGGGTGCTAAAAAAAACAGAATTGCAGTGATTGCGTTGCACAAAGTGGGTATGGAACCATCCGTTATTTTCAAGATTCTTCAAAATCTTGGTATCAGCCGTATGATCGTATATCGTTGTACCGAAAGATATACTGATATAACCTTAGCAATACACTTTTTAAAAATCTACCGTGAAGTTTCCAACAAGACTCTGCACCTGGTCACAATGTTCCGGACTTTATAAGGGCTGAAGACTGGCCCTCCTCTAGCCCAGATCTAAACCCCCTGGACTACAAATTATGGCCAGTTTTAGAGGGTATGGCCTGCTCTAAACGACACGCCGACATAGAGTCACTTAAGAAATCTTTGAAGCAAGTAGTGGCTAAATTTCCCATGGTAACAGTCCGTAAATCCATATATTCTTGGCCAGACCGACTAAAGGCCAGTATCAAGGGCAAAGGTGGTAATTTGAATAAAATAATAGTTATACTTTTGTTAAGACTTCAATACATGTGTACAAATAACTTTTGTAATCATTACATTACTGTATAGAAAAATAAATGCATTTCCATTTGTAACAGAACTTATGGCTAGACTAGGTACATAACATAATTATCGTCACGCCTTTCCCCCGAAGGAGCTGGCAGAGGTGGTACAACACCCACACTTTGTAGAACGATATTCAGTCACAAATGTGAGAAGAGCCGAGCCTGTCGCTATACACTAACATAATGAACAAATTGTTGCGTGCCGTCGGCTGGGTTCGAACCCGCTCCCTCTGGCTTGAGAGGCGGGCCTTCTCCAACTAGGCTATCATCGCTCTAATAATATATAATGAATCTTATAATATTCTAAATAAGGATAAAACACAAAGGCGTTTGTCACGTAGCTGTTGTCCGTTTTTTGTTGCGCAATTATCCTTTTGTTGGTAATGTCCTATAAAACAAAAAAAACTTTATCTGTTTATCTACAGGAGTTGCTTAGTTTCTTCGGGATAACAATCCAATCCTACTGATATTATAAACGTGAAAGTTTGTAAGAATGGATGTATGGATGTTTGTTACTCTTTCGTACCAGAACGGCTGAACAGATCTGAATGAAATTTGGCACAGGGATAGATTATAGTCTAGAATAGCACATAGGATACTTTTTAACCGCGGGTGAAACCGCAGGGCGCAGCTAGTAAATTAATAATATTAGGCTATGACATAAATATCTTTTTTTTTTGTCTGATATTACAATGAGTTGCAGCCAGGCTAATAAAATACGTAGGTAACGTTAAAAAAAAAAAAAAAAACTACTCGTAATTAAATCACAGAAAAGGCATAAGCGTATCTTGTAGATCTTTGTGTGTTCTTTCATACCTTCAAATTAAATATATGAGTAAATGCGTATAATTTGCCTTTTTTTTTTATAAATGACTTAAAAAATAAAATAATAATTATTTTCTTATCTTAGTAACACAACAATTAAACAACACGTAAAAATTCTCTTTTGTGTCATTGCTCTAAAAATGGCAACATTTCATTTATTTAATCCCGTAAACACGGCCATTTTCAGACTTTAATTATGCCCCTTAGAAAACACAATAATATACAAAGAAACTAAACTTCAAAGAGAACTGTTTCTTTTTCATTTTCTCGACGTCTCGTCACAGAGACTCCATTTGTCTTCTGATTACTTATTTCACAGTCACCTTCGGGCATAGACTGTGTATCCACTGAAGATGTGCGAGGGAAACGAGCAATGCACTGGAAAAAATCCGCCAATGGGATCACTTCATTTACATAACAACAAACACATATCGTCACGCCTTTCCCACGAGGGGGCTGGCAGAGGTGTAATGCAATACCCACACTTCGCCGGACGATGTTCAGTCCCAACAAATGTGACAGAAGGCGAGCCTGTCGCCATACACCGGGCTCCAGTTATGTATTAGATGACATACAATACGCACATATGTTCACATAATGAACAAATTGGTGCGTGCCGTCGGCTGGGTTTGAACCCGCTCCCTCTGGCTTGAGAGGCGGGCCTTCTGCAACTAGGCCATCATCGCTTTATATAAAAACCGAAGTAATTCTATTGGTCCACTTTTCTCCGTACACCGCTCAACTGCCTATCTTCGAAAAAATCCACCAATAGGATCACTTCATTTACGTTGCGAAATGGCTCTAATTGGTGGATTTTTTCTTCGCACATCGCTCAACTGCCTATCTTTGGAAATATTTATCAATATGATCACTTTATTTACACAGCGAAGTTATCCTCTTAGTGGATTTTTCCTCTCGCACCGCTCATTTTCCTAGCACGCCTCCGATGGGTACGCACCCTTAGAGGATTATTATTTTTGTGTCGTTATGCTTCGTCTTGAAGACAACGCAGTAAATGGAGATAACGGTAATTGGATTATGGAATGCTGGTCTTCCATTGTGCAATTCGCTGCGTAGGTATTACTGTACCAGCTGATCCAATCGCGGCTTATGGCTCGCGTTACACAGCATTTGACGCTAAGTGATTGTGTAATTTTGATTGTCTCGGTGGCTCAGTTGGTAGTGGACCTGTCTTCTGAGCTTTTAACACAAGTAATTTAATTTTTTTTAAGAATAAACGCGTACGAAGTCCCTGGTAACAGCTAGTATTTTTGAGATGTCTAACTGGAGACAAATAGTTAGCCGCTCACAGCTTGCATAAATATACCTGGTTATAGGTACCTCACCAAAAACCTTTTAAGGATTTATTGTATTCATCAATATGAACAACTTTTACTATGGGGCGAACTCTGAAATCGCGAAAAAAAATCAGCTGTTCCATACATTTTGTCTCAGGCCAATGAACTTTTTGTATGGAACAGCTGTTTTTTATTTCGCGATTTCAGAATTGGTTCCATAGTAAGAGTTGCTTATTTTGATGAGTACAATGAACCCTTAAGAGGTTTTTGGCGAGTTACCTATAACCCTGTATAGAACGCAGGCTTACAATCAGCAATTTAATTGCTGCTTTTAGTATGGAAGCTGACGTGATTTTCACACATTATGGTTTTATGGGACGGGAATTACTCACGTACGGTTAAGTCGGTTATTCTGACTATAGTTTCAACCGCATTCGGCCGTCTTTTATTCAAGGCAAGTGCGCGCGCGCGGCTGTGTCACGCTTCTCACTCAATTACTTACTGATCTTTTCTTTTAGGTTAGGTTATACACCCACGGAGGAGTGCGGGAGCCTGCCCGTTGTCCCGACGAATTGGCGCAAAGATGACACACTATCAGGGTTTTAGTGGGTATACCAGGTATACTAGGTTGGAGACTCCCACATCACGGCACTGCTCCCACCGGAGCAGGGTGGTACCTATAAAAGGTTTTCCCTGAATCAAAAAAAGGTTAGGTGACACACACGACTAGCCGTTCGTTAACAAAACTCCAGAGTTTTTGGCGGGAACCGAAAAGATGCTGTCGTGATTTGTATTATTTTCTAAAACTTGTGATTCAGATAAAGTGTAAAAACAGTGGATTATTAACCTCTACCGGTTCGTTAACGTGCACGAGTGTGGGCAAATGATACAAACATTAGGAAATCCTACTTTTCGTGTTCTCTACAAAACTCGACTTAAAGTTTCAGTAAAGTATCTACGGCTTTACTGAAATGGGAAAAGGGGAGGGATTCATCTCTTATTTCATCACCTTCTCCTCTATCATCATCATCTTAGATTAATCAACTCATTTACAAAAAAATCTTATAGATGACAAGGCGGTATGGCCATGTTGGCCTTACGGGCCTACGGGCAAAACAAAAAAAAAACTAAACTCCAAGATAATTGTTGGAGACCTCGATAGTGGGAGAGTGGACTGTATTTTTTGTTGTGGAATGTGGAATTAAAATCTTCTGGTTACAGTAGTGGTTTTTTATTTTTCTCTTAGTGCACAACGTAACCAACCGAACTTGGTAGAATTTTGTGTTGGGTTGCCAACAATAATAAACATAAACCCGAACTATCTAAAAATCCATAATGAACCCCTAAGTGGTTTGCAAGAGCAACAGCCGAATCCCGCCATTTTCGAGGTATTTTCTCTCACTTTTACCGTTAAGTAAAACTTAGCACAGCCCCTGAACCTAATTATGGCGGCGCTCATTTTGGCGCGAAAATGTGACAGTTCGTTAAGTTCCGGAGAGTGTTGGCGGGAAAATGGTATTCCACTGGCAGGGCTCGAATAATTTTAGGTAGGGATACAATTTGTCCGCCGCCCCGGATAATGATATTATGCTGTGTTCCTAACTAGCTGGAGATGTTACGAGATATTTTTTATGGATAAACAAAGAAACAAAAAATGGAAAAAAGTACGTAAGTATAAAAATATTATTAAGTAGAACGTTTTAGAACTTTGAGTGTAATAAATGTATATTAGTTACTGGAGAAGCCGCCACAACTCACTACAATGTAACATTTTAGTTAAGTTAACTTACACAACCCCACGGTCGTTTTATTTTGACGGATGTTTTCAAACACACACAGACATAATTATACACATAAAAGTAAACTAAAAAAAGTAACATTATCAAAATTAAAACAAAAACCAGGCTACAAAATGTTGTACTCCATGTCACTTCCACTATCATGACGATTCAAATGACACCTCACAAACGAAATGCATTAAGCATTTTAGGCTGTAGGGCGTGCCAAAGAAACCTTACACATACCTACGTACATACATACACTCGGAAAACACAACTCTCATTCTTGCGCCGTCGGGTAAAGACATTTAAACTCTGATCAGGTTTATAAATTCATCATTTCAACATCTGTCCAGCTGGGAGTCGAATCTAGGACCTCTCGATTGAAAACCGATCACCAGGCCAGCCCCCCAACTCTACTAAGCAATTGTTTTGAATTGTTAATGAATTGCCTCAAATTGACACTTTTTGTATGCCGGAAGTGTGAAAAGTAGACAGTTATAAACAATTGCTTACTTGAATCGAGACCTTGATGACGTTCAGCTTTTTAATGAATATTTTTAAAAAACTAGCGCTTCTCCAAGCCATACTTACCGATCAACAATACCTTAATGGGTGTTACCTTAGAAATCAAAAAACGATATGTAAGTATATCATACAAAAACCGGCCAAGTGCGAGTCGGACTCGCGCACCAAGGATTCTGTACATACCTGTAAGTTGTATTATGGAAACTGACGTGGTTTTCACACATTTTGATTTTTTAAACGGGAATTGCTCACGTACGATTTAGTCGATTATTCCGACTATAGTTTCAATCGCATTCCGTGGTCTTCATCAAGGCGAGTGCGCGCGCGCGGCTGCGTCTCGCATAGCACTGTCTTTAGTTGTGTGTCATAGCACTATGTGCTATGCGAGACGCAGCCGCGCGCGCGCACTTGCCTTGATGAAGATCCCCGAATGCGGTTGTAACTATAGTCGGAATAATCGACTAAATCGTACGTAAGTAATTCCTGTTTTATAAATCATAATACCTGTAGGTATTTCAATTTATACCTCTACACGTTCACGAGGAACGAGGTAGTAAGTTAAATTAAAAAAAAAAATTAAATGATGTAACTAAAACTGTATGTTTTTAGCAATTTTTCCTATAGCTGTGCTATAAAACGTTGCTTCTTACCAAATTTCAAGATTCTGAGTTCACGGGAAGTACCCTGTAGGTTCTGATTCCCTTGCGAGTGTCGAAAATGTGCAGCATAATCGGCTGCATCTTTTGATTGCGTTGGCTTAGTTAGTTTATTTATATATATATATATTAGTATATTTATTGATGTAGGTACTTGTGTATGTTTATGACTATATTTAGGGTAGTTTATTTGTATATTTAGTAATTATTTGTGTAGGTATTAGTATGTATGTTTATTATAATTCTAAAATTTGTAAGTACATTGCTTAATTATTATTATTTATTTATTTTCTTTAGCACACACCACCGTCCATGCTTAATCTAATGTTTTTATTCCATCCAAAGGTTGTCTGGAAGAGATCGCTCTTAAGCGATAAGACCGCCCATTGCGCCTATATTTTTGAATGTTTAGTTTAGATTTATTTTGTATTTGGTGTCAATAAAGAGTTTTTGTATTGTATTGTATTGTATTGCTTAGAAGTTTGATTTCACAGCTCCAATGAACAGTAGACTTGGGTATGTGATATTAATTTCAGGTCAATACCTCCACGCGTTCCTGAGAATAAGGGTCTTGATAGACAGACGGACAACAAAGTTACCCTATAAGGGTTCCGTTTTTTCCTTTTGAGGTACGGAACCCTAAAAAAGCTTAACAAAGAATTACCGACCTATTTTTTATATGGTCCTTACGTATGAAATTGGCGTTTTGTCGTACTGATCAATTTGATCTGAAATATCTCCTCTTTGGTTAAGAATTTGAAGTTCAAATTAATAAATTCATTTAGCTGGTTTTTTTTTCTTTGGAATACAGTCATTCATTTGTTATTTTCCTCATTATTTTTTCTTTGGCGTCGCTTATTACCGCGCAATGGAAAACATGAAATATCGGTATATTTACGAGTACGAGTTCTACCGTGGCACCAATGCTGCAGAAACAGCTCGAAGAATTAATGATGTGTACGGCGCTGGTGTCGCTAAAGATAGCATGGTACGTTTTTGGTTTCAACGTTTTCGTTCTGGAAATTTCGATCTTAAGAACCAACCCCGTGGACGGCCGGAGATCAAAGTGAAAAACGAAGAATTAAAGGCTATTGTGGAAGCGGATCCATCACAAAGCACTTCAGAGATAGCAGCAGGCTTCGGGGTAAGTGACAAAACTGTATTAATCCACTTGAAGCAAATCGGGAAAGTAAAAAAACTCGAACGATGGGTACCTCATGAATTGAGTGAATCGAACTTGCAAACACGGGTCGCCTGTTGTGTTACTTTGCTCAACCGACACAATAATGAAGGGATTTTAAATCGAATCATTACTTGTGATGAAAAGTGGATATTGTACGATAATCGAAAGCGCTCATCGCAATGGCTGAACCCTGGAGACCCAGCCAAATCCTGCCCTAAACGAAAATTGACTCAGAAAAAGTTACTTGTAAGTGTTTGGTGGACTAGCGCCGGTGTCGTTCACTACAGCTTTCTTAAATCTGGCCAAACGATTACGGCAGATATCTATTGTCAGCAACTGCAAACCATGAAGGAAGAACTAGCTGTTAAACAACCGAGATTGGTCAATCGCTCTAGGCCACTGCTGCTTCACGACAACGCAAGACCACACACTGCATAACAAACAACCACTAAGTTAGCTGAGCTACAATTGGAATGTCTGCGACATCCACCGTACTCCCCGGACCTTGCTCCAACAGATTACCATTTCTTCCGGAATTTGGACAACTTCTTACAAGGAAAAAAATTCCACTCCGATGCAGCAGTCCAAACCGCCTTCAAAGAGTTTATTGATTCTCGCCCCCATGGTTTTTATAGTAAAGGGATCAATGAACTACCCATAAGATGGCAAAAGTGCATAGATAACAACGGTGCATACTTTGATTAATTAAATATATTTTACAAAAAAAAACGACTTTTTATTCCTCCCGTACAAAACGCCAATTTCATACGTAAGGACCTAATACTTATTCAATTAACCAAAATAGTCTTAAAAACATCTTATCAGCATCCAATTGGTAGATAAATAGAGGAAAAGGCAAAAATAAATATTTTCCTTAACCAGAGTCTGTGGGAAGACAGTTTTTTAGGAAAATACTGTGACACCCACAGATAACGTTGAATTATTGTTAAGTAGCTGCGCCCTGCGGTTTTACCCGCTATTTTACAAAAACAGTTGTTTTTCTTCCATAATATTTCCCTTTTTTTGTTCTTTTCTAACTCTACATACATACATATCGTCACGCCTTTGTCCTGAAGGGGCTGGCAGATGTGTAATTTAACATCCACACTTCACCGGACAATATTTAGTCCCAGATGTGACGGGGGGCGAGCCTGCGCCATACACCGGGCAATGTAGCAGATGCCACACCATACACACATAAATCATGTTCACACAATTAACAAATTAGTGCGTGCCGTCGGCTGGGATCGAACCCGCTCCCTCTGGTTTCCGCGTCTGTCTGTCCCTCTGTCTGTATGTCAGCTAAATAATACATAACAACGCAACGGATATTTATGCAGTTTAAAGGTACCAAAGCCAAAGGTACAAAGGTGCAAAGTCAAAGCCAAAACTCAAAAAACTATGACACATTTTCCAGATCCTTTTTATTGCCTCGCAAAAGGTGTGAAAAGTAGAGTATTCACCTCTGAGATAAAGCAGTGTCTTTGTCTTGGGCGGCTTGAACCCTTCGCTTCACTGAGGACTCTACATAACTCCCTCACTTCGCTCGGGCGTTATATTTGGTTCAATAAGCCGCCCGTGACGTAAGACACTGCTTAACCCCCTTGGTGCATAATCTACTAATGCGTTTCAAATTAGCAAAGAGCGAAATAATAAACATCCAAACAGCCAGACATACAAACTTTTTTTACATGTACAATATTAAATAGGACAAAGTTTATAAGTACATTGATCTCCTGATATCATTATCGAGCTCTGTCAAACGATATCAAATGCCAATTAATTTGGGAATATTTTACTGCAAAATGGGAAGTACGAATAAATTGGTAATTTGGTATGTGACCTAGTTACATAAATATGATGGTATATAAAGCTGTCAATACTAATTTAGGAAATATTTTGTTAGGTAATAGGGTTTATAATTTGATAGGCTTGCGTTTGGCTACCATCACGCCTGATGATAAGCAGTGATGCGGCTTACGGTGGAGCACGCTGGAGTAACTGATTCACTCGAGACTTGAAGACACCCAGATTACAGGTATTAGGAAACACACACTGTTTTTTTAGGTGCTGTCTTGATGATGGTAGCCAGGAAGTAGCGTATTTAGTAGTATTAGTAAGTATTTCGTAGTTTTTCGTATTTTAAACTACAAGTGATGCTTGTTTGGTGTTCATACACCCTTTGTGGCCCTATTTGGAGATTTGAGATTTTCATCTCGCCTTTTTTCATCCTTGTTGCTCTTGTTTGAAACGTCATAGGTGTGAGAGTGACCAAGATAAAATCTCATCTCATCTCACGCGCAGGAAAAGCCCCTCAGATCTACGGTACTCAATTTATCGATAAATATTGAGCTGATATTGTCACTCATATTTTCAGTCAAATAACTAGCTACTAGTGCGCTTCGAACGGAGGCCTCGCACATCTTCATAATGTCTCGTCCGAATTTGCTCAGATTCGAACTTCAAATTTTTTTAAGAAATAACTACTTTCTTTCTTCTTTTCTTTCTTTCTTTCTCAAGCTATCGTCAAACAAAACAACGCCGAGATGGCGAGAGAGGCGAGAGAAGCAAGTTTCATGCAGGACCTGACCTCTCGGTCATCTAGACGAAACGAAATATCCTGGAACTCCCAACAAGATTCATAGATAAACTTCATACAAATCACAAAATAAGTCCGCTTCTCCAAAATCTGACGCGGCAACAAAATACGCGTATTTTCCTTTCCCGACCTGTCAACATCAAAAACCGAGCACAAAACCGATATACCTTAATGCGGGATCTATTCCCCTTTATGTTGATGTTAGATCAGGAGCAGGTTCGGTAAAAAGAGAGATTTACCCCCGGCGTGGCCCGCCTTATTCGAGACGAGTGCTTGATTGATGACATGTGCACTTCGGAGGCGCGACTACGAACTATATTACAGGAATAGTAACAGTTATTTATCTTTAGTAATACTAGTGGCTCTCCGAACTTGCAATATTGGATATTTTTCGGAAGCGTAAAAAAATCATTCACCCGATTTTTTCGAAAAATAGCCAATATTTTTTTTTTTCCTTCTCGTAGGTCGATGCGTAGGCGATTTGTAGGCGAGGCCTTCTGCTTCCATCAGAAACCAGAAAAACAGAAACGTCAAAAGAATCTACCTAATAATATGAATAAATAGCCTACCTAATTTTAGAACCTTCTCAAAATTTTCATGAGAATTGGTTCAGAAATGCGACTTGTGAAGTTGAACAGTCAGAAATTCGCCGAACATCCGGGAATACCTACGACAGAATTTTTGCCCAAACTGAAAGGGAGACGGTTAACTCGCGCTTCACGCTCGAGGTATAAAACATAATATATCCTCACGCCTTTCCCCCGAGGGGGCTGGCAGAGGTGTAAAACAACACCTACATTTCGCCGGACGATATTCATTTCAAAATATGACAGGGGGCGAGCCTGTCGCCATACACCGGGCTCCAATCATGTAGCAGATGACATACAATACGCACATTTATTATGTTCACACAATGAACAAATTGGTGCGTGCCGTCGGCTAGGTTCGAACCCGCTCCCTCTGGCATGAGAGGCGGATCTTCTCCTAACTAGGCTGCCATCTGGGTATAAAACTGCATTAATAACTCCCTCCTTGAAAAAGAATCGGAGTATCCAATTCAATAACGTATGTATTGGTTTTTTAGTAAGTGAGTAATCTTAGTACATTTCAACCAAGTGAAAAGTGAGGTCTCAGTCTACTGAGACTAACTGGTATTTGTTTGTCCGACGATTACCTGATTACCTTTGATCCGATCCTCAGAAAAATTGCAGGCAAGTAGTTCATGCACATAAATAATAAAAATAATAACCATGTTCATGTTAAAATTAATAATTTTAAATTCGACTTTGAGCCAGATTGGTCGAGGGTCGCGAGATTAAACTCACTATAGTAATACGAGTATACAAGTTGTTATTATTTGCGAGCAATATTTGTGACACAAAAAATTTCGCTACTAGCGCGCCTCGCAGTCACAGAAACCGTATTTTTTTTCGGGATAAAAAGTCACCTCTGTTTTTTTTTCTGACAGCATGTATGCAAAATTTCATGATGGTCGGTTGAAAATTTAAGGCATAAAAGCGTAACCAACAAACTCACTTTCGCATTTACCTATAATATTAGTTAGGATTAAGGTCAATGACATTTTCTACCGTTTCTTGTACTACGGTTTGTCAAACCGCCTCTGAATCATGGATCTGACAGGAAATGAAAGGGTTAGGTGCCTAAAACGCAATCAATCCGGTTGTCATTCAAGGGTCCCTTTTTGTCAATATCTATATTAATTTCTATTGATGTATGCCTTCGATTTGTGTTTGGGAATGTCCCGTTTCCGGTTTTCTTCTTTCATAAATAGTATTTTATTTCATAAACTTCACATTCAAAAAATCTACATGACTTATTGTCTCAGATCAACCTAGAGAATAAAATGGCGCACGGCGTATGATCTAAGTGAAGCCAAAAACATTCAAAAACTACGCTACTGTCGGCGTATAGGTACACAACACTCATACATTGACGCAAAAAAACTACGCTACTCGCTTACTTATTAAACTCTTACAAATATGTGCAGTTTTAAAATATTAAATCTCCTAAGGTTGTATATTGGAACGGAAATGGCTTACCAGAGTTTGGGAATTAATATTAGTTTTCGTGCAATTGTAAATGTTTTTCATGGCAACATTACCACGCACACATATTGAAAAAGAAGTGGCTTCAGCGAGATATAACGCAGAGGTCCATCTTTTATTGATCTGAGCTTATTGTACTAAATATGAGAATTGCTCAAGTCATTGTTTAACAAGTTTAATCTACTCCGAGCTAGCTCCTACCTACATTTTTTAAACGATCCTTAAGCCATTCCTTAGGATAGTCTTAACTTTATGTGCCCGATAAGCGAATATTTCGCTAGGAGTAGTTCAAAACTAGTTAAGCAAGGACTTATGCAATTCTTATATTTAATGCAAATGGACAATAAACTTTGGAGCATCAAATTGTACAGAACAAGACGTTGTGTTTAGTAAACAAAATGAAAGTCTTTTCTTTAGTTTGTGTGAGTTTAAAAAGGTGTTTATTCAAGATTAAAGTTTAGCTTTTAAACGAAATTATAAACAGTTTCGTTGGTCCTTCTTATCTTCAAACATTCCAGCTTTAAATGAGCGCCATTTCTTTTTATGGATGTCATACTGTTTTTAACATAAAAAAGATTTGTAAGACTTGAAACATTGTTTTTGGCAAACGCAGCGTCTCAAAGTTAGTGTTTTATTTTTTTACTAGTAGTTCGGTTTGAACAGAGACTCTCTATTCATAACTCCTAGTCCGATTTCTTTTTATATTCGAACGTGAAAACTGTATCTGTGTAAACAACTTGCTTGCAAAATTTAATGAATTTTGGATTAACGATACTGAAGTTATCTTCAAACAAACAAATGCTTAGATTCCCCAAAAGATCTCGCTACGACGTTCAGAAACCCGTTGCGGTTTAAGTTTTTTTTTTTAAATTGAATAAGCTGGCAACAAGTCTATGGTACCTTAAGCTTTAAATGTTGCCTTTGATAGCTCTAAATTGTTAGGTACGAGTATCATTTTAATAAAATTAACGCAGAAAATTTGGCTATATTTAGTCGAATCATCTATGATAGCTTAAGCTTAAAATTTTGCTTTTGATGCCTCTAAACTGTTAGGTATCTTTTATAAAATGCTAAAATATTTCAATTAATGCAGAAAATTTGGCTTTATTTCTTCGAATTATATATTTTGTTTTTTAACAGTAGTGCAACAGCACAAAACTACTTTGTAACGTTTTAAATCGAAAACAAAATTGCAAACTTTTCAAACGAGAAACCCAATAAAGTACGTCGGTTATTGCACACTAGGTACAACTGTGGCCGAAATGCCGCTGTTGAGGTATAAATCTAAGCCGTGGCTGCAACTAAGCCAATACTGAATACCGCGTCACATTGTTTTTTATTTGGTAACCGTGGACTGGAAATTCGCGATTCTAGCTGAAAAAATCCGATGAAAATTGCAACTGGAGCTTGTAAAAAAACAATATTTTAAAGTCAAATCAATTGAATCAAGTACTGCCAACAAATACAACCAACAGCTACTTATTTTAGATAATAATCAGCAGTGATATACAGAATAGGCAGATAAACCCAGTGGCAGATCCAGGATTTTGTGTTGTCTAACTCAAAACAAATTCCTTGACTTAGCTAAAAGTAACCTATATCAAGATATTGTGTCTACACATAACACAAAAAACTGATATTTTCGACTCTTAAAGAGTGTGAATTTGCCTTCGATCCCCTTAGCCTCTCCTCCCCTGGATTGACCACAAGATCCACCGTAACATAAAACCGTTTCGTTTTAAAAATTGACTAGTCGTAAATTCGACTGTTCCAATGGGGTAGGCTGAAAACCAGCTCTGCGTGGACCTCGTCTACTCAGAACAGTGCTGAGCCTACTCCAATTGCCAAAACAATTTATTTAAATTTTTAAATTATACTTAGTTTAGGTGTAATGATATAAGTACTTTTCTTTAATGTGTTATTAACTCATAGGTTTTGGCAATAAATACATTTTTTATTCTACTGCGACGTAATTATACCTGTATAATTTGTATGGTCTACGGGCGAATTCTACAATTTAGCGAATAGCACAATGAAAATAGGCAACAGTAATAATATTAAAACTATAATTGTATCAGTTATTGTACTTCCGCTAGATACGCTTTTGTAGTGGCCAGGGGAATAACAAGTGGAATGAGCGTTATAAACTACAATGTACCAATTTCATTGGGGTTCAGAGAAACTCTAGAATGGTGGTTAGTTGTTTCGTTGTTGTTGTCTAGAGACTTCTGAGATAAAATGTTGTAGGAAATGTATGTTTTCTTTGTACTAACGTACTTGATGAATTTCATGAGTTGTATTTATCTTTTTTCTTTGTTGTTTGGTTAGGGAGCTTGCAAAAATAAAATGCAGTACGATGTATATTTTTATTTTTTATTTAGATACTTATTAGCTAAATTTCTGAAATTTAAATTGTGTTCTTGACTTTTCTATGAGTCCGTAATATTAATTTGTTACGATTTAATCGACGAAACGAGGAGGTTTACAAGTTAACGCATACATATTTTTTTACTTCTTTCTAAATCAAGTAAAAGAAGACAAGAAAGAAAAAGAAAATACTGCATTCAGATTTGACGAGTGATAGAGACGGATGAATAAAAGATAAGTACCTAATTGTTGTAACGACCAAAATCTACATTATTCACTAATTCACTTCACACTGTTTTTATAACATACCATCACGCCTTTCCCCCGAAGGGGCTGGCAGAGGTGTAATACAACACCCACACTTCACCGGACAATATTTAGTCCCAAATGTGACAGGAGGCGAGCCAAATTGGTGCGTGCCGTCACCTGGGTTCGAACCCACTCCCTCTGGCTTGAGAGGCGGGCCTTCTTTCAACTAGGTTGCTAGACCTCCTGTTTAATAGCAGACAAACTCCGACTAGGCTAAAAAGGCCATTTATATCATACTAGCTGCGCCCTACGGTTTCACCCGCGGTCCCACAGTAACCGTTTATTTTTTCAGGATAAAACGTACCCTATGTCCTTTTCAGTATCTCAGACAACGTGTATGCGAAATTTCATGATGGTCGGTTGATTAGGTAGGGCGTGAAAGCGTTACAATCAAATAAACAAACAAACAAACTCACTTTCGCATTCATAATATTAGTTAGTATATTTTTCTTTTTTTGAGGTCAATCTCTCATTTAATTTTTAGCTCCAAAACCGTTTAGAGACTCTACACGTCTAAGTAAAAAAGCAATTTCAATTTGCACCTTTTCGTCAGTAAAATCTTAGTATTAAAACAAACATTACCTAAACAAAGTCACAGCAGTGCTTCTAAATTTCAGGTTTCAGTTCTCTAAACCCGCTTCGCATACAACACATTTACATTCGCAGATTTCGTAACTTAAGCGTTTTGCTGTAAGTATGAGGCTACACTGGGGAGATGAGAAACGTTTTTTTGCAAAATGTGACGTGGCTTGGGCAACGTTCGATTTTTTTTGTAAGACTAGCGTGAATTTTTTCAAATTCAAATTCATTTATCTCAAATATCATATTCATATTGGTAACAAAATAAGTCCATACAATTAAAATTACAATTAGTCACATTACACATACAATTTATAAATTAAGTCAAATCAAATTATAGTAAAAATGTCAGAATTAAAATATTATAATAATAAAAATCTTAATTAAATAATAATAAAAATTTTACTACCTATTCGGCTTAGTCTCTGTGCACAACATGCATTTCACAACAGTGAGCTATGTGGGGACAGTCCAGCCTATCCGCGAGCACGGCCAGCATGCTGTTCGCGCTCCCCCGCACTCGCCGCACCAGCGAGCCGCATCTTTTGCGCATCGTTGCATAGAAGCAATCAACGCGTGCCTCCGCAAACATTGTAGATGCACTACAGTAGCGGGGGAGCCCCACCAGCATCCTGAACGCGTTATTGAACTGGACACGAAGGGCGCTATACGTTTTTCGAGTATAATTAGCCCACAGGCTGCACGTGTAGAGGTGCAGTATGATCGAAAAAGAGTTATCTTTACTTCTGTTTAGCACCGTGCAAACCTGCGGATCACCATATTGGCTCTGACCGCTAGCGCTCCTCTCCCGCTCAATGTCAGCATCATCTTTCAGGGTGGGTGTAACTAGATGGCCCAGATATTTAAATTCCTGTACCTGTTGTAATGGTGAACCATATAGCTTCATGGGTGGGACGTCTTAGGTGACGTGAAGGTTAGTGAAAAAGTTTATTGAATTTTAATAAAGCAGGTACGAAAGTTCGTATAGGCTGAGTGGATA
The DNA here is from genome assembly GCA_911728515.1 of Peribatodes rhomboidaria. Lineage (NCBI taxonomy): Eukaryota > Metazoa > Arthropoda > Insecta > Lepidoptera > Geometridae > Peribatodes > Peribatodes rhomboidaria. The sequence continues at coordinate 4,424,736 of OU452181.1, read as the reverse complement.
TAGCCCTGATGACAGAGTTTTAGGCCGCTCGATGGCCCATGCCCAATTTTAATAGTAATAATAACTAGAACAAATTTTAAATGTTATATAAGATTCAATGAGTATTTCCTTTTTAGGAAAAATTGGAAAAAGGGGGTGAATATTTCCTATTTAGGAAAAGTGAAAAAGTGTTTGTGTTTTTTTTTTAAATATAGCGATGATAGCTTAGTTTGAAAGGCTCGCCTCTCAAGCCATAGGGAGCTGGTTCAAACCGAGCCGACATTTATTTACATTGATTGTATGAATTTATGTGCATATTTGTATGTCAACAGCTACATGACTGGATCATATATTTGTATGTATATGATCCGATGGACTGAATATCGTCCGGCGTAGTGTCGGTGTTGTATTACACCTCTGCCAGTCCCCTCGGGGGAAAGGCGATGGAATATGTTTAAATTTAACTTTTTGTAAATTTTGTTTGACAGTTAACTTGACCTTATGTTTGTCCTGGACTTTTAAATTTTCCGTTACGTTAAATAACTCAGGACCAAAAAACATCCCCAATTTCCCTCCGTTTTAAATAAAACTCAATTTAATATAGTACAATTTATGGCACTTTTGATAGTTCTTAAGATTTAAGGGCGGTAGTATATAACGAAATACAATGTACTGTATTATTGGTACTGTCCTATAGAATATTTGAAAGCCCTCATGGACAATCGAAAACAATTTATGTCTTAACATAAACATTTACATAAACATATGCATTTGGTTGGTTGTCTTAACAACAAACAAAAAAAACAAAAAAAACGACCAACTGATTGACAAAGCAACATTGACATAATCTACTCTTCTGAAAAGAGCATAGGCAAAGATTAAGATTTTCAATACCTTTAAATCGCGCTTCTCATCTCCAGTATACTCTCGCCCTTAACGTTCACGCAAACGTATTTTACCTGTACTTTACGTGAAACAGTATCAACCTGAGAGGAATAAGACAGCTTACATGCACTGATACTCTCTGTTCCAGAGACAACAACGCGCAGTGGTTTCACTGAAAAATTACTGGGGAAATTTTCGGATGCAACCGGTTGTATGAAATATTACCCTTTTTTCTTTGAAACTGAGATTTATGGGGAGAACTATGGCTATACATACTTTACTAATCCGCCGAACGAGCGTCCTCGAGCGAAGCGTCTATGCTTCAGTTTCGACAAAAAATGTTTTCCTATGTCCGAATCATGTTTCTCAACTATGATTTTTTTTCCCAAAAACTGACTCGACAAAAAAAAAACCTTTATAATTTTTTATTGAACCTACTTACAAAAATTCAAGAAAATCGATTGAGAAATGCGACCTGCAGAGAGGAACAGGCATCGGCCTATAGCTCACAGAGCCGTGTATTCTACGAATATTATAAACGCGAAAGTTTGTAAAAATGTGTGGATGGATGTTTGTTACTCTTTCACGCCAGAAAGGCTAAACAGATCTGAATGAAATTTGGCACAGAGATAAATTACAGTCTAGAATAGCACATAGGATACTTTTTAACCGCGGGTGAAACCGTGGCGCGCAGCTAGTATACAGTACACATAAACTACAGTATAATATATATTTACAAACAACTAGCTGTTGCCAGCAACTTCGTTCGCGTTTATTCTGAAAATAGTATCAATAAACCTTCCTCGTGATATACTGTAAACAATTATCAAATTATGAATAAAGCGGTTTCACCCACGATTAAAAAGTATCCTATATGCTATTTTAGACTATAATCTATTTCTGTGCCAAATTTCATCCAGATCTGCTCAGCCGTTCGGGCGTGAAAGAGAAACAAACATTCATCTACCCATCCATTTTTACAAACTTTCGCGTTTATAATATTACTAGCTGCTCCCCGCGGTTTCACCCGCGGTCTCACAGGAAACGTAAAAAAAAATGTTTTTTAATAAAAAGTACCCTATGTTACTTCTAGTACCTCCCAGAATATGTGTACAAAGTTTCATGATGATTCGTCAAGTAGTTTTTGCGTGAAAGCGTAACAAACATCTACGCTTTCACATTTATAATATTAGTAAGGATAGTTTAAATATACTGTTTTAATAATGAATCTAATTTACGTTTTGCTCTTGTTTAGGTAAATAGATGCTGGTAAAACTCTTTTGTGAAGCAACTCAAGTGGATGGGTGACCCTAAAAGTTTTTTTTTTAACTCAGTGGCCTTTACGACGAATTAATTTCCATGATAGTAAGCACTATGCTTGCCAGTAACTACTGCAGAGCACGGCATTGGATTCTCTAAATCTCTCTAAGCCTTGTAATTGAACTAGAAACGGTTCCCTCTAATCTGAAACCAAATAATGTTAGCACGCCACTGTCAACAATTGAACAGAAGCATGATTCTCTTTCATGATTTACGTCAAAAATCCTATACTTACAAATAAAATAAAAAATACATAAAAACCGGCAAGAGCCCGCATTTTATCCTGCATATTTGCACACCCCTCAGTCATCTCACATTCGATTCCACAAACATTTTTTTTAGGCTTAGTGCACACGGTATTTTGCTGTTCGTTTTTTTGCTACATACAATTTATTGAAAATAAATAAAACATAGGAAGCGATGGCAGCCTAGTTGGGAGAACGCCTCTCAAGCCAGAGGGAGCGGGTTCGAACCCAGACCACGGCACGCACCAATTTGTTTATTGTATGAGCATATGTGCACAATTTATGTCATCTGCTACATAATTTTGGAATCCGGTGTATGGCGACAGGCTCGCCCCCTGTCACATTTGGGACTGGGAAGTGTGGGTGTTGTATTACACCTCTGCTTGCCCCTTCGAGGGAAAGGCGTGTTCCAATTATGTAGCAGATGACATACAATGCGCGCATATGCTCATACATTAAACAAATTGGTGCGTGCCGTCGGCTGGGTTCGAAACCGCTCCCTCTGGCTTGAGAGGCGGGCCTTCTCCAAACTAGGCTGCCATCGCTTTTTATATTGCAATGCACATAAAATGATGTACAGTGCAATATCGTGTGTACATGGCCTTAGTTATTTTGGTAGCAGCTCCTTTCGAGGGGATTTTGGAACATCCCCTATTTAGGGGAGATTCTCTTTTTCAATGCAAATACGTCATTAAAGCGACGATAACAATTCGGAACTGACGAAATGTTAATGTAGGGAAATGTTCAATAAACGTTTGGGTTTTTGGTTTTTTTTGGTGGGACAAGGTTTGAATACATTACAGGTTTTTTTTAAGATTATCATTAATTTTGTGTTTTTATTAATCAAATACATATTTCCCTTAGTATTTCATTTAACACCTGAAAATATTTAATTTTGTCTATTGATAAACTAAATACATATTCACATTAGTATTTCTTGGACATTTAAATTTTTTTTTGGTTCAATTTAATAGGAAAAAAGGATTTTCTTCCTATTTCTTATATTAACATTCTTAACATTCGTAAATTCTTGATTTTGGGAAAATAAATATATTTTCCTAAGAACAGTGTGTCCTCAAATTTGATTAAAAAAATATGTGAATGAGCTTTCTGCTAGGCGTCTTCCAGATAGACGCTTTAGTTTTTGTGGTTATAGCTGCATCAAAAACCAGCAATTTTTACCCTACAATTAACACTTACAATTTCCTTAAAAGACATAGAAATGTATAAAAAGCGAATAAACCCACAAAACGTAGGTAGATAATAACCCCATCATTAAGCTCAGAATCTCTCGAATCCAAGTTTTAACAAGACAACCACAGGAAGCTCGCAGTAATTAGTGCATGAACCGAACAAGTATAACGGATATAACGACTGTAACGAGCGCTAACGACGTCTTACCGTGTGTGAAAGCACTTTAACTTTTTGTCTTATGTGCAAATCTTGGAATGGCTTAACTTGAATGGACGATTTGGAATTTAGATCTCGCTTGAGTTCTGTTTTTGTGATAACGATTGATGGCTGAGTGAAACGAGGTTTGAAGTTTAAGGGACATAATAGTAAATAAACATACATAACATAAACATATCGTCACGCCTTTCCCCCGAGGGGGCTGGCAGAGGTGTAATACAACACCCACATTTCGCCAGACGATATTCAGTCCCAAATGTGACAGTGGGCGAGCCTGTCGCCATACACCGGGCTCCAGTTATGTAGCAGATGACATACAATACGCACATATGTTCACGCAATGAACAAATTGGTGCGTGCCGTCGGCTGGGTTCGAACCCGCTCCCTCTGGCTTGAGAGGCGGACCTTCTCCCAACTAGGCTGCCATCGCTTTAATAATGGTAAATGTACGTAATTATAAACATAAAGTAGCTGTGCCCAGCGGTTTTACCAGCGGATAAACAATAGCCTACGCGCTATTCCAGACTATAATCTATCTCCGTACCAAATTCTGTCCAGTAGCCCTATTCGGAGATTTGAAATTTTCATCTCATCTTTTTTCGTCCTTGTTGCTCTCGTTTGAAACGGCATTGATGTGAGAGTGACCAAGATAAAATCTCATCTCATCTCACGCGCAGGAATAGCCCCCCAGGTCCGTTCAGCTACAAACATTTATGTGGGAACATTTGTGTTAGTTCTATGTCTGGGTGTTAATATCTATCTAAGTATGTATTTAAAATATACATGTAAGTATTGTAAGTATATCAGTCTCTAGCCGCCATAGTATAAGCTTTGCTTAGCTTGGCGTCAGACGACAGTGTGTTCAAGAGTCCTGAATATTTATTAATTTATTTTATACTTTATAATCTTAATTATTAGTGAGATGTTTGTATGTTTATATTGTCCTATAAAAACATATTTGATGGCATTTGAGACTCGTTTTTTGGCTGCATTTATTCCTTTAGATGAAAAGTACAGAAAAATCTAGATTAGCTTAAGTCGGTTTAACACGAAATCAATGAAAAGAAGTGTTTTGTTTGCGCCTAGTTTGATATGAAGAATTGTGATGATCAGGTACAAAAAAACTATAGCTGGTAGTAAAAAAAACAAAATCAGCTTAACCGAAGTAGAATTTTAGAAAATTATTATCATTTTGTAAAAAAAGGAAGAAGTAACTTCTCAAAAAAACTGTCTGTTCTCTATATTTTCAGCGATTATAACACATTTTTTTTAAATAGATCAGTTCTCTAAAGTTTAACCGAGTACTTAGTTTATTTGTGTTCTTATTACGATTAATACCAAAAAACGGCCAAATATGTAATTCTAGGCGCTTATCTCATTTTATGATGAACACACATTTATGGTATAAGTATAGTAATACGTTATATCTTATATCTTTAAATGAGCAATTCTTGTATATATATATATAATCGGAATCTCGGAATCGGCTCCAACGATTTTCATACAATTTAGTATATAGGGGGTTTCGGGGGCGATAAATCGATCTAGCTAGGAATCATTTTTAGAAAATGTCATTTTATTCGTGTTTTATCGATAATCAACTTAAACATAAACTTGGAAGAAAAATAACAAAAAGGAGGCGTTTGAGTAGTCTCAACTGAAAAATATAACTCTTCCTGACATCTATTGGCGAATAATAATACTATTTTTTGTGAGCAACTAATTGCTTTAACGACACAACAGCAGATGGCGTTGTTAAGTAACACGAAGTCAATGAGTGTTTGCTTTGAGGTTAGACTAAAATCAATTGTTTATTTTCCAAAAATCACAATATAAAAAAAAAAATACCGAGCAAAGCTCGGCCATCCAGGTACTATTATATTATTTACAACTCATCAAATGAAGCGGCTTAATTAAGCGTGTGTGTGATTGTACGGCCGCGAGCCTTGATGAAATCAATTTGTTTAGATGAAGAAGTACTTACAAAAAAAAATTAGATACGTACTTACCTTTAAACTTTTAAATATATAGATTTAAATTTTAAAATAATAGTCTTACATTTAAGCACATCTTAAGGGTCGCTTTGGCAATTTAAATTGTAATTACTTCACGTAGACTTTACGGTTCAATGTATGTCAGTCAGTTAATTTCACCACGCCGGTCGCTAATATGGCGGCGGAGGAAGTTTGACGACAGATCTTTACGTTATGTCGCCTCCTTTGTTAACATTCGGAAAGTCGGGGTTCACAGTTGTCGTCTTTTGTGCGCCTTCCCGTTAAGGTGTTCTCATACGGACAAGGCATACATAACATATCGTCACGCCCTTCTCCCGAGGTGGCTGGCAGAGGTGTAATACAACACCCACACTTCGAGGAACGATATTCAGTCCCAAATGTGACAAGGGGAGAGCCTGTCGCCATACACCGGGCTCCAGTCATGAAGCAGATGACACACAATACGCACATAATGTTCACACAATAAACAAATCGGTGCGTGCTGTCGGCTGGGTTCGAACCCGCTCCCTCTGGCTTGAGAGGCGGGCTTTCTCCCACCTAGGCTGCCATAGCTTTTTAACAACACATACATACATACGATAACGCCTCTCTCGTAGAGGCAAGTAAACCTACCCTCAATCAAGGGGGATTGAGTTATCCACCACGCTGGGCTCAGTGTGGGTTGGTGGATGTCGCATGTCTTTCGAGTAATTCTTCTAGGACATGTCGGTCGGTTATGGCTATCTTTTTAAATCTAACTAATCGTTATTGAGCGTAGCGTCTATGCTTCAGGTTTGACAAAAATGCTTTCGTATGTCCGATTTCTGTCCGGACCATCCGGATCTTCTTTTGTATCTCTGTCCAGATCTTAGTCTTCCTCTACAAGTCGTATTTCTAAAACCAAAATTTTCAAAATGGCGGAGAGATGATTTTCTTTTTTCAGAACCATAATATCTCCGCCATTCAAAAAAAAATCCAAAACTGCCACGACAAAAAAAACTGTATAATTATCGAACCTACTCACAAAATGTCACGAGAATCGGTTGAGGAATGCAACCTGTAAAGGAAGACATACGTCGGCCGCGGGGTCTACAGCTTACAGATTCACTAGTATTATAAGTACAAAGTAAGTTGAGTTGGTTCGTTTGCTTGTTACAATTTCACGTCTTAAGAGTCCGGCGACCTAACTAACTTCGACCTATGCGACCTAGACTAACTTCGCATTGGCTTAAGGTATTCTATAGCCATTTCGTCTAGAAGAAGAAGACGAGCGAAGAAAGCGAGTAATGATACTGACGAGCCTCTAAACTTACCTACAGAGTGACAAAGTGCAATTTCAATTTTTATTATGACTTTTGCACTTCTGTAATCATTCTTAAGTAACTAAGAATTTCCCTTGTATTATGGATTCATTTAACAGCTAATGATGTGGACAACGTCCCTATGTAATGGAATTTATAATTTGATTTGTCCATCTATTGAATAAATCATTCAAAAGTGACCCTTTAAAAATGCGGATATTTTTCATACCTCTATTTTCGCTTGAGAACGTTTTAAAAAAAACCAAGAACATAGGGGCGGGGATATTGTTAATTTAATTGTACATGCTAAATTTCATCATAATCTGACAAATAGTTTTCAAGAAATTTGAGTAGCGCGTTTGTATGGAAATTTCAGAGCGTCGCGGCCCTCTCAACTACTTAACCGATCATCATGACATTTTGTTTACATTTTGACCAGAATAGGACTTAGGGTATCTTTCATAAGTAAACAAGTATAAATTAAAAATTAAAAAATACTCCGGCGCCGATTTTCATTAAACTTGGCTAAGAACACTCTCGAAAAAATCACCTTTCGAACAAAAAAAAATAACGTATTTAAAGCCGGTTCATCCGTTCGGAAGCTACGATGCCACAGACACACACACACACACACACACACATATGAACACCACACACACTCGTTCCCGGTTCCCATGTGACGGCAGGTGAAACAGCGGAGCGCAGCTAATTAAATATTATAACAGACTCAACCCAATCATTTATAACAAGCATGAGAAAATAGCTTAATAATCATCCATTGCATTTCCTCCATTGTTGTATGCGAACATTGCCTCGTTTATAATTATTCCAGTATTCTGGTCAAAGCTTCGAAACTTGCTTCATATTGTAGGCTTCAAATTCAATGGATGCAGTGTGAGTGCTGAGAGCATTGCATTGAACTGGAAGCACTGAAGCAAGGAACAAAAAGCTAATTTTCCAGTGAAATTCTGTTGCAAACCACAAATTATCTCGTCAGAATACTAAGTGCCTAATCCTACTTAAATATTGCTAGGTCTTTTGCCCGCGGTTTCGCTCGTGTTTCATAGCCTATTGAAAGATAAAGTATATTTTTAATCGTTATAGACCTATGTCACTTCCACTATCAAGACGATACAAATGACACCTCACATGTCGAAATCCATCTAGCTGTTTAAGCCTCATACATACATATTATATGTATGTATACATACCCACGTACATACACACATATACTCAAAAACGTAACCTTCTTTTTTGCACAGTCGGGTAAAAATAAAAACCAACTTTCCGTCATATGAATTCGATTTTGTATAAACACATCACGCGGTTGGGTTACATGTTAATTATAATTAATTAAATTTTGATATTTTAATAAATATTTTTTTTAATTTTTAATTTTACTTTATATTCTTGACATATTTTTATTATTTGACATCTACTCGTATTTAATATAAGATGGAAATGTACCAAATCCAAATAATTTTTTAACTTAAATTTTTCATTTTAATAGTATTTAATTTGTGGTGTATTTGTGTGTAAATGAATTTTTAATATGGACATGATCTGAAATAAATTATTATCATTATTATAAAATGGGACCAAAAAGTGGGCAAATAGGTATATCACTTAAAAAAAAAATTAAATAGTTTCTTAAATAAAAGAGTTATGCGATGATAAACATGAACAAAATAACAACCGAATTGATAATCTCCTTCTTTTAGACGTCTTTTAACAAACAGCATTCAATACAGTGAACTGAACAGAAATGCTCGTGTTAAGCTGACTACGGAGGCGGAATTGTTGAAGTTAACGAACACCGAATTTTGATGAGACGGTTCCCAGAGTTATTTTGTAATGAAAACTTAAATATGAGCGAATAACTTATAATTGTCTTGAGAACTGTAGTTATTGTTGCTGTATGCTGTTGTTCAGTTTAGGTTTAATTCGAAACAATTACCGCGAGATTGAGAAATGAAAGTTTGAAGGGTTTGCGAAGCAAATGGTAGCAGGTAAAAGGGCTGGCTTGTTTGTTTGTTTTTAAATTTTGTATTAAAATTTGATTGTTTTTAAATTGTTAATAAAGTGCCTGCTTTTGATAATTTTGAAATACAATAAAAATCTATTATAGCTTTTGAAAAGCGATGATAGCCTAGTTGGGGAAAGCCCAAATTTGTTGAACATAATATGTGCGTAGAACCAGCTAGCATATAAATTGAATAAATGTACTAAGATTCGTTATTAAGGCATAGACATTGTATTAAGGTTAATTAAGATTAGTTATTAAGAAAAAAGAAGGAAAAAACATAACAAAAAAAAAAGTTATATAACATTGTAAAAAAAAGCATCATAACCCTGCATAATAAAAAGTAGGGATAACATTGTATAAAAAAAAACATGTGCATATGTACGAGTATGTCATCTGCTATATGACTGGAGCCCGGTATATGGCAGACTCGCCGTACACCGGGATGTCACATTTCGGACTGAATATCGTCCAGCGACGTGTGGGTGTTGTATTACACCTCTGCCAGCCCTTTTGAGGGCAAGGCGTGACGATTGTTATGTCTGTTTTATTATGTAAATGATATACAAAAAAATTAAATTTAAAAATTACAGGTTTAGTAGAATCGAGGGCGAACTTTCAAAGGTAAAGACTATGTTAGTGCATCTATCTATTAGGCTTTCGTACCAAAATGGTAAAAAGGGACTTTTATGACGAGACTCCGATGTCTGTCTATCTGTTTGTCTGTATGTTAGCGCTGATTATTAAACTGTCGTAGCGCTAGCGTAGCATAGCTGGACTGGTTGTTCGTAACAAAGTCGTAACAAAGCAACGGACGGCAAAGCCAGTCTTAGGATGGGTGATCTCAAATGGGATTTACAACTGAACGCAACCGTGGCTCAGAATGACACGTTAAATTGTAAGTCCCGGTTGTTTGTCCCATAACAGCAACCAACAAACCATGTCAGAGGCCTTCGGGCGGTCTAAAACTCTGAACTGCGGTGCTATTCATAATCATTCGGAAATGTTTCCGATCGGATTCCACAAATATCAAACTCAAACTATTCGAATCTATCAAAATCTATTTTGATAGATTTTGGAATAGGAAATCGAGTATAAATCCGATCGGAAGAATGAACCGTTATTACGTTTATAAAATTATGAAATAAATGCGGACGGAGATTCGAATAATTTCAGTTTGAAATCTTTGGAATCCGAACGGAAACGTTTCCGAATGCTTGTTAATACCTATGCAGGCCGCTCGGGCTTATTCGAAATAATTGTTTTTTATAAAGCTCTTTTTATAAAAATCAACGTCATCGATATTCGCTTTATCCGATAGTTGGACCACTGGTAGATATACCTATTTAAACATATACTAGCGCGCGCGGCGGAGACTATTGGTACTAAGACCACGGGAATATTTAGCGCCAGTGGCGCGCACTGACAAAATCCTGCCTCAACTAAGGGTTATTAATTTATCGGTTCTATTTAACCGTTCAGGCTGACAACGTCCAGTGTCCTAGAACGTCAAGTTTACTAAAACGTTCATGTCGAACTAAAGTTGTCAAAACCAAAACAGCAACAAAAAATGTGACTATCCCTAATCCGAAAAACTATTTCGATTTCGGACCTAATTCGGTAACTCTTGGGTTTACGTTCCTCAAAGTATCAATTCGAAGGATAAGGAATATTTGACGGTTTTCTCCATCAATACTGGGATCTAACGAGCGAAAAGCTGAAATGTACTCCAATTAGTGTCAAGAACTGGTATCGAACGCTTCTTCATTGAATGTTGGTTGCGATGATTCGAGAATTATTCAAGTGTTTTTAAAAGGCGGTTAGGTCACCGATTTTGTAGTTTTTTTTTAAAGGATTTTAACGTGACTTGCTGACCGAGTAGAGCAGAGTCTTAGGGCCGCATTTAAACGATCAAGACCAGTTTTAAATCGAGATTAAAGCCTGAGCGTCGTTTAAGAATGTGGAAAAACTAGTAATAAATCGAGATTCATGTAAAAGCGTCGTTTTAGAATGCGGCCCTTAAATCCGCATGCAAAAACGACGCTCAGTCTCGCATCTCGATTTAAAACTCGTTTCACCACACATCAAAAACAGTCGTAAATTGAGACTCATGACTGAGCGTTGTTTTGGAATACGGCTTTAAGGCCCGCATGCTAAAACGACGCTCGCAATCTCTGAACCTCGATTTAAAACTGGTTTCACCGTACATAAGAAACAGTTTTAAATCGAGATTCATGACTGAGCATCGTTTTTGAATACGGCCCTTAAGAGTCTAGTAGGACTACTAACCGTTTGTTTATTCGACGTTAAATTGAGTATCGATGATCCGATCTTACTTAAATTTTGGGGGGAAGTATTTAACCTCAATATAATAAATAATAATAATAAATGTTTATTTAAAAAAGTACATGGTAAAGATAAAAACTATCAGATGCAAACATTTCTTTAGAAACATTAAAATAATTTTGCCTGAACTAATTAAAATATAATTTTTAAGTTTGTAAATGAGCTAAATCAGACGAGGGGTTGTGGAAATCTCCGTCCGAGGCGAACTAGTAATGTTTAGTCAAGGCAAATAATAAGTTGATAAACTCTATTTCTAATTGTCTAACTACCTTTCAATGCTTAGGATATTATAATTGTCGTGAATATAGAGCCAACTGCGTCTGTGGGACAATTGTGTCTTTCGAGAATTACTGAAATAATGTTTCACCCTTCATAAATGTTTGACCCTATATAGGCTATGTGTCACAAAAAGATTTTAATTTATCGTTTAAAAAATCTTGTTGTAACACTGATTTACGAATACTTATCGCGTACCTGATAGGTATCACCATAGATCTAGGATGTAGCAAAAAATGTTTTAAGTCTTTGGGTACTATTCTCAGAAATATTTTTTTTTACAAAAGTCGCGAAAACTCACGAAAGTTCTTTTACGTCTGTCAGAATACCACCGCTATAGAATCCGACCCCATTTTTCATACATTAATATTCTCTATTAGGATTCATGGTGCGATAAACCAAAGATCAGGGGGTCACTCGCATAATCGATGTTTTATCCCCCAGGGTGCTAACGGGGGTATTTATGGGGGGAGTATTTTTGGAGAGATTGGATAAAATATTTCGAGTGTTTGGTTCCGTTGATGTAAGAAATAAGTTTTTATTCGTGAGTGTGTTTTATTGCGGCAGATACTGTTTGATGAAAATTGTTCTAGTCATTAAGAAGTTATGAGTTTTTTCCGAATAGGTCGGTTTTTTTTAACATATCGTCACGCCTTTCCCCCGAGAGGGCTGGCAGAGGTGTAATACAACACCCACACTTCGCCGGACGATATTCAGTCCCAAATGTGAGAAGGGGCTAGCCTATCGCCATACACCGGGCTCCAGTATTGTAGCAGATGACATACAATACGCACATATGTTCACACAATGAACAGATTGGTGCGTGCCGTCGGCTGTGTTCGAACATACTCCCTCTGGCTTGAGAGGCGGGTCTTCTCCCAATTAGGTTTTTTTAAAGTTTGTATTAGGTATACTTGTTTGTGATTGTGTAAGAAATGTGGTCAGTTCACTTCTGTCACTTTAACTAATTTCAGTGAGTTTGTTTGCTCAAATCGCTTACATAACGTATACAGAATAGGACATACGGTACTTTTTACAACGCGCGCAACACTGCGGAGCGCAGCTAGTATTTAATATTAGCCGCAATCCTAAAGCTAAAATGGATTTTTAAGAGTTCAAGTCTGACTTTTAGGTATTTGATCTTTTTGAGATAGATTCGAATTAAAATCACCGAGAAACTCGCATTTTAGTGATCAAAATAAGTAGATGAATAATTATGTTATTTACTTTAATAATGTCTGTACAAAATGAACCTTCCTGAACTTTTATCCATAAAACTAATCAGTAAAAACCATCACCCCTATCGACATGAAAAATTCCACAAAACAACAAAAACAAAGCCCCATTTTCTCCGCAAACATTTGGAAAGGAAGTGTCAAATAGAAACCGACCGCATGTTGCTCCGCACGCATTTTTCTCACTACATTTACCCTTCGAGTGAACTGGAAAGACATCGGAATGGAAGCTATGTCCCTCTGCGTGTTTTATTGCGTGAGGCCGCAAGGTATGAGAGATGCGCTGGTTTATATGTGTTAGACATATCGTCATGCATTGGTGTAACACAACAACCACACTTCGCTGGACGAAAATCAGCCCCAAATGTGACAGGTGGCGAGCCTTTCGCCATACGCTGGGTTCCAGTTATGTAGCAGATGACACACAATAAGCACATATGTTCGTTCACACAATGAACACATTGATTGGTGCGTGTCGTCGGCTGGGTTTGAACCCGCTCCCTCTGAATTGAATTTTAAAACCGAAGCTGATAAAAATAAATAAATTAAATAAATTCGGGACACTTCCACACACGGTCGCCTGACCCCAAACTAAGCAAAGCTTGTACTATGGCGGCCAGAGACTGATATACATACTTAGATATTTTGTAAAGAGTAAACAACTATTGGTAGGTTGAAATAACAACCGTAAGGTACATGACGATTATCTAAGATTTTAAACTTATAAATGAAAAAAAGTGTCTATAGGTATGTTGTAAGCGATAATAGATTATAATTATCCATTTACACGAGGTTGAGTTTCGTCCATCACTTGCACTAAAACCCAATCTTCGCATGACCCACTAACAAGAAAAACAGCGAAACTATTCCAAGTCCTTACAAAACATTTTATTGTCTAAATTATAACTTTTTCATGATGATTGCAGGCACTTGAGATCATTCTCGAAGTTTGCACATAATCAATCTGAATTTATTGTTTACGTTCAAAACTTTGTGAAAAACTTTGGATTATTTATAAGAGAGTATTGCAGTTAAGAAACTTGTGGAATGGGAATGCTTTTTTTGTAGTTATACTTTTTAAACACGAGATATGACTATTAGGATTAAAGGATTGTTTTATGTTTCAGTTTTTATCGCTCCGTTTTAGAAATTTTATTTTGAAAGGCTTTTTCAACAGAAGTTTAATATGTTTGTACTCAGCTTTATTTTCTAAAGCTTTGTATTTTAATATGGATTAGTGCAAGTCTTAAGAATTTAATAACATTCTATTCATAGTTTAGGTTAGTTTATATCATACAAAACCGTCTAGGACCGCCAGAAAATAATAAACCTTACAAAAGAACTTTTCATAAACAAAATGGCGGACACGACAAAATGGCTGCCAAAACGCGCAGACAAAAGAATAAAGGTCTCTTCGAGTCCGTTTAATGAGGGTTTCGGTCATTTTGCGCTCATTTCGATGCAAATTCAAGGGTTCATGATGTTCACAGGGCTATGGTAATACGGCCAAAAGATTTTGATTAAAATTTATCAAGACACTCGCGGTGAGCTCACGGGTTAACGGTTCAACTAAATATTGATCACCCAGCTCTCGGGGATTAAGCATTAGGCAAACTAGCAGGTCGCTGATTAATTTGCTGGTGATTTAAATAATTTATCAGGATCTACGAAGCATAACTGTCTACCTTTTCCAATTAAACACCCTTGTAGTTAGTAGTCTCAGGTTAAGAGAGAGCTGGCAATTTTAATTCTTTGGTAACCTACTTTACTTGAAGCATTTCAAAAGATGATATAGATAGCATACATGCTGTTAAGCCATTAGTTACGAGCAATTAATGATCTAGTCTAGAGTTATATAGATGTTCAAAGCCAGTTGAATTAGTTTTAAAGTCAATGAGAAATACGAAAATAAACAAACATCTTTAAGTGCGTCGAGTAGGTAGATAGGTACCTTGGGGACCATGGGCGTCCAGATACGGATGCTGTCTGGCGTCCACTGGTGGAGTTGGTCCACGAAGGTGGATGGTGACGATGCGTCAGGTGTCGTCACCTGACGCATCGTCACCTAACACATGGTCACTGGAAGGTAGAGCACAAGCTCGGGCTGGAGTCAAGGATGCAAAAGCGTCCCCGTATAGCCCTTACATTTAGCGCTGAGGTTGGACACCCCAGGGTTTTAGTGGTTAGTCCCCCCGTGGCGGGACTCCCATATATCCACTCTGCCTGCTCTTTCAGGGTTGGTGGTGGAATCCGTAAAGGATTTTCCTTAGATTAAAACTTGGTTGTCTGTAAAGTCGGTTTACGGACGATAGTTTAACGTGACAAACATTGATGAAATGATTGCATACTTTAATGAATAAATTGCTCGTTAGCGCTCTCGTTGTGGTCATAACGTTACAATGAGCGTAATGGGACAATGAGCGTAACGGGACAATGAGTCATCCTTTTTTATGCGCGGAGTCAGCGTCCATCGATTTCTTAGATGTTGTCACGTCAAAAATGCATATCTACCTACAAAAGACATTAAATTTAGTAAAAGACTTACTTATCACGCTCAAGAGGTAGCAAAAGTTATCTACAGGTATAAGAAAAGGCCATTAATTTCCCCGAATTAAATTCACAAATAAACAGAATAAACCTTCGACATATTATTTTATCAGCATTATTTGTATTTGTTTGCAAAGTAACGCCGTAACGAGGTGTCGAAAGGGCGATATTCGAGTCGGCTGCGCAGTGAGATAAAATAACACTAACTTTTGACGACATCCTTGAATGTATTATGTTATAAAGAAGTACTGTTATAGAGCTTTATTTTGTTTATTCATGGCTACATTTTAATAAAAGCAGATTTATAAACTGTATTATGGTGTGGAGTTAACGGAATTCGCTTAGAGCTGAGAAAATGAGTTAAGTGTATTAATTTGGACAAAAAGTAGATAGATAAGCTTTTTTGTAATTATAAAGAAAGTAATAAAAACGAGGAATAAAAAAATGCAACGTAAATGTTTTTTTTTTACTTTCAATATAATTATATATATATAAAGAAAGAGTGTAAGTGAAAGAGTGACAGTGAAAGAGATAATTATATAATTATATAATTATCTCTTTCACTGTTTGTCCTGTGGTAAAATAATCTTTATAAAACAAGGTAAGTAATTAGAGTGCACAATGAGATCACTTGTGGCGTACCTATTAAAAATGTATAATTAGAGAGCTATTTTAATTAAGTTTACATGACTACTTTTGCAGCAAAAAATATCTACTAGTGCGCCCAATACCGCGCTTGCGGTTAAGAAGTAGCCTAAACAGTATAATCTATCACTGTATCAAATTTCATCAGATGTTTTGGTGTGACTGAGCGACAAACATCCATCCAACTTTCAGATCTAAAATTAGTGCGATTATTCACCTAAAAATGTACCTACTTAGATCCAGCTAATACAGCGTCTTTTGATACAAACTAATTTATTTCTAAGACACTTCTAATTTAGTAAATTAAGAGCAGTATTTCTTGCAGAAGCTCGAGTTATCTGTTAAACTCGAAATTATCTGCTCATCAGAGGTTAAACAGATCAATCGTCTTGCACCATCAAAATTATTTATTGTGGTGCTAACCATGAGTTAGCACAAATGTAGAGTGACATTTTAAACACTCTGAGTTAACTTTTTTTTAATAACTTAATAGGCTTGCGTTTGGCCGCCAACATGCCTGATGATAAGCATTGGTGCGATGGATCATGCTTGCCTAGAAGAAATCGTTTCACTCGAGACTTGAAGACACCCATATTATAAGTGTCAGGGAACACAGACTCTGGTAGAGTATTCCACACTCCATGGGTCCGTATAATAAACGAGGAACCAAAGCATTTTGTGCGTGTTAACAAACCCAGCATTTAAGAATTTAACTCGGTATCTTTTGCAATTAGTAGGCCTAAGCTAATTTGCAAGCAGCTGCAAGTTAAAAGTCGTCGCACATTAAAACCTAAGTTTGTTCCTCAGCCAACGTCTGGAGTAAAACGAATGGCACTTGAAGACTGATGAAAATTGCTACGTAATTTTCTACGTTTACTTAGTACCTACTGCTCCTACTGAGCGCCACTAAAATGTATAAATATTTTTAACAAGTTAGTAAATCAGTCTAATCAACTAAGTAAAGTAACGATGCTAACTAAGTAACTATGTAGTAAGTAAGTAACTATGTAGTATGGGGCTGAGCTACCCACTCCGTAGGAGTTTACTCTATTCTGATTCCCTACACGTGGTCCCCGGGTAGTGCCAACCGGGTAGCAAACTCTGGTGGAAGGCTTCGGCCGTGGCTAGTTACCACCCACCGGACCAAGCCATGCCGTGAAATGACCTAGTCGTGTTTCGGGATGTAGTCCGGTGTAACCGTTCCGAAGAAGGGTCTGAGCAGTTCAGTAGCGCACTTGTAGCGCCTCACTCAACTGCCGTCTTTGTACTTCTTCACTCTACAAAACTTCAAAGCTAGAGTGAATAAGTACCTTATAGGTCGTCGTGCTCCATCTTAGACCACAACGTCGCTTAACATCAGGCGAGTTGATGGTCAAACGCCGACCTATTCTCCATAAAAAAAAAAAGTAAAGATGCTAACTTGTTAAAAATATCGATTTTATTAATCCTATCCTAACTAATATTATGCTATCCTAAATAATATAATACTTGACTGCCTCGGTGGCTCAGTCGGTAGTGAACCTGCCTTCTGAGCTTGGGGGCGTGGATTCGATTCCCACTTAGGTCAAACATTCATGTGATGAATATTAGTGTTTGTTCTATGTCTGGGTGTTAATATCTATCTAAGTATGTATATCAGTCTCTGGCAGTCATAGTACAAGCTTTGCTTAGTTTAGGATTAGGCGACCGTGTGTGGAAGTGTCCCGAATTTTATTATTTTATATTCTTATTATTTGCCATTTTTTGCCATTTCTTATTATTACAATAATTATAAATGCGAAAGTGAGTTTGTTCGTTTCTTTGTTTGTAACGCTTTCACGTCTCAACTACTCAACCAATTGTCTTGAATTTTTGCATACACGTTGTCTGGGGTACAGAAAAGGACATAGGGTACTTTTTATCCAGAAAAAATAAACGGTTCTTGTGGGAGCGCGGGTGAAACCGCGGGGTTCAGCTAGTAATTTATAAAGTCGTAAGTAACTCTGTCTGTCTGTGTGTTTGTAGGCTTTTCACGGCTAAACGGCTGGATGGATCGCGGGTAACAGTTAGTTAAGCCATACTTACTAATATTACGAAATCGAAAGTAGCTCTGTCTGTCTGTTTGTTTGTAAGCTTTTCACAGCTAAACGGCTGAACGGATCTTGATCAAATTTAATAATTAGTTACAGTATTTCACGAGGAAAGTTTTTGGATACTATTTTCCGAATAAACGCGCATGAAGTCACGGGTAACAGCTAGTGTTATAAGTAAAAAACCCGACAGCCAAACACCAAAATCGGTTTACCCGTTTGGGATGCCACAGACAAACACACATGATAAACACATAACACCCCATAGTATTGAGTCACTGGTTAAAAATTAAGTAAGTTAGTCGTTTTTAATATAAAAAAAAAACTAATTATCAGTTTTCATACCAAATTGTCGTCTGATGATGGATGTAACTTTGGGTTTATGATAGTAACATCTACTTCTTGATGTCCAAATTGTAAACGTGAAGCCTTAGAAATAAAGTTTATGTATGTCGGGGAAAGAGAGCGGTGGTCCTCGTCATCATCTTCAGCACTCATCTTGTTAACTGTGGGCATTAGTCTTATCCCAATTCTGATGTCGGGGAAACATAGAGAAATAGGAAGCCGAGCCTTCACACCTCACTCCTGATATCGGGGTAATGTAGGAAAGAGGAGCCACGCCGTCGCATCCGATCCCATTGATGTCGGAGAAACATAGGAAAGGCCGCCGCGCTGTAACCTTCCACTTTTGGTGACGGAGAAAATCTAGTAGGCCGAGGTGTTGTGTCTGATTTCTCATCCGTGAACTCGCTATCATTTATGGTCGGCGTCAAACTTCAGGAACGTTGAAATAAGGGGACAGCATTGAAGGCTTTTCACTATTTTAATTATACAGTCACTTAGACTACTTATTTAGTGAATGATCACAAAGATAGTTGGCGATTTAGAGTAATGGGTTTACGAAAGACCATTGCGTGCGACCGCTTTCAGCCCAGTCCTGTCAACCACTGACTGACAGACATGACGTTCGCCCGAAATCCCAAACGCAACTCCATTCGGTGTTAACCGCTCTAAATGACCATAAACAAATCGATTAATCGTCAAAAACCACAGATTAAACTATCGATTAACAACTCTCAAATTGATTTTCTTTATCCAATGATATCTCGCGCCGTCACGGCCATCCTGCATTTTCACACGTCCTCGGGTGAATAGTTCATCTCATCATCTGTGGACAATCATAAAAGTGCTCAAGTAACCACTTAACGCTCGGTCATTCTGACCGTCTCAAATCTACCTCCACAATTTCACAGAAAGCGAACACAGTTTTGGGATAACACAAAACACAGTTAAACCCAATTCTACCAACCATAAACATCGTACCAGAGTATAATCGACTCTTCCAACAGTAACTTCATATTCGTTACCTATCCCCATAACTTGTCATGATAATTGAAATAAGCAACTTGACTTTTAGTGAAATAAATTGTATTGGGACCAATCGAATAATCGAGGCTAAAACTACATTATTAATCATACATCCAATGTTCCAAGAATTTAATCAAGCCACATTGAAAATCCAATGATGGTACACATACGCGGTTTGGACTTATGAAAACTGCTGTGTCCAATTTCAACCGAATAACATGCCATTAAAGTTGTCACTTAGACTTGCCACATAGGCTAGGTCGTAACTCGTACTATGATTTTACACCGGGAGGAATTTACTACATAGGCTCACCACACAGGCTAGGTCGTCACTCAGACTATAATTCAACAAAAGTAGGGTTGCAACAAAGACTTGCCACACAGGATTGCCACACAGGCTTGTCACACAGGCTTGCTACACCGGCTTGCCACACAGGCTAGAGCCACATAGGATAGTACCTTGCAGATTAGTGCCACACAGGCTAGTGCCACACAGGCTATTGCCACACAGGCTATTACTATACAGGCTACTGTCCTACCGGCTACTGCCCTTCAGGCTTAGTTTTACCAAAAGCATTGAAACTTAGTAAGTTATCTATTAACTGCATGACTCACATGTGCCGCAAGCGGCAGTATGACTAAACTGTTTGTGGGTATTTTCAAACTCTAAGCAACTCCAATAGAAAAAAGCACTCTGACTCTGACATACACCGTGTACGATTAGCAAACAAAATGAAAACTTCTCACCGGATTCAATTGCTACTCGTAGGTGATCAATGGCTGCTTCATAGTGCAGGGGCCCAATTCGGAGATAGGAGATTTTCATCTCATCTCGATCTCGATTCCTGGAAGTCTCCACTGCCTCCGACTACTCGAGACATCTCGCGCCCCAGCCATCGAGATTATCTCGATCTAGATCGACTAGAATAAGGCATCGTGAATTCAGCCATTTTTTTCGAGGTATGATGGAATCTCGAGTTGTAAGAATAGCCCTCCAGGCATTGACCGGATCTCGCACGTTGCTGCTGCTAATTTTGGTGCCCTTTTTCGATCAACGAGTGGCGATGTAACCTCGTTGCAGTAGTAACACGTAGGCGTCGACATTTTGTTCGGTACACTGCTATCTTTCGTCTCTCGTAGTTTGTTAGTTGCGTCACATAGCATAGACTAGGTGTAATCAAACGCCGTCGAGATAATGCAAACGTCTACTCGATGCTCACTCTCTCATTGCCGCTCTGCTGCACTTTATGCACCACGAAGAAACAGTCCGCACACTCCACAATAATAGCACGTACACAGTTTTCTCAGTGTAGGGGCGACCCTATCAGCCATCTGTTGCTATGCCACTTCGCTTCCAGATCATTGTAGAATTGTAGCCAAAGACGGAGCCATATCTTGTTGCTGTGGGCGTTATTCTTATCCCAATTCTGATGTCGGGGAAAGAGAGCGGTGGTCCTCGTCATCATCTTCAGCACTCATCTTGTTAACTGTGGGCATTAGTCTTATCCCAATTCTGATGTCGGGGAAACATAGAGAAATAGGAAGCCGAGCCTTCACACCTCACTCCTGATATCGGGGTAATGTAGGAAAGAGGAGCCACGCCGTCGCATCTGATCCCATTGATGTCGGAGAAACATAGAAAAGGCCGCCGCGCTGTAACCTTCCACTTTTGGTGACGGAGAAAATCTAGTAGGCCGAGGTGTTGTGTCTGATTTCTCATCCGTGAACTCGCTATCATTTATGGTCGGCGTCAAACTTCAGGAACGTTGAAATAAGGGGACAGCATTGAAGGCTTTTCACTATTTTAATTATACAGTCACTTAGACTACTTATTTAGTGAATGATCACAAAGATAGTTGGCGATTTAGAGTAATGGGTTTACGAAAGACCATTGCGTGCGACCGCTTTCAGCCCAGTCCTGTCAACCACTGACTGACAGACATGACGTTCGCCCGAAATCCCAAACGCAACTCCATTCGGTGTTAACCGCTCTAAATGACCATAAACAAATCGATTAATCGTCAAAAACCACAGATTAAACTATCGATTAACAACTCTCAAATTGATTTTCTTTATCCAATGATATCTCGCGCCGTCATATATATGTGTTTACACATTGTGTAACACAAAAGCTGAAAAATTATAAAAATATTTTTGACTTAAACAATGTGTACAGTTCCTTGTGTACAGATGTAACAAAATCAAAGGAAAATAAACATTCATTACACGGCCGGTGTCCCTTGTTTAGCGGGTGTGTACGGGGTCAAGATGGCGGATTTCACTATAACAGCTGATCTAAACTCAGTAACTATTATAGAATCTGTGTAATATGTTTCTCTATTGTCAAAATACAAAAAGTTCGTAGTTGGTAGTGTGACACTAGACACATTGTAGTGTTGGTAGATTGACATTTGACTGTTCCGTTTAGAAATTTATTTTTAGTCTCCCACACTAACCAAAAGAAAATGTTTTCCTCTAAAATAGTTTATATCAACGAATTTTGGACAAGAGGTTCAATAAACAACATAGTTTGATTAATATTCTTTTCCTAAAACCTAAATTGTATGTGCGATATTAAAACTTAGTAAGATTTCTTAAAAAAATAAAATTAAAAACAAGCGGCCTTAGAAATAAAAAAATCCATAAACATCTGCTAAACCAATGCTCAGTTAGACATTGAGTAGCAAGTGAATAGCGCTACACAAACGTGTAACTATTGTTTGAGCAATAAAGTGTGAATCGGCATTGGGTATTTACACACATGCTTAACACTTTTTTCTTTTTCGCCTGGCAACTTTTGGTAAATTCGTTCAGAAAATTTTTCGTCCGAATAGTTTTGAATAATATTTTTTTAAGAAAGCTCACTAATTATTGATATTGCACATACAATTTACGTTTTAATAAAGGAAGATTAATCAAACTTTGTTGTTTTTTGAATCTCATGTCCAAAATTCGTTGATAAAAACTATTTTAGAGGAAAACATTTTCTTCTGGTTAGAGTAGGAGACTAACAACAAATTTCTGAACGGAACAGTCAAATGTCAATCTACCAACACTACAATGTGTGTAGTGTCACAGTAGCATTATGACGTTTTTATTTTGACATTAAAGAAACAAATGACACAGATTCCATGATAGTTACTGAGTCTAGATCAGCTGTTAGAGTAAAATCCGCCATCTTGACTCCGTACACGCCCGCTAAACAAGGGTACCTACCCGGCCGTGGAACGAGTGTTTATTTTCCTTTGATTTTGTTACATCTGTACACGAACTGTACACAACGTTTAAGTCATAAATATTTTTATTTTTCAGCTTTTGTGTTACACAATGTGTATACACATGTTTTAAAACTTTATTTCTAAGGCTGTATGTATTTGGACGAAAAAGTTTCTAAACGAATTTACCAAAATTGCCAGACGAAAAAAAAAATGTGTTAAACATGTGTGTAAATACCCAATGCCGATTCACACTTTATTGCTCAAACAATCGTTACACGTTTGTATAGCGCTATTTACTGGCTACTCAATGTCTAACTGAACATTGGTTTAGCAGATGTTTATGCATTTTTTTTATTTCTAAGACTGGTAGAGTTAAAGTATCTAGCTTAATCAATTTGTAGTATAAAGTAATTCAATAATTAGAACAAAAAGTCTGCGAATTAGTAAATTTGTAGTTCGCACAAACGGTATAAGAACGCTAGCTGTCTCTCGTAACAGTAATAGCTCTGTCCTTATCGCTTGCATGACTTGAGTAGGGTGGAGTAACGGAGCGTAGAAGCATAATTGAAATTGCTGCTCCATTTATTGACATTCGTTTTTGGCCATAAACATCTACGCCGAACACTGAATACACTCTCTGTAAGTGTTGGATGTCATAGATGATGATGAGAAAAACATTCTAGACAAAAAATTGTATAGATTTTTTTTGTGAAATAAAATGTTCACTGGAGCAGCGCTATCTTAGCGCTCCCAGACTAATAATCATGGGGCAAGATCCAACCCCTTTTCACCCTGGATTTATATTAAATTCCTTAGTCCAAATTTGGCGAAACAATGCCCATAGGGCTACCTAACCGCGATTTTATTATTTCTTACGCCCACATAGACAGTCTAGTCGGCATACCAGGGTTATATTATAGACGTTTTACTGGAGAGGAAATTCTTTATTTTTCTTAGGGGAAAAATAAATATTTTGGACTATGGAATAGTTTAGTAATGCTCTGGTTGAAGTATCTCGTGACCAAAATGCTGGCCGGTACTGCCCAAAGAATTATTAGTATTGCGATTCAATACGACAATGTGGCCAGCATCTTTGTTAGGATGCCTACTGATAGTGGTTTATTAATTTCGCTTATTAGTAAGTTATGTAGTTCAATTCTTTAAATTTTCTTATTGACTATTTTAAAAGTTTTCTTTTTTTTATAATTTGATCAAACGAAAGAAAGGTCGGTATTAACTGTGGTCAGACAATTAGCATTGCTATCCAACTAGGTAACTTTGCCAGCATTTTAGGTACGTTACCCGCGGGTAGTAACATGCGGTCTGATTAATATGTTCTTAAATATCTTCTATCTGAAATATTTATTTGTGTAGCCTTTTATGTGCTCGTAATTTTTCAATTTCTGTTTCATCGTCCTCATCATCATCGGTATATTTTTCACTGTTGGAGGCAAGTTTACTCTAAAAATGTAAGTTCGACTAACAGCTCTCTACATCCAGTTATTACCAACAGTATTACGCAGGTCGTCATTCCACCTGGCCACAATGTGCTACACTTACCGGAACTTGGTCACTACTTTGGAACTAATCTACTTTAGTTCTCGGTTCTTTGCGAAATGTGGCCGAATTACTACCACTTCAGTGTAATTCATTGAGATAAAAAGTAGGTTGCAGAAATACAGTTCAATGAATCCCATTCACAATCTTAACCAGTTTATGCCTTTCATTTTCTTGCCTGTTCTTCTGACGTGAGGCTTCTTTTCTGAACAAAGCGGTAGAGTCATTGTTATAATCTAACTTTAGCTTTAACTTAAACCGTCCCAAATAGGGCCCAAGAGCAATCCCCTTCTGGGCTGTCAGGGAAATTTGACTGCGCTTCCTCGGCCACAGCCCATGCCGAGGTCCGTACCGTAGAGGTGCCCTTGAGCTAGTCGCCCATAGTTTTAAGCATTCTTAAGGCCCTGCACCATCAGCGCTCGCCTAATGCCCGGTACGCTGTAGATGCCTCAGTGGCCAACAGCATTAATCATGCACAATAAATAAACAATTTAAAAAATTTCCTATATTGGACAATACTTGTACTATTTGGCTACATAATGTCCCTCAATGTATGTTTACTTTATCCTAAAAAGAGAGTGGCCTATATTCAGAAGGAAGATCACGGTGGCTGTGAAAGATGATACCGATTATGTGTTTATTTGTAAAATAATTTATTTTGTGTAGTGGTAGGACTCTTAAGTAGAGTCCGCCTAGGTAAGTGCCATACCTTTGCCAGTTCCGGATTGTTAGGTAATGTTTCCAGAGGAAAATACCTACCGGGCACAAATGAGATAAAACATCTAATATCGAGCGCAGTTCATTGCCACGCAGGATTTGTATATTCTGGTTGGCACTGAACTGTTATGGGCAAGCTTGACACTTACCATCAGGCGAGCGAGTTGCTCGTCTCGTGACTTATTGTTGTAAAATAATAAAGAATATTATTATGTCAAAAAGGCACTAGATAGTTGAACATTATAAACTTGTAACTAGCAAGAATAGTAAAGTAGAAATGCCATCGCAACTTAAACTAAATTTCCTCCAAAAGCCATCCCCAACAAAATCCTAGAAAATCATTTAAATCTCTCCCACACTATTTCACCGAACCCTTGATTCAAAGCAATCCTAACAAATTACGCGGAGTAATACTAGGCATAAACCTGGTTAAGTCTAAAAGAACGATTCCGTATTTCTCGGGTAGTTCAGAACCCCTTTCGCAGTAAAGTGTAAGGCGAGTAGGCGTTCTGCAGAACTTTACTCTTTAACTTCAAAAGCCATGTTTTTAATTTCCAAATGAGTGAACACGTGGTGAAGTTCAGGTGCTTTTCTTGGGTGATACTCATAGTTGGTTAGGTTGTACAATACCATTTTCTTGTTACCCACGACGCAAAAGAGGTGTTTTACGTTTAATGACACGTTTAACCTTTAACCTAACTTTAGATTAAGACTTAATAACTAACCCCCCTCTACCTGTATTCCCTTTAAATAATAATTAAAGATTTATGTTAACAAAAGTCACGGACCCCGGAGTCCGTGGAGTGTAATTTAAAAATAAATATATGACACGTTGAACGTAAACTCCCTTTTTTCTGCATTTATCTGTGTGTCTGTTATGGCACTTGTTGTTTTAGAATCAAAAAAGGTGTATTCTTCAGGATTGTTTTAAGCTTTAT
The DNA here is from genome assembly GCA_911728515.1 of Peribatodes rhomboidaria. Lineage (NCBI taxonomy): Eukaryota > Metazoa > Arthropoda > Insecta > Lepidoptera > Geometridae > Peribatodes > Peribatodes rhomboidaria. Next base: position 4,398,663 of record OU452181.1, on the reverse strand, counting down.
TTAGTGTTTTTTTTTAATTTGTTCAAAATTCTTGGCAATAATTAAATACCGTAGGTTTTTATATCTTGTTGATTTTACCAGTCCATATTAAACGCCCAACATTTAGCCATTAAACGCCCAACATTTAGCCCAAAAAGGTTAGCCATTTCGTGAAACTAATTTATCATTACGAAGAAAATTATGCAATATTTTTCTCTTATATAATACTCGATCGAGCGAATGAAGCGTCTATTCTTCGGCTTCGACAAAAATGCTTTCGTATGTTCGGATCTCTGTCTTCCCTTACAGGTCAATTTTTTTCCCAAAATCTGACTAGGCAAAAACTTCTGTATAAATATTGAACCTGCTCACAAAACTTCACGAGAATCGGTTGAAAAATGCGAACTGTAGAGTTGGACAAACGTCGGCCGCAAGGTCTGCTGCTCACAGAACCACTAGGAGTATCTACGGCAAGTATCCGTTGGATTTTAGGTTTTAATACGTAGGAATGTAAGTTTGTATGAGCTGGTCCATTCAAATTTTAGGCCTGCGATAGTTTTTAGTGCAATTTGTGACCTCCTCCGTACGCTAAACTCCTCACCTCTGTGTAGCCACGTAAGCTTGTTTCAGAGTTCCCCTGTGCACTATTAGAGAAGTGTATATTAAAAGTTTCGTACGTCCATTACATTAGGCAAGTTAGCTTGTAAGTTGGCGCTATTTTGCTTCTCATTCACGCTTGAGACGATGTGATTTTATTGGTTTCATTTCGAACTTTTGTTTCAGAATTTAGAAATTGGAAAAATAACCTTTAAGAGGGCCGCGACGCTCTGAAATTTCCATACAAACGCGCTTCTCAAATTTCTTGAAAACCATTTGTCAGATTATGATGAAATTTAGCATGGACCATTAAATGAACTAGATCTCCGTCCCTATGTTCTTGGGTACGTCCTCAAGAGAAAATAGAGCTATGAAAAATATCCGCATTTTTAAGGGGTCACTTTTGACTGATTCATTCAATAGATAGACGAAGCAAATCAAAAATCCATTTACATAGGGAGGTTGTCTACATCATTAGTTGTTAAATGAATCCATAATACAAGGGAAATTCTTAGTTATTTAAGAATGAATAAAGAAGTGCAAAAGTCATTAAAAAAAATCCACTTTGTCACTCTGTAGGTAACTTTAAAGGCTCGTCAGTATCTTTACTTGCTCTCTTCGCTAGTCATCTTCTTGTAGACGAAATGGTTATGAAAACCTTAAGCCAATGCGAAGTTAGTCTAAATTGGTCGCCGGACTCTTAATGATAAGATGGTTTTAAGGTTTATTTAATACTAGCGACCTGCCACGGCTTTGCACGGTACCTATAAACCTTCCGTGATAACTTACCTAATTCACATCAAAATCCGTCGCGTGGTTTAGGTGTTAGTGGATATATAGACAAAGAGACAGACAGACGCTGAAAAGCGACTTTGTTAAATAATAAGTGTGTTTAGAAGAAGAAAGAAAAGATTATGTAGTTTGTATAAGTTTGAACGTACAGGGTAAACACTGATCCGATTAATATTCATTAATTTTAGCAAGTTTCTATCATAATTACATGTCAAATTATTTTCTATTATTATGTCAAACAGTTTGATTAGGTAATCGGCACTCGAGCCTCAAGACACAGGCCTAGCGCCTAGTTTGCGGCGCGCCGATAAATCTATATAGCCAGTAAGTACCTATTAGTAACATTTGATTCTTCATCTAAGCTAATGAATATATATTCTTCTTTTGGTCATAAACATATTCTATTCTTCTATTCTATTCTATTTAAACAAATATTGGAGTTTTACAAAGCTTTTTAATAGTACCTACTCAGTGATTACTGAGTGCTACTAAAAGTGAGTAAAGTCGCAAGCAGAAGGTAGTAACAATTTCATTATAAGCTAGCTGTTACCACTTAATAAATAATAGTACTACGTACAGAAGGTTTACGTCCGCGTTTAGTCAGAAAATAGTCTCCCAAAACCTGTCTCGTGATATTCTGTAACTATTCTCGTGATATCAAGATCCATTCATGCAGCCTTTTAGCCGTGATAAGCCTACAAATAGACAGACAGACAGATTTACTTTTGATTTTATAATATTAGTATGGCTATTAGGTGAAATAATAATAACATATGTTTTCCAATTCAATAGTTCCGAAGACGGGTCTAAGCAGTAGCGCACTTGTAGCGCCTCACTCAACTGCCGCCTTCGTACTTCTTCACTCTACAAAACTTCAAGGCTAGAGTGAATAAGTGCCTTATAGGTCATCGGTCGTCGTGCTCCATCTTAGACAACGTCGACAACAGAGTTTGACAACAGAAATTACAACGTCGCTTAACATCAGGCGAGTTGGTGGTCAAACGCCGACATATTCTACATAAAAAAAAAGTTCGCCCCACACATTCCTAGCTACAAGAAGTCGATGGCAGTTACAAAGTAGCCCAAAGAGTTCCCCAACGGTAGAGCAGTAAAAACCACCACATACATTAATATAAGAACTCACGTATAAATCAAATAGAGCAATGGTTCAACTCCCTGCAGATGGTGCAAGTTGCAGCGATGGCTTTTTGCCGGCGAGAGTTACAGGTTACTAATGAATCAGTTTTTACGTCATCCACGCTTTAAATTAGGGCAAATTAGAGTTGTTTATCTATATAACTTTATTGAAATATTAGTAGGATTTTTTTAACGGCACTAGCTAGCTACCAGAGAGATATAGGTAGAGCGCGCGCGCGATGTGCGGTATCTATATAATCATTGTTTCTTTAAGTATTTATATTTAGGCATAATATGGCATATTTAAGCTAATTAAGGGTGAGAACTGTTTGTCCTAGACAAACCGCATTGGTTTTAAGGGCATGTTTTGTTTAAGCTGTAGTTATATTTATGCTAATAATAAAAAAAAAACACATTTCATAGGCTTATTTCTGTTACAATAACTTTTATTTCAAGATCTAAAACTTTAGTATTCTTTGTAATGCTCGGGTGGGACTTTGGGTTTGTTTGTGTTGTTGTTGTAACGCTTTCACGCCCTAACTACTCAACGAATAGTGAACCAATCAGTCTAATAATCATCGTCGTATCTTATAATAATCGCCCTTATTTAAATATACCCAGTATTGTATTGGTATACTAGTTCCAATTCAGTAGCAGCATCTCTGCCTAAGCTATAATTATACACTTACCCGTTGTCCTAAGTAGCGACGGAACGCAACATAGTTATAGCGACGCGACGCTCTGCGACTTAATGTGCCCAATACTACGTAGTACTATTACGAGTATTTACTAGCTTGTCCCCGCGGTTTCACCCACGGATAAAAAGTATGTACCTATGTGCTATTCTGGACTATATAATCTATCTCTGTGCCAAATTTCATCCAGATCTGTTCAGCCGTTCTGGCGTGAAAGAGTAACAAACATCCATCCATCCATCCATTCTTACAAACTTTCGCGTTTATAATATTAATAGGATTAGTAGGATATTGTGCCAATACTTCATGCGCCATGTTTCTTTCCGTGAGCGACAATCGCGACGATCTCAGTTCTATAATCCGTACCTAACATCTATTTTTAAATTAGCATTACAGGTAATGTTCATGAAAGGTGATCTATATATCTTCCTACTTAAGGAATGCATAATAAAGAAGTAAAGAAGCTCTCCAAAATATGTCCTACGAAGATATAGAGAAGTTGTTATTTGTTTGTGTTTAATTTGTATGTTTAATTTTAAATTTACAGTAAGTTTATTTTATAGTTTAAAATTAATTAGAATTTTATTGAATTAGAATATGTGAGTATGCAATGATTATTTTAAGTTAAGTTTTTGCCGTATTTATCGCCTGACAAACAGGACTACCTAGTTCAGTCAAAATTATTTTATTGTCCCTAAAAAAATATGTTTGTATCTGATAGTTTTTATCTTTACCATGTAGTTTTTGAAATAAAAAAATATTATTATAGTTACATATAAACTATCCACCTTTTATGACTAAAACACGGTTATTTCTTTTAAAACCCCTGTGATAATGCATCTCTTCAATTCCTTACACTGCGTCAGGTCTCGGCACACATAAAAGCAGACTGATTTACGCGACAACGCTTAAAGATAAAGAAAGTTTATTTGTTTACAAAAAGTTTTTTAATATCTAGAAATGGCGTAGAAGCATGTTGTACCAGAAAGGCGTACAAATGTCAGACAGATGGCACTATGACATAGGTATCTTCTACATAGGTATGTCAATAAATAAAGGTAAAGAAATAATAAATAAATAATAACCATAACGATAATAAAAAATAAGACAAGAAAATAACATTTAAAAAATAATCTGTCAATAAATAATAAAATACCTATGTCAAAAAAGGAAAAAAAAACTCTTGATTTCCTTGGAAACTTTGCTCTTTAATTCAGAACACAGTAATGTTTGCAAACTACTGTATGTATAAAGGCTGAATAACTCGCAAAGATGGCTGGCTGGCTGGCTTCCCCAGGCGGACTGCAAAAGTGCACCGCTACTGTGTGGTGACTCACGTTGGTACTAAGTACAGCTACAGTTTTAATGTTTTGTTTTCGCATCGCGTCGCGTCGCGCTGTCGCGTTTGTCGCTCACTTCGGGACAACGGGTTACCTATAGTTTGCGTAATGGCAGTGAAATCTGTGACGTAGGCGTCTAATATCGTGATTGATTGAGCTGCGGTTACTCTAGGAATTGATTGCAAATATTAACTATTAGGAGCGGCTTTAGTAATAGTGCTTTGTTGATAATTATAATTATTAGAATTTTAGTACTCTAATAATTAAGTATATTATAATAATGGACTGAAAAAAAAACTAGGTATTAAAGTATATACCTAGTATTTTTTAAATAAACAAATTTAAAAAAAAGTTAAATTATATTATGTATATCAATCTCTGGCAGCCATAGTAAAAGTTTTGCTTAGTTTGGGGTCAGACGACCGTATGTGCAAGTGTCCCGAATATTTATTTATTTAGTCAGAAAGCGCATTTTTTTACAGAACAAATAAAAAAAAATTAACTCAACACGATAAATACAACTAACGGTAACGTCACGACAGTTGTTATTTCATTAGTGTGATATCCTCAAATTACCGACAAGAGAAATCTTAGCAAAGAAAACATAAGACGGAAAATTCTACTGAAAACAACCTTCATTTCCGAGTCTGCATATTCTCTATGAAAGCTCAACAATATCCAAAAACACTTTGAAAACACTGCACTAGCATTTATCTAAAATGCCAGAGCAAAACTCTTGAGACACCACACGTTCGCACTGGAAAAATACTTGGGGAAGCAAACAAAACAGTCTCCAAGTAAAGTGGTAGTTTCACATTGACGCAAGATCGGGCGCGGTCACGATCGTCGTTCTCTTGAAAGATGTGTTTATCTACAGTTTGCGCGCGTGTCATTGAAGAGTCAGGCGGTTTGCTGATATTTGACACACGCACATAAACACTATACATTCAATAATAATAATCTTACACACTAATCCTAAACACTAGAGATTGGTTCAAGAAAGAGTTTTGAATAATAATCTTCTGAAAACATTGTCTTGAAAGCCTTACTGCGCCGTTCTTTAATTACGATCTTACTTGTTATTATGAAGCTAAAATTTTACTTTCAAACATTTTGCAACAGCTTTTCAGTTTTCAATTTCAATTTTCAACAGCTTGCGGATCCGCGCCCGTAAGTTGGTAAAAAACTGTATTTTTTTAGTTGACAAACTTAATTATGCGGCCGCCAAACTGGCAATGTTTATAAGACTAATGTTTATTGGTGGCACTTGCACGTTAGCGCTAAATGTTCCATAAGAACTTTGAACTAAACATTCGTTTTTAACTTACACTTTCCCTAAGGTTTTTTAACTTTAGAAGTCAATTTCACAGCATCTCACATCGACCTTATCACATGGTTAAAATTTCGTGACCACGACCGCCTTCGCCCTTAAGTCAATAGAGACGAGCACTAAGAACAGAAAGAGACAACGATCAAAAGACGTCGCCCAGTGACAACTGTGGATGGATACACGACGCTCACAGCAGTTCTCTTATGAAAACACTCCGTATTTTATGCCCCTAGGCAAGACATGTGCAAAGTGTCCATTATATGAAGACCCCCGAGACCGACTCGCTCTAAAGCTATGTACAGACTATGTGCGATGCGACCTGCAGCACCAATGGCAGATTTGCGCGCTTCGATTAAGAACACCCCTTATTTTTAAGGCTTTTGTAGATGACATAATTATACCCATTAATTGTTCAACTGTCGCTATCTACGCCATCAGCGAAAGTGATTTTTAGTTGACTTCTTACGATAGTTAATGATGAAGAGGATAAAAGTATTTTACATCTTGAGTCGGGAATAATAATACATTTAGGGTCACTTGATCACTTGACTTGGATGCTCGGGTTATATTTTTAACTGGAAATTAACTGCTCTTCAGAGATTTAAACTGATAAATCGTCCACCAGAAAAGGATGGAGGCTTACCTGGAGTTAACACAATATTAAAGTCTCATAAACATTTTAACTTTTAGTTGATTAACTCTTTGTGTAAGAATTTAAGCCCGTATCTTCTGCAAAGAGTAGATCCTTCAAGTAGAGGCAGCATTTCCTGTGACATCTCGGGAAATACTGCCTTACACTTTGTTCACATGTTTCGTTGCATATAGTCTGTACACTCCTCAAAAGATCATCTGAAAAGGTTCACAGAAAGGAGGTCACCACAACCTGGCCCTCAGATAAAGCATGTTACTCAAGACATGTCACGGAGCCCGCAGCAAATCTCCTTTGTTCTCAAACGCTGAAAGAAACAAAAACGCTGAGCGATTGTTTCGCGCGCTTTTTGATGTGTTCCATTTTCGAATTTAGAGATTTACTTTTTCACTATCCAGCCTCCGTGCAGGAAAAATGGAAGAAGTTTTTTCGTAATCTGATAAAAAAGGCGCGTTAAGTATTGGATAAGCTGAGAAGGGTTTAAGGAGATAGAATTACGCTTTGTAACATTTTTTTTGGGGAAATCGTTTTTAATTATTTTGAAATAACAGTTAAGTTCAGTTCAGTTAATAAAGGGAAGGAGTATCTGAAGTTTGAGGGTTTTAAACGGGAAAAGTGTTTTAAAAAATTTAAGCGATGATAGCCTAGTTGGAAAAGGGTTGCCTCCCAAGCCAGAGGGAGTAGGTTCGATCCCAACCGAAGGCACGCACTAATTTGTTCATTGTGTGAACATAAATTATGTGCGTACGTAATGTCATCAGCTACATAACTGGAGCATGGTGTATGACGACAGGCTCAAACCATGTCACATTTGGGACTGAATATCATCTATCGAAGTGTAGGTGTTGTAATACGCCTCTGCTAGCACCTTCAAAGGGAAGGCGTGACGATAATATGTTATGAATAAGTGAAATGCGTAAAAAGTTAAAATGAATTCAAAATCAGGTTTGTCTAAATGGTCTCAAGAATCTCCTTGCCTGCAATTTATTTGCAAGTAATGAGTGAATCAAAATTGCCTGATATCCATAGTAAGTAGGGTCAAAATTGCCTGACAAATGCGTCTGTGTGGCAATTGGGTTTTTCGAGAATTACTGATAATCCCTTCACAAATTATGCGTCACTTACATCTTTTTTCTTGCTTTAGTTACAATAACCTGTACTAAATGGCGTTAGTTGCCTATTTTTTCTTTTTTTTATTATTTAATAGGCTTGCGTTTGGCCGCCAACATGCCTGATGATAAGCAGTGATGCGGACTACGATGGAACACGCTTGCCTAGAAGAAACTGATTCACTCGAGACTTGAAGACACCCAGATTTTAAGTGTCAGGGAACACACACTCTGGCAGAGCATTCCACACTCTAGCGGTCCGTATGAGAAACGAGGAACCAAAGCGTTTTGTGCGTGTTGTAGGTATGTCGACCATAAAACGATGCCGCTTTTTCGTACCCTTGGTTGTTTTATAGAAGAACGGGCTAATTTGTGTGTGTGTCTTTCGAGAATTACTGACAAACCCATCAGTAATTCTCGAAAGACGCTGCCCTACAGACACATTTGTACCAGATGACACTACTTACGTTTTATCTCAGAAAAAATCACGACACTAGAAAATCAATAGCTACTCGTATATCTACCTAAATCTGGCAGCCTAGTTGGGAGAAGGTCCGCCCCTCACTCCGGAGGAAGCGGTTTCGAACCCAGCCGACGGCATGCACCAATTTGTTCATTGTGTGAATATATTTGCGAATTGTATGTCATCTGCTACATGACTGGAGCCCGTTGTATTGCGACAGGCTCGCCCCCATCACATTTGGGACTGAATATCGTCCGGCGAAGTGTGGGTGTTGTATTACACCTCTACCAGCCCCCTCGGGGGAAAGGCTTGACGTATTTATGTTATGTATGACATACATAACATAAATACATATCAACAAATTACCCATCCATTTCCTACGAAATCACCTATTGAGTGGATGCGGTTAGTATTCTATTAGTGGAAGAAATGGACGCGTAATAACTAACATCCATTACTGCTTACGAACCGTAAGGAACATATGGCGTAGCACACTAATGGGTTATTCTGTGGGAACCATAAATACCAATTACTGGCTGGTTGCCTAAAAAAAAAGAGTAATTCGGCTCTAACGACGTATTGTAATGTTGTCTATGGCTCGCTTTATGACTGGTTTTCTTGTGTGTAACTGCCCTAAGCGCGTTAATGTCCTTTACTTAAGGAGTGGAGCTAGAGCAACGAAATTAATATTTTTACTAGAATTGGCTTCTAGAAATAGTATTTACGAATAAAAAGAAGAAGAAGAATAGAATACCATGGCGCCAAGCGCACTGACGCTAGCTTACGAGTACTAACCTAACCTAACCGAAATAACACGCAAACAAAATACAAAGGTTCCTACTAGAACACTCCCGACTAATTCATCTTTCAAAAAAAAAAAAAAACAAAATTAAAAATCAGTCCATCAGTTCGGGAGCTACGATGCCACAGACACACACACACTCACACTAACACACACACACTCCCACTAACACACAGACACGTCAAACTTATAACACTCCGCCGTTTTTGCGTCGCGCGTTAATCAGTGCTCATAGAAAATACATTATCGAAACTATTCCTAAATTACAAAATTCTAGTTCGAGATGTCAGTTCCAGTGAAAACATTAATTTCGCTGCCTAGGGGTTTAATAACTATGAAAAGGTCAATTATAATTGAATTATTTCAGGGTTACTTAGAACTAACAGTTTATTTCTTTTAGGTTGTTAAAAATCTATCAGTAGTATAATTGAAGCGGTTGTAGCTCAGTGGTTGGCGCGGCCAGATGGCACATTATAGGATGTGGGTTCAAATTTTAGTAATAAGCTTGAATTACAGTCTCGGAAACAAGTAACATTATTAAAAGAAAAACAAAAATCCGGCTGCATAATGTTGTACCCTATGTCTCTTCCACTGTCAAGACGATTCAAATGACACATCACATGTCGAAATACATCAAGCTGTTTTGGCTGTAAACAAACCAAAGAAACCTTATACATACATACTCGTACATACATACCCACATACATAAATACACTAGAAAAACATAACCCTCCTTCTCGCGCAGTCGGGTAAAAATAGGTAATAAATGGTTCATGATATTGTAGGTGAGAAATCAAAATATTAATATTTGAACACACAACGTATCCCCGAATGAGCAATAATATTATATTTAATTTTTAACTTATTACGTATATCGGACTTTTTATTGTGATTATTTTTACTTATGGACTTTGTCTGAAATAAATGCTATTTGAATTTGAATTTGAATAATATTACAATGTTCCACTTAAAACTTTATATTTATTTTTATTTTAAAATGTAATATGTTGCTGACTGTATTTAATTTATATTTTTGTTTGCTACATTTATGTATTACTTATGTACCTAAATTAAAAATCAAAATAAATAAATAAAGAGCCGTTATAAAAAGTTATACGTACTCTGGGACCCAAATCAATCCCCATTACGAATAGAAACGACAAAGAAAAAAGGATCGAATATTCTAATTGGTGATCGTTTCTAATCCGTTAAAAGGTAACAAAGGCGATTTAAACAATGTTTTAAAATGGTATGTAATGTCATCTGCTACAAAACTGGAGCCCGGTGTATGGCTCGCCCCCTGTCATACTTAGGACTGAATGTCTTCCGGTGTTGTCTGCCAGACGTTTCGGGGGAAAGGCGTGACGATATAAATGTATGTATTTTTAAATGGTGATAGTCCAAAATTAACTTAAGCTAGGCGAGCTCACTTTCTAGGTTAATAGTGTTTACTATTAAAATAATAATTTGAACTTAGGCAATTCTTATATGAGTATTTAATGCATTGGCCATAATAATACTTAAAAATTTGAACTACCCACGTCCGTAGAAGTGTACTCTATTCTGATTCCCTACGCGTGGTCCCCGGGTAGTGCTAACCGGGTAGCAAACTCTGGTGGCAGGCTTCGGCCGTGGCTAGTTACCACCCACCGGACCAAGCCATGCCGTGAAATGACCTAGTCGTGTTTCGGGATGTAGTCCGGTGTAACCGTTCCGAAGAGCAGTAGCTCACTTGTAGCGCCTCACTCAACTGCCGTCTTTGTACTTCTTCACTCTACAAAACTTCAAGGCTAGAGTGAATAAGTACCTTATAGGTCGTCGTGCTCCATCTTAGACCACAACGTCGCTTAACATCAGGCGAGTTGGTGGTCAAACGCCGACCTATTCTACATAAAAAAAGCGAAGCTTATAAATCCGACATATAATTTTTTTAGACATTTGTTGATTTCTTTTTTAATCAATTTAATTTTTGATATTATACTACACACAAATCTTTCGTCTCCTACTTCCTTCTTATAAAGGCGAACATTTCTTCGTTTGTTTTTTCTTCTTAACGCTCAAACAGATGAACGGGTAAACAAATTTTGATGGCATTTAGTAAGGAAGTTTTATACCCTGGATTAACACACAGGCCACTTTTTGACCACAGGTAACGCGGAGCTGAGCTAGTTAATAAAATTAGTAGGAATAGGATAACAGGCTACCACTTGACGTTTTAATTTTAACCCTGCTATTTGGTATTCACGATATTTTGTCAATTTGTTAGCTGTTCCGTATAACAATCACGTAGGATACGTGACTGCAGCAAACTATTGCGGCTGCCATGGCTTTGAATATGGTTTGTTGTAAATAACTGGAATTTCTGTGCGATGTGACGTTTGTAAAGATATGTATAGATCACTATAATAGTTCTTGTCGAATTAATTAAGATTAAATGGTCGTTGAAATGAACTTATGGGTTTAACAAAAAAAAAACATTCTCAAGAGAAAATAAAATAAAATTAAAAATAGCTTTATTTTTCCTTACTCGTTTAGGTTAAGAAACGTATTAAAAAAAAAGCTAAGATAACTTAGTAAAAACTTTTACAGAAAAACTTATAGTAGGTAGGTAGGGTAGGTAGCTTATAATATTAAAATTAAGAGAAAAAAATGTTTAGATATTTAAGGTAAGTAACATAAAGGTATATGAAAGGGACACTCTTAAACGGTAATAAAGTATGTAATAATTATTATGTATGTGTTTGTGTGTTTTTTGCTTATTTGTATTGTTTAGTATTGTTAGTGCTTATGTGGGGTGGCACCTAGTTAGTTATGTTAGTAGTTATTGTTTTTCAAGAGAAAATACAGCTATGAAAAATTATCGCAATGGTAAAGGGTCACTTTTAACTGATTAATTTAATACTAGCTGCTCCCCGCGGTTTCACACGCGGTTAAAAAGTATCATAGTTGCTATTCTAGACTATAATCTATCTCTGTGCCAAATTTCATCCAGATCTGTTTAGCCGTTCTGGCGTGAAAGAGTAACAAACATCCATCCATCTATCCATTCTTAGAAACTTTCGCGTTTATAATATTAGTAGGATGGACAAAGCAAATCAAAAATCTCTTTAGGGAGGTTGTCTACACCAGTCGGTCTACATCATTAGCTTTTAAATGAACCTATACCTATTACAAGGGAAACTCTTAGTTATTTAAGAATGATTAGCTAAGTGCGAAAGTCATAAAAAAATATTTAAATTGCTATCTATCACTCTGCAGATAACTTTAGAGGCCCGTCAGTATCTTTACTTGGTCTGTTCACTTGTGATCTCCTTCTAGACGAAATGGCAATAGCTAAACCTTAGCCAATGCGATGTTAGTCAAAAGTAGTCACTGGACCCTTAAGTTTGACCTCTGATACTTTTAAATTTTGTTTAAGTTAGGTTTTGGTTGAGATAGGTTCTGAAAAAAAAAAAAAAAAAAAAAGGTTCTGAATTCTGATATATATCAGAATACAGAACCTATCTCTTAAAAGTATGACTGTAACAGCAGCGCCCCGCGGTTTTTCCTGCGGTTTTACCTTCACACAGGAACCGTTAATTTTTGCGGGATAAAAACTCTACGTTCATGATGCTCGGTTGTGTAGTTAAGGCGTGAAAGCATAACAAACTAGCGAAGAAACAAACTCAGCTTCGCTTTATTAAAATTAGTAAGGATGATACGGTTCTCTTACTACGCGAGTGTTATCAATATTTCGCCAATTCTATAGGCAATAACAAAATATATCTATAAGAAATACTGCAAAACAAATACTCCATTCTCTTACAATAGGAAGCATGAGGCATCGTATCTCTTTATCAGCATAGTTTATCTCATACGGCCCTATTCTCACACACGGTGCTCCACAGACTACAATAGACGCTGCTTTGCGGCCATTTGTTGCCTGTTAACCTACAAAATAAGTTTAACTGCACGGTTCAGAGACAAATTGTCTTACCACAGTTTTTATCCCGCGAGAAAGAGATAAACATATCTGTGTGATAGCTTTGTCACGTATCGTCATTGCCTGGCAAGGCAAGCTTCTATCTCAGTCTGGAACGTGCGGTGAGCTTATGAGCCAGAGCGAGAAGTATGCTTGGTCAATGGAGACCCGGCTATTGGTCTCGTAACATCTACAAGAGATAATTACTACGCAGCGTCCGATTGACTCGTGGCTAAGCCTACACGGGACCCACAGAATATGGTCACACTTTTGTCTACACAGTTACAAATTACTGTCACATTTAAGTGCGGATAAAAACGGTGATAAGACAATTTGTCTTTGCCCCGTGCTAGCCATGCTGAAGGGTGATTCAGTTAAACATAGCCAATTCAAAACTGATAGTGGCATATTTTTTGCTATACCTTTATTAGTCTGTTTCCAGAGGTGATTTATTTTATTTGTAGTACCACCTAAAAGTAAACTGTCCCAGCTAGTAGTGTTACTAGTGGACTAAGTGGCAGTATCACAAGAATCGGACTAAATGATGTTTTGCGGCGACAGAGATATTGGTTTGAACATAATTATTATGAACCTTGTGAGCCCTTGATCGTGCCAAACAAATTTTACAAGGTATGGGACCAATAATTATGTAAAAATCTGAACCGGTTTTAGAAATTATGTTAGTGTCATTAAATTTGTTTGTGGCTCATAATTTAACATAACATAGCGTCACGCCTTTCTTCCAAGGGGGCTGGTGAGGTGTAATACAACACCCACACTTCGCCGGACGACATTCAGTCCCAAATATGACAGGGGGCGAGCCTGTCGCCATACACCGGGCTTCAGTCATTTAGCAGATGACATACAATACGCACAAATGTTTACATAATGAACGAATTGGTGCGTGCCCTCGACTGGTTTCGTACCCGCTGCCTCTGTCTTGAGAAGCGGGCCTTCTCCCGACTAGGCTGTCATCGCTATTACATTAGATAGCTCATAAATTAGACAGTAATTTATTTAATACTAATACTATACTATACGTAATATACTTAGGCCCGCATGCTAAAACGACGCTCAGTCTAAAGACTGCGATCTCGATTTAAAACTGATTTTATCAAACATAAAATAGTTTAAAATCGAGAATGAATGTCCATGAAATGAAATGAAAAAAAAAAGTGAAATGAGCATCGTTTTAACGTGCGGCATAACATGTTTTAAAATCACGAACATTAATATAGCTGTTGAGTTTCATATCCGACCTCAAAGTGACCGTATAACAATAAAAAAAAATTAATCAACTAATTATCTAATAATACTCGTAAGATGAAGGAAAATAAATATCTTGAAATAATATTAATGCCTAGAACAATTTTTTTAGAATATTTTCTGCACCAACAGTCACATTAAGTTTAATCCAATACTATGAAACGGTCTACGACAGTCGTAGAAGGTTCTACGGCGTAGACTTTACGTCTGTGGCTATCCTTATACCGTAAACAATTTTATTCCGTATATTTACGCGATACAAAAAGTAAATCATAAAAGCCGGTTATTGGACGTTATTATTGCCCCAGCCGATGTTATTAGGCTTTTGTTGCTGGGAGTATACGGAACTGGGCATTTGAGGTAACTACCAAAACACAATAAAATTTTTGCTCGCTCTTTCTAGCTCTATCCATCTGTGTCACTCTATCTCTTTTTAGTGATGTAAGTTAGCTTATTGTCAAAGTTTTAGCAAACAAAAAAGTATCAAGTTTTATCAATTTTCAGTTTAAACATAACCAAGTAGGATAAAGAAACTTTAGAATTATAATTTCACGGGGCGCTGCTAGCAAAACATCATGGATGTAAAAAATATCTAAAAGGAAAGAGAACTAGGATAAAATGTGAATAGACTGAAATAACTGAGACTAATGCATACATGACTGCTTTATTACATAACAAGCTACGCCCGCTGTTTCACCCGAGGTCAAAAAGTCTTATCTGCTATTCTAGACTATAATCTATCTCAGTGCCAAATTTCATCCAGATCTGTTCAGCCGTTCTGGCGTGAAAGAGTAACAAACATCCATCCATCCATAAATTCTTACAAACTTTCGCGTTTATAAAATTAGTAGGATTAAATTTTTAATCGACCGAGCGTGCATTAACAAGCGCACCGCCTCTGCTTCAGCTTCGGCAAAAATCCTATTAATATTATAAACGCGAAAGTTTGTAAGAATAGATGGATGGATGGATGAATGTTTGTTACTCTTTTACGCCAAAATGGCTGAACAGATCTGGATGAAATTTGGAACAGAGATAGATTATAGTCTAGAATAGCACATAGGAGGACTTTAAAACCGCGGGTGAAACCGCGGGGCGTAGCTAGTGCTTTCGTATGTCCACCGTCTGTTCAGCTGTCTTCCTCCACAGGACGCATTTCTCAACCGATTCTTGGGAAATTTTGTGAGCAGGTTCGATATTTTTTTTTTGTCCCTTCTTTTTTTTTAATATTATGGCGTAGAGATTTGCTTACATTTTTGCAACGTCCTTAGCTAACGGGTCCACTAGTTTAATCTTACGTGACAACATTTTCCAACTCATAAAATAACAGTCAGAAAGCAAATAACTTTTTTTTACAGCCAACAAATACAAATAAAGGCCTGTGTTGTTACACAATCTGATAGTGAATTCGAAATGCAGCGAAGTCCAGCTCCATACTGGGCACGAGCGACTAGCTTCGTTGTGATTTTCGAGCTATTTCGAAGTGAGAGCAGTGAGGTAAAAGTTTGAATCAGTTTTGCACGATTTTTCGGACTATTTTGAGCACCGTAAAATTGGCGAGAACGGCAAAAGAAAAAAATTACAATACAATACATCTTTATTGCATACCAAAAATACAAAGTAAAACAAACAAAGAAAAAATTAAAATAAGAAATCATTCGGAGGTACAAGGGCGGCTTTATCGCCTAAAGTGATTTCTTCCAGGCAACCTTTAAAATAATGAAATTAAAGATACTCATAAAGTAAAGTAAAGCCTCGGGAGCAACCTTTAAAATAATGAAATTAAAAAATACTCATAAAGTGTACTTAGTAATAAAGCCTCGGGATACTTATAAAGTATTTTATCTTTTTTAAACCTTTTAAAAATTTAAAAAGTGACCCCGACACTGATTTTCATCATCACCATTTTTTATCAAACATAGCTAAAACACTCCCGACTAATTTACCTTTCAAACAAAAAAAAAAACAAAAACGAAATAAAAATCGGTTCATCCATTCGGAAGCTACGAGGCCACAGACAGACACACACACACACACACACGTATACACACAAATACACACACACACATACACACGTCAACAAACATAAAACCACATCGTTCTTGCGCCGGGAGTTAAACAAAAAAGTAACAGACAAAACACTGTATAGAGCTATTTTATTCTATACAATGTTGATAAGTACGGGAGCATAATTATGTATATTCAAACTCACGATTTGTGTTCAACAGTCTCTAAATCCAGTTACTATTCAAAAAGTCTATTTTCATCTCTTCCAGCAACCCACCCATACATTTATACTTATTTAGACATTATACCGGAATAAATACGTTTGCCATTGTGTGCGTACGACGATATTATTTTCTTTTGTAATTTGTTGGGTACTGACCGTGCCGTAATGTATTTTCATAATGATTTGTTATATAACCGGTTATCGGTTATAATATTATATTTGCTTCTGTCCCTAGGGCCAGGAATAGAAGCAGATTTATGTTTTTAATTATGTCCGTGTTTGTTTGGGGCGTGTTTTTTGTTTGTTTGGCAAATGTTTATTTAGTTAATGTATTAACGCTAGTAAAACGAAGGTGGGTCGAAGTTTATGGTCTGTTTCTCCGGTACGAAAAGTTGTGCTAGGAGTTAAGAACGAGCTTAAAAATAATAATTTGAGAGTTTCCATACCTAAATTGACAAAAAAAAAAACCGTTTTGCGCAAAGATGTTTCGTAAGACGCGTGCGGAAAAACTTCGACTTGGTCTTTTTTTTTTTTTTTTTTTGTAGAATCGGTTGGCGTTTGACCACCAACTCGCCTGATGTTAAGCGACGTTGTGGTCTAAGGTGGAGCACGACGACCTATAAGGTACTTATTCACTCTAGCCTTGAAGTTTAGAGTGAAGAAGTACAAAGACGGCAGTTGAGTTAGGCGCTACAAGTGCGCTACTGCTCAGACCCGTCTTCGGAACGGTTACACCGGACTACATCCCGAAACACGACTAGGTCATTTCACGACATGGCTTGGTCCGGTGGGTGGTAACTAGCCACGGCCGAAGCCTCCCACCAGAGTTTGCTACCCACGTGTAACTTCTTCACGTTCTTCTCAAAACACGTGTTTTTTTTGTCAATGACTTATTATAATAATATATAGCTATTACCCGCGGCTTCGTCTACGTTTACTTAGAAAATAGTATCCAAAAAATGAATACTTCCTCGTGAAATACTGTAACTTAATTATCAAATTACATCAAGGTTCGTTCAGCAGTTTAGCGGTGAAAAGCCTACAAACACACGGACGTACAGAACTACTTTCAGTTTTATAATTTTGGTATGGAATACTTACTTTCTATTATTAAAAACAGAAACAATTCACTCAAGTTTGCAACTACGAGTACGTCGCGCGCTATAATGTTACTAAATAAGATCTCTGTAAATATAGATATTTTTAAGTGTACTCTGGCAGAATTCACGGTAGTGGCTCACAGTCTCTGTGAATACAATATTTGAATCAGTAGCTATAGTAATTATCAATTTATGTAACTAACGTTTAATTTGTATGTTCTAATGGCACCGCCTTTGTCTGTGGACTGTTACAGTGCTGTATGCAATTTTAAATAAATAAAAAATACTCACTGGGTCGTAGGCACAGACAGAAATAATCCAAAATAATGTACTGGATCACTTAGATTACTTGATGGTGTGGTCTTGGATAATTAAAAGGGCGTGGCTTACTATAATTTCGTTCATTGTTTGTTGATCAATCCTATTTCCTACCTCGATAAAACAGGACACAAAAAAAAATTTTTAAAAAGCCTACTAGTTAAGAATACTCCTGACTGATTTACCATTCAAACAAAAAAAAATGGTTCATCCCTTAGGGAGCTACGATGCTACAGACACACATATACATACACATACACACACCCACCCCCACATACAAACACACACACACACACACACTGTCAAACTTCTAACTTTTGCGTCAGGGGTTAAAAACGAACTCTGTCAACAAATGCATGCAAAGTTGACACAAACATTGAAAGGTTATTTTCTCTCGAGCAACCCATCAATAAAACGTATTCCTCGTATAATTCATCTACATTTTGGAATGCACGAACGGACGGGAAACTATTTTTGCCGCGTTCGTTAGAGGCGGCATATTGCCAAATTCGACAAACTTTACTGACTTGCCGGAGTTACTGCCACAGTGACGGATTTAGGCTGAATCGAGCTACGTTTGCAAATATAAATAGACTTATAGTTAGTAGTAGAACGATTGGCAGGATGTGGTCAGATGAATAACAATGTTGTTTATGTAATTCTAAATGCGTTGAAGCCATTTCAGTTGTAATCAAATTTAAGGATCTACTTTTAACTCGTTCCGAGCAGAAACGTTTAGTTATTCAGGGAAAACTTCCCAGTTTTAAATTATCCTTTGAATAATCAAGCCTGATAGCTCGTACTTCAGATAAGCGATCCTAATTCAGCCCTGTCCAAAGTTTCCCAAACTTCACTCGGAAAGAACCGTTGTCGCTCCGACCCAATGTTCCGTATAATGAACTCTCAAGACGAGAATGCTGTCTGTTTGTCAAACTTTTGACTCCACAGTGAATGAATGACGAGAACTTTACATTGCTGCGCGATAGTTCTTCTTTGCTACGGAAACGATGTCGGAGTTTTTTATTGCATGTTTTAGTTATACGGTTTGAGCATCGCTGGAAGTTTGGCTAGTTTTTGCTTGGTGAAAATGTTTGAAGAATTTCGCTGCTGCAAAAAAGTTTATTTGATATTATATTGATGCTACTGTAATTGTGCGGCCTCATTTTGGTCTTATTTTGGGTCAAGGCTTCAATATCTAAATACAGAAACGTATTATATATAATACGTAAAATATATATATATATAATATATAAAATATATATATATATATATATATATATATATATATATATATATATATATACTATACCTGTAAACAATGGGATGTGTTGATTTCTAAAATATTTGTTAAAACGCACACTACAATATTTTTCAGAGCTTTGAGCGTTTGTTACATTTGTGTGGCGGTTATTTTTTTTTTCTATAGGTATTATATATTATAACGTATTATAACGTAGTATATATATAACGTATATATATTATAACGTATTGTAGTCCCCGAGACGGGCTTTTAAAGAGAAACACTTTGTCCTGTTCACTTATAACAGTTTTTATTGTTTTTAACTTAATTTAACACGTTTCTACTAGTTTTATTATTTTTAAACATTTAATCCGTCTTTCACTAAACTCTCACAATCGCCATCTTTTTATCGTCCTCTTCTCTCTCTCCCAAAAAACCTCTCGCTCTTTTCCGCATGTATTCCTCTTGCTCACTCGTATAACGCTCTTTCATTCTTTTACTCATCTTAGCATACTATTCCTGTCTTGCTCACTTGCATAACGCTCTTTCACCCATCCTACATTCGGCCATCCGACGTTCCATATCTGCCCTCAGATATGCCTTTCTTTCATGACCTCATCAATATTTCTAATCCTCTTTCATTCCTTTACACAACTCTTTTTAGTTTTACTTTATTCTCATACATACTTCTAACTTTCAACAGATTTCATTATCACTACCATACATCTCATTACAGCTTCCTTTCAGTCTTACAAAATTACAGGTAGGGAAAATAAATGAATTTAGGCCTTATCTCTAGGTCTTAGCTTCTTAGGTAATAACTAAATTAGTTCTTAGTATGCAAGTTTCATAAAAAGATAATTTTGAGTTACAATTCTGTTACAACTTACTAAAACTTGGTTCAATTTATATAGTTAACTGTCTATATAACAACAATTCTTGTAAGTATATAATGAAGCTTATTCACTCTTAAGTGATACATTTTAAAATGTTTAAACAAAAGAAAATTTTTAGATTTATGACAACTATTATGTAAGTAACAACATAATTCAAATAGGTAGGTATTACTTTCAATCTCCTTTCAAATTTATGTAAATTACACTTTCTTTAGTAAGTACATAATAAAGTTTTGTTTTTACAACATAGCATGTGTTTGTTTTATGCAATCTTTCAAAAATCTTAAGTAGGTAAATAGTAGTAGGTAAATCTTAAGTTAGTACAATATCAAAATTGAAAACATCTTACAAAAATAAATAGATTATTACATTACTACAATGTAGGTATAATAAACCATTTGCTCATTAAATGCTAGATAATTAGTCTCATAAGTACATCTTTAGTGTTTAAATAGCATTAGAAAATCTAGGTGTTACACAAAATAACACAAAAATTAATGTGTGATAGCGTTGTACATACAACATACATCCATCATCATTTACTCACCCATGTCTTCCTGTCTTTCTGGCCAACGCTTCATCATATCAGCGGAGGTGGATGTCTTGTTTGGACCTTCTGTGGTAGAGTACAACTTTTCAACATCATAGCGGTCATTCCTCTTGACTTTTACTACTCTGTAGGGTCCAAGAAACTTAGGTTTTAATTTGAGACCTGGGCCAAATTGGGTTCTCTTTATAGCTACTAGGTCTTCAAGTTCATAGGTTGAGCTGGGTTTTCTTTTCTTGTTGTAGGTACTCTTGTTTTCTTCCTGTATTTTCTGAATTTGTTCTTTGGCTTTTAATCTTAGATTTTCTCTTTGCTCATCATACAGATTGATTGTTTCCTGTTGTAAAAGATTCATTACTTCTACATCCTCCTTGCATTTCATCTTTGTGCCTGTCAGTAACTGGAATGGAGTTGTGCCTATGGACCGTTGGTAGGTACTATTTATAGCTCTTTGAACGCGACTTACATGTCTGTACCATAATGTCTTGTCTTCTATGCACAGCTTTGTAAACATAGGTATAAGAATGCGATGTACTCGTTCTACCTGTCCATTGCCTCGTGGTACTCCAGTTGTTATCTTGATATGTTGTATATTTTCTTCTTGACAGTATCTTTCGAAATCTGTGCTGGTGAATGCTGTTCCTCTGTCTGTTATTATCCTCGTTGGGTTTCCAAATGTTTGTTGATGTATTTGAAGTTTGTTCAATACCTCTGCGGTGGTCGTTGACTTTGTAGGAAAAATCCATACAAACTTTGTAAATGCATCTATCATTGTTAGAATGTAATTATACTGCTTCCTGGTCTCTGTCAAAGGTCCAATGTGATCTAAATGCATTGTATGTAGCGGTAAACCTTCTTTGTTTATTGGGTTTAAGTATCCTTCTTGTTTCCCTTCTTTTCTCGTTGCAAGTAAACATGGTATGCAGCTCAGAATAACTTCCTCTATTCTCTTGTCCATATTTTTGATGTAGTAGTCTTTTCCTATTAATTCTTTCATTTTCTTTGCTGAAAAATGACCGTTCTGGTGAATTTTCTTTAATATTTCTTTTTCCATGCTTCTTGGTACTACTAAACGTTTCTGTTCCTCTTTGTATAGTACTCCATTGTCTATCCAATAGTCGTGGTAGTGTCCATCTCTTTGTATCAGCTCTCTTATAGCATTCAGCTCTTCATCCATTTTTTGTGCTTGTCTTAGTTCATCATGTAAAGATATTACTGCCAGATATGGGTTTCTACTCAGTGCGTCTGTGTGTTGCATTTGAATGCCTGCTCTGTGCTCAATTTCATAATCATACTCGTTCAGCATAAATACCCATCTTGCTACTTTAGGTGTCAAATCTTTC
This sequence comes from Peribatodes rhomboidaria, assembly GCA_911728515.1. Taxonomy (NCBI): domain Eukaryota; kingdom Metazoa; phylum Arthropoda; class Insecta; order Lepidoptera; family Geometridae; genus Peribatodes; species Peribatodes rhomboidaria. The sequence goes on along the minus strand of OU452181.1, from coordinate 4,376,869 downwards.
TTCTTTAAAGTCTGTTCGAAAGCTTTACAGTCAGTGACTATCTTAAAGTGTATTCCGTAAAGATAATGTCTGAATTTTCTCACACCTTCTACAATGGCAAGGGCTTCTAACTCATAGCTTGAGTATCGACTTTCTGCTTCTGTTGTTTTATGACTCATGTAGTGTACAGGATGCAACTCACCATCATTGTGTCTCTGCAGCAGTATCGCAGCTAGTGCTTGGCAGGATGCGTCTGTGTGAAGTTCTGTTTGCAGCTTACTGTCGTATATCTTTAGTACTGGATCAGTAGTTAATTTTTCCTTCAATAACTTGAAAGCATCTCGTTGTTCATCTTCAAACTTGAATACAGCTTCTTTTCTTAAAAGATCCGTCATCGGCTTGGCAATCTTCGCATAGTTCTTTATGTATTTCCTGAAATATGATGTTAAACCAATGAAACTTTGTACTTGTTTGATATTTTTAGGCTCTGGAAATCGTATAACAGCGTCTACTTTGTCAGGGCTTGGTCTTACTTCCCCATTTTTGATGACATGACCTAGATATTCAATTTCATGACATATTAATCTGGCTTTTTTCCAGTTCACTTCAAGGCCGTACTCGGATGCTACATTTAGTACCTTCTTTAGTCTGCTTAGCGCCTGGTTCTCTGAAATTGCTGGTATTATAATGTCGTCTACGAAAATCATCATCGTGCCCTGTGCGATTAGTTCTCTGAAAATTATAGTGACAAATCGCATGAAATAAGTCGGTGATATTGATAAACCAAAAGGGGCTTTCAAAAACTCCCATTGTCCATGATGCGTTATAAATGAAGTATATGCAATTGACTCTTCAGAAATTTTCAAATGAAAAAAACCATTTTTAAGGTCTAGTACACTAAACAGCTTGGCATCTTTCAGCTTATCGATCAAATCACTTATAATCGGTAGAGGAAATTCATCTTTAACTATCTTTTTGTTGAGTAATCTGTAGTCAACACATACTCTCGTCGTTCCGTCTTTTTTCTTAACCAAAACTAATGGGCTAGCATACTCAGAAAAACTCACCCGAATTATTCCTTGTTGCTCCCATTCTTGTATCTGCTGTTCAACTACCTTTTGCTCCATGAGTGATATCCTGCGGGGTCTTTGTGCTACTGGCACATCGTCTTTCAACACAATTTTCAACTTGATAAGTGCTTCTTTCTTCGGTTCTGGGTTGTACTTTTCCACCAAGGTCAAAACTTCCTTCCTGACCTCAGGGTTAGCAATATGACCTGCAACATTAATCTCACTCATACTAACCATACACACGTTTGAGACTTTACTCATCCATTCAACTTCTTTCGGAACAAAATGCACAATGTTATCACACACTATCATTGTAACACGATTTATGAAATTTTGTCCTAAAATCAGCTTAAATGGCATACTACTGTCTGGCACTACGTGAAATTCAACATTGGTGTACTCCTGATCATCGATATGCAGCTCCAAAAATGTTCTTGCGTTACTTCTTATTTCAGACTGTCCCATTCCATACATTTTCAAGTTTTGTTCGTGTTTTTCTGTCTTCAGCTCATCAAATAGCGCTTGTGCTATAATGTTAAGGTCGGATCCGGTATCTACTAAAGCGTTTACATCGTTGTTTTGCACTTTAATTCGTTTTAATGACTTTCGATTGTCATTTTCATTGTAAAATCGTTGTTTGTTTACATCTTTTCCGCTCGTAATGGCGAAACTGTCATGGCCGCTTGTCATTCCAACTTCGTAACTGTGCGGGTCGTTCCGGTCGTAATTCGGGTCTGAGCAGAACATTGTCTTGTTTTTGATTGGTTGCTCGAACTTCGGCTGGCTTCGGGTAACTTGCGGGCTGTTGCTCGGCTGCTTTGGCTTCGTATCGGGCGTACTTCCGGATGGACAATCTTTCCCTATGTGGTTGGTAAATCGATTGCACCGGAAACACTTACTTCCGTTCGGACATGACGTTGCTATGTGGTTTCGCTCACCACATTTAAAACAACGTAAATTTGATGTACTAGATGTTGACGTCGGAGTTTGAACCTTATGCTTCGTCTCCTTACTTTCTTGCTTGGCCACTGACATTCTTTTCTTAAGTTTTTCATACTGTATTAATTTTTCCTTCAGCGCTGCATAAGTTGTAATTCCGTATAACATCGCTTTATTCGTCTCGTAATCCGGTATTCCTTCGATGATATACTGGATTGCCACGTAATCTGGAAACTTAGCTCGCTTTCCCATTTCTTTCATGATTAGCATATATTGAAATAATGACTCTTCTTTCTTCTTCCTGCGTGCCGCCATAAGCTCGTGCATTTCCTTACTGTTAATTGTTTCCGGAAATTCCTTGAGTAGCGCCGTTTTCAGCTCCTCGTACGTCTTGAACACCTTTTCAGTTTTTAGCCACAACGCCGCGGTTCCCGTAAGAGTTTTCCTCGCAATTACTAGTTTTTGCTGCGGCGTCCATTCGAAAATATCGGCGTTGTCCTCGATATCCTGCGCCCACTTTGCTGATGTATAAGTATCTTCTTCGTCCCCCGTAAACTTTGTAAGCGCCGTCTCGAAGTCTTTGCAAAACATGCCGCAATGCTGCTCCTTCTTAGCTTGCGTATGCGCCATTTTGCCGTCGTAATCGTCGTCGTCTTAACCTCGTAATTAGTATTTTTCGTCGTCTTGTTGCGATTGAAGAGTGCGGTGATAACGTCGTCGTCGTTGTTAATGCGTCGTGGGAAAAATATTTTCCGTATTTCAGCGTTTTTCGTCGTAATTCCTGCTTGGCCACGCTACACGCCACGCGGTCGAAACTTGGACGAGCCCCCACTTGTAGTCCCCGAGACGGGCTTTTAAAGAGAAACACTTTGTCCTGTTCACTTATAACAGTTTTTATTGTTTTTAACTTAATTTAACACGTTTCTACTAGTTTTATTATTTTTAAACATTTAATCCGTCTTTCACTAAACTCTCACAATCGCCATCTTTTTATCGTCCTCTTCTCTCTCTCCCAAAAAACCTCTCGCTCTTTTCCGCATGTATTCCTCTTGCTCACTCGTATAACGCTCTTTCATTCTTTTACTCATCTTAGCATACTATTCCTGTCTTGCTCACTTGCATAACGCTCTTTCACCCATCCTACATATATATATATATATATATAATATATAAAATATATATATATATATATATATTATATACTATACCTGTAAACAATGGGATGTGTTGATTTCTAAAATATTTGTTAAAACGCACACTACAATATTTTTCAGAGCTTTGAGCGTTTGTTACATTTGTGTGGCGGTTATTTTTTTTTTCTATAGGTAACGGCGATCTTTTTTTTTTTCTTAAAAGGTCCGTAGTTTTTGTAAATTTTATATAATAATAATATATTTTTTTAATAAGTGCACATTGTTACTCTATCTCATACCGTTTCCGAGATAGCTGAGATTAATTTTGTCATCACCTTGACGACAGGTGATGACAAAATTATTCTCTATTTATTTCTCTAAATTGACCCACAAGGAGCCATATTTTAAAGCGCCTAAAGAGCTTAGCGATGTTTAAAAGCTCCTATAAAGTTCTTTTAAATGCACCAAATCCACTGCCTCACGAGGCCAGGAAGGTTACAAGGTGGCAAGGAAAGAGAAATCAACTTTTTCAACTTTTTGAATCACTATATCTCAGAAATTGAGATTCTTAGGGAAAAAGAGTGTGAGAACAATTTTTGTAGAAATTCATTTGATCTACAATTTTGTTTGATATATTTTATAATAAAACTTACGGTTAATAATGAAAAAGGCCAATATTTACGAACTTTGACTTTGAAAAATTTTTTTCAGGTGTAGGTTCACATTTCAGTTATAATGGTGTTCTCAACATTTGTACCAATTTTCAGCTCTTTGCGAATTATTGTACCGTTGCCCTTAGTTTTAGGCTTAATTGTTCGAGATAAGACTTAATGGGTTAAAAATGATCGCATATAGGCCTGGATAAAAAAAAAAACCTTATTTACCAAATGTTTTGGTATCTTATAGTATCTCACTTAAAGCCAGTTTTTGCGGACTTTATGAAAAATAGACTATTATAATAAAAAAAATGTTTTCAGCAAAAGGTTTTTTTTACTGAACAATAATACTCGTATACCTTTCCATGTCAATGTAAAACTAACATCACAAACACGAACCGAAAATTCTGTTACAAAAACCCAAAAATATGAAAAATCCTGAAATCTGTGCGAAAAGCCGGAATGAATACATATCCGATTCAAAGCGGTAGCTCCAACTTTGTATGGCAGCAACGATTGCGTTTCGCGCTATTCATTTGCATAAAGCGCCGTACGACTGCGTCAATGGATTGTGTGCGATATAATGTATTGCTTGTAGGGCTGGTGGAATAAATAAAATGCTTCAAATAAGGATAATAGAGTTTACTATCAAAATTAACTTATGTGCTAGTCTACCCATTAAATTCAGAACCTACCTATATATGTACCACTATAAATATCGCTTATTCCTAAATATAGACGTTGTGCAATAATGCAGTGTAAAAGTGCCAGCCTTCTATGGGCGACCGAGATTTAGGTAGTTATGTACCTACTCAGAAAAACGAATGCAGTGCTGTGGCTTCTAAGATTTGTATGTTAAATATTTTGAGTAGCGCTGTAATTTAGGGAAAGCATGTTGCTTACTATCAGCGAAATGGTCTGTTCGTGAAATAAGTTCTGCGAATTGTTACGATCACGGAATGAAGACCAGCCTACGCCCAATCAGCGTCCGGAACGTCACCGCTTGGGAACGGTCGCTGATTGGACGGTCGCTGATTGCCACTGCGGCAGCAGGATCGCTAGCCTGTGTGATCCTTTACTTGTAAACGCTTACGCCATATTTTGGTGCATCCAATTCGTATCTAAAACAATACAATCGTCAGCAAATAAGAAATAGCGATAAAAACAACATTTCCTCCATTTTCTCCATATTATTACTCCATTCAAAGAACCCTAGTACTGTTGGCGGCCAAATTTCATTCTCTCCAATCTCACGTACCAGACGCCGACGTGGCATTCCAATGTACTACCTACCCTCTGTCGCGTAAAAATAAAATTTCAATTCTACCTCCAAATCAAGTATTTTTCTCTTCTTTTCGCCATTAGGCGACAAAGAGCTTTTATATAGGTTTGGGAGTCGCAAAACGAATAAATGTTTCCGAGTCATTACGTCTTCTAAAGTCATCGCTGTGAGTTTGATTATATCGAATAGGCATCTATTGTCAGGTTTGATGGAATGTCGCTTCTGTTCTTTAATCTTCAGTGTTAAGACTGATCATTTATCTTAGGCATAATGCCTACTATTTTATAGAATATGAAGACTGGTTCTTAATCTTTGGATAATGGTAGCTACTCAGATTTTCGGAGCAACCTTGTATAGTCGACCTAAGTACGGCTATTTTTAGATTCACATGATTTATTAGAAGAATCGAGGATCTCATAATAATGAATTGGTTCATATTATCGTGTTACTTATTAATTGAATTGCATAGATGGTAATAAGATCGGATCGTGTTGTATAGCGTTTTTATTTTTTAAATTATATCCTACTAATATTATAAAAGGAAAGGGGGCGAAAGGGATCACTGACAATACGTGGAATATTTGGTAATAGTTAGTATTGCTCTATGTGCTGCGTATATTCAGTGATTCCAATTCCGAGTGCACACCTCCCAGCGGTGCCCCCGGTAACTTTGGTGTGCAGAAACAAAATCTAACGATTTTGTTTCTGCACACCAAAGGCTAATGTGTCAGGTAGACTCGCCAAGATGCACTAGCCAGCGTGGCGTTTTATGGCTAACAACCCCCCCCCTCCCCCCTTATGAAGCAAGCCAAAAATAAACGGCCTTCAGTCCCCAGCGGCCCCGCTAGTCCTGGCCAAGGTGGCGGTCAGAGAAATGGTGGGGCAGAGGGTGCGAAGAATCTCTGGGTGCGATCTGGCCACCATACGACGTCCCTGAACCTGGCATGCTTTAACGCCAGAACGTTACGAACGGATGCGAGGCTTTACGAACTGGAACAAGAGACTAACCACATCAAATGGGATGTTATAGGGCTGTCTGAGGTAAGAAGAAAAGGTGAAGAACTTATTAAATTAACATCCGGTAACTTGTTCTATTACCACGGCCATGAAGACTCGTCATATGGCGGAACAGGATTCCTTATTAATAAAAGGATAGCCTCAGCTATCATTGACTTCAAAAGTTTTTCCACCAGAGTCTGTTCAGTTTTAATCAAACTGAACAAACGATATACTCTTAAGGTTATCCAAGTGTACGCGCCTACGGCGAAACGAGGTACAGATGCTGAAGTCGAACAATTATACGAAGACATAACATCTGCTATTACATACCAAAAAAGTCATTTCACTTCCATAATAGGCGATTTCAACGCAAAAATAGGTTCACAGCTAGATAAAGAAAAATCTGTTGGGAAATATGGATTAGGGAACCGGAACTCTAGAGGTCAGGCCTTAGTGGATTTCCTTGAACAAAATGGTTTCTACGCCATGAACACTTTCTTTAAAAAACGACCATCTAGGAAATGGACTTGGGCGAGTGCTGACGGAGTTACCAAAAATGAGATTGACTTTGTCATAGCATCCCACAAACATATAGTTACAGATGTAACCACCCTCAAGAAGTTTAAGACCGGCAGTGACCATAGGTTGGTTAGTGCAGCGTTTAGGTTTAACTTTTCCAAAGAAAGGGAGAAAATTATTAAAACCCCGAGAAAGCAGGAAAGGCAGGCTATTGCACTACTACAGGATGAATTTCAACTAGATTTAAAGAACCAATTCGAAGGACTGGAGCAGTTGAACCTAGACGCTGATAGTCTCAATAAAAAATTGTGTGCGACTTTGGTTGAAACAGCAAACAAACACATTGGCAACACCCGAAAAAATAAATCAAAACTGACACCGAACACATTGGCACTAATGAACGATAGAAGATTACTTGCACAAAATTCCGAAATAGACCAAAGACTTTTAGAAAAACAAAATAAAATAATCCATAAAGCTGTAAAGAGAGATATGAGGGCATTCAATACACAAGTGATATTAAAAACTATAGAATCCAACAGAGGACCCAAAGTTTTCCGAAAAAAATTAAATTCAGGAACCCCACAAATTCGGTCTCTTACTGATAAAGAAGGAAATAAAACTACAAATCGAGATAAAATTCTTAAAATAATTGAAGAATTCTACATTGATCTTTATAGTGCTTCTACACCAGAGCCAAGTTATCCAGTAAATACCGACACTAGAGTACAGCCTGTCGAGTCTAGTTCTAAGGAACCTCTACCAGTTATTCTACCTCATGAGATAGAATGGGCCCTAGCACATATGAAGAATGAAAAATCGCCAGGGGAGGACGGCATTTCAGTTGAGCTTTTACGGGCAGGTGGAGAAATAGTCGTGACGTTACTAGCGGAGCTCTTCAATAAAGTGTTGCAAAGCAGTCATACACCTGAGGCGTGGAAAATCGCCATTGTCACCATTCTTCATAAAAAAGGAGACAGTTCAAAGCTAGATAATTATCGGCCCATAAGCTTACTCTCTCAAACATACAAGCTATTTGCCAAAGTGCTATGCCGTAGACTTACACGCCAGCTCGACGAGTACCAACCAATTGAGCAGGCAGGTTTCCGAAGCGGATATTCTACGATCGATCACATCCATACCGTGAAACAGCTGATGGAGAAATGTGCAGAATATAATCGGCCCCTATGTTTTGCTTTCGTAGATTACGAAAAAGCTTTCGATAGCGTAGAGCACTGGGCCGTGTTTCATTCTCTTCATCGCTGTCAGATTGACTCACGGTATGTTGATGTCCTTCGGAACCTCTACAAGTCTGCGACTATGCAAGTCCGTCTACATGCGCTTACCAATTCCATACCTATTAACCGAGGAGTGCGACAGGGGGACAACATATCTCCCAAGCTTTTCACCTCTGTCGTAGAAGACGTATTGAAAACGCTTGACTGGGAAGGCAAAGGTGTGAGTATCAATGGTGTTCTCCTGTCGCATCTTCGTTTTGCTGACGATTTAATCTTGTTTAGTGAACGTATTGAGGATCTCCAGGAAATGATAAAAGACCTATATAATGCGTCTCTTAAAGTCGGGCTGAGGATGAACCGATACAAGACGAAAGTAATGAGTAGCCTAACGGGTGTCACGTCAATACCAATTACGGTTGGTGGAGAGCCGTTAGAGCTGGTGGATCATTATATTTATCTTGGGCATTGTTTAGCATTTGACCCAGAGCTACGAAGAAAAGAGATCTCACGTCGCATACAGCTCGGTTGGGCCGCTTTCGGGAAGCTAGAAGACGTGCTCAGGGCTCGAAAGATACCGCAGTGCCTGAAAACCAAGCTTTACAACCAGTGTGTTCTGCCCACAATTACTTATGGTGCCGAAACATGGACGCTAACCAAAGAGGCTGTTAACAAAATGAGAGTTGCACAAAGGGCAATGGAGCGTGCCATGCTAGGTATCAGTCTTAGAGACAAAGTCCGAAATACGGAAATACGACGGAGGACGAAAGTCACGGACGTCGGAAACCGTATAATGAGACTCAAGTGGCGCTGGGCAGGACACGTGGCTAGGTGTGGTGATGGCAGGTGGAGTAGAGCCCTGACAGAGTGGTTACCGTTAGCAGACAAGCGCTCCGTCGGCAGACAACCAGCACGATGGGTCGACGACATCAGACCCATCGCGGGTCATGCGTGGATGAGATTGGCACAGGAAAAGGAACAATGGCGCGGGGTGGAGGAGGCCTATACCCAGCAGTGGGTCGATACGGGCTGATAATGATGATGATGATGATGAATATTATAAACGCGAAAGTTTGTATGTATGGATGGATGTATGTTTGTTACTCTTTCACGCCAGAACGGCTGAACAGATCTGGATGAAATTTGGCACGGAGATAGATTATAGTCTAGAATAGCACATAGGATACTTTTTAACCGCGGGTGAAACCGCAGGGCGCAGCTAGTATAAAAATATATTTTTTAATTATATAAAAATTGACTGCCTCGGTGGCTCAGTTGGTAGTGAACCTGCCTCCTGAGCGTGGGGGCGTGGGTTCGATTCCCACCTGGGGCAAACATTCATGTGATGAACATTTGTGTTTGTTCTATGTCTGGGTGTTAATATCTATTTAAGTATGTATTTAAAAATATCTAAGTATGTATATCAGTCTCTGGCAGCCATAGTACAAGCTTTGCTTAGTTTGGTGTCAGGCGACCGTGTGTGGAAGTGTCCCGAATTTATTTATTATTAATTTCTTTAATTCCTTTATTTGTGATTAAACGTCGATCTATTTTATATGCTTACATCCAAAAACAAAAAAAATTAAACCTGACACATAAACTAAGATTTTCACAAAGCTAGGTGCAGTCCCCAGTCTCAACCATAGTTAAAAAGTATCCCATATGCTATTCCAGATTATAATCTATCCCTGTACAAAATTTCATCCATTTCCATTCAGCCGTGAAAAGCCTACAAACAGACAGACAGAGATAGTTACTTTCGATTTTATAATATTGTATAACAGTATGGATAGTTTAATGATTTGATGATGTGATTGTGATATCACTCGACTTTTGCTTATTTTTTTTAGTTTCGTTGTATACAAAGCCTACTATAAAATTTATAAATAACTTTTAACAAAACTAACAATGATAAAATCATTACATTAATCCTTTATTACCTACATCATCGTATAATTTTCAAATAATATTTCCATTTAAATCTCAACTTTATTCCTGCCAAGTTAAAGCTCAAAATAACTTAATAATTTAAATTTAAAAGTACCCGCAAAACCGAAATCCAGTTTCGCTCTCTCCGACCACACATCACTGCGGCCTGCGATTAATCAATTAACTCGCATAACCACTATTAAACTGTTTTAACCATTTTGCTGATCATTCGAGAATTCTACTGAGAATTCGCATCGATTTTGTTTTGTGGTTCTGACCGCTTTGTAATGGTCATAGAATAGACAACAGTTACTGCAAAGCACTTTATTAGGGAGTCTACACACTAAAATCGCCGATCCGCCGACACAACCCACCGACATGTCGTCTGCGGTCAGAGGCCTCTTGGGAACCTAGTAACTTTATTATTTTTATTTATTTATCTAAGTTAATAACATACATATTATGTATTAAAATACAACTCTGCCAAACTGCGTAGCAAAAATATATTAATAATACACTCAGAAATATACTCTCATTTCAGAATTACATTATATTGTGGTTACAACGAAGCATTATGATTTATTTATTTATTTATTTATTTAATAATATGAACGCATTTAAGCAATTATACATATCAAAATTTCAGAATTAGAGTCAGTTTTCACATACTAAAATACACATAATCAAAAATTATTAGTAGAAATGTCAAAACTTAATTAATATAATTACAAAATGTCAAATAAAATTTTAAATAATAATACACACAAACACAAATACAAATTACGGTATATAAGATTCGCAAAATGTCAATAATAAATTTACTATGCTAAGCCACTTATCGCTAAAAATGTCACAGTCCGGATACATACAAATGAACGCGTTGAGGTCACGCATGGCGCGGTGCTTGCATGGCATGATGTTACATACGAATAAGTTTGTCAAAAACCATTAAATTAAAAATAATAATAACTTTAACATGTTAAGAATGAAGTTGACTGCAAGAGTTTAAAACCTTAATACTATGTATTGTAAAGCAGTTAGTTGACAATTTATTTTTTTATTATATCATTCTTTCTATCAGCAGTTTCTTCAATGCAACCTTAAATCCACTTCTGGTCCTAAACCCATGCTCAAACTCCGCCGGCAGATCATTGCACAATCTTGGCACTATCCACCTTCTAACTAACTTCTAACTCATAGGGTAACTCTACTAACTCATAGGGTAAGGTAGGGTAATAAGAAATAGGGCCTAGCCTTCGAATTTGATAGCTTGCTCTTCCCGCCGACGTGACGAGTGTGTTCAAAACCTCGGGTAGCCTAGAACCTCTAAATTCAGGGCTAGCTACTCGGCTTTTACGAACTTGCTTACTTGCTTTTTTCGCCGACATGACGACTACGTTCAGAGGCTTTCAGGTGGCCTAGAACCTCTAACAGGGCTCGCCACTCGGCCTATACAAACTTACTTGGTTTCTGACTTACGTGTGTGGCTTGATTTCGTTTGAAATGTTGCTGCCGACATCTAGAACCATATCTGCCGATATTAAGTCGGCGATTTGTCGTGAAGACTCCCTTAGGATGTTCTTGGAGGATAAACAAAATAGTTATTTGGACAAAGCTTTTTTGTACAACTTAATGTAAAAAAGCTAGTTAATGCTCTTATTTATGTGATTTCTTTACAGTGTGTGTGTTTATTTGTTTTTTCTTCACGCTTAAACGAGTTGGCGGGTTTGGATGAAATTCTAAACGGAGACAGTTAATGCCAGGCTATTTTTTAACGGCGGGTAACACCGCGGGGCGCAGCTTGTATTTTATAGTCTTTTTATGATATGATGTATAACTATTCGTAATGAAAAAATAATCCATCACTACATAGTATAAAACAAAGTCGCTTTCTCTGTCCCTATGTCCCTTTGTATGCTTAAATCTTTAAAACTACGCAACGAATTTTGATGCGGTTTTTTTTAATAGATAGAGTGATTCAAGAGGAGGTGTATAATAACATCCATTAAATAGTGGAGAAATGACTGTTATTTTTCAGGTTTCTAATGTGATGTCGTTAATTATCATTTTTTTTCCGCTTACATTGCAAACGCCCCCTATGTTTTTATACACAACTTTCAGTTTTTCTGTGGTGTATTTAGTATCGGCATTGCACCCGTGCGAAGCCGGGGCGGGTCGCTAGTTATTAATAAACTTGGCATGGTCTCGAATATTGTTTTTGCATGTTTTTTCTTTTTAATTCCCGACGCAAAAGTTTGACGTGCGTATATAATATGTGTGTGTGTGTATGTGTGTGAGTGTGTGTGTGTATGTGTGTGAGTGTGTGTGTGTATGTGTGTGAGTGTGTGTGTCTGTGGCATCGTAGCTCCGCGAACAGATTAAGCAACTTTGATTTTGTTTGAAAGGTGAACCAGTTGGGAGTGTTCCTAGCTATGTTTGAAAAAAAAAATAGGTTTTGATAAAGATCAGCGACATAGTTTTTAAATTTTAAATTTATACTTGTTTCATAGAGTTAAAATGTAAAAGAAAGAAAAATAAAAACCACGGAATACCAATTCAGTAGCTACTCTACGTTTTTAGTAAAGGGGTATGAGTATTAACATGAGTCGTAACAACATAAAGTGCCTTTATGCACTTTATTAAGAAAACCGTATTAATACTTCCTTTTAAAATTACCTACATCTCAGAGAAACAGACAAAATTTATCTCTAGAACTCATTCCGAGGGTTAGGCACTCATTACGAATTAAAACTCGAGCGATTTCAAATGTAACTTGGTTTGAGTTGAAAATTTATATTTGAGAACAGAGATCAGAGATCAATGGAGAGGTAAAACTGTGCAGTTGTTTTATAAAGGCATTAGTAAAATATCGTGTACAAATGAAAGTACATTATCATAAGCGAAGTAAAAACAAGGTTAATATGAAATTAAAGAAAATTATGGGTTTGATTTTTTGCAGTGCTTAGATAATATTTATTTGGTAAAGCTAAATAATTTAAAAACGAAATCACACACAAGCTTGCTTTTGCACTAATTTGCAATCACAGATTTAAAAAAAATATGGGCAATCACATGTCTCCACTAGGTTTCTCTGTATTGGAGATGCCATGAAACAGTTATATTGTCATGGACAAAACTAACTCAGATCCAGAACAGATATTTATGTACATCGTTCGAATACGTACGGCCGGAAATCGAACCCGGGACTGCCTGCTTATACGAGTATAAAGCAATCGAATTCTGCTTCAGCTATAGGAATTTCGAAATATCTAATTCTAAAAAATCACAGAACTTGCGAGTAAGTACATCATTGCTTGTCTATTGATTTGTGTCATCGATGTTCACAAAATTTTGTTTCAAAAGTTCTTCGGTGAACCAAGTTTGATTACAAAACATTCGTTCGGAAACAATTTGACACTTGCTCAGAGTTTCAGAGTAACTTAACATTTGGCTAATTAATTTTGACTTGCGTGGGTGGAACATTTAATTATTTCCGTAGCGGGAAGAATTACTGCGAAAGGTATGAAGTAGAAAGTATAGTGACTTCATTATTTGCAGTATATTTTTTATTTTAAGTAGTTAAGTTGTCTTTTGATTAGACACAGTCATGGCTTTAAGCAATAGAGTTTGAGTAAATCGGTTTCTTCTAGGCAAGCGTTTTTCAAGCGTGCTTCATACAAGGCTGCATCAGGCAAGGTGGCGGTCAAACGCAAGTCAACACCACTATTTTTATTTAATATACTGGCAGTATTTTGAAGGCTGATTTTCTCCTTACATCTTATCAAGCAATTTTTACTATGGGACCAACCCTGAAAGCACAAAACAATGCCTAATCAGCTTACCGGCGACAGCTGACCGGCGACAAAATTTACAAAACAGCAGATTTTTAATTTGCGTTTTCAAGTTTGGTCCACTAATAAAAGTTGTTTGTTATGATGTAGAGAATCAGTCTTTAACATTTTGCTAGTGTATTAAAATAGCGGTGGATAGGAAAAAAAAAGGTTTCGGGGTAAAAATATACGCATAATTCTACACAATAGACAGCAGCATACGGAAATATACGAATGGAAAACAGGCTTTGGAAAAATCATTTGTAGATTTGTGGTTGAAAGGCATGACCTATACATACTCCATACATCATACATCCTACTAATATTATAAACGCAAAACTTTGTAAGAATGGATGGATGGATGGATGTATGTTTATTACTCCTTCACGCCAGAACGGCTAAACAGATCTAGATGAAATTTGGCACAGAGATAGATTATAATCTAGAATAGTACATAGGGTACTTTTTAAACGCGGGCAAAACTGCGGGGCGCAGCTAGTAGTAGTAGTAGTAGTAGTAGTTGCAACGTTATATTAATATAACGTTACAATTTCTGATACGAGAAAAGTGAAATAATAATCCAAATAATTCAACTTTTAGATTTGGTTGCAATTAACGGAGTCACTGATGTGCGAAATTCGATCATTTAGCCACGAATTGTTTATTTATTACAACTGCAGAATTTCAGTGCAGTCGTTAATTATGACGTGGTAAAAAGCACGAACATACGTTTTCAAAAGGTATAATTGTGTTATGAGAACGCATACAGTGTCGAAATATCTGTGGTCTTTTGTGAAAAGATTCTGCCCCGGCTTTTGTTTGGTAAAACAATTATGAAAAATAGTTTTTGGTTGTTTCGGCATCTCATTAATGTAATTAACGACGAATTTAAAGCGATGACAACCTAGTTTGAGAAGGCCTGCCTCAAGCCAGAGGGAGCGGGTTTGAACTCAGCCGACGGCACGCACCAATTTGTTCATTGTGTGAGCATATGCGCGCTACATGACTGGAGCCCGGTGTATGGCGACAGGCTCGCCCCCTGTCACATTTGGGACTGAATATCGTCCGGCGATATGTGGGTGTTGTATTACACCTCTGCCAGGTCCCTCGGGGGAAAGGCGTGACGATAATGTATCAATGTAATTATTTTCTTATTTCATGTCTAAGTGTGGAATGTATGGGATTTACAAATAGCCTAAGCTTTTAACATAGAGATAGTCTTCAAATGAAGCTGCATTTGAAATAGAAACCACTTTAAAAAGTAAGTGCTGAGACTTATGGCTGACAAGAACACAAACTAACTACGCATTAGCTAAAGATTTTCTGTTGGCGTTTAATCTAGAAGGAAACGACGAGCAAAGAAGGCGAGACATTAACTAAAGACCCTCTAAAGTGATCTACAGAGAGACAAATAGCTATTTCAAATATTTTCATAGCTTAGCACTGGCACTTGTTTCATAATTATTTTCTAAGTAACTACGAGTATGTACTAGAGTATATATTATACTACTTGCTATTTTAATGAATTAATTTAATTAATTTGAGCTAATTAATGATGTAGGCAACTACAACTGCAAAAGGTTGTTACAAAAACCATGTTCTATTCGCGCGGTGTGCATCCAGTATCAACTGGAGGATTCAATTATACTACTTTAAATTAAAATTGATTTGAAAAAAAAAATACACATCGCGCTTCGCTCTTCTAAAAGCGCGAACGCAGCCACTAATCATGTCAGTTTTATTTGTAAACTATTCGCGTCGTGCCTTTGCTTTGTTAGAATAAAAGCCGCCAACATGCGAAAATTCAGATTTGTTAATATTTCTGTAAAATTTCCTTTTCTTATTGCGATCTTAAACTGGTCAAAATTCAAGCAATTTTTAACGTGCATTTTTTTAGTAGAAATAGAAATAGAAATTTTTATTAACTATTAATTATCTAACATTTTTTTAGTATTGTTGCTTGAATACTTACAACTTTGTGTACCCGCCCATCAATTATCCAACAGGGTTTTTGTAACTCCCCGTAGAGGTAAAAATATTTTTTTACTAGGTAAAATATTACTTATTTAGGTAAAAACTTGTAAACAAATACTGAGACTCCAGTCAGCACTCTTAATTTACCTATGTAGTCTAGTAAACAGTAACACAAAGACTTAGATTTAGAGATTTTAAAACAAACTTGAGCCCAAATAAGTCCCAATTCACACAGCCAGCGACTCAGTTGTCCCGATTTGCTGTCCCGGTTTCATTGTCCCGGCTCCCGTATTCGCACAAAGGGGCATAGCCAATCACGCTGTTTGTAAATCCTTCACGTAGACACGTGGCATGGCTGTAATCAGGTGGGTCCAAAAAGTGCACTAAGCAAAATGCGCACACGGTTCTAAATGCGCATTTCTCAGTTGGGGCACTTTTTTTAATTTGTATGTAGAAAAACAGATAGACGCTACAAAAATTAGAAATACAATTTTTTAACAAAAAATAAAGTAGTGTCTATTTATACACAATGGCGTTATCCAGAGTGTACAGACAATATACTGTTCTTATGTGTGAATGAGCTTTGTGTCATCACTTTTGTGCGCAAGCGAGAAGTATGGGAAGCGCTCGGCGCTCTACTTTTTTGTGTTTTACTGCTGTAACTGCGCCTCTCATACTTCTCTCTTGCACACTTTTGTGTGCTTATATGTTTATGCTGACACAAAGCTCATTTACAAAGTCGACATTTTTTTATTTAATATAGGGCATTAAAGATACTGTACTTACTACTACTGTACTTATGTGTTCATAAGTGTAGTATTGTCCCTACAAAAGTATATAATGTATATTTTTTATCTCAAAAGAAAAATCTTTTCCGTCGTCTGGCGTAGTTCCATAAAAATAAATGTTTATTAGATTATTGTGATATTGTCGTCTCCGTTCTACCGTTGCAGTTGCCACACTCTTCGCTGAAGATAATTCCGTTTCAACACGTCACATTGCAATTATTAATGTCATGCACAATTTAGGATTTAGAATTTATTTTGCACGAGTTAGGATAAAATGCACTAAAAGTCAAGAGAACATAAACGAGAGTCAACCAAAAATATAGCGACCACTATAAGCCGACAACAGCTGTGAGCAGTGAAAAATCATGAAATCGGGGCTCAAGCCCCGCAGCTTGCGTCCTTAATACGTCCATGCACGTGTGCGTATTGTACTTGGAGTGAATACTAAGCACACGTCTAAATAATACGGCGAAATTGAGCGAGTAATATTATGTTTGGAATCAGCAGACGGTGAATCTAAATAATCTATCAAAATAAATCTTATTGACGAAATAAATCATAAAATCGTGATCGTCTGGGTTTTAGAATAAAATTACTGATTATTTGAAAACAATACGTTCTTTTTTTACCCGACTACGGCGAACTAGGGCAAAGCAATTATATGCTCCAGGGCATCGTTTACTATTGAATATATTTGTGTTGTTGGGTTAGGTGGCATATGACCGCGGCTATCCTCCGAACATTATTATTGAAATGTATTAAAATACATTCACATTTAATATGTAATTTATTTATTTAATATACGATACTTAATTAAATAGTGTGTACGTAACAATTTCAGATGAGGATATTTTTTTGTTCGTAACTCAACTTTTTTCTAACGAAGCCCGTTAGCAAAAAGTTGACAAAACATTTCTGAACTTATTGACAACCGATTACAGACACTATGAACATCTCAAAGAGTAATACTCTAATTCTTTTGCCTAAGCACTCACAACACAAGCTAAAAACGCTACGACATCTATTGTACTCGTACTATATTTAGCACAACCAGTTCGTCGAAATCCAGAAATCCAGTTCCCTTTTCAGCGGAATAACGTCGAATAGATGTCCAAGCGAGTGAAAGATGGACACTTCTTCTTTACCCCACTAAGTGTCCTCCCTGGTGGGGTATAGTAAATGTTAAAAACTTTGCCCTACTAATCAATGATCATTAGGGTGGCGTATATCACAGTCAAATAAAATTTTGGAGATAAAAAATATAAAATGGAGTCCCGTGTATGGCGACAGGCTCGCCCCCTGTCACATTTGGGACTGAATATCGTCCGGAGAAATGTGGGTGTGTGATTACACCTCTGCCAGCCTCCTCGGGGGAAAAGCGAAAAATTTTGGTTGGCTTCGCGCCACTAAGCCTCAGTTTTTCTCTAGAGTAGCCGCATTCTTAAGGAAATCTTAGATTTTCTAGTTAATCTAGGTCTAGCAAAGTCGCTCACTAAATCTTCAATATTCCACTCTGCCCCACCAAGGTAGACACTTAGTGGAGAAAAGTGTAAGCACCCCCAGAGCACTCTTAACCAATCACGTACAGATCTAAGTGAGTCTAGGACGTGCGGCGGTGAGACTCACCTCGCCACTCGATAATGCCCTCTCGAGTGAGATTTTAATGTAACGAGCGAGGATACTAAAGATAATATTCTTGTTACATTTTACAATGAAATGAAATGGATATAGAGCGTGTTTGAGAGAAATTAATGCATTTAACTCAATCAAGTGAACAATCACAATTACAATCTCGACAACATTAGGCATGGTTTCTAAAAAAAAACTTAAAATACTGTTTTTCTTTTGGGAACTTTTGCCAACATTGACGTGCCATTCCCATTTAAGTCTCAAAAGTTTTACAAAAGTATCAACTACGATATAACTATCGTAGTTGGTACTTTCGTAAAACTCTTTTAAGCAAACTGCATTATAATCACTCTAGAAAGTCGCCTAAAGGCAAAAAATATTAACAGACACACAAACAATATCACGGGCAACCTTCTATCTTTTCCATTTTTTCAAGAGCAAAATCGTAAACAAAAAAATCAGCCAAGTGCGAATCGGACTCGCGGACGAAGGGTTACGTATGATTATCTATAAAAATGTCCATGTCTGTTGTTTTGGAGCTCCCTTAAATATTCATTTTATTCTGTTTTGTAGTGTTCGTTGTTATGGCGGCCACAGAAATACATCACCATCATCATCTGTGAAAATTTTAACTGTCTAACTACCACGGTTCATGAGATACAGCCAGGTGACAGACGGATAGACAGATAGATGGACGGATAGCGGAGTCTTAATAATAGGTTCCCGTTTTACGCTTTGAGCACGGAACCCAAAAAAAAAAACGTAGGCAGAGTGTGTGTGTGTGTAATATATCTTAACTTGGCAGCACTAAAACAATATAAACTAGCCAACACTCAAGGCTTAGCCAATCCATTTAAGGGCTTTACGCAATCTAATTGCTATAGAAAATAGGATTAGGGGTGTTTAAGGTGACTTAAAGACTTTCTAAGTCAGATTAAAAGTTTAAGTAATTCTAAGTGAGGGCCAGCGGCGTTACTTTCAAGTTACGTTTAAGTTTATTGGGATGCTTTTTAATTTTGGTCTAAGATTTAAGTGATTTAAGTGTTTCTGAAGTTGCAAGCTTAGGTTATTGGATTATAGTCATTAAGATTGTAGAGTAAATTGCTAATTTAGTTTATTTTGAAAGTTGTTCAAGACGTTTTGAAATTTGTAATTAGTTGAAAGGTCCGTCAAAGATCACTTTAGATTAATGTTTTTAATATAAATTTATGATATAAAATTTCGCAAATATAATCGCACGTTTATGTTAGTGCAGTATTAAAATGTATTTTTTACTCTCAGTGTTACATAAACAATATAGGTATCCTAACTAATCCTAATTAATATTTAGATGCGAAAGTGAGTTTGTTTGTTGCTTGTAACGCTTTCACGCCCTAACTATTCAATCGATCATCATGAATTTTTGCATACACGTTGTCTGAGATACAAAAAAGGACATAGGGTACTTTTTATCCCGAAAAAATTAACGGTTCCTGTAGGAGGGATCGCGAGTGAAACCGCGGGGCGTAGCTAGTCCTATATAATTGCTAAAGTGAGTTTGTTTTTATGTTTGTTTGTTACACTTTCACGCCTAAACTACTCAATAGATTATCATGAAATTTTGAATACTCATGATCAGTAAGCAAAGGACGTAGAGCCATTTCATTTCATTTTTTAATATCTTTATTTAAACATAACTAAATAACATTTAATTTTAAAGTGTATTTAAGGCTTTCTATAAAACTAAAACAGAAAATAATCAAATGTTTTTCTTAAATCTACGTAGTTCGAATATAAAACATGCTGTCTGGGTAGTTTAACATTTTTTTGTTATCTACGTACATACATAATTATGTAGGTAATAAAGTGTTTATAATTTTTGTAAGCTTAAGTGTAGCATTACAATTCAAGAAAGGACATATAGTACTTTTTATCCCAAAAGGTCCCAAAAATTTCTGTTACAGTTGGACCGCGGGTGAAGCCGCGGGCGCAACTGCTTTTTTTTTTGTATCTAGAATAGGTCGACGTTTGATCACAAACTCGCCTGATGTTAAGCGACATTGTGGTCTAAGATGGAGCACGACGACCTAGAAGGTACTTATTCACTCTAGCCTTGAAGATACCCAGGTAATTATAGTTAGTCGGGAATACAGACGATGGCAAGGTGTTCCATACCCTAGCGGTTCGTATTAGAAAGTTGGTGGTGGAGGTGGTTAAAACATAACTTTAATATCATTATTAAAGTTATGTTTTAACCTTTTTTGCGGCAAACATTTGCGGCGGTTTTTTTTTAAATTAAAATAAAAATTGTAAAAGGCTCGCCTCTTAAGCCAGAGGGACCGGATTCCATCCCAGCCGACAGCATGAACCAATTTGTTCTTTGTGTAAACATATACGCGTATTGTATGTCATCTGCTACATGACTGGAGCCCGGTGTAGGTCTCTTAGTGTGGGTGTTGTATTAGACCTCTGCCAGCCCCCTCAGGAGAGATGATTTGTTACATTATGTAAAAATTGGTACTTAATCTGTAATCGTCTTCTTGATATATCTAGGATTTGTGGTTGAACGTTCTCAACAGCCAAGCAGTCTCGACATCATTTACACTCGACGTCGTTCACGTCAACTGACGTGACTCCGGCGTGTCATTTCCAAGTGACGTGGCCGACGTTTCGTCGACGACTCGAAATTGGCCGATGACACCTTATTGATGAGGCTTTAGAGATTTGATTGGCTCGGTTGAAGTGTGATCGAATTTTTTGGTAGAGGAATCTATTTTTACCCGACTGCTAAAGAAGGGTTTGTTTTTCGCACGTATTTTGTATGTATGTTGGTAAACTTTTTTATTACTTTTTTTACTTGTTTTTGTTGTTTTACCTCTTTTTGTACTTTTACTGAATTTTTAATTTCTATTACTCTCTTTTTTTCTTTTTTTTTAAGTGTATTTGTCGTTAATTCGTTGTTAAATTTAGTCAAGCAAATCATAGAAAATTGTTGTGTATGCCTATAATTGGCGCATGTATCAGATAGAAACCATGAGAACATTATTTATTGTATGTTTAATATGTGCGCTGTTGGCTTACCTTAATAAATAAATAAATAAATAAATAAATTACCTCCTGTATTACAAACGGCTTGGAGAATTTCTGAACTGGTACGATTTCGTTACATTTGTCTTAAAAACCTAAGTATCCTTAGATAGGCGTGCAGTCGGATTTTTGTTTTTTTTTTTTTTTTTTAGACTTATTTGTTAGAAGTTTTTATTTAACTATGTATGTAGGTTTGTAACTAGGTTGTGCGTTTTTTTTATTTACAAACCATTATCAAACTTTGCTTGCTGAAATTTGACATAGGTACTCAAGTTAGATTGGTGACAATACAGTAAATAATTCTACATGACACTCGCAAAATTATCATCATCATTAAACATTTTCCATCACCTGCTGGGTCTCCTTGCGTCCTTTCCGATGCTATGCCAGTCTGATCTACTGCCTTTCTTTTAGGAAGAGTGGTAAACAAGCAGACGGTCCGTCTGATGGTAAACGGTAACCGCCGCCTGTGGCAAACGGGGCTAGAGCCCCGGGGTCTCCACAAAAGTGCCCTCTCTTGTCCCACAATAGAGATTAAAAAAAGAAATTTACTTTAAATATTTTTTCTTTAATATACTTGTACAAATGTATGTTGTTAAATAATTTAATTTGGTTCTTGAAATAACTAAAATTGCTATACATTTTGACTGTTTTTATTTTATTTTATTCGAGTAACGATTAGAGGCCTCCAATTTTCTGTCGCCCTAGGGAGTTTACGCCTTTAAATCCGAAGAACACTAGCGGCGCTGTTGATGTGCTGCCAACCCGGAAATAAATTTGTAGACAGTCTTTTTAAAACGCTCCATTTCGTACTTCAGCATATAACCTTCGTTTATGGCCGTCTTGCTATCTAAAAAAAATTCATGAAATTAATAATTAAGTAGCTAATAATTTTGAAATCCAGGTTACCTACAAGATTCTACATTTCTGTTTTTACCTTAGGTTCTAGCTTATTACTGTTCTTTGGATGCAAAATTCACATTTTCCGTCCCTACAAAGGCTTATCCCTTCAGGCTAGTGCAATTGTGGAAAACCTGATTAAACGAGCACAGGTGGGATGGAATCGGCGGCTCTAATACAATTTGTCAACTGCAGACGCAATAACGAGTGCCCTCGTCATGCGCGACGTTATTTAATATTTCATGATCACGAGGAGTTGGGAATGGGGAGATGTGTTAGTTTTTTTTTTTTTAAACCTAATGGGCTTGCGTTTGGCCTTCAACATGCCAGTGATGCGGCCTACGATGGAGCACGCGTGCCTAGAAGAAACCGATTCACTCGAGACTTGAAGACACCCAGATTAGAAGTGTCAGGGAACACACACTCTGGCAGAGTATTCCACACTCTAGCGGTCCGTACAAGAAAAGAAGAACCAAAGCGTTTTGTGCGTGTTGTAGGTATGTCGACCATAAAACGATGCCGCTTTTTTGTACTCTTGGTTGTTTTATAAAAGAACGGGCTAGTTTTTGACGTGCACACTATCTGCTGTACAAGGTGTTTTAAAAAGGTATAGTAATATTTAAGGGTATTATTCTATTCATCAAACTTAACAACATTTAGTACATAAGTTTAGAAAATTAGAGAAAAAATCGAGTTTCCAAGGAAAATACCTTCCTCACGTGATCAATTTTGTACGGGGACTTGATTTTTTATCTATGAAATTTAGAAAAATTGGCCTTTAAAAGTAGCTTCCTTAGATAAATAGAATAACCGTTAAGGGTTCTGGGACGCTCTGAATTTTAAATACAAACGCGCTTGTCAAATTTCTTGGAAACCATTTGTCAGATTATGATGAAATTTGGCAAGTACAATTAAATAAACTAAATCTCCGCCTTTATGTTCTTAGTTTTTATGAAAACGTCCTCGAGTGAAAATAGAGCTATGAAAAATATCTGCATTTGTAAGGGGTCACTTTAGACTGATTTAATTATTAGACAGACAAAGCAAATCAAAAATCCCTTTACAAAGAGAGGTTATCTACACAATTTGCCATTTAATTAATTAATAATAAAAAGGATTTTTCTAGTTATTTAAGAATGATTAGGGAAGTGTAAAGGTCTTAAAAAAATACTGAATTTGCACTCCGTCCCTTTGTAGATAACGTCAGTATTTTTCCTTGCTTTCTTTGCTCACCGTCTTTTAGACAATAATAGACAATAGACAATTTTTATTTGTGAGCAAAAAATAAGTAAGTATACAAAAAAAACTAATATAAACGAAAAATTAAAATAAAATTAAAAACTATAGAAACAATGTTTTTTGCCACAAACCGGTTCCAACTCAGCATAATGCTGGCTGTAGCAGCCAGCGCTGGTCTTCCGTTGGAACCGGCTGTGACATCACCCACAGATCAAATCTGGCACAGTATGACTAAATACATATCCGTGGCACGTAGGAATAACTGAACAACTCGACTTGCATGATTTTTTTTTTATTGGCTTAAACGCTTCCTTCGTATGCGCTTTACTATGTATAAAAAAATCAGCCCGAAATATACAATAGTTTTAGAGCAATCGCGTTTTGTACATCTCGACACCCTTGCATTTTATGGTGTTTTACTTGATAAAACGACTTATCAAGTGTGTGTTTGCTTACTAATATTGATATCTTGAATTATCAACATCAACATATGTTCAAAATATTGAAGATCTCGACTTATACACCTAAGCATTTTCTGCAAAAATTAATTTTAACTTGACAAATTGAGATGTCAAGCATAAGTTTGTGTATGAATAATTGTCATCTTGATTTATCAACTTACACTCACATCCAAAATACTGGATATCTCGACTTATACACATAGCCTGTTTCTGCCTCCATTGACAAATCGAGATGTCAAGTTATGGCAAGCCAAATATTTTTGTTTAAAAAGTGACATTATCACATGTTCACTTTTACCTTTGCCGTGGTGATTTAGTTTTCATCTGCAATAGCAAGATAACAAGTTGTTATCTACCCGAGCTGGATATTTTTTTATGTACCTACTGGAGCCTAAACGCCAACAAACATGCCATGCAACAACGTGAAGTAAATATAAAAAATAAATTACAATGCTGTACATTATTGGTGACTATTACTATCATTGGTGTACTATGTACCTACCTACATGCATACTTACACAAAAGATTCAAATCAATACAGGGTTGATTGATAGCGGGGTGCAAAGCCGTAAAGAGACGCTAGCATAGATCATTTAGACCCTTTAGAGCCATGGTTGTCTAAGACGAAGTCTGACAATTTTTTAAATCTGTGTTTTAAGGTTTTTGGGGAAAAACACCAATGATGGCCAATCAGAATAAGAAGTTCCTTTTTTTTTCACTTTATTTAATTAAAATAATGGTCATAGCACCGCGAGAATCCAACTAGAAAAGAAAAGTAAACCATTTAGAGTAGGAAAGGGTGTCAGACATGGAGACCCTCTACCTCCAAAACTATTCTCAGCGGTTGTCGAAACAATCTTTAGGAGACTTAACTGGGAAAACCTCGGAATCACTGTCGACCGAGTCTCCCTAACACAATCGAGGTTCGCAGACGCCATATATACATAATGTTATTTGCTGAAACACCTAAAAACATATAGCAAATGATACTTGAACTAGCGGATGAAAGTGAGAAGAAAGGTTTAAAGTTGAACCCAGAGAAAACAAAGGTAAGGACAAATGGGAAGAAAACCACCATACATCTAGGAAATAACCAAATTGATTACACTGATGAATATATCTACCTGAGACAGCTAATAACACAAGAAGTCCCTATACGCAAAGAAGTTGACAGAAGAATAACAAATGGCTGAAAGAGATACTGGAGTCTGAGAGAAGCCATGGAAGATAAAACTCTTCACATTAATGTAAAGAAAAAACTTTTCAACACCTGCGTACTATCTGTTTTAATGTAAAATCAGAAGACTCAAATGGCAATGGGCAGGGCATATGATAAGAGGCCAAGAGAAATGGAGCAAAATTGTGACACGATGGTGCCCTAGGAAAAGGAAAAGGGGCAGACCACAGAAAAGGTGGGATGATGACATTAGACAGGTAGCAGGAGTAACTTGGAATAGGTGGCCCAAGATAGACAGGAATGAAAAAGGTTGGAGGAGATCTTTGCCGATTGGCAAACAGACCTACAAAAATAATTAAGTATTAGAATAGATTAAGATTAGTTTAACTACCAAAATATACTTGTAAATCCACACTCATAGTTTTTAGTTCTTAATACTTTGTAAATAGATACTAAGTTGGTCTGAATAAAGGGTTTTATTATTATTTATTAGTATTATTATTGATCGAAGTAATGTGTAAGCAATCTAACAAAACATGTATTAAGCATGTGTGTCATCAGACATTTTTACAGATTTTTTACAGCCACTTAAGATTACGAAAATTTTCAAAGATTTTTTAAAACGGTTTTTTGAAGTCGTTTAAAATAATAATTAGAAAACCTTTTTTAAATAAGACCTTTTATGACTAGGTATTTATGTCTTGTGTATGTATTTATGTGTTTGATTAATATTTTCTTATTTGTAGAACTCAACGATTGCCAACTGTTGATTTCTCGGGATAATAAGTCTAGCCTATGTGTTAATTTAGTGTATACTCTAAATAATTCATTTT
The DNA here is from genome assembly GCA_911728515.1 of Peribatodes rhomboidaria. Lineage (NCBI taxonomy): Eukaryota > Metazoa > Arthropoda > Insecta > Lepidoptera > Geometridae > Peribatodes > Peribatodes rhomboidaria. Next base: position 4,351,231 of record OU452181.1, on the reverse strand, counting down.
AATTAGAAACAAATGCGCTTCCATTGTGTTTTTCCCATATGTTTAAAAAATAACTTTAATAAGTTAGTGAAAATAGTTTTTAGATTATGTAAATGAGCGTATAATTCTAAAAAAAATATATTTTAAATACTAAGATTTTTTTTTACATTTTGCATTATATGCTGAAAAGTAAGATATATCTTGTAAAGTAGTAATAATTACTTGACAAACTATATCTGTTTGATGTTGTCATTGGTTTACTAATGAGAAATAATGCTTTTTCCATTGAAATAACTAAGGTAACCGATAAAAATTATCCGTACTCAGATGGTGAATAACTGGATAAATGTCCTTAAAAGCCAAAACTTGGTCTACAAGTCGAGTTATCAACTTATTCAAGGCATTTCAGCTGTTTGACAAGTCTATTAATATGTAAACTATAAGTTGTTTCGTTAAATTTTTGAAACCATACGAAAGAGGGCCTCAAGTAACCCTCAAAACAACTTTGACATCATCGTTTAACTAACTTACCGACTAAACAGAAAATGTCAAACTTTAAAATGGCTGCCCTGAAAAATTGACGTTTTTGCGATGTTCAGTTATTCCTGCGTGCCACGGATATATTATTATTAATAAGACTAATAGAACCAAAATAATGACTCATAACATTTTAAATAGATAGGTGCGTATATATACATACATAAATAAAATGGGGTTATAGGTATTATAAACAATAATGTAGGGTATAATATGTGTAACATTAACCTAAAAAGTACTGGTGTCCGTTTTCAGCTGTTCTTCGCCTTTTTGGTGATCAAAAATAAATTTCTTTAGTTTAAATCTAAAAGCTTTTATACTATGTATACTATAAAAGAATAGAAAACCTTTAGCCAATGCGATAGTCTAAAGTGGTCACCGGACCCTCAAGTAATTACCGCACCGTTCTATAACACATTGTCCAATACGCGTGATATTCGAGCCATTTTATGAATATTCCTTGTATGAACTTAAGAAGTCATTATCTCTACACCACTAGTATTAGGTTGATATAGTGTGTACAATTTCTCCATTCGTCTCTATTATTCAACATACCTGACATTACATCCTTTTCATCCATCATCTTTGATCTATCTATACTAATATTATAGATGCTATAAGTTTGTATGTAGGGGGCTAATCTTCGGAAGAACTGATCATGTCTCAAAATTATTTCATATCGTCACGCCTTTCCCACGAGGGGGCTGGCAGAGGTGTAATACAACACCCACATTTCGCCGGACGATATTCAGTCCCAAATGTGACAAGGGGCGAGCCTGTCGCCATACACCGGGCTCCAGTCATGTAGCAGATGACATACAATACGCACATTTGTTCACACTGAACACACAATGAACAAATTGGTGCGTGCCGTCGGCTGGGTTCGAACCCGCTCCCTCTGGCTTGAGAGGGGGACCTTCTCCTAACTAGGCTGCCATCGCTTATAATTAAATTTTTTTCACTACGAGTAATAGTAAACTACACAATCACTGAGTACCATAAGCTATATATGAACAGAGCAAAATCGCAGGCAAGAGCTAGTATTATTCTAAAATATGATGACTTAACCAACTTAGCACCAAATGAACAGTCTAATAGCACACTAGCGAACCAATAACGGTTTCCTTGAGTGAAACATCCATATTGCCAAGTTAATCAAATAAACCAACTGAAAGTACTTGGAACCGCTCCAAGGTGGTTATTAAACTATTACCATGCTAGAATTTGAGTTAGGCACTTGGCATGAAACGCCATTTTCTCGCTACGTTTCCACAATCTTTCATCAGCTGATAGTGTGATAACTAGCTAATGAGAGTCGAGTTTCTTAGCTCTAAATAGAGAAGAAATTCTAGGAATCGTCAAAGAAAATAAGAGATAAGATTTTTGTACTTACTTATATTTTTGTAAGGTGACTTGAGCTCAGTTTTTATTTGAAATAGTGTTTTATCTATGTTTCCATAGGTTTTTGTCGATGTAAAAAAAAAACAAGATGACATAGTTAATTTTTATTTTTATTTAACTATACATTTTTCTAATAAGGCCTTAGGGTAAGCCACTTAAATACCATCAGTATTTTTTTCAAATTTATTATTTGTTGGATCTATTGGTTTTTACCGAAGTTACCATGATCTACTTTTGAGAAACCCGTGCCCGAAGTCCATATACCATATCCAAAATTTCCCACCTCAAATCTACAGGTCCGTATCACAACCCTGGGGAAATCACGGATCGCGCGGCGTCGAGCGTTAAGCCTCATGATGGCTCGCCTTATCCCGGACTCGGTTTCGACAGGAATCCGGGACGGACTCGAGTGGATCCGTGGTTATGTGCAATTTTTTCATAATAGAGCCGTGATGTTGTTTGTAGGCCAGGGTGGGCGTGAGGTCAATGCGTTGTGTTGTGATTTGATGTTTGATTTCGTGGTTACTGGATTGATAATTTCAAGTAAAATATAAGTCTGGTGCAGACTACACCTACACTGAAATTTGCTTTCGCACACAATGAGTTACGATATAACTCATTAAAATAGAACTCATTGTGTGCAAAAGCAAATTTTAGAACTTTTACAATTAGTTATATTGTAATAGAACTCATGGTGTATGAAAGCAACTTTTGGTGTATGCAGTTACATATATTTATTATGTAACATGTAGACTCTCTTGGCTACGTGACAGTGCATGTAAGTATATAAAAAGTTTCGTGTTGGATTTTCGGTAAAAAATTCAATTACGAGTTTTAATAATTTTACAAAAACCATAATTTACAGAAACAAATAAATTTATAATTATCAAATAAATTAAACGAAGCACTCAGCGTGGTGGGTGCTGTACCTACAACTAACGCCAAAGAGAACCAACACGGGCCACAAAGTTTTACGCTAGCGTCAACTAACATCAACCATCTCCAAATAGCGCCCACTCCATAAAGCAACGTCCTCATCATTCCCGTAGCATGGGCACATAATGAATTAGTAGCCTGTAATTACGAGTGGTAATGCGCGCCGCAATGCGGCCGGGCCCTAATGGGTTTACACTAGTTACATTGAAATGGGTTTACCTTTGCACTTCGTCAATATTTATCTGCCTGGATTGCATGATGGAAAGTATTTTAGGGTTAATATTTAACTTTTGAACTTTAGGGACCGAAACTTTTAGTTTTGGACAGAAAACTACAAAATATTTTAAATGGAGTTAGTTCAAAGTATTTAGACCTTTGTAAAAAATTGTTTTCGCACATCATGTTTGCCTGGTAGTTTTAACTCCCAACTATATTTTGAAAAGTAAATTTTATGGAAAATAATCGTACTAACGGAAGCGGAACGCGCAATAAGCAAGCTAAACACTATACACGCTTTTTGGCAAGTTCTGACAACTTTTTAACATACTCGTAACTGTTTTTATTCGTAGAACGAAAGGTGAGAGTCAGTTCAGACTAGCTATTGTAGGTATTTCTACGACCGATAGCATTAATGTTTATTCACACTGCGTTATTTTTTGCAAGACATTACATTGTAAAACAACATTCTTTAAGTAGGTACCAAAGAGTTCGCAAAGAAAAGTTATTGTCATTTTTTAACTGACGAAACGGAGCAGGTTTTCAGGTCGAGGCGTTTATATGTATACTAGCTGCGCCTCTCAGTTTCACTCGCGGTTAGAAAGTATGCTATGTGCTATTTTAGACTATAATCTATCTCTGTGCCAAATTTTATCCAGATCCGTTAAGCCGTTCTGGCGTGAAAGAGTAACAAACATCCATCCATCCATCCATCCATCCATCCATCCATCCATCCATTCATCCATCCATCCATCCATCCATCCATCCATCCATCCATCTATCCATCCATCCATCCATCCATCCATCCATCCATCCATCCATCCATCCATCCATCCATCCATCCATCCATCCATCCATCCATCCATCCATCCATCCATCCATTCATCCATCCATCCATCCATTCTTACAAACTTTCGCGTTTATAATTTATTAGTAGAATAGTAGATGTATTTTTTTTATGTATGATCATGTAGAACGATATGAAAAAACACTAAAGAACGCGATCTGTGTGGTTTATTAATCAAAAGGGTCATGTTCAAAGAATTAACATTAACATTTCTAATAACGTAACTAAGGAACCCTTACAAAGATTAATTATAATCGTGTAACAAATGAATTAAATGCTAATATTAAAATACATTTGATAAAATATTTATTAAATTATCATGAATGTAGACCATAATGTATTGGTAATTAAGACACAAAATGATTAGTTGATCCTAAATACAATCATGATTCAATTCGCGCACCGCATTGCGGCCACAACTAATGGGCTTACAGTTTACACTAATTTTATTCAAATGGATTTAATGTTCAGATGGGCGTGAACAGTTGAACAGCTCGTTTTTGAATTAGTTAAAATATTGTTTACCCAATTAGGTACCTGTTACGGTACTGGACCGAACAGTAAGCTAAGCTGAGCTGGGGTAGTTGATAAGGGTTGCTAGCTAGCTAGGGGTGAGTGATTCCGAAGACGGGTCTGAGCAGTAGCGCACTTGTAGCGCCTCACTCAACTGCCGTCTTTGTACTTGTTTACTCTACAAATGTCAAGGCTAGAGTGAATAAGTACCTAGATAAAAAAAAGATAATAAAACAACCGCACCGCATTTATAAATTTATCAAATTTAATTCTTAACGCCACCACGCAAGATGTTGATCTAATCAAATTGTTTATTTGCTCGAATACATAATCATTACAAAGAGGTCGTAAAACTAGTATTGTAGTCTTAGTATCCTGAATGCATGCAGATGTGCAAATTTTTATGTTAAATAATTTTATTTTAAAAATTATTTTTAAAATTCGGTTTTGAACTAAAGAAGTTCAAAATTCTGGTTCAAAAATATGGGCAGGCATGACACGTGCAACCATTAACTTCACATTAAACTTACTTTTAACTAAAGAAATAAGCGTTGTGTAATTTTAACGCTTAGATAGTGTTGATCTGTCATTCAAACATCCTTCTAACGACATCTTATCATCTTACTTATTTTTTATTGTTGTTTAATTTTTGTCTTTTGTCTTAACGGAAGATCAGCGCTGGTTAACCACCATTAGCCAGCATTATGCTGAGTTGGAGCCGGTGTATGGTAGGAAACCTGTTTTTCTTTTATTTTTGTCTTTATTTTTTGTTGTGTTTTGTTGTTTCCTATTGCAAATAAATTATATTCTATTCTGTTCTATTCTTATTAGAATTCAATCTTATCTGGCAGCGCGTGAACTTAAATTCGTGTACAAGCAATATTCTCACGCTCTAACTGCATTCACTATTCTAAACTAAGCTAACCCGAATAACCGGCTAAATTAACTATTCTATCCGGTTCAAAGCAGACAGGACGCACGATCGGCTTGTTTAACTTATCAGTTATACACCCAAACAAACTTATATCAAAGCGGGGCTCTGGGGATGAGCGCAATGCAGGTCTCGACGCCGGTTAGCTTGGCGAAGTGTGGATTTGGACGGATTTCACCGGCTTATGCTGTCTTTCGCCGGCGATTTTGTTGCGCTGTTGCTAGTGAGATAGAAGTACAAGCTGTGTGATGGCTTTGACATATTACGCATTAAGCAGTAAGAAGTAAAATACGGTCCATTACCACAAATTTAACAAGGCTACCATTTGTATTTAACTACCGTTAATGGTTGACATTAACATATTGAAGTTTTTTTAAAGAATTGGTTAACAAATCGCCTTGTAAAGTTTAAATGAACGTTGGTCGACAGACCTATATTAAAAAACGTCGATAAAAATACAAATGAGAGCTGACAGATTTTCATGCCTAATTATTAAAGCTTTTTCTATTTCTAAACAGAAATAGAAAAAGCTTTAATGAAAAAGAAAAAGAAAACGGAAATTATTTCCGAGATCACGGAATTAAACGTGTTCTGTTTAGTCCACTACTAAACTGTCCAGTTACTGTTACTGTCCAGTGGGTTTATTTGTAAATAATCGCTACATAGGTAATTATTAGAGTGGTGTTGCCAGTCACCCGGTCAATTCCCAACTAATTCCCCAACGCCTGGCAACCCTAAACCCAATGCTCGTAATTAGACCGACCAAAGCATGCATATTCTACGAGCTGAAGAACTACGTCTGCATGTAATGGCTGAAAACTAATGTGATTTCTTCCCGCTTGATTTTCTCTGATTTATCTAAATTGCTCAGATTCAAGTAAGATTCGTTCGGTTAACGGTCAGATTGAGTTAGTAGTAGAATGACGGTTTCAATTCGGAAAAAAGAAAGATTCCGTGCAGTAAGTTCTTAAAATCGAAGTAAACTTGCCATCTATAGGTAATTTTTGAGTAAAATGTTCCACGACGCTCTAAATTTTCCATAAAACGCGCTTGTCAAATTTCTCGGAAACAAATTGTCAGTTCATGGTGATATTTGGCGTGTACGATTAAATAAACTATATCTTAGCTCCTATGATCTAGTTTTAAAAAAAAACGCCCTAAAGGGAAAATATGTACATATCGCCTTTCCCCCGAAAGGGCTGGCAGAGGTGTGATACACCCACACTTCGCGGTGTATGGCGAGCCTGTCGCCATACACCGGGCTCCATTCCTGTAACAGATGACATACAATACGCACATATGTTCACACAATGAACAAATTGGTGCGTGCCGTCGACTGGGTTCGAACCCGCTCCCTCTGGCTTGAGAGGCAGGCCTTCTCCAACTAGGCTGTCATCGCTTGTTAAGAGAAAATAGAGCTATGAAAAATATCCGCATTTGGAAGGGGTCACTTTTGACTAATTTATTTAATAGATCGACAAAGGAAGTAAAAATTGATCCATGATAAAAGGATATTTTTTAATTATTTTAAAATGTATAGAAATGTATAGAAAAGTGCAAAGGTCATAAAAAATGATTGAAATTGCACTTTATCAATCTGTAAATAACTTTAGAGGCTCGCCAGCATTTTAACTTGCTTTCTTCGCTCGCCGTCTTCTTCTAGACGAAATGGCAATAGAAAGCCTTTAGCCAATGGAAGTTAGTTGAAAGTGGTCGCCGGAACCTTAAGCGTCCTTCAAATAAAAGACGCCCACGTGTAGACTTCAATTGAGCACTTCAGTTGATGAAAAACGGTTTCTTGTAGGTTCCAGTTCAAAAATAAATTTGACTTACAAAAATAAACAAAGATAATCCCACGCACCGCGAGTGACCACAAAAAATAATCCCTATCCCGAATCTGTACAACACAAATGAACGAGCCAAAGAATCTGTTAACACCTCCAATTATTAATACCTGAGAGCCAAAGAGGATTTTTCCTGTACGCAATAAATTCCAAATGAAAAACTGCGATGTACTACGGCCCGCTGACCAAAGACATTGCGCGGCGGGAACCACTAAAATCATGAAATTTAATAACACGGATGAGAGGAAACTCGGTTATAATTTTTGCTTGAGGAATTCCGTACCCTAATAAACGTTATTGGTATTTTATTTATTAGTTCTTGTTTCGCTGTACGGTGGGCGCGGCATTGGGTTTGGGAGGGTATTGTTTTGATGGAATTGCCAAGCAGGTTACAAGCTGAGTGAGTAATACGAATCTAATAGGTAATTTGAACTTACGGCGATGGATAAAAAGTGATGGAAAAACAGTATGGACAGTTAAGCAATTTATAGTACTTACCTACTTAGCTTTGTATAGCTTAGATTAAGGAGAGATTGTTTGTAGCCATACTCGTGAAGTACCGGCAGAACACTGTGTTGAGTGATCATTATAGGTAGACGAACAAAATATGCCATCTAAAGAATATAATTGTTTATTATAAAATCAAGGAAAAAATTTAATAAATAATAATAACAAATAAATTCGGGACATTTTCACACACGGTCGCCTGACCCCAAACTAAGCAAAGCTTGTACTATGGCTGCCAGAGACTGGTATACATACATACATTATATATTTTTAAATTAAATACATACTTAGATAGATATTTAACACCCAGACAGTATAAACACAAATGTTCATCACATAAATGTCTGTCCTAAGTGGGAATCGAACCCACGCCCCCAAGCGCAGAAGGCAGGTTCACTACCAACTAAGCCACCGGGGCAGTCAAAAAGGGGCTAGCATTTAATTTTCACTGCAAGTTAAAACTATGTCGACAAAAATGCCTAACAGTGTAATCCAGCTGTTATTTCCTTAGGGGTTCGATTCCTCTCCGAGCTAAACATTGTTTGACTGGTAGCTGCACCCAGCGAACATCGTATTTTACCATATTAAAATGTTTAATGTCATCTGCTACATAACTGGAGCTCGGTGGCGAGAGACTAGCTGCCTGTCACATTTAGGACTGATTATCGTCCGGCAAAGTTGTTATACAACTCCGCTAGCTCCTTCGGGGAAACACGTGACGATAATATGTCTTGCTATGTTTAAAATGTCCAAAATAGTAAACAGTTATTACTTAGAAAGTAAAGATAGACGTCAGGACAGACAGTCGCGTTGCAATGTTCCAAAGCCAACATAATATCTAAAATTAATGCATCCCTAGGGTGCGCTCAAAACGTTTTCTAATGCAACTACAGTTCTAAAGTTACGACTTGTCTGCCCTGAAGGAAATACATCTTCATACGATATTTTAGTACTTACCTATCTACATTTCTCTATTACTTGTCACAATATGAAAATTCTGAAAACCTTAACAAAAAGCTCGTCATGTTCACCCATCTTTGACCACACTATCACTTAGCGTTCATTAAGCTGAGGACAAAAATTAATCAACCATAAAAATACTAGATTACACACTACTATACATAGGCACTTTCCTATATTACACTGATCAGCGGGCTTAACATGCGTGCGCGAAGAATTCTTCTTGTCACTTTTTGTCGTGTGAAAACGTGACAAGGCTACGTATAAACATACGAGTACGTCTGTCTCAATAAAAATAGAGTCGACATACCGTGGTCGCGTTGTGCATGCTAGGCCTGTTTTAAACTTACGGAACATTTATCGAACAAGAAACCGACTATTCACTGAATTAGAACATTAGTATGCGCGCGCGAAGAATTCTTCTTGTCACTTTTTGTCGTGTGAGATCGTGACAAGGCTACTTGTAAACATACGTCTGTCTCGATAAAAAGAGGCGACATACCGAGGTCGTGTTGTGCATGCTAGGCCTGTTTTAAGCTTACGAAACCTTTTATCGAACAAGAACCCGACTATTCACTGAACGAAAGAAAAGAAGCAAAAAACCCACGATAATTTCTATCCCCATTCCATTCTTTCCATAAAATCCCTTCCAAATCCAATACGTCTCCGATTATCTTGTCCAGCAAAACAAAACCAACAACGTAGATGCGACATTAGGGTTACAATGGGGCTTGACAAAAAGCTTGATTGATTGACCGAGCCGTGGCGGCGACAGGGCTCATCGATCAACAGTCATTATACGACATTATGTCATACGTACCGTGTATACAACCTATAACTCGGCTAATAGTTACGCTGGCAATTGATAGGCTCGAAACAATGACAGTAATGCTTCATTGTTTACGAATAAGTAATTATAGATAGAGGAAAAATTGTACTGAAGCGGTGATGGCCTAGTTATGGAAAGGCTCGCTTCTCAAGCTAGGAAGTGGCGTTTTATATAAATTGTGGGTCCATCTCGAGCATTCATGCTCACTATCGAAGGCACCTTCTTGCGGCGGCGTCGTGTGTCGGGTCGTTCTCTTCCCTCAAATATGGTTGAGGAGAGCGATGGCTGGCACATGCGTCATACTCCTGATCGGGTGCTGCTTGCGGGTCGCTGGTCTGCTCGTAGTGTACTCATAATGCAATAAGTTAATCTGAAAACCTTTAACCTAACCTTAGATTAAGACCTAATAACTGTTTTCTCCTTATATAATAATTATAGATTTATGTTAACAAAAGTCACGGTCCCCGGAGTCCGTGTAGTGTAATTTTTAAATAAAAAAAAAGCTAGCAAGTGCGGGTGACATCGCATAGCCGAAGAGCGATGACACGCACAGATTTGTTCATTTGTGAACATAATGTACGAATTTCATGTCATCTGCTATATATACTTAATTACTAGTGGCACTGTGACTTTTGTGAGAGCTATTTAAAGAAGTAAATAAATTAACTTAAGCTTCAATGAAAATATTATGTATTTTATTATTTATTATGTACTAGCTACGCCTCGCGATTTCACCCGCGGTTAAATAGTATCCTATGTGCTATTCTAGACTATAATCTACTCGTATCTCTGTGGCAAATTTCATCCTGATCTGTTCATCCGTTCTGGCGTGAAAGAGTTACAAACATCCATCCATCCATCCATCCATCAATCCATCCATTCTTACAAACTTTCACGTTTATAATATTAGTAGGAAGTACGATTAGTAGGAACTATTGGATAGCATTTTATTACTTATGTAAAAAAATACATTTTAAATTGAACTGTGACTATCATAATAATAACACTAGAAATAAGGATGGCATAGCTGTACCGAGATTTAGACTGACTAAGTCAAATAAGCAATTTTTAGGCAACTGCGTTTGTTTTTATAATAAAAAATCCCGAATTATATAAAAATGAAAAGAAGGACAATTCAAATCACATGTAAAAATTTCCTTAATGAAAATAGGATATCTTCCACTTCCGCCAAGTAGCCAATAGTACATAGATATTACCAAGTTGTAAGCAAAAATTTGTGAGACAGTATTTTTTTTTTTTTTTTTTTAAATGCTTCTCAGTTTATTGCCTATTCCACTGAGTAGTGGCTCTTTTTCTGAACAAGGCGGTCGAGTCTATTGTAAAACTTTGACGTTCTTTAGTGTATCTTTGATACCTAATTGAATAAAAACATTTTGACTATTTGACTTTGTTTTTACAATCAATTCGAATAACATTCTACAGAAGTCTGAGGAGCAGTTTTTAGACAAAGCTGGTACTTTGCGGAAGTACTCGTATCTCATAAATTGTTACAGTACTTATTTCACACAAGACAAACTCTAGCATCCCGTCAGTTCCTAGTAGCATGTTTGCAACGACGGTAACTATCCTGTCAGTTCAGGATACGGGTCACACAAGCAGAACAATCTGTGCTCGCACGACGACGCAACGTAAGAACTTGCGAGCTGATTCGCATCGGTCATCCGCATCGTAGCAGTGAGACGTTTTGCTGCACAAAGTTAAGAAAATAATATAAAAAGCATAACAATACAATACAATACAATACAATAACTCTTTATTGACACCAAATACAAAATAAATCTAAACTAAACATTCAAAAATATAGGCGCAATGGGCGGTCTTATCGCTTAAGAGCGATCTCTTCCAGACAACCTTTGGATGGAATAAAAACATTATGATTAAGCATGGACGGTGGTGTGTGCTAAAGAAAATAAATAAATAATAATTTGACTATTAAAGTCTATGACTGCCTCGGTGGCTCAGTTGGTAGTGAACCTGCCTTCTGAGCGTGGGGGCGTGGGTTCGATTTCCACCTAGGACAAACATTCATGTGATGAACATTTGTGTTTGTTCTATGTCTGGGTGTTAATATGTATTTAAGTATGTATTTAAAGATATCTAAGTATGTATATCAGTCTCTGGCAGCCATAGTACAAGCTTTGCTTAGTTTGGTGTCAGGCGACTGTGTGTGGAAGTGTCCCAAATTTATTTATTTATTATTTATGTATAACATTTCTTTACGCCTTTCTCCTGACAGAGGTGTAATACAACACCCATATTTCGCCGGACGATATTCAATCCCAAATGTGACAGGGGGCGAGCCTCCCGCGATACACCGGGCTCCAGTCATGTAGCAGGAAGCTTACAAAACATCATCAGACAGACAGCCAGTCATCCATGTTAACAATTTTTAGACTTTTGTTGATAGTTTAAAACCTGTTCGACCGATTGCTATAAAATGTATATGGAACCACCTCTGAAGTTTGATCTACCAAACAAAACAAAAAAGTCGATTCAAAATTGGCGAAGTAATTGCGTAACAAACATACAAAAAAAACACTCAAATTGATAACCTTCTCCTTTTTGGAAGTTGGTTATGAATAAAAAAATTATAAATTCGGGTCACTTCCACACTCGGTCGCCTGACCCCAAACTAAGCAAAGCTTGTATACATACTTAGCCAGAGAATGATAAACATACTTAGATATTTTTAAATACATACTTAAATAGAAATTAACACCCAGACATAGAACAAACACCAATGTACATCACATGAATGTTTGCCCTAGGTGGGAATCGAACCCACGCCCCTAAGCACAGAAGGCAGGTTCACTACCAACTAAGCCACCGAGGCAGTCAAAAAAAAAAAAAATAGAGTCGCTATCGCGAACACATTTTGTCGAACGGCTATCTTTCACGCAGGAGCACGGGGCAGAGAACGCGCCCCTTTTTATTTTCACGTGTTCTATTTGAAAATCTGAACTACTGCTTCCTCTTGTAAAAAGTGACCCCGTTGCTTTTGTTTGTTTCGGGACTGCTTTTACAGTATCCAAGGACAGAATATGGCATTTTGGATGACGCAATCATTATTTAACACTAGCTGCGCCCCGCGGTTTCATCCGCGGCTAAAAAGTATCCTATGTGATATTCTAGACTATAATCCATCTCTGTGCCAAATTTCATCCAGATCTGTTGAGCCGTTCTGGCGTGAAAGAGTAACAAACATTCATCCTTCCATCCATCCATTCTTACAAACTTTCGCGTTTATAATATTAGTAGGATAAAGTGCGTGTTGCCTTTTCGAGTGCCTAGCTAAGCTATGTGTGTGTAAGAGAGTGCTGGCCAGCTTCCTCTTGGTGTTTTACTAGCCAGTTTGATGCTGCGTTCAGACGCTCGCGTTCAAAGCGACAATTATTATTAATGGGCGCGGGCACGGGCGCAGCGCAAGGATGTAAACAGGCTGCTTGTGCTTGCGCCCGCGCTCGTTTTTTCGTCGGTTTTTCGACACATTTGGTTTTTCAGCGCCGCGCGCGCCAGGTTGCATGCCGGGTTGCTTGCCGGGCTGCACGCCGGGTTGCACGACGGGCTGCACGACGGGCTGCACGCCGGGCTGCACGACGGGCTGCGCGCCGCGCGTCTGAACGCAGCATGAGATGTCAAGTCTATTGAAACACATTATTACTTGTGGCTCTGTGAATTGCAGACCTCGTTTTTCCGCCGACGTTTGTCCTCCTGTACAGGTCGCATTCCTCAACCGATCCTCGTGAATTTTTGTGAGCGGGTTCGATAATTATATTTTTTTTTTTACTGAGTCATCTTTTGGAAACTTTTTAAAATGGCGGAGGTTTCTCCTCAATTTCAAGAGAATTGGATAAAAAATGCAACCACACGTTGCAAATGCACATCATGGAAATTCGCAGTTTTTTTCTGTTGACCCTTTACTGCCGTCCCGTCTCCCCCACCCACACCCATTGTGAATCTTCCCTTACACCTTCCTTTATACATCTTTAGCACAAGTTGAAGTAATAGAGAAAGAAGGATGGCAGTAAATAGAGCAGGAAGCAGGATGCAAGCGGTAGCCCGCAGTAACTTGCATCCAGAGTATTAATGGTTCATTACTTCACGCGACTTTACGGTCGCGGGGCAGGTGAGCTGCTATCTTTATGGGGGTTTAGTTTGGTTTGCTCTTACCATAATCCTTAATGTTTTCTTTATTAACTGCTTTAATTTTAGTGGAGTTTAACTGCTTTATAAGCAGCAGGTCTGATTACTGGCCGGGCAGATGTTTGATTGAAGAATTTTGGGTCTGGCTGCTAGTTGTCTATGTCTGTGTGTGGGTGTTCTTTGGCATCCCTGACACAGAGTAACTTAATGAGCTACGAAGGGAGAGCTATGAATGTGTAACGTTAAAATGGTTTAAAATGAGCACACCGCCGCCTGACCCCAAAGGTCAGGCGGCCGTGTGTGAAAGTGTCCAGAATTTTTTATTGTTTATTATTTATTATGTTTACCGTGACATATTAATCTTTGCGTCGTTGTGACGGTATGTGCCGTGTGCGTCATCATCCATTCGAATCTCCGACTGCACCAACTGCCCTGCTTGGCCCGGTCTTCCCCGTCACTGAGGTCTCTAGTGTGGAGCGACGTCTGCAATCTGCTGCAGACACCTCGCTCCGTCGACAAGTGAGCTCCGAGTGCCAGCTCATACCGAAAATTCCGAGCGCTGAAACCCTGAGGCCAGCGGGTCTTGAAAGTCTCGTAACGAAATTCGGTTTAAGACACCGACCCGATCTCAAAACTGTATCTTGAACCAATTTCTAGTGTTTTCCGCTTCCGTATATTAGAGCGGAAATACACTAGAAATTGGTTCAAGCTACAGTTTTGAAGATGTACTTCCGCAAAGTAACGTCTGATTCAATCAACTATCACCGGCCCGATCTATTTAATTTATGTAACTACCCACATTTTTATTTTTAACATCACTTGTTAACTTCCTAGTTGATCATTCATAGTACCTGCTACACTAAATAAGGAACGTTACATTGTCAAAAATGCGATCCTATAACCGTAGCTAAAGGGTCACGTTTTTGACGTCTTTTAACACGACATTATGTGTGCAGCTTGATGTCTTTTGAAATAAAAGCCGATTTAAAATAAATGCCGACTTTGGTGTGTGAACTCTCTTAGACTAGCTGACCTGGATCTTCATTAGCATTTTAAGATACTCAAATGAGAATAAGAATGTGCTTCAGGCTTTGGTATTTCAGTCAATCTTACTTTTGAAAAAGCCGCTACGCTCATAGAACTACCAAAACCCACTGTATACTTTCACGTTCTTTGTTATAAGTACAGGAAAATCAAATTAGTTTAAAACGAACCCATGGTAGGGGCTCAAGCTCCCAGTCTTTACGGACTTACGCTGCTTTATAGGGAAGGAGACGTTTTTAATTGTAGGGAGCTTCGTTGAAATATGGATGAAGTTGCAGGGGACGGTGGGGTAATTGAGTCATGGAGTGCAGTTTTCTGTTAGAAGTTAATGAATAAATAATTCTTGCGGCGAAGTCGCCGTGGGAAATGATTTATTTATTTAGTACATATTTAAATATTTTACTGACAAACTATTTATCAACATAATTTGATGTTAGTAGGTTTTTATAGGCAAAACTAAATTGTTCACATCGAATTACATGTTGATCAAAAACGTTGACAGTTTTTTAGAGTTTAATAATAAAACAAGAGATCCTTAGGACCATTGTGTCTGTTTGTACATCTGTCCGTTTATCCGTCTGTCATTATTCATGTTTGGTGACTTAAAAGTACCTAGTAATTTTGACTCCGCAAAAATAGGGAGTACTTAACTTGACATAAATAACTATTTGATCAAACATTAATTGCTCGAAAACGTGTACTCGATTGTTCATAATCAACAGAATAGTGCCAGAAAATTCTTCTAGAATAGTGCCAGAAACCGCGGTTCATAGCTGGTATAGCCTATATACGAGTAGAATCTATCAAAGCAGATAATCATTAATAATAACTTCAGCGTAGGCAGCGAGTGTGTTTGATAGCAGTTATCGGAGATATTAATAGGTCATGATATCTTCTGATACTATAAAGGAAAAATTATTTTATCCTACTATTATCCAGAAACAGTTTAAATAGAAAATTATAGGAAACAATACGCGAGGCAAAGCTAATCATGCTAATTTTATAAATAGAAAAAGGAAAGTTTAATTTCCACTGCGTCTAAGTACATATAATTATAGTTTGACTGTCTACCTGACGATTTCAAAATTTAAAGGCTAGACCTCTGTTGATGAACCTTCAAATGAGTCTGTAATAAATAGTGTGTAGTAGCACACAAGAAAATACACACTTTTCAGTTTAAATTTTTAAAATCAGATGCAAACATACCTATTTACCTCATCGCCCTTTACATCCTTTCCGTATGAAAGCTTGCAATTATAAAAATAAAATGGAAATAATATAAATTAAAAATAAATATTCGGGGACATTATTGCACACACGGTCGCCTGACCCCAAACTAAGCAAAGCTTGTACTATGGCTGCCAGAGACTGATATACATACTTAGATATTTTTAAATACACAAATTACTCCCAGATATAGAGCAAACACAAATGTTCATCAAATGTATGTTTGTCCTAGGTGGGAATCGAACCCACGCCCCCAAGCTCAGAAGGCAGGTTCACTGCCAACTTAACCACCGAGGCAGTCAATAAATGGCGAATATCACGTCAACACGCAGCAAGTAAGGATCTATTTATATTATCTTCTATAATAATTATAATGCTAATCTTTTATAATTATTATAAAAATAATTATTATAAAAATGAATCACTATTTCCCCTGGTCATCGCATCACGCGTGAACAGATGGAACTTTTTCGCAATTATTTTATTGTGTTTATTATTGCCAGGAAAAGGATCTTACGAAAGAAAAAAATAATGTATTATCAAAAAAAAAAAAAAGGTTCCTGTGGGACGCGGGTGAAACCGTGGGGCACAGCTAGTCTTTTGTAAAACAGCTTCATTTTGCAACAAAAACTTTAGAGGATAAAAAAACAACAAACGACGTGCTATCTCTTACAATAAGATGGAAAGGAAAAGCTTTTTGTGCTTACTTAAACCACGATTTAGGTAAGGATAAAAATTCTCACAAAAGTGCCTCAGAGTAAAAAGTTATTGGTAATAAATACAAGCTCTAAGTATAATATGAAAGTTAAGAACGTCGTAAACTACCGCGGCTTCCTTTACTACCGAAATATTGCTGCCTGTACATATTTTAGGAGCTTTTAGCCTCGAAATACTTGACACTACCTCATGCTTAAGAGAAGAATTTAGAATAAAAGATAAATATTACAAAAACCGGCCAAGTGCGAGCCGGACTCGCGCACGAAGGTTTCCGTTCCATTGTCTTAACCCTTAATTTGGCAGAGATTTATTTTTTATTTTGTAAACAAAAAAACATATTCTACCTATTTATTTCTTCGTAAAGAAGTTGGAAAAAATAAAAAATAAATTATAAATCTTCTAAATTCGCGAAAATCGTATGTATCCTATAATGCACATTGCCAAATACTGAGTGAAGTATTGGTTTTTCTAACTGTATCCTAAAAGACACATTGCCAAAATAGGGATTTGAAATAAATCATCGAAAAATGCTATAATATTTATTTTTTATTATGAAACATATAAAAACAGTTCCTGTTTCTCGTAAGGCAAACCCGAACCTTACATTTAACACAGCTGATAGTGCCTTGCCCAATTTTGCACATATGGCAATGACCTTTTTTTTCACAAACAGGCAAATGACCTTTCCCGGTAATTTCCATCGTACCTGAGGTCGTCTATCGGTCTTGCCACTGTTGGCCTCTTTATTGTTTGGCTGGTCTCTGGCATTGGCACCTCATTACTATCTACCGTTTTTTTTCTCTCTCTAAAAAATATGACAGCTTCTCTCTCTCAAAAATCGTACAACGAAATTCTTTGAGGGGCATCGACTTCATGGCTTTCTGCACACAATGCCTCCGATACAGAATCCAGCCTTTGTTTTTATAAAAGTCCACGATTTGAGCAAAAATACCCAGGTAACACCTCCCTCCTCCCTCTTTTTGAGTTGAAGTCACAGCTGGAGCTAGAGAGATAGTTTCGTCTTCGGAGGTGTCGCTATCGAGCAAATTTAATATCTCGTAGGAAGAATCCAGGGTAGGTGGAGTAGAGCTAAGATAACAGTTATCTGGCGGTGACGAAAATTCTTCATCATCACCTGATGGGGCACTGTCATCCGACGGGGCATCTCTTTCTGGTACTAATGCTAATATGCGGTTAGCTCTAGCACGCTAAAGCAACTACGGACTACAAAAACACCACATGCAACCAAAAACCAAACCCAAGCGAAAATAAAACCAGCACTCATGAACAACGCTCATAAGGTACAGGCACATTATTAAAAAAAAACGAAAACATATGCTATATGAAAAAAGTGATGAAAGCCTAGTTGGAGAAGGCCTGCCTTTTCAAGCCAGAGGGAGCGGGTTCGAACCCAACCGACCCCACCACTTTGTTCATTGTGTGAACATATGTGCGCATTGTATGTATGTCATCTGCTACATGACTGGAGTCTGGTGTATGACGACAGGCTCGCCCCCTGTCACATTTGGGACTGAATATCGTCCGGAGAAGTGTGAGTGTTCTATTACACCTCTGCCAGGCCCCTCGGGAGAATGGCGTGACGATATGTTATATGAATAAATACACAAGACACATACATAACCCTAAATGACAAGCAAAACGACACACACTTGATCTCACTTTGAGTATCAACACCAAGCAAAAATTTGAAATAATATTTTATAAGCCTTTGGCAATGTATCTTTTTAGATACAAATTCAAAATACAGTACATTTCCGGGGTTTTGGCAACGTGTCCAAAAGGATACAATAAGATTAAAAAGCATGTCACCAGTTGGTAAATACTTTTTCATGCTAGATTTTTATCAATCCAGCTAGTTTGTTTTAATATACTAAGGATTTAATAAAAAAACCGTTACCGAAACTAATAAAAATAGGTGAAATCAATCAAACTTACTGCTCTGTTGTGGACGTAACGCGGCATCTCAGCTGACTGATGTAATTAGGGATGGGTAATAATCAATAATGCAGTCGATAATTGTTTTATAGCGATGTGAAATATATTCCCTCACATATAGAATTGATCGATTTTGAATAAAAATGTTATTCAAATCTGTAGATTTTTTTAAAAGTATTGTATCCAAATGTACACAAAATCAAATTAAGGGTAAAACGGCAAAAACCCACGTTCGTTGTATTGGAGCCCTCTAACATTTTTATTTTATTCTCTTTCTTAGTATTTGTTGTAATAACGGCAACAAAAATACATCATCTGAGAAAGTTTTGACTGTCTAACTGTCGAGTCAATTCATTGATTAAAATCGTGTTTCAAAAAGTGTTCAATAAATGACGTTTTAAGGGCGAACCTTAAAACGAGCACGCGTTTGATTTTGTTAAATGCTGTTAAATTAAGTCATCGAACATCTTAATATGTATAACGTTATTTGTCCGCTATAGACTCCTAAACTAGTAAACCGATTTCAATCAAATTTGCACACCGTGTGCAGTTCGAACTTAACAGATAGGATAGCTCACATATATATAACACGCGAACGAAGTCGCGGGGTGACAGCTAGTTTATGTATAAAGATTCCTCTACCCAAGTACAGTCGTTTCGTTTTTCGACCAAAGAATTTTCACCCTTATTAACACTACTACTACGGTTAACGAGATACAGCCTGGTGACAGACGGACAGACAGACAGACGGATGGACAGCGGAGTCTAAGCAATTGGGATTTACCTTTTGGGTACACAACCCTAAAAAGCGACATCGTCAAATGGTTGAACCTAGCCAAACCTAGCCCTTACGAGATTATTTTTACCAGTAAAATGAAAACCCCTTTCAAACTGCACTATTTAATAAAATTATTACCAGCTCAACAAGCTCTGCGCGCCTCGTAACAGAATCAAGCTGTTATCGTACTAATTATTCTAATTAAAGTTGTGGCGAAGATGATCTATTTTACTGAAAATGTTATTCAAAATATAGTAAGTACTAGAATTTTAGAAGTTTTTATTACAAAATACTTATTACTACTCTCTTAGCAGATAATTAAAATTGGTAAACATTTTGGGCGAATATTAATAACTAGCTACGCTTTGCGGTTTCACCCGCGGTTAAAAAGTCCTCTGTGCTATATTCTAGACTATATTCTATCTCTGTGTCAAATTTCATCCAGATCTGTTCAGCCGTTCTGGCGTGAAAGAGTTCAAACATCGAAGAATAGGGACTTTTTATTTTATTTTTTATTGGTCTTTTTTATTGTATAATTTGTTTTATTTGTATTAATTTTTCGATAAAATTTTGTTGTAAATTTCATAACATTATTTCTGTTAAATTCCTTATTGAATTAGCTTCATGTATCTATTATATTTATTATATATCAAATTATATAAAGTTTTTTAGTAGATTTCATTAAGAGGGCCGCGATGTACTGAAATTTCCATACAAACGCACTACTGAAATTTCTTGAAAACCGTTTGTCAGATTATGATGAAATTTAGTATGTACAATTAAATTAACAATATCTTCGCCCCTATGTTCTTGGTTTTTTTTAAAAACGTTCTCAAGCGAAAATAGAGCTATGAAAAATATCCGCATTTTAAGGGGTCACTTTTGACTGATTTATTCAATAGGTAGACAAAGCAAATCAAAAATTCCATTACATAGGGAGGTTGTCTACATCATTTGCTGTTAAATGAATCAATAATACAAGGGAAATTCTTAGTTACTTAAGACTGATTATGGTAGTGCAAAAGTCATAAAAAAATAATAAATAATTATGTGTCCCTACTAAAAATATCAATAAATACATGGCACCTCAGAATTGGGCAACAGACGTTTGCATTAAACCTTGGCGCCATGGGTTTCGGAAGTCAATGCAGCAACAGGAATGACAAACCAAAATTTAAAACATTTAAAGTGGTATATCAGAATGTTCGCGGTCTGCGCTCTAAACTTGACAAATGCAAACTGGCTATACTAAATGAAGCACCAGACATTATCGCTTTTACTGAAACTTTCTTGATTAGCAGCGTCAGTGATGCCGAAGTCATTCCTGCAGGATATAAGGTGTTACGACGCGATCGCGAGGGTGACGCAGGATGGGGAGGCGTGCTGCTCGCGGTCCGGGATCATTACAAGGTTCGGCAGGCAGTAGATGTCGACGGCTACACCCCTGATGTCGAAATAGTTATGGCTATCGTCACTCTTAAGTACAAAGACATTTTGTGTTGTGTAGTATACATTCCGGCTAATTCTAATGATGTAACATTTATGAAGACTTTTTTAGTTCTAGAAAACGTCGTGGCTAAGTACTCGAAATTAGATGTCTTAATTTTGGGCGACTTTAATTTAAACTCATGCAGTCAAAATATTTGTTTACAGTTTAACTATTTACTTACCTATTGTAAATTAATACAATATAATACTATTTTAAACAAATTTGATAAACAAAATTAGACTTGGTGTTAAGTAGCCTGGGAAGTGAGTGTGTGAGTGTGTACGGCGACATAAAGGTCGTTGAACCGGAGGACGCTTATCACCCTGCACTCGAAGTGCGGCTTCGCGTCCCGCGGCCGCGGCCCGTGCCGCCGCGCGCGCCGCCGCCCCCTCTCCCTGAAAACGTACCTCCAGAATGGAATTTCCGTAAGGCGAATTTTTACTCTCTTTATTCTTCATTTGAAAATATCGACTGGGAAGATATTATGTTAGTAAATAATGTCGACACAGCGGTAAACATGTTTTACGATAAAATCCGTGCTTCTTTAAACCTTTATGTTCCGTTAAAAAATAGGCATAAACAGTATAGATCCAATTACCTGTATCCAACTTGGTTTACAGCCGAAATTATTAAAAATTTACAGTATAAGTATTTTCACCTCAAAAAGTTAAGAGAATTTGGCCAAAAATTTAACTTAGAAATGTTTAAATTTTACAGACAGCACGCGAAACATTTGATTAACGAAGCACACACGTCATACATTAGGAAAACTGAGCTTAGTATTTCCAAGGACCCAAAAAGTTTTTGGAAATACGTGAAAGACCAGCAGGTTAGCAGAAATACGTGTTACGAATTCGAATACGAAGGACGGCTAGTATCTGGTGAAGACGCAGCTTCAGCATTTGCTGAATATTTTAAATCTGTGTTTTTAAATAAAGCTCCTGCGTTATCAGCCGACGCCGCCGAGCGGGACGCCGCCGCCGACAGGCTGTGCTCCCCGCGTATCGCGATTGACAACATTGACTCGGCTGATGTATGTTGTGCAGTTAAGCGTCTCAAACCTCACTCAGCTACCGGTCCGGACGGAGTGCCACCTTTTATGGTAAAGGACTGTATACGCGCTTTCGAAAAACCTCTCCTTTATATTTTTAAGTTATGCCTAAAAACTTCAGTTTACCCAACAGAGTGGAAAACGTCGCGGGTTACGCCTATACCTAAGAATAATATCAGGACTAAGATCGAGAATTATAGGCCCATAGCCGTTCTTTCAGCATTTGGGAAAGTGTTCGAGATAATCTTGAATCGCCACATCTCCTTACAAATTCGGCCGCGATTAAGTGACAGCCAGCACGGTTTTCGCGCGGGGAAGTCCACCACAACCAATCTTGTCAACTTTGTTGACTATACAACTTCCAGAATGGACCAGAATAGGCAGGTAGATGCGGCGTATTTTGACCTAAAAAAGGCGTTCGATCGTGTGGACAACGACATCCTGTTAAAGAAGTTTTTCGACATAGGGTTCTGTCCTAAGCTTGTTAAATTTTTCTGCAATTATTTTTCGAATCGGACACAATTTGTAAATTACTTAGGATACAGATCCGATCCCTATATCGTCCTTTCAGGAGTAAGCCAAGGGAGTACGTTAGGTCCAACCCAGTTCTCGATCATGATTAACGATCTCCCGGATGTTGTCGGGACGGCTGGATGCCTGATGTTCGCGGACGATTTGAAATTGTTCCTAGGTGTAGATAAGCCTGAAGACTGTGAGGCGCTACAGCGCGACATTGATAGTGTTGTAGAATGGAGCAACCGGAATAATTTACAGTTTAATGTTTCGAAATGTAAAGTAATAACATTCACAAGATCTTACTTGCCCCATGTATATAACTACAATATGTCGGGAGTTGCGCTGGAGCGCGTCACGGAGATACGGGACTTAGGGCTCACGCTCGACTCCAGGCTAACTTTTAATACTCATATCATTGAGATATGTAAACGGGCGTACAAATCATTAGGGTTTGTTATAAGGCAATCGGCAAGATTTAAAGATAAGCAAACTATTATGACCCTCTTTTATGCTTTAGTCCGTAGTAAGTTAGAGTTTAATTCGCTTATCTGGGATCCACACGAAGCGAAATACACTTTGTTGCTCGAAAGAGTGCAAAGGAAATTTGCAAGACACATGTACAAAAGAACTTATGGGTACTACCCGACGTGGCTATATCCGTCACTATTTGTTTCTGGGATGGTAGGTGTGAACACACTCGAATTGCGGCGAAAGTGTGCGCTTATCGTTCACTACTATTTTCTTATGAATAATAGAATCGATAATCCTACTGCTTTGTCTCTGTGTGCGTTGAATGTGGTGGATCAGGAGCGGCGCGCGCGCGCGGCGGCGCGGCCCGGCCGGAGGCGCATGCCGCTGCTGGCGGCGCGCGAGCCCCCGCGCACGCACACCTCGCGGTACGCACCCACACACCACGCACTCACTCTGCTTAACGACCTAATCGCTCAACAGCCTGACGTGGACTTGTTTTACTCTAATGTAAATAGTATTATTCAAAATGTAATGTGCCATTTTAGATATCAATCGAATTTGTGATTTTTGTTGTACCTATTTGTGATGTACCTAGCTTAACTCAAAACGTTCTGGTTTTTATTAACTGTAAGTTTTGTGCAATTGATAAATAAATAAATAAATAAATAAATAAAATTGCACTTTGTCACTCTGTAGGTAAGTTTAGAGGCTCGTAGGTATCATTACTCGCTCTCTTAACTCGCCTTCTTCTTCTAGACGAAATGGCTATAGAATACCTTAAGCCAATGCGAAGTTAGTCTAGGTCGCATAGGTCGAAATTAGTTAGGTCGCCGGACTCTTAAATTAGGTCTGTTGAATTCGTTAGTTGAAATATCAAATAGTGTAACGTTTAAATTAGATTCAAATATCAATTTGTATGAAGTTTTCTAGTAAATGTCATTAAATTAATTTAAAAAAAAATCTAAATTAAGAATAGAATGGAAAATTCATATTCCTTGATGTACTTAATGCGACGTTAAAGCGGAATTACACTAGATATTAGTTCAAGTAACAATTTTTAACAAACATCCATCCATCCATTCTTACAAACTTTCGCGTTAAATATTAAGTAGTAGGATAGTAGAATTACATCCACATAATTTTATTTTATTTCACAGCTAAATTTCTCTCATTATTGTTTTAAAAACTTTAGTAAAATGTTACAGATAAAAGACTAAGGTCAAGACAACTGTCCGCGGGTAAGCGTCCTAAAAGAGCAGACAGCCTGAAAATATACAGACCAGACGTAAGGCAAGGATAATGTCAAACCTTTTCACATAATCTAATACGTAAAAACGGCTTGGTCCCATTTTAGATACAAGATTTTCGGACACTGTATCCAAAACGGTATTTTTAAATTTTGGAAGTGCGAAGAATGCTTGGGCGACATAACTGAACAATGCGGCACGGACACCGATTTTCATCAACACCAATTTCCATAAACATAGCTAAGAACACTCCCGACTAATTCACTTTTCACCAAAAAAAAAAAAACAAAATCAAAATCAATTCATCCGTTCGGGAGCTACGATGCCACAGACAGACACACTCACACTAACACACATACAGACACATTCACACACACACACACACACATGTCAAAGTTATAACTTCTCGTCGTTTTTATTAAAACACGTCGGGTATTAAAAACACATTCCTTTTATACATTTTATACGATTTTATAACAAGGCTTAAAGCGGCAGCGCCCCTGTATCTCATGTGCGCCGCATCTTCACCTTACGTCCAACCTGGGACCCTATTCGGAGATTTGAGATTTCATCTCACCTTCTTTCGTCGTCGTTGCTCTCTTTTGAAACGTCATAGGTGTGACAGAGAGCAAGATAAAATCTCATCTCATCTCACGCGTAATAGCTCTCCTGTATATTTCAGGCCAAACTGGCAACGTCTTGTGCTATTATTTATTCTGTGGCAACGCTACCTTGTAATAGCAGTTACTTTAAAGCTCTCGCATTCAGTTTGCTCTTTAATTTAGTTCTTAGACTGCTAACGAAGAATGAATAGTCCTCAGAGGTGGACCACTGTTAAAAGGTGCCTTTTTACCAAAAGTTGAGTGGTGCAAGAATGTGCAGGCACAATCTACTGATTTTCATGACATTTTGCATACACATACACGTTCTTAGGGGTACCCGGTAGTTGGACCACTGGTGGATATAATATATACCAGCGCGCGCGGCGGAGACTATTGGTACTAAGACCACGGGAATATTATTAAAGCGCCAGTGGCGTGCACTGACAAAATCCTGCCTCAGCTAAGTGGTACAGAAAAGGATATACAAGGACATTCTGACAACGGCTTCATGGCTGAAAGCGTTCTCTAATGTAGTATACATACCGTAAACAGAGGACACCTCAGAGGAGATCAAAGTTAAACTATTCACAATACAGTTGACTTCACTTATTCACGGCTGCTGATTCAACCAATCAGTGGGTTTTTTTTACCTAAGTTATGTCTCTAAATATCAAAGTCAGAATGTAAACAATCTAACAACTAACAACTTTCCGTCTAGCTCCGATCCCAATCGATTAGCTTAGATAGGTAATCTTTATTATATGGAACTAAATAACCATATTAATCGATTAGCGTATATATTCTTTATTATATGTAACTAAACTAAATAACAATATAAATAATTTATTTATAATTTACTCAACTTCTGCCTGACTGTTGTCTTTATAGGATTTTAAATAAAGAGAGGAAACGCTCAAGGAATATTAATCATTTACTCATGGACCAGAGTACTCCATCTACCAAAATCGCATAGCCCTAGACGTTGAGAAGAACGGGCAAGAAATTCAACGCCATCTAAATCTCTTTATTATAGAACATCAAACAAATTATAGAACAATATTAGGACTACAATACACTATACTGTACTTTTACTACACGATGATGTGTTAGGAGTTATCAATAAATTGTGATTTCTGCAAAAATATCATAATTAGAACAATACTAGCAAAAATATCCAGATGCACAAATCATAATTTAATGTAACAAGCAATGGCGCCGTCTCACCTTGCAAGAACATCGGTTCAGGCCGGCGCTGCCGCCGCTCAAGCCGAAAACCTCAAACGGCGCAAGTATGCACATCTTGACCGGGTGTACATATTTGCTCCGTTTGGGGTAGAGACGATGGGTCCGTGGGGCCGGCCGCTTTGGGGCTTTCCGTGACTTGGCCAGGCGATTGGTGGAGGCGTCGGGTGTCCAGAATGCTGGCTTTTACTTCGCACAGAAGCTGATCATTGCCATTCAACGTGGCTATGCCGCCAGCATTCTGGAGACCTTTCCTTCTACTGATGGTCTTTTATTTTAATTTTTTGTGATTTATTTAATTATTTTAAGTTTTAGTTTTTAGTTTTTAGTTTAAGTTTTCTTTAATTTTCTGTTTTTATTTTAAATTATGTACAAATAAATAAATTGCTACAAGCGATAATACTTAACTTTAGTCTATTCACGCCGGTCGCTCGATCACAAGGTTTCGCCAGTCAGGATGGCTGACTGGAGTGAAGTCGTTCAATTACCATTCAAAACAGTTTGCAAGTATTTGACTTTGACGTACAACCAAGTGGTCATGAGAGTTAGAGGTTTTTAATTGATGTTTATGTAAACAAATGTTTTGACTAAAACAACGTTAGTGTAACGATAATTATCATATAGTAAGCACATGTCTATGTATGGGGAAAAGTATTAACTACATTTTCTAGCGATATAATCATAGATATAGGATAGTTGCACCGTTTTATAAACTTAAGCTATTTCTCCTTTGGCAATAAATAAACAGTCTGTGTTTATAGAAAGTAGGGTGACTGTAATAACGCAAATCAGACTTAAATAGCTTTAAGTATGATTTTAAATTACATAAGTACTTAAATATTTTAAGGTACTTATCTAGCAGGTAAATATTTTGGTAGATTAATTATTACCTAATAGGTAAGTATAATTATAAGTGAACATACGTACATTGGTAGTTAGCTATAGTAGGGTGACTGTAATAACGCAAATCAGACTTAAATAGCTATTAGTATGATTTTAAATTACTTAAGTACTTAAATATTTTAAGGTACTTATCTAGCAGGTAAATATTTTGGTAGATTAATTATTACCTAATAGATAAGTATAATTATAAGTGAACATAGGTACATTGCTAGTTAGCTATTTGTTTGAACACCTTGATTTTACATAAATTTATCAAAAAAAATAAAAAGGGCAGTCAGGAGCAAGTCTATAGGAATTTATAAAGTAGATATATAGCAGATCGATAAAATAAAACTTGTGTGCCGAAACAAAATTTATTCATAACCCTAAAATGTACAAGTCAACGTCAAAAATTATGGCAAAAAAAAAATTATTATGATAATTAAATTTTATTTAATTAAAATAAAATTGATAGGTGACACGTGGTCAAAATCAGAACAAAGTAATGCAATGAAACATTTATTAAAATAACTAGCTACTAACAATATAAGCCTAAAATGAACCAAACAAAAATAACAAATTACAAATAATAAACAGAGCTCAAGTCAGTATCCGCGGGTAAAGTACCCAAAAGGCTGGCAACGTTACCTCGCTGAATAGCAATGCTAATTCGCTGACCGAGGTAAGCACCAGCCCTTTGGTCGTTTGTTCTCTCTATCAGCCGCTTTGACAGCTCATTGAAGAGCAACCATGCGCTTGGACCCCAAGGGCCCAAAGTTTCTACCCCAAAAGGCAGAAATATGTATCCATCACCGAGGGATTCATATTTCCGCCTCTTGAGGGTTTCCGCCGATGTTGCCGCCGCTCCCGCCGTCCTGGAGGTAGATGATACATGGGATGCCGCCAGTGTGTCGACGCATGTGGCATCCCACACCAGTGGCCTACCATGACTCCAGGGAATCAATGTCATTCCGTCAGGTCTCTACGAGTAATGCAATTAAAAATTTGGATGTATTGACATCAACTTTATTTTAATATCATATTTCCAAAACAATGTTGCCGTAATACCTAATAGTCCTACAATATTATAATACACATCACATGTCGAAATTCAAGTCAGACAGATTGAGAAGATAATCCTACCAAAACGTCACCGGCGCCCTCACTTAAGCGCCAAAATATCCTTGTAACACTTAGAGGTAAAGTCCATCGTCGAACCTTAAACGCCTAAAACTACGTTTCATAGTTCACGGTTCGTTTTACGTAAATAAAAAGTAATTCTCAACCTCGTAGCCACAGTACAGCGCCAAAGCGCCGCCGCGAGCAGATTCGCTTCAAATGTCGACGAACTCTAAAATAAATAAGGGTCGCTTGTGACAAACACAAACAAAACAGCGGCAAAGGACTCGCTGTAGTCTGTGTACCTTTGGAAGACTATCAAGGGGTTATTACAGATTTTGCTAGATATTTATAACTGCCTTAGAACTGCGTTAAGCTACAATCAGATAAAATGAGTAAAGTCAGGTAAAGTAAAAGTCAGTAAAGTAGGTAGTTTGCTTGTCATATTAAACTGGTGTACAATAACGATGATAGCCTAGTTGGAGAAGGCCCGCCTCTTAAGCCAGAGGGAGCTGGTTCAGACCCAGCCGAAGCCACGCACCAGTTTGTTCATTGCGTGAACATATGTGCGTATTGCATGTCATCTGCTACGTCCGGTACGCTGCAGAGGCCTCAGTGGCCAACACCAATAGTCATTCACAAAAGAAATCTGCTACGTAACAGCTCGAGCCAGGTATATGGCGACAGGCTCGCCCCCTGTCACATTTGAGACTGAATATCGTGCGGCGACATCCGGGTATTGTGGTTCACCTCTGCCAGCCCTTTCAGGGGAAAGGCATGACGATATGGTATACGAAATATGTCAAAACGTAGGGAACCTTAGTAAAAAAATCTTTGCAGCCTAATAAGATTTTTTGTTCTTTCAAATAAAAAAAAAAAAAAATCTTTTTGGCGAGCAGGGCACACTTTGCCAGTACCTAAATACGTTCCGAAGAAAACAGACTTAGAACTATTTACAACAATAGCTACAACAAAATAAATGCAGAACTGTGTTCAGAAATTAGTAAACGCATTTTATATAGCGCTTAAAACAAAATAATGATAGAAAATCTCTCACGCATGTAAAACCACACAAAATGTAATCATGACCAACCATAATAATATGCATAACAATAGCAGCCTCTAAATAAACCCGATGATTCCCCCAACCACAAATCCGGAAATACAGCAACAACGTTCAACGCGAAACTAACGTGACACCAGCGCGAAACCAGCGCGAAACTAGCGCGACACCAGCGCGAAACTACTCGGTACGCACCGCGCACTGTGTCTGGATAAATCAACGTTGTGTAAATTGACGGTCCACCAGACGAAACACGCAGCTGCCTCAGTTTGCATACGGATGTTGGAAAATAGTGATGTGAATAGCGTAGTGCTTTACGTCCTTGCATAGAATAAATATACAGGGTTATAGGTAACTCACCAAAAACCTCTTAAGAGTTCATTGAATATTCCCCTTAAATAATAATTAATGATTTACGTTAACAAAAGTCACGGTCCCCGGAGTCCGTGAAGTGTAATTAAAAAAAAAAGAGTTCATTGTACTCATCAATATGAACAACTTTTACTATGAAGTCAATCCTGAAATCGCGAAAAAAATACGGCTGTTCCATTCAAACAGTTCATTGGCCTGAGACAAAATGTGTGGAACAGCTGATTTTTATTAAGGCCAATAATTAATATAATACGGCTACAAAAACCAACTACATTAGCTATGTTAAATAATAATAATCAAATGATATAAATATAAATATATCATTTAATGGTATAAATAAATATTCGGGGACACTATCGTCACGATTACGATCGTCTGACCCCAAACTAAGCAAAGCTTGTACTATGAAGGTCAGAGACTGATATACACACATATATATTTTTTTAAATATATACTTAAATAGAAATAGATATTAACACCCAGACATAGAACAAACACAACTGTTTATCACATATATGTTTGCCCTAGGTGGGAATCGAACCCACGCCTCCAAGCTCAGAAGGCAGGTTCACTACCAAGAGTGCCACGGAGCCAGTCAAATTAAGTAAGCAAATAAATTAATTATCAGAAAATAACAACAAGAATTAATTAAATTTAAAAATAATAGAAGTCTTAAGATTATAGTACATTGAGAAAGTTAATTAATAAGTAAGTAACTAAGTAAGTACTATGCTAGGTGTTTCTCTAAAGATTAACATATTTTAGGATATTATTGTATTCGTCACTTTTTAATTATAGGACCAACAATGAGATCATGAAAAAAAACAGCTGTTCCATAGAAATCGTTAAACTTCAACAAAATGTATGGGAACAGCTGTTTTTGTTTCCATGAATTCAGTGAGCTTACGATTTCCTATAATAAAAGTTGGTCATATTGATCAGTACTGAAATATGTCAAGTGTGTGTCGTGTCAGCTCATGCTAGATTCGGTAGCTCACAGAACGCCATTCCGAACGATTACTTGAACTTAACCAACCCACTACTATCTACTAGGTATCTACTCGTTAGAGGCAGATTCGTAAGATTAATAAAAGCTAGAAATATTACATAGAAAAATACATTGAAACTGTGTGCCATATCTATTACTATTAATGCTTCATTGAGTTTACCAGCACAAACAAAATAGCATTCTATGTTCACGGACACTACATTATTCAAGCAATAAATTGTTTGCCTCGAAACAGACATTAAATGAAACAAAAGCCTTCATTATTTGCCTACACAAATTTGTGGCTATGTAAAATACTTAGGCCCAGTTGCAGAAACTCGAGTTATATTTTTAACTCGGAGTTAACTAAGCCTCAGAAGTTAAACTAGTCTTCGTAAGTCTCGTAAGAGAGAAATTGTCTTGCTCGACTAAGAGTTAGAAGCAAACCTTGAGTTAAACAATATTAGAGTGACATTTTTATAACGATATAACATAACATATCGTCACGCCTTTCCCCCGAGGGGCTGGCAGAGGTGTAATACAACACCCACACTTCGCTGGACGATATTCAGTCCCAAATGTGACAGGGAGCGAGCCTGTCCCCATACACCGGGCTCCCAGTCATGTAGCAGATGACACACAATACGCACGTACATATGTTCACACAATGAACAAATTGGTACATGCCCTCGGTCGGCTGGTTCCGAACCCGCTCCCTCTGGCTTAAGAGGCGGGCCTTCTCCCAACTAGGCTGCCATCGCATTTTATAACGTTATAACTCTGAGTAATTTACCTCTGCTTTAAAAAAATTAACTTTGTTTCTTTTGCAAGTGCGCCTAATCTGTCCTCATTCTCACGAAAATGGTACGCTGAAAATATTTTACACTTGTCAATTAAAACGCCTAGCGCGCTTTGCCTTAATGGTTTTTTACCCACCCTATCGCCATCTTCTATTCGCTCTTTAATCCCGCACTCGTCACTATGAGTTATATTTTATAGAGAATTTTCTACATGCACGATAACCTGGTTTTATTATCTTTTCATTGAAAGAGGTCGTCCTGAAAATGTGGGTTGCAGTTTATTTTGCATCGTTTTATAGCTCTATATAAGCGTGTATTCAGGTCTCAAGAAAATAGATTTATTCTAGGCTAGCGTGCTCCATCGTAGGCTGCACCATTGCTTATCATTGCAAGATGGCGGCGAAGCACTAGTATATTTTTCGAGCTTTAAAGAAACCATTCACCATCTTGTCTTGCAGTAC
Source organism: Peribatodes rhomboidaria (assembly GCA_911728515.1). Classification (NCBI taxonomy): domain Eukaryota; kingdom Metazoa; phylum Arthropoda; class Insecta; order Lepidoptera; family Geometridae; genus Peribatodes; species Peribatodes rhomboidaria. Next base: position 4,319,542 of record OU452181.1, on the reverse strand, counting down.
TGCGAAACAAGATGTAGCTTACATACCATCCTGCCTGGCATTCTGCATGTATGTAGATACGTGCAGGGTGTGAGGCAGGATGGATGCGTCTTTGCCGGACGCGACGCAGGTTGCGACAAAATTCACCATCCTGCATGAAGCAGAATTTTGGGTGAACGCGCGCGCGATGTGCGATTATTCATTGTTTCTTTAAGTATCTATATTTAGGCATAATGTGGCATACTTAAGTTAATTAAGGGTGAGAACTGTTTGTCCTAGACAAACCGCACTGGTTTTAAGGACATATTTAGTTCAAACTGTAGTTATATTTATGTTAATAATAAAAAATAAAATAAAAAAGCGGCAATGCAGTATGTACGTCAAGTATGCTAGGCAAGATGGTGAAACTAACTCGAGATCTTGCAATGATAAACCTTTAGCGAGCGAAGCCTCTCTGCTTCCGCTTTGGCAAGAATGCTTTCGTGTGTCCGTCCAGCGTCTATCCGGCTGTCTTCCTCTACGGGTCGCATTTCTCAACTGATTCTCATGCTATTTTGCGAGCAGGTTCGAAAATTATATCCCTAGATTTTTTTGTCGAGTTAGTTTTTGGTTTCTTTTCACAATGGCGAAGATATTATGTTTTTACGTTTTCGCGAGGTTTTTAGCTCACAGAGCCACTAGCAAATAAACAAGTAACATTATTAAAAGAAGAACAAAAAACTCGGCTGCAAAATATTGTACCCTATGTCACTTCCACTGTCAAGACGATTCAAATGATACCTCACATGTCAAAATCCATCAAGCTGTTCGGGCTGTAGGGCGTGCCAAAGAAACCTCATACATACATACATACACCCTAAAAACAAAACCCTCCTTCTTGCGCAGTCGAGTAAAATATATTAAAAGCTCCACCAAAGTCAGTAGAGTCACTTTTCCAAACTGACTCATTTTAAGTAGACTCGATTCCTTTTTAATATTTGTCATATTTCAATGTATTTATTAGTATATTTATTGATTTAGGTACTTGTGTATGTTTAAGACTGGGTAGTTTATTTGTTTACTCATTTAGTAATTATTTATGTAATTATTTATGTAGGTATTTAAGTTTTTTAAAATTCTCAAATTAGTAAGTATATTTAGTAATGATTTAACCTTATTTTTTTTTTCTTTAGCACACACCACCGTCCATGCTTAATCATAATGTTTTTATTCCATCCAAAGGTTGTCTGGACGAGATCGCTTTTAAGCGATAAGACCTCCCATTGCGCCTTTATTTTTGAGTTGCCTGTTCTTCTGAGTAGAGGCTCTTTATCCGAAAAAGGCGGTCGAGTCTATTTAAAAAAAAACTTTGACGTTCATAAGTGTATCTTTGAGACCCAAATTGAATTGAATATTTTGACTTTGACTTTGAGTGTTTAGTTTAGATTTATTTGTATTTGGTGTCAGTAGAGAGTTATTGTATTTTATTTTCTTAGGAAAACTTACAGCTAGGTACAAAATTATAAATAGAAGATAGAGACAGAAGGCCAATTACAAGATTTCACAAATGTAAAGGTAAATATATAAGTAACACTTAAAAGACAGACACTCAAGATTAATAGGTACACAATAAAGAAATGAGCTAAATTTAAATTTTAAAGATACACAGAAAATAAATAATTAAAATAATAAAGTATTGTATTGTAGAGCCACAGTACTTAAAAATCCTACTGGGCCCATTAGTGGAACAAAGCAGCCACTAACCGTCCTTTCCACAAACGATCGGCTTATCCCAACATCGTGCAAAGAAATCAGTTGCAATACTAAAACGGAATGACAGAATATAAGGGCAGTTTTGATGGCTACTCAGAAAAATAAGAACACAACGAGGTTTATTGGCTATCTGCTCTCCAGGAGGCTATTTCTCGTATAATCCGGCTCATACCGGTTAGAGCAACAAAATGAGCTTCTTTTGCGCTGAGGGTCTAAACACGTTACGTTGGATGAAAAGTTTGATGGCGAAACCTTACTGAAACAGCTCGCGAACAATAAAACACACACACACAATTCAAAATAAATATATCAATTTAAGTAAACATGTTTCCTCTTAGCAGTAGACGTTACGTAGATTCGTAATGTGTTTTGTCTTTTTCGGTCGAGATCAACATTTATAAGAAAGAAAAAGACCAAACACTGTTTAACTATTCAGTAATAAATATAGTAAGGGGGATTTGTTAATACTTTTTACCCGACTGCGCAAAAGGGATGTTTATGTTTTTCAAGTGTATGTATAAGATGTTGGCCTACCTTCTCAGCCAAAATAGGGCTAGACGGATTTTAGAATGTGAGGTTGGATTCGTTTTTAGGGTTCCGTACCTAAAGGGTAAAACGGAACATATTTGCGTATTGTATGTCAGCTGCTACATGAATGGAGCTCGGTGTATGGCGACAGGCTCGCCCCCTGTCACAAGTAGGACTGATAACCTCCTGCGAAAACAAACCTTCGGGCGAAAGGAGTGAAGATATGTTATGTTTTGTATTACAGATAATGGTACGGGCTGTACCCTTCGTGCACGAGTCCGACTCGCACTTGGCCGGCTTTTATATTCGAACCGGCTATTATAGGCTACAACACTTTACAGTTGGGTTGATTGTTACAAACTTTTATAAAATTTATCGTGTAAGTTAGGGAACGTACCCATACTACGTGACCATTTCTTACAATTTTTAACCCCCCCCCCGGTGAACATCTGAACTCTATACTACTCTATTCTAAGACCCCCTCCCGCCTACTCTAGTTTTACGTACGTCACGTAGCATGGGTACGTTCCCTTAGTTAGTGTGTATGTTTGTTTGGGTCAAATCTTGTAAGCGAAATAAGAAGCACTTCCCGATGTTTAATTTGACTCAAATTTGATATTAGGTTTATCAAATTAACTTTAAACTTGCGTATCTTCGGTTCCAACACAATAATATGGTACCATGGAGCTGGTTTGATGATGCGCTCAGAATGTGGCCATAGGAACTTGTCGACAGTTACAAGTAGGTATAAATTAAACATTAAAAAACCCTCGATACCGATTTTCTTCGACACCGGTTTATAGCTTCGTAGCTATGCATTACAGCTACTATAACTATAACTATAACTACTATACTATAGGTATATAGCACCATACACTCATGACTACTTCACCTTTCAACAAAAAAATAATTAATCAAAATCGGTTCATCCGGTCGATACCTGAGACACACACACACACACACACACACACACACAATCACACATACAAACACACCCAAATTCGTCAAACTTATAACACCCTATCTTCATCATTATCATTAATCAGATGTACCTACACATATGCAAAAGATGGTTTTGAAAGTACATTTAACAACAAAAACAGGTACTTTTAGATAGATAGATAGATAGATAAACTCTTTATTGTTCACACCATAGATAACAAAACAACAAGAGAAAAATAATGATTAAACTTATTAAATAGTGTAACAACTGGCGGCCTTATCACTAAAAGCGATCTCTTCCAGGCAACCTTAGGATGGAGAGGATACGACAAATGAGTATGGGACAGGGTGTGCAAAAAATAACAAAAATATTGATTGATACAAAGAAACAACAACAAAACATCGAGTATTATGCCTATACACCTACATAAACTATTTAAATAAAACTTACATAAAAGTACATCATACTAATATAATACATTCTAGTACTTAAAATACCTATAGTTAATAAAATATACTAATTATTACATACATACAACACTGATAAATAAAACAATCAAGGCAATTTTGATAAATACAGCTTTTTTACGGCGTCGGAGCATGTCTAATAGCGACGGGCAGCTTGTTCCACAGTTGGACTGCCTGAAATGCAAACGACTTACCATAGAACATTTTACATTGAGCAGTGGGAGTTTTAAGCGAAAGTGTATATTTGAGGTTTTTCTGAAGCGTCATTCTTGCAGTCGGGTTCATTGTTTTCCTTTTAATAATGATAATTGTTCAAAGGCAGTAGAAATCAAAAGTGAGTATGGTGGGTTAGGTCCTACTTATTTCAGAGCCAACGAGGTCAAGTCTGAAGTCAGGTAAGGCCAGTAGTCTTTAATCTAAAAAATACAGTTTTTCTGTTTTCCTAAACTTGGCTCGCGTTAATTAAGTTCCATAGTGTCGAGAGGTACAACGTTTTTTGATATACTTATATTTTTCTCTTTTAAAAACTTGTAGGGCTTGTAGTTTATAGTGTTAATAAAAATAATAAATACAGGACATTTCAACACACGGTCGCATGACCTCAAACTAAGCAAAGCTTGTACTATGGTTGCCTCTGGCAACCATAGTACAAGTTTTGCTTATTTTTTTGCGTACTGATATACATTTTAAGATTTTTTAAATACATACTTAAATAGATATTAACACCCAGACATAGAACAAACACAAATGTTCATCACATTAATGTTTGCCCTAGGTGGGAATCGAACCCACGCTGTTACCTACAACAATTGTTTTGGTCGTAGAAGCTTTTGGGCAGCGTCAAAATGTGATCACAGGGCCGGTTACTTACCGTCTTATAAACGTTATTATTATATATAGTAGGTAGGGATATTATAAATAATCTCGGAACAGTTATATAGCATTTTATCTTTTTCCTTCTTTTTTCTTTGTCACTTCCACCATCAAGACGATTCAAATGACACCTCACATGTTGAAATCCATCAAGCTGTTTAGGCTGTAGGGCGTGTCAAAGAAGCCCCATATAAACATACTTACATACACACATTTGATAAACATAGCCTTCCTTCCTCAGATCAACCTAGAGGAAAAGATGGTACACTGCGTTAAATCTCACTGAAGCCACTTCTTTTTAAACGTGTGCGCATGGTAATGTTGCCATGAAAAACATTTACAATTGCACGAAAACTAATATTAATTCCCAAACTCTACGTTAGTCATTTCCGTTCCAATATACAAAGTTAGTAGATTTAATATTCTAAAATTGCACATATTTGTAGGTGTTTAATGTTACGGCTTTTTCAAAATCTCAAAGTGTAGTCCTAGCCACACTTTTATAATGTTTATTTATGTACACAAAATTATACCATAAACCAATGCACACAATATCGAGGTAAGAATGACCAAGCGAGTAGCGTAGTTTTTTTGCGTCATTGTGTGAGTGTTGTGTACATATACGACAGTAGCGTAGTTTTTGGATGGTTTTTGGCTTCACCTAAATCATACGCCGTGCGCCATCTTATTCTCTAGGTTGATCTGAGCATCCTGAGCCAAACTCACACATACACACACACACAAATACACGGACATAACACACCATACACTCCTGCTTTTTCACTTTTTTACTTCATCCAAATTCATAATGTACTTATATACCCACTTAATGTTTTTGCTAATGTTAATGTTTGAACAATTCTTCTATTAAACAGTTTTCTTTATTTCCGAAAATTGAACGAAAATAATTCTTATATTTAGATTAAATTAATTTAACTCTTGTAAAAAATCTTCGGACGAGGGCGTTGACATCTGCGACTCAATTTTAAACTTCTGCAGGTGTCATCGATACTCACCTTTGTAATACCTTGTGTTATTGTTACAAAAATAAAACTTATTCTTATTCTTCTAGCTCAGTCAGATAAAGTAAATCATTAAAACTTCGACTTATTTCCCAATTATTATACCTTCTGGAAGTGTCTAAATTAATGTTATTAACGTACAGGATAATGTGCCAATAAATATGAATAAAGTTCCGTTTACTCGAAAAGATAATTAGGGAAAAAAGATCCGGAACTTTCTTCCGAACAGCTTTCTGGCGTAAATAATAATTAATCTGATGGAAAATCGATTTGGTAAAAGATTTCAGGCCACTTTAATGATTATGATGATTTAGTTTTAATTATTTAATGGGTCGTAAAGTTAAATTATTAGGACTGGGTTCTGAGTGAGTGAGCACAGAGTAACGCAGGTAAAATCTATGGTTTAATAATAATAATATTCGGCACACTTACACACACGGTCGTCTGACCCCAAACTAAGCAAAGCTTGTACTATGGCGGCCAGAGACTGATATACATACATACATATATGGCTATCATAAATGAACGCATTCGAAATGTATCTTCTTTCCTTTCTCCTGACTCCTTAACTCGTTTAGTATAATATAAAAAGTTGTCTTAGTCAGACAGGTAGCAGAGTTACTGGTTGGGAAAATTTAAATTGTAACATTTACCATCGAGTAACAGGCAGGTTTACCAGTGTTACTGGTTGGGAATTTTCAAATTGTTACATTGTTCATCGCGTAACAGTTAGGTAACGTAACAGTATTACTGGTTAGGAATTTTCAAATTGTAACATTTTCCATCAATAACAGTGTTAGTGGTTGGGAATTTTTTTATGAAAAATCCCATCGTAAACCAGTGCTACAATTGAGGGTGTTACTCATTGGGAACAAACCTTGTTTAGTATATGAATAAAGATTCATATATTCGTGGCATTTTTAGTTAAATTACGGCTGTAAAGAGCCCATAGGGATCAGCAACGTATCTGTGATGCCCTTGGGATTACATACGAGTATACCCATAGGCGATGGCGCTTACTATCAGGCGGCCCGTTTGCTTGTTTGCCATCTATGGCTTAAAAAATATTGAAATTATGCCCTTAAAAACAAAAAGGGTGCTTTTCCACCAAAGGTGAGCGATGTGAGGATATGTGGCAAGAATAAAATCCACAAATAAGATCACTGAAGTATTTAAAATCTATAAGTTTAGATAATAAATGATCCTATTCGATTATTTCCTCGCAACTCATCCTCGTACCATTCATCTTTTGGTGGGAAAACACCCTAAAAGTGGGTATAAATTATTTAAAAAGCCTTACATAAATACACATCCTCCCCACGTTCCTTTTTTAAAAACCTGCCCCACTGATCCTGCGGCTGCAGTAAACAGAATTAAGTACCGCTGTTTTTTCAATCGCGAAGATTTGTCGCGGCCGCCTGATTTCCCTCGGGCGCCGTACGTTTATGTGTGCGCGCACCTTTATTTTCAATCACTCAATTGGCAGTTTCGTGTTTCCATTTCAGTGATTGAGGATTTTTTAGTTTTATTTTTGGTGATTGAAATTCGTAGTGTTTGTTGGAAGAGATATTTTTTGAGTCTTTTTTGCTATATTTGAATGATGACAGCTGAGAGTTAAGAGTGTGTTATGTTGGGACGATGTCGAGGATAGAGCGAAATAGAGGGAAAAAATGAGGAAGGCTGATAACATCACCATGAGGAACACAATATAATCTGGAAGTATGAGAGACTAAGACAGACAGACAGATATAGAGAAGAGAGAAAGAGAGAGAGAGAGAAGACGAAAGAAGACGGGTCTGAGCAGTAGCGCACTTGTAGCGCCTCACTCAACTGCCGTCTTTGTACTTCTTCACTCTACAAAACTTCAAGGCTAGAGTGAATAAGTACCTGATAGGTCGTCGTGCTCCATCTTAGACCATAACGTCGCTTAACATCAGGCGAGTTAATGGTCAAACGCCGACCTATTCTACATAAAAAAAAAGAGAGATTTGATTGACAGCAAACAGCATTGAATTCTTTAAAAGGTTGTTGTGTTTATATTTTCAGTCTTAAGTAAGCATCCTTAATACTTATAGTGCTATGATATGTAACAAGTACAAATTAAAATTAAAAAACCTTTTACACCGATTTTTTTTAAACATAGATAGGAATACTCCCAACTAATTCGACTTTAAAACAAAAAAAAAAAAACAAAATCGGTTCGTCTGTTTGGGAGCTATGGTGCCACAGACAGACACACACACAGACAAGTCAAAATTATACCACTCCGTCGTTTTTGCTTCGGGAGTTAAAAAGGACCTTCATAATGACATATATGACGGCGCGTAATATCATTTTCGGGCGAACGTCATGTCTGTCAGTGAGTGGTTGACAGGACTGGGCTGAAGGCGGTCGCACGCAATGGTCATTCGTAAACCCATTACTCTAAATCGTCAATTATCTCTGTGATCATTCATTAACTAAGTAGTCTAAGTGACTGTATAATTAAAATAGTGAAAAGCCTACACTGCTGTTCCCTTATTTCAACGTTCCTGAAGTTAGACGCCGACCATAGATGCCCGTGATAGCGAGTTCACGGATCAGAAATCAGATACAACACCTCGGCCTACTAGATTTTCCCCGTCATCAAAAGTGGAAGGTCACAGCGCAGCGGCCTTTCCTATGTTTCTCCGACATCAGTGGGATCAGATGCGACGGCGTGGCTCCTCCTTCCCTACATTACCCCGAAATATATGATTATTTCTAGTTATCAATAAGTATCAGTAAGTTTCAACTTCCCATTCGCCAAATAAAAATAATTTAACTCTGCATCTTTTTAACTCATATCATGTCACAAGTGCATAGGTTTTTAATCAATTTGAAATACATTTTAAGCATCACTGGGACTTTGCTAGGTACATTCACATATTTCAAATTAATTAAGAGGCAAGTTATTTGATTGGAAAGCCAGAAAAATTGGGTCACAGTTTCAATTTGTCGTGATGGATAATTACTTTTCCTTTTGTCATAACTTTTAAATATAAATGAAAGTATAATTTTCGCTAGCTTTATTATGAGTTTTATCGCTTTGTATTTTCTGTTGAACAAAAGATTCTGGTGCCTCTCCCAAGGATTTTAGTATTTTTTTCTCATGTTCTCAATTAAAGAAATAGGTAAAACTAAGAATTTAGGTAATGTGTAAGAGTTACACACGAACAAAGATGAGAAGTAGATAAATCTGTATAAATTTATCCGACAAAAAAATTCCCGCCTATGGCGCTCTCATTGGCTTAACATTGGGTCCAAGTTTGGCTTCAACTTGATATGGCCAATATTGAACCTTATTACTGCGTGACACATTAGCTTCAATATCAACTTTGTGGGCAAAGACTGAGACACACATTAGTGGCTTGGCTCCAAGACTTAGATCAGTGCAAATATGACCAAGGTGTCGCTGAGGGATCAGACAAACAATATCCCAGGTGAATTAGGCTCGAAAATCTTTATCGAATGAATCCGTCACTGACAGGCCTCTCTCTGACTATGTACCTAAACATAAATTTTGTTTCTACCAAAACACACGACAATAACTCAAAAATTTACTGCATACACCAAAAGAACACAAAAAACAAATCAAACCAATCTCATTCTACCGTGAACCCACATATTTTTTTGTCCAACAGTTCCAAAATTTAGGACACCCGTGTCCGTAATTTACGGTGACCATTCTCACGCGTCGTAAGCTTTATTCAACGGGACATGTCCGAAACAAACTCGTACAGATTTCAATACAATTTGCCTACAGCCGATACGTGGTAAACGTGGACGCGTAGACTGTGGACTGGCTGCAGAAATTGAATTTCGTAGCTGCCTCGGGTTCTACGAAGTCTCTACGTACGTCCATTCTACGAACCCTCTTCTACGTTTTTGCTACGAGGCTGCTTTGTTACTGGTACGACTTCACTTCTGAAATACGAAGAGCAGACTGTTTTAGAGGAAGGCTGTTTTGTTAGCACTGCTGTGCCTTTAAATAATGACATCCTAACTATTTATAATAATATAAATACCAAGGTGAGTTTATTCGACTGTTTGTTTGCATTTTTTTTTAAGTAAGGAATTTGAAAAAAACCTAGAGTACATTTCAGCTCATATAAATTAACGGTTCCTTTAGGACCGCGGTTGAGACAGTGAGGCACAGCTAGTTCCTAAATAAAACTGAATTATTTTCGACATCAACCAGCAACACTGGTTGGTGGTGCTAAAAGAAGTGTGTGTTTTACTCATGCGAATAAAATGATCACGAAAAAAATATCAAAAAATTTATTGGTTCAACTTTCCAGTCAAGTTCAAAGACTCAGCGCTCTTCGGGTCCGTCTAGGCGTCCTTCAATCTCACGTGAATCGGCCGCGACAATCCTCATCGTTCTCCCTAAATCCGGCTCCGGAACCGAACCGGACCGGACCGGATCATATAACCCTTGATCAGCACTTTCGTTCCACTGAATCCGTTTATTTCGGTCCGGTGTTTTCTTTATCTCATTGCTTATTTACGGACAGTGAGCCTGTATTTGATTTTGCAGAAAAAAATTGGAGGTTATTTTCCTAAGATAGGTCCTTTTACCTTTAGGGAAGCACTAGCATCGTCTCGCGGTCGCATTTGCTAACAAGATTAGATACCAGATGCACCCCGCGGTTAAAAAGTATCCTATGTGCTATTCTGGATGAATCTGGATGAAATTTGGCACGGATAGAGTATAGACTATAATCTATCTCTGTGCAATCTGTATGTCTGTGTGTAATATTTACTCGTATGGATAGATTATAGACTATGATCTATCACCTGTTCTAGCGTGAAAGAGTGACAAACATCCATCCATTCTTACAAACGTTCGCGTTTATAATATTAGTAGGAGTAGGTTAGGACTTAATTGAAGATATTTTTTTTTGGCATAAAAAGTAGCCTGTGTTTTCAGGGATTTCAAAATTCTAAGAATTCAACATCTTGCGAAACAAAAATTAGTAAATAATCTGGGATATTATACATTTTGGGATTTGAACATATCGTCACGCCTTTCCCCCGAGGGGGCTGGCAGAGGTGATATACGACACCCTCACTTCGCCGAACGATATTCAGTCCCAAATGTGACAGGGGGCGAGCCTGTCGCCATACCCCGAGCTCCAGTCATGTAGCAGATGACACACAATACGCACATATGCTCACACAATGAACAAATTGGTGCATGCCGTCGGCTGGTTTTGAACCCGCTCCCTCTGGTTTGAGAGGCGGACCTTCTCCCAACTAGGCTGCCATCGCTTTAACATTATCATTATGAGAATTCAACTTTCTTTTCAGGGAGGTTAATAATAAAGCCCATCTCATGATCATCTTCCTATCCTTATCCCATTTAAGTTTGGTCGGCACAGTACACCATGCACTATTGCACCACTTGCCATCTCTGAATTCACTCCCTTTCCATTTATGTTCTCTTACGCGCAGTGTATAACACTGGCTTACAACGAAAACGTGTAACTCAGCACTCTGAATAACTTTTATATCCATAGAAAAATGTCATTGACACTTGACTAATAATTTACACCAAGTACACCAGTACACTTTTGCACCACTTGCCATCTCTGAATTCACTCCCTTCCCATTTATATTCTCTTACACCGGTTATATATACTGGTTACAAGTATGTATGGTTATGTATACCGGTTATATGTTCCGGTTATAGATACCGGTGTATAACACCGGTTTTTCAACGAAAACATGTAACTGGACCAATCCTGAAATCTGGAAATAAAATCAGCTGATCCATTGACAAATGTCATTGACACTTGACTAATATTTTTTTTCGACGGTTTCGATTTCAGGGTTGGTTCCATAGTAAAACAAATTTAGAAAGATGAGTACTCACACCTGTTTTTCGCTTAATGATCATATTTCCTGTAACCCTGTATAGTCTAATATCACCAATAAGGTGAAAAATATGAGGAGTAACAAGAAAAACTAATGGCCACTTCCACTAAATTAAGAATTGCCTAAGTCCTTGGTTAACTAGTTTAATCTACTCCTAGCCATTCCTTAGGAGAATTTATTTATTTATTTGTTCATTAACATTGTGTACACTAGTATAACATAAATCGTCACGCCTTTCCTCCGAGGGGGCTGGCAGAGGTCTAATACAACACCCACACTTCGCCGGACGATATTCAGTACCAAATGTGACAGGGGGCGAGCCTGTCGCCATACACCGGGCTCCAGTCATGTAGCAGATGACATACAATACGCACATATGCACATACATACGCAGTTGAATAAATTGTGTACACTAGAACATTATTAAATTCAATGAAAGATTACTTAAAAAAAAAATGTCACAATAATTATAAATGGAGACGGCATGCATAGGACTTAAAAGCGAAAAAAATATCATTAATTTAAAATTTACAAATAATAAAACTGAATTTTAATAAAATATTAATTAATCTTAACTTTATGTGCCTGGTAAGCACACATTTTGCTAGGAGTAGTTTAAGACTAGGTAGCAAAGGCTTATGCAATTCTTGGAAAGTGTTAGCTAATAATTACGTAGTTTAGCTAAAAAGAGCCTTCGGACGCTTCCAAGTAAGATACCTACTCGTACGTAATATAATACTCAGTATTATATCTAGTTCCATGTAAGTAGATTATTCCAGCTAAAACCTTTTAAGAGAAAAACGTTAGGCCTTCCACACCACTGAAATATGTAGGCACTTATCTCCGAAATAAAACCTTGCTCCACAAACCGGATAACGTAGCCTTCTTGCAAAAAGGGGTGACATTTGTCCAGCGAGACCGGAAGTTCCGGTCGGAAGCGATGATTTCGGCCTATTGTGACGGTCTCCCAGACCCGGGCGAACAGACCGCTCGCCCAGACGGGGCTTGGCAGACCGGGGTCCGACAGACCGGCCGGAACGACCGCGAGTAATGACTGTGATAATATTACGGAGATGTTTGTTTCCTTCATCGTTAGATGGATTTTATTACGACAAAAAGGTTAGCTTTGAACGGTTATTTGATGGGAAGTGATAATGATGTTTTTCAAAGATTCAAAATGGTTTCCTGCAAATTGTTGTCCATTTAAGGATGACCCTACTAACTTCCAAATTCTTAAATGTAAATTTAATCGACAACGATCGAGCAGTTTTTTCGTACTTACAAAATTGTTCAAACACAAAAATGTACGAGAATTTTACTAAACTTTTAATCTGTTTTCAGAATTCATTTATTAACCCCTAACGCATAAACGACGGAGTGTTATAAGTTTGACGTTTCTGTGTATGTATGTGTGTGTGTGTTTGTCTGTAGCATCGTAGCTTCCAAACGGATGAACCGATTTTGATTGTGTTTTTTTGTTTGAAAGGCGAATTAGTCGGGAGTGTTCTTAACTATGTTTGATTAAAATCGGTGTTGGTGTTTTTTCAAGTTTTTTAGTTTATACATGATTTAAATACGTACATAAATTTTATGGCACCCATGTGGTACCCCCGTACTCTAAACCCTCTTTAATAACTATTAAACACTGCTCCATCGTCGAGTAGAGTTTAAATTTACATTCGAATTTTAGAAAACGGGCAAAGACTTGAATGCGTCCTTGAGAATTCAATTTATTTAACGAAGCTTCAAAAAGAGGGAGCATCAATCGGAGCAGGCCCCTACAACGCCCCTATTTATCCAACTGATAAGTAGGCCCCATTCAGCTGGTCTCACACTGCGCGATAACACGCTACGATGCGCGGGACGAGGCAAGTCTCCCGCGCGGAAAGGCGTTGTTAGTGTGTGGCGCGTGCATGTTTTCTGCCCGCAGTACTACTAACCAATTGTTAATCAATTATCTTAAATTGACACTTTTTGTACGCCAGATGTGTCAAAAATTGACAATTCATTAACGATCAAAAAATTATTGCTTAGTAGAATCAAAGCCCTGCACTAACTGATTACATATAATTGTTGAGGCTCCCCAGAGGTGTGCGAGGCAAATGAACGGTGTGCAAGGGAAAAAAAACACCAATAGGATCACTTCGCGTTTGTTTTACGTTTGACCACAAAACATGGAAAGTGATACAGTCTAAGATTAAGCACGCTTTCCAAGAAGTGTTTATTCAGTCTTCCATAAGCCATATTATTATTCTTATTCGTTGTGTGAAGCAAGCTTATTGGAAGATTTACCCTTGCACACCGCACATCTTCCTCGCATCTATTCAGAAGATACGGAGCCTGTAAAAACGCGGTCTTGCGCACCGTCGCGTGGCACGCTGCAGTGTGAGAACCGCTTTATAAGACTAATAAAGTTTTAAGCAGACAGATGTTGGAAATGCTCGCGAAACTTTGTTAAGCAACAGTGAAGCTGAAAAATGAGGCAAATGCACAGAAACCCACCTACACAACTCAAACATACATTACACGTTATTTTTTCGAATCACAAATCACCTTTTTTTGACTTTTACTTAAGTAAGTTTGTACAAGAGGACGTACGAGTATGTCGTATAGTTGACTTAACATGTCAATTTCAGTTTAGGAAAAGCCTTCCGAACAGTAAACCTTTGCTACCTCAAACTTCAGCATGTCATATTGCGAAGTAGAACCGATTGGGATTTCACCTGACCGCCCAAAAAGAGAGTATTGACCTTGATTCCGTTCTCAACTTACTTAACGAAACTTAGTGCTATCACTAAATTTATTAATATAAACACAAAAAAGAGACAAGTTTTAGCAAGCAGGTACCGACTAAAAACAAATTTTAACTCTGCATTTAAGAATTCTCTCATAAACTCTTTATTTTCTGCAAGTGGGTCTAGGACAAACAGGGTCTGGATCTAAAGCATCCCGATTTTAGACTGCATTTCCACCAGCGATGTACGAGGATGCGTAGCGAGGTATGTGTGTTACCTAGCCTCGCTCACTTCGCTCAGCGCAGCTCCGGTGGAAACGGCTAGCGGAGCGATATTTTTGTATGTGCATAACAAGCGAGGGATGTGTGCAAGTGATGTGCTAGGGTTGCACGCGAGCCAGAAACTGCTAGCAGTCACTAGACGAATTAGTTAAAAGTAGATGTGTAAAAAAGCCCGCTACACATTCTCGTACCGCTCACCTGCGCACCGTTTCACAGCGTCGCTACGCATTCTCGCTGTGCTCAGCGGCTTAGCACTTCTCTGGTGGAAACTGTCACATTGTTTCGCAGCGTTGCTCGCTCTGCTTAACGGCTTAGCATATCTCTAGTGGAAACGGTCACATTGTTTCACAGCATTGCTACGCATTCTCGCTCTGCACAGCGGCTTAGCACATCTCTGGTGGAAACGGTCACATGGTTTCACAGCGTCGCTACGCATTCTCGCTCTGCTCAGCCGCTTAGCACATCTCTGGTGGAATCGTCACATTGTTTCACAGTTTCGTAACGCATTCTCGCTCTGCTCAGCCGCCTAGCACATCTCTGGTGGAAACGCTAACATTGTTTTACAGTTTCGTTCCACATTCTTGCACCACTTAGCTACCTAGAACATATCTGGTGGCAGCCTTAGAGTAGATAACTGACGATAAAGAAATACACGGACGTGATCGACAAGAGAGATGACAAGCCAGAAGAAAGAAAATAATTATGATGAAACACAATTATTATCTAAATCATCGTGGTTAAATTTGTAATTTTAATTAACTCGGAGTTAAAATGTTATAAAAGTCACTTGAATATTATGTTAACTCAAGCTTAACTTTGAACTCTTGGTGGCGTAACACGATTTATCAGCTTAACCTCAGATGAACAGTTAATTCGGAGTTAAAATTAAGATAATCCGAGTTTGAGCAACTGGACCTTAGAAAAAATCCTCTGTCTGTAGGTGGCCATTTGGTTCTTATCATGTAAAAGGGCCTTTAGGCACAAACTTAGTAATTTATCTTGGTTGTTTAAGCTAAGAGTACTTTTTGTTTTGGACCCGCGTTTTTAATTAGTTTTGTTGCCGGCCACGGCTCCGTGAGATTTAAAAGTAATAAAATTATTTCGCTCTCCCGTTTTTGAACAGGATTTTTGTTTTGTTTAAAGAATTTTGAAGGTTTTGTTTAGATAAATGCAAAAAAACTGACTATGCGAGTGAGTTTAATAAAATAATAGTGAGTTGTTTTAAAAAGCTTTTGACATTACAAACTATGTACTTACTGCAAAATGGCGTACGTGATTCATTTTGTATGGAGACTTGATTTTTTTTCTAATTTACCAAACTTAAGTTCCTAAAGTTGTTCACTTTGACGGGCAGAATATAAAACCTAAGTTACCTACACCCTTTTGCAGCACCTTCTAAATAAGCATTCAGCAATGTGTCAAATTGTTAGTTTTTTTTTAGATTTTAATCAGTACTTACTTACTTTTGGCACACGTTTCAAAACTCAAACAGATTTAAAAAAAATATCGTTAGCCAAAACAGATTAAAAAAAAATGTTAAAAAAAACTCACAAAAAAATCACTTCTTTAAAATAAACTTTCACCTTATTAAGTAGATATCAAAAGTAGTTAACGCTAGCTCCTCATTACGAATTCCAGCGGATATCACACGAATGCATAATTTTCTCATTGTCGCCCCAAAATGGAAGTTTTAAAAAACATTAATTTCACAGATCGTCGCTTTTGCTCTCACACCGCTATTCTTTGGACCATAGAAGAATATAAAACAGGCAAAATGTAGGGGGTTTTAATCTTTATCTGCCCTGTGCAGTTTTTTGCTTCTATAAAACTAAAATAGAACGCTCTGTTTCAAATGTAAAAAACAAAAAAAAAAAAACTAAAAAGGTTTTATAGTCCGCGCAGCGATGAGCGAGTAAACGAATGTATGTAAAATGTCTTCATTTGCGCTGCGCAAATGAAGACATTTTTGTTATCAACACAGCACACCATCACAGGAAACCTTAGTTGGTGTGTCTGGTATCGGTAATCGGACACAGTTGCCAGTTGCTCCTCCTGTACTACTACTCCTGATCGGATCCAAAAAAATTTAAAATTCAAATTGTTCGAATCTCAGTCTACTTTTATACATTTTGGAATACAAAATAGAGTATTAATTCGACCGGAAGAAATAACTAGGTTGAATAACTTATGAATACGGTCTAAAATTTGAATAGTTTGAGTTTAACATTCGCTCGGCGAGTTGGCGATTTATCTGCTACTCGCTCATCGCCGGCGGTTGGATAAGTGCCTTACCTCAAGATTCATTCAACAATCACACATCAATTCCGAAGAACTATTTTTTTAAATTAAATTAAAAATGGCGGCTCTTAAATAATTTTTTTTTTCTTATCTAGACTGTAGATGAATGGACGATGATTAATTTTCTAACTTACATAATTTTGATGGCTTCAAGTCTCGAATGAATCGGGTTTTCAAAGGTGATGCGTGCTCCATCGTTGCAAGCCGCATCATTGCGAATCATTAGGCGAAATGGCAGTCAAACCGAAGTCTATTTTGAATTAAAAAAACTAATTAGGTATAACTCACAAAGTTACGCTCCAAAACGTTACAAATTACTCACAAAGTTTTGGTAAAGCCAAAGTCTAAATGTCACTAGCACTCTACAGCGTACAAAACAAATCTAACAAAATAATAGACATGAGCCCTAGGGATGTCCCAAGATACACAGACTTGCAAAAACAGCAAAATAGTCCAGATTCATCTAAACCTTATTATCTCAGGTAGGAACTAAAGGCGGGTCTAGATTTGTTTTACGTTTTAATATTTATAATGCATCATGTAATGTAACGCAAATTCTGAGTGTATACTTACGGCAAGTATATACGAAACAGTAGGTAAAGTTTCGCTCGTGATTTCACGCTGATACTCCGACTGTCGAATATAAATAGCGAAAACAATCGTATTGAAAAATGATCAAAGAAGCTCGCAGTACTATATAAGTTAGATTTTAGGTTATGCGTGAAACTGGAGCCAGATTAGTCCGTGAACGTCCAGTGATTAGTCCCATGAAAGCGTCGATCCACCGATCCTATTGGTCAAAAGCTTTTAACAACCAACAACCAATAGGGACACTTTTGCGGGCGTTTACGGTAATAGTCTGATTCCTGTTTTAAGAGTCTCAGAGACCTGTTGCCTGCCAACCTGCTGGTCTGAGCCTTGCGGTCTGCAATGTCGGTCAATGGCCCACCAATGCGAAGCTCGCCGGTGGCCAATAGCCTAGTTGGAGAAGGCCCGCCTCCCAAGCCAGAGGGAGCAGGTTCAAACCCTGCCAACGGCACGCACCAATTTGTTCATTATGTGAATACACGTGCGTATTGTATGTCATCTGCTACATGACTGGATCTCGGTGTATGGCGACAGGTTCGCCACCTGTCACATTTGGGACTGAATATCGTCCAGCGAAGTGTGGGTGTTGTATTACACCTCTGCAAACCCCCTCGGGGGAAAAAGCGTAACGATACATTATTTACAAAGTGCTTCTATTGTTGATACTTTTTCTAGATCAACGCTCGTCTTTCTCGCTCATCTTCGGTGGCTACGCAGCCTTAAGCTCAACCAATCCGAAATGTGGGCCGCTGGCGAATTTAAAAAGGTATTACAATAAGAAGAAAAAATGTATAATGCTTAACATTCCCGACGTTTTACGGCCGCAAACTGGCAAAAAGTTCTTTGCAGCTCCGTTTAATGAGCGCCAACGTGAATGTATGCAGAGTGAAATGGTGCGGCCACGAGGACTGATGACTTGGGCTTTTCTGAACTTTCGTCTTGATTGGTCTTTGTTGCGTCAGATTTGGAAGAATCATAATATTCTTAAAAATAGTTTATGTGGTAAATAGTGGTTGAATTCAATAGCCGAACCGTTTCTGACCGACTGCTCAGAAAGATCGTAATGTCATAAAAATATAAGAAATGGCAGCTCATTTGTTTAACTGCCAGTAGCTGTGGATGTCTATAGTGGAATTCATTTACAAAACATAATAACGCATCTATAATGCTTTCTAATACTTAAAGCCGATTGCGCAAGAAGAAAAATTAAGTTTTTATGTGAATGCATGCATGTACATATGTATGTGGGCACGTATGTATGAGGCTTCTTTGGCACACCCTACAGCCTAAGCTGCTTGATAGATGTCGACATGTGAGGTGTCATTTGAATCGTCTTGTTATTTGAAGTGACATAGGGAACAACATTTTGCAGCCGGGTTTTTGTTTTGGTTTTAATAATGTTACTTGTTACAATATGGCCTTATACCTCTTTCCAATTCAATCATAAAATTATCTTTATGAGATCTTTTCCCCATTCTTTTTTAAGGTACTAATTTTTTATGTGTTATTTGTTTCTCTTTTTTTATTATCATCTGGCGTTGGTTATGTTGGTGTTGTATTAGACCTTTTTTTTTTTACCTTGGGAAAATCCTTTATGCACACCACCAACAGCCCGGGTGCGGGCACAGAGTGGTTATGTGGGAATCCCGCCACTGACGGCCTACCCACTAAAAACCCAAGGGTGTTCCACCTCGGCGCATAATGTCGGGGCTAAGGGGACGCTATCGTACTCTTCCGCGGCCTCGACAGCGCTAGCCTTTTCGGGCACCTCTCCGAGCTTACGCTCTTTTCCCCTCGATGACGATGTATCGAACACCAGACACATCGTCATCATCCGCCATCAAACGGTAGCGACCCCGTTTGGGCCGCGGAAGGTAGGGAAAGTGGCAACGACACACCAACAGTCCTCTCCCGCCGCGGCCCCCAGCCTTCGGCTGCAGTCTGGCCCAGGCGGCACTGCACCCCGCCTCAGTTGTGGGTCTGTATGAGCAATACAGACCCACACCCTATTTAGGCCGCTTCTGTATGGGCTTTGGGCTAAAAGCCCCAAGAAGCGGCCCCACCTCGGATTCCTCTTGGCTTCACCGTGGTTGCCGAGGCCACGGCTACTGAGCCCCCCCGCCACGACAAGGCGGGAACCCGCGGGGGAGTAGGTGTTGTATTAGACCTATGCCAGCCCTTTAGGAAAAAAGGCGTGAAGATATAAGTTTTTTTTTTTTCGTTTTAATCTAATTTTAGTGTCTTTTTATTTTTGTGTCTAAGGTGGTTTTTAAAAGATCACTCTTCCTTCCCTAAGCAATTTTATCCAGGCATCACCAACATTTTTCTTCAAAAGACCTGAAAAATCATGAAAGCTATCAAGTCCATTGTTAACACGTCGCCCAGCCCGCACTTTGTTCAAGCAGAACCCTGGCCCGCGGTTTTTGCTTCACGTAAAGGGTTAATTACAAAGTTAGATTTCAGAAACAAAAGTGTTATTATTAGGGTTCACTCCGCACTCTACGGTGACATTTAAAACTTTCTGCGGTTTGCATAAGCAGGTGAGTGGATGTTACAAAAAGTTTTAAATATAAAATCTGTGCAGTGTTGGGAGGAACTTGAAAAAGTTTGCAAGGTTTTTGACTAGATTTATTCGGGATTACATAGGTCAGAGCTTGTTGTATCGCGAAAAAAATATTTTCGTTGTAAGCAATTTCCTTTTGTTGTATTACTAGACTTTGTGTTTTTTACTAAAGTTTATCGTTGTGACTGTACTTCTCTCATCTGTATCTTCATAAAAAATGTTGAAAGAGTCAGTGCGACAAAGAATTTGTTGAGCTCACCAGTACTCAGACCACGCAAAAAACTTCTTCTGTTTCAATAAAATAATTTTACACAATATTATTAAAACATTTAAATTTATCTTTTTCTTACCCCTTTTAACCCCCGATGGAAAACCGACGGAGTTTTATAAGTTTGACCTATCTGTGTGTGTGTGTGTGTGTGTGTGTGTGTGTGTGTGTGTGTGTGTGTGTATGTGTGTGTGTGTGTGTGTGGCGTAGCGCTGGAACGGATGAACCGATTGTAATGTTCTTTTTTTTTGTTTGAAGGGTGAATTAATTCAATTCAATTAATTTATTCATTGCGTTTACGGGTAATATACAGATGTTAAAAATAATACATTGAACGCCATAATCCGCCTTTCGGCATGCAACTACGTACTAAATTACACTTCTAATACTACAAATCACTAATTGAATTTTGAATACAATTTTCAACAAATTCAACAATGTCACACAAAAAAAAAAAGATAAAAGATGTACGCTTTGCAAAATAGTCAAACTAAATGGATGTCACTCAAACCACATCAACATTCAATAATTATGGTCACGCAAGTTACATTACATTCCCGATAATTAGTCGGGAGTGTCCATAACTATGTTTTATGAAAAACGGTGACATGTGTTTTTTAAATTTTAAAAATTTTGTTTAAAATTTTGATGATTTTTAAAATGTAACTAAAGCCTAATTCTAAAAATAAGTTTACAAAAAAAAACGACACGTCATTTAACTTCACGTTAATTAAACAATTGAATTCCAGCCAATAAATTGCATAGACGACAATAATAAATGCCTCTAAAGCCATATTTTATAACCATAATTACAACAACAAGGGTGACAGGGCAATAACAATGGCTGGTGTCACAACGAAAAGCCATAATGATATTTTTGTAGGCTGTAGTGTATTTGTAGCGGGAACCCTCGGGAAATCATTGCACGGCATGAGGACGAATGACATCATGAGATGGATATAAGATGGTATGGCGTGTTTTGTGAAGAGAAGGGGGACCATAATCACAAAGCGGACAATGAATATAAGTGTGACGGATATACCGGTAGAGAATAGCTGAAGAAAGTATGGATGATCTGCGTGAAAGACGACATGAAGGAGAAGCCAGATAAAATGAAGTATGATAGTATGAAAAAAACCGTACATACGTGAGTGGGATACGGTGCCACGACGGCGGACGATGTCAACGGCGCCTCGGACAACCAGCTCTTTTCATACAAACAAGCCTTCTGGATTATGTTATTTTTATAACCTAGTTGTGAGCCAAAATTTGTGAGACTGTATTCTTTGAAAAAATAATGCCCCTCAGTTTTTTTGCCTGTTCTTCTGAGTAGAGGCTCTTTATCCGAACAAGGCGGTCGAGTCTATTTAGAAAAACTTTAACGTTCATAATTGTATCGTTGATACCCAAATTGAATAAAAATATTTTGACTTTGGATTGCCAACTAGGTTTTTTAGACGTCTCGTCCGATTTCCATTCGAGTAGTTCGATTTCAGACGTCAAAGTCCAATCGATCGGCTTTTTCTAGACAAGCGTGCTCCATCGTAAATAGTCGTAAGCTATTCATTGCTTAATATCAGGTGAGATGGTAACCAAACGCAAGCCTATTATTTATCATAACATATCGTCATGACTTTCCATCGAAGGGGCTGGCAGAAGTGTAATACAATACCCACACTAAGCCGGACGACATTCAAACTCAAATGTGTAAGAGGGTGAGTCTGTCGCCATACACCGAGCTTCAGTTATGTACCAGATGAGACATAATACGCATATATGTATATAAAATGCACAAATTGGTGCGTGTCGTCGGCTGGGATCGAACCCGCTCCCTCAGACGGGCCCTGTCCAACTAGGCCTAACATAGTTTTTTTATTTATCATGTAAAAGTTTGGAGAGTAGGTTTTAGTATTGTTTAAAATGGCTATAAGTATATAGCCTATGATATTATGAGTAACTTACAAATACTTAAATTCCCTACTTAACATTACTTGAAAATGAGTTTGAAAGAAAAAGAAGAAATATTGGCTTAAATTCAATTTTTCCTGTATTAAAGAAAGCGTGTTGCAAATGTTCTTAACACCTGTTAAATATAGAATACGTATGTGACGTCGATTGGCTCCCTCGGTGGGGATTACTGAGTACAATACAGTCGTTACCGGATTTAACCGGAATGGAGCGGTATTATCGACATCGAGCTTAATAATACACGGTGCTAAGGGAAGTCCTGACGGTTTTTAGTCTCTGATAATTTGACAAAAAACATACAGGTACAATGAGAACCTCTTCCCTTTTTTAAGTCGGATTAAAATGCGAAAAAAATGGTTTAAATCACAATAGCCAATTTCTTTTTATTTGTACTTAAAGTCAAAAAGAAACTCTGTCTTTCCACCTAAATACAATCCGGGGGTGTTTAAAAGTAAAGTGAATAGGTATCTCCTAGGCAAGCGTGTTACACCTTCGATCTCGTCGACGCTTCCCATCAGGCGAGTTAGTGGTCAAACGCATGCCTAGTTTGTTGTTGTATTAAAAAATGAAAGGAAAAGAAAACAATATTATTTCGAATATAATCTATGTACTTATACTATACAGAGTTAAAACTTGTAAGTTTGTTGAAAGCAAATCTTTGGAGCTTCTGGTCTCCGAATGGCACTTTTTTTTACTTATTGAGACTTATTACTTATTACTATTGACTTGTTGTGATATTCACTTATTTTAAATTAACTGATGTAATTGGCATGTTGCCGTTTTAGTTATTAAACAATTTACGAATTAATCAGCTTTAAGTACATAAAAGCTGTTAAAACGTAAACTAAGTCGCAAGCAGATCAAAATCATAACCTTAATCATCAAAATAATTTCATTTCTCTGAGATCTTCTTTAATGACTATAATAAAATTATCCTACTGAGATATGTTTACGGTTTGTAATACAATGTTTATTATAATACCTATCGATGTTATAGGAAAACCTCCGAGTTCACGCATCAGAAAACCAAGTTTAATAAGTTCGTCGAAATACTCGGAGATCAAACGCTAAGCCTTTGATCGTGGCAAGTTATCAATATTGCTTACTCGGTAGACACGTGTTGGCTAACATCTACTTACCTATATTTGTGTTTGCTAACTTCACATATTGGAAATATGGAGAAATTTGGCGATGGAGGAGTAATCACGATTTCACATCACATACAACCTACCGCACCGTACCTTCCGTACAAGCACACTTTTAGTCCTTTCCCAACGCATTGGCTCCATTTGGATTAAATGAGTATGCTTTGAACAGTGTCAAATTCAAACGCGTTTTTAGGTCTTCTATGGGAGATAGTAGAAAACCACAAACCAGACAAGAATGATGCTACATTCTTAAATAGATAATTATTGACAAATTGAGCAAACTCACGACTCCATTATTAAAGGTAGGAAGTTATAATTTCGGAAATAATTATTTATTTATTTTATTTTTTATTTCAAATGCTTACTGTGCTTACAGCGAAGCCAACGCGCACAGCAAGCCATTTATTAATACAATTCAATTCATCAATTATACTAAATATAAATTATTAAATTAATAAAAATTAGAATAAGTTATTATCATTACTTAAAAAATTAAAACAGGCGCAAGTCATTGGATTGTATTTTAGAAAAAAAATATCGATATCTGGTTCTTGAGCAATGAGATCGTTGAGCAGATTAATGGCACGAGTCGTAGGAGCAGTCCGAGCGGTGTATGCGTGTATGCGTGTATGTGTATGCGTGTATGCGTTGCATTCAGCGGGTTCCCGCTACCCTCAACAGATCGTCAGTTCACCTTGTTGGGTCTACACGCTGCGTCTTCCGGTTCGTGGTCGCCTCTAGAGAATCTTTGTGCCCCATCGGCCATCGGTTTTACGAGCGATGTGACCTGCCCATTTCAGTTTGGAAATTCTACGGGCTATGTCGGTCATTTTGGTTCGCCTTCAGATTTTGTAATTTCCGATTTGATCTCGCAGGGAAACTTCGAGCACTCCCTCTCTCCCCACTCCCTCTCCATTGCTCGTTGGGTGAGCTGGAGCCTGCTTGGCCCATCATAAGCGACCACTAGAAAATAGTAATTCGAAAATTACTATTGCACCTGAAAAGCGCAAATACTGAGTTTTAGTTTATTGCTCAAAACCAGATGACAAAAAAAACAGTTACTTAGTCTACTTTAGTAGAACAATAAAATTTCCAGTCTACCTATATTAAGTCGTCGACGATTAGAAATCATCCTTTCTCGAAGTTAGAAACATACCTACAATTATTTCTGCCGATATTGGCTCGAACTTTAGGAGTTATGTGTTGAGATTTGATTCTTGGAATGTTTTGTTGAAATTAGGTGATCAAAATCAGAACATCATTCAAATATTTCACATAGCCACCTGAATCACTGTATTGATGATAATAAGTAAAAAGAAAAGCTTAAAAACTGACTTCCCGTCATCCATGTTAACAATTTTTTGACTTTTGTTGATATTTTAAAATCATGATAGGTTTTAAAGGTAAAAAATTTGTGTCATATTCATCTTTTTGTAATGGAACTAATTGGATGTATGTGTACTTATGTTTTTACTACTTTACCCTCAAGCAGCTCAACGGATGTAAATGACATCGTAAGTAATATTTTAAATGCGAGAGAAAGTTTGAGGGATGCACTCGTCTCCATTCGCGAGGGAAGGCGAGGCCCTTTGACCCGCGCACAAAAAACCGACACGAGAGCGAGAGCACGCGAGACGAGGCGAGAGTAGGCGAGTATGAGCGAATGTTTCCTGTACATTCTCATCCTCGCCATGTCTCGTGAGCCCTCGTCGAGAATGTACAACCGCCATTAAGCTTTTGCATATATTATATTATATATTATATACTAATATTTTATATTATTAATATATAATATTATATAATAATATATTTTATTCATATATTACATATTATTATTTATATATATATGAACTATAACGGATCATCATGTAATTTTGCATGCACGTTGTCAGGGGGTACAGAGAAGGACATGTACTTTTTAACCATTTTTTAGTTCGAAGTAAAGATAGCTAGCTGGCAGATACTCTAAACTAACATAATTATGTAGACGAGAAAAGTAACGGCTCTTGTAAGAAACGAAACATACATAGCTATCTCATAAGTAAACAGTTTTTTTTATAAAGAATAGGTCAACATTTCACCACCAACTCGCCTGATGTGAAGCGAGATTGTGGCCTAAGATGAAGCACGAATACCCACACTTAGCAGGTACTTATTCACTCTGGTCTTGAAGATACCTAGGTTGTAGTTAGTCGGAAAAACAGTCGGCAAACGATTCCAGTCCCAAGCCGTTCGCATTAAGAAGGCGGAGGCGAACCGCTTAGTACGAGTACAATAATAGTAGCGTAGATACGATATAATTATTATGTTAGACTTTACTGGTACATATTTAATGCCTGCTGCGTTTATTGCAAGTTGTTATACATTGTTGTGTTAGTAAAAAAATTTATGTCACATAAAAACATCCTTACAACAATGTCACTGATGACAAGATGACATTGAAATGTAACTAATACTCGTACCTTACTGCCTTACAAAGAAACTACAATAGGGAACAATGACAAATGATGAGTAAGCACATAACATTTTGCACAAGTGCAACAACAGAGATTTCCCCTCTCTCATGTCTATCATAGCTATCTTAACAATGTACTAGGGGAGAAATCCCCCTGCACTCTATCAAAGAATTCCCGGAATTATTTATTACTTGCATCAAGTGCTAGTGTACAATCTCCTAATGTGAGTCATTTGGGTGCACAGTATAAGTTAAGCCCGTATTAAAGATCTCAGATGTTTTGCAGACTGCTATGCATTTGATCATTAAATACGCCTTAGTGTAAATATATGTATGTTTATTGTTTATTTAAATCTATTTAAATGAAATTATTGAAGAGCGCTAAAAATCTGGTTACTAGTTTTGAGCTAAAAATGTTAGGCGTCTGTAATGTAACAAATTGACTTAATTTTTTTTTTTCAAAATTGTGTTGTTGAAATGAAAACAATAGAATTAATTACTTATTATTACTACTTATTAAATGTATTTATACAATAGAAAAAGTTATTTTTTTACTTATTATCTAATAATAGCAAAATTAATAAACATAAACATATCATCACGCGTTTCCCCTGAAGGGGCTGGCAAAGTTGTAATACAATACCATACTTTGCCGGACGATATTCAGTCCCACAAATGATAAAGGGCGAGCCTGTTGCTAACACCGGACTCCAGTCATGTAGCAGATGACATACAATACGCACATATGATCACACAATAAACAAATTGGTGCGTGCCGTCGTCTGGGTTTGAACCCGCTCCCTCTACCTTGAGAGGCGGGCCTTCTTCAACTAGGCTATCATCGCTAAAAATAATAATTCGTAACTAAGTAGTACAAAAAACTTCCTACGTAGTATGAACATCTGCAAAAATGTACTATGAAGTCGAAAAATAATAATGCTATCGACTGTGTTTCAAAGATATTTTTAACGTATGAAACTTGATCACTGCGTGCCATATCATATAGGTATAAGTACTTCGGGAATTTACGAGTTTTTTTTCACGGGGTGCACAAAATTTCTTTTATGTTTTATGGTAATTTATTAAAAGGTTTCCTGAAACGAGACAGGGAGAGGGGGGATGATAAAATTGACGTGTAATTGAATTTTCGTCGGCAAAATTTTCTTTGAGCTGTCAGTAATTGATATTTTTCAACTCGGCGAAATGTGACAAGCAAAATTTGAACGGATAGCTGAGTCTTATTTTGAATTCTTGAATTTTGTCGTTGTCATCTAAGTGATCCTGATGGGCTTTAAAAAAAAATCGGGATATTTGCACACGGTCGCCTGACCCCAAACTAAGCAAAGCTTGAACTATGGCTGCCAGGGACTGATATACATACTTAGATATTTTTCAATACATACTTAAATACATATTAACACCCAGACATAGAACAAACACACATGTTCATCACATGAATGTTTGCCCCAGGTGGGAATCGAACCCACGTCCCCAAGCTCAGAAGGCTGGTTTACTACCAACGAGGCAGTCAGTACTTACTTATGTTCTGATTCATATTTGTCATTTAAAAGTAGTTCCCGATTTTCACACTAGTAGCTCTGGTGAGCTGGAGACCGTACGGCCGGCGTATGTCTTCCTCTACGGGTTGCATTCATCAACCGATTCTTGTGAAAATTGGGAGTAGGTTTGATAATTTTACTTTTATAACTTGATTTGCTTGCGTTTGGCCGCCAACAAGCCATCACATAAACGTTTGCCCTAGGTGGGAATCGAACCCACAGCCCCAAGCTCAGAAGGCAGGTTCACTACCAACTGAGCCACCGAGGCAGTCAAAATTTATGTATTAAATATGTAGATTAAAATAATGGTACTTATTTCCTCTTTAATTTTTATCAACATTCTTAATGATCGGCATGATTGGTGATTATAGTTATCACTTACCTTTATTATTAATGTCATTAATTTTTTTTTGCGTAAGAAAATGACTGAAACAATTATTTTTATATTTTCATCGGTAACTCTGTACTTGCATTATATTAGTAAGTAATAAATAGTAAAATACTTGCAAAATAATTTTATTATACTTTTTTTTAAAGTAAGTTATTTTATACTAGCTGTCACCCCGCGACTTCGTTCGCGTTTATTTTTTATATATAAATATATATATGTGAGCTATCCTATCTGTTAAGTTAGATCGAACTGCACACGGTGTGCAAATTTGATTGAAATCGGTTAAGTAGTTTAGGAGTATATAGCGGACAAACAATGTGAGACGTAATTTATATATATTAAGAAGAAGATTATGTAGATAAAAGGCATTGAACCTGTCGCTTTGTATCTTATCTGTGCTATTTGATTATCTGCGTTGATTTGAATACAATGGCAGCGCGAAATGGCATGACGGTCGTTTTACAAATTCTCGACACTTCAAATCAATCAATCAAATACGAGTAAACCCAAAAAAAGTAACAATTTTTAGAAAAAATTTCACTTCCACTTTCAAGACGATTCAAATGACACCTCACACGTCGAAATACAATAAGCTGTTTATGCTGTAGGCCGCGCCAAAGAATCCTCATACATACATACACACACATACATATGGGTAAAAATATGACGCGATGAGGAGACGTACTCGGCAGCAAAAGGAAGACGTTGTGTGATTTTTACAGTCGAATTTGGCCTGACTGATGATTCGCTCCAGCGTGTGTTCCATGAATTCATGCAATTTTTTTAGTCTTTCTTAAACGCCAGCTATACGATCGTAAACCGCTCACCCGACAGAGGAGGCCCTAGTTGGCGACTGATATAGCTGAGCGAAATTTGGCTATACACCGCTTTCCACAGGGTAGTAAGCCACTAATGTCACCTCTGTCAGGACGCGGTTGTCGATAGTGTAGCAGGTGCTTTATAATGCAAACTACATAATAAAAGCTAAACTGTCCGCTACATCTCCATCATCACTTGAAAATTATTTCAAACAATTCAACGAGACGGTCGATCTTTAGGGCACGTCCCTTGGGTGATCTGGCCAATTCACTAGACCTTTACCACCGAACTAGAGCTCAACTAACAGAGATCTACATAAATTGGACCAGGGATACATAACAATTGGACCGTCCCCTTATCTAAAAGGATCATTTTTCACGTCAGTGCAACCGCGGGGCCGCATTTGTCACTACTCCTCAAGGCTTTTTACGGGCCGGAACGCGGTGCTACCTTTTCTACCTCGAAAACAAAGATTTATCCAAAACTCCCTTTTTGCGAGTCTGAAACAGTGGAATCGTTGGAATCCTATTAATTTTGCAACCGGTTGTAATCGAGAATTACGTGCAGTTGACCTGGTTTTAATGTAATTGAAAATGGAGTGTTTATTTTTTGAAATTAACGGGCGCGATTTTGTTTGTTGTTTAACTTGGTAATTGTAGAAATGCTGTAAATATTACGTGAACTATAGGTAGTAATCAGAGTTGGAAATTCCAGCAGCGGCCACCAAAATATGGGCAAGCAATTGTAGCAAACGTTTGACATTTAATGTCATGACATACGTAATATGCGCCTACCAAATACTAGACATAAATAGTCCATCAATGTTACTATAGCTCTTTTATAGTTGAAGCTAATCAATTCTCTTCTTTATGAAAATTAATAATTCATTTAATGATTATACTGATACTGTATCATGACAAGAAATTAAACACACAAGCTTCAAATGAATGCAAATTTATTTAAAACGGGTAGTCAAGTCACAAAAACACTAAACCACTTTACGCAAAAATTAAAATCATTTAAAACAAGGCGGATAAATTGCTCAAAAAATCCGCGCTACGAGACGCTCAATTGAGCCATATTGCTCAAGCGCGCGGCTAATTAAGCGCTTGAGCCAACAATCGCGAGCCGGCTGCGGCCGCGATAGCGCAGCTTAGCTCCTCCACTGAAAAGGCGACGACTACAGTAGATCCTCAGATTGCTCAGTAATCAGTAGGTTAATTTCAATGAAAAGCGTTTTTTTAAGCAATTGACATCTGAAACCATTGCAAAACGCTGTGTCAAGTCGAGCCATATTGCTCAAATGAGGAGCCAATGTCCGTATGAGCCAATAATTGCAAGTCTGATCGAAGTAGCGTGCATGTCTATAGAGAATAAATTGTAGATATATTATTTTGTAACATTTGAGTATATATTTAGATTTATACAAAATTATGTCTTTAACTTTGTTCAATGTTCTGTGATGTTATGTGTATTTTAATGCAATTGATTTGTAAGACTTGCTTAAAAAAATAGCATGAAATAACCGCACGTCAATAAGTGCATTGAGCCATACACCTTATGTATATTGCTCCAGCGAGAAACATTTCGAGTGGTTGAGCCAACAATCAGAATTTAAATTATACTATTTGAAAGTTTTTCTCTTCTCATTGTCTCATTGAAAAAGGTTGCGTAAAATATTTAGATGTATTATTTTGATTACTTGTATTTTAGTCTACTACTCGAATTGAACTGTGGCGTTAACACTTCAAACAACGATCGTGGACCGGAACTATGTGTTAAACCCGTGCAATATACTCAGTAGCTTGTTAAAATCGGATTATAGCTATAAAATGTCTTTATCAGATACGATACTTTAGTATTAAATACTTGCTTATCGAGAACCCCAGGAAAAAGGTACTAATAGTATTATACTAGCTATATAAAGGTGTTCCTGTATTTAGTTTAAATAAAGTGATATTATTGGTTTAATTTTTTCTTCACGCATCTTCTCTCTTGCTTCTTCTCGCACATCTCCGGTGGACTACGCAGCCTCATTAATATCTTCTTTTATTGTTGTTTGATTCAAATTAGCTGGTGACGGATGGGACAGAATGATTCTCGAGTGATGACTACGACCCGGATAACGTAGCGTCGAAAGCCGACAAGGTGACCGACGATCTGGTGAGCGTCGCGGGCAGCCGCTGGATGCGGGCAGCGCAGGACCGGTCGTTGTGGATACCATTGGAGTGCCCTGGAGGCGCTAGAGACCTTTGTCCAGCAGTGGATGTATTCCGGACTGAAATGATGACGATAAAGAAAAAAAAATTGGCGAGATAGTTGTCTTAAAATTTTATTTTGCTATTTTATCATTTTGTTTTAAATTATCAAACTTATGATTTTCACGATATGATATGATTATTCACGGGGTATTACGTCACAAATGCGAGTAAAATATGTATTTGTTTTAAATAAAATCAAATACTTTAAGAAAACGTGTTTGGGTTTTTTTCATGTTTTTGTATTATTTGTGTTGTAGTTAATTAACAATAATAAAACGAATTATTAACTGCTACTTTAACAATTTAAAACACACCAAGATTTATATAATGGCTTTGTGGATGTCGTCTGCAAAACGCGTTAGACACTCTAGATCACTTACACTTACGATCAATACACTTCTGCAAGTAAGCTAGAGTGGTTTACTTGCAGAAGATGCGGAGTTAAATTCTTAAGGGTCTATCTTATGTATCTTAAGGGTTCGCATTGGCTAAAGGTTTTCTATTGCCATTTCGTCTAGAAGAAGACGACGAGCGAAGAGAGCAAGTAAAGATATAGTCAAGCTTCTAAACTTATGTGACAAATTGTGAAAAATAACTAAGTATTTTCCTTGTAGTGTGGATTAATTTAAAAGTTTATGATGTAGACAACCTTTCAAGCCTAACCAACCTATGGTAAAGGGATTTCTGATTTGCTTTGTTTATTTATCAAATAAATCAGTCAAAAGTGACCCCTTACAAATGCGGATACTTTTCATAGTTCCAATTTCTCTTGTGGACGTTTCTTAGAAAGACCAATAACATAGGAAAGAAGATTTTATTCTAGTTCATTTAATTGTACATGCCAAATTTCATCACAATTTGACGAGTAGTTTCGAAGAAATTCGAGAAACGCATTTCAATTCAAATATTTTTATTTCGGATAACTACCTACTAGATCCATGGTGTTAGTACAAACTTACAAACTTTATTAGTAGATAAAATTAAATTAAAATATATTAAGCCAGATCCTTCGCATATTGAGGCAGTCCGTGAGGTCTGATTGAAAATTCACCCTTAAGCGCAAGATTAAGTAAATTAAATTGTTGTGTAAACTCAAGGTTAGTTTCTAACTCTTGGTGGCGCAAGAGTAAATATCAGTTACACCTCTGAAAAGCAATTAACTCCGAAATAATCCGAGCTTCTGCAAGTAGCTCTAAATAAATTAGCACTCTCCAATTTTTACTGAACAACTCAAAACTAAATCCCAAGAAATTCACAAGATACTCGTTTCACAAACAACATGAACTATCAAATCGGTTTCCAGTAAAATGCTAGCTAAATCTTAACTATCGTTTTGTGATTCAGCACGTAACTTATGGAACTAATGCTGCTGTGGTTTTCAGAAATACACTCGAATTTCACTTCGGACTCTAGCGTGAAATTTTGACGCTGGTTCCAGACAATGGCCACAATGTTGGTCCTACCTCTCGTAACTCGTTAAACCTGTGGATCTAGAAAAATGCTGGCTCCAACGTTTGGACCCATGCTATTTTGTAGATCCACACGTTGGACAAGTGACGTTGGGACCAGCGTGTGGAGCTGCGTAAGTGTTATTTCATGTGTCGCTATGCCAGCGCAAAATAATATTCAAATGAAGATACGAAGATGCTAACTTGTAAAGCTTAGTGGAATGAAACTCAAAGACGTGTTTCCAGCAAGTAGCAGTATAACATAACTTCACAGACATTTACAGACACACTCTCACACTCCCCACATCCACCAAACTTGATACACCCATAATAATCAAATATAATTCAATTTAATCTTGATTTTACTCGTATTATAATTTAATTTTATCGTGATTTTAATTTAATTTAATTTACCTTAGCAAGCGATGATAGCCTAGTTGGAGAAGGACCGCTGCCCAAGCCAGAGGGAGCGGGTTCGAATCCAACCGACGACGGCACGTACCAATTTGTTCTTTGTGTATAATATTATGTGTGTAATATTATGTGCGTATTGTACGTCATCTGCTACATGATTGGAGCCCAGTGTATGGCGACAGGCTCACTCCCTGTCACATTTGGGACTGAATATCGTCCGGCGAAGTGTGGGTGTTGTATTACACCTCTGCCAGCCCCCTCGGGGGAAAAGCGTGACGATGATGTATTCTAAAAATAAATCCATAACGGTAATTCCACGTTATCAGCGCAGAATCAATAAAATCATGTATGCTCTGTTCTGAGGGTACCCAAGACACAGACCTAGTCTAGTTTGGGGCCCACCCAAAACATATTTCTAGGTTCTTTTCTGTACTTCTCTATTAATAATTGGTTATCTGCTGTATTTTTCGGAAATAAATGTATTTTTATTTATTTATTAGAAGTATAATCTACTAATGTTGTAAATGTCAAATTTTGTTTGTTTATGTAAACAAACACAATTTTAAATTTTATAATGCTTAAATGCTCGGATATTTGTTACTCGACACACAAAAAAGTGGGTGAACAGATTTAGATGTAGGTGCGTAGGTACCTTTTATGACTGGTTTACATACAGTGGCACACATAGACTACTTAGAAGCCGAAACAATTAACCGTGCCTATAGAATAACGAGCAAAACCACGGAGCGCAGCTAGTTCCAATCCATAATCCTTGACTAATATTATGAATACCAATGTAAGTTTGTTCATTTGCTTCCCTTGATGATGATGAGTTGTTACGCCGTGAAAGGGCTTTAAGGGAAATTTCGTTTGCGTTGTCCAGGGGTACAGGAAAGAACATAAGATACGAGTACCTTCCATTTCTAAAAATTAACGGTTCCTATGGACTCGTGGCCAAAACCACGGAACGCAACTAGCAATACTTAAATATACGGCAAAAAACCTGCTTTAAATAATACCGTCCAGCAAAATCGAAAAAACCATTTGACGTTTAATCGTTTTGACGCAAGAGTATCTCGATGGCTCTGTTCAACATTGGAGTGGAAGGAAGTAAAAAAGGATGCAAATATTCCGACTTGCGCTGGACAAGGAAATCTTCAAGAAGAAGATTATCAAGCTTTATTAATGAAGTGGCTCTGAGAAAAGACGACGATAACGGAATAAATATTGAGATAACAGAATTGAATAGTAAACAGAACCGTCTACTTATTTTATTGTGAGACTAGCTGCAGCCCGCGGTTTCACAGAAGCCGTTAGTTGTTTCGGGATGAAAGGCATCTCTATCCTCTCTCCTCGGACCAGGCACCCTATTCTTGGTCACTGTCACTCATAAGGATTTTCAAATGAGAGAGACAATGACAAAAAATAAATTAAATTTAATTCATTTATTCGGGTAATAGGTATAACTACTATACACTTGACAACGTCATTTACAGATTCCATAATATTTTAAATTTTAAATTTAATGAAACAAAACAATAACGGATATCGGCTGTTAAGAAAATATCTCGACTGGACTGGTGCAAATAGGGTTCCTGCACCTTTGACGTGAAAATGCTACAAACAAACGAACGAACAAACTCAAGCATTTATCTACTACAATACTTACACAATATTACTTATTTGGAGATGTTATTTATCAGTACAGACACTATAAAATATTTCCCTAGTAAGTACTTTTGCCAGAATCTGACCTAACAACCTGTGATCACAATTTCTACAAACCCTCGACCAACTTTGCTCATTGCAACTTAAAAATTACATTTGCATGAGCTACTTGCCTGTGAATTCTTTTGAGGATTGCATCTCGGTTCTCAAGTTATTTCAAGATAATCATATCCTAACTAATGACATATAATATATTATATTATAAATGCAAAAATAAGTTTGTTTGTTTGTTTGTTTGTTTGTAGGTAATGCTTTCACGCCCTAACTATTATAAAATATTATAAATGCAAAAATAAGTTTGTTCGTTTGTTTGTTTGTAACGCTTTCACGCCCTAACTATGCAACCGATCATCATAAAATTTTGCATACACGTTGTCTGGGATACAGAAAAGGACATAGGGTACTTTTTATCCCGAAAAAATAACGGTTCCTGTGGAACCGCGGGTGAAACCGCGGGGCGCAGCTAGTAATTTATAAAAATACAAATGGCGATATATTCCAGTAGACTCCGAGAACTACCACCTCACTCCGTAAATAAGATAAGTAGTATACAGGGTTATCAGGAAAGGGTGTACTAAGCCGAAGAGGGTCATTGTACTCAGCATTATGAACAACTTTACTATGCCAACTCGATATCACAAAAAATATTAGCTGTTCCGTATAAAAGTCAGTTGATCGTCTACAATATGTATAGAATCGCTTTCTATTTGTCTCGATATCAGGGTTGGTCCCATAGTAAATTTGTTTATAATGATGATTACAATGACCCCACTTCGGCTTAGTACATCCTATACCCTAAAACCCCGTATGTGTAGACACATACTTTAGGTCCCGTATTACACAAAATCACCAAAAACAGGTATTTTATCTAGTTTGATATGAAGAATTATGATGATCAGATACAAAAAAAAAAACGGCTAGTAGAAGAAACAACAACAACAATTTTGAAAATCATTCTCATTTCGGAAAAAAAATATCACAAAAAGTATCTTCTTAGGAAAACCATTTGTAACGGTACCAACTTCGTATACTCGCAAATATAAATAACTTTATATAGAAACTAAATTCAAAATAAATAAAAGATAGGTTCCTAGTACTTATTTACATCTAACTAGTTAGATTCACAATTGATCAATCCATAATTCTAACCATTCAAAATAAATATTACGATAGTAGTAAAATCCATAGATTAATGCAGAACATAATCACCTATTTTACTTATAGTAGTCGGGTAAAGAAAATACCTACCGGAGGCTCGGCCGGCGCGTGATTCTCAGAATTCTATAATTAGCCACGAGATAAGCTAACTGGTGGTGGTGTGAGTAGCAAAGAAGTGTGTGTAGCTGAGATAGTGTGAGAAGATGTGTCAGTGTGGGTAGGCCGGGCGGCATGCGGGTGTAGGTAGGCGAAGGCGAGCGAAGGGGGGAAAAGCCGCCGGGCCAGTCAGTCAGTCAAGAACACCCGGCCGCACCGGTAATAGAGGGAGATGGCTAGCAATTTCTGCAATGCAGGGTCTCGGGAAGCCTGAGAAGTTAAATAACTGTTCGAAATTTAAATTCACGCGTTGAACTCTATTCTAGTGGATTGTTTGAGCTGGTACAAATCGTATTTAGTTCAGTAAGAGCGTTTGTCATGTTCTCTCTCGAGTAACAGACTAGCACAAGCGCCCTGACAATTCCTAGGTTAGAAGTTAAACTGTTCGAAATTTAAACTCACGCGTTGAATTCTAGTGCATGGATTGTCTGAGCTGGTACAGATCGTATTTAGTTCAGTAAGAGCGTTTGTCATGTTCTCTCTAGAGTAACAGACTAGCACAAACGCTCTGACGATTCTTGAATTAGAATTTATATACCGAATGAAAAGTACATGAAAGTAGGGCCTTAGGAGAACTCCCGGCCGCACCGTCAGGTCCAGGGGGTTGAGATCTCAACGGCGGACGAGCATCAGCTACGGACGAAAGAAGCGTGTATCCAGTGGTTCGACGTGCTCGTAGGAATCCCGAGGGCGGTAGGCTTCAGCGGTCGGCCAGTGATCACACCGGCAACGGTTTATTCAGGAACTGTTTTATATTATTTATTTTAACTATTGATTTTGAGTGAGTTGTGTGTTCATATTTATTGCAAATTGTGTACCCGACAGCGGCGGGCATCCGCTGGAGTTTTTCATAGTCCCGGGTTCGATTCCTGGCCAGCGGTTGTTTGCGTAATAATATTTTATGGCTGTTCTGGGGTCTGGTTGTTCTTTGATCATATTTGTGTGTTCATATTTATAGTAAATTGTGATTATCTGTGTACACGACAGCGGCGGCCATCCGCTGGGGTTTTCCATAGTCCCGGGTTCGATTCCTGGCCAGCTGTTGGTTGCGTAATTACATTTAATGGCTGTTCTGGGTTTGGTTGTTCTTTGAGATATTTGTGTGTTCATATTTATAGTAAATTGTGATTATCTGTGTACACGACAGCGGCGGCCATCCGCTGGGGTTTTCCATAGTCCCGGGTTCGATTCCTGGCCAGCTGTTGGTTGCGTAATTACATTTAATGGCTGTTCTGGGTTTGGTTGTTCTTTGAGATATTTGTGTGTTCATATTTATAGTAAATTGTGATTATTTGTGTACACGACAGCGGCGGCCATCCGCTGGGGTTTTCCATAGTCCCGGGTTCGATTCCTGGCCAGCTGTTGTTTGCGTAATAACATTTAATGGCTGTTCTGGGTTTTGTTGTTCTTTGATCATATTTGTGTGTCTATTTTAAAGTATCTTTAAGTGTTTAAATTCGTACGACGGTTTCGGGTCCGACTACCGGAAACTGTCGATTTGTGTGCATGTAAAGAAATAAGGCACGTTACGTAGACTAATTACGTAGTTTTAGACGTAACATCGGAGTGACAATTAATACTACTTAATGGTCCGGCTTCGGTTAGGCTTTCTGTAAGCCCCGGCGAAGTCGCGATTTTCGAAGGTCAATATTTAACGTAAATTAAGTTGGATAGCCAACCAGGTTGTTGAAGGATTATTATCGATTGAGAAACCAACTAGATTTATGAATCATTATCTTAATTTATTTACTAAAGTAAGGTAAACCGTAGGCTAGCCAAGCTTTACATATTTACTAATAGAAAACGTATTTCTGAACCAACTTCCACACAAGGAAGTTACTTATACTTCTTCAACTTGAAGGTCTAAGTTGTTATTCAATTATAATAATTATACTGGTAATCGTTTGAACGGTGCATGGAGCGAGAGTCTCCGTAGGTTAGCTAACTTTCATAGGAAGGGAGGCGCTTACATATGTCTCGTTTCAGTGGTTACGGGTGTAGTAAATTCATTTTATGGTCAGGCTATTTTGAACTAGCTTTGGCGAGGGATCATGCCACAAGTTACTCATTTTACCTTGCTATATTAGCTATAGGTATGTTTAGATTTGGACCGTCAATTTGAAGTTATAACGCGAGGATTATATACTTCACTGCACTGAGTATGTGTTGAACTTGGCTGTCTGACTCAAAACTAATCAAACTATATAGCTAAGTTATTTTGCCGTGACACGCTAGTTGGTCGCTCATCATAGCTTACTATATTGACTTAGGTAGGGAATGGGCGAGTGCCTCAAAAGGGTGACCTTGGTCGAAAGACCTCGGAGTGATCCCATGTAAACCGTGTTGTTGTGTGACTTTCACACAGCAACACAATCCCGAACGGAGTTAATGCGCTTAGTACGGATTGAAGACGATTAGCTGCCAGGTGTCGTAATCGATTGTCAAGCACGGATGGCGGGGTGCTGACCATAGCTTTCCACTAATCTAGGTGCATTAACATGGTTCAAAGTAGGTTAAATCATTCTACATGACAACTTCAGTAGGTTCTATAATAAGTCGTAAAATTCGTTCTAACAATCTACTTCTTGTATCTAATCTTATAACACATAATAATATCATACTCACGTATTACAATAATATACTTGTATTCATTTCTATATAGGTAAACCGACGGAAGTAGTTATATTCTAAGCGTTGACAATTTTGGTAGGATACGTCAGAAATCTCTCAGCGTCCGCGTAATCATTACACAAGCGAAATTAGTTAGGAAATGCGTTTGCTCATACTTATTCTAAATCTTAGGTTCTACGATCACAACGTAAGATTTATTTCCACTAGACAATCACTTGGCCAATTCATGTAGATAATCGTTAAAGATATTTAATTAAACATACATCTTATAAAAAGCGGATAAAATTAAATTATTAATTTCAAAAAAAAAAACGTAATATTAGGTAGGTCGGTTACAGTTATATGCATTATATATTTTTTTATGTTATTTATGTAAGTATATAGGGTGGGGTATGGGTAGGTGTAAGGGGGTTGTTACATTTTGGTGCCTAGGACCAGGAAGATTTTATAGATATTCGTAGGAACTTCACGTAATTTTTTATCACATTTTCATTTATATTTATTTATAATATTATTTTATTTTAAGTATTTTTAATTCCAAATAATTCATTATTCACGTAGTGTATTCGTTTAGTGTCAAAAATAATCATTGCAACTAAATTACAAAAATGACAAGTAAAACCGCGGGGCGAGCCTTGTTATCGTTATCGTCGTAGTATGGCTTTCTACATAAATCTTCTTTGTTTTAAAATTTTAAAATTCTAGGATAGTTATACTTGCGTTAAAACATAAACGTGTGTTAGTGTCGGTATCGGACTTTTTACTTAAAATCTCAGTAGGTGCGCAAGAATTTATTACACATTTAACAAAATTAAATAATTAGGGTGCGTATTTCGGGTTTTATACGATGATTAGGATTCGTATTACGTATGTGTCATTTCAAAGTCAATTTCACATCATGCAAAAGATTTTCAATTACCTGGGAGGCTACATTTCTCGTTAAACATTGGTAAATGGCTTATTTAGCGTTATGAGAAATACGTAGAATTAAAGGGAATGGGGTCGTATACATTTTATTAAGAAAGTAAGAAGGTTTTAGTTTTTATATTTATTAATTAGGAATAGGTATACTAGTTTAATAGTGTTCAAGGTCACTTGGACACATTTTGCTGTTCGTGAAATGGAAACGAGGATATGTATGAGCAAACGTAAATAAAAAAATAAAAAAATTTGGATAGAACTACACCTTATTTTAGGGATAGGTACACGGTTATTTTAAATAGTGAACTCTAGCGAAAAATATATACAAGTTAGTTTTGACGGAGTGTATTACATACATATACTAAATTAGGGTGCGTGAAGCTAAATAGTTTGACAAACGTTTAAGAAAATTATGTTTAATAAATTTATTTTATTACGTTTAACAAATTATCGGCCAAGAGTAACATCAGGGTGCAGCTAGTAAGTTGTAATTGACTTTTAGGATTTTACTATATTGATTCTCTGTGTGTATATTTAGCGGAAAAAATAGTCGAGAGTTCATTGCTTCGCCGGTGACATAGGTGCCCAATGGTTTTAATTGTGTAAGTGGGTGGATAAAATTGTTTTATTTTTTGTTCGATGTCGGTGTTTTGGGCATATTCATTTTATTTTAAGTGGTGCATTGGGTAATTAAGTGACATGGCATGTGTGGATATTTAAGACGAATTAATACAACGTTCATTAAGTATGGCGGTAAATTGGAGCGACGTGAATTCTTCAATATTCTTAAACAATGGGGTCGATTTGGAGGTTTAGTAATAATGCGGAACTATTTAGAGAGTAAGTATGACGGTAAATTGGGGAGTTTAATTCGTCAATGTTCTAATACTGTGGGGTCGATTTGAGGGTTTCTTTTAGTAATAATGCGGAACAGTTTAGAACGTAATTACGACGGAAAATTTGAGCGGTGTAAATTCGTCAATATTC
Organism: Peribatodes rhomboidaria; assembly: GCA_911728515.1. Taxonomy (NCBI): domain Eukaryota; kingdom Metazoa; phylum Arthropoda; class Insecta; order Lepidoptera; family Geometridae; genus Peribatodes; species Peribatodes rhomboidaria. Next base: position 4,279,303 of record OU452181.1, on the reverse strand, counting down.
TTAAACTTTGGGGTCGGAAGTATTATTTTTAGTCATAAGTCGGGACGGTTGAATTATGGTAAAATGAATGAATTCATGGCTTTGACTAATGAAGCGGATTGATGTTAGACGTTATTAAAACAATATGGTGGTCGTTTAACTAGGAATCTAGCTTTTACTCGCGGACGTTTTTAAGATTGAAACAATCATTATTATTCACTATTTATTATTAAATTACCAAGTATGAAATTTTAATTATTTGTTTGGTTAAATTGAGGACAAGAGGAGACGAGGCGTTGTCGGGACATTCGTAAGGTAGTTAACGTAATGGGGCTAGTGCAAATTCGTTCGTCACTAGTATCTATGAGTGTTGATGTAGTCTTAGAATGGGTTGCGAGGCAGCGTAAAGGGTGCCCTGAAAGTGTGAATGATTTGTCAGGTATTGTAGAATGATGATGGATAAAAAGAGATGTATGAAATTTACGATTTGTAAGGGGTTTTAAGGTACAGCAGCATCGGAACTTGGGACGAGTTGTCGATTGCAGGGTTTAACAATACACTTCACAAACGATTCAGTATGAATAAGGGGTTTGGCGATAGGTTAAGTCAGAAGACGTTTACCCCGTTGATGTTGGACATCGGTTTATATTGCATCCTTACTTACACGCAGTTCCACAAGATGGATTTCCACAAATTCCCCACACTTACAAGCGCCAATCAGTGGTAGTCAACTTTTTGGTTCGATATCTATGAGCTCAGATCCTGAGGGGCCCTAACGGAGTATTGTAGTTTGCTCTAGGATTAGGATCAAGGTAAGGAGTGAGATTAAATTCCTGTTCAAATCACATGAGGCTGAACTGGGCGGGAAAGCGATCTCACTGTTCTTATAACGACTTGACTCACAACCAAGTTCCTTTGCCGAGGTCAATTTATCTTGCGGATGAAAATACTCTTTTACATATGGTACACGGAGTTGCTCTTGACTCGTGCCTTTTAGGTGAATACTTCATGATTGGTTTAAATACACTCCACATATAGTGTTAGGAAATGAACACGCATTCTTTAACACGTTTAGGTTTTATTGTTGAAACTTGTTTATTGACAATGAGGACTTGCACTTTTATCAAGTATGAGGGAATTTAGTTAAATTTTATTTTTGTCATTTATATTTGTAGACATGTTAAGCAATTATTTAAATTTACTCCGATTAGAATCATCTTGTAAATTTAAGGGGTCGAATGTAACGGTACCAACTTCGTATACTCGCAAATATAAATAACTTTATATAGAAACTAAATTCAAAATAAATAAAAGATAGGTTCCTAGTACTTATTTACATCTAACTAGTTAGATTCACAATTGATCAATCCATAATTCTAACCATTCAAAATAAATATTACGATAGTAGTAAAATCCATAGATTAATGCAGAACATAATCACCTATTTTACTTATAGTAGTCGGGTAAAGAAAATACCTACCGGAGGCTCGGCCGGCGCGTGATTCTCAGAATTCTATAATTAGCCACGAGATAAGCTAACTGGTGGTGGTGTGAGTAGCAAAGAAGTGTGTGTAGCTGAGGTAGTGTGAGAAGATGTGTCAGTGTGGGTAGGCCGGGCGGCATGCGGGTGTAGGTAGGCGAAGGCGAGCGAAGGGGGGAAAAGCCGCCGGGCCAGTCAGTCAGTCAAGAACACCCGGCCGCACCGGTAATAGAGGGAGATGGCTAGCAATTTCTGCAATGCAGGGTCTCGGGAAGCCTGAGAAGTTAAATAACTGTTCGAAATTTAAATTCACGCGTTGAACTCTATTCTAGTGGATTGTTTGAGCTGGTACAAATCGTATTTAGTTCAGTAAGAGCGTTTGTCATGTTCTCTCTCGAGTAACAGACTAGCACAAGCGCCCTGACAATTCCTAGGTTAGAAGTTAAACTGTTCGAAATTTAAACTCACGCGTTGAATTCTAGTGCATGGATTGTCTGAGCTGGTACAGATCGTATTTAGTTCAGTAAGAGCGTTTGTCATGTTCTCTCTAGAGTAACAGACTAGCACAAACGCTCTGACGATTCTTGAATTAGAATTTATATACCGAATGAAAAGTACATGAAAGTAGGGCCTTAGGAGAACTCCCGGCCGCACCGTCAGGTCCAGGGGGTTGAGATCTCAACGGCGGACGAGCATCAGCTACGGACGAAAGAAGCGTGTATCCAGTGGTTCGACGTGCTCGTAGGAATCCCGAGGGCGGTAGGCTTCAGCGGTCGGCCAGTGATCACACCGGCAACGGTTTATTCAGGAACTGTTTTATATTATTTATTTTAACTATTGATTTTGAGTGAGTTGTGTGTTCATATTTATTGCAAATTGTGTACCCGACAGCGGCGGGCATCCGCTGGAGTTTTTCATAGTCCCGGGTTCGATTCCTGGCCAGCGGTTGTTTGCGTAATAATATTTTATGGCTGTTCTGGGGTCTGGTTGTTCTTTGATCATATTTGTGTGTTCATATTTATAGTAAATTGTGATTATCTGTGTACACGACAGCGGCGGCCATCCGCTGGGGTTTTCCATAGTCCCGGGTTCGATTCCTGGCCAGCTGTTGGTTGCGTAATTACATTTAATGGCTGTTCTGGGTTTGGTTGTTCTTTGAGATATTTGTGTGTTCATATTTATAGTAAATTGTGATTATCTGTGTACACGACAGCGGCGGCCATCCGCTGGGGTTTTCCATAGTCCCGGGTTCGATTCCTGGCCAGCTGTTGGTTGCGTAATTACATTTAATGGCTGTTCTGGGTTTGGTTGTTCTTTGAGATATTTGTGTGTTCATATTTATAGTAAATTGTGATTATTTGTGTACACGACAGCGGCGGCCATCCGCTGGGGTTTTCCATAGTCCCGGGTTCGATTCCTGGCCAGCTGTTGTTTGCGTAATAACATTTAATGGCTGTTCTGGGTTTTGTTGTTCTTTGATCATATTTGTGTGTCTATTTTAAAGTATCTTTAAGTGTTTAAATTCGTACGACGGTTTCGGGTCCGACTACCGGAAACTGTCGATTTGTGTGCATGTAAAGAAATAAGGCACGTTACGTAGACTAATTACGTAGTTTTAGACGTAACATCGGAGTGACAATTAATACTACTTAATGGTCCGGCTTCGGTTAGGCTTTCTGTAAGCCCCGGCGAAGTCGCGATTTTCGAAGGTCAATATTTAACGTAAATTAAGTTGGATAGCCAACCAGGTTGTTGAAGGATTATTATCGATTGAGAAACCAACTAGATTTATGAATCATTATCTTAATTTATTTACTAAAGTAAGGTAAACCGTAGGCTAGCCAAGCTTTACATATTTACTAATAGAAAACGTATTTCTGAACCAACTTCCACACAAGGAAGTTACTTATACTTCTTCAACTTGAAGGTCTAAGTTGTTATTCAATTATAATAATTATACTGGTAATCGTTTGAACGGTGCATGGAGCGAGAGTCTCCGTAGGTTAGCTAACTTTCATAGGAAGGGAGGCGCTTACATATGTCTCGTTTCAGTGGTTACGGGTGTAGTAAATTCATTTTATGGTCAGGCTATTTTGAACTAGCTTTGGCGAGGGATCATGCCACAAGTTACTCATTTTACCTTGCTATATTAGCTATAGGTATGTTTAGATTTGGACCGTCAATTTGAAGTTATAACGCGAGGATTATATACTTCACTGCACTGAGTATGTGTTGAACTTGGCTGTCTGACTCAAAACTAATCAAACTATATAGCTAAGTTATTTTGCCGTGACACGCTAGTTGGTCGCTCATCATAGCTTACTATATTGACTTAGGTAGGGAATGGGCGAGTGCCTCAAAAGGGTGACCTTGGTCGAAAGACCTCGGAGTGATCCCATGTAAACCGTGTTGTTGTGTGACTTTCACACAGCAACACAATCCCGAACGGAGTTAATGCGCTTAGTACGGATTGAAGACGATTAGCTGCCAGGTGTCGTAATCGATTGTCAAGCACGGATGGCGGGGTGCTGACCATAGCTTTCCACTAATCTAGGTGCATTAACATGGTTCAAAGTAGGTTAAATCATTCTACATGACAACTTCAGTAGGTTCTATAATAAGTCGTAAAATTCGTTCTAACAATCTACTTCTTGTATCTAATCTTATAACACATAATAATATCATACTCACGTATTACAATAATATACTTGTATTCATTTCTATATAGGTAAACCGACGGAAGTAGTTATATTCTAAGCGTTGACAATTTTGGTAGGATACGTCAGAAATCTCTCAGCGTCCGCGTAATCATTACACAAGCGAAATTAGTTAGGAAATGCGTTTGCTCATACTTATTCTAAATCTTAGGTTCTACGATCACAACGTAAGATTTATTTCCACTAGACAATCACTTGGCCAATTCATGTAGATAATCGTTAAAGATATTTAATTAAACATACATCTTATAAAAAGCGGATAAAATTAAATTATTAATTTCAAAAAAAAAAAACGTAATATTAGGTAGGTCGGTTACAGTTATATGCATTATATATTTTTTTATGTTATTTATGTAAGTATATAGGGTGGGGTATGGGTAGGTGTAAGGGGGTTGTTACACATTCAAACTTAATTTTAGAAATTTTCAGCTATTACACCACATTTTTTTTCGATAATTAATTAGCCAGACTAGTTCTCTAAAGTTTAACCGAGCAACTTATTTTTATTTGTGTCCTTGTTACGATTAATACCAATAAAAACGCCAAAAAAATGTAATTTTACGCGCCGATCTCATTTTACCATCAAAATATGATAAACGAACTCTAAATGAAGCAGATTAAGTAAACGTGTGTGCGGGTGTAAAATCGTGCTATGACGACGCCTTAACTTGTGTTAAAAAATGATTTGACAATGATCTTACAGCTCACTGTACACCTGCCCCTAAGTATATGAGTAATTTTCGTATCAGTACCTATTTTCAAATTCCACTCTCGTTGATAACAATCAGCATGATTCATGCATGAGTAATGCTTTTTTTTCGATTTCTGAAGTAAATAGTGTAGTGAAAGAGATGATAAACAAGATCAAATTTATATGCTCTAATTCATTAAACAATGACAAAAAATATCAAACAATATAGAATCTGGTACAATTTACGAAGAAATTCAGAGCCACAACAAGCTAACGGGCCGCCTGGTGGTAAGAGATCACCGTTGCATAATGCACCTCTAATACCAGGGGCATCACAGATACGTTGCCGACCTTTGAGGTACTCTACTCTACTAGTCTCCTCTATTGACAGCCCTTTTAAAGAACCCCATGTTGTAGTTAGTAGGAAATACTGCAGGAGGGAGCTCATTCCACACATTGCAGGTGTGCGGTAAAAAAGATCGCTTAAAGCGCACAGTGTGCGATTTCCACCGTTCGATAATATGTCGATGACCTTTCAGGTGGTGGCGGCTGGTGCGATGATAAAACCACGATGCAGGAAACAATTCGAACAGTTCTTCAGAACACTTTCCGCCGCGTTGTTAACGCGCATGGTTTCCGAATTGCACACTCAGATCAACCTAGAGAGTAAGATGGCGCAAAGCGTATGATTTAGGTGAAGCCAAAAACCATCCAAAAACTACTGTCGTATATGCACACACCACGCACACATTGACGCAGAAAAACTACGCTATTCGCTTGGTCATTCTTACCTCGACAGTGTGTGCATTGGTTTATGGTATAATTTCGTGTACATAAATTTAAATAGTGCATTATAAAAGTGTGGCCAGGACAATACTTTGAGGTTCTTTTTTTAAAACTGTGCAGTTTCTTTTACAAGTCAGTTTTGAAAAAGCCGTAGCATTAAACTTTACAAATATGTGCAGTTTTAGAATTTTAAATCTACTAAAGTTGTATATTGGAACGGAAATGGCTAACGTAGAGTTTAGGAATTAATATAAATTTTCGTGCAATTGTAAATGTTTTTCATGGCAACGTTTCAACGCGTATGAAGTGGCTTCAGCGAGATTTAACGCAATGTTCCATCTTTTTCTCTAGGTTCATCTGAGATTGCACACCAATTAAATGTTCTTTTGTTGACATTTGACTAACTGAATAGTTGCCATAAAAGTTGGACAACAGTTCAAAGTTTTGATAAACTATGGTTTGAAAAAGTTTTCAAAAGATCAACCCTTAAGGGGAGTGCAACCCTTAATTCCAACATTAATTCATTCATTTCAACAAGTGGGTCTGAGGATGAACATGGACAAGACGAAGGTCATGTGTAATTCCCTTGTTATACCCACTCCAATTTCTGTTGAGAGCTCGGTTCTTGAAGTTGTTGACTCGTACGTCTACCTAGGACAAGTAGTCCAGTTAGGTAGGTCCAACTTCAAGAAAGAGGTCAATCGCCGAATCCAACTCAGCTGGGCAGCGTTCGGAAAATTGCGTAGCATCTTCTCGTCCGACATACCTCAGTGCCTCAAGTCGAAAGTGTTCGACCAGTGTGTGTTACCAGTGATGACTTATGGCACTGAAACGTGGTCTCGCACTATGGGCCTTATAAATAAGCTTCTAGTAGCCCAACGAGCTATGGAGAGGGCTATGCTCGGAGTCTCTCTGCGAGATCGAATCAGGAATGAGGAGATCCGTAGACGAACCAAAGTTACCGACATAGCCCAGAGGATTGGCAAGTTGAAATGGCAGTGGGCAGGGCACATAGCACGAAGGACTGATGACCGATGGGGTCGAAAGGTCCTCGAATGGAGACCACGTTCCGGCAAGCGCAGCGTAGGACGTCCACCCACAAGGTGGACAGATGACCTTGTCAAGACCGCAGGATCGCGCTGGATGCAGGCCGCTACCAACCGGTCTTATTGGAGGTCTATGGGGGAGGCCTATGTCCAGCAGTGGACGTCCTATGGCTGATGGATGGATGATGGATGAACCCTTAATTCTGCTATCGCAATCAGCGTTAAAGGTTTACGGGGATCAAAGCGGCCCAATCATCAATAAAATATTTATTTTCAAACGAAACATCAAATCAGTTCAAATGTTACCTTCGCATTCCTGATTTCCCCAGGGCGGAGGACCGATAGAAAATTTGATTTCATTTTTATACCCGCTGTGTTTTGAGTTAAACAATTCAGGAGAAATTTGATCCGTCAGTTTGACGTTTTGTTTATTTTATCGAGAAGCACGAAGTGGAGTGGAGTATTGAAACGAGCATGAAATATTGCATATTTCCAGAAAAGTCTAGAGAGTGTTTGAAAATTTGATTTGTCGGGTGACAATGACAACTTGTCTGACTGTTGTTGGATGAATTGACCAGATTAAAAAAAAAACAAGCATGTTCATATCGGCCGAATGGCAAGCCCTGATGTCAGTTTCTAGGCCGCCCGATGGCCTGTGACATGGCTCAACTACTGTTGTCATGGAACAAACAACAGGGGCCTACAACTTAACGTGTCATCCGAGTCACGGTAGCGCTCAGTTGTAAATGCCACCTGCGGTCACCCATCCTTGGGCTGACCGTGTCGGCCGTTCCTTAGTATCGGTGATCGGTGAGCTCTACTTTTGAAAGATTTGATTTAAAATTTTTAAATTATATGAGTAATATGATTTTAAATAAGAGTAAAGATAAAATTTTCAAATGAATTTAAATAAGAATAAAGAGTCATTGTAAGCTATATTTTAAATTTATTTTAAACTTTGTTCAACAGTCTCAAGCAGCCAGCTTTGCTTAGTTTGGGGTCATATGACCGTGTGCGCAAAAATGTTCCGAACATTTATTAGTACGCGATGCTGCTCACTTTTCAGTCAAACATCACCCTTAATCAAACTCTTAAACACCTTGGGTGCGAGCACGGACATTTAGACCAACCTTCAAATCGAATAAATCGACTATTTTGTATGAAAATTACCGATTTTAATAATTTCAAATGTCAGTATAAATGCCCGTGGTCGTACACCTAGAGGGTTAAATAAAAAAAAATAAAAAACTCGACTGCGTAAGAAGGAGGGCTATGTTTTTCGAGTGTATCTATGTATGTGGGTATGTATGTTTGAGGTTTCTTTGGCACGCCCTACAGCCTACACTGCTGGATGGATTTCAACATGTGAGGTGTCATTCGAATCGTCTTGATAGTAGAAATGACATAGAATACAACATTTTACTGCCGAGTTTTTTTGTTTTTCTTTCAATAATTTTACTTGTTTTCCTAAATTTATTCATAAACCACATGTAAAGCGTCATATCGCACTCCACTTAGACGCGCTAACTAAGCTACTTTATATATGAACGCTACATTTAGTTAGGTTACAGAATTTGTACCCCACGTTTAAGGTTAATGCCGTCATCAAAATAACAAATCGTACGAATTTATATGAAGCTCTGCGTACCTTGAACCTTATGTCTTCAAATGAAGTAATTTCTAAGAATAATCACATAGAGCTAAGATATTCAGAGAGAACGCTTTAAACTCATTTTTCTTGTCGAGCTAAGAGAAGGCCTATGTATAAGTACACTTTTATACCATCATTCTTATGGTATAAATGCCAAAGTTTGGATGGACTCCTGAGGAGTCCGTCCTTTGGACGGCTGAGCGGATCAGGATGAATTTTGGCGCAGAGATCGATTTTATAGCTTGCGGCGCAGCTAGTGCAATTTTTACTCTTCTGTTACATCTTGCTATTTACCCGACCGCGGAAGAAGGAGGGTTACATTTTTCGAGTGTATATAAGCATGTATTGTATATTATACGCCATTGACGCCCGGTACGCTGTCGATGCCTCAGTGGCCAACAGCATAGCCATATATTGTGTATATACGACAGATTGTGTATATAATGCCCCTCAGTTTCTTGCCTGTTCTTCTGAGTAGAGGCTCTTTCCGAACAAGGCCGTCGATTCTATTTAAAAAAAAACTTTGACGTTCATAAGTGTATCTTTGATACCCAAATTTTGTCTTTGACTTTGACTTTGTCATCACTGCGGGAACATCTAGCATGACAGTCGTAGACGAAATAAAAATGACAATATGCCATCACTATTTAGTCAGGTTTTGTCAGGTTTGTGCATATTGTACAAGTATGTCATCTGCTACATGACTGGAGCACGGTGTATAGACTCACCCCCTGTCACATTTGAGACTTAATATCGTACTGTGAAGTGTGGGTGTTGTATTACACCTCTGCCAGCCCCCTCGAGTCAAAGAGGTGACGATATGTTATGTATTTAGTCAGGAGCATAAACGCATTACTGATCTCCAAGAGAACATAGAGGCGACTGCAGAGTTGTAGTTTGCTGCTGATGTGCAAACGACAAAACGACTGCCGTGAACCGATAAAATGTCGTTCCGATACACTGGGAACAACCAGATACGATAGTGGCTAAACGATAAAAAAAAATTGACGACAAACAGTCGTTATAATGGGAACAGCTAGAGACGTAAGTCGTCCGACAATAAATTAACCGTTAAGACACAATGGGAACGCTGTCGAAGCTATTAAGGCCCCGTATTACGCGAATTAACCAAAAACAAGTTTTTTTTTGCGCCTAGTTTGATATAAAGAGTTATGATGATCAGGAAAAAAAAAACAGGAAATAGAAAAGCAAATACAGCTGGTAGAAGAAACAACCAATTTAAATGTAACCGAAGTACAATTTTGAAAATCATTCACATCTTGGAAAAAAAATCACAAAAAGTATCTTCTTTTTAAAAAAAACTATCGGAACGTAGGTAAGGTAGTTCGCTAAATTTTTAGCGATTACACCACATTTTTTTTCGATCATAAAATCTCTTTATTTAAAGATTCTTTATTTAAACTCTAAATAAAGCGGGTTACGTAAGAGTATGTGTGCATAGATAATCGTGGCACGACCGAGCCTTAAAAAAAGTCCGCTCTAAGTATTCGTTAGTCTGCACTTGGTCGTGCGAGTCTGTAATGCCGCTTCCTCGCCTGACATCGCTCGTTCTTCACATTACGCGACGGCCATCATTCTGTCTGAGACTTGTTTTTGCCCTCAGATGTATTTTAGACCTCATCATTCACTGACATTCACATCTAGATACTAGCTTAGTGCTTTCAAATAGAAAATTCTGAATATTATAATTTTTAGAAAAAATATATAGTATTATAACTTTAAATAATTATGTACTATATTAAACATAGTTTTGTATTGTTTGATTTTGTTTGTACGAGCCAGCATTAGCAAGCAAAGCGTCTATGCTTCAGCTTCGACAAAAAATCTTTCGTATGTCCGAGTTCTGTCTGGATCTCTGTCCGGACCTCTGCGTTCCTCTACAGGTCAGCTAAAAAAATATAATTACGAACCCGCTCACAATATTTCACGAGAATCGGTTGAGCAATGCGACCTGAAGAGGAGTACAGACGTTGGCCGCGAGTTCTACAGTTACCACACAGGCCACTAGTTTATTTATGTTACTTACAATTATTATTACAGGTATTTCTAATGCGATAGTGTAGTAATATGTATTAAATACCTATATCACACACACACACACACACACATAAAGATAACCATGACTGGGATAATAATTGGTGTACAAAAAGAGAGACCTATACTCAGCTGCAAGCATTTGAAGGCTGATAATGATGTTTTTTTTTCGAGGCATTTATCCTTTTTTTGACGTGATATGAAATGCTGGCTGGCATTTTTTGAAAATTACGAAACGTTTACCTAATTTTTACTTTAAGTATGAGCCATTACTTACATACATTTTAGATCTCTGGCAGTGATTTTTTTACTTTACTGATAATTACCTAAAATCAGGACCAAAATATTTATTTCCCACTCAATGATTCATTACTGCAAAACTTCTACAACATCTATTGATAATGTATTATTATTCCTTTCCATCCCACAAAAATCAGAATAACCTAAATCTTTGTGTCAATGCGTTAAGGTATAAAATCTCCCAATCCACTAGAATAGGCAGATAACAGCATATCAGTTTCATTTTTACTGATAAATGTTACCCAAATATCTAAAGTAAACTAGTTACGGTATTGAAATAAAAGGTGACAGTCGTGTTCAATATAACCCAAGAAAAGGTCTAATAGCAATGCCATCGACTTCGTGTAAATATTACACCGAAAGGTGTTTAGGCTGGATGTTGAACAATAAAATTATTGTGTTTTTATCGCTTTTGTCGTTCTGCCTTTTTGTGTCAACACTAGCAATGTCAGGACAACGAAACAGATTGTACAGAAAAGTGGGTGAATTAGAAGAGGAAATAAACAAATTAACCAGTCCAACGGAACCACCAACAACTATTAAATCCGAAGAAAATCCAACAGCAGCGCCAAATCCGGTGGCAACAGAAACCGAAACAACAGTCACAGAAGCGCCGTCTACAGAAACGACGATCACAGAAACAACGCCCACAGAAACAACGATCACAGAAACAACGCCTACAGAAACAACGTTCACAGAAACAACGCCCACAGAAACAACGGTCACAGAGACGCCGGCAGTAGAAACAACGACAATACCACCGGCGCGGGCGCTGGCGGTTGATAATTATCAAGGTGAAATAACCCCAGCATTGCACAGTCGACTGTTAAAAATATTAGGAGCATCTTAATACTTTTTAATGTTTTGAAATGCACATATAAAATAATGCCTGCAGTATTCAATAATAAATTATATTTAGGTACTCTTATTTTTTTGTGCATTTTAATTTACAAATTTTAGTTAAGTTAAATTTATTATTCTCTTTTAATACAGATAGATACCTAAGTAATTTAAAATATAATTACAATATTATAAAATAGTAAACTGTTGTGTTAAATGAAGATATTTTGTTAAATGACTGTAATAATATGACAATAAAGGACATTTCTAGTCGTATACATACAGGATTGGTTGTAGGTATAATGATCATTTCATTTGTGTTCGATTGAATTAACGGTCACTTTACATTTTTTGCAAATTGCAGATTTATTATTTCATAAAATGATTACTACTTAAAAACAAATTATTTGAAAAACTGTCCATTTAATTCTTTAAAATTAATTATTTGTTTAGATAAGATTTTAACTTAATTGGCTTGATATAGTCTACACTTACTTTATAAGACTCATTATGTCAGTTTTGAAATTGTGAAACTTAAAAAGTTGTTGTGAAATATTTTTTACAGTATCGCAATCTTTTATCCTAATTATCAGACAAGCTGAACTGATAAACTGATAAGCTATATAGTATAACAAGTTTTGGGAATTCACGCATTATATTGAAAATTTCAATATCTGGAATATACGAGTATCATATTTATTGGATTTAGTATTTTTATTTAACGGAGTATCTATCTGTTTTGCTCTGACCCACATTTTTTTTTCAATTTTTTTTAATTCTGTCATGAGAACAGCAGATTTTTGTAGATAGATTCATTTTAGAATTTATGATTTCAGTTTTGCATTTCTATTTTATAACTTTGTTTTAGATCATACATTTAAAATCTCTGGCATCTTGCTCTCTCACTCGGTCAATACATATTTTCAGCAATTATTAGGATAAATTTCATTTTATTATCATTATCGATTAATTAACAGTCTGTAATTGCCCAATATTGAACATAGGTTTCTCTTCCCGTATGACCCCCATGCTTTCTAGGTGCCAAGCTTGTCCAGGTTGATACATTAAATTACAGTCAACCTAAACACAAAAAGAGGTCCAGGAACTACTCAGAAATCAGAATTTATTAATTACTTCAATAGTCACGTCACAGTTCGGTATATTATCTAAATGTCAAAACAAATGACAATCTTTATCCCAAGCCCTAACTATCCTACCCAATATTATAAATGCGAAAAAGAGTTTGTTTGTTTGTTTGTAACGCTTTCACGCCCTAACTAATAAACCGATCATCATGAAATTTTGCATACACGTTGTCTGGGATACAGAAAAGGACATAGGGTACTTTTTATCTCGAAAAAATAAGCGGTTCCTGTGGGACTGCGGGTGACACCGCGGGGCGCAGCCAGTATAAATGCAATAAAGTAGTTTCGTTGTTTGTTACGCTTTCTGCACCATAACAACTCAACCGATCATCATGAAGAGTTTTACTTTCGCGTTGTCAGAGATACAAAAAGGATTTAAGGTACGAGTTTCATTTAAAACTCAGATCAACCTTGAGGAAAAGATGGAACACAGCGTTATATCGAGATATAACGCTGTGTTCCATCTTTTCGTCGTTCAACCGACTGAGGTGACAACGGTAGTTGTCTCTATGTGTATGTGTGTGAGAGTGTGTGTTTTAAAAACTGTGCATTCTTTTTGTAAGTCGTGAAGCCACTTCTTTTTAAACGTGTGCGCGTGGTAATGTTGCCATGAAAAACATTTACAATTGCACGGAAACTAATATTAATTCCCAAACTCTACGTTAGCCATTTCCGTTCCAATATACAACCTTGGTAGATTTAATATTCTAAAACTGCATTTATTTGTAAGAGTTTAATGTTACGGTTTTTTCAAAATTGACTTACAAAAAGAATGCACAGTTTTTAAAACACACACTCTCACACACATACACATAGAGACAACTACCGTTGTCACCTCAGTCGGTTGAACGACGGATTTTTAATCTTAATTTAAATTGTAGTAATAATTGTTATTTTTATTGGTTGGTTTTTGTGAATGTAGTATTATGGTAAATGATTGAAATATGCTGATTTATTAATTACTAATTTACCATCAGCAAATTCAATTAATTACTCTAAAATTATTAAAATTGAATATGTAAATTAATGTAAAATAATGTACTTAATTGATAAAAAAAAAATGTTCCCAGGAAGTTTACTAGCTACCGCCACTCAGGGTATCCTACCGCGGTGGCTAGTGACCCTAATTAAAATTTCCTTTTTATTTGTAATTATTTTTTAAATGATTGTAATGTGTATATAATGTAGCCAGAAATAAATTATCTATCTATCTCTAAAAAGAAACCCAAAATGTAGTCCTGGCTACACTTTTATAATGGACTAAGGATATCTAAGTACACGAAATTATACCATAAACCAAAGAGCATAATGTCGAGGTAAGAATGACCAAGCGAAAAGCGTAGTTTTTTTGCGTCAATGTGTGCGTGTTGTGTACATATACGACAGTAGCATAGTTTTTTGATAGTTTTAGGCTTCACCTAAATCATACGCCGTCATACTCTCTAGGTTGATCTGAGATTTAAAAAGAAAGTTCCTGTAGCTACCGGTGGAACCATAGGGCGCAGCTAGTAAGGCATGAAATCTCCCAGTTTACTGGAGACATATCAAAATTGACAGATAGGAGCATATCAGTCTAATTGATAAATTATATTATATATATATTATATTGATAACAAAAATGAAGTATTTACAGTATTGAAAACAAAGGTGACAGTCGTGTTCAATGTGAGCCAAGAAAAAGTGAAAGAACAAAACAAAGAAGTGACAATGACTTCAATTAAATATCACAACGAAGGTTGCTTTCACTGGCTGTTGAACAACAAAGCAACTGTGATTGTATCACTTCTGGCGTTCTGCCTTTTCTTGTCAACGGTGGAATTGTCAGGAGAACGACAACGATTAAATAGAGAAGTGCGTAATTTAAAAAACGAAATTTATTATTTGACCAGCTCGACAAAAGCACCGACAACTAATTACGAAGAAAATCCACCAACAGCGGTCACAACTCCAGTGAGAACAGAAACGACAACAGTTCAAACGATAGCAGAAACGACAGTAAGAACAACAGTACCAGAAACAACGGTAACAGAAACAACGGCAATACCACCGGCGGTTGATAATTCGGAAGAAGACGGAATCAACAGTCGACTATTAAAAAAATTGGGAGGTTTTTAAACGTTTTGAATGTATTGGGATGGTCATGTTTTGAAATGTACACATTAAATATAGCATGTTCACTAATAACATATATGTAGCTAGGTATTAATTTTTTTGTGAATTCTAATATTTAATAATCATAATATATATTATAATTTATCAGTACGTATATTATCTTTCCTAAAGTACAAAATATCTTTTAAGGTTTTAAAGTAATATAGAATAGGTATCATTTTTAGTGTTATATGATATTAAACTATATTAGTGTTATATAAGAAGAGGTTATTTTATTAAATAAACGTTATAATCAAGAAAAGTGGATTTTTAATTTCTTGTCGTATTTAATTTTTACTTACAGTAATTTTATTTGTATTTAATTGAATTAATTGCCGCTGTTTCTTCTTTGCTCAGATGTTTACATTAATCAATGTTTTCTGAAAAAAATAATGTTTTAGTAATTTATAATTAAAAATGTATCTCAATTAGCTTTATGTAATTAACGTAAACTTCAAACGATTCATTAAGTCAGTTTAGAACACCCGTAACCGACGAGCGTGTATGAAAAGACTCATGAAAGTGGAAGAAGCAAAAGATGTATGCCAGGATCGTAGCAAGTAGAGAGAGGTGGTCTCTGCCTACCCCTATAGGATAGAGGCGTGATTATATGTAGAACATACTGTGAAACATGAATTGTTTTTGTGAAATATTTCACAGGAAACTTGCAGGTACATGTTTTTGCGCTATGGACATTTTGTTTCTTGGTCATTGTGCGCCTTGGACATTTTGCTTCTTGGACATTTTATTTTTTGGACAATTTGCGACCATATATTTTTTTGCTCTATTGACATTGTCCGTCTAAGTTATTTTTGTTTATGTGGGCATATAATTATCCTAGTTTTATAAGATAAGCATAAGCTAATAATTCGATAAGGTATCTATGTTACATGTTTTGGGAATGCACGCATTTTATTGAAAACTGACACTGAAACACCTAGAACGTATGAGTAATCTTATTTATTGGATTGACTACTGACTTTTGTTGAGAGGAAAAAATTCTTTTGCTTTGACTCGCGAATGTATTTTATTTGCTGCAAAATAAATAAATAAAATTGGGATATTTTTCACACACACCTTAGCCTGACCCCAAACTAAGCAAAGCTTGTACTATGGCTGCCAGAGACTAATATACATACATAAATATAATATTTTTTTAAACACATTAAATAGATATTAACACCCAGATATAGAACAAACACAAATGTTTATCACATGAATGTTTGCCCTAGGAGGGATTCGAACCCACCACCCTAAGCTCAAAAGGCAGGTTCATTATACCTGAGGCAGTCATCAAAACTAAATACCTACCAGCAGATTTTTGAGAGCCCGTCCACCGTCTAGAAGCTTATCAGTGTGCTTTTGATTGCTGAAGCTATGTCTTTAATTTAAGATACATACATTTTACTATGGTATAATATACTTCGCAGGTAGAGCATTCAGAAACACATAGTGACGTCAATCGATGCTTAAGCAAGATCGAAATAAGTCATTTAAAACAAGTTCGAAAGAGACGGATGACGATGACGTCATTATGTGTTTGCTGAACGTTGTTGTTTTTTTGGAAAATGCATTTTTCTATACCTGATTTTATTACAAAAACAATTGGTTTTACGTTTAACCGCGACTCACTTGATGGAGAGGGTTTTTTCCTCATGGATCTAATTTTGATGGCAAAGCGATGGCAGCCTAGTTGGGAGAAGGCCCGCCTCTCAAGCCAGAGGGAGCGGGTTCGAACCCAGCCGACGGCACGCATAAATTTGTTCATTATGTGAGCATATTATGTGCGTATTGTATGTCATCTGCTACATGGTTGAAGCCCGGTGTATGGCGACAGGCTCGCATTTGGGACTGAATATCGTCCGGCGAGTTGTGCCCCAGCTCATAATTATTTCCAATTTTTTTTTTAATAACAACAACATTGGAACAAATGGTCAGTTCAAATGGGTGACCGCGAGTGGTATTAACCGCACTGAGCGCTATCATGGTTCCGATGACACGTACAATTGCAGGCGTCGGTTGTTTACCAAGACAGCAACGATACACTATAGGTGCCTGTCGTTCGACATACTTACTGATAAGCTATGACAAAATATTTCTGTTTATTTTATTCTATGTTAAGGCCTCACACGCATAGCGCCCAACCGCTTCGCAACGAACTCATATTTCGTGAAATAAAGTCTTTCTAATATTCTGTACCCAAAGGGTAAAACGGGACTATATTACTAAGGGCCGAATTCACCATTTATGCTACTAATCGAGATTTATTAAACTAAGTTTAGTGAAATGCAAAATGACTGTTTAACCTCAGTTTTTCACGTAAACCAAGTTTAAAATGAGCTAATCGTGTTTATAATCACTAGTGAAATCGGCCCTAAGACTCCGTTGTCCGTCTGTCTGTCTGTCACCAGTCTGTATCTCAAGAACCGTGATAGTTATCCACTTGAAATTTTTCAAATAATGTATTTCAGTTACCGCTTAAAAAACAGAATAAAATAAATATTTAAAGAACTCTCATACAACAGACTTTTTGTTAATTTTTGCACATCCTGTCCCATACTTTTTCATACGTATCCTCTCCACCCTAAGGTTGTCTAGAAGAGATCGCTCTTAGTCATAAGGCCGCTAGACGTTATACTACAGTTTAAGTTATTTCCATTATTTTTAGCTCGTCAGCAGGTCGGCGCGTTAATCCAAGAAGGACTCTAAGCCGCAAACTATATGTTCGTTTTTTATTAACCATTGCAAGGTGGTCGGGCGGTTGTAAGTGGACGAAGTCCGTAACTTTAAGTTCTAGGAACGGATATAATATTTCTTTGTTGCATATTTTTGGCTGATTTTGCCAAGATAGTGTTTTATCTGACATGAAAATCAGATTAGATTGGTAAGGTAGGTAAGATACCTAGTAGGTACTTTTTCTTATCCGATAGCACTTATCAGGTATTGTTTGTTTTAGCTGTATTATCTTCTTACACATTTGCCCGCGGGCTTGCTCACTTTCACAACCAATAGCAGCTGATTGTATCGCTTTGTGTTACTGAGATTTTTTTAAGACTTTAAAGATTTTTTTACTCGACTGCGCAAGAAGGAGGGTTATGTTTTTTGAGTGTATGTATGTATGTGGATATGTATGTTTGTATGTAGGTATGTACGTATGAGGTTTCTTTTGCACACTCTACAGCCTAAACATTTTCATGGATTTCGACATGGTGTCATTTGGTGAAAATGACATAGGGTACAACATTTTGCAGTCGGGTTCTTTGTTTTAATTATATGTTTAAAATCTTGTCAGTAGGTTTGTATAATAACTCCTTCATTACAACTAAGAAACCTTACCACTTCATAGTATTAGTAGTGTAGAAGTACAAAATAAATTAAATGTGATTTTTTTTGATTCATTTGCCACGAAAAATTGTACATTATATGACTGTCTCTAGCTACCACGGTAGGACACTCTGTGTTGTGTAGCTAGTCCTCTTTCCTTCCCCGAGGGTTCTTTTCTTCCCCAGTAGCCGTGACGTCGGAAACCACGGTGAAGCCAAGAGGAATCCGAGGTCGGGCCAATTCTTGGGGCTTCTGTGGTTATGTGGACACGGGTGCTGGCTGGTGCCCACGGGCAAATTGGTCCCCGAGGAGGTGGATGATGACGATGTGTCTGGTGTTAGGCACATCGTCATCGAGAGGGAGAGAGCGCAAGCTCGAGGAGGGGCCCGAAAGGGCTGGCCGACAGCGCCAGCCCTTTCGGGCCCCTCCTTCGGGCCGCTGAAGAGTACAAAAGCGTCCCCGTAGCCCAGACATTTTGAGCCGAGGTGGAACACCCTTGGGTTTTTCGTGGGTAGGCCGCTAGTGGTGAGATTCCCAGATAACTACTCTATGCCCGCACTCGGGCTGTTGGTGGTATCCATAAAGAATTTTCCCAAGGTAAAAAAAAGCTAGTCTTTTAGTTGCTTACGTAATATTTTTATGTGTAATTCTACTTAATTTGGACACTATACAACACATAATATAATTAACTCATTAATTATTAAATTATTAAAAAAGCAGTTTAGTTTTTACAGTTTTAAAACAAAAACTTTTAACTTATGAATAAAAATAATCTCATACGCTATCCTTTTCAAAATATTTTATCTTCTTTAGTTGTAAAGTTAAAGCGACTCCTGTTTATCCACTTTTATTTAGTCTCAGAGAGCCATCATCGACGACACGTAGCCCTCTAGCGGGAAGCCATCGAATTAGAATATAAATTGAACTCTTTATATAAACATTTATAATTTGCATTTAAGGCTCCACTTATATTATTTGAAAATTCATATTTTTATCGGGAAAATATCTTGGATGGCAGTTTAGATCATTGGTTTTGATTATAAGCAAAAGCTCTTGTTTAAGTAGATATCACAGCTCGATGAAATCTTTGAGAGACGACAATGGTATAGAGTAAGCGCGGGTAGGTATTTACTTTTTTTGCGACAGAATGCGTTTCTACTCATAGTTAGCCAAATTTCTGTATCGGAAAATAAATTTACTAAAAAGTTTCACAATTAGTATCGATGCTGAGAACCCGTCTGTTCTAGTAACTTAGCTTACACACTTAATCAAATTTCCTTTACCAAAAGTTTTACAAAACGTGCCAAAATAAGCAATATCCTGCAAACGCTTATCCCTGCATCGGCCCCTTAACAGCCACCGGTGGCAACAAGCGACGTTCAGCTAATACGTTATAAATATTCATAGTCATAAGTAGCTCCCGACCTATCGAACGTTTACGACATGACCAACCTTGCAAGACCTCACGTTTTCCATACAAACCGTCTCCAGACACCTGAACTTTCTGAAGCGAGAAGGAGAGAGAAGCTCAATGAATATTAGCCATCTAATATTACCCAGGAACGGATTCCGATACACATTATACGATATTTCAATACAGTATTTATATTTCCTCTGGGTGTCGCACTAAATCCGCATAGAGGATGGGTTATGATTGTTTTTGAGTACGTTTTTATTCCCATTCGAGTTTCTAAGGATGATGAATAATGTATTTTGTGATGGAAATTTGTGGTATTTGAAAATGTCGAGAACTCCTTGTTTTCTTTTTTTTTTGGGGTACCTAATGTGAATTATTAATAGGAATGAAACTAGTGGTGGTTGATTGTTGAGAGGTTTAATGAAAAGTACCTAAACTGAACAGTGAAAGCGAGCGAGGAATCGTTAACTCCCTAAGAATAAATCGTTACGCCTTTCCCTCGAGGGGGCTGGCAGCTTAGACCTTTGGCTGGACGGTTTAAGACTGGCAGAGGTGTAATACAACACCCTCACTTCGCCGGACGATATTTAGTCAAAAATGTGACAGATGGTGAGCCTGTCGCCATACACCGGGCTCTAGTCATGTTGCAGATGACATCCTAAATCATGTAGCAGATGACTTCCTAAGAAGGATCGAAAAATACATTTTTGCTACTTAGTCATTTTCTTCTTTATATTGACGCAATTTACTTGGCTTTATCAGCAGCTTGTTTTTCATTGATCAGAAATTGAAAAATAATTTCTAAATTTCAACCTTTATTTGTAAATCAAATCGTAGTTTTAAGTGGACTCTTTTCAAGTTTGGGCTAGAAATTCCTATTGCATTTGATCTGCAATCTGTGTTACATTCTTCTATTTTTCATAATTAATTGATAACATTGGTATTTTAATATTGAGGTAACTGTTCCATTTTTTTTTTATAATATAAAAAACAAAGCTTAAAAAACCGACATCCCTTCAGGCCGTTATCCATGTAAACAATCTCTGGATTTTTGCTGATATTTTAAAAACTGCTTGACCGATTTCGTTAGAATGTAAATGGGACCACCTCTAAAGTATGATTTTCTATTCATAATCTAATAAATCGCTGCCAGCTGTAGGCAATGTACCCAAAATGCTGGCCGCATTGCCTCGTTGGATTGCGATACTGATCCTTTGGACAAAGTACCGGCCAGCATTTTGGTCACAAGTTGCTTCGACCAGACGCAATTGAATAAATTTAATTGAAAATAGAATTGGTGGAAAAATTATGATTTGATATTCACAATTGATGGAGTAAAAAAAAAACATACAGTCTAATTGAGAACTTCCTCTTTTTTGGAAGTCGGTCAAAGAAGTTGTCTATCGAAATACTCATTCATGGTCCACACTACTTTTTACACTTATAACTGATATCATTTTTACTTATACCACTGACATTTTTGAAAAGAAAATCCCTTAATTTTTTCTGGTGTTTCCTAAATGAAACTGGTGATTCATTTAAGCACTACTTATTCAAAACCGGTTAGATGTAGTTGTTATCATCGCGTTACAATAACAGGAAGACGTTATCTGTTTGTGGAGGCCATTGACAGGAAAATATAGATTTACATTGTGTCAGATGATAATTTCACAAATTCTTACATTGTCTATGCTAATTTTAATTCGCGGTGTAAGAGTCAGATGAACGTATCTATATTTTCTAAATTTTACAGGAGAGCAAAAATACTGCGAAAATTCGGCACTTTAAACTTTACGTGCAAAGTGAATTTTCGCAGTTTTCGTTCTAATCTGCCCTAAATGTCAATGCCGACATTTCTGGTACGCATTGTTCCGGGCTAATTATTATAATTATAACCATGTATATATTATTACAATGACCTTAATTGTAGGTAAGTACATAATATATTTTCTATTCTTTTTTACCTGACTACGCAAGGAGGGTTATGTTGTTTTTCGAGTGTATGTATGTATATGGTATAGTGGTATGGTATGTCGGTATATGTAAGTATGTAAATGTTATGTACAGGGTTTTTTTTTCACGTCTTACAGTCTAAAAAAAACATGATGAATTTCGACATGTGAGGTATCATTTGAATCGTCTTGATAGTAGAAGTGATGGGTACAATGTTTCAGTATCACCCTCTCAACTCAACGCAAGATGCTGCGACGAAAAATATCGCTATGTCTTCCCTATTTCTCGAAGTTTTCTGGTAGAGATAAGGCTGCCAGTTGTATACTAGTTTTAAACGTTTTCATCTTTTGAAATTTCTGTTCTGTATCGACAATGCGAGTTCATCTGTATAGGTATTTACAATCATTCGAAAACGTTTCCGTTCGGATCCCAAAAATATTAAACTGAAATTATTCGAATCTCAGTCCGTATTCATAAGTTTTTAAGCGTGATTAATTCTTCCGATCGGATTTATACTCGATTTCCTTTTCAAAATGTATAAAAGTAGACTCAGATTCGAACAATTTGAGTTCGAAATTTGTGGAATCGACACAAATCCGTCCTAAACGTTTCTGTATATTTCTGTATCTTTTTCCATGGTTACTGTGTTTTCTACTAACTCAAGAAACGTAATTAAATAACCTTGAAATATTATTATGATTCGGTTTAGGCAAGGGATGATTTACCACATAATTGCTTTATTTTATCACGGAACATTGTAAAGCAAAAGCAACACGCGTTACCATGGCTCCAATGGAAGTTGTTTTGACATATAATAGCGTAAGTTGGGTAGTTAGCGCGCCTAGGTGTTGGCGTGGTTTGAGTATGTAGAGGCTAGCGATTTTAACTGAAGGAGACGGTAGATCCGATTGAGGTAAGAAGTTGTTTGTTTACATACCAATTTTCATCAGAATTTTGTACTCATATTAATGCACTTTTCGTTATTTTAAAGCAGGTTAACTCTAGTAATCTAAATTGGAAAATGTAACATTTATTCTGCTTAGCGAACTCTTTTGATCAACCTTAAAACTTATCCCGCTTCTGCTTGTAACTTGAGCCGATTCACATCCTGAAACGACCCCACCTGGCCAGCCCGTAGACATAACACTCCGAGCACTTACCCTGGCCTTGTTCTAATGACCAAAGTTTTCAGTGTTGCCAACTTAATACACAAAATTACCCCGACATACGTACAATGTTAATGGCGGATGAAAGCGTATCGGTTGTATATTAGCTTTTGTTTGTTGTTTGTGGCTGCGGTATGATTAAAGTTTGTAAATTTTGTTTGCAGGAAATATAGTAAGCGTCGTTACTTGGAGATTGTTTGAACTGATAATATTCTATTGTTGGAAGATAGAGTATTTTGTAGTGATTATTCTATGCAACAATTGTTTTTGAATATCAAAATTGTTAAGACTCTTATGACATAGGTTTGTTCCTCGCACATTTACAAATTTGTCGTTTCTTAAAACCACCTGATATACATACACAGATACACACACACATACACACACTACACAGATACACTGATATATATACAGTGACGTCATAGTTCCGATTAATAAATACCTACAGCGCTATTCTCACCTACACATTTGCTAAAGAGATTAGATACTGACAGATTTATGACTTTCTGAAGGGAAGAAGAAGAATTTAAACTTAGAAGAATTTAAAGCAGGCATACTTATTCACCATTTAAAAAAGAACAAGAACTAAGGCTTATTAGCCAGTAAACGATAAATTAATGATGATGATTCCAATATTTTAGCCGGGAATCGAACCCACGTTGCCTAACTTTTATAGTATAGGTCGACATCGATTTGAGAATCAACTCGCCAGATGTGAAGCGACATAGTGGCCTAAGATGAAACATGAAGACCAACAAAGTACTTATTTACTCTGGCCTTGAAGATACCCAGGTTATAGTTAGCCGGGTGGCAAACCATTCCAGTTGGATTAAGAAGTTAAAGGCAAACCGGTAGTACGAGAATGTGGCATATCGACTGAGTATGGATGATATTTATGCGATTTCCGACTTGTTCTGCTGTAAAAGGGGGCTTAGATTCAATGTGATAAATTTTCATACATCATCATCGTCATCATCATAATATATTGTTAACTCAAGCTAGACAGAGGCCTCCTCCAATGATCTCCACATCTCCACACGACCGGGCCTGCACTACCCACCTCCAGCAGCTTCCCGCAACGCTTACGAGATTGTCGCCAAACAATTATTGATTCCGTTCAGACGTATAAATAGCTAAACCAGAAACAGAACTGTTCCTTGTCAATCTGTTCCATAATAATCTGGCTATAATTATCCTAACCAATCCTAACTAAAATAATATTTACGAAAGTAAATTTGTTCGTTCGTTTGTTTGTTACGCTTTCACGTCTTAACCTCACAACTGATCATGTTGAAATTTTTATCACTAAAAATGTTCATCGTTGTACACGTTGTCCAGGATATAGAAAAGGACATAGGTAACCTTCCAATGCGAACAATTTAACTGTGAATGCGGGTAAAACCGCGAGGCGTAGCTAGTCACCTAGCTAGCTAGTATAACTAAATAATTGCACCTGTCGCTATGTGAAGTGCTTTAATATTCTGACGGTCGACGTTCCGTTGACGACACAATATTGTTTCGAGTGGTCGTTTAATAGCTTATAATAGTCATGGTAAAATGTCAAGAGGTTAACGTTTTCGAAATTAGGTACACTTAAAAAGAAAAATATACTGGACTAATTTACCCTATCGGTTATTTTTTATACGGACTTAATAAAAAACTTGAATTAAAATGTCGTTATCTTGTTTTTAGATGTACTGTAATGGAGGACGTATTAAATGTTTGTGAATATGTAAGTTACTATAAAATCTATATTTACTTAGGTATAGAGCCATTTTCATTATAAGATTAAGGGTGAAATCGCATGTTTTCAAGATACTTTCATTCTACATTCTACTCAAATCCGTCCAGCTGTTAAATGTACATAGAGTTGAAGCA
The DNA here is from genome assembly GCA_911728515.1 of Peribatodes rhomboidaria. NCBI lineage: Eukaryota > Metazoa > Arthropoda > Insecta > Lepidoptera > Geometridae > Peribatodes > Peribatodes rhomboidaria. Next base: position 4,254,724 of record OU452181.1, on the reverse strand, counting down.
ACAAACACAGTAATTATTGTATTTACAGTGTTAGTTTGACAACCTAATGTTAGAAAGCTTACAAAATAATTTCCTTACCAATAGCCAAATTTTGTGGTTTCAATTCATTTTTAAAGGCCTTTTATGTTGTATCTACTATCCAAAGCTCTACAGCGAACAGACGAGCGCTTCATTGCTCGCAAAGAAATCCAAACACCTTTTCAGAAAACGGAACACCGGAAAAACATAACACATTCGTATTCCTATTCATGCAAAAGGCGCAAGGTTTAAATTGTAACCTTTTCATGCAACCAGCGAGACGTTGGTAACATCTACGGCGTAGTGGCGTAGCTGTACGGGTAACGGCTACGGGGCTACGAGCGTCAGTGTGCTACGGGCGGTCGCACGGGACGGACGCGACTTGCCTTTCGCTTTTCGGAAATTTAGGACTTGTTGCGATCTATTATGAGATTATCAAACAAATATTAAAATTAACTTATATTTTTGTGTAAAATGAACTGTAGCGTGTATGATAGTGGGTGGAGGAAATAGCGTTTTTGTTTGAACAAAGTAAACTCGCTGTCTTTGTTTCGATGTAGCACTCGTGAGGAACAATAGGTTGTGTTTGGTCTGTAAATATTTGTATTGGTGTCAACGTTTCAACGGTACCATTTATTTGGAAATACTTGTGGTAATTTCGAAGTATATTATTATGTTATGACAACAAAAGAAGACTTACCTGTTCGAAATTGAAGGTTGTTTCTTAAAATATTTACTTAAACCTCTTGTAATTGAAGTTTAGAACTCAATTATACAGAAATCATTTTGACATAATAATTGTATGGATTTTTTAAGGAGATAATTTTTTTAACAACATTTTGCACAACATAAATTCATAAAAAATGATGAACAAGATTTTTTTCCATGTTGAAATTCTACTATGAAAAACTCTAAAACTCTATTCTGAAAAACGATTTCATGAAATATGTAGCTTCCTTAAGAAGATAAAAATTAGTTCAAAACACAACAAGCAAGGCACAAAATGAAATAAACTCTTAGCTAAATTAAGAAGTGAATTCAAAATTAATTTGAAGCGTCATTTTCTTGATTTTTCTTTTGCCCACAGTCCTTGGTACTACATTATAGAGTAGGTAACATGTAGAGCCAATTTACTGAAGCTCTAGCTAAACGTAGACTTTAATAGACCGTGTATGACATGTTATAAGTGGGGTATATTTCCGAGTCACAAAGTACTGCAGCTGGTAGAGCTTCATCAATTAACGCTGCTAACTTTTGCTCTATCATTACGTCTCTCTACTCCGTACTAGAGATTTTCATCAATTAACTACATGCAATTTTCTATGTCGTAACTTCGTAGTGTAGCACGTGAAACGAGTAAAAGTGTAGTGTCAAAAAAGTAAGTCAAGAAAAGGTACTCTATTCGAAATTCTGTTTGGAGAGAGTTTGGAAGATTTAGCTCAGAATGTTCAGTATTCTACTTAAAGTGTAATAAAAATCGTTAGGCATTAAATTGGTTTTCTTTTAGTAGTATTCGTAATTTGTACGTTGGTTCAGAGTTACGTAAAGTTGCGACTAAAATGTTCGGATTCAAGACATCATTTTTGCTTAACCACTCAGATACATACATGTACATAAAATTTAAAATCCAGCTTGTTAATTGGAACAAAAAAACAGCCTAAAATTTAAAATAAAAATAAAAACAATCCCGTTTTAAATCAAGTAGAACCCAGATAATTTCATCAACAATATTTTGATTCCAGTGAATGTTTTTACTACTTTTATTTCGCTGAAACTCGAAATTAGATTACCATTTTGAGAGCAAGTGCTTATTTATTTATGAAGAAGTTGGGTTAGTTGTTCTATTATTATTTGTTGAGTGGTTTTCGAACGAAACTTTTAATGGAGTTACTCGTAATATTGGAGAATCCGTGTAACGTAAATACTAAAAATGTTTGCTCTTTTCTAGAAAAAAATCACTCTAAAATTATAAATGCGAAAATTTGGATGGATGGATGGAAACCCATAGATGTTTGTTACTCAATCATGCCAGAACGTTTAAACGGATATAGGTGAAATTTGTCACAAAGGTAGATCATAGTTTAGAACAACTCAACTTTTTTTTTAACTGCGGGTAAGATCGCAAGGCGCGGCTAGTAATACCTAACCTTATTATAATACATTTTATCTTTTTTTACGGGTATTTTTTAGAGACAGTTTTAAACCATGTCCTACTCTCATGTAAATCTTGGTTTGGAGATAAAAACAGATTATACCATACATATGTAAAAACATAAAATCTAAATTTCATTAAAAATGGTTTTTACTATCTAGGCATCTTTTTTTTCCTAACTATGCTCTATATCTTATATCTACGTTATATGTATTATGGAAGCAATACAGATTAAAATGCTGCTGGTTAGTTGCTAACTGCATTACATAGTTGCTCTTGCTATCTCACAGGAACTGATGTTTTAATTCGGGGTATAAGGGATCACCAAATTTTACTCAAATTTGTTAAGAAATTTCGGCGTAAAAGTAAAACAACACATACACACATATTATTTAGTAGTGTAAAAAAATCCGTGATGTGTTGTTGTTACCGTTCAGGCTGACAACGTCTAGTGTCCTAGAACGTCTAGTTCACAAAAACGTCCATGTCGCGTCACTACCACTCAAACCTCTTGATAAAATTTTGTTAAACAATTGCTTACAAACCAACGAATTCCAACTAGCCATAATTATTACTGACATCATATTAAAACTAGCTGTCATCCGCGACTTCGTTCGCGTTTATTCAAAAAGTAGTATCCAGAAACCTCATCAAATACTGTAACTAATTATAATAGATTCGTTCAGTCTTTTACCCGTGAAAAACCTACAAACAGACGAACAGACGAACAGACAGAGTTACTAGTTTTTATAATATTAGTATGTTTCCTTTCTCAGAAAACGTTGAAATAACACCTAACAATACATTATTCTCACAGATTCCCGATAAATAAATAAATTAAACTCAGAAGAGTTAGTTTCAAGGACTACAAAATTAAATTACTCAAGTAATTTCTTTAGAAATAAGTAAGTGGAATTCGAGAGGGTTCCTTTCCAAAGACTGTCAAGGGAAGTGAAGTGATCAGTGATGTGGTTGGGATCTGAAGCGTGACGGAAGGATGAGGACCGAGAGGAGCTGCTTCTGGAGTCTGCTGCAGGCGCTGGCGCTGCTGCCGACCATGGCTTTCAAAGGTAAGATCCTCAAAATATGCGGGTCTTTTTCAAAACAATCTATATTTATACGTCAATCTGTCTAGTAATCTAAATATTTATTTATCCATAAAACCTCTATGAACATTATTTTTAAATTTGACACGTGCTCCTACGGTGAAGGAAAACATGGAAAGGCAAATGACATGTCCTAGAAGAATAATTCTCGGACATATGACATCCACCAACCCGCACTGAGCTAGCGTGGCCTATAACGGCTCTATTACCCTCGTCATAGGGTAGGTTGGTGTAGTTACAGTGAGACGTAAAAAAAACGTTACGATGATGATGATGAAATTTATATATTCTACCTATACCTATAGCGATGGTAGCCTAGTTAGAAGAAAGCCTGCCTCTCAAGCCAGAGAGAGCGGGTTCGAACTCAGCCGACGGCACGCACCAATTTGTTCATTGTGTGCGTATTGTTTGTCATCTGCTACATGACTAGAGCCCGGTGTATGGCGACAGGCTCGCCCCCTGTCACATTTGAGACTGAATATCGTCCGGCAAAGTGTGGATGTAGTATTATACCTCTGCCAGCCCCATCGGGGGAAAGGCGTGTCAATATGTTTACTAATTCCACTTTCATGTTAGATAGATAGATTAGATAGATAGATTAGATTGTTAGATGTTATAAAAGCTAAAGCTTGTTTGTTTGTGTGTCTGTTCGCTACTTCTTTACGTAGGAACGGATCAACGGATTTGGGTTAATTTCGGAGCTGAGATAGCTTTTGACCTGGATTAACACACACTGGATTAGCACTGGATTAACATAGCCTGCTTTTTAACCGTGGGTATCAACCACGAGACGCACGCATCATATAAAAACGATGTAACTCGTTTCATGCGTTTTAAGTCTAAGCGACTGAATAGATCGTCATTTAATACAATAAAATACACAATACATATTTATTGCACACAAAAATACAAAGTAAAACAAAATAACGTACATCATTCGGCAGTACAAGGGCGTACATTATTTAGAAGTTACTGTATTGCAATGATCATAGAAAACTTTTGACATCAATGTTTTATTTACGGTAGTGTCTGGAAGTTACTGGTGCTCCTGATCACATATTCCGAAACTCATTAACAAACTGACTTTATAAACTAAATATTATCAAATTAATCATTAATACTGCCTCGTGGACCTTTCAAAAGACTTTACAAAATGGAATTTTCTAGCGCTTTAAATTTAAATTACTCAATATAAAATGCGAAACTGTGCCAAAATACGAGACCAACTTAAACCTAACTTATTCATTAAGCTTCGGACCGCGCAGTTAAAATTCACATCTTATTAACTTAGCAACCGCTCTTTAACTTACTTATAACTTAGTAAAGCTGAATTAGTGGAAGTAATCCTTAACGCCGTAACGGATAAGGGTAAGGACTCACAACGATGTGCGATGCGACGCGACAAAGTTCTTTATTTGTTTAAAATTACATGTGCTGAATAAAGAATGAGAATTTACTATTTGGCGAGGTTTTATTTAGCTGGTCAGACATTTTTTGATAGATAGTTTCAATTTAAAGATCACAGTTTATGTTACTTAGTGTTGGGGATCAAAACAAATCGTGGCTTACTCTAAAGGTTAAGTGGATTTGAGCATTTAGAGTTTTCACCGATTACTGCTTCTATGTAGCACTGCAGTGCTCTACAGTCGAAATGACCGAACACTTACAAATCCCAACCAAATAAAATAAATTAAAACCTCATTAGAAATTTAAAATTTCTCTAATATAGTAAACATAGTTCAACCTTTTATAATATCTTGTATTTGTAGTTTCCTACATTGTATTTTAAACATCATTATGTATTGTTTTCTAACTTAATAATGTATGTACTTAAATACTTAAAGTATGTGTTGTAAGATTGAGTACATTACTGAACTTATATCGCGCACATGTTCTGATTTACAATCCAGATCTAAACTGTGTTTCTGGCGATCCATTTGGATCCATAACTTAGTAATCTAAGATTGTTAATTATTTTGTGTGTTAACTAGAAATAAATAAAAAAAGTAACTAATAAGGGTAACATTTTACAATTTCTTATAAATATATTCTGTCGCGTCGCGTAGAGTCAAGTCCTAGTAAGGACGTACCTTTATACCGTAACGGATTACAGTCATGAATTTCAGAGTTGTGTAAAAAAGTTTCAGTTGGGGAAGCGTTCGTTTATCTTTGCATAATTATCTGGATAAGCCGATGTCTAAAGCGGATAATGGATTTTGTAGAAAAATGTAGGTACCTTAAGATAAGTTTTCAGGAAATAACAAACTAATACACTAGAGATAGAGACAAAAAAAGCGATGTCAGTCTAGTTGGGAGAAGGTCCACCTTTCAAGTCAGAGGAACGAGTTCGAACCCAGCCGACGGCACGCACCAATTTGTTCATTGTGTGATCATATGTGCGTGTTGTATGTCATCGGCTACATGACTGGAGCCCGGTGTATGGCGTTAGGCTCGCCCCCTGTCACATTCGGGACTGAATATCGTCCGGCGAAGTGTGGGTGTTGTATTACACCTCTGCCAGCCCCCTCGGGGGAAAGACACTAGAGATTATTTAATGGAATTTAAAGAGATTCATTTTAAAATATAATTTAATAACATATGGAGAGATAGGGTAGATCTTTATATTATTTTTATGGTGATAATTAAAATTTATAGAGATACTTAAAACTTGCATAAAATAAATTTTATTCGCGATAGTTTAATTTAAATATATTTATTCGTATAGTTAGAATTACTAGCCCTGATTCCAGAGTATCTAGGCCATCCAAAGATTTCTGATGGCTGTTGTTTTGTGATAAACAACCGAGGCCTTCATTATAACGTGTTATTAAATTAAATTAAATTTGTTTATTGAGATAAAAACGATAATCCTATCAATTACATCTATCTCACATGAAAATTAGAAAAAATGAAGCATAGCATAACAATAATAATACTCACACTTAGAAATCGAAAATTAAATTACGATACACTACACAATTCTCAAAGTGTCAAAACTTAATACATACATAGAGACAAAATATCAAAATGTCAAAATTCAGTAACACAAAATGTTATATGAACACTGATAGCTCTCAGTTGTAAATTTCACTCGCGGTCACCGATTGGAAGACAGATGGTGTCCGCAAGAGAGTCTACAGACCAAAGTAGTCGACAGCCGCCGACATGATGTAGGTTACTATGTTTTTTTTACCGCCGTATTTCAAAAGAAATAATGTTGGCGAACTGCCTTGACGGAGTGCCGACTTTTCAGACCAAGCGAGCGTAAGTGAACGAAGCGTCTCTGCTTTAGCTTCGACTCAAAAAGTCAAAAGTCCAAATGTTTTTATTCAACTTGGGTATCAAATATACACTTATGAACGTCAAAGTTATTTAAATAGACTCCACTGCCTTGTTCGCGTAAAGAGCCTCTACTCAGAAGAACAGGCAAGAAACTGAGGGCCTTATTATTTAAAAAAAAAAATATTACAGTCTCACAAATTTAGGCTTATAACTTGAATTCTGTCTGAATCTCTGTCCGGATCTTTGTCTTCCTCTACAGGTCGCATTTCTTAACCGATTATCTTGAAATTTTGTGAGTAGGTTCGATAATTTTACAGAACTTTTTTGTCGAGTCAGTTTTTAGAAATTTATCAAAATGGCGGTTTTTTTGGAGGAATGCGACCTATAGTGGAGAACAAAGATCTCCAGCTCACACAGTCACTACTATATAGTATTTAGACTTAAATACTCGGTATAGCTATGTTTATGCAAAGCCACAAAATTTAATAATAACGTGTCCAGAAAATGAATTTAATAATTCAACAATTCGACGCCATTGCTAAATGAGCAGCTGTCAAACGCAAAGCAGATGGTTTCCCAAAACAAAAATTCAATAACACCTATCCCAATCGCATAATTCAATGGGCGGATATGCAAACGAATTTATACATAAATAAATATATTCATGTTTCGGCTGGTAGGGACCCAAAGCTGATTTGTAAACGTAACACCGGAACACACAAATTTGCAATTCACCTGTTCACCTTTATGTGCGGGCCGTTTATTTGAAATAGCACGGGTCGTGTTAGGCTTGTTTGCGTTTGTATTTTTGAGCTTTTGGTACCAGTTAAAGGTATCAGTTGTTTGAAAGGGATGGAAATGTTTTAGTTGTTCTATTTTTGAGTGTTATATTACTGATAAAGAGATGATAGCCTAGTTAGAGAAGGCCCGTCTTTTAAGCCAGAGGGAGCAGTTCCAAACCCAGCCGACAGCACACACCTATTTGTTTATTTCGCAAACATAATATGTGCGTATTGTATGTCATCTTCTACGAGTATATGACTGAAGCCCGGCGTATGGCGACAGGCTCGTCCTCTGTCACTGTGGGTCAGTTGGGACTGATTATCGTTCGGCGAAGTATGAGTGTCGTACACCTATGCCAGCCCCTTCAGAGGAAAGGCTTGACGATATATTATATAAATAATATACAGAGGAAAGACAAAGAAAGAAGAACTAATATTTGTAAGTGTGCATGTAGGGAAATTTGGCTTCCATTTTAAAGATTATTTTACAGAGTGAATAGGAGGAATGAATATCTTTTAAGTCAGCGTGCTACATCTTCTACTACATCATCGCTTACCAACAGGCGAGTTGGTGGCCAAACGAGGACATATTCGGGTTAAAAAAAACAGAGTAGAAGTAGCTATATACTATGACATGCAAGTGTAGACAGGGGTAGATAGGCTACTGTCAAATAATTTTGCTGAAATTTACTCTTTCTTTTAGGGAAGTTAGTTAAGGCCCAGAAATGCGCTTATTTCATTCGCCCTGTTACATTTTTTTAAGAATATAAAATTTAGGAACATATTCTTTAAATTCGAAATCGATTAAAATTTCTGGGAATGAGTTTCACGAAAAAAAAAATTTTGATATAAGTAGTTTTTCATTTTTTTATGCTATAGGTAGCAAACAACGGGCCGCCTGATGGTAAGCGATCACCATTGCCTATGACCTGTACTATGTACCTGTAATACCAGGGGCAAAAACATACATAGAAGATTTAGGTCAAATTCATTAAAACGCTTAAAGATATATTCAAAAAATGTTTTTATATTCTAGACGAATTCTTAACCGATTAATATTTAATAGAATAAATCCAGTCCGAACAATGTTGCCATACCCCATCAGGGTCATTATGTGATACAATTTTATGTGATTTACCTTTAAGAACTGCATGGGCCATAATGGAAGCAATAAATTATTGAGTATTGAGCATCACAGATACGTTGCCGACCTTTAAGGACTCTATTAACAGCCCTTTTGAAGAACCCCGTGTTGTAGTTACTCGGAAATACTGCGGGATTGCTCATTCCACAGCATGCATGCATGAAAATGAGCATAAAATAAAATTCTTTTCATTGTAAGGAATGGAAAATTGTATGGAAATATGTTTTTGTTTACTTTTTTAAATAAAGTTATTTAAAATATCACTAATTAATTAAACCGATAGTGATAAATTAATTAATCACTAATTAATTAAACAGTTGATATAGCGCTTTTGAGAAATTAATAATTGAAATTGTTGTTTTTTATAATGTTCAAGTAAATTCGCTTTGTCGCACTACCGAGAAAAATGCAAAGTAATTAATTAATGTTGAAAACTTTTAGAGTAAATAATATTCGAAATTTAACAATTCGAAAGTATGATTTTTTCGAAATATTGTCAAAAAATAAATTATTGATATAAAAATATACTTATTGAAAATGCATCCGTGAAATCTTGTATAAAATTATGCATTATCATCAGACATTTAATTATGTTTTGTTTAAAGTCGAATTAAAATTAACAAAAGGCAATTAATTATTCATTACAAAGCAAAGTAACACTCGGAACAGTCAGCGACACAATCTTTTGTGTTTTTCTATGGAATTGACCTAAATAAAATAAAGAGAAAGAAAAACAAGAAATAAGATAGCCGACCGGTTTTTCGTGTCAATGGTTTACTCTAAGACTATTTTCTTGTTAAATTTAAATCAGTAATCAGTAACGTTGCGAGCCTTTTGGGTACCTTACCCCCTTACTTACTGACTTGAGCTCTGTTTATTATTTGTAATTTGTTATTTTTGTTTGGTTTATATTAGACTTATATTGTTATTAAAGCGACGAATAAATAAATTGCTAAATATTTATGTAAAAATTTAAATTTAAATCTTAATAAAATATAAAGCCGCATACATTACTACAAACGCTTATTTCCTGAGAACGCAAGCAATTTAGTTTAAAGTGCATTACCTAGCTTCATAATAGTAGACATCATACCGCAGTTTCGACGGTGCCTCGAAAATCTAATTTTGTCGGCAAATACACTCTGGGCTCGGAATGACTCGCTCTAGAGTGATTCCTCGGTTCATATTAAGTTTTAAAGTTAAATTGAGGCTGGTTTTTAGCAAAATTTGAGCGGTTCGTCATCTTATTGGTGGATTGTTTACTCACACATCCAAGTAGCTTAAATTTTAAATACAAAAGTTATAACGAACTTAGATATGATCTTTTTCTAAATTACAATGTGTTAAAATAATACAACCGATTTTTCGTCACTATCATCCGAATTAGATTTTGTAACAATAAAGTTTAATTATTCTACATCTCTTCTAGTTCAGTCTCATCTGGTTCTTAAAACTACAATCAAATTGAGAATTCCGTTCTTTTGAAGTTGGTTAAAATTAAATAAATGAAGTGAATTTCCTATTCGTGAATTTTGTATTCGCTACCTAAATTATCTTCGCACTGGTTTTTTTTTCTGAGGAAAAGCAGGCATACATCAGATGAGTATCCATTGCATGTTTGGCCACCTTACATGACATGACAGATACAGACCATTACACAAAGGAATGTAAAGGTAAGAAAGGAAGTAGAAGACCGAAATATTAATCCGAGAAGATTAATATTTCGGTCTTCTACTTCCTTTAAAAACATACATCTAATGGATACTCATCTGCTGTATGGCTGCTTTTCCTATTTTTACCTAATATTAGAATCTATTGTACCTATTAATAGATATTATTATTAAATCAGCCTGGTATGTCCCATTATTGGACTAAGGTCTCTCATCCCTTTTTCCAGTTGTCCCTGTTTTTGGCTTTGTGGGCCAATCCTTTTCGTTCGTGTCGAGCTCTTCTTTCCATCTCTTTCTGGGTAGGCCGACCGTTCAACTATGGGATCCAGTCGGAGGCAGTTTTAACTCATAGCTCGTCAGACATTCGACAGACGTGTATACCTACCTGTTAAAAAACGATAGCCATAACAAACGCAATCAACATTTCGTTTACATATAATTGTGAAAATTAATCGACACTATTTTTCATCTACCAAAAAAACGGTAATTGTATCTTTATCTAAATATGTAAAACTAGCTGTCACCCCGCGACTTCGTTCGCGTTTATTATTTATGTATATAATTATATGTGAGCTATCCTATCTGTTAAGTTAGATCGAACTGCACACGGTGTGCAAATTTGATTGAAATCGGTTAAGTAGTTTAGGAGTCTATAGCGGACAAACAACGTGACACGTAATTTATATACCTACTAGCTGCGCCCCGCGGATTCACCTGCGGTTAAAAAGTATCCTATATGCTATTCTAGACTGTAATCTATCTCTGTGCCAAATTTCATCCAGATCTGTTCAGCCGTTCTTGCGTGAAAGAGTAACAAACATCCATACATCGATTCTTACAAACTTTCGCCTTTATAATATTAGTAGGAAGTAGGATATTAAGATGAGATTTTTGTTAAGCTGTTAAGCTTAACAAAAATCTCAGCCTTCTCAACATCTCATTTAAATTTGACGAACATCTCGCATACATTCCTACCTACACACACATATTCACTCCGCTGCTTGCTTCTACATAATACATTTTCCGGCAGAATGGTCCGAGAAAATAAATGGCGCGAGCAAACTCCGAATGTACTCAAAATGACGCTTTGACGCGATAAAAATAGAGTAGAAATTGAAATATTAAAAATCACAGCCGACTGCGAAGGAAATGAAGTGAAGGACACAGGTGCAGATGCAATGTCGCGGAGAAGTTTACGGAATTTGTGTAAAGAAATGGGAAAGTTGGTAAAATATTGAAATTTTGGCTAAAGGTGACGTGAGTTGAGGCGTGAGATTGTTGATGTTCACTTAGAATTTCTTTAGGCCCAATGATCATTTGAGCAAACGTAATCTGGGTGTATTAACGTAACGACGGGGTGTTTATAAGTTTGACTCGTCTGTGTGTGTGTGTGTGTGTGTCTGTGTTTGTGTGTGTGTATGTCTGTTGCATCGTAGATCCCGAACGGATGAACAGATTTCGATTTTGTTTTTTTTTGTTTGAAAGGTGAATTAGTCGGGAGTGTGTTTTCTTTGATGAAAATCGGTGTTGAAGAAAATTGGTGTCGGGGGTTTTTTGATTTTCAATTATATCACCTACGTCTAGCCTTGAATACGCGACGTGTTCCTATTGAAGTAAATGAAATTCTATCAGTAAATTCAGATTTATTATTTGTCAACATTGAAAGCGTTTTGTAAGGACTAAAAATTACGTAGCGTCATGTGCTCTTTAGAACTGCGACCGGCTAACCTTTACACTGTTCTGTCACATTACTGACAAAGGAAAGAAGTTCACGCTTCGACTTCTTAACCTTCACGCAACGACACTGAGCTTCAATGTTAAGCTTCGCCTACTTATATGGCGTAGCAAAAAAAAAACAAATATTTATTTATTTACAAGCTGCGCCTGCGGTCTCATCCGTAGTTAAAAAGTATCCTATGTGCTATTCTTGACTATAATCTATCTCTTTGCCAAATTTCATCCAGATCTGTTCAGTCGTTCTGGCGTGAAAGAGTAACAAATATCCATCCATATTCTTACAAACTTTCGCGTTTATAATATTGCACTTTTATGTTAAAATTGAGCCATAGAACAGAAGTAGGTACGAGTAATATTATATTTCTCTCTGGATTATTTCTCTCAGATTTCTATGTTTCACGTCTATTCCAAAATAAATGGATAGGTAGATAAGTATAGCTTGTTACTTAGTTGAATTGTTATTTTCTGATCATTTAAAAAAACTTGAAGCGATGACAGCCTAGTTGGAGAAGACCTGCCTCTCAAGCTAGAGCGAGCCCAGCCGCCGGCACGCCCAAATTTGTTCATTGTGTGAACATTTGTGAGTATTATATGTCATCTGCTACATGATTGGAGCCCAGTCTATGGCGACAGGGTCGCCCCCTGTCATATTATCCTGTCATATATGGGACTGAATATCGTCCGGCGAAGTGCGAGTGTTGTATTACACCTCTGCCGGCCCTCTCGGGGGAAAGGCGTGACGATATGTTTAAAAAACTTTACTCAAAAAAAGTCCATGCGTTATTTTTGAAGTGAAAGTTTCAGTACAGATTTCGTTCAGGAAAATCATTTCGTCTGATATGAAATATCAGATACTTTACCTCTGCGTAGCGTTTTTAATTTTTATTAGCTATCATGCTATCTCTTTTTACGGCCAAAAATGGTAGAGACCAGGTATAATAAACTCATTTCTGCATACTACGAAAATATTCCGTTTCAAACCTGCCAGAAATAAAATTACGTCCGTATATTTTCGTAATAACTTTTTGACGGTGCATTCTCAGTTTTTTATTTCGCCACGCAAGCACTCGGTATGATAATTACTGAGGAGATAGAAGGGGCCGGCAGTGCTGTAGCTAAAACCAAAACAATGCCGTTCTCGTCTATAACAAGTTACTTTTGACAGTTCACAGAAATATTAATTTGATGGCCAGACGAAGGCGCGCCAATACCACGCTCGAACATGTTAATATTAAGTTATATTCAGAACGCTAAATTGCGAAATATAAGCTAGCTAAAAGTAAAGAACAAGCCGCATTTACATCCTTATACTTATTATACCCAGCACATTGCTGCTGCTATGCTCCATTCTAAGTTCCTATCTATTGGCGGGAATTTTTAATTGGACTTGTAAACTAGATACAATATTAATTCCTTATTATCAATTGGCTGTAAATTCTCCAGTAAATGTAAAATAAAATAATTATTAAAAAAGCGACGATAGCCTAGCCGGAGAAGGCCCGCCTATAAAAGAGGGAACGGGTTCGGACCCAGCTAAACAATTTGTTCATTGTGTGAACATATGTGCGTATTGTGTGTCATCTGCTACATGACTGGAGCCCAGTGTATGGCGACAGGCTCGCCCCCTGTCACATTGGGACTGAATATCGTACGACGAAATGTGGGTGTTGTACACCTCTGCTAGCCCCCTCGGGGGAAAGGCGTGACGATATGTATGTATTAATTTGTATATGAAGCATAGATGCTTCGCTGGCTAACGCTCGCTCGGGCGACTATTTTTAACCGGCGAAAAACTGATTTTGTCGACGGCATAATTAAATGTCGAATTCGCCGATCGAACCAGCACTTGCTCTGGGTCATTTAAACAACACTACAAGCGCTACGCAAAAATCAGGTCACGTAAAAAATCACTAGATTTGACTATACACAAACTTGGGGCACTTTCTACGTGACACAAGGTTCCGTACCGTAGTTATCAACTAAACTGAAGCTCAGAGCTTAGGAACTGCTTGGTATTTCAACCGCACCACAGACTTGGCGTTTTTGTGTGAACTACATTAGCATTTGGTGACAGGTGCGAACGGCGCCGTCCTCTATCGACCCATATGCGCCATTTTTTGACGTTTTTTCCCCACTTTGTGGGTCTTTTTCGTGTTTTTATGAATACTTGTTTTATTGCTGTTCCGGAGGCTCTTTTTATTGTTCGTTTGTAGTTGAAGCGGCTTTTTATTTGGGTAATATTGGTACGAGAGCGCTCTCGTCGGTCTAAATTGAGTTAAAAATTCAAGGGTAGGTTCTAGTCCTTTGTGAAATAGTAGCAGGAGGTAGGCGTTGTGGCTAGGCTTGCGGTTAAATTGTAAGTGGGTAATAATTTAATTTGTTGCTGGAAACCAACAAAGCCTACATAAACGTAAAAATATCTAAACTTCATTATCAATCGTTTCCCGTTTCATTAGATTTCAAAAGTTTTAGACTTTTTTTTAATTTTAAAACAAATAAAATCAGCTGTTTTATACATTTTGTCGATGAACTTTTTGAATAAAACAGTTGTTCTTTTTTTATAACTTAATAGGCTTGCGTTTGGCCGCCAACATGCCTGATGATAAGCAGTGATGCGGCCTACGATGGAGCACGCTTGCCTAGAAGAAACCGATTCACTCGAGACTTGAAGACACCCAGATTATAAGTGTCAGGGAACACACACTCTGGCAGAGTATTCCACACTCTAGTGGTAGTCATTTCACTACATAGTATAAAACAAGGTCGCTTCCCGCTGTCTGTCTGTCCCTATGTATGCTTAGATCCTTAAAACTGCACAACGGATTCTGATGCGGTTTCTTATATAGATAGAGTAATTCAAGAGGAAGGTTTATATGTATAATACATTTTTTTTTTATGTACAATTGGTCGACGTTTGACCACCAACTCCACTGATGTTAAGCGATGTTGTGGTCTAAGATGGAGCACAACGACCTATAAGTTACTTCTTCACTCTAGCCTTGAAGTTTTGTAGAGTGTAGAAGTACAAAGACGGCAGTTGAGTGAGGCGCTACAAGTGCGCTACTGCTCAGACCCGTCTTCGGAACGGTTACACCGGACTACATCCCGAAACACGACTAGGCCATTTCACGGCATGGCTTGGTCCGGTGGGTGGTAACTAGCCACGGCCGAAGCCTCCCACCAGAGAAAATATATATAATACATGCATAATATAGTAGAGAATCACTGATATTTTTAGAGGTTTCTGATAACTAATGTGGTGTCGTAAATATTTTTTTTTTTGCGCTTACATTGCACACGCTGGCTGAATTCTACGAGACCGATCAAAATAATGTGCTACATTGTTGTTTAGCATTATAAGGACTACAAAAAAAAAAAATACCGCATAGGTACATGTCTATCTCTTAAGGATAACCAACAATAACCTTTTTATCCTTTTTTTAAAGAGAAAAATTTACTTATTTTTTTACGAAGCAATTTTAAGCAATACAGCATTAATTCCTAACCAATAATGTACCATAAATACATTGTGCATTAAATAGATCAATATAGCCCTGTATAGCATTTAATTTCAATGAATATTTTCGAAGATATTACAGATTTAAAATGCAGGGACATACTTAGCGATTGCGGCGGTACCGGCCAGGGGGCCGGCGTCGCGTGCCTATAAAAAAAGATGTGATCGTTGTTTAAAAAGACATTCTGTAGTTTATGTAGTATTAGCATTGCACCCGTGAGAAGCCGGGGCAGGTCGCTAGTATAAAATAAAAATTACTTTTTATGGCTAAATCAGTTTTACGTACTTCAACATATCTAATGGAAAGTGAAGATGTGGTCTAAAATTTTAAGATTAGAGTTTGCGGATTTCGTAAGGATTTTTAAATTACCGCTCTCTAAGGTCAATTTTTATTTTTCGATTTTTCGACGAAAGTTTAAGTGCAAAATTAATCGCTGGCTTAGAAGATGTCTCGCACCTCCTTGTTAAGTGTGAGTGGAGCCAGTCTATGAGAGCACCTTTGTTACGCAAGTCCCTAGATGCTATGTTAATATGGCATAAGCCCCCGAGATGTCGGCATGTTCCAGGACATCCTGGCTGCACCCAAGTGTGATGTGTGGCTAGGTCTGTATATATCATAGTCTCAGGAGTATTGGGCTTACGATAGAACTCTAGTCCGTATTTATAATAGATCATATTATTATATGGTAATAGGTACATTGATATAAGACGTGGTTTAATCGTACAGCGTCAAAACTTTGTATAAATAAAAAATATCTTAAGCAGCATGGCAGCTAACTTGGCAGCATGTTAATGTTTTCAAGTCCAAAAATTACGTAGTAAAGCCATACAAAAGCAAATCCCACTAACTTCAAGGTTAAGAAAATTCAAACGTAATTACACGAGAAGTCGTTAAATAAAGAAGTCATACAAAAATGTGAGTTAAAAGTTTAACAACTCTCAAACTGGTTCTTTTACTTACCTCGTTTATATTCAAGTATTTTATATCACGTTTTTTATGTACCTATATTTGAATATTTAGTCCATATATATGTATAATACCTTTTAGCGGCGCTCCACGGTTTCACTAAGTGAAAACGCGCTAAGTGTGGCTAAGAAGTAGCATACGTGCTATTTCGGACTATAATCAATTTCTGTGCCAAATTTCAACCAGATCTATTCAGCCGTTCTGGCGTAATTGAACAAACATCCATTTAAACATACACATACATCCATTCAAACTTTTGCATTTACCTATATAATATCATGATAGAATTTTTTTTTGGTCAACATATTTTGACCACCATCTCGCCTGATGTGAAGTGACATTGTGGCCTAAGATGAAGCACGAAGACCTAGTAGGTACTCATTAAATTATACTAAGAGTGATTTAATGTCAAAATAGAGTTTTCTATTGTATTTTATTGTTTTTACGAATTTTGTTCAAGCTAACAAAACGAGCAAATTGGACACAAAGTCATCAAACGTTCTTCAAACGTTTTTTGGTTTGAGTTACTCTCGGAAAGCCTACTCACCAAAAAAAAAACAAGCCAAAAATTAAGCTGACTAGCAAAATGTACTTTTTGAATTTGTTTGACCGGCACTTCGTCGGACGTTAGGCAATGACGTGGCCAACGATGGAGCACGCTTGTCTAGAAGCTTCATTATTTATTTGGGTTTATTTTTAGTATTTGTCCTTTACTACCAAATATAGAACAAAGCATGTATTAGGTACCCATTAATTACCAGAAACCATTAGTAGGTATGTTGACTGATGATAATTGATTAATGAAACGAACTGTACAACACAGTCTAAACTGAAGATATTACCATGTCCTATCCAGGAAAATGTCTCTTATTGCAAATACAATAAAGTTAATTATCGTTTGATCATCGAACGAAAACTTAATTGCAACAAATTGATCGCTTACATGACGGTACGATTCAATTATTGCTTTATTGCGTACGAATGGACAAGGCTTTGTGAATTCAATTATTATTTGCATTGGAAGCATTGCTGAACCGAATTTGATTATCTTGTGAGAGATTATAACGCAAAAACCTTCAATTTTAGTTTAATATTTTCTTTGAGGATTAGTTGGTTTTATGAAGTTTTTAAAATATTTTACGTTAAATAATTAGGTCTCATAATTCTCAAAGAAAACGTATGCGATTATGAGATTAGAAAAAGAAAATTTGGCTGGATAAAATAAAACTGTTTCTAATTTACCGTGCACCGTGGTGGCTTCCTTAGTTTTTTTGGAATAAATATATCTTTATAATATATCGTCACGCCTTTCCCCTGAGGGGGCTGGCAGAGGTATAATGCAACACCCAGACTTCGCCGGACGATATTCAGTCCAAATGTGACAGGGGGCGAGCCTGTCGCTATACACCGGGCTCCAGTCATGAAGCAGATGACATACAATACAAACGTCGGCTGGGTCCGAACCCGCTCCCTCTGGCTTGAGAGGCGGACCTGCTCCCAATTTGGCTGCCATCGATTTACTACCCATAAAATATGTATTTATCTATTTATATGATTTGTAACACGGGAATTACTCACGTACGATTTAGTTGATTATTCCGACTACAGCTTCGCGCGCCGCGTGGCGGCCCGCAGTGCTAAGCGAGACGCAGCCACGCGCGCGCACTCGCCTTGATGAAGACCGCCGAATGCGGTTGAAACTATAGTCGGAATAATGGACTAATCATACGTGAGTAATTCCCGTGTTATAAATCATAATGTGTGAAAACCACGTCAGTTTCCACAATAAAATATTTATCTTATTGTGTATAAATATAAAAATATCTATGAAAAACTCTCACTATGTCTCCATAGTACCACCTTGATTCTTCGTTACCGACTCTACAAAAGTAGAGCTGTTGTAGAGTCAGTAACGGTCGGTAAAGCTCTACAAGTATGACGTTACTATAGTGGAAACGTGAGCTCAGCAATTACTCGCACGCAAGACTTGTCTCTAGAGTAAACGTATTTATAGCGCTCGCTCTTCCGTTGAGCCGAAAACGTTACAGAGAAATAGGTTCTGACGGTTACACGCCAAAGTTGTTTGCAGCCGCCAAGATGATGTTGGCAGCAATGTTTCTTGATTTCAGAGCTGAAATATAAAATTCTAGATTAAAAATACATGGTTATTAAAATATATAACAAATTTGAATATTATGCAATGATAGCCTAGTTGAAAAGGACCGCCTCTCAAGCCAGAGGGAGTGGGTTCTAATCCAGCCGACGGCACGCACCAATTTGTTCATTGTGTGAACAAATTATGTGCGTATTGTATTTGTATGTCATCTGCTACATGACTGGAGCCCGGTGTATGGCGACACCGGTATATGGCGGTATGTGTCCTGTCACATTTGGGACTGAATATCGTCCGGAGAAGAGTAGGTGTTGTATTACACCTCTGCCAGCCCCCTCGCGGGAAAGGCGTGACGATATTTGTAATGTAATGTTATAACAAATTACCAGTACAGTTAAGAAACATAGAAGATGAGGTCAAATTTGTGTAAACGATAAAATATAAATTATTCAAAATTTATTATTACAATCTAGACAAATTCGTATCCTGATAAATCAATAATAGAAAAAATCCAGTTCATATAATGTTGCCATACCCCATCACTATTTCCCTTGGTCATCGCATCACGCGTGAACAGATGGAACATTTTCGCAATTTTTTTTTACTATGTTTATTATTGCCAGGAGAAGCAACTTATTGAAGAAAAAATTAAGATAATATCCCGCAAAAAAATACGGTTCCTGTGGGACGCGGGTGAAACCGCGGGGCACAGCTAGTGTGTTATAATTATATGTGTTTTACCTATAAGAACTGCATGCACCATGATGTAAGCAAAACATTTTTGAGTATTGACATCAAAATAAATTATGCCGCCACGTCATGTCGGCGGGTCTGTAACCCACCGACGCAGCCTGCTTTGGTGCAGCGACTTTGGTGTGTAGACTCCTTAAGGCTATATAACTTTGTGACATAAAGTGAAGCAGCTAACTGGTGCAAAGGTGATGAGTTAACGTCTTTCGAACGATGGTCATTTTGATTCCATAAAACGGTATCTGTTTTTGGTGTTGCATTTCGTAAAACTGAACTCGTTACAAGTATTCATCATAATAGCTGCACCCTGCGATACTACCTGCGGTTCAAAGTAGTCTATGTCCTACTCTAGATTATAATCTATCTCTGTGCAAGTTCTGATTCATATCCATACAGCCGTTCTAGCGTGATTCAGTAATAATCATCCGTCCATCCATCCAAATTTTCGCATTTTAAATATTAGCGTTATCAATTTAAACGTCTAAAAAGTGTTACAAAATTTAACTAACTGTTTCCGAAATTTTGCATTCTCAAGAGTTACTGTTCTATGTATTTCCTATTCAGTGTTTATAGAACTCGACGTTGCGACATGGAAATGATGGTAGAGACTGGTCTAGATTCCCAGCAAATGGGTTAAATGGAAATCTACGTTTAAACGTTCGAACATTTAGAGCTTAAACCACTTATAGTTACAAAACGAGACACATGCGCTATAGATATAATATGACACTTTAATGTTCTTACTAATAAACGTTGTATCTCAGAATAGTTAGAAGAGTTATACAGTGTTTTGTATTTTTCTTTCTTTTAAATTTTTAAATTGGTTGAAAAAGACAAAACATATACTCGTATCATATCGTCACGCCTTTCCCCGAGGAGGTTGGCAGAGATGTAATACAACACCTACATTTTGCTGGACGATATTCAGTCCCAAATGTAAGGGGGCGAGCCTGTTTCCATACACTGCGCTTCAGTCATGTAGCAAATGACATACAATACGCACATATGTTCACACAATGAACAAATTGGTGCGTGCCGTTGGCTGGATTTGATCCCGTTCCCTCTGGCTTGAGACGAGGGCCTTCTCCAACTAGGCCATCATCGCTATATACATATATAATGACAAAATATAAGACAAAACAGACATAAGAGTTATATAAAGACAAAACACTGTATAACTATTTCGAGAGTATACAACTTTTAGTAAAGAGGTAACGAAATGATGAAATAAAATGTCATAATGATTACCTTGAATCTCGGAGAATTCAATAAAAAAAATAGAAAAAATCCATTCTTACTAAAAAGTACTTACGCTCCTTGCGCTGTAAGTTTCATTTTCCGCTCTATTGGCGAGAAAACAATAGCCTACTCCTGTATCATTTCCCAAGAAAATCGTTAACAATGAGCTGGTATTTGTTTCAGATTCTCAGATGACGACGAAAAAGTTCTCCGAAGAGCCTGAGTTCGAGCGTCCGATCGGAAATCACACGTTTTTCTTAGGAAGAGAAGCGACACTCGGCTGCGCTGTTAAAAACCTTGCTAAGCACAAAGTGAGTACTTTCTGTCACAATTTTGTAAAACAAAACCTTTGTCCTATGAGTTAAAAGTCGTGGCCTTAATGTCTAACTTACTGATAGTCGAAATAAGCTTAATTTTGACACTGGCAGTAAGTAAACTTCCAAAAATAACACTGAATTTGATCATAAATACTCAATCCTATCATTGGCTTCACTGTGGCCGGGGACACTAAATCCAATGACGGAATATCAAAAAGCCACAGGTTAACGCCATAGGTTCTCATTTCCAATTAAAATGAATTTTTTTTCGCAACTGTAGTAACAATTAACATCAGTGAGTTACCTAACGCTTAGCTGTTACTCATAAAAAGGTTTTTCACGGATCTTTAACACTGCAAAGCTTTTGCTTAGACCGATGCGTAGTGCTCGTAGCAACTCGTAGTAATTCGTAGCTCTCGTAGCAACTCGTAGTAACTCGTAGCTACTTGTAGCATTTCTAGCTTAGATTACAAATATCACAATTCACAGGCATAAAAAAACCTACTATTATATATATTATATTATAAAACTCGTACGCTATCTTGTGTATGCAAAAAAGTGGCTGATAGTTATATAGAACTAAAAGTATAAAATTTATTCTTAAAATTAAATGTACTGCGTACTATAATTCCAAAGTTTTAACATCAACGTTCCTAATCATATTACTCGTAGTTCTAGATATACTTACCCCTTAAGTTCTAATGTAAATATCAAGTTTGAACTGCGTAGGTTATGGAAATCATAAATAGGTAGTGTCTAAGCCAGTGGTTCCCAAAGTTGACTAGACCGCCACCTGACAAAAACTTCCAGATTCGCGACTCACAAGGACGAAGCAGTGCTACTATATACACACGCTTTTGTAAGTTTTACTTGTGACTAAATAACAAACAATGTAACGAAACCTTAGAAGACAACTTAACCTACTTTTAATAATTAGGGTCAACGGGGGTAAATGCGTCTTTCGAGAATTACTGAAAAACCCTTCACAAATTAAGCAACGAATGCCATCTTGTACAGATTATTGCTAACTAAAGATAAAAAAAGATCACCTAATTTGTGAAGGGTTTGTCGGTAATTCTTGAAAGACACAATTGCCCAACAGATGCATTTTACCAAGTTGACCCTATTTATTGTTGCACCGAAATGAAGCTTTGTATGGTTATGCAGTTGCAACGACAAATTATTCGATGAAAAGGACATTTGCGTGAATGAAGTCAGGCTGATTTTACCAGGCCCGCCCAGTTCTTGCTCGCGAGCCACCAGTAGTAGGTCACAACAGAACTCATAGTTTAGGATATGCTGGTCTAATCCATTACTACCTATATTCGTTGCCCAAAACTCTTGTAAACAAACTTGCCACTTGGAGTGACACGCCTAGTGGAGCCTTTGGGCCTTACACACAAGTTTCCAACTTTAACACTTTACTTGATATATGGTTCTAGCGCAGCTATCACAAACCCGCGGCCCTTGTGGGTCGCTAGTTTTTTTGCTGGCTTGATCGGCTTGGATTTTTTGCTCCAGATATTTTTTTACTCGTTGCCTTTAGATTTCGTTTTTTGTACACAAGCTGAAGCAAATAAACTATTAGTTAACTAGGGCAAATCTGAATATATTTAGAGACGCGTGAGTTATTTCAGTTTGTTTTACAAAGGCTATGCAAGGAGACAGGCTTACACCTGTCACATTTGGTTCTGATTATCGTCTGACAAAGTGTGGGTGTTATACACCTCTGCCAACCTTTCGGGGGAAAAGTGTGACGATACCTTATGTTATGTTATTCAAGGTTACTTTTGTGAATAAAAATAACCGTACACTAAAAGGTTAGGTAATCGATAATTAGCTAGAGAATTTGATTGTCCATCTAATTACTTAAGTTTCTTTATAGGTCTCTAAAGTAGTATTTTCATTTGAAGGTGCATAAAATACAGCATAGGTAGTTATTTCAGAATATTATCTGATTGCAAAACATTTCAAACTCCAGAAAATTCTATTATACACAAAAAACTGTGCAGCCTCTAAACTAATAAGCTTGGTCTACCCTGCTCCACCCCACCTAGACCTAGACTCCCCTAGCATAATGCTATTAGATTTTTTATCGTCAATTTACTTTCCAATGATTTTTTTTCCGTTAGAAGCTTGCAAAGTAACTTTACCGTTATACGGTACTTTGTCTGACGTGACGAAAATATATGATGGGAGAGAAACGTAAGTTTTACGCGAGGAAAATTTTACGAAACGGGCAACATGTGAAAGATGTGAAATGTTTATTATGATGGTAAATCGTGAATCGACAGTAAAAGCGGCCATTTCACCATCCAATTTGCAGTATGCTAACTTAGCGTGGCCAAGCCAGTGCAATAAAATAGATAATAGATAGATAATATATATATTTGGGACATTTTACACACTCGGTCATCTGACCCCAAACTAAGCAATGCTTGCGCAATGGCTACCAGAGATTGAAATACATACACATATATTTATAAATACTTATACTTAGATAGATAATTAACACCCAGACATAGAGCAAACACAAATGTTCGTCACAGAAATACTTGCCCTAGGTGGGAATCGAACCCACGCCCCCAAACTCGGAAAGCAGGGTCACTACCAACTGAGCCACCGAGGCAGTCAAAAAATGGATTGGTAACTGTCTAACAGCCGTTACAGTATCCAATTTTAACACTCTAGCTAACACTCAGTTAGCTTACTGCAAATTTGATAATGTAATGACCGATATAATTTGCACTCCTGAGTCTGTCTTGTGGCTCCTACGAATATCTAAAACTAATTTGCATTTTTGCTTTGGCTATAGGTTTTCTATAGCCATTTCCCCTTCGGCCACGTACGAAACCGTAGACCAGTTACGGCAGAAGAAAAATTCTTCATTATACGATACTGGTTACTAGGAAATACGAATTTTGCTTACACGATACTGACTTTTTATTTCTTAACTAATTTCAGTGAAAGAATAATTTTTACATATAATTATGTAGGTAGCCAGAGGGAAAAAGTATAAAAGACGAGCTTAGGGGTAGAAATCAGTTGTCTCAGTTCTATGTGTTTCATAATAACCACTATGAAATAGTCGATGTCTGTTTTTCTTTTGTCGTTTTGTTAGTCGGCTTTCATTTGTGTGGTCGTTCGTTTCACCATACATGTCATTCAACATCATCATTAATTTGTGTTTGTCTGAAAGAGATTGCTTTTAACGATAAAGCTGTCTGTTGTTAAACTCGTTTTAAGCGCTTTTTTTTGTTTGTTATTTCCGATGTGAAAATTAAGAGTCCATCTATCTAAGAGTATCTATGGTAATATGAGAGGTTATGAGTTGATAATTATTTTACAATCAACGTGAATAGCTTGGTGTACCCATTGGTATGAAAAAAAGTAAACATTAATAATAGGCATTGAAATCTGTGTCCAAAATTTTTTGCCCCAACAAAATAACGCTGACAATAATAATCTTACAAATAAATCTGTAAGTAATCTTAAAAATCTGTAAGATTACTTACAGATTTAATCGTAAGATTACTACTAAGACTTACAATAAAATAAATAGTAATTTACACCTTTATTTTTTTTTACGACATTTATTTGTTGATTCAATAGTTTTAAAACGATCAGAGGGAAGAAGCAACATTTTTAAAAAGAGTGAAATAGAGAGGACAGTACAACAGGGGTTTTTAAGCTATGAAGATTTTAATGCAATTTTTTTACTTTTAAAGATATTCATTTTTGTTTTTACAAAGTGGGTACTAAATTAGTTCACATTTCCACAGCGTGTGTTGTTCAAACCGCAGGGTTGGCCCGCTGCCTAGTGCATAACAATGCACAAAAATCAAGGTTTGCTACCCCTGTGTTGCGGCATGATGTGAATTTTAATACTGCCATGTGGAAACTACGAAATGAAGCCCACCTCTGTCTGTAGTATGGGAGCTGCTGGCATGTTATGTTTGAAATCTTATACCTTTAAATGAGCAATTCTTGTATATATATATATATATAATTGGAATCTCGGAATCGGCTCCAACGATTTTCATACAAATTAGTATATAGGTGGTTTCGGGGGCGAAAAATCGATCTAGCTAGGAATCATTTTTAGAAAATATCATTTTATTCGTGTTTTATCGATAATCAATCTCAACTGAAAAATATGACTCTTCCTGACATCTATTGGCGAATAATAATACTACTATTTTTTGTGAGCAATTAATTGCTTTAACGACACAACAGCAGATGGCGTGTTAAGTAACACGAAGTCAATGAGTGTTTGCTTTGAGGTTAGACTAAAATCAATTGTTTATTATCCAAAAAACACAATAAAAAAAAAAAAAAAAATACCGAGCTAAGCTCGGCCATCCAGGTACTGAAAAATAAAGAACATAACATAACATATCGTCACGACTTTCCCCGAGGGGGCTGGCAGAGGTGTAATACAATACCCACACTTCGCCGGACGATATTCAGTCCCAAATGTGACAGGGGGCGAGCTTGTCGCCATACACCGGGCTCCAGTCATGTAGCAGATGACATACAATACGCACATAATGCTCAAACAATGAACAAATTGGTGCGTGCCGTCGGCTGGGTTCGAGTCCGCTCTCTTTGGCTTGGGAGGATGGCTTTCTCCCAACTAGGCTGCCATAGCTAAAAATAAAGAAAGGATAGAAAAACATTTAAAAATTTAAATCAGAAATAACAAAGCAAAAGGATAGGATACCGCTTAGAAACTTAAGTAACAACTGATAGAGTTAATAGCAAGTGGACTCCTTCTACTGCTCGATTTGAAATCTTATGAACTTTGAGAGAAAATCGAGTTCCAACAGTACATTCTGAAAATTTATCTCACTAAAATGTGTAAAGGTATTTTATCATGAAAACTGACGTGGTTTTCACACACTATGATTTTATGAAACGGGGATTACTCACGTATCATTTAGTCGATTATTCCGACTATAGTTTCAACCGCATTCAGCGATCTTTATTAAGGCGAGCGCAAGCGCTTGCGCGTCTGCGTCTCGCATATCACTGAAGTAATTCCGTTTTAAAAAATCATAATGTAAAGGCATTATTTGTTTCTTAGACCGCATTCCCATATGGAAGAAAACTTCTGCGGGGAAGTCCGACAGTCTGTCCGACAGCGCTAGTGCTGCCGCGACAGCACTAACTACGGACATTGATATGAAAAAAAATGTGGCTACGGAGTTTACAATTTCAAGCAGCTGCCGTACAGATCTGTCGGACATTTCTCGCAGAAGTTTTCTTGCAGGCTTTTTACTTGCAGTATTACTACTTAGTAGAAATACTGTAGTTACTGTACTGTGCTGCTACTGTAGCTAGTGCCTAGTACTTGTAGTAACTAAGTCGTAAATAAACATGATAGCACCTCCTGTACTATCTAGTAAAGAATACTGTATTCTACTGCAGCGCCACAATTCTCCCTTTTTTCTTTTGCACCCCGATTTTCTTTCCCGGATTTAGCCTTTGTATACATTTTCGTTTCATTGTTTACAATAAAATCTAATTCGTCTCTGATTAAAGTCTTTGAGAAGGACGGACCTTTGTTTCATTCTTTGAAACACCAGGCATTGTGATTTAAATGTATACGAAAATATCTGTAGGTGAAATCAAGGAACGTTGGAGGAATTTTTAATCGGAATGACCCATTTATTTTCAAACTTTGTAATTCTTTTTCGCCCTAAATTAAGATGCAGCGAGATAAATATCGGAATGAAAAATGTACCAAATCCGGTGATTTACAAGTAAAATGAAATTTAAGCGGAGTGGTCGTGTCTGAACCGCGTTTTAATGATTCGAACAGATTGCGTTAAAGATACCTTTGTGAATTGTTTGGATTAATATTTTGATGACTTTAGGGATTTCATGAATATTTTTTTATCATATCATCATTTCATATCGTCACGCCTTTCCCCGAGACGGCTAGCAAGAGGTATAATACAACACCCATACTTCCGGGACGATATTCAGTCCCAAATGTG
The DNA here is from genome assembly GCA_911728515.1 of Peribatodes rhomboidaria. Classification (NCBI taxonomy): domain Eukaryota; kingdom Metazoa; phylum Arthropoda; class Insecta; order Lepidoptera; family Geometridae; genus Peribatodes; species Peribatodes rhomboidaria. Next base: position 4,227,928 of record OU452181.1, on the reverse strand, counting down.
ACAAGGGACGAGCGTGTTGCCACACACCGGGCTCCAGTCATGAAGCAGATGACCAATATGCACATATATTCACACAATGAACAAATTGGTTTAAGGACTAATAAACGAATCAGTATAAAAAAAAATTACAGTTGATAACGCTGTTTCTGCTTACTATATTACTTACTTATTTTTTCCATAAAAACGAAAGTTTCGTAATACTCTAAGCTTCGGTTAAGTGCTAGCTCGCAAGCACGCTAAGTTCCAACGTAGCACACTCATAGTAGGTACACTATACAGTAAACTAAGTAGGTACAGTACAATTGTTTGCTTCTAGGTTATTAGCAGTTCCGAAACTGCGTCTTATACTTTAGTACTAGTTTCGTACCACACACCGGCTCACCGAGCGTAATTAAGATGTGTACATACTAATTTATACAGCGCGTGTAGCAAACTACGATGCTTTACCAACATATACAACGACCTTCATTGTACAATCACTTTGTAAGCTTAGTATAAATTACAGACGATTAACAGTTTTCACGTTTGCTTACATCGTTAGTACGAGTATATCTTTAGTCATGATGGTAACTATTTTCGTTGCGCATTTTATTACTTTTGGTCAACCGGTTAGTGGTAAATGTTAGAAATTTACAAAATGACAGACATTAAGGACAGATAGACGGACTGTAAAAAGTAGAGTCAGACAATACTTAGATAGAATTGCATAGAGACATACAGATTGGATTAGTCTTTATTCCTAGGTTCTACTTAGGAATAAAGACTCATGTTATGTTATGTCATCTTATGTTTATGTATAACTAGCTGCGCTCCTTGGTTTCACCCGCGGTCCCACAATAACCGTTTATTTTTTGGGATAAAAAGTACTCTATGTCCTTTTCTGTAATCCAGACAACAAGTATGCAAAATTTCAAGACGATTGGTTGAGTAGTTGAGACGTGAAAGCGTTACAAACAAACAAACAAACTCACTTTCGCATTTATAATATTAGTTAGGATTAGTACACAACATTGTACCCACATTAAACAGTAAGAGGTATGTATACTAGCATTAGTGCCCTCACTCCCTACTAGTCAAGCTGTCTAGTGTAGCACCACCGAGGGACGCCTGACGTATTGCTCGCTTATAAGGAAGGAGCACAAGTTCGCATTTGTTAAACTGACGTTGTGAGAGAATTTTTTTTTTTTACAACTGCGCCTACCTACTTGATACTTGTAAATTACTCATCATAGATAGTTGTTCACACCACAGATAACAAAACAACAAGAGAAAAATAATGATAAAACTTATTAAATAGTGTTACAACTGGCGGCCTTATCACTAAAAGCGATCTCTTCCAGGCAACCTTAGGATGGAGAGGATACGATAGAGAGGAGGATAGTGAGAATAAAATACTTCCTCGTATTACAAAGAATTTAATTTTTAAAACGTAAATTATTATATTGATGACTAGCTGCGCCCCGCGGTTTCACCCGTGGTTAAAAAGTATCCTATATTCTAGACTATAATCTATCTCTGTGCCAAATTTCATCCAGATTTGTTAAGGTGTTCTGGCGTGAAAGAGTAACAAACATCCATCCATCCATCGATCCATCGATCCATCCATTCTTACAAACTTTCGCGTTTATAGTAGTAGTAGGATAATAATATCACGAAGAGGTAAAGTTTTTAAATTTTTATGCTGGGTGTAATTTCTGGGACTACTATACAATAAAATAATTTATTGCACACCAAAAATAGAGAATAAAATAAAAAAACATTAAGAGAAAACAATCAATCGACACATGGGCGGTCTTATCGCCTAAAGCCTGACAAATACTGAAATGTGTCGCAGTTATTGTAAAATTTTCATACACCTATTTTCTTGCGTCTGCAACCGACGCTACAACTTTCTATAGTTTCAATTATTCCAAACTGCATATCCTAGTTCTTTGTTAAAGCTGTAACTAAAGTTATAACGCAACTCGTTTGTTTTTATTTATTCAAGAACATTCCAGTTCCTTTTTCGTGTACTAATGCACACGTTGCAGTAGTTTCGTGCTCGCGCCCCAATGCAGTGTTAGAATTGTTTTTCAGTTTTTGCGTTATTTTTGTTCCAAGTAAGAGAATTTTACAAATGCAAATGTATGCGACATAAATGGTTAGCTTTTAAGTAGTGTGATAGACATGAAAATGTAAATATAGATTTGTATTTTCACTAAAATCAAATAGGTATGTTTTTTTTAATTACACTCCACGGACTCCAGGGACCGTGACCTTTGTTAACATAAATCTTTAATTATTATTTAAGGGGAATACAGTAAGAGGGGGGTTAATAATTAAGATATGTTAAAACCACACAAATCCGATGTTTGTTTCTAATTTCCATACAATAGTTGATTTTTGGTAATTTGCGAAAATTTACTTTTTTTAGCTGCAGCTTTGCAGTTTTAGGCATAATTTTTTCCTCATGCAAAAGTTCGTATATCCTCTGTTTCTTTATACAATGTGATCAAAATTCATTCAATATCAACCAGCCACTTTTTTCGTACACACCTAAATTGGTATAAAAACTTTACCCATTCGCCACTTCACGTCAAGAAGTTACTTACGAGGCCGTTTTCCTCCTTCCCAGGTCGGCTGGCTAAGAGCAGAAGACCAGACAGTCCTCACCATGCACGAGAGGACTGTCCTCGGCGCGAGGTACTCCGTAAACCTGGACGGTCCTCGGACCTGGCAGCTGAGGATCAGGCCGCTGCGAGCTGAAGATAGAGGCTGCTACATGTGTCAGATCAACACGCAGCCCAGCATGAAGTTTCAGATAGGCTGCATTGATGTATATGGTAAGTTGTTTTTGTACTTATCTACTACATAATAAGGTTTTATTTTATTCAACTAGGACCAGTTACCCGACTTACGCTAATGATAATAATTACTTACAATGAAGTGAAGCACTAAAAGTAGACAACAACATTTCTGATTTTTTGTCAAAAATGTTTTTAGGGTTTCAAAATAATGATACGTATGCGGATCCCTTATTTAATTAGGCTACTACACGTGGTTAATCCTACCTCCTGCTATGTTTGTAATCACGTAAGTTTGTGAGTATCTGTGTTTTAGTTTGTTATTTCTTTACATACTGATCGATCCCACCTGAGAAAGGAACGGTATAGGGTGATGATGATAATGATGATGACTTCTTTACGTTCAAACGAAGACGAATTTGTATGAAAATCGAAACAGATATAGCTTTTACATATTACTGACATATAGGTTTTTTATTTTTTTTGTATTTAGAACACAGCTGGCTTAAAAAGAACATTGTATGTAGTTGGCAAATAAGCAAGAAAGGTTTCAGAGAAAGGATCAGTTGCTTTACTTTAATTTTTATAATTTGACATCTAAGATTGACATGTACCAAATCAAAATATTATTATTTATTTTTTAACTTTAATTTTTCATTTTAAATTGTATTTAATTTGTGATGTACTGAATTGTAGATGTGTAAATGAATTTTTAATATGGACATGGTCTGAATTAAATGATTATTATTATTATTATTATTATTTACAAGTTAAAATCATTCAAAGTCAAAGTCAAATTGTTTTTATTCAATTGGGTATCAAAGATACACTTATGAAAGTCAACGTTTCATAATTGACTCGACCTCCTTGTTCGGAAAAAGACACATTTTGTGGCCAGGTTAAAAACAATTTCATTAAAATTCAGTACCCATTAAAATAAAGGACTAGGTGAGATTACGCCTACTTAAAGTCCTTAACAACCTCACTTATACCTACTTAGCTGTCTGTTAAATTTTAAATCAACCTTTACTGAGGCCGTCTCACGTGACAAACCGATAAAATTAACACACCAAGTGCCTTTGATATTGGATGAGTCTCGAAACACGATTTCAGTTTAAGAGCGGCTCAAATTATGTTTGGATTTTGTAAATTTCTTCTTTGTTGTGGTCAGTCAAAGTAAATTATAAATTTAACTAAATCCAAGTGCTTTTGCTACATTATAATGTCCTATAAAGAAACTTGACTTTTTTTAATGTCATAGGTGGCAATCAATCTAACGGGCCGCCTGATAGGAAGCGATCACCGTTGCCATTGGATACCTTTAGCCACAGATACGTTGCCGACCGTTAAGTACTCTATTGACAGTCCTTTTGAAGAACTGTTGACTGAAATTCCTTCGTCTTTCCGATGTTTTTAACGGCGCTTTTTACGTGCTTTACTGTATTATAACTAGCTGCGCCCCGTGGTGTTACCCGTGGTTAAAAAGTATGTGCTACACCAAGGTATATGCTGCCTCCATACCAAATTGTACTAAAATCCGTCCATCCGTTCGTGCTTGAGCGAGAGTAACAAACAAACACACACACACACAAATATGTCATAAATTTTCGCCTCAATGTTAAAGTAGGCATAGTATTTACTTTACCTTGTACCATAAATATTTACACGAATGTTCTATACCAAATTAACATAATAATCTCTTAATCTAATTCTAGAGGGAAAGTTTAAAGAAAAAGTTTAAGTTTTATAAGTTTACTTCTAGGGGATATCTGAAACAAACCGAAAAACCCAATTTTTTAATTAATTCCTCGTGGTTCCACCGCTTAGTTCTACTACTAGTAGAACCACTATAATATTTGTTTTGCAGTGGTACTACTAATAAAATATATTACTTGTAGCACCAGAAAGACAATCCAGCTAACCATAACCGATGCTTAATGTCAACGGTTCAGGTTGACATTGCGTTTGTAATAAAGAACGGACGGATAACGGCTCAGTATTAGTACTGAGCCGTTGCCAAAGCCGTTGCGGTCCAGCTGACACGTTTGTAAAACTTTCGTTAGCTAATGCTTCACAAACATGTCAGCTGGACCGTTACCGCAGTTCCAATCGTACTCGTCTCAACATTAACGATACTGAAATGTGCGAGTCCGTATTTTTATGATGAACGCCACGCCAACGGTTCAGTTACGCATCGGTTATAGTTCACTTAACTTGCCCCCTGTTAGATTAGAACTATGAGCAAATATGATTTTCCGTGGGGCTATGACTAGGTCTATACAGCTCATAGATAACAGACTGTCTACATGAGAATGATTCAATTTTGAAATACTGTTAAAATACACAGCTTAATACGATAATGACTCTTAATTGTCATTAACCATTCTTAGTACCTTAAGTAATTGTAGCCCAATTATTCATGAAGCCTCGACAAGCTAAGGTAGGTCACACTCGGAAATTACCAATTCATCCAACGGAAGTCTTTTACTTATTACTTAGGTCACTTACTTGGCTTAACTATTACAGTCGATCGATCTCTCACCTCATGGCCCAGAAACTGACAAGGGAATAAAATGGCGCGGTTACTTAGCACCATTTTTTATTGATGCCCTGCCTATTTTGAACCTTTGTGTACAATGTTTATTCAAAATATAACTAGTAGCTCTGAGAACTGAACATCTAGCGAGTCTGTAAACTCCGCCATTTTGAAAAAATCCCAAAGATTGAATCCACAAAACAAAGAAATAACCGTACCTGCTTAAAAAATTTCACGAGAATCTGTTGGAAAATGTAAGCTGTAGAGGAGAGCAGCCGGACATCTGGACATCCGGAAGACCGGACAACTGGACGCAGAACTTGGACATACGAAAGTACTTTTGCAGAAGCTGAAAAGGAGACGCATCTCTTTGCGCTCGCTTGGTCAAATTAGCTCAGGATTGAAGTTATGTTACTGTAGGCTAGCGAGTCTGGTGTTGCTTGAATTACAATTCTGATTTCTATATTGTTCTAGATACTTATGTCAATACAATGTACCATCGTTATTTGAAAATACGCTAAGTACGATTTCACGCTTATCTGAAAATGTATGAGTTTAAACTAATATTCAGTGGCTAATTACAAACTAATTAGTAAGGTAACTACAACTAGATAACTATTGTTACAGCTTATGTAACTAGAACTTTGTTGTGTGATTGTTCAAGTAAATTTAATGAGAAACTCAAATAAGACACAATAGATTTACTTTTAGACAATACATAATTAGGAGCAAAGCTACGTTTTACTTGAACGTAAAACGTTTAGACGTTTGACGTTTAGCTATGAATGCGGATCGGTATCTTTTTAACCGACTTCAAAATAAGAGGAGGTTCTCAATTCGTCGATCTTAAGTTGTGTGCTCCCTGATTACTCAAAGGCGCCTGAAACGATTTGGAAAATGTTTTTTTTTGTAAAGGGTATACTTCCCAAGTCAAATTTAAATTTAACCGCAATAGGTCGTGCGGTTCTTAAAAATCGAAAAATTCATGCCACTGCAAAAATTTCCTTTAAGCATTCATTGGAAAGTTACTTCATTTATGGTAAAAACCGCATCATATCCTTTGCATCGTTTAGGAGGAGTTGGCAGAAATATCTAGACAGAAAAACTTTGACTTTGTTTTATACTATGTAGAGAAAATAGAGAAGAATAAAAAAATAAAGCAGATAAATAATGTGCGTTTAAAATCACCTACGTAAATTAGAGAAGATTTACAAACCAAATATTTCGTACGAACGTATGCCAACATCTCTAATATTTGCGAGCATCTTACTCTAAAAGCACAACACACAATCTAACTCTAAAAGCTAAAACACAACATACCAACAAAACCTAATTACTTAACAAATTCTCAGCTCTTTCCCGTCCTTTTCCAGTCAGTGACCTTTTCAGCGCATTACAAAATCAACTCTTGAGAGCCTTGAGTCCGCCTTGAGTCCGCCTTGAGTCAACAATAGCCGCTGCGGCCGAAGCCACACCTATCACTTAAATCGAGTGACCTATATCCGGTCGGCGTCTAATCTATTCTTAGGCGGATTAAATTCACGTGCCAGCTATCAGGCTTTTAAATATTAAGGTGCTGTGGTTAAGAATGTAGTTTGTTTTTTAGAAATAGAACAATTTCACTCGCTCTCGTACCAATCGTAAAGAAGATCGCTCAACCTCTTTTCGAAGTTGGCATTTGTCAAGTTGCGTTTGAAGCTTTTCCTATGATTTTGACATTTTCGCGCTGGTTTAGCGGCTGCTTTCGTTTGTTTTGCGTCTTCGTGATTACAAAAACTCGTAGTGGGTGATCTCCCTAAGGGAGCGCTAAAGAGCAGTAAAGCCGAAAAGGTAACGGGATGCACTGTTATGTTTTTTTTATGATCATTATTTGGATTTCAAAATTAAGTGTTTAAATAAATCTATAATCTGTATGTAGGAGATTTAAGATATGTTTGTAAGATTTATTTATCGTTGTTATGATAATCTTTATATTTATTTATGATTATAATAATCTTGATATTCACGCTAAAAGCATTTCGTAGTTTTAGATGTTGCTAATTATACGTACCTATGGAAGAACTAGCTAAAACGTCAGAATTTCTAAACTCTAAATGCAATATGAAATATCGTCTAAAATGCATCCTTAAGTAGGTACACTTCTATACATTTCAAGAGAAGATTGTTCTAGAGCAAATTTTTACACTTACAAAAATTCCATAATCCCATCGCAGTCGAAGAGTTTAGCAATTTTGTAGTAGACATTTGCATGTGCCGGGCGAGATTTCTTTTTCAATTTAGAAGTTGTACCCTACTTTATTGGAAGCCGGGTGACATTTGGGACGACAACGGAGGGGAGTTAGTGCCGCCTCTAATGCAAACTAGCCTCTAGTGGAATACTGGATAGTGTTTGTGACTCGAGGATCAGCTGTGTCGTTTAGCATGCTAGGTTCTGTTATGGTCTATTTACTTGAGCTTGGTGCGGATGACACCAGAATTTGTAAATTTATTGCTTAACCAGCCACGCCCCCCGGCCCCACGGTTAAAAAGCCTATGTGTTGTTCCAGACTACCTATCTCTATCTATTTCCACAATTTTAGTTTTGCATACGAGTAATAGGTAACAAGGCTCAGCTAACTTAGCATAAATTAAAACCCATGCTTTGCGTAATAAATGATTTTATATTTGATTTCTTCTCTGTGTCAAATGTCATCCAGATCCGTTCAGCCCTTATCTGGCGTGATTAAGTAACATACATCTATCCATCCATTCATGCAAACTTTTGCATGTATAAAGTTAACGTGATGTGATAGTGTGTGTGTGATTTACTACAATTGTTGAAAATTTCGTATTTTAGTGTGGTAATAATTATTTAGGGTGCTGCTTAAGTTTCGAGTCATGATTTGTAAATCGCGGCAACATTCAAGGGTAACAAGTAACATTATTAAAATAAAAACTAAAAACCCGGCTGCAAAATGTCGTACCTTAAGTCACTCCCACTGTCAAGACGATTCAAATGTAACCTCAAATGTTGAAATCCATCGAGCTGTTTAGGCTGAGGGCGTGCCAAAGAAACCTCATACATATATACAAGCATACATACAAACACTTACAGATACAAACACTCGAAAACATAACCCTCCTTCTTGCGCAGCCGGTAAAGCAAGACCTGCACCAGCTTCTTCTTCTTAGCTTAATTACTACCCACCTAGTAGAGTTGGTAGAGCGTTTGCAGTTTAATTAGGAAGTCCAGGATTCGATTTTATGCCCGCAGATGTTTTAATGATAAATTTAAAAACCTGCTTTCTATAAATTATGTTAATTTATAAAAATAAATTGTGTTTTTTTTGTGTTCTAGTTTTTAGTGTGTCCCATGCATACATAAAATCTCAGAAAAGAAATATGAGTGTAATAAAGTGCAAATTAAAGCAAAATAATTATATAAGATGCATTGATTGATTGACTGGATGGATTAAATAGGCCAAAGTTCAAATAATTTTACGATTCGCACTTGACTGAGACAACAAAAGGCAGACAACTTAGATAGTCAACATAGGGAGGTAAATTCCTAAAAGACAAAATATATTGTTAGCTGCAACATAAATATTTAATTTCATAATATTAGAATATTATTTTGGAACATTTCGCTGTTTCACAAAATATCTATTCAATGATTTTTTTTACTAGATTGTTAATGTGCAATCTAAATTTTAATCATAAGGTCCCTGATGATATCCGTGCAGTGGTATAAAATACCTATCTTGTAATGTCATAAACATACGAAACAGCTATAGTAGTGTGTAATCTTTGTTCATGTTGTTTTTGCTAACTACCCACATTTATGATTTAATAAAAACTGTCGTATAACATAACATTTAAGTTTAACAATTAAGTTTTAAAAGGCGGTCCTAGCCTACAAAATAACTTTTAATTTATTTACTTAGTCTCTAACGCTGAGTGAACAAAAATTATTTTTGTAAGAAATTTTAAAATCAATCAAATCAATTCCTAAAAGAGGGATAGAGAGGGCTGTAGTTCTAGCCTGCTCGGTTGAAAAACTTTGTATTGCTATTTCCTACACCATTAGTATATCTGTCACGGCTGTACAGACACGGACAGAGAGATCTATGCTTGTAAAGATAAAATAAGGGACCACGGTTTTGTCCCGGAAAACTAACAGCCTCTCATTTGGATACCTTTATTTGTGTATTTATTATTATTACATCAACTTACAAAAACTAACAGTTTCCAATGATAAGGTCGTTTGAAACCTAGCTATTATTTAAAGTGAGAATTAGTCTAGATTTAAATATTAAGCTGTTACTATTTAAATCTAGACTAATACTCAAAACAAAAAAACTTTTTTAAACCTACTAAAACTCATAGTAAGGGTGCTGACCCTTACTATGAGTTTTAGAAAACAAAAAAGATTTTTTGTTTTCATTTGGCCCCATACATTTCAATGAAGCGAAAACTTAAGAAACTAGGTTATATGCATGGAGTCAAACGAAAACGAAAAATGTTTTCACTAACTATCAAAACTCGTGGTAAGCCCTCAGATTTTTTGGGTCCTATTTCCTATTTTTTTTTGGACATAAGTCCACAGAGAACTGCAACTCTACTATATAATAAGTACCCTTTGTCCTTTTCTACACCTCTAAAAAGATTTGTATGCAAAATTTCTTGATGATCGGTCTATTAGTTAGATGTGAAAGCGTAACAAACAAACTCATTTAGAATTTATATTATAGTTAGGATAGGATAATAACATGAATGTGGAAAGATCTTTCCCCAAAAGCCTTTTCACCTAGGTACAAAATGAAGCATTTTGGAATGCGATGTGTCTACAAATTCCGGGTTTCCGAGATGGTGACGCACCGACATTTGACTGCCTCGGTGGCTCAGTTGGTAGTGAACCAGCCTTCTGAACAAGAGGGCGTAGGTTCGGTTTTCACCTAGGGCAAACATTTATGTGATGAAAATTTGTATTTCTTTTATGTCTGGGTGTTAATATTTATATAAGTATGTGTTTGAAAAAAAAAAGTATTTGTATATGTAACTCTCTGGCAGCCATAGTAAAAGCTTTGCTTAGTTTGGGGTCAGACAACCATGTGTCCAAGTGTAACGAATAAATATTTATTTTAAAAAAATCTTATGATATTCTGGTCGCTACACTCGACACACCCACCCCACCTTTACAAAAAAACATGTGTTTTGTAAACAACACTTTCTTTGAAACATTAGCGCTATGTAAAGAAAGTCAAGAGTCAACTCAGAGATTTTCGCTTTGAACGCACGCAAGTGCGTTCTACACACGTAAGTGTGTACTAAGATAAATATGACAGGTGCATTATAATGCTTATAGTAATGTGATACAGTTTGAATTCCAATAAACACAAGAACTTACTAGACGAGTGCCTACTTGTAGAATACCCACATATTGCGTTTTATAAATATACTCTAGCAAAGGCTCTCTCAAGGCGGTCGCGGGGAGGGAATAAAAATCCAACATTAAACATTTCTACAGAACTTGGAAATAAATAAAGTTTGTGCAACTCCATCCGGTAACCGAAGTTGGTAAGCGGGGAGACGCGGGTCATTTTTCTCACGAAGCAGGTAGAAATTACAAAACATGTAATTTCAAAATTATTATTCTTACTTGCTGCGTCTCGATTTTAAAGTATTATGTTAACTCAAGATAAGTATGAGCTTCCTTAGCCAATTTCATGAAATCCATCAATTATTTACAAATACATACATACACACAAACTTTCACCGTTATAAGTAGAATTACTTTAGAGAATCAAAATATACATGCTTAACCGTTTATTACCTAAACATTTAAAACAAATATAAATTTCTTAAACATCTTGAAAATGTTGACAATTATCTATTCATCGTCATTGTCAGACGACAAGCAATTCTTAACTAAACTGTACAACGGCTCCCAGCCTACAAGGACAGATGGTAACTTCTGTGTATAGAAACATAATAGTGAGAAAAGTTTAAGATTGGTTCGCTTTATGCTCGCAATATGGTGAAAATCGAAGTCTGTTCGGTTCTAGAGTACTTTGAAGAAAATGTTCGATTTTGGAGAGTACTTGCGTATTCATAAGCTTTTGGTTTTAATATGAAGAAGGCTTTTACTTAGATAACTTGTCTATTCGAAATACCGCTTGCGAATAATTGCTCAGAGATTTTTGTCGGCTAAATTGAGAGTAAAATAATTTTGCAAGCAGGTGGAACGTTTGTTTTTCTTTCGTTAGAATAAATTAACTTATACCTATATTAACTTACTTAACCTAACTTGTGATGTTTTGTAACCCCGACCCAAAACAGAGAGGTGCTTTAAAGGGTGTATCTGCGTTTATATATTTTTTCATAACTTAGATAAACCGATTCTGATTTAGGTATTTTTTTCTGTATGATAGGTCTATTTATCGACAGTGCTCAAAGATAATTTTTAAATTTTAAATTAATACTTCTATGATAATTAAGCAATGACAGTAGTGACTTATGTGTTGAAAAAAAAAATTATGACCAAGTTTTGAGTGAAAAATAGCACACACAAATGCCTATTTCATTTTATTTATTCAGACACTAGCTGCGCTCCGTGGTTTTAACCGCGGTCAATAAAAATAATAATAATAAAAAGTACCCTATGTCCTTTTCTGTACCCCAGACAACATGTGTGCAAAATTTTAACAAGATCGGTTGAGTAGTTGTGACGAGACAGCGTTACAAACAAATAAACAAACAAACAAACTCACTTTCGCATTTCTAATATTGGTTAGGATTTGTGTTTAAAGTCTCTACAAAATCGAAAAGTTATCCTCATTATCATTTTCCATTCCTCAGTTTGTAAAAAAACAGTTTGATAGCAAAACTTCGCCTAAATAAACACGTCAATAGCACAGAATGCCGAACGCCTACAGCAACGTGTTAATACGTCACAAATTGCTTTTTCCACCATTCTCCGCTGATGTGACTTCCTTAGAGCACCGTCCTTTGATCTGAAGGATAAATTTTCTTTGAACGGTGTCAAGTAATGACTCTTTTCCTTATTTATCCCAGCTTACTTTATTTTGTACGTGCTTTCACACTTTTTGTAAACATAATTTTCTTCTACCTACTGGTGTTAGATGTCAATTTTTCTTTCCAAGAATACTGATTTAGAATATAATTTAATGCTGACTTTGAGAATATTATTTTTTAACGATTGAATTAAAAACCTACTTAAAAATGTAACTATATAAACACTGTTTTTATTTGGTTCTGCTGCGCAATCTTTTTTTTTATTGGGAAAATAAGTAATTGTCATGTATATTTGTCGATACGACTGTACTTAGCCCATGTCAGTATGACATACTGAAATACAGGTTGAGTCAATATATAATTGACAAGCAGTTAGGCTACGAGGATATTTATATCCTTGTAGCCCAATCAGTTTGGCAACCTAGTAAGGCGAGGAGTAAGCGCCCGACTTCATGATAATTGCACTCCACTACATTTAAGCGAAAGTAAATGGTCATGTAGGTATGACCTCCTACTTATGGGATACCATACATGTCAGCCTTCAAGTGACCTACGCCCTAGTCTACGCCCTAAAAACTTTAACATTAGCTGAATAAGCTAACCACTCGGCTAACCTAAATGAAAATTTAAGGGATATTATATACATGGGATAACAAGACTTTTGAAGAACGTCCACTGTTGGACGGCTGCCTCCTTCAATGATCTCCACAACGACCAGTTTTGCGCTGCTCGCATCCAGCAGCAGCTGCTTCCCGCAACCCTCACCAGACCGTTGCTTCAACTTGTAGGAGGCTTTCCCACTCTGCGTCTTACGATTCGTGGTCGCCACTCGTGATTTTTTCTACCCCATCGGCTATCGGTTGTCAGACATTTCTCACGTTTCTCTTTTTTATTTTCTCATTGATAAAATAATTATTATTTAATTTCACAGCCAAAGCTAACACCGCAGAGCGCAGATAGTTATAATATATTTCAACATAACCTATCTTTAGATATGTGCTAAATACTTGTCAACCAAACTTGAAAAAAGGTTAAATAATTCGAAGTCAGTTGTAAATGTTAGTTACGGTCACTCATTCGAAGGATAACTGTATCGTCCGTTGAGTCTATCAAACGTGATGTTTTCGATTATTCATAATGTTAGTATATTAGTACCCAGCCGGACGGCACGCACCAATTTGTTCATTGTGTGAGCATATGTACGTATTGTAAATCATCTGCTACATGATTGGACCCCGGTGTATGGCGACAGGCTCGCCCCCTGTCACATTTGGGACTGAATATCGTCCGTCAAAGAATGCTTGTTAAAAAGCTTGTAAGTATGTTACACCTCTGCCTGCCCCTTTCGGGGGGAAGGCGCGGGGGAAATGGGGGGGGACGATATGTTATGTATGTTATCTAGTATATTATATATGTATAACAATTATTTACCATTTTATGTTTGCAATACAATTATTCTAACAACCAAATTTTAATTTAAAATAAAAAAAGATCAGTTAAAGAAGTCAAGCGATTTTATTTGGATCATGTCCAATTTTAAACAATCCTACTAATATAATATTATAAACGCGAAAGTTTGTAAAAATGGTTGGATGGATGGATGGATGTTTGTTACTCTTTCACGCCAGAACGGCTAAACAGATCTGGATGAAATTTGGCACAGAGATAGATTATAGTCTATAATAGCACATATGATACTTTTTAACCGCGGGTGGAACCGCGGGGTGCAGCTAGTACTTAATAAGTAGTAATAAGTAGGTTAATAGGTGTGTCATTGCAATAAACAAAACTATTGCTAGAAAATTTTAGATTTAAACATTTAAGAGGGCCGCGACGCTCTAAAATTTCCATACAAACGCACTCACTTTTGACTGATTTATTCAATAGATAGACAAAGCAAAATATAAATTCCATTACATAGGGAGGTTGTCTACATCATTAGCTGTTAAATGAATCCATAATACAAGGGAAATTATTAATTAATTAAGAATGATTACAGAAGTGCGAAAGTCATAAAAAAAATTAAATTGCACTTTGTCACTCTGTAGGTAACTTTAGAGGCTCGTCAGTATCATTACTAGCTCTCTTCACTCGCCTTCTTCTTCTAGACGAAATTGCTATAGAATACCTTAAGATAATGCGAAGTTAGTCTAGGTCGACTAGGTCAAAGTTAGTTAGGTCGCCGGACTCTTAAGATTTATACAGAAATGGAATCACCAGTGTTTGGCTATTAACTATACCACTTTTAGGGCTGCAACTAAACGACGCTCAGTCATAAATCTCGATATAAATCTTACGAATTAAATTTTTGTTTCTCTTTTGTTTTTTAATATCGTTTTCAAACATGTTATTAACAGCTATTATAGTTTATTTTATATTTTCTTTTTGTCTGCTACTAATTATGTTTTTACACATGTCTTTCAGTATGGTCCAGCTCTGGCTCTCTTTTCTATATACTACTTTGTAATTGACTGTATTCTGTTTTGTGTTTAAATAAGTAAATAAATAATAAAAATAAAACTGGTTTTATAGTTTTAAATCGAAATTCGCCACTAAGCGTTGTTTTAGTGGTAGATTTTTTTCTGCTAGAATCTAACAATATTATTCTTTTGGTGGAAATGCCCTCTTATTTTTCTTAATTGGTTTCGTCTATAATCTCGATCAGCAACTCTTATATTATGGCCGCCTTGCTATGCTGCTGACATCTGTAAATTATAAGGGATTAGGGTCCAAAATGATAACATTTCAAAATGTGCACATAGGTCAAAATGAGCATTTCTTAAAATGGGCATAACGGAAACTGATACATTTTCTGATTTGTTACGTTTAACGTTGTTAATGGTTTTCATTTCAGCATAAAAATGAGGAAAAAAGTACACTAACTGAGATATGCTCATATTGAATCTTTGTGTCAATACATACAACGTGTAGTTTTGCATTGCCGCCGAATTTGTAGAAGTAGAAGTAGCTCCACTAACAGAGCACGAATAAAGTATGGGCTCAGAAGAAATACTAGTCCCACGGACAGAAGCGTCATTTAAGATTCAATGTTTTGTAACAAGCGACTCTATGATCACACAATAAAGCGTAATTACATACGTTCCATTTTTTCCAAATCTTTCTATAATAGCCTACAATTTCTTAATAATAATACCAACTATTCGCAGCAAGAACAATGGACACATACAGAGAGTTTTCGGATGTGCGCGAAGTGGTAGGCGAATGGCTCGTGGCTTTGAGCAAGTGATGGATACACCTGCTATGGGGCAACCTTGAAATCGAAAAAAAAGTATCACTTATTCGACGATCAGCGAACTGTTTGTTTAACAGCTGTTTTTTTTTTCGATTTCAAGGTTGTCCCGCAGTTCATTCGTGCTCTGCTAGTGGAGTATACCAACTTCTACGAAATCTACGGGAATGCAATACAAAACGTTGTACTATAATGTATTGACACTCGCGGTACAAAATGTATTTTCAATTTAATTTTTACTAGCTGCGCCCTGTGGTTTTACCAGCGCGGTCTCGAAACGTCATTTTATTCGGGATGAAAAAACAATAAAAATTATAAAAAGACGAAAAAACTCACTTTTGCATCTATAATATTAGTCAGGATTAGAATAAGTATTAGGATTAGGGTAGGATATAATCCTACTTATATTATAAACGCGAAAGTTTGTATGTATGGATGGATGGATGTTTGTTACTCTTTCACGCCAGAACGGCTGAACAGATCTGGATGAAATTTGGCACAGAGATAGATTATAGTCTAGAATAGCACATAGGATACTTTTTGACCGCGGGTGAAACCGCGGGGCGCAGCTAGTTATAAATAATAATAAAATTTAAGATAGGATTAGGAAGTTAGAATTAAGATTCACGCTTTTCCAGTTGCCATTGCTAGCTAGACGAATTGAAGGTACTTTATTTAAATAATAAATAAATAAAGGAAATCATTTTTTTTTTTTATGAAGAATAGGTCGGCGTTTGACCACCAACTCGCCTGATGTTAAGCGACGTTGTGGTCTAAGATGGAGCACGACGACCTATAAGGCACTTATTCACTCTAGCCATGAAGTTTTGTAGAGTGAAGAAGTACAAAGACGGCAGTTGAGTGAGGCGCTACAAGTGCGCTACTGCTCAGACCCGTCTTCGGAACGGACACCGGACACCGCAACGTTACACCGGACTACATCCCGAAACACGACTAGGTCGTTTCACGGCATGGCTTGGTCCGGTATGGGTGGTAACTAGCCACGGCCGAGCCTCCCACCAGAGTTTGCTACCCGGTTAGCACTACCCGGGGACCACGTGTAGGGAAACAGAGTAGAGTACACTCCTACGGACGTGGGTAGCTCAGCCCCCATTACTAATATTATAAATGTGAAAGCGTGTTTGTTACGCTTTCACGCAACAACTACTTGACGAATCATCATGAAACTTTGTACACATATTCTATTATTATTAGAGGGGGTATTAGAAGTAACATAGGGTACTTTTTATTAAAAAAAAAAAAAAAATTGTCTACAAATATTAACATTTTGCTACTTTAGCGCCATATACATATTATCAAAGTAAAAGTTTGTAAGAATGGATGGATGGATGTTTGTTACACTTTTACGTCAGAACGGCTGAACAGATCTGGATGAAATTTGGCACAGGGATAGATTATAGCACACACTTTTTGACTGCGGGCGAAGCCGCAGGGCGCAGCTAGTAGAAACATAATGTAGTTAGATACAAGCAGACATACTCGCTAGCTAGCAATAACTTTCTGTGTCATACATATGTCTTACTACAAGTACATTTACATACCTCCTCGGAACGGTTTCTAGTGGCATTACTTGCACCAAGAAGTAGAAACAATTTACGATCTATGTCATCGATCTCCTCTATCAAGAACGAAAAGATAATGCCAATTTTAATATGGAAGGTGGCGCTCTTTTATTTCTAGCGGCCACAAACCAAACACTATAATATCGTTTTTAACAACAAATGTTATAACATGTATGTACATACGAGTACATATAACCTCCAAGTTCAGTCCGAACGGAGCTATGAGAGTCGGAAGTTACACATAATCATTGCCTGTTTGGGCATAAAAATAACATTATATTATATTGTTTTATGGATTTTTGTTTGTTTTTAACCGACTTCAAAAAAGAGGAGGTTCTTTGTTTCTGTGTAAAAATAAAAATAAAAGCCTATAACTTTTTTTTTTGGAGTACCTCAAAAGGAAGAAACGGAACCCTTTTATCACTTTGTTGTCCATCTGTCTGTCTATCAAGACCCTTTTTCTCAGTAACGCGTGGAAGTATCAAGTTGAAATGTATAACAAATACGTCTACTGTTCCTTGGAGCTGTGAAAAAATTAAACATATAAGCCAGCGCAATGAAATTTGGTACGACACAACGTCCTAGCACAGATGAAGGAAACATTGCGAAAAGCAAACATTTTGTTAACATCAAATAAAAATATATTTTAACAATTTCGAACTCACTACCGAGGGGTAGTAAGTTCAAAATTATTAATAAATCCATAAAAACGCGTAGAGGTATTAAATTAAAATTCTATAGAACAAGCTTTCTGACATCTTATACTTGTTATGTTATCTAAAAACGATATCTAATGGTTTGGTTGTTGGCCGCCAAATAAAAATACTTTCAAATAAATGTCGGTCTCTTTTTTCTTAAGAGATTCCAATCTGGCCAACACATATAATTTAAAAAATAACCGAACTTGGATAGGTGTGTGATAGAACATGTTGTTAAATTTGTTGTTTAGAAATAACATTTGTTTGTAACAAACTTTTTTTAACGATGCATGCAATGATTAATGTGTAACTTCTGACTCTCATAACTCCGTTCGGATTGAGCGTATAGCGGGATACATTTCATAATATATGTGAAGGTCGATTTACACCAAACGAGCGAATGCTCATTCTATCCCCACTACAACAAATTCTTCAAGTGTAAACAGGCGTAGAGCATTCTTTCGTTGTTCTTAGTGCGTTCGCAAAGATTTTATAGAACATTCTAAGAATGCTCGTTCGCTCGATGTAAACGGCGCAAGAGCGAGAGAACAGTTGCTTAGAGCATTCTAGCGTGTTCGGACGTGCTCGCGCCACTGAGTGGTCTCATCAAAGCGTTCTTGTGTTCTAGTGATTGCTCTAGCTCTAGCTCTGTGTTTGTTTGATGTAAATGGATACCCATTTACATCAAACAAACACAAACAAAGCTTTCGTTTACACTAAAAGATTACGAAAGAATGCTCTTGTTCTAGCTCTAGCTCTATGTGCGTTTGATGTAAATCGACCTTTAGCAACACATCAAACAAATGCAGTCTATGCTCTGCTGTGTGACGTTTGCGAGCGACCTGTCAAAGGAATGTCAGTGGAGTAGCGCCTGAGTCGCTCGGCCCGCTTTTGGCCGGCACCGGCACTTTTGGCTGGAGCACGGAAGAGGACGGATCTCGTATTATTTTTTCTTGGGCGTCTTTCTGTCGTATTGATCTTGGTGTCCATTCGATTCATACTGAAATTACCCACATATTGTACATGGTTTGTATTATCAGAAGTATTAATGGTTTACATTTACATTAAGAGTGTTTTGAAAACCTTCCCTTCAGAAATAGTTTACATAATTGTAGTTTTGTTATGTTGTCTAAAACGATAAAATATAACAGTGTTGGATTTGTGGCCGCTAGAAAAAAAAAAGTGCGCCACTATTTTGCATCGGTTTCTTCAGATAAAATATTTTTTTCAATGCAAATATTTTTTTAAGTATTTCTATAATTTACAAAATAACGAAGGAAATACTATCAAGATTAACAATGTGATAAAATATATATAATTGAAAATGAAGAAATTTGTGAGATCATACCAAAAGGGAATTGTAGGCTCTGTAAAAAAAGTGAAATATATAAAATAGAACTAAAATAATTATTCAGTATTGTAAATTCATAAAATATCTTTAATAAATCCAATTGAAGACTAAAACTTGTGTGATTGGACAAATGTCTAGAATACTAAGTTTGGTGGCCCTGTTGGAAACGAAAATCTAATACAAAAAGCAGGCAGTAGTCTGGCGGTTAAGCTTTCCATCAACAACCACTGAGTTAGTTAAATTTGGTCTAAAACCACAATAAGGCTATTGTCAGTCTCCAATAAGATGGAACAGCACAAAGGTCAATGAACAGGAGTCAAACCTTAAGAGTTCCTTTTTACCATTTGAGATGGATTTTATAAATTGGCCATAAATTAAAATTTTATTGCAAAATGATAATCTTTGTTAAAAATATTGTAAAAACAGAAGTAGTTTTGTACAAGTTTAAAAAATTTCGTAAACAGGAGGTAGTCACCGGAAACAATGGTCCAATTATCAAAATTCTTTCACTAATAAGAAAAGCCTTTTAGGAAGGCCTCGAAAAGGTGGACTGACGACCTGGTGAGGGTCGCGGGAAGCTGCTGGATGAGAGCACTGCAAAACTGGTTGTTGTGGAGATAATTGGGGGAGGCTTTTGTCCAGCATTGGACGTCTTCTAGGCTGACATGATGATGACGAAGAAGATTTAGAAAATGCCGTAGGCTGAAACGTGAAATGCGAGCGTAACCAGGGCAAGATAAAGCTAGTTATGGCATCATTCGAAAATGGTACTTACGTTAGCAACGATCATGGCCATCACAACAAGTATGAGTAAAAACTTGTACATTTTTCAGAAATTTAATATAACAAGATGCTCTCGTATTCGTACTCTCGTAATGTCGAGTGCTTACTACTACAGCCCACCTTTCCTCACAGTTTAACTCTTATAATTATATATGGACACGATATGGTATTTAAATAGGATACCCGCAAGCCCGCAACCAACAGCCGACCAAAAAACTATTAGTAGCTGTTTGAAATTTGCATGTTCACAATACACTAGTCATCATTTCAATAAACACAACTCTGTTTTTACAATCTGTGTCTTACACGGTATTGTATAAATACAGGGTTATAGGTAACTTACCAAAAACCTTTAAAGGGTTCATTGTACTCATCAATATGAACAACTTTTACTATGAAGCCATCCTGAAATGGCGAAAAAAAGACAGCTGTACAAACAGTTCATTGGCCTGAGACAAAATGTATGGAACAGCTGATTTTTTTAGCGATTTCAGAGTTCGCCCCATAGTAAAAGTTTTTCATATTGATGAGTATAATGAACCCTTAAGAGGTTTTTGGCAAGTTACCTATAACCATGTATACATATACACGGTTTGTGAATACACAAAACCAAAACATTCGTTCAAAATACCTTTAGTATATGTTTGTACATTTCTAAAGTCCCATTTCTTAATAATTTTATTTAAATGCAAAATATTAAACATTGAGAACCGTTGAAAAACAGATTACTTAGGTAAATGTGTCGTGCGTTACGTGCGTCATTACCGGAACCGCTTTACTGAAGTATGGCCTTAATTAGTATTTAAATTAAGATCATTGTTTGAAATAAACAATGCAGCAATGTTTAAATACATTTTCAATAAATAGATCTTTTTTTTAAGTTAACAAGTTTAAATGTAAAATTTCGCCTAAAATAAACACGTCAATAGCTCAAATTGCCTATTATATACAGCACCGTATTTTTACGTCACAAATTCTTGTAACAATTTTTTTTGCTCATGTGTGACAGTGTACGCTCGCTAGTGTATGCTCGTCACAGCTACAGTACGTTGTCACTGTGGCTGTGTAAGATGTCCCTGGCCCTGCATCTAATA
This sequence comes from Peribatodes rhomboidaria, assembly GCA_911728515.1. Lineage (NCBI taxonomy): Eukaryota > Metazoa > Arthropoda > Insecta > Lepidoptera > Geometridae > Peribatodes > Peribatodes rhomboidaria. Next base: position 4,206,836 of record OU452181.1, on the reverse strand, counting down.
ATGAAAAACAATGATTGTTCGAATTTTTGTAGTGTTTAAAATACAGGTTTTAATGGGTAGGATTAGGTAAAGGTTAGGTAATCAGTAGGTTTTAATGTCGAAACCCTCTAAAAACCAGAAGATCGAGGTATAGGAACAATCAATGTGTCCTGCCTATCTTTCCAAATGGTGACGAAACGTGAACACTCACTAAAGAAACCACATAATATAAGATCCAAGTGGTGCAACAATTCTATCATTCTATCCGTCTATTGGTAAAAAACTGATGAAAAAAAAAACAAGCAAAGTTTAAACAAAATCGTTTTACACCAAAGTCGTGATTGTGGTATATGCATACTACGTCCACGTAAACGAAGTCAAGGGTAACAGCTAGTTTATAATCAAAAAATCAAAATCAAATTGTTTATTTTTTAAGACACAAAGATCCACATTTTATTATAAATATGTATAAAAATTAAAAATTGGAATAATTATAATAGAACATCACAAACACAGACACAAATGAAATATTCAAATTGGAACATTAAGAAATTCAATTGTCAACTTATCAATTTTATTTTAAAAGTGTTTTTATGTGATGACGCAGGATATGGCAGTCAAACTTGTCGGTTATGGCATTCAGAATGCTGTTGTTGCTTGCCCGGACTCTGCATAATAAGGAGGCAACCTTTTTTCGCATTATAGCAGCGAAGCCATCAGTGCGCGCTTCCATAAACATGGAAGATGCACTGCAGAATCGCGGGAGTCTCAACGGCATTCTGAAAGCATTATTATATTGGACACGCAGAGCGTCGAGGGATTTTTGAGTATATGCTGTCCACAAGCTTCCACCATAGAAGGACTGGCAGTAAGTTTAAATAGTAATTTTATAGTAAAATAAGATTAGTTAAAGAAGTCAAGCGATTTCTATATGGATAATTTTCAATTAGTCGCCAGGCGAGACAAGAGAAAGAAGTTGCTAGGCGCACCGAAAACCGAAGAGCTATTTGACAATAAAAGATATCATGAAAATACCCCTTCCACTCTCCTTAAAACGTAAGCTCATGAACGTATCTACATATTCTTCTCACTCTCACATATGGCGCGCAAACTTAGTCACTGACAAAAGACTACAAGTTCGCTCTCGGAGTATGCCAACGAGCCATGGAGCGCAGTATCCTAGGAGTGAAACTTACAGATAAGATAAGAAACAAAATACTGCGCTCCAAGACCCGAATTGCTGACGTAGCTCAGAAAGCCGTCTGCCTAAAGTGGGACTGGGCACTACTGGGCAGGACATTTTAGCCATATGTCAGAAGATTGCTGGGCTAATACCACGACACATTGGTACTCACGAGACGTCAAACGAATACCTGGACGGCCCTGAAGGAGATAGAGACACGAAGTCGACTCCTATTTGAAGGATTGTACCCGGGTTTCACAAAATAGAGAGGAATGAAAGGAGGGAAGACAGCCCTTTGCCCTGCAGTGGGATGGTGCAGTTTTATTATACTAGTAAATAATAATTTTTAATTTCATACAGTACTTACAATAAGTACGCATGTCATTACTGTAAAGAAAACTATTCCTAGGCAGATTCAGATTCAAACGTTCAAGATTTAGTGAGAAAATAAGTGACCGTGTGGAGCTAATCACTAATCCAATCTTAGGGTGCCAACAGAAGATGAGCGGTGGGAGGATATGAAGTAAGGAATAAATCCACCAATAGTATTACAACATTTTTTTATTTTATTTACTTCAATTTATCTGCTACAATGTTCGCAATACTAATGTTTTGGTGGTCCTCATTTCCGTCGTCTTTATTGTCGATCATCAATTATGAAAGCATCTTCCATTAGGGCCGCCTTGCCAAGCCGCTGACACCTGCACATAACATGGATTAGCATCCAAAATCTAAACATTTCAAAAAGTGCACAAGGTATAAATTGATAAATTTTTTTAAATACAAGAAAATGTGCAATTTTTAAAATTTGTTATAGACATTGTTTCAAAATAATAAATAAACCATTATTGTAGGTTTATTTTTCTATCCACAAAAAATAGCAGCAAGTGCACAAACTAAGCGTTTCAAGTCAACTTTTCTTGTAAGAACTGCAGAGGTGTGGAACTCGTTGCCTGCGTCTGTCTTTCCACCTAAATACAATCCGGGAGTGTTTAAGAGTAAAGTGAATAGGTATCTCCTAGGCAAGCGTGTTACACCTTCGATCATGTCGACGCTTCCCATCAGGCGAGTCAGTGGTCAAATGCATGCCTAGTTTGTTGTAAAAAAAATAACCACGCGACAGCAATAATTGTGGCTAGCTAGTTAGACTGATCAAACATACTTTATTTATTAAAGTGTGAGTTTTATTATGCTTTATTTAATAAGCTGATGAGTTTTCGTTGAAGGTGGAAAAGTAATATAGGTAGATACAAACATGCATACTTTTTAGTCTTCTCGGCTTAAAAATAAAACATACCTCCTCGGCTTACTTCGGAGTGGTTTCTAAGGGCACTTATACTAAAGAAATCATCCAATGTCGAGCTTGCTTCGTCGGACTCCTCTATCAAAAAAATAAAAAATACATTTGAAATATTCTTTAACGATGCGATTAAATTTTTATGTAAGTATTTCTATAATTTATGAAAATAATTAAGCCAACCACACCAAAATTAACTAGGTACGTGATAAAATAAACAAAATTGGAAATAAAGGAGCTAATTAGAATAGAATCCTAGTAATATTATAAACGCGAAAGTTTGTAAGAATGGATGGATGGATGGATGGATGGATGTTTGTTACTCTTTCACGCCAGAACGGCTGAACAGATCTGGATGAAATTTGGCACAGAGATTGATTATAATCTAGAATAGCACATAGGATACTTTTTAACCACGGGTGAAACCGCGGGACGCAGCTAGTAATTAATAATTAGATCATACCAAACGCAAATTGCAGGCTCTGTAAAAAAAATTCGTCTATTAAATAAAATAAAACTCAAAAAAATGCAGTCTTCTAAATTGACAAAATATCTTTTCTTAAGCCAATATAAGACTAAAATTTCTATGTGTGAACAAATGCTATGTTGAATATGGCAATGAAAATAGAAACCAGTAGTCTGTCTGTTCAGCTTTATTGCCTTTTAATCGTCAAACAATGGGTTAATCACAGAATACTCAAATATTACCGAAGGCACAGAAGAAAAGTCTTCGTACAAAGCACGATTTTGAAATAAGTCAAATATTATTATATTTTTTAACATAGACAACCTATTTATTATATTTCTAAACTATTTTCAACATTTTGTGCTTGCTGACGTTACCTAGACCAGTGCCAAGCTTCAAACCGTCGGCTGTGACAAACTGTCATCGGAGTCTCACAATAAGGATTCTTTATTACAGTATTGGTATGGAACCCTAAAAATTGGGCTTTTCATAATGAAAAAACTAGACCTGTACAGATTCAAAAAGTGGGACAAGACACTGACTCTATAGCCGATACTGTAATAAGTCCCTGCGCCACAGTATTTTCTCTTGCTCAGGAGGGCTATTCCTACTCGTGAGATGAAATGAGATTTTATCTTGGTCACTCTCAAACCTGTGACGTCTTAAACGAGAGCAACAAGGACGAAAAAAGGTGAGATGAAAATCTCAAATCTCCGAATAGAGCCCTGGTAGCAAATGACGTCAACTGACAGACAGATACAATAATATTTTTACAAGGGACAAGTTAAAGTGAACAGACTCTAGTTGTAGCGTGAAATAAGTGCTTCTTAATACTTACATTGGCAACCATCATGGCTGTTACGACGAGTACGAGTAAGAATTTGTACATAATGGAGTATTTTTTTTATATGTCGGTATGGTATACTGGAGTTTTACCTAGCAAGATGAACGTCCGTACTTGCGTAAAGTTGCGAGTATACTAAAACTACCCCAAGCCTCACAGTTTTATACTCGGAGATACAACGAAACTTGGTTAAGCGGGACCTGGATAAGTAAAATACCTCCATAACTGGAACTCATGCTGAGGTCCCAACACTTTGGCACTGAATTATCTCTGTTAGTGGGACGAAGTAATCTTTATAGCTGGGATTCGTTCTTTCGATTTACCATCATAGTTACCTCTATAACTGAGACAGTGAGTGAATTTTATACGCATAAACCTCTCTCACTGAGATAACATCGTTTTTTTTACTTACTTATCCTTATTCTACCCACAAATTCCGCACTTTGTAACTGCCCTATACCCTGGCCAAAAAAAAGAATTGAAAAACTTTATTTTACGAAGCAATCAAACTTTCAACCCAAGAGTTTAGTATCTAGTAGTGCACTTGTCATGCACTTGTAAACTTGGTAAACTTGATTTAAACCAGGAGGTAATCAATATGTTTTAGTTAATTTATTACACTCGGGCGCCAGATAGTCAGGTATTTTTTTATTGCTAAAGGGCTTATCGCCATGTGCATACAAAATACAATACAAATACAATATTCGTGAGAGCCAAAATTGTCCGTTCTCAGAACAATTATGAAGTGATAAATAACAAGTAGAAAAAAGGAGAAACGCCTGAAGAAAGCAAACTAAGAAAAATACACGAAACAAGTTTGATCGTGGAGTTTTAGTGTGGATTAACTTGTTAGACGCAGTCTCAAAATCACTTAGGTATCCTACATTAGTTTAAGAACTTAGTTGTTGATTATTTCTTGCCTTTCAGTTTTTTCAGTGGTTTAATTTTTTGTAAAAAAGATTTTATTTTAATTTTTTTGTGGGTAGGTAGAACTAATCGGTCTACTCAGCAATAAAATCTGTGAGTGTAAATTACCCCTATTTTCCCACCCTTAGGGTAGGTTTTTTTTTCCAAATTTATATGAGACAAACTTCGAGATAACCAATAAAAAAAATTACATAAATCGGACTACTCTGTAAGAAGTTATGCATGATCATACATAAAAAAAATACATGACGACTAGTAAACCTCTTCCGTTTCTTCGGTTAAAAATTTATAACATCGAAAAACATCGGACAGAAGATACTCACAAAAGACAAACTAAAATGACACATTTTTATATTGATACATTGTTTCCATATTTGTACTACAAGCTGCGCCCCGCGGTTTCACCCGCGGTTAAAAAGTATCCTATGTGCTATTCTAGACTATAATCTATCTCTGTGCCAAATTTCATTCAAATCTGTTCAGCCGTTCTGGCGTGAAAGAGTAACAAACATCCATTCTTACAAACTTTCACGTTTATAATATTAGTAGGATTAATAAAAAAAAACGTTAATAGTTTTGTTAATTACATTTGTATTTTATTTTATTTTATTGAAACTCATTTATAATGTTGACATAACACATTATTTTATTTAATAATCGCACCTCTATAACTGAAAAAACCTGTATTCTGACCTTCATTAAATGAGAAAAATGAGAAATAAATGTAAATGAGACAGATATTTATTTATTTCTGGATATCTGAGACATTGAGTAAGTGCAATACCTCTACAAATGAAACCATTTCAGGTCCCTTGATGTCTCACTTAACGAGGTTTCACTGTATTTAGGATACGCGCAACCAACAGGCCACCAAAGAAACAATTGACAGTTCTTTGTAATTAACATGCATACAATGTACTCGTTTTTATTTCAATAAATACAACTGGTTTTAGAAACTCTTTTTAATTTCAAAGTTTTTAAACATGCAAAACCAAATACTGCCTAACTAACAAAAATAGGTAGTCAGAGTAGCCGCACTACCATTCATTATTTATCATTCTGTATTCGAATAAACGTTGGTCCCTGCGATTACGAAGTTGCTTGTGGCCCTGCACTAAGATAAGTATCCTAGTGCTTTGTAACCATTTCTATTTAAAAGTCCGGCGACCACTTTAGACTAACTTCGCATTGGGTTAAGGTTTTCTATAGCCATTTCGTCTAGAAGAAGACTACGAGCGAATAGAGCAAGTAATGAAACTGACGAGCCTCTAAAGTTAATTTTTTTTATGACTTTTGTACTTCTGTAATCATTTTTAAATAACTAAGAATTTCCCTTGTATTTAGATTCATTGAAAAGGTAATGATGTAGACAACCTTGCGATCTAAAGGGAATTTTTAATTGCTATGTCTATCTATTGAATAAATCAGTCAAAAATGACTCCTTGCAAATGCGGATATTTTTCATAGCTCTATTTTCTCTTGAGGACGTTATTTAAACAACCAAGTACATAGGGGCGGAGATATTGTACATGCTAAATTTCATCATAATCTGACAAATATTTTCCAAGAAATTTGACAAGCGCGTTTGTATGGAAGTTTCCGAGCGTCGCGGGACTCTTAAGTAAGCTCTAAGTACATAAAACTTTTATATGGTTAATTGTAATTGTCTGTTTTGTAATAAATTATTTGTATTTGTATTTGTAGAGTCATTGTTACCGACATCTTCTAATTTTCGTTCCGGCTCATTTATTAATTAATTTATTTAGATGCAAATTATAATATTACATTTTAGAAATATGAAGTCGAAAAACAAATGACGTGCGTGTTGTTTTTACCAGAACCGTTATGCTGGTAGTCTATGCGCTAAATTAATATTTAAATCTGTATAGTATTAGAAACAACGTTTCTTTCAACATCTTTAAAGGTGTTAATTTTTTGTCACACGACATGACACCGATGAAGATGAAATAACATAACACACTATGTCATATCAATTGTTTCAATCCCAATAAGAAATAATAATGAAAGCATTTTTACCTGACTGCGCATGACGGAGGGTTATGTTTTTCGAGTGTATGTATGTTTGTGAATATGTATCTATGAGGTTTCTTTGGCACGGCCTACAGCCTAAACAGCTGTCATTTGAATCGTTTTGATAATAATTTATGGTACAATATTTTGCAGCCAATATTTTTTTTAATTATATTACTTGTTTTGTAATTTTATTTGATTAACAGCACAGTGTGGTTACACTACATTATGATGTACATATTTGGTGTATTTTCAATTTTTCTACCTATCCTTCCTTTACAACAGCACAGTTTTCAAGGTATTTAGTAAATTAGGGGATTTTTAATTTGCCTTATCTATCTATTAAATAAATCAGTAAAAAGTGACCCCCTATAATAAATTCGGGACACTTCCACACACGGTCGCCTGACCCCAAACTAAGCAAAGCTTGTACTATGGCTGCCAGAGACTGATATACATACTTAGATATTTTTAAATACATACTTAAATAGATATTAACACCCAGACATAGAACAAACACAAATGTTCATCACGTAAATGTTTGCCCTAGGTGGGAATCGAACCCACGCCCCCAAGCTCAGAAGGCAGGTTCACTACCAACTGAGCCACTGAGGCAGTCAAATGCAGATGTATTTCATAGCTCTATCTTATCTTGAGGACGTTTTTTTTTTTTAAAAAAAAAACAGTGGGGTGGAGATATAGTTCATTCAATTATTCATGCCAAATTTCATTATAATCTGACAAACGGTTTCCAAGATATTTGACAAGCGCGTTTGTATGGAAAATTCAGAGTGTCACGGAAATCTTAAGCGATGAATTCCATATTAAGGAAAAAAAAACAAAAAAGATTGAAGAGAAACGAATATACAAGGTTATCGGTATGAGGTACACTTAGCCAAAAGGGGGTTATTGTATTCATTATTATGAACAACTTTTACAATGGAGCCAACCCAAAATCTTAAAAAAAAAGAATTAAAAAAAAAAGTAACAGCTGTTTTTTTCTTCATGATTTCAGGATTTACCTCATAATAAAAGTTGTTCCTATGGATGAGTACAATGACCCCCTTTTCGCTTAGTACTCACACACGGAAAAAAAAAATTAGCTGCTGTTACTAAATTTTAGTTGTAGTAGCAAAAATCCTTTCAAACTATAGGGACAGCTAAGTTTTTTGTTAGCGTAGCAAATTTTTTTTAGCTGAACGAATTTAGCTGTTGCAGCTAACAATCTTAACAATACTTAGCAGTAGTTGCTAACAATCCTAACAATAATTAGCAGTAGTTGCAAATATTATTTGCTAAAATTTGCTATAGCAGCTAACGATCTTATCTATTTTTAGCTGTGGTCGCTACCAATATTAGCGATAACTACTAACAAGACTTTGCTGCAGCTGACAAGTAGTTTAACTGTGACTGTGAATTGTGTTTGTTACATGTGCTAAGGGTTTTAGTTGCGAGACCTAATATTTTTATCTGGGGCAGCTAATAAACTTAGAAGCATGAACTATTAGTATTAGTAGTAGCAGCTAAGTTAATTTGCTATTCCATCACACGACCGTAGCTACAGCTGACAAGTAGTTTAGTTGTGACTGTGAATTGTGTTTGTTACCTGTGCTAAGGGTTTTAGTTGCGAGACCTAATATTTTTATCTGGGGCAGCTAATAAACTTTGAAGCATGAACTATTAGTATTAGTAGTATCAGCTAAGTTAATTTGCTATTCCATCACACCACCTTAGCTACAGCTGACAAGTAGTTTAGTTGTGACTGTGAATTGTGTTTGTTACCTGTGCTAAGGGTTTTAGTTGCGAGACCTAATATTTTTATCTGGGGCAGCTAATATACTTTGAAGCATGAACTATTAGTATTAGTAGTGGCAGCTAAGTTTATTTGCTATTCCATTACACCACCGTAGCTGCAGCTGATAAGTAGTTTAGCTATGGCTGTGAGTAGTTTGCGGCTCATGCTAAAGATTTTAGTGGCGTGTTATTAAGGCTTCTGTCTACACAACGAATGTGACGCGAAGTGGCAGCAGATAAGGCGTGAGACTGTGCAAGCTTTAATATTATGTACAAGGAAATGTATAAAGCATACGCATGGCACATTTTTTATACATTTCCTTAAATTACGCACTCAATCTATTGCCGCGTCGCATCAACGTTCGATGTGCAGAATTGCAGCTTTTAGATCACGCAACTAAATCACTTAGCACAAGTAACAAACAATTCACAGCCACAGCTATACAAACTACTTGACAAATGCAATTTGTGGTGTAATAGAATATCTAATTAACAGAGCTGTTACTACTTACTACTAATACTTAACAATCATGCTTCAAGTATATATATGTACCTATACACATCGCATATTCGGTGAATAGCTCTAACAAAAACAAACAATTGTTTATGAGGTTTAATAAATGCTTCTCAAAAATAATTGACAAACAAGTCTGTTGTTAAACAAGTAAGTTGACTGCATTCAGTACAAATATTAATATCCCTCCTCTAATTGATTTTAACTAATAATAAAAACACTACTTCCATTAAATACTTAAATTTTTACATAAGCTTTCAAGGCATGAAAGATTTATAAAAAATGTCAAAGGCTGTAATGTTATTAAATATCAGAAAGCACTCAGAGATTTTGTCTTCATCCGGAGAAATGGCAAACAGCTGGGGTCCAACATTCAGTCCTCGAAACTTTTCTTTTTTAGGTAATGCGACTGGATTTCGGCGGCAGACTGAAAAAAAAAACATATTAAATACATGTATCTAAGTAGTTTGGTTTTATATGGTTTTGACAGCTAAGGTAACAAAGCTAACGTTAAAATTTTTCATTATTCCTGAAATGATAATCAACACAGGTTCAAATATTTATAGAATTGTAGCTATAATATACTTACTTTTAAAAATTGCATCATCCTTTGTGTCCAAACCGGGACGGTCTTCATTGCCGTTTCTTCTTCATGACTATAGCTTTTATAGGAAATAGTGTTGTCATTGCTTTAAACATTTTCCCTTTTTTTTTCCACCTGTAAATAAAAAAAACATAGGTGGGTACTTAATAAATAAATCATCAAAACCATAAAACATTTAAATAAATAAAAATAACATAAAACCTAAACGAGATGTGGTTGTGTGCTAACCACACACGGTTTGCCTATTTATAGACTGCTACTCATCTCATATCTTCCAAACGAAAGAAGGTATGACTATGCATTTTAAAGCATAATTGCTGCCATTGGCAGCAAAATTTTCAAGTCTCTGGGTTATATATTTTCCGAGTTATAAGCTAATACCTATGTGTAAGCTGAAGTTACGTCACTTCAGCTGACACATGTTGCATCGACGAAACTATCAAATTTTCATTTAAAGGGCAAAAATTAAAGCATGATTGCTGCCATAGGCAGCAAAATTTTCAGATTCCTAGACCTCGTAGTTTCCACGTAATAATCAAAAAACAGTTATCGCGCCCTAAAATTCAAATTTTTGCTTAAAAGCGGCGTTGCCGTTCCGTGTGGTACATTATTGCAATTCAATTTGATCTTAGCGCGTATGCTACTCGACCGTGAACCTTATTGGGCAGCAGCGATATGACTCACAGGCGCTCAGCGTCGGCAACAAAACGTAACCAAAACCATCATGGTAGACCCCCTGTACTTTGCGCGGTCTCAGCTGATTACCGAAAGCCGTGTAACAGATTACCAAATAGTTAGTACACGCGGCAGGCGGCACGGTGCGAAACTCACTTTACGCTATTATTACTTGTTCTATGCTTTACGGTCGTAGGTTAGGTGTCTTTTTGGTTCACAGCGTCTAGTGATTCAAAAGAATAGGCTATTACAACAATAGGTATTGACAATTTCTGACGAAGTGATTTATCTCTTACGTAGAAACTTAGTAAGTAATCCAATGTAGGTACTACTCGGCGTACTGACATAAAAAAATTAGGTTTTAAAATAAACGATGTTCATCAGTAAAACTCTGATCGCGAGTACGAAAAAAAAACAGGGAGTAGGTATAACACGGCACTTAGCTCATTATCAAAAATATATAAGTAAAATAGGTATATTTACATACGCTTGGACTTGTAAACCTCCGTTTCGTCGGTTTCCGTTCAACCGTTTTGGCCTTGGAATCGCTACAAATAGAATAGAGAGATAGAAGTTAGGTACCTACTATTGTTTTTAATACTTTTTAGGGTTAGGTACCCTTGCCATTGCATACCTTGCATACCTACAATTAGAGATATCGTCTACGCTCATACGTAGGTAAGTAGGTATAGGTATTTCGCTTTTGATGACTGTCTGTATAGCGGCGCGTATAGGTACGTTATTTATACGTGTTGCGTTACCGTCAGACAGCAAACATAATCGACCGAGCGAGCGTTAGCGAGCGAAGCGTCTGTGCTTCGTATGTCCGGATCTGTCTATTATACAGCTCGCATTTTTTTGAAAAATAAAATCATATACCTACCTAGATCTCCGCCATATTGAAAAAAACCGAAACCTGACAGCTAAAAAGCTCTAAATAATTATCGAACCTGTTCACAAAATTTCACGAAATTCGGCTGAGAAATGTAACCAGTAGAAGGACAGAGGCCGGCCGCAGTCTTAGCTCCCAGAGCCACTAGCTAAGTAGGTGTAGGTATAAAAAAGCCGATTCATCTAAGTTTATTGAGAGACCGCTTCGCTTGGTCAGTTAGTTGGTTTAGTACCTACCTACTTTAGAACTAAATTAGTACCGAACGGAAAAATGCTCGAGAATTTTTTTACTTCATTGACAAATGAACAAGCAACTATAGCATAAAATACGAGTACAAAATAGGTAGTAGGTAGGTATATTTTCAACAGAAAAGTCGGCGGCGCCTTGATATTATACGATATTGGATTTTAGAATATGGTGATATGGTTCATTTTTCAATGACGTCAAAAGTTGATCGAGCATTTTTCCACTTTGTTTCTAGTAGTTGCTACTGACTAAAGTCATGAAATTATGTTTTAAAGTATAGTATACTTAGTACCTATGTCCTCTCCTTATCAAATATGTATTGTAAAGATCCGTTCACCCGTTAGCCGTGAAAACGCTACAAGGGGACACAGAGATAGACTTTAGTGTCTTATATTTTAGTAGTTATATTTCGCTATGAATGACTATACTGTATGTATAGGGGCGCACGCACACCACCTCACACTAGGCTGCGTATAATGCGTATCCACTTACGCAACAGAGACGGCAATATCTAGGTACATTTTTCCAGTCGCCTCGAATCGGAGTTGCTAGTTCACTCCGCCGCCGCCGCCGCCACTTCGCACCCTACATTATAATAACCTTGCATATACTTAAACCTTAAATATACTCGTACTTACTGTATTGTAGTCCTGTTTGTTGCAAAATAGAGTGATACCAGCCGATGGTACGCACCAATGACTGAAGCCGATATATAGTAACAGGATTGCCCCCTGTCAAATTTGGAACTGAATATCGTCCGGTGAAGTGTGGGTGTTGTACTACACTGTACACACTTCACACTTGTTGCGCCCAACAATTTTTCTTTCTTTCTAGGATTTACCTGTAAACAGCATATAGGTATGTTAGGACTCAACAATTATTAGTGATTTAAAATGCTAAACATCAATTAGAAGTACTTATTGCAATAAGTTATAGTTACTTTCTGCATGTTTTTAAAGTGACAAATACCTATAGTTCGCTGTCCTATTTTCGGCAACAGTTTTTCCAAAAATACTCGGTCAATAGAGGTAGGTGATGAGCTTCTATATTTTCATCTGTAAAAATAAAGCTTACGTTATTTTTTTGCAACACATGTGTTCTGTAGGTAAGTACTTGTGTTTCGGCCAGGGGTGCTAAGTTCACGCCAGGTTCTCTTTCGGCTCTACAGACGATAACGAAAGCCTACTACTCACCTTGGACACTCCACGCCACTGGACCCGGTGTACACCATGCACTGATAATAGCACTATTAGTTCATTATAAACAATTTAAACTTTTTTAATGCGAAGTTAAAGTTTGCCGAAATTTTACGTTAGAGCGGACGCGAGAGCGCGGACAGTCGTTCACCGACAACTGACTGATTGATTTAGCGCGTGCGATGCTCGCACGCCGAAAGGCAGGGAGTTTACGTCTCCCTCCCCCCTCACAGGTATCTCGCGGCTTTGTGGATGCCGCCGGCTTTCGTAGCTATCGTTTTCTATCTATAATGCCTACACCTACAGATATCTGGCGTAAACAACTTGCAATATAAAGGCATCAAACTTTTGGCTAATTTACAAGCTTGGCAATAGAAAGATCGCGGTTCTAAAGTGTGAATATGGGCAAAATCGGTACAACTCCATACATCAATTGCGAGATGTCAGTTCGATGCAAACCTGTACAGCCGGCTAGGTTTTTGCAGCATGCCACTTTTCTAACGGAAAATCTTATCAGTAGATAGATTACTGTATCTGGACACGCAAGCACTCATAGTAGGTAGGTATAAAAGCTCATAATAAGATGATGCAATGCAAAGTCTGTAGGTACTTACTTACTTTTGAATTTATCTTTGGGCGGCATTGTATTCCTAGAATTCACTTCTCCTGATTTCCTTTCCACAAATGAAAAATCCTTTTTTTAACACTATAATCACTTTTTCTTCCAAGTTTAACGCCGTAACGCAACCAAATTCACGTGAACACACACGTTACGATACGATACGAATTACAAAATGAAATGAAACTTTTTCTAAGTGAATATGTATTTCACGCCTTTCCCTTGAAGGGGCTGGCAGAGGTGTAATACAACATCCACACTTCGATGGACGACAGTCAGTCCCAAGTGTGACAGGGGGCGATCCTTTCGCCATAAACCGGGCTCCAGTCATGTCATGTATAAAGCAGATGACATACAATCCGCACATTGGTGTGAGGTGGGCTTTCTCAAACTAGGTTATCATAGCTTAACATTTTTTTTACAAGTACACAATATACCTACCTAGGTAAAGTACCTAATAAGCGTGTTTAGCAAAATCTTAGACATGGATCAGAAGTAGGTACCTATCTACCTATCTATCGAAACCGCGGTAGGTACAGAAAAACGTATTCTGTTCTAGTTAGGTAGGTAAACAAATTGTGTGCCTATACGTACTTGTGCCTACGTAGGTAGGTATATGTATGGTACAGTTCCGGCACCTACCAATTATTATGAATTACTTAGTATTACTAACTTCACAGGTAGGTAGGTAGCTACCTAAATGTTGTGTGTCGCACAACTATAGCGATGATGGATATAGGTACTCATTATGTAGGTCCCGCATTAGATAACTAGGTACATAAGTCACTTGTCAGGTAGGCACTAATAATGCTCCGAAGTTTACACCATGCATGGCAGACATGAGGCCAGTAATGTTAACAGAATAACATTTCAGAATTTATAAATTCTAAGCCTCTAAATTTAACGCCTAAGTAGTCTAATTACCTATACCTACCTGTATACCTACTTACTTACCCATGCATAGATATTTTTGTAAGAAAACCAATAAAACCAAAAGCAACCGACTGCCTCGGTGGCTCAGTTGGTAGTGAACCTGCCTTTTGAGCTTGTTGGCGTGGGTTCGATTCCCACCTAGGGCAAACATTTATGTGATGAGCATTTGTGTCTGTCCTATGTCTGGGTGTTAAAATATATTTAATTATGTAATGAAAAATATCTAAGTAGGTATCTAGGTATACTATGGTAAGACACTAATAACAACTAGTGGCTCTGTGAGCTGTAGACCTCGCGGCCGACATCTGTTTTCCTCTACAGGTTGCATTCCTGAACCGATTCACGTGAAATTTTGTGAGCAGGTTCGATGATTAGACAGATTTTTTCAAAAAAAAATCTATCTAAGTTAGGAGTCTACTAACAAAATTTTAGGAAATTCCGTTTGTATCGGCCTGTGGAGGAAGGCATTTTTTTAAGCTGAAGTATAGACGCTTTGCTCAAATGCTCGCTTGGTCGATTAAGTAAGGAACAAAAGTAATAAGTACAAGCTCAAAGAAAACAATCAACTTACGTACGCATAAATGCATCTACGTAGGTATGAAATATTCTTGTCTTCATCAATAAAATAATGATTTATGGTTAGTACCTACCTACGTTAGGTTATTGTACCTACCTACCTAACAATAATAATGAGCGCAGAGATGACGCGGTGACGCGGACTGCCCTCCCGTCGTTTGTGCCCTTGCAACGCGGAAGAAATAAGTACCTACCTACGAAAAGCTCACATCGCGAAGACTTATGAAGATGTAACTAATTTCTCACACTTCTCTTACTACTAGCACACTACTCACACACTAGCCCAGACAGGCTAACATGAGTCGTAGTAGAGCGAGCGAGAGCTTATTTTGCTCTGCTATCTGTTTTTCTTATGCATTTTCGCTAGTTGAATTTTAGCCGAGTTGGAGAAGGCTTGCTTCTAAACTCAGAAGGAGCCGGTTCGATTTCAGCCAAAAGAGCGCACCGATTTGTTCATTGTGTGAAAATATTTGTGCGTAGGTATTTAATGTCATCTGCCATATTGTATAACTAGAGCCCGGTGTATGGCAACAGACCCCTGTCATATTTGCAAATGAATATCGTTCGGCGAAGTGTAAGTGTTGTAATACACCTCTGCCAGCCCTTTCGGAGGAAAGGCGTGGCGATGTGTATTTACTATTTAAGATAACCTAGGTACATTCTGAGCTACAATTTCATTTCTTCCAATGGTTACCTACGTGTTTAGGGAGTACGAGTACTTAAATATAATGTGGGAAACAGGCTTAAAATGTTTATAAGTAAGTAAACACTACCAGGGAGGTGTCACTCCGAAGTTTAGGTACGTTTCGCCAGTGCACTTACTGGTTCTTATCAATATAATTAATATTCAATATCTGGATAAAATTTGGCACAGATATAGCGTACGTCCTGGACATAGGCTACTTTTTCAAGGCTGAGGAGCTCAAACTCTGTTGTCAATCAATACATGTTGTCTGGGGTACTGAAAAGGACATAGGGTACTTCCCGAAAAAATAAACAGTTCCTGTGGGACCGCGGGTGAAACCGCGGGGCGCAGCTAGTATCTCATAAAATTTATTTTGGTCGCATAATTAAAGTCTTAGTAGCAGTTACAAATTCAATTACTACTTACTTATTTTTAAAGTAAAACAATTGATACGTTCGGTTACATATAAACGTGGGATAGCTATTTAACTTAGTTGCTACTACTAACTTCTATGCCACTAATTAAATTGCTGCCTTACAAAAACGAAAATTAATCACGCAACTAAGTAGTTTTGTTACAGTATGAAACCAAATTTATAACCACAGTTAAAACTCTTGTGAGGTGCAGCTAAATATTAATTCACTAAGACAGCTATCATACTTTGCTACAACAACATACCTACTAAAACATATCTTCATCATCTTTACATAATGATATGTCTCACACAATGCTATTAGATCACAACATTAGGAACAGCACAAAATATCCCGCTTGCCGTCTAAAATTTCACATACGACATGGAAATAACTGTAATAGAAAAGACTGGTTAATGTAGATAATGTCAATTAGCAATAGCAGGTAAATAATTTATCCTAAAGTAGTTAAAATATTTTGCTCTGATAGCTAATTGAAACATTCGAATTTGTTTTGTTTATATAGATAACAAATTTAGTAAACTCAGTTAAGTAATTTGTAGTAACTGCAACTTGAGTGTGATTCTCCTAGCAAAATTTTATTTTGAATAGTAGCTAAGCAGTCTTTGTCATATTCAACAAAACTTTGCCAGTGTTTCGAAGATATTCGGTGCAGCAGCTAAGACATAGGCAGCAAAACAGATTTAGTTGCCACAACTAAACCATTTTTTTCCGTGCACCTATTGTCGTTAACCCTGTATAAAAAATTGGTTGCCTGTAAAGTCGGTATACGGGCGAAAGTTTTACGTGACAACGACTTTTTATGTCTGTCTCTCTCGCTCTTAGGCGGGCTAACCATGCCCGAGTGGAAGGGACGCGTGCCTCTCACTCGCTTTCATTGTGAGCGCATAACGTGAGCGGATCGTAACGCAGTTTCTTGAAGTGTCACCCGGCAAACCAATTTATAAGACGTTGTCACGTCAAAACAAGTCTCAAATAGAACGTCAGAACATTTTTGATCTAACGACACTCTAATAGTTTTCTCGTCTTTCGCGGCCTAGACCGTCTTCAGCATAACGTCATAACTCGAAAAAACTGAGAAAAAAGGTGAAACTAATCAAAAAGATTACAAAGTCGCCCGAATATCGGACAAGTTAGGAATCGGAAAAGGAGGCATGCAAAACTGCGGGAATAAAGTAAATTGTGTAACTTGGAATATTTTGCGGTGGTAAATTGACGGGAAAATATTGGATATTTGCCGCGGCTTATTTATAAGTCTACTTGAAATATAAGTTTTTGATGTTTACGGTTTTAGTCACAAACATTCGATAAACCATTTTACTTTCTTACTTACGTAAAGTAAGAATGCAGAAAACACAAAGCAAAATATTACAATATTTGTATTAAAAAACTACTCTCTCAATAATTCTCTCGCTATTTGTCTAAGAAAGCTGTGAGTTTCCGTGAATCACTTCACGGAAACTCAAGTCATGTTATTTACTATCTCAATCCAGAGCATAGATACGTCAAATTATGGTAAAGTTTAGTTTTTCTCGTTCAACCGTTAAGTCTTACTCTAAAAATAAGGCTGAGTACTTGACTTTTAGGTACATTTTTACTCAAACTAGTGTCTATGAAACATACTCCTCGAACCCCTCCGCACCCCTACATCCCTTTTCGTGTTCACGGATTCAGCCCATATTTCCACCGAGCGACACATCTTGGCGACCGCCAATCAAACCTGACAGGGATCTATCAACGTTTGATCAATGATCCGACCCTGAGCTTTACTATTTTATTATTTTTGGGGTTTCGAAACAGAATAGTGTGAGAAAGTCTAACATGTTTGTTGTTTTTGGTCTTCTTCACGTTCTTTAGGTTGAATAAAAATATCCAGGACGAACTAAGAAAAATCTATTTAATCTGGTAAAAAATAGTAAAAGGAAGGGCTATAAAATACTCCTATTTACTTCTATAAAAACTGTAACGATTAAAAAACTTTGCTTACTTTGCATGAATCTTATTTAGGTTGAGAGGATACATACTCTCTAACTTAATGAACTAGCCAATATATTATTTTCGATCGAGCTAGTTCATATATCGTCACGCCTTTCCCCCGAGGAAGCTGGCAGAGGTGTACAACACCCACACTTCGCCGGGCGATATTCAGTGCCAAATTTGACAGGGGGCGAGCCTGTCGCCATACACCGGGTTTCAGTCATGTAGCAACTGACATACAATACGCACATAATAATGTTCACACAATGAACAAATTGGTGCGTGCCTTCAGCTGGGTCCGAATCCGCTCCCTCTGGCTTGGGAGGCGGGCCTTCTCTGGCTAGGCTATCATCGCTTTCAGTTCATAAAAAGACAAAACACTAAAATGACTATTCCAAAACTATACAATATTTATTAGTAAGATAAATGTTTTATTTTTGACACTTCCACACACGGTCGCCGGACCCCAAACGAAGCAAAGCTTGTAGTATGGCTGCCAGAGACTGATATGCATACTTAGATATTTTTAAATACATATTAAATAGATAGTAACACCCAGACATAGAACAAACACCAATTTTCATCACATGAATGTTTACCCTAGGTGGGAATCGATCCCACACCCCCACGCTCAGAAGGTAGGTTCACTACCAACTGAGCCACCGAGGCAGCCTACTTTTGAACGGAAATTGTTTCTCAATCACTACATTTGCAACAAATGGAAAGTCAACCTACTGCTAATTTTGGTCGTTTCTAAACCTACATCGACAAGAATTTTATACTAATTGTCTTGATACTCCAAAGGCTGGGACATCCAACCATACCAAACGACTTTCCAAACTTTCCCGTAAACCATTATCGTAATTATTTACCCTAAAGCTACGCAAGGACAGGAAAATGGCTAGAAGCAATATGTTACGAGTACATAAATTCTACTCTGAAACTGTAAGCGCTTTCAAAAGAATATCTTTGACAATAAATCCATCTATTTAAGAAGAAATTTATGATGTTAAATTACATGTCTTAAAATAGATGTGGGACTTAAAGTAATACTAAAATATGTTGAACTGAGTGCTACGTTATAAAAAGTTATTTTAGAGCACTGGGTAATGTTTTATGCAGTAAACTTGGATGTAGGTTTAAAACACCCTTCATAAACTAACCATCTTTCATCCTTTTTCGTTCTTCTTCCAAGTTTGTTGTCGGTAAAGTATGTACTCTTTCTCCCTTCGTCTCTATCTCTTACCATCTGAGAATGCATTCACTTCTCTTTCATGTTGTTTTTGACGCAGTACATCCATAGCTTTTTCTGTCATCCTAAACCGCATCTCTTTGAACAATTTTGATACAATTCCATTTTTCAAAATGAAAAAATAAACGCACAGGACCCTCTCAATTATAGAACAAATTCACACTCTCCTATTTTATTCCACACCGCTCGTTCGAGAGAACACTCGTCAATCAATCATGATGGATTTAACTGTACAGAGGAAGGAATTAAGTCTTTATTGACACTTTGATGGGGTTTTCGAGCTCAACAATATTCTAAAAAGTTTGTTTCAGATTGCTTTTGGAACGCGATTAAGTGTTAAAAGCGAGGCTCAATGGCAGTTTCATTGGCTTTATTTTTTGGAGTTGAATCGTTTGTTTGTATTTTGAGTTGTATTTTAACTGAATGTTTTGTCTTGGAAAGTTAGACGTTTATGAACTGATAGACGAGTTTATTCACGTGGAATAAAATGTTCACTTACGTAGTATGTTCAACTCTATGGTCTTTTATTTTAGGTTAATATTTTGAAGACGTCAGATACATTATGATCTAAAAATAATAATAATGTGACTAGTAAAAAGATTGGGAAGTAGAATAGAAATAATAAAACTCTCGTTAAGCAATTGATAATGAAATATGTAGGTAAGTATAATACAAATACAAATACAAATAATTTATTTGGGTATAAAAAAACATGTGACAATTTCAAATTTGATTCCAGAGGCTCCCAAACTAGTCAGAGACTGTGTGTCAGGAGCCAGTGGCTTCTCCAAATTTAACAAAATACCTCCAAATTTTGAACTTATTACTAAAACATATTATATTTTTACTAGATAAAATACTAAACTTAATTTGATTATGTTAATTCTAAATCTAGACAGAGGAAAAAAAAAAGAAACAATAATAATGAAAACAAAATAATACTTGTAATAAAAAAACTTTAATGCGTTTTAATGTAATTTTATTACTGTACCGAAAAAGAATAAAATTCAATGATTAATACAAATATAATATTTATTATCAAACAATTTCCACAATATACAAACACTGTGGACCCCGCACTTGGAAAACCCAGTAGGTATTGCGGGCGTCCACTTCAACGTCTTTACATTAAATTAATGGCAGACTAAAACAAATTAAAATTTACGCGACTCAGACTCACAGTTCACTTATTCAGGACGAAGCTTTATGAATAGGCTAAAGAAATGAATTATAGTAAAACTGTTATTATAGAATAACTACCTAGCTCTTGCCCGCAACTGCGTTCGCGTTTATTTAGCAAATAGTATCCGTAAACTCACCTAGTGATAAACAATACCTAATTATTAAATTATGAATAATAATCCGTTACCAAAGAGATCACAGTTTAAAAAAAATACTGGCTGTTTTTCAGCGGAGTTTTAATTTTAGTTGTTATTTTAGTACCAACTACGTACTATTCTGTGATGTTGTCTGACGCATTTGGTAAGCGGTGCGTTATTTTTATTAATTTACAGAATTTCATGACAAAAAAAATTTTTGTTCGGAAAAAAGTATCCAAAGACCTTCCTTATGACATACTGTAACTATTTATCAAATTTCATCAAGATATGTGCAGCCGTTTAGCCGTGAAAAGCCTACAAACAGACAGACAGACAAAGGTACTTTCGATTTTATAATTAGTAAGGATTTTTGATTTGGACCACATTCACAAATACCAAAGCATGACTGTCGCTTAAATTCTTGCCCAAAATCACAATAGGCTTCAAATAATTTTAGTCTACTTTAATAAGTATCAAAAGAAAATGCTAAAACATTATGCTTTTCTAAAACTTTGCACGTTATTTCACATTGTATGGACTTGTTTTGTTTCTAAATATTGACAATGGCTACTGAAACAAATAGACGTGACAATACAATGTTTTTTTCCGGCTACTATTTAAGATGACGTTAGCCACAAAATTATCAGGTGTAGCGTAGCAATCCTACGTTTTGAAAGAAAAATTGAACCTAATGTTATGGACTTAAACACTAATTTAGTCTGCACTTCAGTAAACTGGTAGAGCTAAACGCAAAAAAACTGTTTTCGACGGTTTGCAATTTATAATTCGCTTCCAAATGAGGTAAAAAAGAAATGAGCCGGAACGTATTCACTAGAAGATGTCCGTGACTATGATGTATTCAGTTAAGTGGAACAGAGTGGCTTAAGAAAGAAATGAATGGAAAAGGTTGGAGGAGGCCTTTGCCGACTGGCAAACAGACCTAGGGATGATAACCAAGGAACAGATATTAGTTTAAAATAGTTTACTTAGTTTGTTGTTCAGCAGTAGTTTCATAAGTTTAAATTCATTGTAATCTAGATCTGAATAAAAGGCTATATTATGATTACTAGCTGTCACCCTGCGACTTCGTTCGCGTTTATTATTTATATATATACATATATGTGAGCTATCCTATCTGTAAGTTAGATCGCTCTGCAGACGGTGTGCAAATTTGATTGAAATCGGCTAAGTAGTTTAGGAGTCTATAGCGGAGAAACAACGTGACACGTTATTTGTATTTATAAAGATGAGCTGCGACCCACGATGTTACCCGCAGTTCAAAATGAGCCTATGTGTTAATTCAGTTCATTTATAAGCTCAACATACCAAGTTTTATCAAAATCCATCTACTCGATTGAGCGTGAAGAAATTAAAACAAACAAACACGCTCACTTTTCACTTCACTTGACTTTCGCCTTTAAAATTTAAATAAGATTATATTTTACAACAAACCGCTCATCTGCTCATGGCTTTATATTATGCTTTTCATATCCTATCAAATGTTACGGTACTCAAAAATTGTGTAGCTCAGGAATTAGAACAGATTTTAAAAGTCCGGTGACCACTTTAGACTAACTTCGCATTGGCTTAAGGTATTCTATAACTATTTCGTCTAAAAGAAGAAGACGAGCGAAGAGAGCAAGTAATGATACTGACGAGCCTCTAAAGTTACCTACACAGTGACAAAGTGCAATTTCAATTTTTTTAATGACTTTTGCACTTTTGTAATCATTCTTAAATAACTAAGAGTTTCCCTTGTATTATGGATTCATTTAACAGCTAATGATGTAGACAACCTCCCCATCTAATAGAATTTTTGATTTGCTTTGTCTACTTATTGAAAAAATCAGTTCAAAGTGACCCCTTAAAAATGTGAATATTTTTCATAGCTCTATTTTAGCTTGAAAACGTTTTTTAAAAAAAACAAGGACATATGGGCGGAGGTATTGTTAATTTAATTGTACATGCTAAATTTCATCATAATCTGACAAATGGTTTTCAAGAAATTTGAGTAGCGCGTTTGTATGGAAATTTCAGAGCGTCGCGGCCCTCTTAAATCAAAGATCTCCTAACCAAGCACAAAGCAAAGCAAGAAACCGAATCAAAATAGATGATAAAAATATGTCAAAATAGATGTAATAACCTATCATCAAGCCTTTCCCCCGAAGAGACTGGCAGAAGAGTACATCACACACACTTCGCCGAAACGATATTCAGTTCCAAATGTGACAGGTGTCGAGCCTGTCGCCGTACACGGGGCTCCAGTTATGTAGCAGATGACATTAAATACACACATTTGAATATGTTTATACAATGACCAAATTGGTGCGTACCTTCGGCTGGGTCCCAACCCGCTCTCTCTGGCTTGAGAGGCGAGCCGAAAAACGATGATAGATGATTTTTTTTAATGTGTTAATAGCTTTTTTATTTGCTCTAATGTAATTTATTACTTTACCAAAATAGTAAGGAACTTAGCTAAACAATTAAATATACGCCCAACTCGTATCACGCTATTAATTACAGCAAAAACCCCAATTTACCCAAAAATTTTAATTAACATCATAAATCAATTCTTCCAAATCAAACCAACGTGAAAATACAAAACACGAAGTTGAATGCAAATGGAGTAGGTAAAGTATCGTTCAACGGAAACGGTTAGAAGTAAAGAAATAAAGAAAAAGTTTTGTTATTTCGGTGGAGGGCTATAAATCACAACAATATTGTGAAAATTTACTTTTTCACTTTTTTCGGCTCTCGCAGGCGTTCGGTTGCGGTTCGCGTACAAAAAGTTTTCGCGTTAAAAATTGGCAGCCCCTTTGCGGGGAGTCATGGTTTCCATTTCGCTGTTCATTTTTATTGTTGAACGCTTTGGCTGGCGAGATGCGAGGGAATGTTGTTCCGAGTCAGTCGAATCAGGTATTAGGTAGAAATAAATGTGTATTGAATTTGTTGTTAAATCAATTGAGACGACTTACAAAAAAATGATTTTTTTACTTTGCAAAAAATAAATGAGTAAATAATTGAAAGTTTGTAAATATGTTAGGGTTTCGTTCCTTCGCTAAACAAGCTTTACTCTTCTTTTTCTTCTTCTTCTTCTTTCTTTCCTTTGCTTGTTTAGCAACTCCTGACTGGCTGACTGTTTTCCTTAAGTTTGCCACCGCACGCAGTTTTAGGCATACCGCGTGCTGACTCATTCAGTGCGCGGTCGATTTACATTATTTTTGCTTTTCGCCGGCGACAACAAACGAACTGCGAAATATAGCCACGATATAAAAACAAACCTAAAAACATAGCATTCATGAAAATAGGGGTATAAAGTAGTCACGAGGAAACACATGGATGAACAAACATAGGTACAGCTTTATTGACCATTCTTTTTTGGTTTCGCCATAGTCAGGTTATTAAGCATACTGTGTTTGTTGTCAACAGTACCCCCAGACATCATGAGTGACGACACGTCCAGTGACGTCTCCGTCCAGGAGCTGGAGAACGCCACCCTCACCTGCAAGGCCACAGGCCACCCTACTCCAAAAATAACCTGGAGGAGAGAAGACCACGAGCCCATACTGCTGAAGAAACCACTCTCGAGAGAATTTGAAAAAGGTAACCAAGCTCTGCTACTTCATCTTGTCTTTCTATAAGTAAGATAGCATTTACAGCGCAACTCCAAAGAAAAACTACTAAAAAAAATATAAAAAATAAGCGAAATACAGAGAGGCACTCGACTCGAGGTATCGACTCGCCCATTTCTGCGTGACTACACATTATAGTTTCACAAAAAAATGTTGATTTGTCTTGCTGTTCCTAGTAGGTAGTAAAAAAAAAACAGTAATTTATGTTACCCAATGGACTGCTATTAGAATTCAGCTGATCTGAGTTGCATTGCAAAGCTTCTCTTGTTATTCTTTCCTTAAAATATACGTCAATTGCACTACCGCCACCGAAGTACTGGAGCGGATAATGGGACACGCCGCGGGCCACCAATTTTCTTGCGCACCTGAGCCCGTACCTTGTACAGCTTCTCGAGATTAAACTGGAGTAAACCTGTGTAAACCGGTTATTGAGAAGGTAAAAGAGGATTTTTATTATGTTCTGAGCTGTTTTATTTCAAAATAAATTACTAAGGAAGCTCTTAAAGAAGAATAATTACAGTACGCCGCAGATCAACCTAGAGGAAAAGATGGAACACTGCGCTAAATATCGCTGACGCCACTTCTTTTTAAACGTGTGCGCCTGGTAATGTTGCCATTAAAACCGTTTACAATTGCACGAAAACTTCATTTTTCATCAACAGGTCATCTTTCTTAACTAAATTTTGTAAGCAGATTCGATAATCTATACAGATTTTTTTGCCAAATCAGATTTTGAATTTTTTTCAAAATTGCGGAAAATTATGAATTTGAAAAAAAAAATCATATATCCTCTAGGTAATAAAAAAAAAAAAAAACAAAAACTGACTCAACAAAAACAATCCATGAAATTAACAAACCTACTCCCAAAATGTCAAGAGAATCGGTTAAGAAATTCGACCTGTAGAGAAAAACAAAGATCCGGACAGAATTCGGAAATACTTTCGTATGTGCCATTTCTGTCTAGATTTCTGTCAAAACTGAAGCAGATACGCTTTACTCACTAACGCTCGCTCGGTCAAAAAATCGGATCGTTGAGAAGTAGACAATCAATTTTTACTTTTTTTCTTGATCCTTATGTGAATTATTTGTTGAATGTGGTTCAGCTCTCTAAAAATGAAATAATCGTAGTATAGATGCTAAGAACATCACAATCAGCAAATATCATTCACCACGTGGATATGAGTGTCCTTTATGCACGTCACCTAATTAAATGGTAAGATCCTTGGCTTATCTTTAACATTTAAAGCAATAAATAGCCTTTCACAATCATACTTTATACCTATTGTTGCATTTTCGACCATAGGACATCCCATTTCACCATAGAACCTTAGGATTACCAGATACTGCCATTACTACAGACCAGCTATCTGACATCCTACTAATATTAGATATTATAAACGCGAAAGTTTGTATGTATGGATGGATGGATGGATGGATGGATGGATGTATGGATGTTTGTTACTCTTTCACGCCAGAACGGCTGAACAGATTTGGATGAAATTTGGCACAGAGATAGATTATAGTCTAGAATAGCACATAGGATACTTTTTAACCGCGGGTGAAACCGCGGGGCGCAGCTAGTCTTTAATATTTAAAGCAATATACTTCACAATCATACTTTATACCTATTGTTGCATTTTCGACCATAGGACATCCCATTTCACCATAGAACCTTTGGATTACCAGATACTGCCATTACTACAGACCAGCTATCTGACATCCTATCCTATCGTACTAATATTTTAAACGCGAAAGTTTGTAAGAATGGATGGATGGATGGATGGATGGATGTTTGTTACTCTTTCACGCCAGAACGGCTGAACAGATCTGGATGAAATTTGGCACAGATATAGATTATAGTCTAGAATAACACATAGGATACTTTTTAACCGCGGGTGAAACCGAGGGGCGCAGCTAGTTATCAATAAAACCGTCCTTATCTTAAAGTGAATCAGTTACGTCAAGCGTGTTCCATCGTAGCCACATCAATGCAGAAGGCGACCAATAGCTAGTCTATTTTCCAATCTAGAACAATATTACCATAATCTAAACTACCTGCCGGGAGTAAACCATAAAAGAATATTAGCATAGCTAAGAACATGAACATAAACACTAACTACATGAATATGTAAGTACTCCACTTAACGCATCCTAACCTCTTTGTTACCCTTATCTACCCTTCCTTTGCCATAATTTTAGGTCGGTAATGAACCGGGTTGCCACCTGTGAAATACTGGTACATTCTCGCGTTTAATGAGGGGTGTAGCTTGTTCAGGTATGCAGGATAGCCTGAAGGGTATCTTGGCTGGAAAACATGTGGCTTCGTTAAGAGCTTGCTTTAAACATAGTTTTTACGAGTGGCTATAGCTTCTTACCAATGAGGTTACTTACCTACCTTTCGAAACTCTTTACAATAGACTATTTTGTAAAAATCTTCAATGCTGGGTGGCAGAATTGAGAAGCCAGGTCTAAGAGGAGTTTTGGCGGGAAATTGAAAAGGTAGCGCAGTGATTTTTTATTGTTTTGCTAAATAAGAGTGATTCTTTGAATGATAAAGTTTACTAATGGTGGGTTGGTAACCTTTACCTATAACCTTTACCCGTTGGAGAAGGCCCGTGCAGGCCGGTGTATGGCGACAGGCTCACCCCCATCGCCCGTCGACCATATCTTCTGACTGGGGCTAAATATCGTCTGGCGCAGTGTGGGTGTTGTGTTACACCTCTCGGGGGGAAAGGCGTTAAGATTTGGTAACCTTTATTAACTTGGGAACATTCACGAGTGAGGGCATACTATTTTGAAAAAAAAATACTAAAAGTGACTTTTTGTGTTCTGCACAAAACTTCACTTCAAGTTAGTAAAGTATTTAAGTAACTACCACTTAACTGAAATGGGGAAAGGGAAGGGATTCGTCGTCATCATACTACCATAGAAATATATCATTGTAATATTTCGACTGAAGGGTTTGGTTTCCATGGTCATAAAACGCTGCCGCTTCAAGACTTGTTTAAACTAAAATGCATAAAGGAGTTTTGGCGGGAACCGAAAAGATGGTGTCGTGATTTGTATCATGTTCTAAAACTTGTGATTTTTCGAGTGCTAAAGTGTTAATGGTAATGGTGGATAATTAACCGGTGGTGGTTTACCTGGTGGTTTACCGGTTCGTTAACGTGCACGAGTGTGGGCAAATGATACAAACATTGCGAAACGAGATTTTTTGTGTTCTCTGCAAAACTTCACTTAAAGTTTCAGTAAAGTATCCACAACTTTACTAGTAGGTAGGTACCCAAGAAGATAAAAAGCAAAATTTAAAAACCGACTTCCTGACATCCATGAAAACATTTTTTAAACTTTTGTTGATAACTTATAAACGACTTGACCGATTTCAAATAAATTTATATGGGACTACCTCTAAGGGAGTATAACTTCTACCAAACAAAAATAATCATTAAAATCGATCCAAAATTGGCGGTATAATCGCGTTACTAACCCAAATAAAAAGTTTCATACGAATTGAGAAACTTCTCCTTTTCTGAAGTCAGTTAAAAATAGAGAAAGAGTGACCTAACTATAATGTGAGATAGATAGTTAGGAATAGATAGAGAGAGACAGAGAGGTAGGTCCATGGTTTTGTGCTAGAGCTGTTTTATCTACCTCCTTATATTCAGCAACTTTATGATCTATCTCTCCAATAGTTACGCTCCCAGATTGTGACTAGCACACGTTAAGACAGTCCCATCAAGCCCACAACAAATGATCCGGATTTGCGCTGCGGTTGATTTATTACCCGAAGGTTGAGCATCCCTGAGGCACTCGAAATAATTACCTACGCTCTGGGACATTAGGATAGTCCCGGTTATAATTGGGACTGCGACGTTGAGAGATGGTGCTCAAGATTTCAGGGATCGAGTGCCCGTGAAATAGCCTTACTTGTGGCCGAATATTTCTTTAGGAGAATCACACGTATCCCTAATGTTTCTTTTGGAAGCTTTTGAGTTTTTGGTGTCTTTAATCTTTTTAACCTTTAGCCTGTAGGAGTTCTGTTTGTATAATATTCACTTTTGTTTGTGAATACCTTTTTAGTACTAATGTAGGTGTGTGTGCTGTGTATATTACACAGTAATACCTCTGGCATCGTAGCTCCTAAACCAGATCCAAACTCGTATAAACCGATTTTGATTTAGTTTTTTTGCTGTTATTTGAAACATGACTCAGAGTGGAGTAGTCAGCTCACCTATAAAATCTCGTATTAGTTGAGTTTTTTGGTGGGTGAGTTGACACTTAAAGGTGAACTGTTCTTTGCTATGATTGTTGTTTTTTTTTTAAATTTATTTTTGTTTTAATGACTATTGAAATAAGTGGCCTGGACGTGGTCTGGAGCTTTTAGCACGCTTAACCTCAGATTTAATTGGGACGGTGACATTGAGATCGTACTCAAGATTTCAAAGACCAAGTATCCATGAAATAGCACTCGTTGTAAACAGAATATTAAATACATTTCTTTCGAAAAATAACATGCGTCGTTACGGTTTCTTTGGACAACTGTGCTGGGTGTCTCTTCGTAAAATAATTACGTAGTTATTCAGGCTATACAAACACCTAACTTACTAAGTACTTTAATCTGTTTATATTACTAGGTACGTACTCTATTTACCTTGTCTGGAAACTTACGATAGTCTTTGTTATAAATGAGAGAGCGAAGTTTTGATGATAGCGTTTGAGATTTTAGAGATCAAGGAAAATTGGGGCCAGAATTTTCTTTGGCTTTTTTAAGATATTTCTTTGTAAAGATCATTCTAAAGATGGGCTGAGATATTTAACGAATTCGATAAAGATCTAGGCAAGGTTGACCCAAAATGTTACTTACTTTCAAATTTTAGGTAAATAATAAGTAAGCATTTACTTAAGCCTCGTCATACCCAGGCATCGAACAAAATATGGCAAAACAACGCTAACTAATGAAGGAGCGCGGCTTTTTAACAAACTACCCTCTCATACATAAAATGTCAACTCATTTCACGCATTCACGAAACAATTAGCTCGACATGTTATCGAAGACAGATCCCTATCTTGAATAAGGAAATGCGTGAAATGAGTCCAGAATCTTAAATATACTTATTAAAAAATTTGTTTTTATTTTTATACTAAAATAACTATAAATATATCTATGTATATTTAAATGGATGCGACTAAGAACGCTAAGCAATTTTTATCACATGAGCGTCAATTGTCTTTGATGTTAATAAAAGTCTTTAAACCTAAAACTAAACACAAAGTATTTTTTTTGAAAAAAAATATATTTTAAAACAAGCTTTTAAGAAGTGCACATCTGACTACTGATAATGCTGAAGCTTAAAGAGACGTGAGCTGATCAACATGAGCCTAAATACGGCCAGTTTACTATTAACTATAGAGAAACTCTTATAGCCACCGTCCGACTCCATCATCAAACAAGCTCCATGGTAACATTAATACTAATGCATTGTCACTAAACATGCCAAATTTGAGTAAAATATGATCTCGCAAAGTGGTTCTGGTTTAGCTTCCAAGATTTGGCTTAAACATACCTACATACTCATTAGCACAGCAAGTTAAATAAAAGCTTGTAAAAATGTCCTTCAGTGGGTGGAAATACACTTAAACAGCCGATAAAAATAATAAAGATTTATGTACTTATCTTTCTGATCTTGATGAGTTATATGACTTTGTATAAAATGTTGTTTTATTTTTTGGTTTTAGAATACTTTTGTGAACCTTTTATAAACTATTTCATATCATTATCTACTCAGCATTGAAGATATACTCGTATCAATCACAATTATCGAGGCTGTTGAAAAAAATCTAACCATTATTTTTGGCCTCCAAAGCTGTACAAAACCAATTTAGATATGCGTGACCTAGTAGCGATTATATTGGATGAAATTGTATTCTATTATTCAAAACATTAAATTCCAATTCAATTAGTAGACACAACTGTCCAGTTTACTTTGGTATCCCCTATTATCATTATGGCGGAGCTTTGCTTTGAAATCGTTAACGCCAGACTAAGTCATAGGTGTCCAGTTAGACTGGTCGCAATTGTCGTTTCGAGAGGCTACTTTTGTTGTGATTTACCGTATTTCATTGTTTAAAAAAGAAATGACACACAATTTATAAGGACCTTTGGAATGAAAATACCTAGATTTGTTGAGGTTAGAATGTATTAAAGTACCTACCTATTAATTTGAAATCATTTTACTCTGAGACATTTTACTATAACACGTTATTATACAAATACTAGCTGCACCCCGCGGTTTCACCTGCGGTTAAAAAATATCCTGTGTGCTATTCTAGACTATAATCTATCTCTGTCCCAAATTTCATCCAGATCTGTTCAGCCGTTCTGGCGTGAAAGAGTAACAAACATCCATCCATCCATCCATACATACAAACTTTCGCGTTTATAATATTAAGTAGGATATTTGCATCATACGTGAGTTAGATATGCATTTATGCAGCCACCATCGTTACCAGACTTGCCTTAACGCTGCCAATTGTAAAATAAAATCATCAAGGTGCCAAAAAATTATAACTATTACTGATGAAAATAGAGCCATTACATTAATACTATTTTTGTTTGCAGTAGAGAGTTACGTGGGCAGCTCCCTGCCCCTCTGGAGGGTGGACCGGCGGCAGATGGGCGCGTTCCTTTGCATAGCTTCTAACGACGTGCCGCCAGCCGTCAGTAAGAGGATCATACTCTTGGTTAACTGTAAGTATTGTGTACTATCACTATTGTTATTCTCCATTCACTATAAACCGGAACGGGTGAATGAAAGTATCCGACCAGGAATGCGAGCAAGGACATTTAACTTGACGTTTTAAATCGACAAAATCGGTAATTTCCATACAATTTTGTCGAATCAGTCGATTTGTAACGTTAGATTAAATGTCTATGCTTGCCTGGGGTGCTAGCATGGAATTCGGTAATTTCCATACAAATCGACAAATTTGTATGAAAATGACCGAATAAGGCCTGATTTCACCAAACTAGAATAAGTCTTATTCCAAGTATAAAACTAATATTTACTCTTGCATTACCATGTTTTCGTCTCACCAACCACTTAACCTGAGAATATCAAAGTTATACGAGAGTAACTCTTATCCCACCTATTTTGGAGGAATAAGAAGCTCATTCCTCGGATAAAATCAAAATGGCGTCTTTCTACTGGTCATCTGTTCTGTTTGTCAGTGTTTGTCAGTGTTGATTGTTGAATGTGTACATACCTATCTCAGATCAACTTAGAGAATAAGATGGCGCACGGCGAATGATATAAGTGAAGCCAATAACCATCCAAAAACTACGCTACTGTCGTATAGGTACACAACACTGATATTGACGCAAAAAAACTACGCTACTCGCTTTCTCGACTCATTCGGTCATTCTCGACTCGACATTATGTACATTGGTTTATGGTATAATTTCCTGTACTTAAATATACATAGTACATCATAAAAATGGGGCCAGGACTACATTTTGAGGTTATTTTAAAAAAACTGTGCAGTTTTTTTACAAGTCAATTTTGACAAAGCCGTAACATTAAACTCTTACAAATATGTGCAGTTTTAGAATATTAAAACTCCTAAGGTTGTATATTGGAACGGAAATGGATAACGTAGAGTTTGAAAATTAATATTAGTTTTCGTGCAATTGTAAATGTTTTTCATGGAAACATTACCACGCACACACATTGAAAAGAAGTGGCTTCAGCGAGATATAACGCAGTGTTCCATCTTTTCCTCTAGACTGATCTGAGATACCTATGTATAAAATTAAGACAGTTTACTTTTTTATCGTTCCGGTCACGTAGGCAACAAACATGTAGTGACGTCAATCGATTCTTAAGCGAGACCGAAATAAGTCATTTGCAAATAGTTCGAAAGAGACTGATGACGATGACGAGTGACGTCATTACGTGTTTGCTCCCGGAATGCTAGACCTTGTTTGTTTGGATCATTCATTTACCTAGTAATTTAAAGTTGACAGCTAAATTAAAAAGGTCCTTCTGTATTACACGTACAGCCAAATTACACACCTATTTAATTTGGCAGCGTTCACTTTCGTTCGTTCATGAGTTCACTGAATGTCAAGAAATGAACATGTTACAGAAAACAAAAAGCACTACCCAAAGAATAGCTATACTAGGAATAACTTTGTACCGTCACAAAGTGGTGAAATGTAATAAGAGTTAATCTAAGATTAAATGCAGGGAGTAATTTTATACCTGGTATAGTTATTCTCAGATAATGATACCATTGGTGAAATCGGCTCGTCGACTTGAAACGTCAGTTTAAATGTCCATGCTCGCACCCATAGCTCGAAGAATTGTCAAAATAAATTGTCAGTGGGCAGGGCACATCGCTTGTAAAACTAACGGTACATTCCCATCTGCTGTCAGTCAAGGCTCTAAGCTTCTCACAAGGTGGACACACGATCACACGGTAACACGATGGTGAGGGTCGCAGAAAGCCGCTGTGCATCAGACCGGCCTGAAGTAAAAATATTTCTCAAAGGCCTTTTTTTACAAGTTTACGTCTTCCGGCTAAAACGATGATAATGATAATGATTATCAACTCACTGCTGCATGTATTCAGATTTGTGTTTTGGACTCTCTTGATATATGGGCACGTGGGAAATTACTTCCGTCTTTGTTTTTGTGGATGTATAAGTCAAAGGCCAAGACTTCACCAAGCTTTGTGAAGGCCAAGACTTGTGTGTGTGCGTGACTAAGATATACACACAAGCTCACAACTAGAAAAGATTTTGTTTCATTTGTTCCACTGTGAGAGGATCAAAGTTGCTGCTTCCTCCCTTTCGCCGCTATTCTCACATTCTTGTCTGATTGAAGTGGTGGTGAAGTCAACACATCAGTTGCGTAAGACTTTAGCAGTTCCACAGTTAGAGCTTAGATACGTATAGTTGGTCAGTAAGATTTAAATTTTTCTAATATTTAGAAGGCGTAGCTACCAGAATTCAAAAATTTTAAGGAATTACTTTCCGGTTGGTAACTCATCAACAGTACCGTTAGTGTTGCAGGTGTACATAGGCGGCGGTTGCCGTTTACCATCAGGCAGATAGTCTGTTTGTTGTGCTCTTGAAAAAAGAATTAATTTAAAAGAAATATGTACCTACTTACCTAACTTACCTCAGTTTTTGGTTATTCTGTAAATAAACAAAAATATTTTGGCACCGTCAAAGAAATGCAATAACTGGACCGATGTTTTTCGGTCACGCGCGTTCTGCTCCTCCATAAAGATGAATTCCCTGGATCGGTTCCAGGCGCGATCCGACGGGTTATATATTAAGGTAAAACCGCACTGAGGAAGAAATATACGAAATTTTACAATATTGCGAAATTATTTTTCGTTTTGATTTAATGGTGCGGGAAAAGACCGCGGAATGCGGTTGAAACTACTTAATCGTAAGTGAGTAATTTCAGTATCATGAAATC